>HG992026.1:16412012-17739390 GCA_905220475.3 Ennomos fuscantarius | reverse complement strand
CAAACGACACGTAACATAAACGACGTTTACGGAGAGAACTGTACAAACGAACGTACAACCCGTTATTGGTTTGCTCAGTTCCGTTCTGGGAATTTTGACTTGAAAAATGAACCTCGTGGTCGTCCGAAAACTTTGGTCAACAATGATGAATTAAAGGCGATTGTGGAAGCTGATGAATCTCAATCTACAGCTGAGCTGGCAGCAGCTTTTGATGTTAGCATCAAAACAATATTGGTCCATTTGCGACAGATTGGCAAGATAAAAAAGCTTGATAGATGGGTGCCCCACGAACTTAACGATCGCCAGCGCAACGTACGCGTCGAGACTTGCCTTGCGCTGCTTAACAGGCACAGAAATGAAGGAATTTTGAACCGAATTGTTACGTGCGACGAAAAATGGATTCTTTTTGACAATCGAAAGCGCTCAGCAAGTTGGTTAGATCCTGGTTCGGTACCAAAGCAATGTGCAAAACGAAAAATGACCCCTAGAAAGGTGATGGTCACAGTTTGGTGGTCTAGTGCTGATGTGATTCATCATAGCTTTTTACAAAACGGCGAGAGCATTACTGCAGATGTGTACATTGAAGAACTGACCACAATGATGGCGAAACTCGCACGTCTGCAACCAGCTTTGGTCAATCGGTCGTCTCCACTGCTACTTCACGACAACGCGCGACCCCATACTGCACAACAGACCGTCTCTAAGCTGCATGAGTTGGGCTTGGAAGCTCTCCCTCATCCGCCATACTCACCAGATCTTGCGCCTACCGACTATTACTTTTTCCAAAATTTGGACAACTTTTTAGCGGGAAAAAAATTCAATTCCCGAGAGGCAGTACAAAACGCCTTTGAAGAGTTTGTTGTCTCCCGTCCTGCTGATTTTTTCAAGAAAGGCATCCATAAACTGCCACAGCGTTGGCAAAGATGCATTGATTGCAGGGGTGATTACTTTGAATAATAGAAATAAATAAGTTCGAAAAAAAAAACTTTAATTTTTTTCAAACAAAACGGCAATTTCGTAGGTAAAGACCTAATGTTTAAAATGTTATTCTTACCTGATATATCTGTTGGCTTTGATAATAATAATTGTGCCTTTCCACTTGTTGTCCCCTCCCGTAAATGCCACCCAGTACCCACATGTCGCCCCACGCACCACCACCACCACCAACCCCGGCGACCTCATGCTGCACAGCAGACGGTCTGCAAGCTACAAGAGCTGTGATGATGATGTTGAAGGGCATCAATACACTGCCACTGCGTTGGCAAAGATGTATCGATTGCAGGGGTGATATTGACTAATGAAATAAAAAAAATTTAAAATTAAAAAAAAACTAGTATGGTTTCTTTAGACCACACGACTAGAGTAAGATTTCTTTAGTTTAGCTCCATCTATCGGCCGGTATAAGTTTGTTTAATGATAATCTCGCCATCTTGACGATTGCAAATTATCATTTTACCGGATTTACCAACATACCACCAAAACGCTAACTTTGTTATATTGACAATGGAGGTTTACGTTTTACAACAACTTTCTACTTCGTTCGCCTCGCATTCACCAGCTTACTTCTCAAGTCAGGCATGCGTAAAAAAGATTTACTTCAAAAATACGTCGTCACCTATTTATAAAAAAAAGCAATTTCAAAGACCTGGACCTATGTAGGTACTATCTAGGTAGGTATTATCTGGTAGATAGCGAGATCAGCGGGTAGTCTCTAGTACCGACATCGCTTGAATATATTCTAGGGGAGGGAGGCAGGTACACTGAAGTAGAGTGGTCCAAACGGTGATCCTTTTTGAGCAACTATCGAGTGTAAAATCGACCTGTTGTCAGGCGAGTTCAGTATGAAACATACGATGACATTGTGCGGTTCGCGGTCGGTCTCGGCAGGGAGTGCAGCGCGGCGGCTGTGCGGGCGAGGGGGGAGGGGGGGGGGGCACTGATAGCGGCGGCCCGGCGACCTCCGGCCCCGAGCTCGAAACTATTCATATCATTATTATTTATTTGAAGCTGCACTCCCCCCCCCCCCGCCCTCGCCGTGACTCCCCCCGGCCTCGCCCAGCACCGACCGCATGTAGCGGAGAACGCACCGGACTCATACAGTAGGAAAATAAAATTACGCTCGCACGATACTTTTCTCAACACTTTTCATACAATTCACGCGTCTTACAATAGACCCACTGGTTCTGCACAGATGATATAAAATGTATCTATCCAGTTTTGTCATTAGTGTTTGGGCTCGGCGCTATGTTTTCCTGCTCAGTGCACCGGGTGTGCGGGGGACGCTGGTCCCCGACCCACGCGTGGGCACCGGGTGTGCGGGGGACGCTGGTCCCCAACCCACGCGTGGGCACTGGGTGTGGGGTGGATGCTGGGCCCGGCGCCCCCCGCCCGCCGCACCGCACATGCGGGCTCGTGTCAACATGACACGTGCCCCAGCACGGGTCAGCGGCGCCGGAAGATCTTAAAGTCAATGCTTTAGCGGGAACAGCTCGCCACCAGAGCACCGTCTCAAAGTGGAATTGAAATTAAGTACCCCGTCAAAGTGAAGAAACTAGCGATCAAAATTTTCCCTGCGCTCCTCGATCGCTTCACTTTCGTAGGCGTTGGTTCATTTTCATTTTTCAGCCAAACAGTCGACTGACGCTTTGTTTCTGGATCGTATTGATGAATCCAGGATTCGTCACCTGTAACAATGTCGTAAACGCGCCGTGACGAGCCTGCATCAAATTTTTGTATCATATCACGGCACCAATCCACACGGGCCTGCTTCTGAGCTTCGGTGAGGCTGTGCGGCACCCGGCGGGAAACTATCCCCCTTACGCGAAGGTGCTCGTGCAAAATCTTGTGAACACTTCCTGAACCAATCTGCAGAGTATGCTGAATCTCTTCGTACGTAATTCGTCTGTTTTCTTGAATTAAATTGTTTACTGCCAGCACACTTTCTTCGTTGACAGCCGTCGTAGGACGACCACTCCTTTGTTCATCCCCCAAAGTAAGACGACCACGTTTGAACTCGCTATACCAGCGGCAGATGGTTGTTTTTGAAAGTCCTTCATCCATAAAAGCATTTCGAAGTCGATCAAGTGACTCATCAGGTTTTAAGCCACATTTGAAATCGTAAAAAATCATGGCACGAAAATGTTCTCGACGCAGATCCATTTTTTAATGAGACAAGAAAATTTGAATTGGCTCTCAAAATACTGTGGAGGAAAATTTGAAAATCGAACAGTGGTATTTTTACTTTTAAATAATCGAAGTTTTCAAAACAATTACAAGTGGCCAGTGTCTTATACATAAAATCATTTTTTCGCAAAACTTTCTGAGTGGCCTGGTACAAAGAACATATTTTATTGCCCCTAATCCTTAAAAATACAATAAATCAAGAACGATCCGTACCTAGTTGAGCGAACGAACGAAGTGAGTGAAAGTGTCTGCTTCGACTCGCGAAGTTTGCTTTCATCTGCCCGGATGTACGTACAACTAATGTGGACGACACTCGGTACACAGGTTTCTAAATTTGGTAGAAATGTTCGGTCGGCGGTGATTTATGAGTGGAGGGATATTTCCATAAAGGGGGAGGCTCGGTGGCGCGCCGCCGCCGCCCGCGGTGGTTGTCCGCAACATTTGTCATGAATCGTCCACAAGCGCGGGGCGCGAGCACCGTCGGTTGTTGGCAACATGTTCCTACGTTCGTGAGCTCTGGCTGTTCGGTGTGAACTAATGAATATCAGCAGAGTGGAGCTATTTATGTTATTTATATTTAGAGACCAATATTGACAATATTGGCAGCCTCTGTGGTGTGGTGGTTGAGCAGGTCGGCTCATAACCCGGAGGCGGCGGGTTCGATTCCCGCGGTAGGACAAGTATTGTGCACAGAAAAAAAGCGCAAAAACTTGTTCCAAGTCTAGGTGTTGTGGGTAGTTCCTGGGTCCCTAGACACACGGAAGCTTTGTTAGGGTCCAGGATCTAAGTATATGATCGTTGGGCGTTATTATATCATTTGGCAGGAATATTCTGCGTGTATTTAGTTAGGTGTAGTGCCCAGTTGAGTATGTGCAGTGCTGCTCGCAGTGTCATGTGACTTACAGTAATATGGCAAAACTTGCGAGACTGACGCCCGACGTTGCAAGTGGAATGAGACTAAATGCACTTTTTTTTTATGAGGTACCTTAAATAGTACCTACATCATTAAAATTACAATTTAGCCATTACTACGGCTAATAAGTCATTTAAATTTGACTTAAACTGCTAAACTAATCATAAGAATGTGTCCATTAACACTTTTCTTAATGTTATTAATTAAGGGGAAATGCACTTAAAAACACTAATACAAAAAAGTTTGATTATTTTCAAAAAGTTCGTTTGCGGAATGAATGCGCGGCGCACCCAATATAATTTATATTTTTCCTACAATCGCCTCATTTTCGAAAACAATTTATTTATTTATAATAATATGAACAATGAACAATGACGTCACTTGTTAACGTCGTAATATAAATGACATCGGTAACATTAAACGTGAGTATGTGTTAGAAGTTTGTTTGTAATCAAGGAAATTTCCACAAAATTTATTGAAATAATTGTCACTAAATTGTCGAAGTGCGAGTGGCGCAGCAGAACGCATTAGCGGAGGACGCACTCGGGATGCCGCAGCCCTGAGTCACGCGCGGCCCCTGCCTACCTACCTACACCTACCCTTATCGCAAACTATCCTAATTCTGACTAACCCGCCATTGTTACCACCGAACAGTGTGGGTATGTAAAATATTTAACGCATTTGTATAAGACAATATAATGAGAAAACGTGACGGCATTACCCCGGGCCGGGCTGCTCCCCCGGGCCGGGCTGCTCCCCGGGCCGGGCTGCTCCCCCGGGCCGGGCTGCTCCCCCGGGCCGGGCTGCTCCCCGGGCCGGGCTGCTCCCCGGGCAGCATGCGGCCTGCTGCGCCCCACTCGACCCTCGACTCGCTCAAGCGACCAGAAACGGTCGCTAATGGGTAACCACATTAACCAGACTACACTTACGTTATTACGTGTGCCTACAACATACCATCTGTACCTAGTATATTATACAAGTTGCGCCCGCAGCTTCACCCGCGAATAAAAATTATTTTAATTAGTTGCTCATCCGACGGGAACACTTTTCCGGGATAAAATGTAGCCTATATGTTAATCCAGTGTATAAACTATCTTGGTATCGAACTTCATCCCAATCCATTCAGCTATTTGAGTGTGAAGGAGTAACAAACATACAAACAAACACACATACAAACTTCACTTTTATAATATTAGTGTGATTAATTATATTTTATTTTACTTTACTTTACTTTACAAGGAAAACAAACAGCTTCTTACATAATACAGATACATTACTTCGGATATCGGAATAGCCAAAATAGTTTTCCCTAATTAGGTTGAACTAGTGTTAGCGTCTCATACATCACATTATAATAATTAAATATTATGCTAACAACGGGTACTCCGTAATTAAGATCTTAAAATATCTAAATGCGATATAAATATTGACTGGCGTGATAGCTCAGTAGCTCTGCCTTCCGAACTGTATGTAGGTTATGGATTCGATTCCCACCCAGGACAAATATTTATGTGATGAACATAGGTATTTGTTCTGTGTCTGAGTGTTATATTGTATTTTATGAATGTATTTACAAAAAATATATAAGTATATTGGATCAGTTATCCGGTTCCCACTGTACAAGCTTTGCTTAGTTTGGGGCTGGAAGGCGCTGTGTGAGATGTCTACCAATATTTATTTTATCCATAAAATATATATATATTCCCGAGACACATTAGTACCAGCGGTATTCGGCCGAGCAGCTAAAGCGGCGCCAATCTATACCATAAACCTCGGTAGTGGTTACATAATTGAGCCGTTTGGTGTCGAGAGTCGAGACCCTGACCCATGGGGCCGTCCCGTGAGGCCGGGGCCTCCTCGCGTGTTCCAAACTGTATCAGAGCGCCTGCTCGATGACGAGTTACAAGATTTATTTTGGATAATGCGTAATTAGAGTCGACTACATCCAACACGTTGCTATGCAGAAAATAATATAGAATATAGTGTAACCAAACAAATGTTCTTTTGATGTTTCAATAGATCGAGCGTGCGCAGGGCGGAGTCTTTGTGTTGGTAGTAACTTATACATTTAAAATATTGTTTCTACGTGTAGGATGTTTGCTAAACGATAACTGGCATTACCGACGATCGATCGCATCTTCGGCAGAAGGGATTTTCTTTTAAATATAATATTATTCGGTCGTATCATCAAATCAGGTAACTAAGCAAAAAACTAAGCAAAAAAAATTTAGAAAATATATTTGGCGTATAACATCTAAAATTTTGATAATTTAAAAAAAAGTTTTTTTTTTTCACTTTATTTGGGATGGGAATAGTTGGCGTATTAATGAAATGCCAGCTCCAAGTCTTGGACTCCACTCAGAAACGGGCCAACTGCTCGTTGGTGACGATGCCTTGGTGGAAGCTAAACTGCAGATCTTGTATCTGTTGCTGGCTTATCGGTGTTACAAACACTGCACTGTGGAGTGTTTGAAAGAATAACACGATCTAATTTCTCCATCTCCTTTCTTTTATCAGACTACAAGACACAAAGATACATGGTATCAATATGGTTGAAATTCCTTCAACCCGCACTAAGCGTTTCGCTACTAACTTGATAGTGCAAACCGCTAATGAATGAACCAGCTCGCCGGTGTCCTTGTTCCCAGTTCCATGTAACCTGGGAGTCATCAAGTCGAGAGTGAGCAGCTAGGCGGTCACGTTACTTGAATGCAACAAATAGAAGCACAAATGTTCCTATATGGATTTGACAGTTTCAATACGCAGCTTATGTGCATAGTTACTATGGAAATGAAATTTCTCCTGCTACATTCCCATCAAGGCTCCGTGATCAGTCCGGTATCTCCACCATCGGTAAGCCCCACCTTAGACCCCGTCATTGCTTGTCGGGTGAGACACTGTGGTCCAATAGTTTGCCTGTAACCAATAAAATAAAATTTCTCCTGCTACATTGCCACACATATTTATTTATTTATTTTAATTCCAACCAAATTAACAACTAGTGAAATTGAGCTTGTGTCGTGTCATCATTATGCTAACAGTAGATTGTTACACAAGGGTCACAAAAGGGGTAGGGTATTAGTGCATAAAATTGGTGGTATTTTATTCGTTAAGTGCTAAATTACAGGCATGAGTGTGGGAAAGTGGTATAATGATGGTGAAACGTTTCTTTTCGTGTTGTTTCCAAAACTCCATAGAAGCTTCTGGTAAAGTTGCCATCACTTTACCAGGAGTATGACTTCACTGGACTAGACTACGACGCAACTTGATGACTTTGACTGTGACTTGACTTGACACATTATATATTAGTAATTAACTTGAGAAATTATCAATTACTTGACACTGGCTAAATACACAAAAGTGAGGAGTCAAAACAAAATATTAAAAAATTGAGCTTTTGTTTATGATTATTCTACTAATTAATAAAAACTTTTTCGAGAAGTTTTGGCGGGAAAACGAAAAAATCCGTCACCGCATTGTATTATTTTCCAAAACTTGTGTTATATTCAGTGTTAGTGCATAAACTTGGTGGCATTTTATTCGTTAAGTGCTGGATTACATGCATGAGTGTGGGAAAGTGGTATAATGATGGTGAAACGTATCTTTTCATGTTGTTTCCAAAACTCCATAAGCTTCTGGTAAAGTTGCCACCACTTTACTAGGAGTATGACTTGACTAGAATAGACAATGACTTGACTTGATGACTTGGACTGTGACTTGACACATATCTGCGTGAAATATCATTAACTTGATAAATCATCAATTACTTGACACTGGCTATATACACAAGAGTGTGGAGCCAAAACACAAAAAAAAAAAACTTTTTCGTTTATGTAAGCTCGATGGTAACCTAAAACTTATCAAATTCGTTTTCTGGAAGGAAAAGTAAATCTTTAAAGATAATCGGGTAGTCTAACAGTATTTTCTTGTTTGCCAACCAGCTATCAAACTTGGCATACTAACGGGATCAAACGAGATGTGCAATAACATGTTATCCCGATTGTTCCCGCTCCGGTCTTCCTTCTTGAGCAAAAGGAGTGAAAAGATGGGTTTTAAGCTGTTTTAAAAAAATGTACATATAATAAAATGTAATTTATTACAAGTATTATTAATGGCTATAGACGTTGAATGTTAATTAATATGTAATGTCTATATCGGAACTACCCACTGATGCTGTCTTGCTTCGGGCCAATCGCGTCTAACTCACGCCCGTGTGACACACGGTAACAAAAGCCAGTGAGCCGGCAAGTTGTCCTATTGTCTCTCGGAAATGTGGTTAATGGTCTTCCTTATCTGGAGAGATATCAGATCACAGCGGCCAGCGCTGTTACATAGTAGACCTGACTAGACTTAATGGCAGATAATTACGCTACGAAGAGTAGAATGCGGGTAAACACGTGCGCGGCGCAGCTAGTTTGTTCCATACATTGAAAACATTAGTATTTCTGCAAACGTAGACCTCACGAGCACACTTTTATGCAACGATTGTGTTCCGGAACTCACAACTCACGACATTAAATCTTGACAACCTCTTGGCCGATTTTGTTTATATTTAAAATACATGTTTAGATTAAGTACTTAATTTTCTGCCAAGCATGATCAAACTTCGCCGTAAATGGCGCGGCAGCAAACTTCTCGGAAATGCAACTACAATCAAAAATCACCAATGACAAAAAAATCTATGAACTTGTGGAACCCGTGCACCAAATTTCGTCAAGATTCGTTGAAAAATACGCCCTGTATGTGAGTGGTACAATCAGGGTCAGGGTCTAAAAATGTTTATCAGTTTTCAAATTAGATTCTTTAGCACACTGTGTGCAGTAAAGTATAAATGATATGTCTAAGTAATACATATTACTTTTCAATAGTTGTAGCATTGATTCTTCTTCTTCTTTGTTTAATAGCTTTCTATCGTAATATTTAGCAATAATTCTGCCAATGTCAAGTAAGGAATGTTTGTACGGTTATATGCCATGTCATGTCAAAGTCTTAATTTGTCAGTCAAATTGTCACAGTAAAATGGTGGATATTTTACTGAAGGCTCGAGGAAGCCTTGAAGAGAAAACGAAAATGCATGGTTTTAAAACTTGGAGCAATATGCCAACAGTAGTGCACGTGAGCGAACACTTAACGGATAATAAAAATCCACCCTTATTATACACATTAAAATTCAAAAATACACGGATTATGAAAATAAAACAAAACTTACAACCGCCATTTTTTAATTCTTCTCAACGACCGCATTAATTCTAACGTAAAGAGTTTTCATAACTTTTTGATGATGAAACTCTTTTCTTAGTTTAAAAGTTGACTAACGTGTCAAACACATTGTTACAAAGACGTTTATCAAAAATACTGTCGTAGAGACTAGCCAGAAAATATTTTAACATCCTATTTTTACAAAAAAAAGGTTTCCTACTTATCCTAGACGACATCCTGAGCGACCGATTTTCGTTGTAATAAAAAAAATCTAAGCTGTATGTCTAATCAAATCACATAATATCATCGTCCCTGTGACATAGGTTTGTGTGTGCAATTACCGACCTTACGTGGACCGACGGTGGAAACATTTTCAGACCGCGACCATACATCCGGACATCGCGAGCTGTTGCTGACACTTCGCTCACTTTGTGTCATAATAAATTATTGTTATGTTGGTTAATATGATTATTTATTTCCTATTTGTTTATTTTCATAGAAATACACAAAACTCTTAAAATATCAACGCTACATAAGTTGTTGTGGTTGTTTATCTGATTATTGTTTTAACTAATACCCATGACATGTCGAAGCGTTCACAAAACAAACAATTAAAATATAATAATGGGAAAGGGATGAGCCGAAGGAGCAAGCACGCTGGCAGAGTGCGGTGCGGTGCGGTGCGGTGCGGTGCGGTGCGGTGCGGTGCGGTGCGGTGCGGTACGGTGCGGCTGCGTGTGGCGAGCGGCGTGCAATGATTGCACGGTGTGGCGTCCGCCTCGTCAACTTGTCACAACAACGTTTTTTTTTCTCCCGATACCGGGAACCGTCGCGAGGCCGCCGCTCGGCTGATTTACAACACTGGTACCGCTAATGCGATACAATTTATCGGTTCCCGGGAGACGGTCCCTCTGCTAGTGATTAGTGGGCACACGTGCACACGGCAGCCCGCGGGCCGGCCGGGACGCGACACGCCCGACTGTACACACGCGTACACACGTGTACACACGTGTACACACGTAAACAAGTGCACCTCCACCCGCGTGCCGACCGCCGCGCGGGGCCAGTAATGCCGCGCCGGCGTGTGCCGCGGTCAGCTGGCTGAGGTACATAAGTTGGAGTCGACGAGTGCACCACCTCGCAGGGGTGATCTCACTCGATGGCTATCGGCCACCCTTGTGATGGTTCATACAATTTCATTAAAGCTTTCCGATACTATTATTGACATGAATATTCGAGTCCGGCCGGCGGAGGTCGCGTGTGACCCGCGACAACGCTTCTTTTATTGTTCGCTTTCATGGAAAATTGTATTTTCTTAAACATGCGCGGAAATATTGGCTATTTTTTTTTTTTTTTTTTTTTAAGATTTGGCTCCACACTTTTGTGTATTTAGCCAGTGTCAAGTTATTGATATTTTATCAAGTTATCGATATTTCACGCAGATATGTGTCAAGTCACAGTCGAAGTCACCAAGTCAATCCATAGTCAAGTCAGTCTAGTCAAAGTCATACTCCTAGTAAAGTGGTGGCAACTTTACTTGAAGCTTCTATGGAGTTTTGGAAACAACACGAAAAGAAACGTTTCACCATCATTATACCATTTTCCCACACTCACGCCTGTAATCCAGCACTTAACGAATAAAATGCCACCAATTTTATGCACTAACACTGAAAATAACATAAGTTTTGGAAAATAATACAATGCGGCGACGCGATCTTTTTCGTTTTCCCGCCAAAACTCAATATTGGGTATTAATAATATCATTACTTTTGAATAAAGAACACGCGAAGTATCATATTTACGTAGACTGAAAAACCAAAAGCACTTCCCGGCGCATACTTTGAATTTAGAACGAAGTATCATATTTACGTAGACTGAAAAACCAAAATCACTTCCCGGCGCATAGTTTGAATTTAGAACGAAGAGCGCACCGGCAATGTTGTATGAAACGGTGTACTGTTTGAATTTAGAACTCTTTCTTTTATCGTACACATTGCGTTCTCGTGGCTGTATAGCCACAGATGCGTTTACCTTTCGGCACAAACTGTAAAAAAAAAAAAAAATTGGCGTTTAAACGGAGTTCGTTGTTATTTGGTTAATAAAAATAAATTAAAATAAGTTCCGATGATTCTGAAAGTGAAAATGAAATGGACATTGACTGCACTCCACCAGATTTAAGATCAGAAGCTAAGTTAGCGATGGAAAACCTGTTTCCAGTGAAATCAAAAAAAAATTAAATTTATTATGTAAAAGGCCCTTTTTTATTTCCTTGCATTTTTTTAAGAAAAGCACTATATAATGCCGCGGCCGAAATGGCAATTGCCTGTCTCGTATCATTGATGTCCTCGCCGCGGCTCGGCCTTCAAACTCATACTCGATATTTCGCTGCCTTTGCAATAATGTACTATTTACTGTCGCCCATCGGCCGGTGGCGCCGGCTATACATTCCAGCCATAATGTAGGTATATGTACTGCTATACTTATATTTATGCAAAATCGGAGAGAGCCCCGGCCCCGGCCCCGGCCCGGCCCCGGCCCCGGCCCCGGCCCGGCCCCGGCCCCGGCCCCGGCCCCGGCCCCGGCCGGCCGCCCTCGAGGTACTTTAATAATAATGTATTTATTTATTTATTATATTATGAAATGACATGGCTATTGTTCTGTATCCGGGTGTTGTTCCCGCTGGACGCGCAGCCTCCCCGGTAGCGCCCGATCTCTGAACTATGAACGTTTTGCTACACGTAGACGACCGACACGAAAGCTATCTCAACTTTTTTTCGAAGTTATAAATAAATGAATAAATAACGCCCAACGATCATACACATAGGTTCTGGAGCCTGACTAGGATTCCCTGTATCTACGAACCCAGGAACTACGAGGATACTGTGTGCACAAATAATTGTCCTGCCGTGGGAATCAAACCCACTATCTTCAGGTTATGAGTCGACCCGCTCAGCCATCATACCCACAGAAGGTGCCTCAAACCGTAAATTGAACATAAACGTGGGCTTCCCAAGGGACTATTTTATTCAACTTTTTGTATCGAAAACCAGAATCTTCTGTTTCTTGACATCTGTCCGGAGGGAGTGTTACTAAATGCTTAGTTAACAAGTATTAGTCTACTTATTTATTTTAATTTTGATTTCTAAATAATACATTAAATTTTGTATGATAAACTTGTGCAGCGACGCCGGCGTAGCACTCGTAGCACTCGTAGCACTCGTAGCGCCGTCAGCCACTACGAGGGCTACGGTCCCCGCAACAAAAATTCATTTAAAAAACAATTCATTTACGATAAATCTAAATGAATAGATAGTTATTATGTAACTTGAAGTATGACGTAGGCCGATCGCGGCGTGACGTCGGCAGCTGCGATATGTAATCTCCGAGCTCGGCCGACGTGCGGCCTCCGGTGCGGCTGCAGTACCGACGACCGCGCTCGTGCCGCCATACATATGAGATAACATATCACAGCCACCTATATACATCAGTGGTACGAGGATGCGTGGCGTCTACCACCAATAGACTCTCGTTAATCCACTTACCAATTTACACTCTGTATATACTTGTAGAGTGAACCCCTAATTTCGATAGAGCTGTTATTGGGTTAGCTTGAATAGGGTAAGTATAATGATCGTGAAATGAACAAAAAAAAGGGAAAGCTCAAGCGAGCTTTCGTAGAGGGCGGTCCCCGAGGCGCGGGGGTGCGGGGCGCGGGACGGCGGCGGCGGCGGCAGTCTGCGCGCACCCGCCGCGGCGAGCGCACGCGTCCCTCGCTCCAGACGCGTCCCGGAGTCCCGGCCAGCACGTCATGCTGCACGAGCGCGAGTGGCCCGCCGCCGGTGGCGCCCTCTACAAGACGGAGCCCTACGACCTGGACGCGCTCATCGCAGAGGTCAACAACAACTACTTGAAAGGTACGCGAGTGTGACCCGCCGCCCGCCGAGCCTTCCCCATGTATGTCGAACATCCGGGAAAATCATCGTCAATTGTTTCATTCACGATCCACGTGCGAGCCGAGGTCTTCATGTGACGGTACGGTTGGTGCACGGTGCATGGTGCATGGTGCATGGTGCACCACCGAGTTCACGTGAGTTTCGTTAGTTCAGTAGTCAACCAAACGCGTGAGTACCTTTGTCCGAGTGTGTTTGAAACATTTTGTTTGTATTTGTAGTCGTTTTCCTTGTTCCTAGTTTAATAATAACATAACATTTAACTACATGTACATCAAAATGTGGCTAAGTAGGTGCTTCCCGATGATGTTTGTTAAGTAATGACTTTGTTTACATACAATTATTACATCAATTAACGAGTAAACATAATTAGACAAGCAAACAGTATTTTTATAATGACGCAGAAATACAGTACCTACCAGCATTTTGGAAACGGGATGATAACTTGATGAGCCGAGGGCAGTCTCCACTGGCTGTCACTTTGAAGTTCGAACATAAAATCTGCAATTATTTTCATAAATATGGCATAGTACCGCAGTCCTAAGATATCTTGACATCGAGCTGGTAGACATATCATCCACCTACGTGAGAAGTACCCAAGTTAGAGTCGAGTTGGGAGCGCCGCGCCGCCAGGAGCGAGGCGCGGGGCTCGTGGGGAGGCGCGGGGACGAATCCCGCCCTCGGGCATTCAGCACAAAGAATCATTGCAATCAACCTCCACCGGAGCATCTCGGTGACTCGCACCGAGATGGCCAGTTACCGAACTATTGTACAAGCAGTGCAGTGCACTTCATATCGCATTGCTTGATATTCTAAGTAGGTACATATATGAAAAGGACGGCAATAATATTATGATCTAAGCGCACAGCAGCCGGTCGGCACGCGCATCACTTCACGTGGTCGCTGCAGATGCAACATTATCTAATAGTAATGAGTGCCCTCTCTAATCCCAGCTGGACTGTAAACTGATAAATGGGTAACCGGAAGTGCCAGGGGAGGAGGGCCCCACCACCCATCGATTCTTGTAGTTTGGGAGCTACAGGACTTTTTATAATTTTCTGTGAATTCCTTGATTTTGCCTTAAAATTTGTCATTGTGGTAAAATTATTGACAATATACCTAAGTTTTTTGTGTAATGGCTCCGATAATAAGCTCTTTTAAAGATATCCTTGACTCTTTGGTACAATGCTACACAAATAAAGAATATATTTCACTCCAAATAAAGAATTTTATAATGAGTAAAACCAGTCTACCTTTGTAGGGCTTTATCTAAAAAATACAAAATAATAGTTTTTTGTTTACTGACAAAAGGTTGTCAATTTCACTAAAAATCAATATATATCCATTGAGTTTTGGCGGGAATGCGAAAAAGATTGCGTCGCCGCATTGTATTATTTTCCAAAACTTGTGTTATTTTCAGTGTTAGTGCAAAAAATTGATGGCATTCTATTCGTTAAGTGCTGGATTACAAGCGTGAGTGTGGGAAAATAGTATAATGATGGTGAAACGTTTCTTTTCGTGTTGTTTCCAAAACTCCATAGAAGCTTCTGGTAAAGTTGCCACCACTTTACTAGGTGTATGACTTGACTAGACTATGACTTGACTTGATGACTTCGACTGTGACTTGACACATATTTGCGTGAAATATCATTAACTTGATAAATTATTAATTACTTGACACTGGCTAAATACACAAAATGTGGAGCCAAAACATAAAAAAAATATCCAGGTGATGTACTTTTTAAAATGGCTTTTTGCATTAAAATAATCTTTAATCTACCTTAAAAAATCATAGTATTCTTTTTGTTCGAATTAAAATGTTAGAAAATATTATGACGTAATAGCTAAATATTATCCCAAAATATCGGAATGAGCTAATATCATTTATCTGTTATATTTCTATGGAAAAAATTTCAAAATCTACTGATGAGTTTTAATTCCGACAAAACATAAATAGGAGGCTCGAACAATAAATGAACCGGCGGGATGTAAAAACCTACAACGTAGTTATCAAGATGTTCCATTAAGTTGGTTAATGAGTCGGGTATTTAACTGATTGCCAGCGAAATAAAAAGTTATCGAGATTTATAAAAAACGATGTCCTACAAATTAAAAGTTCAAACGTTTCTAACTCAATGGAATAAAACATATTTATGATGTGGGACACAGGACCGGGCGCTCGCAGTGACCACACTGCGACGTTTCATATGTCCGGATGTAGGTCGTATGTTCCAACGTGTCCGGATGGACCTTAGTGTATCGGTCGGTTCTAACATCTCAGGATTTAAAAAGAGGGTAGTTTTCGATAATACATAATACATTTGGAAGGAACATTCGGTACAACGAGTGTGTCACATAAGAGCAAAATTCGTCAAAAGTTTGTCAAGATATAAAACACCGCCCGGTTTGCATAATATTTGGAGGGAAAATTCGAAATTGTGTGGTTTAAAATAGTAGCTCCCAGTCAAACCGTTGCAAAATAAACGAGCGGCCGCGACTCTCGCGGCAGCCGAGTCATTATATACTTACTTATGCCTTGTATCATATTATTTATGAAACGGACATACTATTAAACGTTTTATTGTGTAGCGTGACGGTAAACGAATATAATGTAAAAACAAGTAGAGTGAGTCATCAAGTACACCATTAGGAATGAATACATTAATTTGTCCTGTAACCGGCGGCCGGCTCACGCGTGCGTGCGTGCCGCAGGAGGCGAGGCGGAGGGCGGGGAGAGCCCGCCCCGCGCGCCGCCCGGGCCCGCCCCCGGGGCCGGCGGCGGGGGCGGCGCGCTGTCGCCGTCCCGCTCGCGCAGCTACCAGGAGCTGCGGCCGGCGGCGGCACACGCGCGCGACATGCAGGCCTACGCGCACCTCGAGGAGGCGCTCTTCAAGCCGAGCACGGACGGCTACCTGCGCCCGCGCAGCCCGCGCAGCCCCTCGCCGCGCCGCGACGACTTCCGCCTGCCCTACGCGCCCGGGGACTTCGCGCCCTACGACCACCCCGCCGAGCCGTGAGTACCGCATGCTGCGCGCGCCGCGCTTCTCGGGACGCTCAGCGCGGAGAAGTGCGTAATAGTTAGCCTAATACTATACAGGTTCATGAAGTGAAGACGGACAGACGGACGGACGAGTTGTTAGTTATTAGTACCGCTCTGTTGTCTGCCGCGGCGGGCCGTGCGGGCCGTGCGGGCCGTGCGGGCCGTGCGGGCCGTGCGGGCCGTGCGGGCCGTGTGTTGCTGTAAACGAAACAAATGACGCTCGCGCAATATTCGTGAAAAGTCAACAATTATTGTTATATTTGTATATGTAAAAGTAAAAACGTTACACTGTGTATATATATAACGTGCGCGGCCGTCGGGCCGACGCGCGCATGGTTACGATACCGAAGTGAACGTGAAGTAGCATATTTAGTTTCCGCGGTATCAAGTAGCAAGTATCGGGACGGGCGGGCGCCTGACTATTCTATAGTATACTAGTTGCGCCCCGCGGTTTCACCCGCGGATAAAAAGTATTTTAATTATTTGCTCATCCCACACACAATCCATTCAGCCGTTTGAGCGTGAAGGAGTAACAAACATACACACATACTCACAAACAAACTTTTGCCTTTACAATATTAGTGTGATGTGCCGCGGGCAACCATATGTGCCTACCTGCCCTACCTTGTAGTAGTGTAACCTCGGAAAATAATCCGCACACAGCGTCCCCAACAGTGGGCCGTGTAGGAGCAGGAGCGGCCGCCGACAGCTCACATAGTTGCGCAAGCAGCGCGGCGATAGCGCGGGGGCACGCGCCGGACGTGCCGGACGTGCCGGACGTGCCGGACGCGCCGGACGTGCCGGACCGCGCCCGGCGCCGGGTTGCGCCACCGCCACATGCGCTGGCTCCACGTACGATATGCATGTTATGTTTCATGTCAATTATTTAAACCATATTTAGCCAGATTGACGCCTAAACTAGAGACCCCCTGCTCTCAAGTGCGGCTGCGGAACAGCCTGCATCGCGCTCGGCGACAGATCGTTAAATCGGAGGCCTCCAGCCAGCGGGCGGCGCTACAAGCTGTCACCACCTCGATGTTTTCCTTCCTCGAAAGTTTAAGGATTATTTCTTAGGATTATTCTTCTTTTCTTGTTTAAAGAATTTAGGATTAATTCGCTAGCGTTTTGTACTGCCTCTCGAGTGTTGAATTTTTTCTCGGCACGAAAAAAATATTGGAAAGCGAAAGCAAATATTTGAAAAAGTAGAAGCCTGTGTTCAGTTGTTCACGGTACACACCTGCAGTAATGCTGCAGTAATGATGCAGTAATGCTGCAGTAATGCTGCAGTAATGATGCAGTAATGCTCACCCCGTCGGTTCGTTCGTGGAAGTTAGTAGGCACCCCTTTATCAAGCTTTTTTACTTTACCAATTTGAAGCAAATTGACTAATATTGGTTTCACGCTTATACAAGGTGGAATTTAATTCGTTCATATCCTTTAATGTATGTATTCAGTACATGCTATGGAATGCTCCCATATAACTAAATAAAAAAGTACTATGAAATAAAACTTAAATCTAGGTATTATCAAATTTAAATTCCTAAGAAAAGCCTTGTGACATTGCACAAAGCAGGTGTTTTATTGCCTGCGAAACATTTACAAAGCACTCAGCTGGTGCCCGCGCTGTGTGTACCGTTAAATAGACATTTCGGCTGTCATGCAGTTATTTTAAGAGACACTAAATACTAAAATAAAATAATTTTTTTAATTGGACCTTGTATGAATATTCTATGACATGGTCTGAGTACATACATTTATGGAAAAGAGAGAATTAAATTCCACCGTGTATAATGTCTATCTGTGTTCAATGTCGAAACCTGCTGCTAATTCAGCCGTAGCTTGTCCAAAACGGAAGCGGATGCGATGGAAGACATAACGTTAATCAATTTTAAAAAATTACTTAATCCGGAAAAAAAAATTATCATTATTATAAAATTAATTGTAAATTAAAGTAAGTGAAATTAAATTAAACAAATTAAGCAAAAGTTAAAATATTTTGAGTTGGAATGACCAGAACGGCTATTTCTGCGGCCGGCCGACTTGCGTATCTACACACAAACAAAAATCAACTTTCATCAAAATTCGTGCAGCCGTTTTAGCGATAGCTAAAATACAGAGCTACGCTCAAGTAAGAGTTTTTTTTTTGAACGAGCTGATTTTGTTTGTCTCTGCCGACCTCTACAGCGTCACCGTCGCTTAAAGCGCCAGCGCCAGCCGTCAAGCTCAAGTAAGAGTAAAAATGAGTAGGACAATAGGCACAGGACCAGCCGGCCGGCCCGTCCCGCTTCCCGTATATCCGACCGTCCCGACGAACCGGCTGGTTGTAAAGCATAACTTATTTCTAATCAAAGTGGGAATACGTCATACAAAGGTGAAATTTTCATTTTACTATTCGATCGATTTCTTCGAGTATGGAACTTCTATTCGGCTTCAAATAGCTCGACGACCTGTATTAGTCGCAAACTGTCCAAACTGTAGGTATACTTAATTTAAATAAAAACCATCGCCATGTCACTTCAGCAACTATGGATTCACTTCACTCTGAACACTTTAGATAACGAATTCTAATACAATTTACTGGTTTTGCTTATATATTCGGTTCCGTGGAACATTTAAATAAAACACATTGTCATCCTTCAGTGAGACATCTGTGTACATACATTACCTGCCAGTTCAGTGCTCACCTTCACATACATTAGGTACCTGTTCGGTGCTCGCTGGGTTCACCGACTCGCCTTTCTTGTCGACTGTCGAGTGAGGAGACTATGTGCCGCCGCCGGCGCCGCTCGCGCCGAGTGGGCGTACAACCGAGCCCCGCGCTCGGCGGTGGGTCATGCCATCATTTGTAATCTGACACTCGTATTTCCTTTGAGCCTTTAAATAATACATTTGTTTTATGGTTTGGTTTATAGGCAGTAAAAGGCCCGCGTTCTTAAAAATACCATATAAAATACACACATCCATATAAAAATAAAATATAAAAATAATAAAAATCAGCAATATTTAAAAATTAATGATTGTTTTATACAGGGAGTAACAAAAACCCTGTTATATCCGCGAGCTGCGTATCTAGTGTCAACTCAAGGTTGTAGTAATACTAGTTCTATTTAAATACGAGACATACAAAACTTACGTGTGCTTTTTATTAATACCTTTTATGCCGTCACTAAAAATGTTTACGACCTCAGATATTGACAACATAGGTACTTGCACCACCGACGCAGCCTGCTGCCTGTTGCCCGCACCCCGCACCGCCCGCCATGCTACGCTAAGTCTATTCACCGCGCATACCTACTGCGACGGAACTAGAGGCCATTCCACAGATTACTTCTTATGCGTTTTCCATACGTTTATGTGCCCTATACCACATACCACAACGTTGTAGGATTGCGAGACCGTAACTTAATGACGTAAAAGGTCTCTTTGACCAATAGTGGTAAGCACACAAGTGCTGCGCGCCGTTCTGCCGCACTGACATATTCTAATCATTTTACGTCAAGCAAAGGCTAAACAATCGAATTCACGTGTGATTTTGTATTGTTAAGAAACAAGATAGGTACATCATTTTTAGCTCTTAAAAGAGCTTTCAAAAACACATCACACAAATGCTTCTACCAAGGCACATTAACATATTGTAGTATTCGTCGTTAGAATACGACATCACACTCGACACTAAATTCGCGACGATCAAACTGGAAACGACTAAATTGCATGAGAGAGCACATGCGACTGAGTGTAAGCCGCGGGCCGCGCCGCGCCTATGCCGATTGCCGAGTGATGCCGCGCCGCCCGCGCACCCCATTTCCCCGTAGGCACACAGGTGCAGGAGCGGCATCCTACAAAAGAGCCGACAAAGGCGGCTCCCGTTTGTCGGTTCCGCGTTTGCTCTTCCCTTAGTTACTTAGCTATTTAAAAATAGGCACGGCTTGTGTCATAAACATTTTTGGGAAATGGTATTATTTTTTTGTGTTTAGATACTGCGTGTAACTTCAGATACGTATAACTTAGGTATTGTTAGACATTTTTATATGACTACTTGTAATGATCTGTACACATACTTCATTTATTTAACAGGGTTTTTGTTACTCCCTGTATACATTCACTGCATGTCCGTGCGGCTGCGGAAATGCCTTTGGTCGATATATACATTTTGAATGACATGACTACACAACGCGTTATGGATATATTTTGGCATTCGTTTCATGCATTGATTTAATTTTTATAATTATTGTGAATCAGTCAGCGTCGTGGTGAGAATAAAATAATGGAATATGATGTCACAGAAATATTACAATCATCATAGAAAAGTGTTTTAGAATCAAAGGTCAAGCGGTTATTTTTTATATCTAATAATTGAAGAAAAGATAGAATACACATATACAATTATACATGCCGTGACACAACATAATACTCCAGTGGCCACGGTATGTCCGGAGCGAGCTGCCCCACGTGACGCCTCGCTCGTCCTCCCGGGCCGGGCCGGGCCCGGGCCGGCGCCCCCCGCCGCCCCCGTGGCGTCTCTCCAGCGGGCCGCGAACCGCGCTACCAACACTTCAATAAGCCCTTGAGACTTAGTACGTTATATATCATAATAATTATTGTTACATACTTCTATATATCCAAAAACTCGGACAGTAATTAGAAGTTTGTTTACTTTTACATTAGATATTATACAACAAGGTACAATTTTCGAAAGAAACTCGAGTCCTCTTGATAAGATTATTAGAATTTAGTGGGCGCTACGCGATGCTACGCTTGAGGTCCATTTTCCTCTACGGCGTAGAAGACGCGGGCCGCTACACCGTATATGACGTAGACGGACCGTGGCATCGGCCATCTACGCGAAACAAAAAAATATTACCGATTTTTATTATCATGTCTTTACATAGATTTTGTAAGATATATAACGGCTAAACTCACGTCAATTAAAAAGTCTTTACGAAGATATTCCACTCTGATGGATTTATAGATATGACAAATACGATCAATAAAAGAAATATAAATGCCTTCTGTGGATCTGTCCTTAAGTTGGCAATAATTAATGATTTGGGCACAAAATAAAAGTAATTATTACCGCACCAATACAGGTGCAGCGTGGAGAGGCGTACAACAACCATTCTTAGAGTTTTATGGAATCCCTGCGTCCATTCGTGCGACTGAAATGTCATATCAATATGTTACTCGTTATAAATGTAATAATATTACTAGTTTAGATGAGTATAGGTAGGTATGTTGTACCAACTTGATACAATCGGCTATCGCGAAGGACAAGGCTTGTATAATGTTCGTAACATACCTAAATAATATTGTTATGCGTGTAACATTAAACCAACATTAATGCGAAGTGGCACGTTAGACATTTGTCCAGTTGAGCCGAGTAGTTAAAGTTTTAGTAAATATTAACTTAAACTAAAGAAGCCGTTCATACGTTCATATTGTTCTGAAAACCAGCTATGACCGCGTTATAAATAAACGAATGAACCGATCGGTCGGCGGCTGCGGTTAGCGCGGTCGACTAATTAATGTATAAATATGTTTTTAATGTACCACGGCTGCGGTAAGGACGCTAACGGTACATCACCGCGCGCCGCTACGCAGAAACAATGCAAGAGGCGAGCGCTCGCGCAGTAATGGGGGCCCACTACACGGCGCCCCGGTCCCACTACACGGCGCCCCAGGCCCACTACACGGCGCCCCGGGCCCACTACACGGCGCCCCGGGCCCACTACACGGCGCCCCGGGCCCACTACACGGCGCCCCGGGCCCACTACACGGCGCCCCGGGCCCACTACACGGCGCCCCGGGCCCACTACACGGCGCCCCGGGCCCACTACACGGCGCCCCGGGCCCACTACACGGCGCCCCGGGCCCACTACACGGCGCCCCGGGCCCACTACACGGCGCCCCGGGCCCACTACACGGCGCCCCGGGCCCACTACACGGCGCCCCGGGCCCACTACACGGCGCCCCGGGCCCACTACACGGCGCCCCGGGCCCACTACACGGCGCCCCGGGCCCACTACACGGCGCCCCGGGCCCACTACACGGCGCCCCGGGCCCACTACACGGCGCCCCGGGCCCACTACACGGTGCCCCGGGCCCACTACACGGCGCCCCGGGCCCACTACACGGCGCCCCGGGCCCACTACATGGCGCCCCGGGCCCACTACACGGCGCCCCGGGCCCGTCCGTGTCGCAGTGCCAACGAGAACAACAACAGTATCGTCGCACCCGAGCAGCCGTCGCCGCTCGCAGGCGGAGCGGGGACGCACTGACCTAAAGAGGCGCAGACGGTGCTGATAAGTTTACTGATTAACATCCAGTGATGGGGCGCTATCGCCCGCGGCCCATTCATCATCTATCGCCAGTGCAGTAATCTCGCTGCACTTATAGTAAGACTGTGCGCGGCCAATTGTTTACACTTCGATAACATTTTAGATCCATATTTTTGTGAGGAAGCCGTCAGAGACACCGAGCCGCCTGCGGTCGGCCGCGTCACGTTCTACAGCGATCGCACAATAAATATGAGTATCACTTGACACTTGCAGTCATCAATCCAAGTATATAGGTACTGTCTGAATTAAACACCACGGTTTGATAACAATATCTAAGAAGATTTCATTGTGTCATTTTGCCGACATCCAGCAACTGGAGGTTCCCGGCTCTATCTCTCTGCGACTCCGCGCGTATTGTTTAGTACCTAAGTGCTGTATGTTATTGAATAGGGCAGATGGTCAATAACCAATTAACCACATTTTTCAATTCGCATTAGTCGTTCGCACCTTGAACCATCTTACTTTGGTTTTCAAGCTCTCGGGAATCACTTTGTTATTAGCTGCCCGAGTGTTCAGTGGATTTTTTTAAATCCTTGACTTGTGTAACTTGATTTGTCGATGATTGCGCGGCAGTGGTCATGCGATCACAGTATAACACGAGCGTGCGGCGAGCCGCGTCGGCACACCGACGGGTCCCGCGGGACATCGCCTGTCGCCCGTCGCCCGTCGCCCGTCGCCCGTCGCCCGTCGCCCGTCGCCCGTCGCCCGTCGCCGGCTGATAAGCTCACATTGTACACACACACACACACACAATAAACACGAATAATTGGCCACCAGTTTTGTTTTTACATTTTAATTGTCACCGAGAGGACGTTATCGGATTGTTTTCAAATCGTGCAAGTAAACACAAATCGTTCCTACCTACATCATGTGCGAGTGATGAGAGTTGTACTTGAACACCCGCTGGAACACAAACTGATATTTGATATTATTACTGGGCTCGTTTCGATCGGCGGAGTGCATCCGGCACCGCATGCGACATACTCTAAATATTAATAGGTGCATAGTTAAAGTAGTAATATTTGAAATAATAATTAAAAAAAAACGATTGTGCTTGAGACCACCCGACTGAAGTAAAACTTTTTTAGTTTAGCTCCATCTGTCAGCCGGTATAACTTTGTTTTTGCATTGTTTAATGTTAGTGTCGTCATCTTGACAATTGTAAATTGTCATTTTACCGGACATACCAACATAAAAGTACGAATTTAAGTAATTTTCAACTTTCTTATGTTGACAATGGAGATCTACTTTAACCAAAAACTTTCAACTTCCGTTCGTCTCGTCACGCAATCGCCAGCTTTACTCCCCGGGTCAAGCGTGCGTTAAAAAATTTTACTTCAATAAAGACAAAGTTCTCAAAACCCACCAGCGACATCAGTTGTGACGTCACGTGCCGCCGGCACGTCCCGCGTGACGTCACGTGCCGGCGGCTGCGCTCGCGCACTTCTCATTCATGTCGCCTTTTCCGCGAACTCTTTCCTTTACTTATCGCCATCATTCACTCGCGCGGACCCATTGTTCTGTTTTGATAACCGATTGTCTCATTATGTAATTACTCTCTACTAACGTTATCGCTCGCTAACGTGCGGATTACATTAAACAATCGTAGAGCGGTAACACTTCACTTTGTTGCTTTTGATGTCGGTTTAAAACTACGACCAGGTCGACTTATAATAATAACGGCCAAAGATACATCACAATGTACATAGGTCCTGGATCTACGAGGACCAAGGTCCCACAACACACCAAGTCTACGATATGAATAATTCGAACCTCGTGGCGACGGTAACCAAGCATTGTTCGGTGCTCGGCCGCGCCGTGACGTGTCGAAGTAGGCGAGTAGGTATTGTTTGCGTCGAGCGCGCGGTTTCTGCGAATGAGTAACGTCGCCACTTCCTGCGACACTCCGCGCCACACGAACATTTGTTATACCTATTTACACTATTTAAGGTTTCAAAACATACAAAGGCGTGTTTGTCGATCCCTTGAGAGGTATCAATTTATGGCTCGGCCGCTAATACGTAGAGCAAACGACCCTCCAAATGAAGCCGATTGGATGCGCAAACAAGTCGCGGGCCAACTGTGGGCACACCTCGGGGCTCCAGCTCGAGCCTCGCTAGTATTATGTGGTTGAACTAATATATTTATGAAATCTTCACAAAAAGAACGTTGACGTACCAATTTAAAAAAAATTAAAATCATTAATATCAATTTAAGTATTTTTTGCGATAACCTAAACTGTACGGATGTGGTGACCACGCTCATACAGCCGCGGCGGCTCCCGGTCCCCACGGACGCCCGTCCCCGCCGACACGCGCCCCCCGGTCCCCACGGACGCCCGTCCCCGCCGACAAACTATGATAACAGGCTACAATGAAAAACTATGACAAAATAATCAATACATTAAAAAAACAAATTGAAGAGCGTGATAAACTCAACAAAGTTCTTGTAGAAGAACAAGACCACAACGCGAAAGAGTTCGAAAAAATGTGCAAACAATTAAATGCTATGAAAAAAAGAGTCTTTGAAGAAGAAGAAAAGAATGCTGATTTACAAGAGAGCATTAATAAATTACGAACTGAAAATGCTATGCTACTAGAAGAGCAAAAGTCATGTGAAACTTCATATAAACGGTATGACCTAGAAAAAGAGTTAAATGATAAAACAAGAGAGTGTAAAGAAATACAGCTCAAATATAGTGAGCTGATGTTGAAATCCTTAAGATCAACAAGCTTTGAAACTGGGTACACTTATCTCAAAACCTCGCTAAAAAAAAGAAGAAATCTAAAGGCTAAACTTAGAAAAAACGCGATCAAAGTGAGAAGACTCACAATGTCAATCAAAATTATGAAAAAAGAGTTAGAAAGAAGAGAAGAGTCTGTTACATCATTTCAGGAAGAAAGTGAACGCCTTTTGGAGACTATATACCAGTATGAACAAGACTTGAAAAGCAAGGAAGTCACGTATTGTAAAGTAGTGTATCTAGAACAACAGCTAAGAAAACTACAAAAGATTATTGAAGATATGGAAAAAAAACATTTTAATAAGGGCATAAAATGCAAAGTTATTAAAGATGACGTAGAATCAATAACAGAGAGTGATATAGAGTTAAACGTACAAATAAATGATAAAGGCAATGCTGCGTTGCCAGCAAAAAGTCCAGTGACATGCACAATGGAGAATCCAAAAGATCCTATGTGTAAAAAAGTAAAAATGTTTTCCGACGTTAATGGACGAGGAATGGCAAGAATGATCAGAGACTACCTACCAAACAGCTATAATTTTTTAAATATTTGTAAGCCACATAGCAACTGGGATGAAATAATGAATGACGATTTAAATAACATAAATACTGATGATATAATTGTAATTCTAATTGGAGACCCCGATTGCATCATTCCAAGATGTAATAAATATCTATCAAGAATTAAAAAAATTACCGAAGATCTTAAAAATAAAGGAAAGAAGTTGATAGTATCAACACTTACATATGGAGTGAATGATAACATCAATTTGACTATATCAAGATTTAACAGTAAACTATATATACTAGCATCCTTGCTGGACAATCTTAGCGTTATCGATCTAAATAAGACAAAGGAAAAATTGATTTCTACTTCCATTATGAGAGATGTTGCACGTGACATAGCCATAGCGAGCCAGTATGGTACACATAATAGTAACCTGAAAGTTTTGGCTGATGAGACAATTACTACCACTCATGGCATTTTGTGTGCTTCTCAAAATTTTCCCTTGGTTCCAATACAGGAAGACGTAAAATAAGAGTGTGTCATCAAAATGTCCAAAGTGTATCTAGCAAGGAGAATATTCTGGGTCTGTTTTTAGCTCAGGAAAGTATTGATATAATGTGTATGTCTGAAACATGGCTTAATGTCAGTAATATAGGTGTATTTTATGTAGAAGGATTCAAAACTGCTGCAGTGTTCTGTAGAAAGACTTATAAGTGCGGTGGGTGTCTCATTTTAGTCAAAAATAATGTAAAATTTAAATCGAGAGAAGACATCAATAATATGTCAATAGAGAAACACTTTGAAATATGTTGTATAGAATTAAGTAGTTGTATAATTCTGGTAGTGTATCGATCTCCTTCTGCTGACTTGTCTATTTTCCAAAATAACTTAGAACAATGTCTGGATAAGGTAACAAATTGTACTAACAAAACAGTTGTGCTATGTGGAGACTTTAACATCGATTTTTCTGTAGTGAAGGGCACTAGAAATGTATTGTCTGATGTACTTGATAGTTTTTTACTGACACAGTTGATATTTGAATATACTAGAGTTGTAAATTCTTCCAAAACTTGTATTGATAATATTTTCACAGATGCTCAATGCATTAAAAATATCAAAGTTTTACCTGGTGTAAAGTCAGATCACAAAGCACAAATGGCTGACATAGAAGTTAACATTGATAATGTCAATAATAGCAAAAAGTCGTATAGAAAAATTACCGATTCTAAAGTGAAAACTCTCAAACTTGTGTTGAAACAAACAATGCAATGCTCTGAATCCTTTAAAGATTATCCAGCATATTTTGGTTTATTCCTGAGCAAATTGGACGAAGTTATTCCTGTTTCGGAAGCTATTCACAATCAACAAAAAGTTTGTGAATGGGCTACTAAAGGAATTTTAATATCAAGAAAGAGGTTGTTTGACTTATATGCCTTATATGACGATAATGCCATATCTAGATCCTATCTTACCAAGTATAGTAAGATGTTTAAAAAAGTGTGTGTGACTGCTAAAAAACTACACTTAAAACGTAAAGTAGAAAAGGCTGAAAATAAAATTGAATGCGCTTGGCAAATCATTAAAGAGGAAACTGGCAAAAATCCGATCTGTCAAGCAAGCTGTAATAAAGTTGTTAAAAGTAATGGTATATGTATTGATGATAAAACTGAAATCTGTAATGAATTTAATAAATATTTCATTAACATTGCTAATGACCTCACAAATGATTTGCATTGCTCCATTACTGAATCAATGTCATTTCTTAATGGATATGTATGCAGGCAAAACTCAAATTTTATTTTGAAGCCCATAAACTTTAGCCGAGTAGTCAAAATAATTAGACAAATGAAACCTAAGAGATCAAATGATTTTTGGTATATCTCACCATATCTTCTGAAGCGACTAGAAACCGAAATCACGATACCAATCATGAATATTATAAATACTAGTATTAGTAGTGGATCTTTCCCTGATGAAATGAAAGTCGCTAAGGTAGTCCCAATATTCAAAAAGGGTGACATAAATAACTGCAATAACTACCGTCCCATATCGATTTTACCTAGTTTTAGCAAAATGTTTGAAAAATATATTGCAGAGGAACTAATGCTTTACATGCTTGAAAAAAAGCTACTAAATATGAGACAATTTGGATTCCAAAAAGCTAAATCTTGTAAACATGCAATTTCTAGACTGATTCAAGACATCTATTCGGGCCTTGAGAGATCGCAAATAACCTATGGTGTATTCTGCGATCTCTCAAAGGCGTTTGATTGTGTTTCACATGATATTCTGATTGCCAAATTGCAACATTATGGCATTAGATCTAAAGAGTCTGAAATACTAAAATCATATCTTAGTAACAGAATACAAGTAACAGAGCTAAATGGGTGCAGATCCAATATCGATCAACTTCATATGGGAGTCCCACAAGGATCTATTTTGGGACCCTTATTATTCTTAATATACGTAAACGACATATCTGTAGTAACTAGGGATATAGATGTAGTATTGTTTGCAGATGACACTAGTTTAGTGATAAAAGACAAGACCGAGGATGGTGTGGGTCATAAAGTTAAAGGTACCATGGATCTAATCAAAAAGTGGTTTTCAGCTAACAATATGTTGCTAAATATTGAAAAAACTCATATTGTTAACTTCGCTTTAGGATCGAAACATAATAAACAACCTGGTGGATGTCTTGGAGAAACGCTCAGGGGTCTAAATGTATCTACAACAAATAGAGTTAAGTTCTTAGGCTTATGGTTAGATAATAAGTTGACATGGTCAACTCAAATAGAAGAGTTGTGTAAAAAACTAAGCTCAGCAACATATGCTATTAAAAAAATTAAAGAGCTGGCAGGCATGAAAGCAGCTCGTGATGTTTATTTTGCTTATTTCCATTCCTTAATGACATATGGAATTCTATTCTGGGGGACAGCTGCTGATTCTAACCGGGTATTTATATTACAAAAACGATCAGTACGGTACATATTGGGACTTAAACGCTTAGATTCATGCAGAAATAAATTTAAAGAATTGAATATAATGACTATGACGGGTGAATTTATATATCAAAGTATATTATATGTAATAGAAAATTTGGAAGATATGACTAAGACTAAAGATATACATAATTATAACACTAGATACAAACATCAAATAATTGTTCCTTATACTAGATTGACCAAGATAGCTAAAAGCTTTTACTGTTTAGGTATTAAGTTTTATAATAAGATCCCTGACTGTGTTACAAATAATGAGAATGCTGACACTTTATGCCATGTAAAAAAGTGTCTTATAGAAAAAAGTTATTATAGCATTACAGAGGCTATTGCCGATAGAAATATATTTCAATCATTTGACTGTACATCTTAATTTATTATTTAATTATTTACCAAATCGTATATATACCCACATTCTATTGTTAAAAACGTTATTTTAATGTATTACATTAATAACATAATTTGCAACTGTTTTGACGATGCTATTGCAGATACCTACTGTCATTATATTGTCTCTTTTGTTGTATTTTTAGTATGCATTACTATGTGTAACTAATCCTTTACAGTAAAATAATGTTATGACTGACTTATCTAAGTACATGTAATATGTCTAAAGATGAATAAATAATTGTAATTGTAATTGTAATTGACACGCGCCCCCCGGTCCCCACGGACGCCCGTCCCCGCCGACACGCGCCCCCCCGTCCCCACGGACGCCCGTCCCCGCCGACACGCGCCCGCCTCACTCCCTCTCCCTCTCCCTCGCCATCTAGACGTCTTCTCTATCTATTATTGAGTACATACGAGTTTTAGTAACAGATCGCGGTACTATACACAAATACCTGTCCGGAGTCTTGACACCGGTAATGTGTCTCAGTCCTGCCATCTAATAAACAAAGACATAATAAATAAAGTACGAGTACAGTCCTGGGCTCCCCGAGCTCACCGAACGTTGCAGCGTGCGTGCGTGGTCCACACTGGCGGGGGGGACCCCCCGCCAGTGTGGACCGGTGCGGGGACGGCCGTATCCAAAAACAATAGGCCTCGAGATACAAACTGCACGGGTCATCTCTTACTTAAAATCTATATATTTATCTATAATTAATGCTAATTCTCCGCTATTGCCTGTGGTTGGTATTGCCTATGCATTAAGAAACACTTTGCAATTTAATAATTACAAGCACCTACACTCATTTTGACTTGTAAAACTGCTAAAAATAGCCTATTTGCAATAAAATCTTTACCTTTATTGAAATATTACAGTTTCTTGTATATTGCCCACAATTAGAACAAGGAAAATACATCAGTTAACTATTAATATATAATGCGAGCTTAGAGCGTCGCGACGAGCGGCGCTGCCAGGCGGCTAGCTCACTTCACGTGCACTGCACTGATTACTGTCACTCTATTATTGAATACGAATAAATTGGTAAGCACGGAAAAAAGCTGAAAAAGACCATCCTTAATAAGAAGTAATTGCAAATCGTTAAGGCAAAAATATCGTTGGAATTTTAAAATAAACAAAATAGTATAACCAACACAATAGCTCCCGCTATCACCACCGCGCGGTGACCCTCGCGGTGGTTCCACCGTCTCCTGTAAAGTCGCTAGAGAAAGCTACAAGCTTTCCACAAGGCAGAGGCCGATTGGAGTTTATAGTTCGGTGCGATATCATACTATATGTTCACTGTGGGACGGGCCCAGTGCCACTGCAGTGAGGTATGAGTAGGATAGCTGTAGCTTGTCTGGCGCCGCCGGCGTCGTGGGTTTGTCCGATTTTTCGTTTGATGATATCTATTGTTGGTATGCTCTGTGAATGTTGCACTGTGTGCCGATCGTCCTGCGAGGAGTCTGCAGCCGACTGCGGCTTGCCTGCTCGACGATCCCTCGCTCGCTCGCATCGGTGTCAAATTTGTAAACATCATTTTTTGTGCGTGTTGAGTGACGTTTTAAGTGTCTCGAAATGAGTTATTTGTATAGGCTCTTAGCGTTCCGGTGCGGGATTATGTCGACGATGTGCAAATAACGCCCGTTTTATTTTAGTCTCGTAAACCCAAACAACTTAGTTTTTTTCTGCGATTTGTTCACATTAAAAGTTTTAACACCGTTTTTATCCCGGAGCAGCGTCCCGGTACAACGTTGGCTTTTATTGAGTCTTCACGGAAATAGAAAACATCATGCGAACGTTTGCTTGTATGTTATCTGTAGCGCTCCAAGAAATTATTCGTCAACCATTGAACGGTTTTCGAAAAAAGGGTTGACCGGATGTGATGTGATGAGGGCCACTCACGGCACCATCCCCCGGGACGGCACGTGCCGACCGCAGCCGCCCGCAGCCGACCGCAGCCGACCGCAGCCGACCGCAGCCGACCGCAGCCGACCGCAGCCGCACGTGCGTCCTACAGCGGGCGCGCACCACCACGCGTCGTTACAACAATGCGTTTTACTTGTAATGCGGGCCCGCGGTACATCACATATTACTTACTAGTGTACACTTATAGACTTATTAACCGCCTTTGGAAACTAATACAAACAGAGGAAATAGTTAATTTGTAGGTACAGTTATAGTGCAGACTTAACAATGTTCAGTAGGTACCTACGTCGACGCGACCGTTCACCGTTTTCCTTGAACTGCTCGGCACATCTCCAGTTCACGGAGGAACATTCTGCAAGCTCGACCGATGACGTCAGCTCGACGCCGCGTGATACTATATGTAGGTACTTCAAGGCTCGAGACAAAGCGGCCAGGTGCCGCGCCACTCGGTACGCACAAATGTTTCCTTTAGAAACATTATGCAGGAGCTTATCTCCGGTTGCGTCACCGAGCGATCTCGGCTAGCGGGCCCCGGGGGCCGCTCGCGGGCCCCTACTCGAGCTATCGCGCTGCGAGTGCTCCGTCGGTGCATCCGCAGCCGAGCGGCTCCGCGACGCATGCAAGCGGGCGGGGAGGGAGCGATAAGGCACCTACTTCCGAGACGTTCCGAGCCATTAGCCGCGCGCTCCACTTAGCAACCGGCCGCTCGAGGCCGCGGGGGCGCGGTGACGGCACGTACTTGCATTTTGTACACTTTGCATAATTGTCGTTATCGAGTTTATTGCCCCACACGTGCGTTGCATCAATATGATAACGCGTTGCACAACCAGCCAGCCCCGCTTCCCGCAGCTTGCTGCTCCAACTCGCGCGAACGAGCGCAACTCAATATTATGCATGTGCGTGATCGATGATGAACTAGCAGTGGCTAAATTCTCTAAGGTTAACTAACAACTATCGCGAAGCGCAGTCGGATAAACTGTTTCCTACTGCTGACTTATAAAATTATTTACAGTGCATTTGGTGTTAGTGTGACACCAATCTGCAGGAAATATATCAGATATAGACATGTACAGAGACCTTAGGCTTAATTAGATTGGCTCAACGATGAGACGAGGGTGACGAGGGGGATCCTCCCGCGGCCGGGCGCCGGTGGAGCCCTACCTGCTGCAGCGCGGTGTTGTGTAGTTACTCACGCTAATGACCCATTCCATTGTTCCCTTTGTGCGAGTAGCTCCCTCCCGACCGCCGGACCTCCGGTGCCCGGTTGGAGCACAACAGCGCGATATCTAAAGAATTTAAATTATTTTCCCATTCTGCTGGCTTGTGGCGGGTGCATGCGAGTAAAGGACCGCGTCACCTGCGTTATGCAACACTCCAGAAGCCCCCACAGGCCCACTATTCGGAGTGCGCATGCACCTCCCGCCTGCCGCGAATCTGTTAAGTTCATCATGAACTATACTTTAGTATAAAATACATTACAGGAACTTTCTTGTATTTATTTTAAAGAACTTATAAGGAGGCATCGTTAAATTACGCGAGGTGATTTTAGCGATTTTTGTTCCCTTCATGTCGTAAGCCAAGAATTATGACTAGTCAAAAGGTCTTAATTTTGTCGTTCACTGACTGACTGACTGACTGACTGACCGACCATCAAAACTCTAAGGCACTACTAGCAGATATAGAGGCTTCAACTTTAGAATAAAATTAGAAAAACTATTTTGTTATTTCATTTCAGTTTTCTGGATACTCAAACTGCAGAAATAACTTTGTAATCCTATATAAATGTATAAGATTACAAATTTACATTTGCAGTTAATGAATCATTATAATAATAATTATGTGTGGACATCTCACATAGCGCCATCTAGCCCCAAACTAAGCAAAGCTTGTACTATGGGAACCAGATAACTGATACAATACTTAGATACTTTTTGTTTGTAAATACATACATAGAATACTATATAACACCCAGACATAGAACAAACATATTTTAATCTCACAAGTGTGTGTTGGGTGGGAATCGAACCCGTGGTGGGTTCGATTCCCACCCAGTTCAGAAGGCAGGGTCACTACCAACTGAGCTATCGGGCCAGTCGAGTTCATTGTACCTGTATATTATGTATTATGTACTATATTATAATATAAATGATGGATTAATAAGTGTAGATAGGTACCTAAATATAATTATGTTCAAATGTGGGTAAAGTGTAGATAGGTACCTAAATATAATTATGTTCAAATGTGGGTAAAGTGTAGATAGGTACCTAAATATAATTATGTTCAAATGTGGGTAAAGTGTAGATAGGTACCTAAATATAATTATGTTCAAATGTGGGTAAAGTGTAGATAGGTACCTAAATATAATTATGTTCAAATGTGGGTAAAGTGTAGATAGGTACCTAAATATAATTATGTTCAAATGTGGGTAAAGTGTAGATAGGTACCTAAATATAATTATGTTCAAATGTGGGTAAAGTGTAGATAGGTACCTAAATATAATTATGTTCAAATGTGGGTAAAGGAATGAGTTTTTTTTTAAATGTTAGTGAATGATGTGACAAGCTAGTCGTTCACCTGATGTTAAGCGACACGGCCGCCCATAACAGAGCACTGTCATTTGGAACTCCAAATTATAAAGTATCGCGTGACACTGCACTGCGCACAGCATCCTGAGATATCAGCACAGTCTGGTAATGACATTACTAGACCGTGCCCTTCAAACCGGAACACAGTACTGCTTGCGCACTAACGGCAGAATAACTGATAAAGCGGTGGTACCTACCTAGACGAACTTTGCTGAAGTCCTGCGACCTAGTAAAAAGATTCCATCAAAAATCAAACTTGTAAAAAAAAGTCTCACAACTCGTTTCTTTTATCGTAAAAAGTTGTGAGATCCATATAATACCAAGTCGGTTACATTATTAGGTCCCCACTCGAGGGACCTTCTGTCTTGAGCGATTATGTAATTACCTAACATAATAAAATCTTATAGTGACAAAATAAAAAAAAGTTTTATATTAAAAAAAAATTACAAATTTGTTTTTTGATGGCATTTTATTTAACCGGCGGGCATATCAAAAGTTGACGATCGGGGTGTGTCCGCAGGTCCGGCGGCTACGCGCGCTGCTACCCGGCGGCGCCCTCGCCCTACTTCGGCGGCGAGCTGCAGCCGCCGCTGTGGGCCTCCGGCACCGGTACGTCCCGGCCGGCGCCGCACGCCCGCCGCGCTCCCCGCTCACCTCCCCGTGTTGCAGGCTCGCCCGCCTACGGGGGCTCCGGCGGCGGCGGGCTCGGCGAGGAGTACGCGGACGCGGGCGCGGACACGGGCGCGGGCGCGGGAGCGGGCGCGGGCGCGGGCGGCGGCTCGCTGCCCGCCTTCAGCGCGCGGTTCGGCGGCGCCTTCGCCTGCGCCACCTCGCGGCCCTCCACCGTGTACGGCGCCTCGGCGCTGGCGGCCAACGCCTACTCGCACCAGGTCCAGGTACGGACCCGGCGCCCGATCGCCTGCTCGACAGGTTGTACGCTTAAAGTTATAAAGATGACTCATCTTCTGTGCACTTTCGTCCTGGATGCTCGCGTGTTCTCCCCGAACCGGCGCGGCAGGCCGCGATGTTCGGGCTTCCACGACTAATTGTTATCATGACAATATTCGAGGATAATAATGGTATGCCCTTGATGCTTGCGATGGTAACGCTTCCTAGCCTCGCGCGGTTGTCGCCAATGAAGTTGCATATCGTGACAAAGGAATAAATGCTATAAAATCATTAACAAGGAAAATAACAAATGATTTCAAAGCGTTTAATATAAATTCGAAATAGTGAAAAGCTTGTCGAAGGACACGTTTGCATGCACGACACTCCGGTTATTAAATAGAAATACTCGTACTAGGATGACCGACTACATGTACAGCGCAATTCCGTAACTCGATCGTTTCCCGTTCCAGGACACGTGGAGCCGGCCGCAGCTGTCGGCGGCCGCGAGCCTCTCCGCCAGTAAGTATGCCCCCGGCCCGGCCCGGCCCGGCCCGGCCCCGGCCCCGGCCCGGCCCCGCGGTCACATCCCGGACTGGGACAAATGCTTCCATTGTTATTACAAAAATAGGAGTGTTCATTGAGTGTAGGGTGATAATATATAAATAAGTATGATGATCCCGATAGCGGATAGCGACAGTGTTTTTGTGTAGGGTCACGCGCGATAGCCCGCGCCCCTCGGGCTGTGAACCGCCCCCCCCCTCCCCCCCTCCCGCCGCCTCTGCGCCATGTTTTTTATTGCGATAAAGCAATTTCCAAAAGACGGCAGAGATAAGGCGACAGTTCCGGCGTTATTTACGAGCGTTGTTTTTTTAAATAGCTTCAAGCACTTGGGACCTTCGTCTATCTTCGAGAGCGGGTATACTCCATTTTATTTCGGTTTTGTGACCAATAAAATAAATTAATAACCTTTCATGGAAAAGATTATGACAGCGGTTCAACGTATTACTTATTAGGTAGGTAACTTTTACGACATAGGACCTTGTGTATGCGTTTTCTTAAATAATAGAGTATTTACGTACAATTTGCAGAGATTTAGTTAACTCAGAGTAAGATATTAAAAATATGAAACCCGACTGCGTTCGTTATCACAACGTAGCTCCCGTGTACACTGCCGCCGCAGGTACTACCGGCACGCGGCCGCGGGGGCTGCGGGGCATTGCCTGTATCCAGCAACATTTCAATTGCATACTTCAATGTCAGAGTTAAATCACGCGTAAACATAAAAACGTGCTATCGAAGCTACGAGCCGAAGACACGTTATCGGACATCGGTCCTCGTTCGTCGGCCGACGTGTTCATTGTCAAAACAACCGCAGCAGCCGCGCGAGGCCGCGGGGGGCCGCGGACGTGTCCCGCCGTGAGTCGGCGCGTGTTGACTCGGGGCCGCCGGACGGCGCTCCTTTTAAAACGAGCTTGTACCTTTTAAGCGCATTAAAATCGCATTCCATAAAAGGTGTCGGATAAGGCACGTGCCGCGCAAACAGCGGCGCTGTGTCGGCAAACAAGCCTCGCTAGTGTCGGAGCCGACCCGACCGGGCCGGGCCGGGCCGGGCGGCGGCCGGCCCGGCCCGGCCCGGCGGCCGCAGGGCTCCACGTTTAACCCATTACCGGTAATCGGAAACGATGCGATTGATGACACTTCAAATCTCTGTTACATGTGACGCGTCGCGCCGGAGCCACATGTGGCGGCGGACGATACGGTTGTTATTATTACCAATGTTTAATTATTGTCACGCATCGCTGTTTCGGGAATAGAATGGTCTTATCCGATTTCATGTGCTACACGACGCCTAATTTATGTTCCTGCATGCTTAAATTTGAATTATTGCTAAAATTCAAAATGAGAGCTGCCGTCGTTGGTAGTGTGCGAGGACTATTGCTTTTGATTTAAATCTCAATATTTGCGGAGTAATTTCAGTTACTATGAATTATCTTGTAATTAGCAACGGCAATTAGACAAAAAATGGTTTTCGATGCCTCATCCAGTTTGCGTGCCACCACATCTGGTTTGGTGAGATAGTTGTGGTCAACTGCGATCGTCACATTTTTATTATTATGAAAGCGTTCCGTTGTTGTCGCGACACAACGCGCGGAGAGGTGACCTCCGCTGGAGCCGGCTGTAGGGGCCCAGGCTGCGGGCTTCATCGTTAAAATAGATTGATTCACTAAAATGGATATTTGCCAACCTATTTATTTATTGATATCATTACAAAATAACTTGCAGCGCATAATAGGGTTCCGCATACGCTTGCAATTTCTTAGGTCAGCAGATTTCTCTCAAAATATTGACGAACGAGCTTCTGCCCGCAGCTTCGCCCGCGGCGTGGCCTATGGGAAAATAATTCAACCACCCAGTTCACCCTCTTAAGGGTGGAATTTTGAAAAATCCTTTCTTAGCGGATGCTTACGTCATAACATCTACCTGCATGCCAAATTTCAGCCCGATCCGTCCAGTGGTTTGGGCTGTGCGTTGATAGATCACTATGTCAGTCAGTCAGTCAGTCAGTCACCTTTGCGTTATATATATTTAGATTATGATAATAATTGAAACAAATATATAGAGTTTCTGCTGAGGCCCGAACATATCGTTCAAATCTTACATTGCTCCGTATAGCTGGCGACAGCTGGGCCGAGAATATTTTGTTGCAAGCCGCTAGTTTCGTTGAGAAAGCTTTGCAAAAAAACTAGAAAGAAGATAAGATGTCTAGATATACTTACTATACATCAGAATGTCTCATGCTCGACTCGCTCTCACCTGGAGGCAAGCGACGCTGCGGTCGAAGGCTATCTAAGTAGGTACTTATTCACTTTTCTCTTGAACACGTCCGGATCATATTTCGCCGTAAACGCCGACGCAGACGAGCATTCTATTCCTTAGCTGTTGTTTCAATCCACGAACGTAGAATCAAAATGTGTACGTCGATGTGACGTGCACTTTACTTTCAATCTAGATTTGTTCAATCCTCCCGTGACCACACACGCCGTTCAAGGGACCAACACTAGAAAAGCCTTAACCAGTTTCGTATTAATTTTCCTAACTGTAATTATTCCTATATGAGTATGTACTTCTTTATACTCCATGTCCCATTTGTAGCGCATCATAGTACGCAGTCCGAGTAGAGGTAACTAATAAACAGTTCCTATCCAACGATTTGAAAAAAAAGAACACAATTTCAGTCTTTGTTCGAGAGTAGTTTTAAAGTGCACGTGCACCTTAGAAGACTTTAGGTTCCGGCGGATAGCTCGACATGAACGACAAATGCTCATCTGTACTAACGTTTGATAGCTCCTTACTTATCTCTCTAGGATTTACATAAAAATAAAAATGCGCTGTACTAAACTTAGCCAGTTGCTTAAATGCATAAGACATGTGGTAACTTTACAACATCGATTGTCCGTGTCTTAACGCTACATAAGCGCATAACGAGTGAGTGTCAAACAAAACTGTAACGTTATTAACCAAACAGTTTATAAATTCCTTGGAAATGACCTCGCGGTACAATGCTTATATACTATTACAACCAAAGAAATCTGAAAAAGTAATGTATATAAATTCAACAAATGATTTTATAGGGTTTCTTGAAGGCCCAAGTTCTATAATCTAGAAGACGACGGATGTTCGAATGAAAACTGTACCCGACACAACTCGAATTGATGACATTATAGCATTTTTTTTCTTGAAAAAAGTGAACAAACTGCTTTTCCTGTTCGGAGAAATCCACTGATCTTTCTCTTTTCTGGCAGCTGCTGCATTTTATCGTCATTATTATTTTATTATTTTTAGACACTGGTTATAAATAAACATTACTTTTTTTAAATCGGATTAACAATTAAATTATTGATTCACGACTACAGAATACTATTTTTTTTTTGCTCTTCGTTTAATGAAGAATACTATTTATTACATCACAGACCAAGTAGAGGATACTATTACATTTAGTTTTTCACTGGACGTCAAGCCAAAGGCAAAGAGTATATTTTATTTTTGTTTTGGCTCCACACTTTTGTATATTTATTTAGCCAGTGTCAAGTAATATTGATAATTTCTCAAGTCAATAATATTATAGGTAATTATATATGTGTCAAGTCAAGTCACAGTCCAAGTCATCAAATCAAGTCATAGTCTAGTCTAGTCAAGTCATACTCCTAGTAAAGCGGTGGCAACTTTACCAGAAGCTTCTATGAAGTTTTGGAAACAACACGAAAAGATACGTTTCATCGTCATTATACCACTTTCCCACACTCATGCCTGTAATCCAGCATTTAACGAATAAAATGCCACCAATTTTATGGACTAACACTGAAAATAACACAAGTTTTCGAATATAATACAATGCGGTGGCGCGATCTTTTTCGTTTTCCCGCCAAAAAACTCCAAAGAGTATAATCCGGCATACGGAGGTACGCGCTTTGTGGTCACGCGTTATCGAATTAACCAGTAACGCGTGCACCGAGCTGGCCTTCGAGCAATAAGAAGCAAATAAATAAGCTTGTTATTGCTCGAAAGAGCTGGCATACTACTGGCGGCATACTACTGGCGGCATACCTACCCGGAAAAGTAACTGAACCAACCTAGATGACCTCCTTTAATAAAGTCCTTCCATAACGTAGTGTTTGGATACTCTTTGATAAAATATTTTTTCTTCAACAAGTTTTTTTTTTTTGATGTTTTGGCTCCACACCTCCGTGTATTTAGCCAGTGTCAAGTAATTGATAATTTATCAAGTTAATGATATTTTACTCAAATATGTGTCAAGTCACAGTCGAAGTCATCAAGTCAAGTCATAGTCAAGTCACAGTCTAGTCAAAGTCATACTCCTAGTAATGTGGTGGCAACTTTACTTGAAGCTTCTATGGAGTTTTGGAAACAACACGAAAAGAAACGTTTCACCATCATTATACCACTTTCCCACGCTCACGCCTGTAATCCAGCACTTAACGAATAGAATGCCACCAACTTTATGCACTAACACTGAAAATAACACAAGTTTGGGAAAATAATACAATGCGGTGACACAATCTTTTTCGCTTTCCCGCAAAAAAAAACCTTCAACAAGTTTATGTTCTCTCTTTCCCAGCAAAACACTTTTTTATCACAATGAATGTAGATATTCATTGAATTTGATCGTTCTTTTAGTCACTTGTCACTTGGCCGGTATTACAGAACTCCGCTCAGTCGTCAAGACGACATTTCATTCACGAAATCAGCAAATAGTGCGTTTTAGAATGGGGTCGTTGCAAAAAATCTGAAAACGGCGGTTGTGATTTTTGGATTTTTTTCCATAACCCGTGTATTTTTTAATTTTGATGTGTAATAAGGGTGGATTATTATCCGTTAAGTGTTCGTGAACGTGAACGAGTGTTGGTAAATGTTTCCAAGTTTTAAAACCATGCATTTTTGTTTTCTCATCAAGGCTTCCTCGACACAGACCAAGTAGAGGATACTATGTTTCCTTGAGTAAAATATCCACCATTTTACTGTGACATTTTAACTAAGACTTTGACGTGACATAACTGTACAAAAACCCCTTACTTGACATTGGCAAAATTATCGCTAAAAAGCGATAGAAGGCCATTAAACAAAGAAGAAGAGTTTTACGATTAACTTACGCTGACTGTCTAGTATAGATGCGTAAGTCAGACTTTGGATAATTTGTGTTGTATTGATTAGATAAGTTGTATTTTAATAGACTTTAGTGCAGCCGGGCAAAAGATTAACAATAAACAAACACACACTCACAGAGAACAAGCAAAACAAAACATATATTTCAGAAACAGAACTCTTTATTACTAAAATATGATATCTACTCACATTTCAAACGCAAATTCCAGATATGGATCGTTACTCAAGGATTACTGCGCCAATCTGATTCGTATATGGTTAGAAATCATCAAATCAATCCAGTCTCGATGCCCGCTCTCTTCTATTGCAATAATCTCGCAGTCACGAAAAACGTTACCATATTAATATATTATACTAAGACTACGGCACTGGTTACTGTATAATTTTGTAAAATAATAATAACTAATAAAGGCAAGCAGTGCTCACAGTGACGTCTTCAATCTGGTGATGGAGATGAAAGAAAATAAAGAAACAAACTAATCTCGAGCAAAGGTGAACTCGACACGTTCATCGCCAGCGTGAGAGGTGTATGGAAGGTCCGGACCTCCTCCTTGTTGCACTAACTGCGACGTGCTCGCCGGAGTGCCGGGGGGCCCCAGCGTTACTGGGGCCTTGCGCGTTGCCATACCCCCTGAGGCCCCTGTGTCACAGGGTCTCCGCGCGTCGCCATACCCCCAGGGCCCCAGCGTCACTGGGCCTCCACGCGTCGCCATAGCGTTTAGGGCCCCCGCGTCACTGGGACTCCGTGCGTCGCCATACCCCCAGGGCCCCAGCGTCACTGGGCCTCCGTGCGTCGCCACACCCCCCAGGGCCCCAGCGTCACTGGGCCTCCGTGCGTCGCCATACCCCCCAGGGCCCCAGCGTCACTGGGCGCCGACACGACCCGTGCCGCGACAGCCCGAGGGCGCACGGACGCGCACGACGACTGAATAACAATGATAGGCTATACCTAATAATTGTAATAGTAATAATATTATTTATGGTATATACGTAAGGATTTTCCTCGTTCTATTACTTTGCAATATGAATAAATGGACGTTCAACGAACAACGCTTTGATAGTATTCCTCGCGAAGTGACCGGAGAAGTGAGTGCGAGTAGAGGGCGCGATCTCAGGCCCCGCCCCCGCTAACCGGCGTGTGTTGCGCAGTCGACATGGCGGAGTGGTTCACGGAGGGGCGCGAGTGCGTCAACTGCGGCGCCATCCACACGCCGCTGTGGCGCCGCGACGGCACCGGCCACTACCTGTGCAACGCGTGCGGCCTCTACAACAAGATGAACGGCATGAACCGGCCGCTCAAGCAGCCGCGGCGGCTGGTACGTCAGCGCCACGCCGCGCTCGCCGCGCCCGCACACGACGTACGCAACCACCCCGCTCGCCCCCCTCCCCCCCGCCCTGAGATCCGCGCCCGCCGAGCGTCCCCGGGCGTGTAGTGACGGTTGTGTTGGTTGCAGTGGCCGCGGAGGGGGCCCCGCCGGGCGCGGATTTCTACAAGGGCTTCCTGTATAACGGCATCGCGTCTCCGCACGCGCTGGCCGCGCCCGCGCCGCACGCCGCCTCCACCCCCTCTGACTACAATAAGAAGAAAGGGGTACGTGCCGCCCCTCACCCCCCCTCCCGCTCGCACCCGCCACTAACGCCATCGCTTGTCCTCGCTAACCGCCCGCCGCCCGGTCGGCCCGGCCTAACGCCCCGGTGTGCGCAGATGGGCGCCAAGCGGCCCGGCATGGCGTGCACCAACTGCCACACGACCACCACCTCGCTGTGGCGCCGCAACGCGCACGGCGAGACCGTCTGCAACGCCTGCGGCCTGTACTACAAGCTGCACAACATCAACCGCCCGCTCGCCATGAAGAAGGACTCCATCCAGGTGCGACCCCGCTCGCGAGACCCTCGCCGCCCGCTCCCGGCACGCAGTACTCACTCACCCGTCGACCGTTTCAGACCCGGAAACGGAAACCCAAGAACAGCATGAAGACGGAGCGCAGCCTGAAGAACGCGGCGCGCTCCATGGGCGCGGCCGTCGCCTCCGGCGTCAAGATCGAGAACATAAGTGAGTCCTTGCGCCCGGCGCCAGGGCCGGCTGCAGCACTACCGCCCTGGGCGAAATTTCTACGCTGCCCACTAACTGCAGTTTAAACTCATTTGAAAAAAAAGAGAAAGTGTCGGACTCGCGCACCGAGGGTTCCGTAAAATTTTATTATATATATTATGTAACTAAAAATTTTAGGTTTTCAAAATGTTTCCTTTATGTGTGCTATAAAACGTTGCTTCATGCCAAATTTCAAGATTCCAGGTCGGCTGGAAGTATCCTTTAGGTTTTGATTCCCTTGCGAGGCGAGTTTCAAAATATCCGGCTTAAAAATTGCTGTTTCTTTTGATTGCGTTTGATTTATTACAGCTTAAAGGTATATTTCAACTTGGTACCTCCCCGTGTTCCTGAGCTAAGGGGTGTTGACAGACAGACAGACAACAAAATTATTCTATAAGGGTTCCGTTTTTACCTTTTGAAGTACAGAAAATGTTTAAATAATTCTCGTAAAAAATGTTCACTTCGTCGATCTTTCTTATGTACATATTTAACAAGATCACGCCATAAAAGTAAGACAAATATTCATACCTTGCTTATGATAATTATTGTGCTTCAACTAAAACTGAAAAATCCAAGTAATATTGTGAAGAAAAAATCTTTTCTTAATCATCATATTATCGTTTTTTAATTAATGCAAGATATTAATCGATTTCATATAGGCTAAATTTAGCACTTTTACAAATCAAAATCGTATCTAATAGCTCAACAATAGTATTAGTTTTTAGTAGACAAATGAAGCAGCCGCTTTTGCAGCGCGTATTTTTTAAAGTACAATATAAAATATAAAAATTTAGTTTTCTATATCCTATTTTTTAATTTTTAGGATTTTCAGAGAAAAATATATAAGTTAAAAATTTATAACACTTTTTAAAGTGTCGTGACTTGAACTCATATATATTATAAAGATAAAACGGGTGTATGCGGTCCACGGGACCTCGGCCAAAGTAACGTAGTCGAAACGTCGCGGCGAGGTTACTACGGGACCTCGGCCAACGTAACGTAGTCGAAACGTCGCGGCGAGGTTACTACGGGACTTCGGCCAACGTAACGTAGTCGAAACGTCGCGGCGAGGTTACTACGGGACCTCGGCCAACGTAACGTAGTCGAAACGTCGCGGCGAGGTTACTACGGGACCTCGGCCAACGTAACGTAGTCGAAACGTCGCGGCGAGGTTACTACGGGACCTCGGCCAACGTAACGTAGTCGAAACGTCGCGGCGAGGTTACTACGGGACCTCGGCCAACGTAACGTAGTCGAAACGTCGCGGCGAGGTTACTCAAATTATGTTTTGATCATTTTTGTGCGCGAATAGACCCGTTTTATCTTTACAATATGAGTTAAACATTTGTTGATAACAAATTGGTTAGTTAATAAACATTGAAATTGTTGATAAAAAGATTTTTTTGTTACTTTATAGAATACTGTCAATAATTATGAGTTTTAGATAAAAATAATTTCATAACTATTTATTTAAATAATAAAAACGTATAAAAAAAGATTACAATCAGCTAAAAATAGTCAAAAATAGTCTCTTTTTTTTCAAATCATTAATTTAAAAAGGTGATTTAAAAAAAAAAATTGAAATAGTCTAGTATTAGTTTATAAAAAAAAAATATCCACAGAAATTACTATAGTATAAAAGTATTAATATTCTTTTAACTTTTATGGCGTGATCTTGTTAAGTATTTAGATTAGAAAGGCTCCACGAAGCGAAAAAAATGTACAGCTATTGAAACATTTGTTAGTTAACAATCGTTTAGTTGAAAAATTAACTTTAGTAACATTTACAACTTTTCTAAAGTGTTCAGAATACACTACATTTTTTTTCAAATTTAAAAAATATTTAATACCTTTAAAGAAATTATCAATGTATCGTACTTTTGACGCAGTGCGCGCAAATAAATAATTAAAGATGAAAAAATTAGGCATTCCGTTTTTCTCCAATACCTCATACCGCCGCGCCGGCCGGACTGGACGCTGATGGCCGCATTCGTTCGCAGTGGACGGCGGCGCCGGCGGGGGCGGCGCGCGCTCGCCGCTGCCGCTCAGCTACTACGTGCACCCGCTCAAGCTGGAGGAGCCGCCGCCGGCGCACGGGCCGCACGGGGCGCACGCGGCGCACGGGCCGCACGGGGCGCACGCGGCGCACGGGGCGCACGCGGCGCACGGGACGCACGCGGCGCACGGGACGCACGCCGCGCACCTGCAGCACGCGCTGTACGACGAGGCGGAGTACCGGCGCGCGGCGCTGGAGCCGGCGGAGCGGCTGGAGCGGCCGACGGTGGTGTCCATGGGGAGCTGAGCGCCGCCGCCCGCCCGCCGTCGTAAGGAATCTCAGTTAGTTAAGTTGTTGGCGGCCGCAGGGGACCGAGCGCCGCCCTGCACTCGTGCACGGCTCGTTTCCATTCGTCGCTGCTCTCGCGGCCGATGCCAAGTAGTGCCTTATTATAGTTATGTTATAAAAGTATAAGAATTTATTAGCGAATGTGCTCAACGAAGATAGTTACATCGATGTTAGCGTTAGTTGGTGCGGTACGCGCGGTACCCAATATTGTAAGCGCCACGAGACCGTGATGGTTCCTGAGGAGCGCCGCGCCCGACGGTCCTTGTCTGATAGTACAATTTAGGTAACGGTCACGTGCCGCGACAATAACCACAGCACAACGCGGTCGGTGCCGTATTACTGCAGTGGCGTTGATGTTGTAGGGTTTCTATTGAACTCCATGACTTGAAAGTACATTCCAACAATACAGTAGTGTCACGCGGCGGCGCCCGCGGCCGGCGCTATGTTGCTCAAGCACAAACAGATTTCTGTCCCCGAGCCAAGCTACGCACACACACACGCACACGCACACACACGCACACACACACACACACACACACACACACACACACACACACACACACACACACACACAATGTGAAGTACACACGTGCAGGTAGTGGGCAGTTTTGACAAGTGTAGTGTATACTTGTATAGATAGATGTAATAGAATTCCTACTAGAAAACGATGCTGAAGATATGTATCCAAAGAATATTGTTTAATCGTTGACAGGCTGCATAATATTAACGTGTTGTAATAAATTGGCTGATAAATAATAGCACTAACTAGGTACTATATTATATTTTTATATTTAAGTAATGTTTACCAAAAGTAATTGTTAGATCTGAGCAAACTCTCTGTCTTAATAAATTTAATCCGAATTTTTACACATAAAATTATAAAGTACATATTATATTGATATTGTAAATTAATTTTTATACTTCTGTTACGGTGTGTTTAATTTAAAATAATGTATGTATTTAAATAAATAAATGTTCCGTTGCGGCGACCGTCTCACTCGCTCTCGAGCCGCGCCTCGCCTGCGACCGTCTCGCTCACTCACATGGCGCAGCGCAATGCTCTGTTAAACTATTTAAATACATAAATTATAATGTATAATAAAGTTATATGTACGCCGCCGTCGTGCAGCGCTAGCATACTTATATCTGTAAATATTATGTAATAAGCAAACAGAAGTACACTCTATTATAATAAATGAATTATTTTCAAACAGCGTAACGTTTCTTTATTTCGTGCCCAACGATACGCCGCCGGCCGGCAACAGGTCGCGCCGACGACTTCCGGTGGAAGGGAAACGTAACATTAACCCTTTACAAAGACACGGATACAGCGGGGGTGAGTTTACTTGTAGCAAGGTTACCTTTAGAAGATATTATTCTTGTGACATGGTTTGTTTTATGTACACCGTTGCTATTTTAACAAGGTATTTTATATTTTGTATATGTACATGTACATGTACTCTATACTAGTAATTTAAAACATACTTAATTTACTTGATACATATAATAATCTGATCACTGGACTGTGCTGATGCGTCAGGCGGACGTGCGCAGTGCAGTGAAGAAACTTACACTATAAAGTTCCGAGTGACACTGCAGCTGTTATGGGTGGCCGTGTCGCTTAACATCAGGTGAATGACTAAATTAATACGGCAGCGTCCGAGCTGAAGCGATGTTTGAATAATTGTTTCTTTAACTCTTGAAATCAGTCTGTAGAATTTTCTGAAGTAAAATTTCTTTTCGCTCGCTTGACTTGGGGAGTAATCTGGGGAATGCGAGGCGAACGGAAGTTGATTCACGTAGATCTCCGTGGCCATCATAATAAAGTGAAAAATGTATATTATTATATTCGGTAAAACGACAATTTACAAAAGTCTAGATGACGACATTTTTTTTCTTTTATGGTTATGACACGGTTTGTGTATTGTGCCAGTTTTGAAGTTGCTTGTCCTTTCTTCTTTTCGACTCATGATTTTGTTTGGGGTTCGGCAAGATGGCGATGTTAACATGAAACAAAGCAAAAACAAAGTGATACCGTCCGATAGATGGAGCTAAAGAAGTTTTACTTCAGTCGTGTGGTCTAAAGCACCTTTTTGGCCCCGCCTTCGGGACCGGAACGGTTCCATACATACAGAGGTATATACTTCATTTAGTGCGGCTCTTTTACTTGCCACTAGTTTTTTAGCTATTTACCTTCTACAATAGAACATAATTATCATAACTCCAATCCCAAACCTAAAACATTGACACTATGTATAACAAATAAATAAATAAATATTTGAAAACATGTCACATACCGCCATCTAGCCCCTAACTAAGCAAAGCTTGTGGGTGGTTAGGTCATAAACCTCCATTAACTATTTCATCGAAATGTTTGGTGAACTTTTATAAAAACAAGTCGTAAGCAAGTGCCAATGGAAAATGGAATCAACGATCAAGCCAAATTACAGTAGCTGGAGGCTGCTGTTGCCGTGATGCCTGGTGTCACCCTCGAGGAGCGCGGGGAGACGCGGGTTACTGATGCAGTGTTGAGTTCTATCAAAACGTTCACTGCACGTATGTAGGTACTCACCGTCTGTTTAGGTACAGTGGTCTTTCGGTAAATTAAAACGTCGCCGGTCTATGTATTGCGGGAAATGCCTTTCTACAGCATTTTTCTAGATTTTTCTTGACTGGCCTGATAGCTAAGTTGGTAGTAGCCCTGCCTCCTGAACTTTGTTGGGTTGTGGGTTCGATTCCCACCCAGGACAAACATTTGTGTGATGAACATAGGTGTTGCTCTGTGTCTGGGTGTCATATTGTATTCTGTGTATGTATTTACAAACAAAAAGTATCTAAGTATGGATACAACACTTGTATACTGATAAGGTATCTGGTTCCCATAGTACAAGCTTTGCTTATATAGTTTGGGGCTAGATGGCGCTGTGTGGAATATTCAGACATATTTATTTATCTGTACTAATATTATAAAGAGGAAAGATTTGTAGTAAGTTTGTAACGAATTGGCTCAAAAGTACTGGACTGATTTTAAAAATTCTTTCACCATTTGAATGCTACAGTATCACTTATTAATATAAGCTATTTTTATTGCAAGAAAAAAATAATTATGCAAAAATGTTTAAAAAATAATTGTCCACCCGTGCGAAGCTGTGACGGGCTGCTAGTTTATTATATATGTAAGTAGCATTTTACTAGGTGGTAGAACTTTTTGAAAAGTTCGTCTAGGTAGGTACCACCGCTTTGCCAGTTATTCTGCCGCCAAGCAGTAGTCTGCAAGCACTACTGTGTTGCGGTTGAAAGAGCACTGTAGTTAGTGAAATTACTGGGCAATTGAGACTTTATGATTTAATCTCACAGTTGAGTAATGTTATTACCAGACTGTGCTGATGTCTCAGGATGATGTGTGCAGTGCAGTGTCGCGCGGAACTTTATATTTTGGAGTTCCGAGTGACACTGTTCTGTTACGTGCGGCCGTGTCGCTTAACATCAGGTGAACGACTTGTTCGTCACACCATTCATTAACATGAATAAATATATATAAGTAGGTACTTAGATACACTTGTCATACCTACATTTTATTTACATGCTTATCAGATCTCACCGCAGACTAGACGCCGAATGTACGAGGATCTTATGCCGCATATCATTTACAGCCGTTGTTTTATAAAATGTCCACGTTGTCGCCGAGCTGGGAACTTTCCACTTTGACTCGTCCATCATCCTGCATACACTCGCAGCCATAGAGCACGAGTTTCTTTGTTCTATTTCAGTGAGTAAGAGTAGGTACTTTCAATAGTAGATACACAAGTACATCGGTACATGCTCCGTGTAGGTAGGTACCTTGTATATATGATTCAGCTCTATAAGTATTTATATGAAAGTAACACTTTAGTGGAAACGAATGTCGAGTGGTGCTTGGAGGGCCGCGGGGCGAGATGTGCGGGGGAGGGGGGAGCTGAAGCAATATGGCGGCTTATCGCGGCGACGTGCGTCACGTGCCGCCCCCCCGCCCCCCGCCGCCCGCCGCCCGCGCCGACCCTCCATGTATTAGCTTTTCACGGAAAATATTCGACGAAAAAACAAGTGATAAGATCACGATGAGGGCGAGCGGCGCCCATCGATAATCCGTCGATGCCGAGCTGCTATCAGATCGCAGGATTACGTCCACGCGGGCCGCGAGTGCCCGCCGCGCCGCCTGCCCTCCACCCTGCACTGTGCTCCCGCTCCGCTCCGCTCCCACTTCGCTCCACTCCCACTCCGCTCCACTCCCAGTCGCGAAGGCGAGCGGTCCCGCTGCGCCCGGCAGCGCCCCCGACTGTAATGAGCCACCCGCGCATCTAGCGTCTCGTAATCAAATCTGCCTCTATCTGATAATTACTCCGTATCGGGGATGGTATCGCGGTATCTCTCGCGCGTAGATATGAAGCGAGGCCTCCCGCCGCTCCAGAGCGAGGGGAGGAGGCGAGTGGCACCCGGGGGCGAAGGGGGCGAGGTGGCGACGTTCCCTACAAATATTTGCCAAGCGCTCGTTGGATCTGTTTGCTTTGCTTATCGCGTCATCGCGATCACACCCAGCACGGCTGGCCCCCGCGCCCGCTCCCGCCCCCGCTCCCGCCGCAGCTGCGGGCCGCTCGCTGCGCCGTTCGGCAACTACTAGGTACAGTATCTGCTAGATACGATTATCTAACTCTAAGATAACCGGTCTCACATTAGCGCCTAGTTAAGATAAACGAGATAACAATTTGCATATCTAAGGAGAACCGCGATACGTCGGCGTTATATCGACGGGGTCGTTGCACTGAGATAGCCCGCAGCGATTATCGCACCTCCCATGGAACGGTATCACCACCAGCCGCGGCAGTGAAGCACTGATGACCAATTAATAGTTATTATTTATGAACATGGTAAACGAAATCCTAACATAAACAATAGTCTCGGTCTCGGGCGGTGTCGTCGCGTCGGTCGCTGGCGTCGCTAATCCACTGCGCGCGTCGCGTCCCCGATTGTGCAACCTGCCGCGCCCCCGCGCCCGCCCTCGCCCCCGGGTGCTCTCCTCGCATGATAACGGATATTCAGTGAGGAAACTATTTTTTATTTACAAAACACAATTTATAAAAGTAGTTTCGCAACGTGACGCAATTTCGTAGCACTTTCGTAGCAAGTTTGCGGCGTGGTTTACGTGGATATACGTCTTATTCCATATTGCTTATTACAACATAAGCAGATACAACAAAAATGTAACAAATGACATGACTCTATGTTGGACCCCGCGCGTGGGTTGCGAGCCCGTCGCTTGAGGTCACAGACGCCGCTGCTGCAGCGCCGTAGCGCGCAGCCCGGCCAGGTATCGGCTTGTACTTACACTTTGCTAAATATAGAACTCTTTTCTTAAACACAAATCTTTATGTAATTTATCCTAAATCTAAGTTTGATAAATAAAATAATTTGGTAGGTATATAGGTAGTTTAAGCTCTTGGAGCGACTAGGATGCCTGAGACCACGCTGCAGTCTGTACACACGCACAACCAAGATTTGTTTAACACAGACAAAAACTACTCGCGTCTTATCCTCAATGTGCAAATAAATAACAAATACTATCTATGCCTGTGACATAGATAGTATTTCGAAATTTGTCCTAAATCGAGAGCATGTGACGCGTGAGGAGTGGCGCGCTCGAGGCCCTCGGGGGCCGCGGCCGCGCGCAGGCTGTATTCCAGCTCCTGCGAGTAAAGTGTAGTTCCAACCACGCTGCTTGCCTGACTGGAGGACACCACTAAGATCCGTACAGAGCACGGAGCGCCATCGTGCCGATCTACCGCGAAATAACAATCGATAAAATTGTGAAAAAATCTGTTCGATGCGATAAGGTGTGATAGTGTGTAACCAATTAGGCAACCAGCAGCCGAGTGCACGAGCCGCACCTGGTGCCAGCGCTAGGTGCCGGCTGACTCATGCCATGACGACGCTCTCCTACCTGCCTGCGCACACTACTGCTTACCAGTGCCTACTGCGCATTATCTGAATATAATATCCGATGTTTTCCGATCTTTGTCAAAGATTATTTATTATTTGTAAAATCAGGTGTTCATTATTGCGTGCTCAAGCGTTAGTGCTACTATACCGCTAGACGTGAGGACCTTTAGTTGGCTTCCAAATGTGTAACATGTTTCTACGATGTAAGAAAAGCTGTTGGTCTTCCCAAAAATAAATAAATAAATGTAAATGCTCTGAATATAATAGTAGTGCTTACTCGTAACAATGAGACATACATAACCTCCTGATCCGTAGTGGTCCGCTCGGAAACATATGCGCATGAACCCCTCACCAGCTGTCAAGTGATGCCGGGGCCTGCGAGGTGTACGGGCGGGCCTGGGAAGGTACCTGCCGGTGGACTCTCGGCTGAGAAGTTCCCGAATCTCCTGTTCTTATCTGGAAACAACGCATTCCATCCATTCATGTGTGCACCGTAAGCTTTGAAGCGAAACACTTTTGCAGGCTGCAGGAATTATATATAGCTATATCCGAGTGACGTGTGGGGGAGTGACCTGCCTACACTGTACTGGGGTAGACTAGTGACATTATTACATTTCAATATTTTCAATAACAACATTTGGGCCACATTTCTGTTCGGTTGAATTCGTGCCGGCTCGGCTCGGCAGCGACAAGATGAAGCGAGGATAAAAAGAGGACAAGGATATACATACTCGAATTTGGTGCAAGCGAGATGTTAATCGACCGTGTAATTGTGCCGCGTACACTCGTTTGTGTCAACCGCCAATACGCACTTGGCCGATACTCGCTCCCTGTGAGAGAAGGCTTGTGTCCCAAGCGTGGCGCGGGTATAATGTTCAAATGCATACGTTCCCGCTGTGTAATGCATACGAGGGACACGCACCTGCTGCTGGGACACCTACTCGCTCTCGTCTGCTATAATGCTGCGGTCAGTTCGTGACGATGCAAGGATCGTAGACCGCTCGGAGGCGCGGAGCCGGCACACGCACGCGCGTGCGGCCGACGGAGGGCTGTCGCGATGCGACAAGATGCAAGGATCGTAGACCGCTCGGAGGCGCGGAGCCGGCACACGCACGCGCGTGCGGCCGACGGAGGGCTGTCGCGATGCGACAAGATGCAAGGATCGTAGACCGCTCGGAGGCGCGGAGCCGGCACACGCACGCGCGTGCGGCCGACGGAGGGCTGTCGCGATGCGACAAGATGCAAGGATCGTAGACCGCTCGGAGGCGCGGAGCCGGCACACGCACGCGCGTGCGGCCGACGGAGGGCTGTCGCGATGCGACAAGATGCAAGGATCGTAGACCGCTCGGAGGCGCGGAGCCGGCACACGCACGCGCGTGCGGCCGACGGAGGGCTGTCGCGATGCGACAAGATGCAAGGATCGTAGACCGCTCGGAGGCGCGGAGCCGGCACACGCATGCGCGTGCGGCCGACGGAGGGCTGTCGCGATGCGACAAGATGCAAGGATCGTAGACCGCTCGGAGGCGCGGAGCCGGCACACGCACGCGCGTGCGGCCGACGGAGGGCTGTCGCGATGCGACATGATGCAAGGATCGTAGACCGCTCGGAGGCGCGGAGCCGGCACACGCATGCGCGTGCGGCCGACGGAGGGCTGTCGCGATGCGACAAGATGCAAGGATCGTAGACAAGTGCGCGATAAGAGGGTCGCAGGTGCTCTTACTCTAACTCGCTAATTCCAAAGCTTCGCATTTCGCTGTAGGAACGAACCTTTCTAAAGTGAACCTTTTCGCTTAGATATAAAACACACGATGCTTCTACACCGTCTCCGACGTTTTGGGTGGCAACAATTATTGTAGTCGAACAATCACAGTAGATCTTTTATTGAAATGATAAAATTGGCCGATAGACTAGGTACTACCAGGCATCAATTCAACCCTAGAATGGAAAAATAGGAAGTGTTCCACCTGTATGAACGCTTGCTTGAGAGACTCGACACCCGAGCGGAGAGCCGCCAGTTTCCTGTTTCACACTATTTTTCCGTATAAAGTTACTGGTGGTTCTGCCGTTAATGTCGATAGTGAAATGTGCAAGAAAGCGGCTTGTGAGATGAATGAATAAGAATAAGAATAAGAATATTTTTATTGCTCAGAAAAGACAAACAGAACCTTAAATATACGATAGGTAGGTACATTAACAAATCAGATTTTACTGATATTAACAACTGGTAAGGTAGTAGGTAGGTGCTGAGGGAAATTCCATTGTTCCAATTCCAAATATGAGTTATACTAGTTATTACAGTGATATGGATCCTAATTTATATCGTGACCTTATCTTTAAAAAAATTAGCTATCTTTATTATCTTTAAAGCTATATACGGTTGCTTTGTTGAATCCTCTGTGTACACGGTTCCAGTAAGTTATATAGTTTTATTTTTGTCTGATTCGCTTTCCACTTTTCACCTATTCTTACATTATATAGCCAAGCAAACCTCCAAAGGCGAACTGGCCCCGACCGTCATCGTGTCGGTGAATCAGCGCCAAGTGCACCGCAAGCGTCACGTCGCCGGCTCGGACATGCTCCTGTACGCTGGCATTTCTTTATAGGCATATCGAAACACATTATGAAAATCTAACATTATTTAACGTTTTCGGGAATTGAACATTTTTTTATGCAATTAACAAATTACAATCTTAGCAAAATATAAAATCACAACAACATTTACTACACCTGTCCACAGGCCAGCGCTCCTCTGCGTCCTGCATGTTCGCAGGCGAGCGCCTGCAGCCGCAGCCGTCTCGCGGCACGCACTCTCGGGCTCTCCGCCTATATACAAAGTTAAAACTGAATTAAGCTTAAGAAGAAGTAAAGAAATAAGAACTTATCCTCATTTCCGACCTTATTACCATTAGACCGGGCCTATTCGAATGTACCTACATTACTTTAATCGTTATCGAATATCGTAAAATATTTATATTTTTCTAGAATGGGGTACCTACAACCCTTGCTCTGGAATGGGGTACCTTCGTTCCGAGGCACGCCGTCCCCCATTAATGCTATCGACGGTAATTAGACCGATGATCGATGTCTCAAGTAAGCCTTTAATTGATTAGATATCGACTCGAACGTTATCGCCTCCTATCGCATTTTTATTGTTCGAATACCTATCGTAAATATGTATTATATCGATCGACCAAACGCGCACAAACCTATATAAACTTCAGGGATATAAGGATTAATTGATTCAATATACCTAAACCTAAACCACACCGCTTACTGCCGGCCACATGTTTTAATAAAAATACGTCTCATAGTATCTATACATATATAGCTTAGTTATAAAAATAATTCTAGGAATCACACCCTTACCCACCGACCATTAGCTACAGTTGAAGTTCACTGTACCTACAGTGTGGCGTCCGTCACATTATACATCAGTGGGTACCTGCAGCTATCGTACATATATTGGCGCACTGCTCTAGTATTTTCACTTAAGTATATTATTTATCTGATTTCGTAACCAACAATAGGTTTATCTTTGACAGCTTCTGTGGTGTGGTGGTTGAGCAGGTTGGCTTATAACCCGGAGGCGGCGGGTTTGATTCCCGCGATAGGACAAGTATTTGTGAACAGAAAAACAGCGCAAAAACTAGTTCTGTGTGTGGGTCTTGTTGAACCATGGTCCTCGTAGTTCCTGGGTCCCTAGACACAGGGAATCCTAATTAGGCTTCAGGATCTATATATATATATGTGATCGTTGGGCATTATATTATTATTTTTATCTAATTTCGCGGTCCCACCAGCGTTTATGGTCAAGTTATTGTCGTGACAACATTTGTAAAGCCACGGGAGAAGACTTCGGTTCGCTTCACACACGTCACAGGGTCAGCAAAAATAATTAGACTTATTTTTTCTACGTAATATTATTATGAGTCATGCCCCTCACTAGGTCCGGCATTATTGCAGTGTGTATGAGTGTATGTTATTTGACATATACGATTTATTTATTATTATTATTTATTAATTTAGTTACATATAACTTAATCTTCTCTTTTTATATTTCTATAAACATTAATTCAGTATACATTACAAAAAAAGTTAGTTGGGGCGTTAGTTTGGGGCTAGATGGTGCTGTGTGAAATGTCCACACATATATATATACATTACAAAATTACTATAGACAACTTACACCGTGCTGCCGCCCCGCTGAGCTTTCTTCAAAATACAACATAGGTAATTACGACACATAAGCGATTTATCATTGAGAAGTTCCATACAAGACCATACAAGATCTCCAAAGTTCATCGTTTGCCCAAATGACAAGTACCTAACACCCTAACAGCTTCTGCGTGTGACTTACAACACCACAAATCCTCTACATGAGCTGTTTCTCCTGGCTGAGAAGGCAAGTGGGTATCTTCTCGGTCCGTGGTATGGTTAGCTAAGCACCTATACTTGTCCCTCATGTGTACCTACTCCCTCACCTGCCTATTTCTTAGAAATTCGCAAAATAGAAACCAAATTCAGGCAGCATTTTTTTTTAAATTGAAAACAATGCTGCGTGATTGCTGTGGTCCACTGAGCTATCTCATACTCCATCATCAGATCCTAACGAATCACGGAGACCCTGCTGCACTGCACAGAATCATAAAAGACGATTGACGATAAAACTGTTATCTTATGACATATAATCATATGAGTTGTACACAGGATTCTTTATTTGAACTCGCTGTAACGAGTGCCTACTTTTTATTTTTATTTTTTGACTCCACACTATTGTGTATTTAGCCAGTGTCAAGTAATTAATAATTTATCAAGTTAATGATATTTCACGCAAATATGTGTCAAGTCACAGTCGAAGTCATCAAGTCAAGTCACAGTCAAGTCATAGTCTAGCCAAAGTCATACTCCTAGTAAAGTGGTGGCAACTTTACCAGAAACTTCTATGGAGTTTTGGAAACAACACGAAAAGAAACGTTTCACCATCATTATACCATTTTCCCACACTCACGCCTGTAATCCAGCACTTAACTAATATAATGCCACCAATTTTATGCACTAACACTGAAAATTACACAAGTTTTGGAAAATAATACAATGCGGTGACGCAATCTTTTTCGCATTCCCGCCATAAACCCCGAGCGCCTACTTAATACATACACAAAAATCTTTAGCCCAAGCGGGCGAAGCAGTGGGCAGCGACTAGTACATATAATACTAATTGCGCCCCGCAGTTTCACCCACGTGGTAAAAAATTTCTAATTTTCTGCACAAACTTCTTAATTTTTTCTTTCTCAAAAACTTTCTCCTGACAAAAATAAACACTACAAAAATAGAATTAGTTTCAAACTCTACGTCCCTATGAGGCCGTGTCCTAGAAGTGCATAACTTTCTTAAGCTTAGAAGCCTTCAAATGAGGTACTAACACAGTACGGTAACTTTCGAAACATTCCAATTTTAAAGAGTATTTGAGTTGAACCTTTTTTGAATAAAATCGGATTGAGTTTTCAAACATGTGTCAAGATAAAATGTAATTGAATTCAAAGGCACTGAGGAGGAGTATCAATATCAACTTCGAAGCAAATTACGGCCAAAATAAGTTTCTCCCCTTTTTAGCGCCGTTAGGGATGAGTCTCAATAAAATACGAAACACGTCTCTCATCAATTATGTTATCAATGATTTACGTAACATTTGAAGTAGATTAGACCAAGGAATCACGTTGTCGACCTATGTAATAGGGTGAATTCTGTGGTTGTCCTAGTTTGTACTTTGCCCCCGTATTTCACACCCTCAGGGGAAGAATTTAGGAAAATCCTGTTTTATCGGATGCCTACGTCAGACAAAGAACACACCCTCCCAGTTTCAGGTCTCTACGATCAGCGTTTAGGCTGTGCGTTGATCCGTCAGTAATTCAGGACAAAGCATTTCATATGTATACCTATAGATAAGCATGAGACGGTATGAACTTATAGAAAATAATGTGTCACTACTTCACAAAATACGTTATCGATGCGTACTGTGTCCGTACGACATAATCGTTATGGAAGATGAAAGAAGTGGTACCTATTAGTTTCATCAGAACATCCAAATCATCCAACATCTGCCGTCTCGGCCGCAGTACAAAGGAAATGATAAATCACCGTTTTGCTTTCACTGCTGTTTACTACATATTAAGCATTTGGTACTTACGGGATCCATACCGCGGTTGGAACATTATTTAAAACAGTGGATATAATGTTATCTGAGTGATCATCTGTGATCAATAATTCTCAAAATCGGGTGTAACATTTAGTTTTAATGCTTTTATTTTCCGCAGTAACGCAAATAACTTTTTCGGAAAAGATACATCGACCGTGAGCACCAGCTTGGATGCTAGGTGCCAGTAGGCAGCCGCTGCGGCGGCCCGCGGCCCAATGGGTGCCGAGCGCCGGCGCGGCGACCAATGGGCGCGGCGCACCTCCCGACGCGGCGCCGCGGTCGGCCGCCGCTATCTGGTGCCGCAGATCGCGCCGCGAGTGATACCGCCGATAGCGGCGGTGCTGCGCTACTGCCGGAACACATATACCAACGTTTCTGCATCAGTGCTATAATAAACGTAATTTATAATATAGGTAAGTGGGCGAGATATCGCATCGTTGTGTAGTGTCTTGTCTCGTTAGATACCGGTTCGTTTCTTGCCCGATAATTATAAATGCGAGGACGGAGCGCCTGAGAAGTGACCCGCTGTGAAGTTTCATGAACCGCGCTGCAGAGTGCAAGTCGCTGCCCTGCAGGGCCGAGCAGGGCGGCCGCCGCCGGCCGCCGGACGGGGGAACAAGTGTGGTTTGAATCATTTTTGTCTGCTAATTCTGCCAAATTTTATTTCAAGTACAAATTATTTTCTTAATTGCAAACAATAGTAACAAGAACAGCCTTTTGGATCTAGATCTGTTTTTTTAAATATAGAGTTCTATAAATTAAAAAGATTGTGAAAAGCCTTGCAGTCCAGGTAAAAATTGATAAAATTAATTAAGAATTAAAAAACGTAACCGTAAATAAAGAAGCCGACACCGGAGTGCACGGAATAAAAGCTCAAAATAATTATCATACTCGTATGTAACGTTTTTAAATTCATCGGCACCACACATTATTTTATTTAAATTAAAATAGAGCCAACCTACAGCCCCGCGTACGTTCTATAGAATTATTGGCACAGGAACCGCCGACATTGTCGATTTTTAACAGGAAGGAAGGACCGAGATGTAGTGTTTCCATAAGATTATGATCTCCGCGCTAGTTGGTGTCCTACTGAGAATATAACGGTTCCTCCGCTAACACAATGTTTGGTGGAATGTAGTACTGTATAATAAAATTATACTTACAACAACAATTAATAAAAAACATATTGAATTTAAAAAAAATTTAGTGCGCTGTAAAATAACACTTGTTGTGTAAACTTAAAAGACATGGAGTGGATAAAAACATATTTCTTGTTCTGCATTATACTCTTATCTCTTTACTCCTGCGGTTGGTATATTTATCTCTTTCATAAAATTATACTAGTTTGGAAATAAAAGCTATTTATCTCATGTACTAGTTCTACCTTCTCTCTCACGCTGTTTCACGGTTTCAATTCTATATAATGCGCGTTTACGCTACATTCTGAGAATCAAGGTAAGCTATATATCGCTACCACACTTTTTTTTTTTTTTTTTTTGAGGGGGGGAAATGCCCTCGCACTTCCCTGCCACCACGGGGGTGGTGGCAGGGGGTATGTGGGACTCGAACCCACTAAAACCCCCCCGTGAGCCCTCGTCCGCCGTACCGGGGCGAGAAGGGGTCGCGACTGCAGTCCAGCCAGCTCGCCCCCGATCGCTACCACACTGGCCTAACTTAAACTCAACGGGGACTTTATTGACCTTCTTTTGATGTTAGTAGTTTCGCAAAAGCACCACACCCGCGGGCGCCGCGCGGCGCACTTCGGTACTCATGATCTAGTAAAATAACTTCAAGTATAAAACCACTTTTTGTAAGTTTTGGTATTCCATGAATAGTTCAATGCGGTCATGGATGAAGAGGCGAGCAGGGTACTGTGCCACGATATCAGCGGCAGCCGGGCTCAACCGTTATACCAACCAAATAAATATATCTCACTGAACGATCTAAATAAAAGTGACTACCTTGTACCCGATAAATGTATAGGTAGTGCTTGTCACCGATAGGATCATGCGATAAATAGGAACGACATTTGTGTTGGCCATTTCTGGTATAATTTAAGATTATTCCGTGTATTAAATTGTCTGAACTTAACACCGAACTAAGTATGACAAACTCCAACTCCCGAAACATTAAATGTGTTGTGGTTAAAATGTGGTGCACTTTGACGGCGCTATAGGAGCAATTATTAATTAAATACGAAACAAACTCCTTTCGTAAAAATGTGTGGATATATTCACTTCTGTGATAGATTTGTTGCGCTCTAATAAATTAACCTACTTGCAGAAACCAATGGGAAGATATTTCTTTTAAATCATACATTGTAGAGGTATCTTTACCTATCTTCTTTTTATTATTTCAAGTAAAAGGCTTTATCCAAAGCCTTTTACTAGACTTTAAGATTATTAAGTATTAAAATACTAAATAGTGCACTAAACTATACATACTAAACTATATACTGCATCCGAGACTGCAGCGGAGACATGCGAAAAGTTTCCCTTTTATTGCGTATATACTAAGAGAGCTATTTTAGGTAAACTCTAAACCAGCACTAGTTTTGATGTCCAAGAAACACTATAAACGTGAGCGGGAGCCGAGCTCACATCCAGCCGCCCCTGCCGGCAGATATGCGCTTCTCTTTTATCTTAAAATTGATTTGTTAATTCCTCTAGCCAAAACTAACTAAACCTAAATAATAAACCTACTTATAACATGAAATTTAATTATTATCAAGAATTTAGAAAAGGCCTTGGGGACCAAGACCAAAAGTCGCCAAATTTTTAAAGACCTATGTAAACGTCTGGTCGAAGCTACACGTGACCAAAATGCTGGCCTCTACTGCGGCCATAGATTGAGCATTGCCATTAATCGATGCAATGCTGCCAGTATTTTGTGCACGTTGCGTACTGGTTTTTGGTTTTGATTTGTTACATAAGTTTTCTTTTTTATTTTTCTATTAAAATAAAGGAGTTTATAACTATTTCATATAATTAGTACATATAATTTTTTTCAGTAATAATAATTCAGACAGTCTATTATTTTTAATGCTTCTGAGGTTACTAAGAAAATCATGCAGGGTCCTGTTTTAAAAAAAGAAGAAATTAAATAAATAATGATTCAAAATACATATTATCAGTGAATGATCCACAGTAGGTGCGGGTGCGTATTATTATTATTACTTTATTATTGTTTGATAGGCTCGCGTTTGACCACTATCAGACCTGATGGTAAGTGACGATGCGGTCTAGGATGTGACACGCTTGCCTAGAAGATACCTGTTCACTCTCGATTTGAAGACTCCAAGGTTGCAATTTGTTGCTGGGTGTCATATTGTATTCTATGTATGTATTGACAAACAAAAAGTATTTAAGTATTGTATCAGTTATTTGGTTCCCATAGTACAAGCTTTGCTTAGTTTGGGGCTAGATGGCGCTGTGTGGAATGTCCACACATATTTATTTATTTATTAATTTAATTTTTGGGAAATACGGATGCCGGTAAGAGTTCCACTCTTTGGCTGTTCGTATGATAAATGTGGAGCCAAATATCTTTATTTTATTATGTGGTAGAAGTATTCTGCCAGATATTCTGGCAAAGTAGTGGTTATACCAAAGATCCGGTCATATTACAGAGCTCACAATGATCAGCAGTATAGCATATATATAAGAATACGTACGGCGGCCGTCGCTCCGCGACATCCCGCTGCTGGCGCTGCGCAAACATGCCGCCATAAAGTTGCACCGCCATCGTCGCTGCGCTGCACTATAAACCTTAAACTCTCCAATACTGAACTCAAATTGCGCTGAAAGCATACGCAGGTGTGTTTGATTGTAAGGATGAGTCGTGCGTGCGCAGGTCGAGGGTGGCCTACATTGGACTCGTATTTCATATAATATCATCAAAATGTCCACAAATAGTATTCAGTATTGCCTAAAAAAGGCTGTAGTTATTCCCATTCATAAATCGGGTAAAAAAGATCTAGTAACAAACTACAGACCTATATCGTTATTACCGTCAGTCTCTAAAGTCTTGGAAAAAATTATCAACTACAGACTAGTATCATTTTTAGAAAATAATTGCCTTTACCTTGGCAATTTGATTTTAGATCTAAGTTGTCTACAGCAGATGCGGTACATCATCTTACTGACTAAGTTACAGAAGAACTTGGGAAAGGAAAACGGGTAACAGGAATTATCCTTGATCTGGATAAAGCTTTTGATAGTGTCCGTTCCTATACTCCTAAACAAACTAGAAGCACTCGGAATTAGAGGCATTCAGTTGAAACTTTTCACAGATTATCTTCAGGATCGGTATCAATGTGTCAAGATAGGCAATATAATCAGCGCCGACATGAAAATTCAACCTTATGGGATTCCTCAGGGAAGCATCCTTGGACCTACACTTTTTTGATATACTTAAATGATCTCTGTAATTTAAATCTAGACCATGGCAAAATTATTTCGTATGCTGATGACACCGCTCTAATTTTCTCCGCTGACTCCAGCACAGAACTACATGATCACGCACAACGAGGGTTTAATGTTGTGAATAACTGGCTAACACGTAACTTACTAACACTTCATGCTGAAGAAACAAAGTTTATGACCTTTTGCATGCGTTGTTGCGTTAGTGCTCATAATATAATTCCTAACATTAATCAATTATATGCACACTCCGGTCAAAAGCCTCTGACTGACGCTTGCAATTGTCCAGTTATTGAGGAAACTAGTTACATTAAATAAAATCTAAAATCTTGGTATTATAATAGACAACACTTTTTCTTTTAAAAAACACATTTCCACTCTAGCTAACAGAATACGTAAACTAATACTATTACCATATTGCAGATAGCAAATTAATTATACAAATACTATAATACAGTAAACTTTGTGTCAATCTATCATTCAATACTGCATTACTTCTTGGGGCGGAGCATTAAAACTGCAATGATACCTATTGAACGAGCTCAAAGAGCTATCCTGAAAGTAGCCACTTCCAGACCATACCTCTTCCCTACAAGCTAACTGTACGAAAGTTGCAGTGTTTTAACAGTCCGCCAACTTTTGCACACTATCCTAAAACAGCACTCCACTCTGCCGCATAACGCACAGCTTACTGACACTAAAAGAAGGAAGGATATTGTATGTACTTCACTTTCTGTGTCTAAATTTGTTTTCACAAATCAATTCTTCCTTTTTCTAGGCCCATTCCTGAACAATAAACTAAATAAGACATTATCTATCTATGACTTTAATATATTATTTTAGTGCAAAATTAATAGTTTATAAGCATTTACAATGTTTGAATTCAAATTCAAATTCAAAAGATTTATTGCAAATAGGCTAATTTTAGCACTTTTACAAGTCAAAATTATATCAGGTACTTAAAATTAAGTTATTTCACTAAGCATATAAAATTAAAAAGTGCTTATTGTTAATTCAATTTTGGAATCAATATTATTATTATTATCATTATTTCATCGCAGCAAGTTAACGATGACAATTCATGAGTTTACCTTGACTCATAATAAAAAAAGAAAAATGGCGATACGTCGGATATTCACACATTTTAATGAACATAATTATATAGAGTATGCTATATATATTTATGCGATGACAAAAATGTCGTCGCGATGAGCCTTCTTCGATACAAAAGCTAGAACATAAATGATAAGTCAGTTTTGAGAAAGCTGCGAGCTAGTTGCCGGCGCCGGCGCCGCTGCCCATGTTTGGTCGTTTCCGCGCCGCCACACTCTTTCCGCTCCTAAACCGGCCCTCGCGTTTGTTTGATCAATTCGAAACAGGGTTTCATTATTTGTAGAGCTCGGAAACGTTTCCATATCAAAGCCAATATATCAGGTCGCCGCCGGTAACGAGTAAAGCTCAAGTAACGATTTCTTTCAACAGAAACAAGCGAATCATGGAGAACGTTCAACAGATGGGCCGCGAGGTCGAGGAGCAGGGTCGCGAGGGCGACTCCGCGGAGGCCTTGCAGCTGGTCAAGAGCGAGGAGCGCCTCGAGCACGACCAACAGGACCTACATCACCAACATGATCAACATCACCAACAGGACCAACATCACCAACAGGACCAACATCACCAACACGAGCAACATCACCAACAGGACCAACATCACCAACAGGACCAACATCACCAACAGGACCAACATCACCAACAGGACCAACATCACCAACAAGAGCAACATGAGCAACATGAGCAACATGAGCAACATGAGCAACAGCACCTGCAACAGCACCTGCAACAGCACCTGCAACAGCACATGCACCCCCCGCCCCCCTCCCCGCCGGCGCCGACCGTCATCACGCGGCGCACCATCACAGCGGCCGGACACATCACGGAGGGCTCGCCCGACGGCGTGAAGGACGAGCCGGGGGAGCCCCGCGCGGGGCCCGGCGAGCCGCCGCCCGCCGCGCACTACGCGCCGCCGCCCAAGCTGGAGGAGCTGCCCGAGCCCGCGCTGGAGTACGAGGAGCGCCTGCGGCTGGCCGACGCCGAGGCGGCGCGCTACCTGGCCTTCAAGCCGGAGCCCTACCGCGGCGACAAGCGGCCGGCGCGCTTCCCACGCGGCCTGGCGCTGCGCTACGGCGCGCCGCACCACGTCATCGTGGCGCAGGAGGAGGCCGCGCCGCACGAGCCCTTCCTGCCCAAGGAGGCGGGCGGGGACGCGGCGGGCGAGGCGCGCCAGTACGCCGCCGCGCTCGGCGACCAGGCCGCCGCGCTGGACGCGCTGCAGGCCGCGGCGCTCGGCGGCCAGCAGGCGGCGGGCTACCAGCAGGTCAAGTACGAGGCGCGCGGCGACGGCGACGCGCGCGCCGGCACCTACGCCAGCCTGCAGCCCGTGACGTCGGTGCACGGCGGGTACGCGTACGCGGCCGCCGGCCAGTCGCCGCAGTACGGCGCGGCGTACGGCGCGTACGGCGCGCCGCCCGGCAAGGAGCTGCTGGCGCTGTACGGCGGCGAGGCGCGCGCGGGGGGCCGCGGGGACGAGTCGCCGCCGGGGCTGCTGTACCGCGACCCCACGCTGGCGTCCTCCGCGCTGGCGGGCCGGCCGGCGCACGTGGTGTACGGCTCGGTGGTGCAGCAGGCGCAGTACGACGCGCCGCCCAGCCCCTCCTCGCAGCAGGTGACGCTGTACACGCACGGCAACGCGGTGCAGTACAAGGTGGGCGGCGACCACTACCTCGGCCAGGGCGGCGGCGTGGAGTACGTGCCGGTCTCGGGGTACGAGGGCGGCCTGCTGGTAGAGGGCTACGCCGCGCCGGCGCAGGCCTGGCCGCAGCACAACCTGCTGCCCATCGACGACGGCTTCGACCCGGGTGAGTGCCCGCCGGCCGCCCGGCGCGCCGGCCGGCCCAGCGTGACGCGCGCGTGTTGCAGGCATGGCCGGCGTGGGCGAGGTGAAGGAGTGCGTCAACTGCGCCGCCGCCACCACGCCGCTGTGGCGCCGCGACGGGACCGGCCACTACCTGTGCAACGCGTGCGGCCTGTACACTCGCATCAACGGAGTCAACCGGCCGCCGCTCAAGGGACAAAAGGCGAAACCGCAGCAAGCGCTGGTCAGTAGTTCTCTCATCCCATACACAGATCCTACACTAGTCATCATTTAATGGCTTCTTAATCAAAACATTTAAATCAGTTTTTAAACTTTATGAAAGTATTTATCATATTAAAAAAATATAACACACAAAGTCAAGTAACATAGATATCGATGTTGTCCAGCCGACGAACGGCAACCGGCGCGTGGGCGTGACGTGCGCCAACTGTCGCACCTCCAACACGACGCTGTGGCGCCGCAACAACAACGGCGAGCCCGTCTGCAACGCCTGCGGGCTCTACTACAAGCTGCACAACGTGAGTTGTTCACTAGCGGAGCGGCCGCACCGCTTCAACCTAGCGACGAATGCAGCCGCGGCGGCGTTGGACGGCACGACAGTAGCGTATCGCCCGCTCGGAGTATCGCGGCGATTGCATCGATTACCGAGCCACCGCGGCGATTACGGCGGAACAGGTATCTAATCGCTGCAGTGGTTATCAGGGAACTCCTCGGCAAATATTGGGCCCGCATAAAAAATCAAAACACAGGGTCTCATCTAATCTCGCGAGATAAAACGCGGGGCTACCGACTGATAGAGAATTATCATCGCGCGACCACGAATATTCATAATGAGATAAATAATCTTTTATCAATTATCTCCTCGTGGGCAGATACGCTTGTTTAAAGGATGATAGGAGCGCGTGGCGGGAGATTACGAGGAGTTTCCCGCCTCGTCACCGCTCACGGCCGCTTGTTGCAGGTGAACCGGCCGCTCAGCATGAAGAAGGACGGCATCCAGACGCGCAAGCGCAAGCCCAAGAGCATGGGCGCCGGGCCGGGCGCCGGGCCGGGCGCCGGGCCGCGCGCCGGGCCCGCCTCGCTCTCCGGTGCGTTCTACTACTCGTAGCCCGCGGCCATCTCCGCCTCGACCATCCTCACGCCACGTTCATTTTGCCCGAAAATCACTATGTTTTCCCGAAATACCAAAGTTTAGTTATAAGCGACCGCGAGTCCGATGCGAATGAATCGCTCGTGTAACTGGTGTGTGTGTGGTGGTGCCCGCAGTGGAGGCACACTCGCACAAGGTGCTGCCTCCGCTGTACGCCGCGGTGGAGGGAGCGGGCGCGGGAGCGGGGGCGGGAGCGGGCGTGCTGCTGCTGCCCGCGCGACACCAAGCCGATATGTGAGTACCGTGCGCTTCCACCGCGACCGCTCCATCGGGACTGCGTAGCTCGTAGCGGCCGTAGCTACTGCTCGTAGCCACCACGCAACCGCTACGAAGCGTAGAGAACTCACGGAAGCAAATATTTCGGTTTGGTACTTTCACCGTTCCATGAGCCCCGAGTCCTCGTGCGCGCAGGCGGGCAGGCCCGCGGGAGCGCGCTCGCCGTCCGTACGAATGTTTTGGAGAGTTCAGTACGAATGTTTTACTTTGCACGCTACCGTTCTTCGCTTGCACCTGAGTTTTAAAAACATTTTAAATGTTTTTTATTTTATTTTTGTGTTTTAGTACTACATATCGGCTTGCACGCACACTAACTTCTAGCTATTCTATCATTTTCTTGCGAGGCAATATCGCCACGGGCTCTCGAGTCGCGGGTATTATAATAATATGGATTTATGACCGTCATTATAGCGAGTTGAGGAGTTGTTCAAGCTCTTTATCGTTGGTTCCCGACCGCCGAGGGCGGCCGCGCTAGTACGCCCCGGCGTAGCTAGTGCCGCCGCCCGGCGCCGCTCGCAAGCCTACAGGCAGTTACTGTGCTCTATTTAACTACATAGATTCAACTTATTCTGTAGTTTAACTTTTCTCTGGTGGTGGTAGTATCGCATTAGCCGGTTGATGTGTAATGAGTATATAATAAACGAACTTTCAGCTTTTTCGCAATCTGATGTCTTCCTATTTCAAAAATCGACTATGACTTATTTATTTTATTGATTTTCGTTTTCTGTTTGCTGTAGGATGGTTACAAAAGTGGGATCCTTATCGTAATCTCAAGATAAAGTATAAACATACGTCCGATTGTCAATCAACCAAAAGCAAACTGTTTGTCGAGCAATAGAAAATAATATTTTATCAAACTCAATTTTGTAGTTTTAGTCAAGTAACATATTGACATCGCGGCTGATGACCTCCTTGATGGTGAGTGCGACATCTGCACCGACGCTATCGGTGTAGCGAGTGATGCACCAGAGCAGCGGTCGCAGATGTTTATTTGTCACCTCTTCTTCAGTTTTTCCTTAAAAATAATCTTATAGAGTAAAAAAACCTACGACATAATAATATATATTAGCATAATAGTTGCACAAGCGTATAGTTGCAGCGGCCCTGTCGAACATCTCTACTTGAGCGTCGTTGTACCGACCAAAGCGCAAACATTATTGCGATGGTGGATGATGGATCATACATTATCATTATTTAAAGTTACCATTTCACTCGGAGTTTTTTATTTCGTCATCACTATGAACCTAAACTGGAGTAAATTGTGTAAATATTACCTTGGTTCGTAGTTCGTAAAACTAATGTTTGATAAGACACTATTTTCGTAACATGCGGAATTGTCCACATTGTAAATCCACGTATGAGTACATATGGCTACAACTTTCCTTACGTTTAAGTCCAATATCCTGTGCACGAGCCGCGATGTTTGCGGTACGTTTCCGGCCGCGGCCGGTCCCTCACCTCCTCCGGCCCCACATTCGTGTATAACGATCTCTTACCATATATAGGATGCTGATTTGACAACTATTCAATATTTAGTGCGTCATTTGTAACGGCAAATAAATAAATTAAGAACAAAAAAAACAGTTAATGTAAATATTTATCAATTTACGTCATCCGTATAATCATAGTAGATCCATATCTATGCTCATTACACACATTATATTCCTTATTTCTGTAAGTAACAGCGCACGGGTAAAGATATCAACTAACAACACTTGTATAAGGTCGTGCGAGATGCTTCCCTTCGCTTGGGAGTCCCTTGGGGCCGGGTGTCGGTCGCGCATGCACCGCACGTAGATAACTATAGTGATATGGTTACTGATCATTTTCCATCAAAAGCTCTTGCATGACTTTAAATGCGCAAGCAGTAAAACCCGATACCCCAAAGCTGACCGCCGCTTATGTTCACAGGCTATCAGCGCTAGAGAGAAGCGCGGCGGCAGCACCCCCGCCCTCCCACTACCGCCCGCCCTAGCCGCGGGCCGCGCCACCCTCGCCCGCTCGGCCAGGCACCCTGTACATAATGTAGCTAGCCAAACATGCCTAGTGAATTAGACAATATTCTTAAAACTACCGCTGATCTACGATTATTTATTAAAATGTGTACATTATGTTGCAATGTAACGCCAGCAAGATTTGTGATGACACAATTACTGAACTATCTGTCTGTGTTAGTGTTAGGCAAATATTTGCAGTTTTATGTTCCGCGCAGTTCTTTTTTGTGAACAATACAGATACTATACTGCACGCTGCAATAAGGTTTTATTCGTGGTTCTTGAAAATAATGCCTTACGATGTTTACCGTGTCTAAGTTATAGCTATAGAGAAACCAAAATTATAATCCCAGCATCAAGATAACGAGAAGTGAAGTCGTACGACGTTATTACGTATTACTTGCATTATTATGAGTATAATAATGTTATGATTATGTTTTAAGGAAGGCAGCTCAAAGACACGTCTCGTGATACGAATTTATAAAACTAAACGTTGCACGTGAAGGAATCTTGCCAAATAACATACATGTAGTGCATATTGAACACTGCAGCTTCGTGTTTCGTGTACATTATAAAATTAAGTATAGATTATATTGTAAAATAAATTGCATTTTGTATAGAAAATAATTATTTAGGCTTAAGTTAGAGACTCGGTGACGAATTTATTAATATATGGTACGTATTTAATGTTGTTTGAATTTTATTATAGGCAATTGAGTTGTTGGGTACGTATGTGCGCGCGTGTGTGTGTGTGCGCGCGTGTGTGCGTGTGTGTGCGCGCGCGCGTGTGTGTGTGTGTGTTGTGTTTGTGTGGGCATCACATGGTGGTTGTTGGGTTAATAATTAACCTCGCGTATTTATATTTAGATAACTGTCTGTACATGGTGTTATAAGAATGTATTAAAATGTCGGCAAATAAAATGGTTGCCAGTTGGAGTTGTTGTGTCATTTCCAGAAATCATTTAGGTGAATTACAACGCTAAGCTCACGGCACTACAGTCGCAGCCACCCCGACCGGGAGTGTGCGGGAACAACTCGAGGTGGGAGTTTGTGGTGTCTAGCGTCCACTAGCTACTTACCTTATGATTTCCTTGTTTTCCTTTCGTTTCCTGCTTCCCGAACGAAGAGAAAGACTACTTGAATGTAGGGAATGATAAAGCAAGTCAATATAAACGGTTAATAATAGGTGACACCGTAACTTTACTCTTACTAGGTGGTAGGACTTTTCTGCAAAGTTCGTCTAGCTAGGTACCACCGCTTTGCCAGTTATTCCACCGCCAAGTTTGCACACTACTGTGTTCCGGTTTGAAGTGAAATTACTGGGCAAATGAGGCTTTTTAACCTAATCTCACTCACACTCTCAGTCTCGTAATCTTATTACTAGCTTGAGCTGATGTCTCAGGCTGACGTGCGCAGTGCAGTGTCACGCGAAACTTTATATTGTGGAGTTCCGAGTAACACTGGAACTATTATGGGCAGCCGTGTCACTTAAAATCAGGCGAATGACCAGCTCGTCACGTCATTCAAAACATTAAAAAAATTCTTGAATATTTTTATCACCTACTATTTCTCATTGGAACCCGTTGTGAGCGACGCGACGGTACACAACAGCTACAACAAACACTTATATATTGCATCGGTCATTCCTCATGTTTGTCATTTTTTCATTCTGCAGAATATAATCTTAATTTAAATATAGAAATTGTTGAGCAGTTTGCCGGCAGACATATTTTTATAGAACGCGAGCCTATCGCATATCATATCAAAAAAACATCTACGGAATCAACTTGTCCATACGTGCTCAAGCTTCGCAGATCGTGTCCGCCTCTTAGCCACTGCAAAGTGGGAATCAAGTTTGTGGCTGCAAGCTCTCCCATCACTAAATACTAGCACAGAGAGAGATGCTGCAGTTCTAAAAGATGACGAATCCATCATCGTCATCTTTTAGAACTGCAGCATCTCTCCGCTTGGGCGCATCGTGCTATGCTCCACACCGCTGCCAGTGTGGCAGTGCGGTCGACCAGCTCGGTCACCATGGCCCTTCCTGCGTCCGCAGTGCCGGGAGGATTCCTCGCCACGCTAGTCTGAACGATATCATTCGTAGGGCAAAAGCCTTTACCTGCGCCAACTGCGCCGCTATTTTGGGGCCTAATGGCCTCGTTAGGGACGATGGTAAAAGACCCGACGGAATGACTTTAATTCCTTGGAAGTTGGGGCGGCCTTTGGTGTGGGACGCTACATGTGTCGACACCCTCGCGCCGTCACATCTTCCTGGAACACAAGTTAAGGCTGGCGCGGCGGCGAATTCTGCTGAGTAGCTAAAAAGGCGTAATCTTGATAGCAGTTTTATATTTGCGCCTTTTGCAGTTGAGACACTGGGGCCTTGGGGACCGAGTGCTCATCAAATTAAAGACCTTTGTTTGATTATGTTCCCTTTTTATTATTTTATAGTGATAAAAGTTTTGATATCGATCGTACACGAGGAAAACTGTGTTCATAATAAATGAAGCAAAAATCGTAAAGCGTCCCGGATTCCAGATATAGCACGGCTACATGACATGTCCTCACCAAAACCATAAAAATAATATCATCAATCAAACTGATAAGCAGTGTTTGCTCAGTGATAGCGCGCTAGTACCTACCCGCCGCGTACCGCGGGCCGCGTCGTCGACCGCGCAACCTTGCTCGCCGCGCCGGCAGGCAGCGCCATCTATGCGCTCCGACCCGTACTACGTGCAACTACAAAAAGGTACACGTATACTGCAGTAAAAGTTGTCCAAAACAAACACCAGTCACCTGCAACATCACTAGTTATTTTAAATCTTTAGAAATATTAAAGCCTTCAGTTTGAATTTGGAAGCATTTTGAAAGGGGATCTTAGATTAATCCAAGTAAGCCGCTCTCGTTGGCGTACTCGGTAAGCTGCGCTGGGTGGAGTTCTATAGAGTCTACCAGAAGACTACTTAGTTGTAGAGTGCACCGTAAGATGGCTCTATGTTGCTACCAGCAAGTGGTAGAGATATAATTGTGAGGGCGTTGACCATGGAGTGGGTAACATTCTTATTTGGGTTTGGTTACTCCATGAAAAGGCAGCAGATGTCACCGGCTGCCACGAATGCAGCGGTGTATACTGAGGCGTAAAGCGAGCGCGTATCGGGATTCTACAAGGCAGTCCTAAATACGATTACGATAATTATAATGAATATATTATAACACCCCAGAATAGTAACAATAGTTTAGAGAGAGGTTTTGGCGGGAAAACGAAAAAGATCACCGGATTGTATTATTTTCCAAAACTGGTGTTATTTTCAGTGTTAGTGCATAAAATTGTTGGCGTTTCATTCGTTAAGTGCTGGATTACAGGCATGAGTGTGGGAAAGTGGTTTAATGATGGTGAAACGTTTCTTTTCGTGTTGTTTCCAAAACTCCATAGAAGCTTCTAGTAAAGTTGCCACCACTTTACTACGAGTATGACTTGACTAGACTAGACTATGACTTGACTCGATGACTTGGACTGTGACTTGACTTGACACATATATAAACAGTATTAATTAACTTGAGAAATTATCAATTACTTGACACTGGCTAAATACACAAAATATAGAGCCACAAAAAACAAATTAAATTTACATAGGTTTACAAGATGGATGCGCTATCATTTTCATACTATGCTGCTAGAGCTACGTTTTAATTTAAACTTGTTACAAGCTTTATTTATAATGTAAATTAATTAGTCAATAACATGTTTATTTTATTAAGTTCCCTTTTTATTGTTTTATGTAGAAAATATAATTAAATTATTATAACAAAACTAAATTAGAGATTATACATTTTTCAAAATAAAGAGCTTAAGGAGTTAAAAACCTTGGTTTGTTGACCAAAAAAGTTTTGAGGGAACATTTACACATTTAGGACTACCTATACTGTCGAAATTATAACCCACATATTTGCTGTAAGTGGTCGGGTAAAAATAAACTTGATTCTATGCGCGTTTGAAAGAGCGTACTCACACCCGACGTAGCGGCGGCACGCAACAATATTAAAGTAACATAATATTTATATTAGAAAAGTAAATACTTAGAATATGGATTTTCTTATATAAACGTATGGTATTGAGCAAAGCTATAACCCGTCTCACTAGTCTACTGACGCTCGGCTTAAATAGTGAGCTAGGTTGTTTCACTTATCAATGAATTGAGAATGAGAGTAATATTATAGGTAGGTATCATATCCAACAACGCGTGTGAATGTACTTCCCGTTTGTTGCTTGCGATGCAGTTATTGTTTCGTTCATTGAACGGTTGGAACCACGGCTGTTATGATTATGAATAACAAAGGAAGCCCACGTTCGGCGCAGTCAGCACCGATAGTGCCCGCGTCAGCTGGTGCTGCGAGTGCAGGCATGCGGCTCGTCGTCGCCGCGTGGGAACCTATTACATTTCATAACAATCACATTAACCTTCGAGGTTTAGAAGTGAATATAACTGCCCACTTACAGGCGAGCGGTACAACTTATGTTGGCACTGCGGTAGATTACATTTTAGACAACAACATTAGCAAACAACTTGCTGAAACTACAGGAAGTTTTTACATGTTTAGTTATAGTTGTGTAATAGAGTTGGCTGCAGACACCACGGCCTGTAGGGACACTTTGGAAACCATCGCCGGTGTTGTAACCGATAGCCCTCGTCACGTACCCACTGGGCTATCGACGCTTACACTCACGCGCGGCTGCGAGCGTGTGCGTGGCTCATATCGTTCACCGGAATCATGGCGTTCTTTAATAGTTTTGCAATCATTCAAAATTAATAAGTCTACCGTGTATGTACATTTATTTAATATGTCTGTTTGTTAAGAAATATTGGACCTTGTTTAAAGCATACTCGTAAAATAAAACATACGTAACAAAAGCAGACTTCTATGACCGACCAACACATCTATGGAAAAACGCAAACTATACATTAATATCTATATATAACAGTATTCCCGAGTATTTGAAAAACGAACAAATTCACTTTTCCATATAAATGTATCATCTTCTTAACAAATGTAGAGTTTAAGGCTGACATACATTTAGAGCAATGACTCTCCTGATTATAAATATTATATAACTACAAATTTGAATGCTTTAAAAGATATCAAAATATTATATATATAATTGTTTGACACCAGCCTAAACTAGTTATTATAACCTAACCTTATATTATAATATTTTTATGGTAAAATGGGCATGCGTTTGACAACAACTCACCTGATGGTGAGTGACGAAGTTGTCTCAGGTGGAGCACGCTCGCCCACATCACACAGTACCTTATAATATAGGAGACATTACGTATAACTTCGAAAAGAGACCAAATAACAGTGTAACGTTGTGTGACGTCATGACCAGGTCTCAACTCCGCATGCGTTTAAGGTCCAAGCGTGACTTTAAATAACTGATTTTTAGGCGGAACCCACAGGCATGACATCACGAACTTCAAAAAATCAACATATTTAAAACACAAACAATAAATCACAATAAGAAAATAATTTCAAAAAAAAGCATGAATGGCACCGTCAAAAAGTAAGTAGGTAATAGCAATATTAATACTAAAGAAGACGATTTATATAATAGAAATAATCTAAGTACCTTAATATACTGAATAAATAAATAAATAAAAATCTTTCTTTCTCTCTTCTGATTTTATTTTGATGATCCACATTAATCAAGTGAAATTGGCCATAGTTCAAATATTAGCGTATTTCAACCTTTATCGGTTTCAGCTCATATCGTAATGCGCGCCGTCCCTCCATGTTGCAGTGGCCGCGGTCGCGAGTGGACTGAGAGTGTTCAATGAGGGATGCAGACCAAGCCACCAGAAATATATACAATAATTATCACAGCTATTGAATTAAATCTATATATTATAAAGAGGAAAGATTTATATGTATTTTACAAATTTTTAGTTTTTAAGGAATTGGCTCAAAATTAATGGACCGATTTAAAAAATTCTTTCACTATTTGAATGCTATATTATCACACATTAACATAGGATATTTTAATTGCAAGAAAAAATAAGGATCCTTACTAAAAATTTCCACCCGTGCGAAGCCGGGCCGGGCCGCTAGTTTTTTATAAAAATATTTAATAATCACCGACGTAAAGCGTATAGATCTGCCCTCTATCATCAGAACTTCACAGCTAGTCTCTAGTTCTGCAAAACATAGTACACCTTGCGAACACAAATGACCCTAAAACCTCATGTCTCGACAAACCGCATCGAATGTTTCTGCCAAATCAAAATGGACTGTTTAACTCTGATTGGTACCTGATGAGTTGGGAGCATCGGTATCCTCGGTGTGTGAGCCAGTCGGCCGGCCGCTGCGCCGGCGATTAACTTTCTACAGTTTTTATGATTTTTTGACAATAAAATCATATTAATAACAAATTTAACTCATCATTTATTATTATAAATCTATATGTCTAATGTAATTCATTTTACCAAAACAATTTTCATATATTATTTTATTTTTTCAATTCATATGACTTATATCATAATTAAGCAGTTACTTATAGTACGATATTTTTTACGTTTTGTATATAAGTACTCATGTTAATACCTAATGACTTGTAAACTTAGTTTACCAATAAAGGAGTATTTGAGTCACTATACTATTACATTATCCTTCATTTCTTTAATGAGCACCCTCGTCCCATTGCACGTTCTCGGGGGGCTTCCATTTTTACTATTATTGGAATTCTGATTTTTAACGTCAGTTCGTGTAGTGGCAGTCCAGAAGGGTTCAGTAAAATTCATGTGGATAATTGACTGCATCTTCGATATTAATCTAGGTGTCGATCGATTTATATTTTTGAAATAAAACTTCTTTACGCGCGCTTTACTTGGGGAGTAAGCTGGTGAATGCGAGGTGAACGAAAGTTGGAGTTGGTTTACGTAGATCTCCATTGACAACATAACAAATTAAAAAATGCATTATTATGTTGTTATATCCGGTAAAATTACAATTTACAATTGTCAAGATGGCGACATTAAAATTAAGTAAAGCAAAAACAAAGTTATACGGCCGTTAGATGGAGCTAAACTAAAGAAGTTTTACTTCAGCCGTGTGGTCTTATGGTACTAGTTTTTTTTTTTTGATTGGCTGGGACTTCGCCAGTATCACTCCCAGGTGACACTGCTGCCCTAAAACAACCCATGAAATTCCTTTTCGTGCAAATTCTCGACGCCAGGGTATACAGCATCTATTAAAGTTTCTAAACTATGCACTATTTGGCCTAGAGTCTCATCCAGAAGGGTGTCGTTGTATGTCTTAACATTAAAAAGTAGTTATTGTGACAACTGTAATAGTTAAATATACGGTGTCGCAGATTTTTTGTAGATATTGATGTCCTATATAAAGTTGTAGCACATCATTTTGCTCTATTATCAATGATTTCCGCAGCGTACACAATATATAAATGTTTTGGTATATTTTATCATACAGATCCCTAACTAATTAAAACATATTCTACCGCCTATTTTCATCAGGAATAATATAGGGTTCTAATGGTGATTTTTTTTCCTAATCGGTCCTGTAGTTTCAGAGCCCATTCAATGCAAACAGACAATCAAATCTTTCCTCTTTATAATATTAGTTTAGATTTCACGGGAAGTTTACTGATCATACATATTTGGGCATGCTTTGTATACATCATTTAAGTTTTTCTAACTAAGAAAATAAGAGTTTTCTACAAATAAGTGTATTCTAACTAGATACATATGAATGATATGTATCTGAAAGCTCCGGCTCTTAATCTTAATGCCAAATAAACAGTGTTACCAGCGCGTCGACCTGCCTGCTCCTGGTCTGCAGAAACAGTGACGTCAGCGAGTATCGAGCGACCGCTTGCAAGTTATAGTACTTAATAATTATGTCAAGTGACAGAAGACACGCATTAGGAGTAACGAACGTTTTCAATCGCAATAATGGTAATGTACTTCACAATGTAACACTTCGTGTAGTATGGTATATTATGGTGGTTTTACCAATATTTTACTGTATTTATTTAAATCGTAATGTTGCATATTTAAACACTTATGGTGATTTTATTGCGGAAAGCAAAAACACAAAAATAGACAACACACAAGATCTATGTATGTGATCGTTGGGCGTTATTATTATTATTATTATAATCATAAATTATATTACAATAAGTCAGATATGGCTTCATTTGTGTCTCCCACTATAATATAGGAGAAAAACCTCGTTGTAAAGCGTTGGTACTTAATAATTAATTCATGATAATAGAAGTTTCGCTGAGGACTCGTGTATAACTTCGAAGTGCTTACATCAACTGGTTATTTGAAGACATTGCATTAATACCAGGTGTAGAGTCCATTACATCGTACCTTGTAATTATCATCTAGATTCTAGAACGCCAGGGCAAGTCTATCTAATGAAACTAATGAACGACAAGCTGCAGACAGGAACCCCGCTAACAAATGTACTACAAGCGGGACATAGCTCGGCGTGCTCCTCCAGACCAGTGATATAGTCTAGGAGCCGCTATCTGCCCCTAGCTGTCGGTAAGTAATGTGTCGCCGGCGACTCGGGCTCGACGCGCAGCCATCAGGCGCTCGTTAGACGGACGGACGGACGGCAGCTCGGAGCGCAGTTGATATATTGCTCGTACACACGTATCGGCTAAATTGTCGGATCGATAAGTGGGCGGGTGACGTGGCCCGCTTGCGTCTCGGCGCGAGTAAGGCAATGGCAACCGTCCGCAGCGGCGCGACGGCGCATTCTCGCCGGGCCGATACTTGGAGATACGACTTTTTGAGCCGAGTGAGATCTCGGGGGTCGAGAACCATACGAGCTTGTGGCTTTCGGGAAGCCCTTCAAAATACACTTTTAGTTCTTTCCGTAAGGGTCAGTTTGGAGGCTCCGGTTGTGGCCGATGGGCCCCTGTGGCCGGCGCGCGGGACCGCGCGGGGCTAATGTGTAACCGGTGTCGCGCTCGCGGGCACTAATGCGGCCGGCGCCGGCGCCCGCCTAAAACAAAATCTACAACATTCCTGCGTTTAGGTTGCGAGCGTTTATTCCTTTTTTATCGGATCATGAAATAATAGAATAGGTACAAAGCAGCCGCTGATCCATCGCCCCCCCTTCCCCCGCTGCCCGCCCCCCGCGCCTCGTACCCGGGGCGCCTCGTCGAGGCTTATCGTCTGCATTTCGAGCTATAAGAAAGGTATGTCGGTTAAATTTATTCGAGGATGGCTGCAATACGTCGAGGTCACAGCCAAAATATATTTGACAAGAAAAATAAAAGAGTTGGTGGCGTGGGACCCTGTTGTACAACCGCTCCGTGATACATCTCCGAGCATGCACTTACCTGCAGGGTGTGCAAGAGGACATACCGCTTCCAACCGGTACTTTTTTATAGAGTGACGCTACGAACAATTTCACATTACACTACCTCATAATCCCTCAAGGATCTCACCTCGGCCCTCTACTATTCTTATATATGACTTGAAACTGTAAAGGACCATTAGTAGGGATAAGAATGTGGAAGAACTTCAAGCCGATATTAACGCTGTGAGTCAATGGTGTAGTCATAGTCATATGAAGCAAATGCATCTAAATATTTCTTCATTAAATTTTCCCGTAAGCGCGCTCCATTTGCAGGTAGTTATGTTATTGATGGAATTACAACAAATACAAACAAATCACCTTTGATGGAATTGTCATCGATCCGTGATTTAGGAGTGGTTATTGATAATAAATTCCGTGATCATGCATGATCCAGAAGAAATTTTTGTACCATTTAACTTATATGGATAATAAAATACTTATGTGCGGTCTTATAAGTCTCGATTGAAACACTATAAAATTATGCCTTTGGACATTCGTCGCACTGCTTTTGGCATTATCATGTTTAGGTATAAATTAATTAGTGGTTTAGTTGATTGTCCCGATATGTTGCATAAAATATCATTTCGAGTGCCTCGTCCAGGGAGCCGCCCCTTGTGCAATAAGCATGTGTTCCTTCCCATTTGCAAAACTAATATGTTAAAGCACTCTTCACTTTACCGAATGTGTGACTCTTATGATGGAGTAAAGTATGATTTTGACATTTTTGACAATAGTTCGCTATCCTCAGTCAGCGACGAGCTACTGATATACCATCACGTAACCTGTAACAATGGGCATTACCACAAATTTCTTCTTCTTGGTTATTAATTTAATTTCACGTATCATTATTTTTACTATATTTAGCACAACACTTAACTCAAAAAAATACTTAAGTACGTATATTTTGTTTGTGAGTTAGAAATTAATTTTAATGTCTGTGTCAAGCGCTGTAGCGTCTAGAGATAGCGTCATTTTGGTAAGCTATAAACGCAATTAGGTTTACATCCAGAAGGGTATATGTCCACCGCATGATTTTAGTAGTTAAGGTTAATTTTTTGTCGATGCACAAATACTTGTCTTGCCACCGGAATCGAATTTGCCACCTCCGAGTTATGAGCCGACCTGCTCAACCATCACTCTACAGAGGCTTGATTGTTTATTATGAGCAGGTAAAAGAAGGTACCTATCTATATGCCTAACTAATAACAACCAAAGAAAAAGCTGATGTGACAGGCTGCAGAACGCCGAAGACTAGATAGTTTGACGTTTTGATATGAATTCTTCCATAATATTATTATGTAGTTCAGAAGTAATGTTAAATTTTTCCTGCACTCTACCATTGTATGTAATAGCAAAGATTATTCTATATTATTCTACTCTACATTATTCTATAAATTATGCTATCATTATCTAAGATAAAAAAAAATGAAGTGCCCGTGTGTGTGAAGTGACAGCGCCGAGATCTAAATGATTGCTGTAATCTCTCGCGGGGGCGGAGCTCTGACAAATCATTGTATTGTATCGGTTTTATTATTAAGTGCACACATTTTGCTCGACACGATCACCGTTAGATTAGACAGGTTGACTAAATAGTGCGTTGTTTGATTCCTGTGCGAGGAAACACGAACAAATTGAACAACTCGTTCTTTACAAATATAAAATGTCTTGTTATTGCTAATGCAAACAGAAATACTGATGTACCTGCCTCTATAATTATGCGGCAGTAAACCTGGCAGCCAGTGGTTGAGCTGTGCAGCAAAAAGATTAGATTAGAAAGATTAGGATAATTTCTCAATAAATACTAATTACACCTACTATTTATGCAAATACCACAGATTAAATAATAACTCAATACTTCTATTATCCTTATGTACAGCACACCAATTATTAAATATTACAACACTTTAGAAATTAGCGAATGAAAAAAGCGAACTGTAATATTTATTAATTTGTAGGAAAATACATGGTAGTTAGTGGGTACCTAATTGTCATTTTATGAATAAAGAAAACGAAGTAACTGCCACACCAATGTCGGCACACATTTGCAAGTCTTGCTACAGTTTATCCCAATAAAAAGTAATATATTTTAGCAGAGATCAAACAACCTCCTTACCAAATTTTATTATGATCGGTTTAGTCGTGAAAAGCTTATAATACAGAGAGTGCCGACATACAGAGAGAGAGACGTACAGGGAGCTGTCAAAATGTCATCGTTCAATTTTGTTCGTTTCCCTCAAGCAGTGGCAAGACGCCCGACATACTGTGGGGTACCATAGGTGGGCTGAGGATGTTCATAGCGAACACCACGAACATGATTGAGTTCACAATTATAGACAGGCGTCCTACATACTGTGGGGTACCATAGGTGGGCTGAGGATGTATATAGCGGACAAGACGCCCGACATACTGTGGGGTACCATAGGTGGGCTGAGGATGTATATAGCGGACAAGACGCCCGACATACTGTGGGGTACCATAGGTGGGCTGAGGATGTATATAGCGGACAAGACGCCCGACATACTGTGGGGTACCATAGGTGGGCTGAGGATGTATATAGCGGACAAGACGCCCGACATACTGTGGGGTACCATAGGTGGGCTGAGGATGTATATAGCGGGCACCACGAACATGATTGAGTTTATAATTGAAGGGTTGAGAATAAAAAGGGTTTAACTGTCAAATTGATAGTTTTGAGAATATGTACTTTAAACTTCAACGGCTTCATTTTAATGTAGAGTGCTTATAAGGTAATAGAAGGTTTATGTAAGTTTCGGTTGCCTGAAAATATATTAATTCTATTTTAAAATACTAAATATATTATTAATTCATACAATTACTGTAAAAACATAATATTATAAAATAAATATAATAATGTTTTTGTGCTAAGCGAACTGTATTCTTGTGACAGATAACCCGTTTTTAGACTCAAAATCTCGAGATTTAAGCCTCATTTCAGTATTTTGAGAATGCATTATTGTGATAATTTCACGCTGAATCCAACGATACCCATAAGTCATTTTGTGAAAAAAAATCAGTTAAACCCTTTTTGTTCTCACCCCTTCAATTATAGACAGACGCCTTTAACTACAAATTAACTACTTTATAAAATCTTAAAAAAACTTTCAGATCCAAAAGTTTTCGAAGAAATATTTAAAATAGTCTGACTAAAGATTTAATTTTCCTTTTATAATATGTTGTGTTATAATTATTAGGCTAATTATATTTAAGTTCATTCGAAAATGGATTCTTTAATCTTTGTCATTGTAATGTCACGTAACTGGAATGACCTACACAACTAGAGCTTAAAAGATTACAATTATTGTAACTATAAATTGTAAGAAGATCTAAAGAAATAGTTGAAGGTTCCTGAAATGGTTCACACGAGTAATTAGAGACATAATTTTCAAAGAAGTTACTCGAGGGAGTGTGGCAGAACCGAATCTCAAAGCTTTGTTAACATCTATTGTTTTTTAACCATTTCTTGTCGGCTATTGTTCTAATCTCCGTAGGTACTTACGAATACCTCAACAGCGGCACTAGAAGCTATTAGCCCAACAATAGGTACACGCAGGAACACAATAGCCAGTGGTGCTGCCCGGTTAGTCATTGTCCAAACGCTGCGATAAGGGGCAGCGATCTGACGAGCCGCCCGCCGCGCCGGCCGCGGCTCTACTCGGAAGATGACGCGTGTTGTGTGTACTGCTGCTCGCTCTATAAGTCTCGGAGTGAGCTTCTGTGCGACCACTTTCCCACGTGGTATTACCAAGTTCAGAAGAAATTTGACTCAAAAGCAATTAAGGTTATTGCATCCGGATGGATGTGTGTGACTGGCTTTTAATATACCAATTTCAAGCTGAAGGTTAGAAATATCTAAATTCGAAGTGTAGTTTTTGTTTTCTAGTGACCTTTATTTTGCAATAATTATGAAATTACCGGCGGTAGGGCACCGTTATATAATTTATTCATCTAATGTGTATTCGTTCAGTAAATTAATTTTCTCAAAACCTAGCAGTCCTCGGTTGGTGAATAAAAGGTATAACGTCAGTGCTGTAGTTTTAATACTATTTTCTCTCGAGTGTACTCGCACACTCTCATAAACTGTGTGGCTGCAAATAGATTTCATTTCTAGTGAAGAAGAGAAAACTTGATTAAAGCTATTAGTTAATATATTATATTCATATTACTAACCAAGCCTATCAAGTTTTGACAAAAACATTACAAAACCAATTTTAATGAATGGTTTTGAAATAAGGACCTACCTAATTTACCTAATTTAATAGATAAAGGAAACGTTCACTACGAGAGCTGGCAAACTGCATACTTTAGTGCACAACTCCGTCCGTCCCAAGTTGATGACTAGTGACCCTAAATTAAGCCCTAAGACACAGCTTAAGGATTTTAATACAGCGACATGGAAGCGTATCTATTTAAATTTTTCGGATTTAGCTTAAAAAACAGAACACTTGCCAGACACATTAACGGGCAGAATTCAATTAAACTGCGTACAGTAATGATAATGAGTATCTTGTGGAGGTATACCTACGTATGTATCATAATTGGAATGGATAGGTGAGTTATTTTACTAGTAATACATTCCTAATAAATTATTGCAATAAAAGTAACTACTGATTTTGTGATTTTATAACACTCAAGGCGCTGCATGTACGACGACCTACGTCATAACGAAATATTACTCCACCACTGTGTGCTCCTTGTGGACAGACTGAATGAATGGATTTAATTAGAAGAATCCTACAAATATATAGACATATCAATAAATTGGAGCCAAGGAATTAGGATTACTTACTGAGCATACGATGGTATTTTAAGCATTTAAGTACTATTTCCAAGATAAAAGCACTCTATAGTAAAACAGAAAATGGCTTTATCGCCTCTTTATAGAACAAAGTAAGATACTTGTTTTGAATCATTATTGAAGAAAATAAATAAAATGAAAATAACATTAGGGCAAGTGAGATAATTGAGCACTGTGTCGCGGTTAGGGGGTGGCTGCAGGGGGTAGAGTCTGTCCCCTGTGGGGGGTGGCTGCAGGGGGTAGGGTCTGCCCCTGTGGGTCCGGACCTGCATGCGACTTGTGGTTGTGATTATATTTTTATAATCATTCAAACATTAAACTTAACTTACAGAATAATAAGGTGGTTATTATTGTCATACAATTTAATTTTATTTTTTCTCATAAAACGAATATATTCTAAATAAGGAACTTTAGTTTGAGAGACCACTGTTGGTAAAAATCTTAACTACTCCCAGCTGCCCAGTAGTGGGACTGTGGACTGTGTGGACAGTCAGTGTAAAGAAGGTAGATCTACTCCACCTTCTCTACACTGACTGTCCCACAGCACCGCTCTAGCACCGCTGGTCATGGGGCACTCTAGTCAGAGCTTAAACCATTGGTAAGACATCTACAGGTAAAACCATTTACATATTTATTAATTAGACACAAGAATTTATTATAAAATAAGTAAATGTTTTAATTTTAAAAAATGTTGTATCAATTTATTTACTTTATAATACCTATTCCCCATTCCCCATTCACATTGATCCATCATACCCAGTCAGACCTTTCCTACTATAATATTATTATGCCTTACTAAATAAAATGTTACGCTGCACAGTAAGTAGTGCGTCGAGGATCATACAAACAACACATCATTACAGGGCTCGTCTATAAACGTCGCGAGTGATTTAGATCAACTCCAGCTACCAATTAATTAGAGAGCCGGCGCGGGCCGGTGCGGGCCGAGTCTGGAGCGGGCGATTGATTGCGCCGGCCGCCCGTAAACAAACCGCGCCGCTAATTCCATTAGGGACCGCGCTAACCTCGACATAAATCTGCCGCCCACCGCCCCCCGCCCGCCCGCGCTCCTGCGTCTGCAAGAAAGCTCGCGATCGCGGCCGTGCGTCCACCGGCCGGCGTGCGGCGCCCATCGCCGGACCCGCATGTCGACAACGATTTATGGAAAACGCATTTTCCATTAGCAGCCGTGGGCGGGCGGCGGCGAGGCCCGCCCCGGGGCGGAGCGCCGAGCTGCCCGCGGCCGCGCCCGCCCGCGCTCCTCAGTGCCTCCGCGCGCGTCGCTCCGCTCACACGCGTATCTCCGGTATCTCGCCTGATCTCATCACATATAGATAAGGATCAGCCCCAGTGATCTACTCCACGTACAGTGACGCAGTGAATTATATTATTGCTAAGTTAGACTCGCTGATTGTGACGTCATCACCTCTCATCGGTTCCAAGCCGTCAGTTTCAAACGTAAGTTTATGTAATTTGTTTATCTCTTGTGAATTGTTTGTGTCTCTACATTTGAACCTATCGATTTTGCGTGAAATTAAATTCAGCTTTCTTAAGTTTGTTTGTGTCTACACGCACGTACAGCATCACGTATAGCTTACGTACACGAGAGTAGACTATATACATGGTTACTATTGAGTTATTATTTTAAAGGAAATTCTTTCACGATTACAAATGATCGTCCAATGCAACTATTTGACCGCTTCGAACTTTTTGTATCTTACAACTACATTTGAATCTATATTTCCAAAAAAATCTCTACCTGCTTTGTTAAATTAAAACAAATATTTAATTATCATCATCTATATTCTTGCATCTATTCATCGTTATATCTACACAACGGAGGGGCTGAGCATTGAAACATATCAAAATAATGACCATACGCAATGACGCTTTTACTTTACTTTATTGACAGACGGTCTATTATACGGACGGTTATATTGCTATGCATAACAATAATATCCATTTTACAAAAGGATCCACGTGACTTTGTACACCTTAACTTTATACTAAGAGCTCTTGTAACCCTCTCTTCAACGTCCGAGGTAAGGTCTCGTGCATCGCTGATGTTTCTTAAATTAATATAATAACCAAGTCGTGATATGTCTGCTGTCGTCTGTTCGGCAGCTTCTATCTTATATTCCATCACCAGGATTGCACCAACATATGGGATATTGAAGGAACAACCCTCAGAATACACAAAAAAAGCGTCTGTTAATATTTGGTGGAAATATAACTTACACTAAAAATACGCTACTGAATTGAAAACTGTTTCTTTCCCTGGAATCATTAAAAAACTGCTGGCATTTTCCTAGCTGGCATCGACGTGTTGGAATAAGGTGCTAGAGTTTGTAGGCGAATGAAGTAACCTTATAATGAACCGCGTTTTGGCGATAGATAGATGTCGAGTGACAGAGACAGAGAGCTATAAGCTTCAGTTTCAGCAACCTTAAGTAAAGTCACTATTATCAACTAGTATCCATTGATTGTCTGCGTAACCAATAAATCAAGCAACTAATTACCCGTAGATAGTATAAAGCACAAGGTTGCCGCCGCCGCGCGCCGTCCGCGCTGGCGGCTATAAAACGGTTACACTCAATTAACCACGACTGGAGCTCATTTCACTTGCGTTTACTTTTATTAAGTCATGAACTACTGTCACAGTAGGTACACATCGTTGTGGGCCATAGTACTTAAATATATTTGAACAAAAGTAGCTCAAGAATGTTTAACTATTCCATAAATCAATTTGGCTTCTCCCGAAGCTAGTTCTAACACGATATGGATGAAAACACCCACATCATATTGTTTCAAATTGAGTTTAAGCATCAATATCTTCTATATTCAATATCATCTTTGGCTATTGTTCCGGACACACCCCGTCAACAAATGGAGGATGTTTTCTACTGTATCACAAGTATCGCAGTGTAGTGAGCTTTCCTTATTCATTAATTAGCCAAACTTCTTTGATGGAATGTATCCGGAACGTATCCGATGCGCTAAAACAATATTCCGTCTACTCATTCTATCCTTGACAAACCATGGTAATGGAGGAGGCCACGCATGTATTGTTATGTATCCGATCCCTTCTTCTTTGCTGGCCTGGTGTCCCGTGACACGGGCAGTGTATGCCTGCATCAGGCACCGGTCCTTGCAACACGGGCTTACAATAATGTAGTAAATATTATTGACATAATTTATAAGCTAAGTACTTAATAATCTTCTTCTTTCTTCTTCTAAATACATATAACTCAAAGGTGACTGACTGACATAGTGATCTATCAACGCACAGCCCAAATCACTGGACGGATCGGGCTGAAATTTAGCATGCAGGTAGATGTTAAAACGTAGGCATCCGCTAAGAAAGGATTTTTCGAAATTCCATCTTTAAAAGGGTGAAATGGGTGGTTAAATTATTTTTCCCACAGGCCACGCCCCGGGCGAAGCTGCGGGCAGAAGCTCGTAGTTATATAAACCTTTTGGTAAGGGAAATAAAAAGCATTTATTTATTTATGCTTCTCTCATCAAAATATTTTTTATACTTTCCTTTACACTTCGTCTTACACCTATACAGTAGTTCTGTCCAGTTCGTATCCATTGAAACTTCGGAGCTCTGGCCGTCGTGGTGCTGTTGTTGCGGCGGGACACGCGGTCACTGTAGCTTAGATGTTACAAAAAGATGGCTCTCATACGCGTTTGCATTTGGTTTATATTATTAAATAAAACAATTTGAATTCCAACGAGCGCACGTCGACATCCTGCGAGATTATATTTTTGTTATTTCCACAATCCAGTTTGTTACATACTAATTAATTAATTATGTATGGACGATGAGCTGAGCACTATGCGCACTCAGGTGTAGGGCAGGTTGAATGTACTCGTACCTCCTTGGGCACCAACAGTTGTACGGTACCTGCGAGTAGGTGCAGGTGGGTGGGAGGTTCTCCTATAATCCTGATACCATCTATTAAAAAGGGAATAAACCGACACCGAGGGTCTTAATACTATAACACTAAACAATACTTGGAATATATTATCGTCTACATTCTTTTCTAATTATTCAGAATTTGAAGTTCTATAAAATTAATCCGAAGGTATATATTAAAAGAATGAATTCCTAAATGATAAAGAGCTGTGTATATAACAAATATTTTAAAAATACAACCATACTCTTTTTGAAGTCGTTTGAGAAGTCAATGCTACGTTTTTTTATCTCCTTACGAACCACCTCACTTTCTTGGTAGACCACGAAAGCCTAAAGTTAATTTATATTTTCATTTAATAGCTTTTATTCAGTTAAATCCACTGAATTTCCCCTATGTTAAATCATCCAAAAATAATTTCTTAATATTTTTATAAATTGTATGATTTCGTAGTCCTGCGAGCAGGAGACCTCGCCACTACAATTTTCTTTTCAACATTTTGGTTGAAAATTGATTTTTAAGCTATTACCTACTCATTACTGTTTCACTACTATTGATTAAAAATTGTTGACGGAAACGTTCTATGACCGCGCTGAACCTTTATACCAAGTTTCGATACGATTTGTTGAAAAATACGATTTTTACGGGAGTATTTACATCCGCACAGATGAAAGGAAGTTTCGCGAGTTGGACCAGAAACTTCACTCACTTCACTCGTTCGGTCAAATAACCTCTTTTTGGGTAAAATCGGGAGTTTCATCTCAACACTTTATAGAACACTAATATATTTATTTATTAACAATACACAAAAATGGTTACTTATATAATTGAACTTAGGAGAAAGAAAAAACTAAACTATACATAAGAACTTAATATAGAAAAATAATAATTAATAATATCTAAGCGATTGTCGCTCGTCAAAATTCTGTACACGTGTGGGGAGGTTAAGGCTTTTGTGGTACTTGAATATACTCGTACATGTAAGAATTAATGGAAATAACTTTAATTTTGAACTTATAGCAGCTTTACAAAGTTAATTTAAAAATTAGAATTATGAGTTTAGCATATAGCTTTTAGCTTTATAATAATGACTTAAATTTCGTTTTATCTCTAACATGAAATAAATTAAATATAATATATTACCAAATTTAAATTAATATTTAGCCAGATCGCACAGATCAAAAAACGATGTTTATCTATTGATTCCAAGCAGTTTCTCAAGCTCGTTGTGTTGAGGGGCACTCTACGACTATGACATTCGCCATCTAACCATTTGACATTTTGACTAACAAAGCGTTATTTTGTAATGCGTTATAAAATAGGTCTTTATCCTACATTCCTCCATTCAAAGGCCCCTTATATATACACACCGGCACAATTAGCGGAACACAAAAAACATCGAGAACATCGTCATTGGGATTTGAACGAATGGCAGCAGGTTCTCTTTACTGATGAGTGCAGAGTTCTTTTAAAACAGATCGATGGGAGACAGCAAATATGGAGACGCAAAGGAGAACGCCACATACAGTCTAATTTTGAACACACAGTGGCTTATGGTGGCGGCTCGATTATGGTTTGGGGAGGGATATGTTTGGGAGCTCGCACGGAGTTAGTGATAGTCACAGGAGGGACCATGACAGCAGATCGATACATCAGAGACATTTTAGAAGAACATGTTGTACCATTTGCCCCATTTATTGGTGACGACTTTATTCTAATGCAAGATAATGCTCGTGCTCATAGTGCACAATCGGTACAGGCATATCTGAGCCGTGGCTCAGATATGCCTGTACCGTAGGTATACCGGTGATACAGTGGCCAGCAAATTCCCCCGATATGAATCCGATAGAGCATGTCTGTGACTTGCTAAAAAGAAGGGTTAAATCCAGAATGCCACCCCCCAACAATCTGAATGAACTTGGAAACGCATTACTTGAGGAGTGGGAGCGGTTGCCTCAAGAAATCATCGATAACACAATCTGTAGCATGCCCAGACGAATGGAAACCGTAACCAGAACAAGAGGGAGAAACCCTCGTTATTAATTTTACTTTAATTTTATTGTTAAATCATTTAATGCTTACTTTTTTTTATTTTTTGTGATGGTTCATAATCATCTAAAAATTTCACTTATTTCAAATTTCTTTATTTTTCAATAAAAAATAACGAAGACTTTTCAAAGTCGTTGTTAAAAGATGTTAATCAATTTGTTATTTGTGTCTAATTACATTTTCGTCAAATATATGCGTTATTATCTCATAGTCTCACTTTTTTTTCTGTTCCGCTAATTGTGCCGGTGTGTATATAGGTATAATACTTTGAATGTAGGATAAAGACCTATTTTCTTTTAACTAATCAATAAAATTAAATTGCGTTATGATACCGACCTTTTCGGTAATTTATAAAATGTTTAATTAATGTAATAAGTACCCGTACATGTACGGGACCCTAAGCTAGTGCTTAGGGTCCCTAGCATGGCCTGACAAACTCTCGGCAAGGTATTTGTTGTTGTACTTCAGAGAGTGCGCTATAACCCGAATAAACTAATATGGAGCTAATACTTCTCCTGATGCCGAAGGGAAGAGAGAAGGGAGGCGGAAAAAAGTGGGAAAAGGATGAATACATGAGATGGGCGCGGGAGGGGTGACTACTCTCACACTCACTTCTTTTCAACAGGATGAGAGCGTAAAACTAAGATTTCTAGTTTTTATTATTCTTACTGACACATAAAAGTGAAATATTGCCAGTTTGCATGCCTGTTGGTTTGTATGGCTTTCATGTTAAAACTGCTGAACTGATTTCAAAAATATGTTGCACATGGATTGCTAATAGGTATATTATCGGGCTCAACACGGGATACTTTTCTTCCCTCTTTCCTTTTTATTATCTGTAGTATCAATAAATAAGTCACAAGGTCAAACCGGCCACTGGTCGCAGGCCTCATAATTGTAGATATAAAAAGTTCAAACATATCAATGAAATAAAATTATTTTTTAAATTTGTTTACATTTTTGAGGAATTATTACAACACATAATTTATTTGCGTGTTTTTGCACCACATTCTGACGTCCAATGTTTATTTTCTTTTCTGTTTTTCTTCCGTTAGCTTTGGCTCAAAACCAGTTTTTAAGTCATCAGTTTTTTATTAAATATTCGAATGAATGAAATTTGTTAATGCCAGTGGCGCTGTATGCAACGATGCGGTCTACAAAGTGACACGCTTACCTAGAAGATACTGTTCTTCTATAGGTTCCTGTTACCCGCAGGATAATTACCATCTTGAGGTTACTCACGAAGTTGCTTTTCACCGTGAGGTGTTGACAAAGCAGGTTGTCAGTCGGGACGTCTTGCCGTCGCACCGGCCCCTAGGCCCGTAGGCACTGCACACGGAACATGCAGACTGAGTGCCATCTAGAACATTCACTAAACTCCATAATATTAATTTATGGTGTGGAATGGCTTTAACAAACGTTCTCCTTAGGGCCGAGGTAAACCAACAAAGGTACCAAATATCAAAACAGTTGAGAGGTACACAAACATCAAGTCGATTTATTAGGTGTATTATCTTAACCCTTTTTCATTTCGTTATTTGTATCCTATATATTTATAGCAATAAGTCTTAAAAGCTATCTAATCTACGTAGCGGAAGCTCACAGCGTAGCGTGTTAAAGTTCACTCACAAATCGTTTATAAGAAAAAGCTAAGCCTGTAACATTTGCAACTTGGATCATACGCCACATGACTTAAGAAACAATCATAGAGTTCCCTGAAGGGGCGCGTCGTGTCGACGAATGCAATAAATAAAGCGCACGAGCCAATATTACGCAACGCCACAGCTACGCTTTTGTATCGCAAACACAATTATTGAGGTATCCGTGACAGTCCGCCCCGCCAACTAATTGTTAGCCGGAACGGGATGCCAACACATATTGATATGAGAGTTAGAAAGAGACAGCTCAACTTTAAAATAATCCCTATAAATAACCGGGCTCCTAACGCGCAGGCGCCACGACTTTTTACGTTGCCGTCAAGCCGTGAGCGGGATGACGCGACTCGATCCTTGCGCACAATGGGCTGCGCGATAATGGACTGATAAAAGCTTTAAACGCTGTCACAGACTTGCTATTGAATTCAATGTATATTATACGTGGCGTGGTGTTTTCAACTATAGATTGCAGACTGGTTTATCCATAGGCACCATATTGCGACATAAAATGGAAACTAAGTAATATGCAAATGATTTAGAACTAGTGAGCACGGTCGTCCTCGTAGCACGAGAGCCGGGGGCCGGCGTGCGGAATGCTCTCGGCGCATTTAAATTTCTCTATCGAGATAAAACTCGTTTTATAGTGAGTTTACTGCTGCGCTCATCTTGTATGATCAGACTTCAAATCGCGCTGGAACTAAACAAACATTTTTATTACGTCCTCTTAACATCGAAGTGCTATACAGTAAAAAAAGATCCGCTGTACTTTGTGATATAGATTTTAAAATAGCCATGCGACACGATTATTGTGCTCAAGTATCAAACCGTGTCGGCGCGCGAGGCGGCGGCGTCAGCCGGAGCCCGGAGGTGCCGCCAAGTGCGAAATATTTGTCCCGAGCGAGAGTCCACAGTTTTTTTGTTAAGTTTACGAGTTCTTAATCCTGAGACGTCAGAGCGGAAAAAACCCTAATGGCTCTCAACACGTATCATGTCGAGGGCGGACAAATAGATGTATCGGTGACAGAGTGGCGGCGGCTCGTCGAATAAAAAAAGGCTCTTAACCTCAATACGTTCCCGAGTTTAAGCTAATCTGTTACCAAAAACCATAAAACATATTAATCGAATCAAAAGTTTTAAGCAAACTCAATATTTCCTGAACTATTTGTGAACCTGGACTATCGTTAAAGCAAAGCAACGTTGGTTGCAGACATTACTTAGACATACGATCGCTACTCAGTCCCAGTCGTGTTTTGAAGGCCTAGATTGGTCCTTGTTGTGTCGTGAGATAATGCAGCTATGTCTGCAGCATTTGGGTGACTTAAGAACTCTAATACTAGGGCTTATCTCCACTAAAAAAGAAGTAATCATTGGCATAAAATAACCTTTCAGACAAAAGAGAAAACAACAAATGGTTGAACGAACTTAAATTAGTCGGTGACTAATGAGCCCCGGACCGAGCGGACGGGGTCGATCGCAAAAACCATTACTTAATGGTTTAAAAATGGCATTGACGCGACAACGTGAACTAGGACGCAATTAACGTTTATCTGAGATCGAGATGTGATAACCCCATTCCTGGGACGGTTCCATGAAACCCGGAACTGCGCGGGCACAGCTCGTGTGGCAGTTAGTGGCGAGGGCGCGGGCCTACCGGGTACCTGCCGGCAGGAAGCGCCGGCGCCCGCCGCGCGGTGACACCCGGTGACGTCACCACGCTGTACCTTTACTGCTCCATCACCGATCGCAGGTATCTTGTGAAACATATTTATGACAGAGTAAGTGAAACTTGTACAAAAAAAAATACATGAGTAATTGAAAAGAGCAGAAGCTCTGTATTTACATAGATGTGATCCAATTCGAATATGATCAAATGCCACTTAGTGTGACTTCACTACAAAGAAATGAAAGAATCATGCACATTATTATGGTATTCACATTTTCTACGTCTCGAATTAGTTGAGAGCTCTCTTAATATTCCACCTCTCGCTCTAATGTTATTTCTGTTTATTTGTATGTTTTTTGTGTGACCAAAATAAGTAAACTGATTTACGTGAATTTTATATAACTAATAGAGATATAAATATATATAAATATATATATATATATATATATAAATAGATATGATAAATTGTGATCTAAAAAATCAAATCTTTGAAAGTTTATAGTTTATACGCTCTTTTTCCCGTGGAAACGGATAGCAAATACCGTATGTGCTCGGTGTGTGAGTAATGTGTGTGCAATTTGTAATCCAAATCAGTTCAGCCGTTTTGACTTGAGCTGTACAAACAGTCAACGTTTCACTTTTATGCAATAGTAGGGCTTGTTCTAACTATGTTAAGTAGATAGTTATTTATTCACTTTACAATTTTGAATAATTGCTTACAATCTGTGGCGCAAGTTGGCAGATACAATCAAGTGACTGGCTCCACGAGATAAAGGAATTACTTGAAACCGACCGCCGCAGCCGCTGATCTGTAGGCTTGCGCTTTGACGTCTCAGATGGAATGCACCAGTAATTAGTATTACTTCACCGTTCAACTCGTACCAATTATAGTGTTACATTATGTAGTAGCTCTACTTACAAGTCTGATCGAGCTAGTGAATACGGTTTCCACAACTAATATAACTCACGGTTCAAAGTCTGAACGCATGCATTCACGTGTGTCGCTGACACAACAGTGTCTGACATTCAGACACTGTACTTGTCTCTATTAATATATTGTATACTTCAGTAACACAAGTTTATCGAAGCGTGGCGCCATCTTACGGACAATCACGTAGTTTCATATGTAAGTTTGATTTAAAAAAACGTCCGCATAAAAGCGCTACCGGTGAGACTGGATTTTTATTTACTTGCTATGAAAAAGTAGTTCTATTTTATAATTTTCTAAATAGCAAAGTTATTATACATTTTTTTTAATTGCCGCTGAAATTTTAGATTTTACAAATTCCAAACAATTAATTATTTATCTAATTTTTAAGTTTTCGGTCGCAATCGTTTGAAATACAAGTTTAAATTATCTATAACAAAAGCTATCAATATAGTGCGTTAAGAAACACTAACCTTGCACTTTTCAATATTGCAGGATAATTAAAATATTTATTTAAATGCTATCTATTTCAATCTGAAATCATGGCTGACCATTTATAATGTTACGTTTGTATAATGTATAATATATATATAATGTATATAAAAAATATAATGTATGATAACCAACCCACTGCAGTGTCAGACTACAAAAACATGATATATATATGTATATTATATATTAAAATGGGATATATTAAAAGTTAGGAATATAATTATTTGAATAAAACTTTATATAACACTAACCTTTGATCTCATTTTTAAATAATTTATTGCAAAGCACATTTACAAGTCAAAATTGGAATAGGTTCCAAAAATAATTTAAATTAATGTTTGAAACATATAAAATTATCATTAACTATTCTAATATTATTATTATGACAATATGTATATTTAATTATTAAATAACATTAAATATAAAAGAATAATAATGACGTTAGACTACATATTAACATTGCATTAATGTTGCTATTGATGCTGAATAATACCAGCCGCGACTACTGTGAGCTATAACATTGGTGGGTCCGGAGCCCGGGCGCGGGCGGCCCCGCGTCCGAGACCTACTCTAATATTTATGTAGGCGAGGACAAGACAAACATTCTGCTTAAAAATTTGATGAACTAATACTATGCTATGCTAGTAAAATATTATTTGAGACATTATCACCTACACGATAAACAAAATTCAGTAATTCTAAGAAAAGAACTTGAGCAAGACAATAGAAAAAAATTACCAACCATTTATTTAACCTAGTCCGAGTAATAAGAAAGTCCTAATTACTCTCCTTTGTTCCGAGGGAAGCGAGTAGAAACAAGCGTCACTTCCCGGAAAGGGATTAAAATTTTCCCACGTGGGGTTGCTTCCATGAAAAGATGTACGGAGTTTTTAATGAAGTGGTTATATAATCCTTCAGTCTACATTATATTAGTAAAATAAACGAATTAGCTGAATATAAATTTTATGAGCGTTATGTGACAACTTCCTAATTTAATATTTAATTGCAATATTATAAGTTTATTTTTTGTATATTTTTCCCAATAAAATCATCATCAAAAGTGATCTATATATCCTGTGTAACGGTTACACTCAGCGAATCTATTTCGTATGTAAACAGCCGTGTGAAGCTCTTAAAACTGAGTTATACACGTTTTTCTCTCATATTAGCAACATGTTTAATCAAACAACCAGCCAGGCTGGTCAGCAGGCATCCAAGAACCAGAATGAGAGCTCAATCAAAATTATTATTTAATTTTAAAAACCAATGGCACAATTTGTAGAACGTAACTCGTTTAGTTTTGTTCGAAATTCGTTTGCGTTGCGTAGAGGCGCGCGTTGAAGTCTTTTGTAGGCACGTTTGTGCCGGCGCACAGTGGTCCCATTTTGAAAAAAGGTGGACTTAGGACCGAAAGTCGGAATTTCGGGCTGTTTTTTTTTTATAGAATAGGTCTTAACTATCCTAACAACATCTATTCTATAAAGAAAATCCGTAGGATGCATAGTTTTCGAGAAAAAAAATAATCTTTTTTTTCTTGTATGGAGAAAAACATACTTTATTATTTTTCTCAAGTTGGGTGAAATAGTGACGGCTTTTATTGATATTTTATGAAAGCCCTAGTGGTATTGTATCCAGAAAAAAATAAAACCAATGCGGTCACCTGCGGCCGCGGGAATAATCAGATGTCAAAAATTGATTAATTTTTTTGCGTATTTTGCAAACATTGTTCATTTCTGGCCAATTATTTATGTATTTTAGGTTAGCGCTCCATACTTTAACTCGAACTATTATATAACATTTCAAAAAAATTAATCAAAATCGAGTTTTTTTTTTATAATTGCTGTTTTATTCATGAAAATGCACGCATACATGGTTAATTCAAAATGCAAATCCTATATTACTCAGTATAATGTACAAAATAAACATGCACGTACCTAAAACGTAAAAAAAAATATTTTATATTTTCGTTTATGCTTACTAAAAGTCACCGGTAATGGTTACCGACATTACTTAGCTACCACTGGCGGGCATTATCTGCATAATCGATTTCTTGCTTTGTATTTTCAAAACTGGTTTTACGACAGCATTTTCACAACCGCGGTTGTTGAATGCGAGGCAGGATATAAACAAACGAGTCACATCTGATACTAGCTGTGACTGGTCGCTAGCTGGTCGCTTTGTTCCTGACAAATCCTGACAACAGGATAACTCGTATATGCATGCAAGTAACTACCCCGTAAAAATAAAAGTGATATAGCTACATCAATAATAATTGGCGTATGTTATACACCAATAATGTTTGTTATTGGTGTGTTTTAATCTTTCTGTCATCTGTATACGTATGATTTTCTACCAGAAAAAATGACTCATTTGTTTGTGCAGATTCCTGATTACTTATTACACGTTACTTAGCTCCCATTGGCGGACTTTATCTATACAAACAAATAAGTCATTTTTGATAAATGGCTGTGATTGGTCGTTTACTATTACCTTGCTCTTGCACATAGTGACTAATGACCTATCTGTTATGGCGTATTAAATACAGAGCAATGTTAATTTAAATTGATTCATCGCTAACTGTGAAGTACTAAAAATTACTATTTTGAATTTGCAATGGCTGGCTTAGGCACATATTTTGATATGTTCTTGATTCTTAAAGATAGTGGAAATCTTAAGGATTACAATAAATTGTGTGAATTTATAGTTTCCAAAATACCATGTGAAATATCTGAAGATGACCATCAAACAATTAAGGAGTTTTGTCGGCTATTCACCAATCTTGTAACTAAGAAGTGGAAAGATGCAAGCAGAAACTTGAAGACATTTATGAATCGGGAAAACAACCGCAAGTGGTTAGAGACCAATATTAATTGGCCTACTTGCAATACTGTTGATCTTGTTACTACAATGAGAATGCCAGATGACTTAGTTGAAGAGCCGGAATTACTGCCGGTTGCTATTCCATCTGTCTGCACTGCGGAAGCAGGTACCTCTACTGTAAAAGAAGTTAGAGTGCCCTTTGCCGATTTGGGCAACAAACAGAAGAAAAGACGTTCCAGTGTCTTTGTTAACGATAACTTTGAAGAAGAACTACAGTATTATTTTATTTCCAAGTTAAAAGAAAATGGAAAATATGCTTTAGCGAAGATTGTGGAATATCTGTGCGAGATTCCCGAAGTTGTATCAGATGTAACAAAACTCCTTTTCAAGGAAGAAAAAGTAGTCAGTATAGCAGAGGATACATCTTTGGCTTTGTACACAGCCCTTAGCCTATCCAAATGGCAATACTTATCCTTGAGAATGTTTCTGAAGGATGAAAATTGTTCAGCTGCCTTTCCGTCTTATCACAAGTTACTTGACGCTAAAAAGAGATGTTACCCATCTGAAGAACACGTGGAAGTAACGGAAATGGGAGCTCGCATAAGGTATTTATAAAATTATACAATATGTTGTTTTAAAATTTTTAAGCTTCATTAGCTTACTTTTATTAATTTATTTTATTTTTCAGGTTGCAAGGACTTCTTAACCACACAGTGGAAAGAATTTTGCTAGACTTAAGACCAATCACAAGTTCAACCAACGAAGGACTGAAGTTGATATGGAAATGGGGCCTTGACGGAGCATCGTCACAGAGTAATTACAAACAAGTCTCAGCTCCTGAGTTTGACGATTCCTCTGTTGTATTGATCAGCATCGTCCCACTCCGACTAGTTGATGGGGGAGAAATGATTATTTGGGAAAACCCAAATCCTTGCTCACCACATTACTGTCGGCCAGTGAAATTCACGTTTACTTCAGAGACTGCGGAGTTCATAAAAAGGGAACACTTAGAAATGCAGCGCGAAATTACAAAATTGGTACCAACAAATTGTGGTGATGTGGAGATAGCCCACGAACTGCACATGACTATGATCGATGGGAAAGTGGCGAATATTATTGCAGATGTACCTTCATCAGCAACGTGCCCCATTTGCTTGGCGAAACCAAGTGAAATGAATAACTTGAAGCTTTTGGCCACGAGACCGCTTCGACAGGATTTGTACCAATATGGAATTTCATCGTTACATATGAAGATAAGATGTATGGAGTGTCTACTTCATATATCTTATAATATGGACTTCCAGCGCTGGAGTGCTCGTGGCGATCACAAGGAATTGAAGCAAGCAAAGAAAAATGCCACACAACAAGAGTTTCGGGAACAGACTGGAATACTCATCGATATTGTAAAACAGGTAACTTTTCCTTTACTTTGCTTCCTTTATATTATATACTCGTCTGTTTTTGTATGACCTACTAACTTAATTTCTTGTTTGCAGGGCTTTGGAACAACTAACGATGGAAACACTGCAAGACGTTTTTTCCGAGATTATAAAAGATCATCGAGAATCACTGGAGTTGATGAAGATTTGTTACTCCGATTTTCTGTCATTCTGCAAGTTATATCTTCAGGAAAGAACGTCAATATTGCGAACTTCAGACGTTATTGCAAAGAAACAGCAGAACTGTATGTGCATCTCTATCCGTGGTACTACATGCCTGTTAGTGTCCACAAACTTCTGATGCACGGAGCAGATATTTGCAGTCATTTTTCAGTTCTCCCTATTGGTAAGTAATAATAGATCAAGACAAATGAAATATAAAGCAGTTAACTAACTGTAAATCTCTAAACACTAAAATAATAGTTTCAATGTCAACTTCAACGTATAATTATAGCATATTTTTTATTATTTTTAGGGTCCTTGTCGGAGGAAGCTTCCGAGGCTCGTAATAAAGACTTCCGGAACGTAAGAGAGAAGAACACGAGAAAGACAGGAAGGATCCAAACAAACGAGGACATACTACACGGGCTTTTAATAAGTTCAGACCCCCACATATCATGGCTTAGACCAAAATTTTCAAAGCCTAATCATCTAGAGATGCTTCCTGAGGCAATTCAGTTGCTCGAAATAGACTCGGAGTGCGTATACGTGGAAGAAGAGTAGAAAATGAAAATATACCAGATCCAATGCTATAATTTTTTATTTATTTTATCCTTTAAAAAACTACATATAAAACAGCCCTTTTCAAGGCTATACATTTATCTTATGTTTCTGGTAGAAAATCATACGTACACAACTACATAAGATTAAAACACACACCAATAACAAACATTATTGGTGTATAACATACGCCAATTATTATTGATGAGCTATATCACTTTTATGTTTAGGGGGTAGTTACTTGCATGCATATACGAGTTATCCTGTTGTCAGGATTTGTCAGGAACAAAGCGACCAGTCACAGCTAGTATCAGATGTGACTCGTTTGTTTATATCCTGCCTCTCGGTAACCATTACCGGTGACTTTTAGTAAGCATAAACGAAAATATAAAATATTTTTTTTTACGTTTTAGGTACGTGCATGTTTATTTTGTACATTATACTGAGTAATATAGGATTTGCATTTTGAATTAACCATGTATGCGTGCATTTTCATGAATAAAACAGCAATTATAAAAAAATAAACTCGATTTTGATTAATTTTTTTGAAATGTTATATAATAGTTCGAGTTAAAGTATGGAGCGCTAACCTAAAATACATAAATAATTGGCCAGAAATGAACAATGTTTGCAAAATACGCAAAAAAATTAATCAATTTTTGACATCTGATTATTCCCGCGGCCGCAGGTGACCGCATTGGTTTTATTTTTTTCTGGATACAATACCACTAGGGCTTTTATAAAATATCAACAAAAGCCGTCACTATTTCACCCAACTTGAGAAAAATAATAAAGTATGTTTTTCTCCATACAAGAAAAAAAAGATTATTTTTTTTCTCGAAAACTATGCATCCTACGGATTTTCTTTATAGAATAGATGTTGTTAGGATAGTTAAGACCTATTCTATAAAAAAAAAACAGCCCGAAATTCCGACTTTCGGTCCTAAGTCCACCTTTTTTCAAAATGGGACCACTGTGCGGCGGAGTGTAGGAGCGCTTCGGCCGGCGAGCGCTTGCGCATAAAATAACAGATTTACATTGTTTTATTTTAATATATTACGATAAAATTTGAGCACTCATCACACATTTTTAGATAAAGAAATATAACTAAAAATGTAAAATTTGCGTTTTTTTGGTGACTTAAAATTCTTTGAAATATTCATGATCATTGTCTTGATTATTAACATTGTGTGTTATTTTTATTCTTAGGTTTTTGATAGTTACGCATTGCTATTTTTCTAGATTGGCTTGGTTGTTTCTAGATTTTTCTTCGTTATTTGTGCAAAATTTTACACAAATATTTGACTATTTATATTCTGAGGTTTTTAATAGTTGAGTTTTCTCAAATTTCTAGATTGTAATTTGTTGATTTAGAGTTAGATTTAAGTAATTATTTTCTCGGTGTAAATTTTTCTGTAGGGTACCCAAGTCAAAGATAGTTGGTCATATAGTTAATTATTTTAGTGCAAATATGGCTCAAAAGCCACTAAACGGTAATGGTGAAATGGTGAGTCATACCATCATACCAATCGTAAATGATGGGGCTTACCTCTTTCGATCCCTGTCCTATTTCATGTATGTAACTAGGGAACGGGCAATGGATGTCCGTAAAGAGATCGTCAGTCTTCCTGAGCTTCGTCAGCCGCGTTATAAGCCTATACTGCAGGCAGGCATCCTGTTATCACTCATAAGCTCTGCTGTAAGCCTGCTGGTAACTGATGCAGAATGAAACCTCCCAATTATCTGCTATTGAAGGTTGCAAATAGGATATTAAAAAAGGAGCTTTTGCTAAGGATTGTTTTTAAACAATTTGTTTTTGTTTTGCCAATAATTCAAATTAAAGTAGGTACATCTTAAGAGTTTACGTAAGATCTCCACCTCAACTGATGTGAAACAATGATGTATTCGCGCATGAATTGTAATCATAGATCTGGACCTATTTCCTGTATCCATTTATAATTAGTATTATGAATGCATTTGCAACTATAGCATATTATGATACTGATTCTTTCAGAATTAAATTTTCCTAAGCGTAACTGACATTGAATGTACGAGTATTTACTTAACTAAAGTATAGTTCTAATAAGTATCTGTAGTATTTTCACTTTTGATATAATGACAACAGGAATTGCTACGCAATTTTTTACGCTGCACTACGTAGCATTACATTAAAAAAAAAATTGAAAGGCCAAACTCCAGACGCGTCTCATTACGTCACTAAAAAAGCAAAACCAGAGTAGAAATATGCCCAAAAAGTGTGATCGGAGGCCGTTTTACGAGCCGAGATGGGAGACATTTGTAATACAGGTACATTAGCGTTATCTGGCGACCGTCGCACCGGCCACCGCCGCCGCCCTCTACCACCGGCTCCGGCCTGGGTTACCAGGTTGACGCGTTGCATCAGTTACTATTAGTTACGTAACTATTGTTACGAAGAGCTGATGCCAGGGCTACCTAATGCTTGATCATGCATCTAGAACTAGACTGAGTAGGTACATAGACTATATATTCCATCCGCCATGTTGACACCTCGCTGATCTGCTGAACAGAAATAATAACTTCAGTCAAAACTGACACACAATATTCCCCACTACCATCACAGCTACAATATGCTTCATCAACACCACCACTCACACCTGACCTGTGACGTCACGTCGCATACCAATGTTGGTGATCCTCCATACGAACTCCGTTTTTGCAACGTTTTGATATAATGATTCCATTAGTTGTGCACAGATCACTCGAGACGAGCGAGCACAGTATGGTTGTGTAGTTTAGTGCCTGTAGGTCGCCGGTCGCAGCGCGCGGCGCGCACATTACGGAGAGGATGGATCGGGCGCCGGCGCTCCGGCGGGCGGCGGGCCGGTGGGGCACCGGGACCTGATACGCTTCGACACCGCTGTGACAATGCGGCCGGCAAGCAAGTAGCAAGCAAAACTAAACGACTTACGATGAACTTAAACCCGCGGATAAATTCTAATTAATGAAAGTGTTTATCTTTAGTAACTGACTGACCGACTGACAGCATACAGCCTAGAGAGCGCGATGTAGGGACTTGATGGTTGGAGGGTGTCGTAGTTTTATGGTGTAGAGTTGTAATAAAAAAAAAGTTTGTGATTTTCACCTCTAAGTGGGTGATATGGGAAGTAAAAGGTTGTGTAAGAAAACGTGGGTAAAACCGCAGGATGCCTTAAATTTAAAATAGTAGGTACCTTAGAAATATTTCTACGTACAGTAATAAAGTTTTTAATAAAATATAATTATAATTCACAACGCAGTTGTATAGTAGTAAGTACCTAAATAATTAATGTGTCGATCACTGGCCGCAATAATTCAAGCTACTGTTTCATTGGATTTGGATTCAGCTAGTGTTATGTTTGATCGTTAGATCTAATAAACGAATACATACACAAATGCTTGTTGTATATGACCGCGGCAGCCCGCCCGGTGTGCCCGCGGCCGACGGCGGCGCGCGCCCTGTGAAGCGCCGCCTCAAAAGCCTTTCCGTGTTCCCTTCCCCTCTCCCCCCTCCCCTCCCCCCCACCCCGCGCCCTGCGCTGGACTGTCGCGGGATCGACGCTATTACGGATATTGATTAATTTTACTCCCATACTTTAAAATATACATATTTTAAATACCGATTTTGCTCGTAAGACTACAGCAAACTAGTGCTAGCACTTGTTAAGCCGACAGGAGATAGGACTTTTCTGTAAAGTTCGTCTAGGTAGGTACCACCGCTTTGACAGTTATTCTGCCGTTAAGAAGTAGTGCGCAAGCACTACTGTGTTCCGGTTTGAAGGGCACTGTAGCTAGTGAAATTACTGGGCAAATGAGACTTTATGAGCTGATCTCACAGTCTAGTAATCTTGTTACTAGATTGTGTAGATGTCTCAGGATGACGACGAGAGTTCCGAGTGACACTGAAACTGATATGGGCAGCCGTGTCGCTTAACATCAGGCGAACGATTAGCTTGTCACGTCATTCCCTAACAATATAGTTATAGTTAATATTTAAGTACGTGAGCCTTAGAAGACAATCGCTCTACAAAATTGAAAAATGTTAACATCACAGCGTATTACGTAGAGATGCTACAGAGAGGAGGGAAGGCAGTAGGAAAAGTAGAAGGGGAGGGCAAGAGAAACATACATAAGTAGAATCAAATGAAATTATCCTGTACAACCGAACTTATTTACAAGAATAACTAGCTAAAAATAACTATTATCATGCCAAGTTCATACTGGTGTATACACGTCAATACATTGCCCTTTCCTCCTCCCTTCGTGGCGGTGCATCAAAGTAATCTTTACAAGTTGAACACAAGTTAATAGAAATCGGAATATTATAGGTACCTCTATGTAATACCGTATTATTGATAATATAAACTTATGAACCACACGTTTACGTAAACAATAGAGCTAAACCAAAATAAATACAACAGGAAACTGTTTGTTGTGAAGTACACATAATAATATTACACAATCATATAGTCTTGGTTATATGGCGGCTATAGATATCAGAAAACGTGTCGATTTTGTTGTACAAAAGTCTACACCAAAACTAATCTGACAGATCTTAAAAGGTTGGTGTCTCTCATATTGGTGGAGTAACAAGGATTATTAGTAGCAGTACCGATACCGATGTCTGGGATAGTTCGGCTAAATACTTGGACTCCACTCAGAGACGAGCCAAAAGACTCGTTGGTGAGATGCGCTGGTGGTAGCTAAGCATAGCTTAGAGCGCCGATATAAGGTTGCCAGGTTTGGAGAGTGCAAAGGAATTCAATGACACGGCACCCATATATGGTTTAAATTCCATCAATCTGTTCTAAGCGTATTGCTATGCACTTTATAGTGCGAACAATCAATGAGTGGAGCACCTTAATCTGGGAGTCATCAACATGAGAGTGAACAGGTATATTCTAGGCATGCAGGCACCATCGTAGACTGCGGCGTCACTTTCTATCAGGTGAGATACCTAGTGGTCAAATGATCTGACTATAAACAGTTTTAAAAAATGATTCGTATTTTGTTCATCATCAAAACCTTGACCTAGCACCTTGCAGACCATTAACCTAGAATTAGCTCTCAGGGAAGATTTATTTTATTTATTTATTTATTGTGATAAAAACGACAAAATCAATTACAATTATTACACAAAGTATTTCGTACATTAAGAACAAACAAATCGGGGTTATAAAATTATAAAAGATTCTAATGGGCTATTAAAATTATGTCAAATAAAATAAAATAATGTCAGAGTTAATTAGATTACAAGAAAAATGACCAATGTAGTCATAGTCATAGTCGTTTATTCATATAAAAAATACACGTCAAATATAGAAAAAGGTACACAGGTACATAGAAATTAGTTTACAGATGTATGACTATACATATAAAATATATTATTATCATTATAATAACATAATTGAATTGTATAACGATAATAAAAAATAAAATGATGTCAAAATACACGAGTTAAAAACATGTCTGACAGTCATGACTGGCCCGATAGCTCAGTTGGTAATAACCCTGCCTTCTGAACTGTGGGTTGTGGGTTCGATTCCCACCCAGGACAAACATTTGTGTGATGAACATAGGTGTTTGTTCTGTGTCTGGGTGTCATATTGTATTCTATAATTTTTGTTAAGATAATTTTTGTTTGTAAATACATACGTATTTACAAACAAAAATTATCTAAGTAATTGTATCAGTTATCTGGTATTAGCTTTGCTTAGTTTGGGACTAGATGGCGTTGTGTGAAATGTCCACATATATTATTATTATGTCAAAATAAATGAATCAAAAAATTTCAAAATAAAATAATTAAAATGTCAAAACAATCCACTTATAACTGAAATTAAAAATGTAATTGCAAATTCATATTATTTTATTATTTATTATTTTCAAAAAATTCAGCATAGCTGTAGAAGGTTTGGTTGATAAGCCAATGTTTGAGTTTTAAAGATTCCAAACTTGGTGCTCTTTTAATATCATCCGGTAGACGATTATAGACCGTCGGACCCATACATGAGTCAACTTGTCAGACTTGGCGAGCGATCATTTGATTGGTGCTAGCTTACCTCTGCTACGAGTGCTGTACGTGTGACATTCACCTATTTTAACATAGGCTCCTACATTCAATCTCACAAATACCACCACTTGATAGATTACTTTTGACGGCAATTTGTAGCAATGGAGTGCTAGTTTAACCTTATGTTAAATTAACACAAATAATGGAAAAATCTAAAAACCGTAAAACCTCTGTCGAGAGCCCTGAGGCGTCTATCCAACTGCTGCCTGCCATGAAAGCACTAGAAGAGTACATCGCTACGTCACTACACCTCCAGCCGCCGGGCGTTCTATAATTAGTACTTACGTTAACTATACGTTTGCTGAGTCTTGTTCCCGTTCAATTTAATTATAAACATGATTATTGATTAGGTAACTATAAGCATTGGTCATTGAATTCTATTCAAATTCATGAGTAATGATATTTTGTTCATCGCATCGCATTGTAACTGAATGATCAGGTATCGGATGGAGGAAAAACAGATTGAAAAATGTATTCTTGATTTATACACTAATGTGTAGTGGCAAATTTATTTATTTCACGAGATCATTTTCACTTATACGAGTGGATACGTACAAACATTAATGATGAACTATTTATTATACAAAGAAATTAAATAATTTAAGTGGCCATTATTAATAAACTAAGTTCCATTAACAAATAATTTAAATACCCAACTTGCTGGCAATGTTACCAAAATATTGGGTAGGTTACCGATCAGTAGTAGGCTGGAGCATTTAGACTGTCTACGTCCTCGTGACTAATATACAGTCCAAATGTTTTTATATTAATAGTACTGGTTTTATATTAATATAGTAATTTGTTAAAACAATAAAGGCCCCTTGTCCTTTGAAAAAAGTGGTGATATTATTTCCGTTGAAAACGATTATCGCGAGTCATATGGTATAACACAAAAGTAGAGCGGCCAGCGGAGTATCTGACCGCAGCGACCGCAAGCGATGACGGACCTCGGTATCGCACAACAACAACATCTCCGTGGTCCTCGCGAGCGTCACGCGGTCCTGCCCGGGAGGTACCGGCACGAGGACCATTATCCCTTTGTTATGTTCTCCTGGGGCTTATATTCACTCTCACCTCCGGCTGAAGTGACAGATGTCCAATGTCCCAGTGAAGTGATGTAAGAGCCGCGGCTCGCGTGTAATCTGCTCTCGAAGAATGTAGTTTCTGCCTTTCCAAACCTTATCAGTCACGGGAATGAGAAAACCAGATGGCTTAACAGGTTTTTTCTTTTACTCTAATGGGTCATAAATAGTATCGGGGTATTAATAGCGGCGGGTATAAACTTGAAGTGTTTAGTGAGAGGCGGTGGCGCCTACAAGGCCTACTAATTGATCCGCGCGATGTCCCCGCGCCGCGTTTTTTCTCGACACTCTCCGGGAATGCTTTTATTCCGGCGACCGCGGTCCTGTTAATGTGTTAATCCACTCCGAGCGGCGTGTCGTTACGTTATTAATAGCCAACAAACAAAGGCCGCGTCTCGCTCGCGCCCACGCATACCTCCGCCTGCGCGCAAGGGATGGCGTCCTTTCCACTCGAAGGCTCTCGCTATAATAATAAGTGAATTATTAATAAGTAGGTGGCGGCCGGCAGCCGCAGATACCATCTCCGCGTGATGACCGCTGCCATTCGGCGTTATCTCGCATCTCACCTTTCGGTGACTCATTTGTAGGGGCTCGTTGCGTAATGCCGCAGGACAATAGCCCCCCGCCTACCGCATCGTGGAGTGGACACTTTAGGACAATGGAATTCCTTAAGAGATTTGCTATAACATTCCTTGTGTTTCAACTGAGCCACAGAACAAACAATAGCTCAAATGACTGTGCCATACAGATACTTGGGACACTTGCCTCGCTCGGTAACGCGATACTTCTGTATAAGGGAACAATGAAGTTAATCGAATATACATGAACTAAAATCAAGTTTGAAATTTGCTGGTTCAGTGGAGCCCGTATCATACATAATTCGTCGCAATCGACAGGAACAAGCCACTGCACTCTCGCGCCGCGCCGCGGGCGGCTGCAGCGGCGCAGGTCAACGAAGCAGATCGCAAATCCAAGCGGCTTTCTCACAAGGGTGCCCAAATTAATTACCTTCACCGATGCCGCACAAAAAACGAACACAAATGAACTTGTCGCGCTAAGAGCGGCGGCGCCGGGCGCGGGGGCGGGCGGGGCGCGGGGGGCAGGGCAGGCGCTCGATAACGCAGCGCATGGGAACTGTCACCCTGACCGTTACCGTCCACTCCAGGCGCGCACCATCGGCTCTCGACGCCCGCCGCTGAGCTCGGCCAGATGCAGGTTAGGCAACAGTGATAACGGGATCTCTTCCATGACTAGTTAGCCAACGAGCCATGCCGGTGATACCCAGCAGCCTCCGGAAGAGGCTTTATCGGTAGAAAAGCTAGTGCCCTTATACAAAGACTTCGCCAGCTGGCGTCACAAGACGTGAACTTTTGATCGTTAAGGGCAACGCTCAAAACTTCCCCGATTTCTCGCTACTGTAATTCAGACGTCAGCATCGCCGTCTATTTTTGGCTTATATACCTACTATCTATATTTTTGTACGTACTAAGTCGGTAACTTTCTGCGGAATACCCAACTTTGAATTCCAGCATATTAGATACGCCTACTTTTACTTTTGCGCACCGGTTCTCATCTTTATCATAATACGCTATACGAGTAACAGCTCGTCTCTCGCAGCTTGTCCTGAGGACTACCTATTGGAATACCTTTAACTGAACAATCATTCTTTCTTCTCAGTTTTGTATTTTATCACTATCACGTTGTTGCCTCACGAATGTCGTGAACCGTAAAAGTTTTATACTCTTTGATTTTGTCGAGCAAAATTATTATAAATTATTATTATTATTATATATTGTATTGGAAAAATTAAATAGTAAAAGCGAAAAAGCCTATGATAATTTTAATCAATTAAGAACAAAAAAAGCCGCGCAGCCCTTTACAACGTTTATTTAACAATTACAGTAAGCATCTAACACAACAGGTGTACAATATTTGCCTACAGCAGATTGTTAGCTTTTTTAAAGAGGAATCTTTTAGTAAAATAGTCAAAAGAATTTACAACACAAAGTGTGCAAACTGTTCTAAATGAAGCACATATTTCTTGCCATTGAAGTGAGTTTAGTGACGAAGCAGTCCAAGGTGTAGCACGTTGACCTATAAGGTCTGAAAAGTAGAGTTTTCATCTCTAGGATACAGCCTCGCTTCACTCAGAAATCTACATAACTGTCAACTCCCTCGCGATCTTTAGGAGTTACTCTAAAGTCCCTTGAAGCGTTCAGGGTCCAATGTACCGCCCGTCACGTAAAATACTGTTTTATACTTGGTGCATAATCACTATGAAAGTTCTAGGAAAAGTGTATTTAATGTCAAGTAAAAGCTCTCTCGTGAAATGTGAAATAATGTTCAAGCGGCTGAGGACAGTCGGCGTCGGTCGAAGGCACTCAGCGTTGTCCGCGCTTGTCTGACATCGAGACAACTTGTCGAGATGCAACGCGACGTCCGCTCACTTTACAGCTCACTGTACCGTCAGACGCAAACATTTATTACTTACTGAAATTTCTATTTGAATACTAATGCATGATTTTCAAATAAAATGCAGAAATCATCATCATTGTCTAAGCGAATATGTAAGCGAAAGTCTCTGCTTCAATTCACGAAATTTGCTTTCATCTGTCCGGATGTACGTCCTCACGTACAGGTCGCATTTTTCAACAAAACGGAGGAATATTTCTCTCAAAAAGGGGGTAAGTTTGCTGTAGCGCATCTTATCGGCCAATTTTGATATTATTTGGCAGAAACAGGTTGTTGTTGCACTTCTATAAACAAGTATTTCAAATATGAGCAAAGTTGGTAAAGATTTTGTCAAAATATAAGACTGTACTATGAATATATGCATCATGCCGTATGCCCAGCTGTGCCTCCCCCCATCCCCTATGGTAAGCGAGGAAAATGGTTTCCCAAGTTTTTTTGTCATTAATCTGTAGTGCTTGACCCATTCATAGACCCCATTAATGATATAAATGCACCGTTGGTGCACCACAGCCATGACGAGCACCATACAGTGAGAACATCGAACCGAGGTGAACAACCTCCCTGATAAATAAGCACATATACGTAGCTGCTTGTAATATACAATTTATTATAATTAGGTTTATGCCAGTTAATTATCTTTGAGTAGGCGGGTGCAATGTGAACTATTCAGATAAGTGCCGGATATTTTTGATATAATACTTGAGAAAACTATGTGTTTCTTCAGTATTTGTCTTTTCATATACACATTCACGTACCCCATATTTTGTACCCACACTACCAATAACTGTACATAAATAGCAATCACAGTCTATTCTATTGTATATTATAGATAAGTAGATATGTAATAGATAAATAAACGCATCCTGGTCTGTGTCTCGGGTCTTGAGCCTAGTATAGGAAACAGGTGATCCACCGCTTTATTATTTTTTCAACTATTTTTATGCATTTTATTCATTTCATTTCATTTTACCTACACACCAAATGTGTGTCTGTGACTTAATTTACTAAAAATATATTTATTACTATTTAAATGTTCGTGCAATTTGTATATTAGCACTTACGCTTTTATAACGGTGTCTTAGGCTTTTAAGTTCAAATTAGTTAGTTTAGTTTGGATTTTTTCTGGAATATAAACTCATTTTCATCTCATAACTGGCAAATAATACTCGTCTTCCGTCGTCTTCGTCCACTCCGTCACACTCCTACCAATTCTGTGTTATTGGATATTAATGTATTAATAAATAATAAATTATGTAATTCGCAACTAATAGGTACAAGTTATATTGCGCAGAGGTTAGTGATTTGTTGAATCGACTTTTCCTTGTTTTAGTGTATAAATATATTCGCGAATCGGCTCGTAAAGTCCTCACACAAACCGGGTAGATAAGATACTGCGATACAAACATACCTACCTACAAGCATCAGGTACAATATTGATATTTATGTATAGGTGATATAAGAGGCTTATCTTGAATAAATTTAACGCATAATTTGATAGACGAAAGCTGACAGCCGACATGGAAATGGGGAAAGTATTATTTACTAGTTGCGCCTTAAAGTATTTTAATTATTTGCTCATCCCACGGAAAAAAATCACTTTTCTGGCATAAAATGTAGCCTATATATTAATCCAGTGTATAAGCTGTCTTGATACCGAATTTCACCCATATCCATTCAGCTGTTTGAGCGTGAAGAAGTAACAAACATACACACATACACACAAACACACATACAAACTTTCGCCTTTATAATATTAGTGTGATTAATTTATCTATTATACAAAATCAACGTACCTAAAAATATTCACTAAACTTACATATTATTATTGAAGTAAAACTTTTTACGCTTCACTTGGTTCACTTGGAGTAAGCTGGCGAGGCGAACGGAAGTTGAAAGTTTGTGGTTCATGTAGATCTTCATTGTCAACATAACAATGTTAAAAGTTTGTATTATTATGTTGGTATGTCCGGTAAAATGACAATTCTCAAAATGGCGACATTAACATTAAATAAAACCAAAACAAAGTTATACCGGTCGATACATGACGCTAAACTAAAGAAATTTTAATTCAGTCGTGCGGTCCACTCGGTTTTAATCATTGTTTAATATAATGAGATTATATTAAACTAATTATTATCTTTTTCACTTTAGATTAACTGTTTCAAAAATTGTCTAAGTTATTTTAAAATACAAATAAGTTTATAATGTTTAGTGAATAAATCTAAAATGTAGCACGTAGGTACGGTACCTTAGCAATAGATTGAAGAAAAGTTGACAAAAACCTGTAGTTGTTGTGAAATACCGCGGCTTATGTTGTGTCCTAGCGAGGCATCCGTGCAGCGGCCCCTCGCCGCCGGCGCCCCGCTCGCTCGCTGAGGGCTTCAACGGAGGAATACCTCTCGCAGGTGAGGATACCGGCCAGGGATATGACCACACATAGTGTCCAAGTATCGTATTAAATCGTATCAAAGTGTAGGTTGTACCTACTATTTACTAGGTAGGCTTTTTTACTAGGTTAGGACTTTTCTGCAAACTTCGTCTAAGTAGGTACCACCGCTTTGCCAGTTTGCCGTCAAGAAGTAGTGCGCAAGCACTACTGTGTTCCGGTTTGAAGGGCACTGTAGCTAGTGAAATTACTGGGCAAATGCGACTTTGTGACCTGATCACACAGTCAAGTAATCTTATTACTAGAATTTGCTGATGTCTCAGGATGACGTGCGCAGTGCAGTGTCACGCGAAACTCTATACTTTAGAGTTCCGAGTGATACAACAACTGATATGGGCAGCCGTGTCACTTGACATCAGGCGAACGGTTAGCTAGTCACGTCATAGCTTAACATAAAAAAATTATACATTCTGTGGCGTAGAGTCGTCAATTTAAATAAAAATGGAATCTTGGCGGGAATACCAAAAAGATCGCCTCGTCGCATTGTAATATTTTCCAAAACTTGTGTTATTGTCAGTGTTAGTGCATAAAATTGATGGCATTTTATTCGTTAAGTGCTGAATTACAGGCATGAGTGTAGGTAAGTGGTATAATGATGGTGAAACGTTTCTTTTCGTGTTGTTTCCAAAACTCCATAGTAGCTTCTAGTAAAGTTGCTACTACTTTACTAGGAGTATGACTTAACTAGACTAATCGACAATGACTTGGACTGTGACTTGACTTGACACATTATATGATATTAATTAATTTGAGATATTATCAATTACTTGACACTGGCTATATACACAAAAGTGTGGAGCCAAAACAAACAAAAAAAAAATATCGCTTTGATAACTCTAGCTGTCCAGGGCTATTGTGTGTCCCTTCTACTCTACACTACTTTAAACATCTCAATTACTATTCTAATCTATTTTATATCACATCTATTCGAAAAGATTCTCTTAATCTATTTTTAAGTTTTAAACAGCACGTGATTCAAATTTAAAAAATGTTTGTGAATAAAAATGCGCTAAACGCATTCTACATGTTTACACACGCGAGGACGCGAACGGAAAATTAGCAAACTTCGTTTACACTTATTTATTAATTATTTGTGGAGAAATATAAGTCACGTTAATTCCTGTATAAACGCGATACATTTCAAAAAGTTCTAATATTCCTCGACAGTTTATTCCCGTAAATTACGTTGGTTTATTTTTAGTGATACCATTATAATAAAGAACATTATCGCGACGCATTATTTTTAACCACCATCCAAGATAAATATATCCATGTTAATAAATAATCGTCAAAGGTTTAATAAGCCTTCCAAAGTTCCGTGTTATATCGAGATGGTCACCCGATTGTAATAAATGAGTCCCCGGTGCGGGTCACGGGAAGCCGCCAGCCCCTCGCCGGGGCCGGGGCCCCGGGGCGGGCCGCAGCGGGCGGGGCTTGTGGGCCCAGCCGCCAGAGGAGGCACCCTGGCGCGGCGCTCGTAGCTTTGTAGTACTCTTGTAGCGTTTCCAGCTCGCCCCGAACAAGTTTTCTTTTTTCAATGCTTTTAGTATGCATGTCGAAGTGACCGCTTTATTGTACCCGTGGTCGTGCCGCGGTAATATTGTTTGAGTAATGGCACCAAATGGATACAGATTACACTCGTTCTGGCTCGGGATTTAATTTAATGTAGAAGTGACATGCTTCAAAGCGTTATATTTGGTTACTTAGCTAACTTCATTGAAATTTTTCGTTTTGTTCTTTGACGTAAACCTGCTTTGCTTACCTAACTTCTCTCTTCCCTATACCCATAGTTAGGTAGTTTTTATAAAGATCATCTCAATAATCTGCTTGCTCCGGTGTGAAGTGTAGGTGGGTACTATTGTAATATTTTATATTGTATGTCATGTATATATAGTTATGTCATGAAAATGGGTTCCGACTGAAAATCAGTTATTAAGGTCTTAGACCTTAACTGCACGCTGAGTCGGGAGCTTCATCATGACGGCACGTAACGTTATATTTTTTATTTTCTCTTTTTTCCGTGTGATTTGTCTTGTATAGGTATGCCCATTTGTAAAAACTCTTCTTCTTTCTATATTTAATTATGATGTCTCAATTATAATAAATATTGTAAATATAGCAGAAACGTTGTTTTTATATCACTGTAAAATTTCTTGTAGCTTTCGAAACTTTGGATCGGAGCTTTCTGTTCTGTATTGTGCCGGATTGCTTGCACCAGTAGTGAGAAAGATTTTATTCAAACTCACATGTTATTGTACCTATCGGCTTGCTATATAATATTTGATATTAAGCACTTCGTATATGCTTAGTACAATAACTTAAGTATAAGTAGGTACATTTTGACTTGTAAAAAATGGTATCCGTATATAGCAAAGTGCGAGATACCAAACAAGTGATGAACATGGCGACAATCAAAATTATAAATTTTACTTAAAAAACTAGAGACGTTTTCTGCCTGTCAACCTTTAAAACAAACTTTTACAAATATCAGTTCTTAAGACAAATTTTAAAAGCAAACAAGAAGAGGCTTCCTCCAACCTCCACGTCGCTTACAATCCTACGTGCAATAACATAATTTGACTATTGTAACACACAAAGGGGGAAGCAGAGCTACCACTTCCTAAGTGCCAGCGAGACGAAGGTATACACAACTTCAGCGCAAGACAGGCGCGGTTTTAAATGAATAGATAAAAATGTACTTATAATTATTTAATTTTTATTACTAAATTTGACATGTACATACATAAAAACGTTCCGGACTGTGTGTAACAGACATATCTGTTAAATAACAAAACAGAACGTTTTCATAACGTTATGTCAAAGATATAGGACATGCTATAGGTACATATGTACAGAAGTGTTATCAATCATCAATAATCTATAAAAGGCTTTGTCCTGACTGACTGACAGACAACGTACAGCCTAAACCGCTGAACGTATAGACTTGAAGTTTGGAGGGGGGCTACCTTTTATGACGTAACCACGTGTTGAGAAAGGATTTTTGAAAAATCAACGCCTAAGTGGGGGAAAAGGGAGAAAAATGTTTGTATGAAAAACCTACATTTCGTGACTTATCCTTTTGAAACTTAACACATACAAACAAGTATAAAAATAAAAGAAATGGTACTTTTTAGTTTTTTGAAAGTCAATAGTTAAGGGTGTTTAAAAAAATTGTTAAAGTTTGTACGGAATTTTCAAATAAAATTACCGTATCATATTGAAATTTGGAATCTGTAAAGAACATGCATAATAAATAGATACCCGTCGTGGCGTTTTTGAATAACATCCTCTGAAGGGTTTTTTGATATATAAAAGGCTTTGTCCTGACTGATTGAGAGACAACGCACAGCCCAAACCGCTGGACGTATATATAGACTTGAAATTTGGAGGGTGCGCGTGTTAAGAAAAGATTTTTGAAAACTTAACCCCTCTAAGTGGGTGAAACGGCTAAAAAAACATTTGTATGAAAAACCTACATTTCGTGACTTATCGTTTTGAAACTTAATATATACAAACAAGTATAAAAATAAAATAAATAATACTTTTTAGTTTTTTGAAATTCAATACTTAAGGGAGTTAAAAAAATTGTTAGGGTTTGTATGTAAATTTCAAATAAAATTACCGCATCATAGTGAAATTTGGAATCTGTAAAAAACATACGAAATAAATAGATACGGGTCGCGGCGATTTTTGAATTACATCCTCTGAAGGATTTTTTGGCAAGGTTTAATTTAATAGGTGAAAATGGGAAGGAAGGTTTGTGAACACAATTATTTTCAAATTCACGTTCGGATACCCAGTTATTATTAAGTTTATATGTTTTATGTTTCAAAATAAAATAAATATTACGTACCAAAATATTATATACTAACGGGATATTTACCATGTAATTTATTTGTTTCGAGCCGTTATTTGGTAGTTGAGTTGGTTGTTGTTGTTAGTGACCATGGAAGTTTTAAAAGTTATAAAATAAATATGCTAAAATTATAAAAATAAGGATACTTTAGCAAATCCATTTAGTTTTCTTAATAACAGATACATATCAATTATCAAGTTACATCATTCAAGACTATGGTACCCTTATATTATTGAAATATTATAAAATGCGATTTTCATCGAATCCGTCAAATCCGTCCGAAAATCAAATTCCGTATATGTGCGTTCTTTTGGTGACCTAAAACTCCTTGAAATATTCATGATCATTACTTTTATTACAGTGATCGTTCTATTTCCGCTGAGAACAGTTGTGTGTTATTCGCGACCGCGCGCACCAACAGTGCAAAGTGCTAACGTATCACAACAAAGCCGTCGCATCGGCTGCACCGCGATGACCCAGTTTATTGCGCAAGGTTGATGACGGATGGCGAAATATAATTTATTGTTAAGGCGAAGGTACATTTGCTGCAACGATGGATTCTCACAAGAAAACCGACACAATCCGGTTAACAACAGAGACTGAACATTTGTTATACAAGCATTTCTGCGAAGAACAGGCAGCTCGACAAAAGCTTGAAAGTCTGGTACATGACCTAAAAAGTCAAATCGAAATCTTAAAACAACAGTTGAAGTGTTTTTCTGAGGCGAACGTAGATAAACCAGCAATGCCAGCTACGGAGACTTCTTCTTGCGCTCAATATAGCACGGATGAAGATGATCTGGCTAGAGAAACTGAGTGGATCCGGACAAAAACAAGGAAAAAAAGGAAATTGAACACCTCACCCACTCAAGATAAAACTGTCAAGGAAGACAAAGTCAGCAAAGAAAAGCATAAAAAGATCTATATGCCACCTCCCATTATCGTTGATGGCATAAAAGACTACCAAAACTTTTATGACTTTTTGGCACAGCGAAACCTGCCTGCTGAAACATTCAGTATTAAAATGATGAACGGAGATACCGTAAAAATTAACGCTACAAATGACGAAACATACAGGGAAATAACAAAAGCCCTGAGCATAAAAAACTGCACCTGGCACTCATATGAAAACAAACAAGAAAGGCCAATAAGAGTAGTAGTGAAAAAATTGCATTTCACTTGCAAATCTGAACGAATTGTGGAAGTCTTGAAAAATAAAGGATCACAAAATCCTAGAAGCTGTCAATAAACTGAGTTGGAAAACGAAAGAACCACTCAATATATTCATGTTGACTTTTGAAAATGATGAGGAAATTAGTAAAATCTTCAGCATAAAAACTATACTAGGGTATCAGGTGGAAATTCAGTCGCTGAAAACCACCAAACTGGTACCTCAGTGCAAGAGATGCCAGGCGTATGGGCATACACAAAAGTATTGCTCCAAAGAACCCAGGTGTGTTAAATGCACGGGTAAACATCTGACAAAAGATTGTAAAAAATCTCCAGAGGAAAAGCCAAAATGTGTTCACTGTGGTGCTCCACATCCCGCCAACTACAGAGGTTGTGCCATAGCAAAAGAAATTCAGTTAATACACAACAAGAACTCGAAAAAACTTATAGCAGCACCGCGACACAGTGCACATATAGAGAAACAAGTTAACTCTAGGTCCAAGCCAAGTGCTAGAGCACCAACACGCGTTACTAAGAGCATCTCCTACGCCCAAGCAGCCGCTAGAGATATAGAAAAAGTGCCTCCGGTCCCTCAGGCTGTAACCAGTGACAAAAAGTTAGATGACATTCTAAAGTTGATGTCATCATTTGAGGAACGTCTACGAAAGATTGAAAATAGCGCCAAAACAGCTTTATCTAAGACACAAAAATGAATAGAAAACTAAAAATTATGGCTTGGAATGCCAACGGACTTCAAAAACACCATAACGAATTGCAAGCCGTGCTTAATATAGAAAATGTGGATGTGTGTTTAGTTTCAGAAACCCACTTCACTAAACAGTGTCATATTAAATTTAAGGGCTATAAAATATACCATGCCCTACACCCGGAAAACACTGCAAGGGGTGGTAGTGCAGTCATTGTGAAAGAAAACTTAGAGCATCACGAAAAAACTACACATGAACATAAAGAAATTCAAGCTGTGGCAATATGTCTGAAAACTAAAACGTACCCCATAACAGTATCAGCCATCTACAGCCCACCACGGCACATGATAAAAAAGGAGCAATACATGAGCTTCCTAAAGCTCCTCGGTAATAGATTTGTGTTAGGAGGAGACTTCAATGCCAAAAACACGTACTGGGGCTCCAGACTTTCCACAACCAAAGGAAAAGAACTACTCGGTGCCGTAAAAGAGATGAAATGTGAAGTGACATCCACAGGAATGCCAACGTACTGGCCAACGGACCCTCTTAAAATACCCGATTTAACACGTTAGCTGCGGCACCAATTTTTGCATACTTTCCGTTCCTGCGGCACGAGGTATAATCGGCCCGTACCGTGACCAGACGTTAGGGCGACACGCGGTCTATTAGACCCCACCTCTTATACAGACTAAAATCCATTTTCTGGTGCGAAATCAAAGATAAATGAGAATTTTGGTCCTTATTGATATAGACAGTGAATTGATGAACCCTAATCCACCGTCGCCCCGGGATCTGATGGCTAGTTTAGGAATTATTAGCAAAACAAAATATGGGATCTTATACACCTCGTAACGCACTGAAATAGGGCAAATTTTCGCTGCGATTAGTGATGGGAAAAATAATATCGACGTTTTTAAACTGTCTTGACTACGCAACGACTTGACCGATTTTGATCAATTATATCTCATTAGATCGTTTTAAGGGCAAAACCTGGCAAAACAACACAAAGCTATCAAAGGATACATTTTTTTTTTAATAATCTAAATTATGCTTGAAGGCGCCATAAAGAAAAAAAAACCGGCCAAGTGCGAGTCGGACTCGCGCACGAAGCGTTCCATTCTATACCATTAAGAGGCACCTATTACAGACTTATTATTGGAAAATAATGGATTACGGTTTATGCATAAGGTTTATCTTTCTATTTGTATATGAAAATCTTAATGCGGTTCACAGAATAGAAAAAAAAGGCAACCAGAAGTAGAAAAGAAACTGTCCTATTTATTCTGCCTCGGGCTTTAAAAATACAATTATTAGAACTTGAATTGACATTAAATATCAGTATCAATATACTTTTTTTATAAAAATCTCAATATATATGTTGTACTTATTTATGAGTGTTTTTCATTGAAACAGGGTAGACAATAAGATTCGTTCCGCACTGCATTAAAATTATATTAATTCAGTGCGGCACGAGGCCTAAGACATCCGGTACCAAGGTAGGTACACCACCGAGTCCGGAACCATTAGTGATCTCAAATATATATTTATCTCTTTCCTACACTGGACCAAACCAAAGCTATGCCATTCGCACGACAGAGAAGTTCACTTTTTTGCTTGCCGCACCACAGGGAAGTTGCATCAGGGGTGATTTAGGCCTCGCTTCGCACTTAACGTGTTAATTGATTTTTTCATATACAAGAATTTATCATCTAGTTATTTAACAACAGAACAAAATTATGACTTGAACTCGGATCATTCTCCAATATATTTAATAATAAACGAGAAAGTACTGGACAAAGAAAAGCCTATAACGCTAACTAATAAGCATACAGACTGGGATAGCTTTAAGATAGATTTAGAATGTAGCATAGATCTCAAAGTACCACTGAAGACACCAGAGCACTTAGATAAAGAGTTAGAAAAGCTTATAGGGCATATCCAACAGGCAGCTTGGAATAATACGCCAGAAATCAACAACAAAACCAAAAGTCATATATACCCACTGAAAATTAAACAACTTATCTATGATATGAAGAGAAGACAACGGAATATATGGCACCAATCACGGAACCCAGATGATAAAAGAAAACTGAATAATTTAACTAAAAAAATTAACAGACAAATTAAAAATTATAATGATGATACAATGAACACCTATCTTACAAAGCTAACTAGTGACCGCAGCACAGATTATTCGTTATGGAAGGCTACAAAAAACCTTAAAAGACCGATTACTCAAATTCCACCACTAAGGGATGAAAATGGAAAATGAGCGGTAAATAACGAGCAAAAAGCTAAAAGATTTGCGGATCATCTAGCAAACATTTTTCAGCCTAACGATAATGACATCAATGAAGCTTTTATCATGGATAATAACCACATGCTGTTACATGAAAGTGACACTATAAAACTAGTCACACCGAGAGAAGTCACACGGGAAATCAAACGAAACATAAATCCTCGAAAATCTCCTGGGTATGACCTAATACCAGGAGTAATCTTACATAATCTCCCGAAAAAAGCACTAGTCAAACTAACAACCCTCATCAATGCTTCACTGAGGTTGAAATATATACCAGATCTTTGGAAAGTTGCTGAGATTATAATGATAGTAAAACCAGGGAAACCGCCACATGAAACATCATCATACAGGCCGATCTCCTTGCTCCCCATTATGTCAAAGTTAATGGAAAAACTTTTACTAAAAAGATTGAAACCAGTAATTGATAAACTCAACCTAATACCAGAGCATCAGTTTGGCTTCAGAGAAAGTCACTCAACCATAGATCAAGTGCATAGAATCACAAACATCATTGAAAAATCTCTTGAAGATAAGAAAGTATGCTCTACTGTATTCTTAGACGTAGCGCAAGCGTTTGATAAAGTTTGGCATAACGGCCTTATATACAAACTAAAAACTATGTTACCAAAACAGTTTGCTGACATTTTGGAATCTTATATATCGAATAGAGTATTTAGAATAAGGCAAGAGAATTCATACTCAGATATAAAAGAAATATTAGGTCTTTACCTATGAAATTGCCGTTTTGTTTGAAAAAAGTTAAAGTTTTTTTTTTCGAACTTATTTATTTCTTTTATTCAAAGTAATCACCCCTGCAATCAATGCATCTTTGCCAACGCTGTGGCAGTTTATGGATGCCCTTCTTGAAAAAATCAGCAGGACGGGGACAACAAACTCTTCAAAGGCGTTTTGTACTGCCTCTCGGGAATTGAATTTTTTTCCCGCTAAAAAGTTGTCCAAATTTTGGAAAAAGTAATAGTCGGTAGGCGCAAGATCTGGTGAGTATGGCGGATGAGGGAGAGCTTCCAAACCCAACTCATGCAGCTTAGAGACGGTCTGTTGTGCGGTATAGGGTCGCGCGTTGTCGTGAAGTAGCAGTGGAGACGATCGATTGACCAAAGCTGGTGGCAGACGTGCGAGTTTCGCCATCATTGTGGTCAGTTCTTCAACGTACACATCTGCAGTAATGCTCTCGCCGTTTTGTAAAAAGCTATGATGAATCACACCAGCACTAGACCACCAAACTGTGACCATCACCTTTCTAGGGGTCATTTTTCGTTTTGCACATTGCTTTGATATCGAACCAGGATCTAACCAACTTGCTGAGCGCTTTCGATTGTCAAAAAGAATCCATTTTTCGTCGCACGTAACAATTCGGTTCAAAATTCCTTCATTTCTGTGCCTGTTAAGCAGCGCAAGGCAAGTCTCGACGCGTACGTTGCGCTGGCGATCGTTAAGTTCGTGGGGCACCCATCTATCAAGCTTTTTTATCTTGCCAATCTGTCGCAAATGGACCAATATTGTTTTGATGCTAACATCAAAAGCTGCTGCCAGCTCAGCTGTAGATTGAGATTCATCAGCTTCCACAATCGCCTTTAATTCATCATTGTTGACCAAAGTTTCCGGACGACCACGAGGTTCATTTTTCAAGTCAAAATTCCCAGAACGGAACCGAGCAAACCAATAACGGGTTGTACGTTCGTTTGTACAGTTCTCTCCGTAAACGTCGTTGATGTTACGTGTCGTTTGTGCCGCGTTGGTGCCACGACGGAACTCATATTCCATAATTACACGAAATTTCAAAGTATCCATTATGAGGAAAAATGTTGAAATGTAATGAAAATACAACGCTAATCAATAAACAAAAGACTTATATTGTAAATAGAATGTCATATTTTTAAAACAAAATTAATTTGAATTTAGAATTCATAGCCAATCAAAACTTTTTTTGTTTGAAAAAGTCTGTACTGCAATACGGCAATTTCATAGGTAAAGACCTATTAAAAGCTGGTGTACCGCAAGGTAGTGTTTTAGGTCCGGTCCTGTACCTGATATATACCTGTGATATTCCTGAATTAGAAAATAATACCATCGCGACCTTTGCTGATGATACTGCAATAATGGGGGTAGGAAATACCCACGAAGAAGCAACAGAAAAGGTGCAAATGGCTATCAATAAAATCCATGACTGGACTTCAAAGTGGAGGATTAAACTTAACGAATCCAAATCGATCCATATTGATTTTAGCAACAAACAACATCAGTATTTTCCGATTTATATTAACAATCGCCAAATCCCATATGAGAATACAGCCAAATATTTAGGTATGACTCTTGATGCAAAGCTTCGCTGGAAAGCTCACGTCAAGAAAAAAAAGAAGATCTTGACAAAAGATTTAAAAGAATGTATTGGCTGCTTGGAAGACACTCTACTCTGTCAGTACACAACAAAATATTATTATATAAACAAGTCCTGATGCCAGTATGGACTTATGGTATACAGCTGTGGGGTTGTACCAAACCGATTAATACCCTCATAATCCAACGTTTTCAGAACAAGGTACTAAGGGAAATTGTAAATGCACCTTGGTACATACGAAATCACGACCTACATCGGGACCTTAATATAGAGGTCGTCGTCAAAGTTATTAAGAAGTATGCAGAAAGTCACCAATACAGACTGCACCATCACGTGAACGTCGAGGCTATCCAGCTTCTCGATCACACGGATTTAGTTAGGAGATTGAAAAGAACAAAACCATTTGAGTTAGTAGTTTATTAAGTGTTAGTATAATGTAGTGCAGTGAAAACAAGTGCTACCTAAAAAGAACACAAGAACAATGTGTCTTCGCCTTAATAGACACAATAAGAAACGTGTTATTGGACACATTCTTAGATAATTCGGTTGTAAAAGTTTAAGTTAAATTCAAATTACTCATTAGTCAAATACTTGGCTAGATTGTAATATTAGCAGAGTGTCATTGTGCATTCTAGGAATAAGAAAAAAAAAACTTTTATTATTAACATTGTGTATTAGTTCTATTCTTAGGTTTTTGATAGTTCAGTTTTTGATTTTTCTAGATTGGCGTAGTTGTGTCTCTAGATTTTTTTACGTAATTTTTGCAGAATTTTTCACAAAGATTTAAATATTTATATTCTTAGGTTTTTAATAGTTGAGTTTCCTCAAATTTCTAAATTGTGCAATCGTTAGATTTGTAATTTTTCCCGCTGTAAATTTTTCGGTAGGGTTCCCAGGTCAAAGATTGGTCATTACTTATTTAATTATGTTAGTACAAATATGGTTCAAGAGTCACTAAACGTTAATTGTGAAATAGATGAGTCATACCATCATACAAATCGGGGACGTCCGTAAATAAATTGTCAGTCATTTAGTAGCTAATTGGCAAGAATTTGCGATATTGTCATCTAATGCTAAGTCTAATAATGCCGCTATAAGAGATCAATTCACGCACGACATTCCAGCCATTTATTAATATAAGGGGGTTAAGTTAATTTTATCCCGAAAAATTAATGGTTTTTGAAGGATAGCCCACGCGGGCGAAGCCGCGGGCAGAAGTTAGTCTTTCTATATAATACTTACGCTGTTCAAACCAATTTTCGTTTGACACGAGTGGCGTACGATTACGGGACTGAGTGGTTCACAATTGACCAAAAGGTCCATAAAGTTGAGTTTCCCATGAACGGCTTGCCATAATTACTCTTCCAATTTAAACATACCACCAAACCAAGCCTCGCCGAGTACCTAACTACTAAAGTAATTACTGCTCAGAGATGCAAATCAGTTAAAATGCATACCTATTCGAATTATAAAATATTAACATCTACGTAATTAGAACTTTTATGATCCTTTTAGGAATAAAAAAATTAAAGTACTTGTGACGTCTGGAGAATTATATGCTATACCTTATTTGCACTGGCATAAAGTGGATTATTGCATTTATTACACCACAACAATGATACGAGGGACCTCCCAGGAACTTTAGGCATCAATTTTGTTAACGGGTACGGAGCTCGAGAACATAAAACAAAGAAAACATTTATCAATTAGCGCGGGCGGTACTCCACATTAATCACAGCGGGAAATGAACGTCCTCTATTTACGTTATTACCTACACCAGCCGGACGTCAGACGCAACCTAAACGTACGTATTTTGCGATTATTAAACATATAGGTATAATTATATGGAAAAACCCCCGATAAACTTTAATAATAAAACGGTAGGTACTCATTACTGCAGTTTGCGCACTAATTCCCCGCCGTCTGGAGCAATATTTCAGCCCTTATCTGGAAAGGGATAGTTCCCCTCGCGCGCCCCCGCGGCATCTGGCGCTAATGATGGCGAAACGTGCGCACGCGCCGACACCGTGCGCACATATTGATGACGCTATTAAATGACGAGATACGCTGATAACTAGGAGTTGATAAAAAGCTCGGGATTCTGCATTATCTCATATTACCGCACGCGGGCCGTGTCGCGCGTTACTGTGGCATGCTTGCTCTCGGGACATTAATATTTTACGATAATTATTATACCTACACATGTAAGGCATCTGATGATCGTTTTTGTACTTGCGTCAGAAGGCTAACTTTGTTACAAGATAAGGTTATAAAACTCGACACAAGCAGATGCCGTTCCATAATTGCTACGCAATGTACTCAGCAGATAGAAGTTTAAATATATTATACTATTTCTGCGAACAGTACGAGTAGTAACGAGTGCCTCGTCCGGGGAACCGCCTCTTCTCCAATAAGCATTCTTCCCATTTGCAAAACTAATATGTTAAAGCACTCTTCACTTTACCGAATGTGTGACTCTTATGATGGAGTAAAGTATGATATAGACATTTTTGACAATAGTTCGCTATCCTCAGTCAGACGACGCGTTATTGTTGCATTACCACAAATTTCTCCTTCGTGGTTATTAATTTAATTTCACTTGTCATTATTTTTATTATATTTAGCACATCTCTGAACTTAAAAAATATATTTTACTTGTGTGTTGAAATTAATTTTGTTGTTCGTGTGGCATTCTAAAGGCTATTTGCTATTGGTGGTTTTTTAAGTACAATACGTACTAAATATTTCTGCCAAATATTACTAACAGTGGCCGCAAGTGATTATGATTATGATTCTGATCCGAACTTAGACCTCACTGTGTCTTGACAGCCCCTTGACTAACCTAGCTCGTATGTAAAATACTTGTTCGGGAGGGGACATTAAAAGTCCCTCCAAATATTATCATATTCAGCCAGAAATACACCACCGAACATCTATGAACTTGTAGAACCACTGCAGGTACACCAACTTTCATAAGATCCGTCAAAAACACGCCCTGTGCGTGAGTACGTACATCCGGACAGATGAAAGCCAATTTCGCGAGTTGTAACAGAGACTGCGTGCGCTCGGTCGACCAGCCTGTAGAGCCACCCTGTATAAAGGTTTACAACTTACCTATTTTCCCACGGGACCTCGTCATTATTGACTGGCCCGATAGCTCAGTTGGTAGTGACCCTGCCTTCTGAACTGCGGGTTGTGGGTTCGATTCCCACCCAGGACAAACATTTGTGTGATGAACATCGATGTTTGTTCTGTGTCTGGGTGTTATATTGTATTTTATGTATGTATTTACAAACAAAAAGTATCTAAGTATTGTATCAGTTATCTGGTTCCCATAGTACAAGCTTTGCTTAGTTTGGGGCTAGATGGCGTTGTGTGAGATGTCCACACATATTATTATTATTATTATTTATTTATGTATAGCACACGAGCACGTCACATAATAATATATATTCAATATCAAAATCAATATCGAAAACTACATACAAACAATTGGGAACTGATATATCATGATTTAGTAAACTATCGTGAGTGTGACACATTTTATGAAAGATAAATATCGGTTAAACTCACGACGTGAGTTGTAAGTGATATATTATGTGACTGGGATAGCTTTAGCCGCAAGCGCAGCCACACCTACTCATGAAAATGAATTTTAACTTTATAGTAAAAACATATATGAATTAAGTCAATTTTTAAAACTATAAATTTATTTTACGTTTAAATATTAAAAGAATATATTATTTTAAATTTTACAAAAAAAAATACATCTAATGTAAGAGATTCGTGGAATCAATCTGTGTGCAAAATTTCATTAAAGTCTGTTCAACCGCTGTTGCATAATGAGAAAGGACGTCAAGGTGAGAGTATTTGGTTGTAACCAAGTACCTACCTATTACTTATACATGATCTGCCTTAGGACAAAGGCGTCCTATTTGTGAATCCTTTAGCCGGTGATGGTTTAATAAGGTTGGCTACCGTTGGTATATATTACAATATTATATCTATATATATAAAACACAAAGTTGACTGACTGACTGGCATAGTGATCTATCAACGCTCAGCCCAAACCACTGGACGGAACGCGCTGAAATTTGGCATGCAGGTAGATGTTATGACGTCAGCATTTTTTAAAAAATTCCACCCTTAAGAGGGTGAAATGGGTGGTTGAATTATTTTCCCACAGGCCACGCCCCGGGTGAAGCTGCGGGCAGAAGCTCGTATAAAATATATCTGCTGGTGTTTTTAGACACAAACCGCGTATTGCTCGAGTCCGGTAATATATAGCGCGATGGAGGTATTATTATAATCATTATATTAGCTTGTAGATTATAGATAACTTTGAGCTAGAAAAATATCAATCAAGTGTGAGTCGGAAACAAGAGAAAAATTAACATAAATAAAACGTAAATTATTAAAAGGTACGCCGCGCATTGGCAGCGCCCCTGGCATGCCCTGGCAGTATAATATTTACTATTTCGTCCCACCAGTTGTGGCCCCATACAGATCTGAAATATTTATTTAAACGTTTCTATTATAGTCACACTAAACCAGTTCATAAAAAGTAATTGACACAAAATACATGGAACAGAAAACATTTAAAATTTTTTAGCTGTAATGTTGTCTGAATTAACAACAGGTATTTTGGTTTTTGTAAATCTAGTGGGTACCGGTATACCTATCAACATAATTATTTGCATCACAACCTGTAGTTAGCGCGAGATTTCAAAATTTCAATATTTTTACTCTGGATAAAACGTTGGACCAATGAACCAGCGCGCAGATCACGCTTAAACGCTAATGAAAACGCTAGAAAAGTCTAGCGTTTTCATTGGTCAAACGCAACCAAGGATAATATTTCCAGCTGACCTGTACCATCTTGTCGCTTGCGAGATGCAGCAATCTGGCTGAGGGCGAGCCTGTCAGACCTCTGTGTGTGTCAATCTCTGTGTTCAGACCTGTAGTAAAAGGAATAGTTAGATTTGTTTAGTTTCTTCATCAGCGGGATGCATCTCCACAGCTGGGTACATGCCGAGACTGTGTGCTATGATCGATCGCGCGGGCCAAGTGCGGGCTGGTGGATGAGACATGTTCTTGAATTTTGTGATTCAATATTTTTTCGTTCATCTTTCTAAGAGCGATTTCAAATTCTGCATATGCGTATAACTTGAAAGTTATCATTAACAGGGATTTGAACTTGTTCCCAAGTTTTAAAGTCACATTTAATTGAGTACGGAACTCTAAAATGTATTATCGTTTCAAAGGGGAGGGGTTCAAGGTAATTCATGTTCTAGTTATTGAAATAACCAGGTTGACATTGAGATGGAAACTCACTGATATATAAATATTATACAAATCTCAATTTAGCAAGATCGTTATCTTGGTTATTGCTTTTGATTGGAAACCTAATACGGTCAGTTTTGATTTCATCTGATATTTATTTATGAGATACATGCTTTGATTGTGTGATCAAAGATTAATATTTACTCTCAACCACAAAAATAATTCAATAAAAATACAAATATTTTGTCTTCCACATTTAATTGAGATTGTCAAAAAATTAATAATCCTGAGACTAAAACATTTTGGCGTTGCAACTTTCCAACAGGGAGATAAAAAGTGTGTCATGTCCCACCAAGCATAAAGAAGTTGTTTTTTGCAAATTATTGAAAAAAGTGATTCCGTCACCGCCCCGGCGGCCGACACAAGAGCTTCCACCTGCGGCGCCGGCGGCCACTCGAGGCCACATGCGCCGCGCTGTGGGAACCGACCTGCACCGTTACGTGCAGCCAATGTGCACTGAAGTGGCTGTGGGACGATCAACGATCCTCCTGCATCTAGCTTACAAGTATACGACTAGAATGTACATTGTAGTTGGTAAGTTATTGAAATTGTAATCTATGCGAGCTATCTTGAATGTGATTGATAAATCACACGGCCGCTATAATTAAAGAAACGACATTTTGCAGTGTGTATCGTTGATTGATTCAAAACGTCTTCTTTATCTCAGTTGCCTCGTCTAATAAATATTGCTCAAGCCATAGCCGATATGGGCGTCCACAGCCCGAGTAAAATTTATGTTTTTTGCTGAAGGTTTTGTGTAATACAGAGCGTGTTTGGCTAGTAGTAAAGATTATAAAAGATATCTGCATAGTTACACCCGCAGACCTAGTGGTGCATCGGGAACTTTTAACTTACTGAGGTAACATTTACCCTTTAATGATTTTCATAGTGTAAGGAATATTATGTGTGCATAATGTCATCCAAATAGGTTCAGCGGGCAAGTAAAGCTAGCTAATATTTAAGATACATATCTCGTTTTTGTTGAGATGTTTTAAATAATCTATTCAGCATATCCACGTGAACTTTAGAATATAAAAGTTGTCACGATAACATGACGAAACCATGCTCCGACTGAAGGATGGACGCGGGTTCAACTTACGTTTCTGATTAAAACTTTTTTTACATACAATTTATGGTAGTTTAAAATGGCAATGTTTAATGTGAAGAAGTTTTTGGATGTCATATAAGACAAAAAAACAATTCCTTCCTCTGCAGGTCGCCTGCACATGCAGTAGAAATTAAGTTACTTAAGAAAGATAGAATGCAATTAACAAATACCTAAGCCCCCTTGATAACGTGACCAATTAAGGTACCTATTTCGCTAAAACTTGTTCTCAACCAACGAGTGAGGTAGCAGCTAATGGCGAGCGTCACAAATACAATTAAAATTTAGCCACCGTCATACTTGGTCTTTACTACCATTGAATAGATTAGGAAGAATTTTATTTGTTGCATACTAAACTTACACTATTTATTGTATAACCTTTGCATTGGCCCGATAGCTCAGTTTGTAGTGACCCTGCCTTCTGAACTGCGGGTTGTGGGTTCGATTCTCACCGAGGACAAAAATTTGTGTGTCCACACATATTATTATTTAAAAATAAAAAGTATCTAAGTATTGTATCAGTTATCTGGTTCCCATAGTACAAGCTTTGCTTTGTTTGGGGCTAGATGGCGCTGTGTGAGATGTCCACACATATTGTCATCACCCTCCCTGCCAGCAGTGTCAAATAAGTGACCCATCCATACATATGTACCTCGAGCTGCTGCTACCACTCAGGGCGTGGTCTGCATGCTGCGTGGCGCACTGTGGTTTCGTGCGTTTGTCTTAAACTTTGAGGTATTTTCCTCTCTATATATACTTTTTGCTACTTTTCACAGTTTTGATGAGTATATTCATTTATGTACACCTAGCAGTAGTACATTTAATGCGTGAGCGTGTGTACCATTGCTTATCACAGAAGCTTGCCACCTCGCGATCTCTATTACAGAGAGATTGGCTTCATAGATCGTAATATGATGAAGTGCTCCTATTAATATCTGCCGTTGCATTGATCTCACATTAGCCGCTGCCGCGGCGCTGCCAGACGCCGGCAATGTGCGTGTTGGCCGCGAGTGGCTGCTAGAGATCAACGTGATTGATTATCGGCTGCGATACACCAGATACAACTCCACTCAAATGGACCTGACGCCGGCTGGCCGCCGCTTTGAACCGATTCGTCCAGGAACTAGGCTGCATACCGTGACTCCACTCATGCTAAATATAATGCAAATCATTTTTAAAAATTATATTAGTATTTATTAATTCAGAACGAATATCGTTGCATAAAGATTTTTCTATATAAGGGAAAGCGACAGCCATTTAGGCACCTACTTACATGGAATATTATGGTAACATACGTTACTAAATATCCTCAACAAAACAACGGTAGGTACCTATAGCACATGACCACAAATGGGTGTACCTATTGGTGACAGTAATTTTCATATCGCCATTGTTTGACCAAAACCGCATTGTATCGTCAACATAAAAGTAATGGTACAATAATCAATCCCAATCTGCGAGATCTGATACATGATGCTCCACTTGAGGCCGAGGCCGCGGCGCCAGGCCGGCGGGGGCGCGCGGGACTCGACTCAAGTGGAGCTAAATACGTCGCGCCAGCCGCCGCGCCGCGGCCGCTACATGCATCAGTACGTAGCCCGCGCCTGCCGCCGCCCGCCTTGGCCTAGGTCGGCGGTGCAGCTCGACTTGTACGGTCGTGCCATTCGAGGCAGCAGTGACGATTTATATTCTTGAATAAATTAGATACGTTTACTATTTATAAATAGCTCAACATTCAATATTTAGACAATCTAATGATCGCCGATAGCTTTTACAGACATATACTTATCAAAGATATCGCTCATCACTTTGTAAAAGATTATGTTAATATGTCTATTGATTTGCGATTTGACATTGATTGTGTCGGCATGTCGGTAAGGCGTCCACACGACATAGCACGTTATGCGAGAGCAGTAACGCCTGCACCGAGGTCACGGTGGGGATGCCAGCATGGACAATACAGCCCAGCTCTTTGACTACCGGACCGTGGCGCTGGGTTGCTCCAGTGTGAGTAGCATCTTGAAGGTTGCAGGTGTCTTTATATTATTTTATTGACGACATCACTGCTTATATCATCATTACCTTCCCTCAACATTCCTTCCTCATAGCCTTTCGCCAATAAAGACAATAAGAAACATGTTGTTTGACACATTCTTAGATAATACGATTGTAAATGTTTAGGTTACATTCAAATTACTCATTATTCAAATAGATGGCTAGATTGTAATATAAACAGAATGTCTAACAATGCTATCGGAATTAGAAAAAGAAACATAATAAAGCAAATACAGCTTCATTAAAATAATAAAAATAGGTACTTCGAGAAGTCATAACGTCAACTATAATTAAATAACATATTCCGTCATTTGATTTGTTAATCAGACCACATGATGCACATTCCGTTATATGAGTAAAGCTTTGACGAACGAGTTCATATAACTATGCACTCTGACTGTACATACCTTCCCACATTTAGAAGTAGGTAAGTAAATCTATCGAAATTATATCAAAGTCGTGTTTTAAAAACTAAATAGCAAAGCGTATTGTAAAAAATATCTGAACTTTATATATAGATTAACGTTTAAAGAATCTAAATATATATAACTCAACGCACAGCCTAAACCACTGGACGGATCGGGCTGAAATTTTTCATGCAGGTAGATATTATGACGTAGGCATCCGCTAAGAAAGGATTTTTCGAAGTTCCGCCTTTAAGAGGGTGAAATGGGTGGTTTAATTTCCCATAGGCCACGCCGCGGGCGAAGCTGCGGGCAGAAGCTCGTCAAATTATATAATGACTAAATATGCTCCGGAAACCAGAACGCCATCGTCCTTGTAAAAAAATTACAACAACCTCTAAATAATTGGTGAATTCATTCATAGTAGCGGATGCGGGAAATCTCGATCTAAAGCAGCATAATATTTCAGCTTCGGCTATAAATCGATGCGAATATAGTGTCCGTCCGACGGCCGCTAATGCATCGCGTAAATCAACCGCGCGGCTGGACAGTCCTACTCCATTACCTGGATTCAATACCGACCTTGCATCCCAGAAATAAAGTTTAAATTACTTGATTCGGTCGAAAGCCGTGTAGGTACCGATGGTTGTGCGACGAGTAAGGTCGGTCCGCCTGTCGCGCGTCGCGTCGGTCGCAGCTGTATCGTACCAACAATCGTAACTGCGGAAGATCAATGCCTACAGCAATCGTGCGGTGTTTACCTTAAGCCTGCTATTATCTGTGCTACCTATTGACAAGTGTCGTTGAATCTTTACGAGGACGTAAGAATATGTATGTTATGTTTATGTATGTTTCACCGGAAAGCTATTAAATGAACAGTTGACACATTTTAACAAATTGCCATTATTATTTACGATGCTAATAATGCTTGTAATCACAATCAGAAAATTGTTATGAAGATATTATACCCAAATATTTGGTTAATACTCTTCGTGAAAATCATAAGCCCGCTACTAACAACCGCAGCTTAACAAACCTGGTCCAAATTAGATCATAGGTCCCCTTTTCTTACATTATTTATGTTCCCTCCTCACTATTACGCTAGTTTGAAGCTCAAGAATGTGAATACGAGTCCTGAGAATCCCGGGAATGTCTCTAACGAGGCCGAGTGTCCGTAATGTGGAAGGGTGTAGGTATGTCCGCCGCCCGCGGCCGCCGCGCCGTGTCGCCGAGTCGCCGAGTGTCGACGTGATTTACAAGCGAATACATGTGTTGACACCCGCAACACGACTCTCGCACTATTTATAAACCAAAACTCTCTCTAAATATATTATTCGTCATAGAATATCTATAGGTAGGTATAGAGATGGTTAAATAATTTGTTATATAATTAATTTTGGTAACGTTTATTCAATAGCTTTAATTCTATATGCAAATCATATAAAAACTACATTTATAATAATAATAAATTAAAGCAGTATTTTTAAATTATATACATTTTTGAAAAAAACCTGCTTACGTTCCCAACTGGTCTGTGAGTAAGTTTCACCATCTCCGGCAGAATATATATCATTAAAAAGACTTTTTAAAGTCAACAGTGAAATTTCGAAACATGTTATAGTAAAAAACGGCAAATTTAAAGTGCAGCACTAAGGTCCCCGGACATGTGGCAGGCCATAAATCTCGCCGCACGTCGTCGCTAACGGTACGATAGTTTTTTGCCTCGAACGTTTCGACTAGCGTTTTACACGCAACGCTAATAGCCGCTAATTTTCGAACAGATATTGAGCGTTTGCGTTAAGTGCATTAGGATATAGCGTCTAACAACACGGGAACTGGGAAGCATCCAGTAGGTACCGCATCAGACCTGCCCCAGCGTATATTGCTGCCCTACTACTATTATATGTTACAGCGTATATTGCAACAAGCCTCGATGCCTACTTACTGTTAAACTTTTTGTAAAGTTATAGTTATGAGCGCTTTGTATTTTCTTGTTTTTGGTTTTCTTCATTTGTGTATTAGCTATAAGTGTAATTTCTGGAATTGTTTAGGTGTTTTTCTATAAAAAAATTAGGTACGATATCCGTTCATGGTGACTCCAAGAACATAATTAAATACAATTTATTAATAATTATTTCCTTCAGCTAAACTTAAATCAACTGACCAGACCATGGATTTGGAAGATTGAGGTACAATGAACTCCTTAACGTCAAATAGAATAACATATAAAAAAAACTTTATATTAGTTTTATATTGTATTAAATTAAAACTTCTTTAGACACGCTTCACTTGGGGGTACGCTGGTGAGATGAACGGAAGTTGAGACGGAGATATACTTATATAAATATATAAATAAATATTAGTACACATTTTACACAACGCCATCTAGCCCCAAACTATAACTGGTACAATACTCAGATACTTTTTGTTTGTAAATACATACATATAATACAATATAACACCCAGACACAGAACAAACACCTATGTTCATCACACAAACGTTTGTCCTGGGTGGGAATTAAACCCACAACCCACAGTTCGGGAGGCAGGGTTACTACCAAATAAACTATTGGGACAGCCGAGTTTGACAAACGTAAGAAACCAGGGGCTAAAGATATAAGTGCGAACTTAGGAGCTGTTAAAATTGAGTACTTATTTTTTTAGACCGGATTTTATAGTAATCCCACATGACCCCACATATTCGTACGAAGTGCGGCGCAGCACTGCGCATACTCCAGTATTAGTTGTACTGCATATGTAGTTCGTATCTTAACCTACGCCAGTACGCGGACAAGAATTTTTAAATAAATAAAGTTAGTATTTAGCATAAACATGGTAATGTTATGACGCCGCCGTCACACTGCACTCTGCTAACGCACACTACGACAATTTGAACTATACAAATCGACGTTGAAACAAAATTAAAAGGACAAGTAGTGAGTAAAACTCCCGCCCAAAAGGTTCCAGTCGCTAAAATAAAACGTAGTAAGTATGGAGTAAAGTCATTAAGTACCTAAAAAGAACCATGCAATTTATTTCATAACACAATTCGTGTGAAAATATCTCCACATTTCGCTTTTGAGAATTCAAAGTATGGTTTTAGACATTTTTCTTTTAATTATGTTACACAATCTTCGGGTTATATTTATTTTCAGTCGGCGTCCTCGGGTTGATGATACAACCTTCGTAGTAATAATTATCACGTCACATCCACTTATCACACTAATATTATAAAGGCAAAAGTTTGTTTGTGTGTATGTGTGCATGTTTGTTACTCCTTCACGCTCAAATGGTTAAAATGAATGGTTGATTGTTGATTGAACGGTGATTGGGTTCGGATGAAATTCAGGCTTATACACTCGATTAACATATATATACATTTTATCACGGAAAAGTGAAATGCTCCCGAGGGATGAGCAAATAATTAAAATACTTTTTATCCGCGGGTGAAACCGCGGGGCGCAACTAGTATAATAATAATAACGCCCAACGATCACATACATACCTAGATCCTGGACGGGTAATATAATATGTACTGGTTTTCTCATAATGTTTTACAAGGGTCAAGAAAGGTAGTAGTAGGTAAGATGGCTCGTCTCAGCGGTAGTTTATTTGTATCTATCATTGTGTCCTTAACCTAATTTAAACATACGTCTAATTGAATCAAAAGATACATGAAATTCAACAATTTCCTATTGAAATGGCCTCGACCCATTATTTCATCGCGTTCCCTTATCAAGTCCGTCCGTCTTGCGCAAGGACTAATTGCTAGGAAAACGGTTTTGTATGTGTATATTTCTCAGTATCAGAGAAAACCGTTTGACATTGGCATTACTGACACATATATAACTTGTCGCAACGATAGGATTTCAATACCTCGATATTAGGTAACGTTTCTGTGGCAATTTCTTTATCAAACAATGCTCTAGAAATATATGTTAAGCCTCTGTTTTGCTGTGAAATAAGGTACAAAATCGCATGGGTGATAAATTGGTACAAATGTGAATCCGTGCCTTATCTGGCGCTTGTGTGATACGAGCGCAGTTGCGATACGTGTGTGTAAAATATTAAATGAAAGAATACATTTTGGAGTAGATTCAGAACGGTGGTGGTATCGACTGTTGGCGGGGCGAGTGTCACGCTGTCTCGCGCGTGTCACGCTGTCTCGCGCGTATAATCGCCACTTATCTAATCACAGACTCTGCTTCCGGTAGCCGATGTTAGATATCGCACCGCTAATTAACGCGATCGGTTGGGGACTTGATTAGGTACGGAACATTCCTATGAGTATATTATAATAGAGATTGCGAGTGTTCGCTCGCTACGTTGTTAAGTCTGTCAGTATCATATACACCGCCGTATCTTACCTACTCAACATTTAATTGATCTCGTATCACATACTCGCATATTTATATATACCTTTATATTTATATTAAGATGATATAATTTAACAAATTATGCTCAGTTGAACGATCTTAATCAAACCAGCTCAGTGTACCTATGAAATTGTCGTTCTGCAGTACTGGTTATTTAAAATTAATTTGTTCAAAAACAGTCATTTGTTTATTGATTAGTGTTATGTTTTCGTCACATGTGAATCTTTTTCGTCATCAAGAATACGTAAAAATTTCGAGTAATTATGGAATACCGTCGCGGAAGATTGTTACATACTACGAAAAATGGATACTGTTTGTCAATTAAAAGAGCTTAGTAAGATGGCTGGATCCTGGTTCAATGTCCTAAACGATAACTTATCGCAAATTATCGGACGAATCATCATCACAGCTTCTTACCAAACGGGATGAGTATTACTGCAGACGTGTATTTCGAAGATTGAACACAATGAAACGTTTCCAACCAGCTTTGATTTCATAGATTTTTTGTCGTTGGCAATTTTTGAATTGAGGATTAGGTTTATTCCAAAAAGGGGGGAAGTTTGCATCATTTAGGAGCTGACTTCGAGCTATCAAAATAATTCTGCAAAGTGCTAACTTTGCAGAATCAAAATCTACATCATATAAACTATTGCAAAAAGGCTAATTTTAGCACTTGTTTAAATTACAGAAATTTAAATACTTGGCTTAAGTTATTGTTCTAAACAAGTATCCTATTTCAGATACTCGGTTAAGTATATCTTATGTTAGTAAAATAAGTTGTTAAAACGTCTTCAACCGCCTTACTTTCATATTCACAAGTACTTGGAATTGAGGAGTTCCGTTTCTGATGGGACCGCGCACGGTTTTTCTGCCAAACAAAAATAACACGTAAAAACATTAAAAAATAAATACAGCCGAACATGGATCAGTCATCACCTGTCAGTCATGGGGCCAAAATGACCCATTATATACGAATTAGTTTCACTCCCGAGCTTTAAGGACGGAGTAAATAGAAACAGAGTTATATAGCGCCGCGTGTTACACTGTACACTAAGGTCGCGAGAACATAAAATATTCCAATACAATATCCATAAGAAGAATAATCATAAATAAAGGCTCGACTTATTACAGTTTCATTTTTTTAAAAAGCGTAAAGTTTTAAGTCTTCGGTGAAATGCGTGCATTGCAGCTACAGAAAAAAAATAAAAAGACTGTTTCGTTTTTGTAGGATTCAAAATATATCTATAGAATTTATAATTAATCAAGATTTAAAAAAATTAAGTGAAATTTTAAGAAACTTTTCCCTTAGATGAAATTATGCTCTTTTGTTCCCGCTCTGGTATGATACAATGACTTTTTAAGCAAGAGGAGTGTAATATATACCTAATAATAACTTTTCTTTGAGTAAGTGAGTAAGGCAGTTGCAATGTATTTTGATATTGTTCGCAGGTGTATTCGTATGAGGATGGTGACAAGTGTGTAGAGAGCCACGGCAGCATGTTCGGCGGCAGCAGCGGCGCGGGCGGCGGCTACGGCGGCGGAGACTGCGGCGACGGCTACGGCATCGGCTACGTCGCCGGCGGCGGCCGCCTGCAGCAGTACGCCGCGCACTTCGCGCCGCACCAGAACGTGTGGCACCACCACCACGCCGCGCACCACGACTCCTACGGTACGTACGCGTAATACATGCACTACTATTCTTACGACATGCGTAATACCGCGGATGCAGCCGCGGCTTCACCCGTCTGCGGCCGTTTGTAGCAGTACGCCATGCACCATGGCCCCTTCGTAGCACAGCATCTTCGGCAGTGACTACATCACGGGCAGTAACTTTATACCGTGCACCATGCCTCCAATACGTTCGCGTAGCACCGTGATTTTGGCGGCGGCTACGTCACAGGCTGCAACCGTCCCCCACGCACCATGAGTTCTACGGCAGGTATGCGTAGCACTACAGCTACGACGTCGAAGACACCACCACCTCATATACTATTATATAAAATAATAAATAATAATAAATATTTGTGGACATTTTACACAGCGCCATCTAGCCCCAAACTAAGCAATGCTTGTATTATGGGAACCAGATAACTGATACAATACTTAGATACTTTTTGTTTGTAAATTCATACATAGAATACAATATATATTATTACCTTCATATAGGATATCCCATACATTAAAAGACTTCGCATTGCAGTTCTGAATTGCTTGTGGTGAATCGACCTACATTTCAGTCGATGACATCACAAGTACATCCAACGCAACGGTTATTATTCCATAAAATCAGATGAATACCTACACAGATACAATTTGTTAGAATAACGGTTATACGAACCGCGCTTAATCATCAACAATTAATCATCCCGACGATTGTATTCACTTTGCTAATAGATAATAATTATATTTATACCCGCGGAGTACTTGTCACCTCGCATGAGTAACCCGCGCAGGCACCGCTCCGAGTACAACAGCATGTGATAAAGTCCACAGTAACTTATCGCGTAGGTACCCCACATAGATACCGGCGGTACTCGTGGTACTATACATAGATGCACATGTTATCTGCAGCTCCGATAGCCCGGTTACTTTATATGCACAGAAGCTTATCTTGCACCGTGTTTAAAAACAATAAACTGCTGCTTTGTGTTTCCTTGTATGATGAATCTAAATCTGAATGCACTGATATCTTTTTTCGATCAGTAAGAACAAATGCTAGGACCTAAAATCTGTGGGTTTCACCATGATCCCGGTTTACGTTACTACTAAAGTAAGAGTCAAAATTTTTATAAAAATCATGGAACTCGTGTAATCGTCGCCGAACGCTTTTTATGAGCTAAATGTATACTGTATATTTGTGTGTACTTTTTGGTGAAAAAAGCGTAAAACTCGCGTCATCGTCACCGCACGCTTCCCATGAGGTATGTGTCACAAGTGAATTAGTTTTCACATCTTTTGGCAGTGTTCAAAGACTGCCCCGCACATTATTTTTACTGTAATCTTAACTTTAACCATGGGGTTTAACCAGCATGATGTGGCACTATCATATTTTTTTAATTTAATGATGAAACATATAAATGGTGCAACGCGACCCCGCTTCTCTAGAAGTTATCTGCAGGTTTGATTGTAGTTTGAAGTTAACTTTAGTAGATAGTGCAACCGAGCCTGATTAGTTTTTGAATGGAATATTTTAATCGTAAATATTAAAGACATTTATTTTCATACGCATATAGTACTATACAATATAACCTATTTTTCTTTAGTTGCTGTGCTCTATGGTAATACAGCAGCTATTTGTAAAGCGCCCGTTCTTATCATTAACTAACTCTTCCTACATAATTTACTCGTTAACATTACATTTCGTAATTAAATTTCCTTAAAATTATAATCTATTTCCGATAATAAGTGTTAACCATTAACGTAAAACCCACATGTATGAAATTATATTTCCCTAATGAAGGCGAGATGGAAAATATTGTGAACAATCTACTTTTGTTTACTGAAGTATTGGAATACTGGAGGTGGATTGCTGCATAGTTATAGGTAGCCAAGAGCCGCGCGGGATAATGAATGGGACGGTGGGGTTTGCCCATCACTGTCACGGACACTGCCGTATTATTACACCTACACACGTGGCTTCTTCATTTGTTAACAAAGGTAGGTAACAAAGGACAGCCATTTTACGTAACAGGATGAAAACAAACAATGAATCGGGAAATTTTGTCGGTAGTTACTTAGGCGTAGATCACACGGTGGGATTTGTTCCCATTTTTAGGTATTCAGTCTCAGCTATACAGTAATTCATTTAATTTAGACAACTGATAGCATAAAAATAAACAGGCCCATATTTATAGGTACCTAACAGACAGACATACACATTTTATTATAAAACGAGTTAACTCCGGGCTATGACGGACAGTATAGTCTACCGACATGTGTGGACTGATCTATGTATCCAGGATCTATGTATGTGATCGTTGGGGCGTGATTATTATTATTCTACTTACTTGCTCATGCTGAACGTCAACAATCTGGCAGCTTACCTACAACTACCTACCAGGTTGTATGTAAACTTTAATACATTTATTAAATAAAAAATATTTTATGACGTTTATTGAGTTCGGTAAATTGATTGACCTAATTAATAATTGAATCTCGACAGAAAGATGATGTATGAGTAAGTATTCTCTGAACGTCTGTACCGCAGCTCTACACTTTATGCCCGCGCACCACGTGATAGTTGAACAAAGGAACTCTTTCAATAAACTTATTACATTTATAACCTGTAAAGATAAAGATAAAAATCATTTATTGTAAAACATATTTTTTTAAGGGTGGTAAAATTTTATAAAGGTAGTGCACAACGCACATGTCACGCCGGGTTGTTCATGCAAAGACATTGGTCAAAATGACCATGCAAAAGGCCTTTAGATGTCAGTGTATGATAATACCTCTATTTTAGTCTCAAAGTCCAAGTCTTTTTGTTCCCTCCCGGAAAACAACCGAGTTTCATAATGTGGTAGATTAATAGGTGGTAAGGCATAATTTGCAAAGTAGGTCTATGATAGGTACCACCGCTTTGCCAGTTATTCTGCCGCCAAGCAGTAGTGTGCAAGCACTACTATGTTACTATTAGAAGGGCATTGTAGATAGTGAAATATGACTGGGCAAATGAGACTTTATGACTTGCTCACACAGGCTATTTAGTGAAGTGATGTGTTACTATTAGATCATACTGATGTCTCAGGATGACGTAGTGTGCAGTGCAGTGTCACAGGAAACTTTAATGTTTTAATGTTCCGAGTACCCAGCACGGTATCTGTTAAGAGCAGCCGTGATGCGACAGGCGAATGACTAGCTAGTCAAGTCATTCATTATTAAAAAATGTCAAATATACCAAAAAAAATTTGTTTTAAACCAATCGCAGTCTATTCTTAATTTTATAAGAGCTTTAGCTGCAAATACGAGTACCTATGTAAACGTAATGTCACAGTGTCACTAGAGCAGGGCTTGCGGCGCGGTATGAAGCAATACGTATCTGTTTTAGTTTTCGTTAATACTGGTATTAATGGAGCAAGGGTAAGGTATATTGGATATTTTATTTCCAGTCAATTTAACGTGGTTCCCATTTGAGATTCCGTTTAAACTCTCATCTAAACACAGCACAAAAACCCCTAGACTAGATTTTTCCTTCACTAAACATGTCTTACTTCTATTAATGTAGGTACTTGAAGAGGGAATCTCTTGGTCTAAACGGAGCTAAACAAATACGTCATCCCAGCTAAGGCCAATAGTTGGTGTAAACAGGACAAAGGCTCTAAAAAGTGTCTAAGTGGCTCTGATTCACATTGCAGCGCTAATTCCCAGTATCAAATCTTTTTTCCTTCAGGATAATCCACACTTGTTATGATCCAAGCAAGCGCTGCACAGTCCTGAAGGGGAGAGTCGATTTATATATTGGTTTTAATCGAGATCTTCATTTTATACACAAGTAATTGTTGTTGTCTCGAATTTTACTGAACATTATTGACGTTATCAATAAACATACCCTTCCATGAAATTTTAAAATTTATTTCGTCACAATAAGCCTATCATTTTCACCAAGGTCTAAGGTATTTCACAAAACATTGTGAAATTGTCAATGCATGATAATAAGCCTCATTTCCATGGTACAGTCTCACTGCTAGACAAAATATCTCCCCCATATTACTTTCAAGCATCTTGGCCCCTGTAATTTCAGACCACAGCTCTCTTCTCCATTACGGTATGCCATCTCTTTCGTGTCCCACCTGTGCCAGATCTTACCTGTCAGTAATTGAACGTAAGTACATTTACAAATTGTGACCACCCCACAAAATCCATAACAAGGAGTTGAAGTTGACTTACTTTTAGAGCGCTTCAGTTTGAAGCTTCAAGCCAAAACGACGTTCGTTATTGTGATATTGCAAGATCAAAAAACGGCGTGTCAATGATTTTGCGTGGCGGTTTATCCGGTTGTCGGCTATCAGTGGCCGAGCCCTAGTGAGGTGTAGTGGTGCGGCGCGTGAATCAACAGCGATAAGGGCGGCGCGAGCCACCGGCGGCTGGCGGCCGCGCCAGTGCTCGCCCTGACCTCTGACCGACGGGTCGCCCGCACCCGAGCTCGCGACACTGTCTCCCGACCCCCGACATGGACACCTTGTCCAACTGGCTCCAGATGCAGAGCATGGCGCTGCTCGCAGGTGGGTACGCCCTCCGCACTCACACACGCACAAGTTTTCATTAGTGTGTGTGGAATAATATTTTGCACGATTCCACAATATAAAAAGTCAATCAATAACAATTTACAAATCACTACAGATAACAACTGTATCTAGTTTTAAGTTATTGTTTGTAATATTTTATGGAACTTTGTTTTTAATGATAAGATGTGTGTTTATTTGTTCTAATATTATTGTTATCTTCTCAGATTATTTACACTGGAATTATTTATTTTCTGTAGCTTATAGTGATTATTTGATAGCACATGATGTTGCTTAGTTTCAGTGATTAAAATAAAATAGTTACTTTAATTCACCGCCAACTTCTTTCGTGTATCATGTAGTATGATTTTAAGGTTCGTCAGCTGGTTTTAACGTAAAGATTTTCGTTTTGTATAAATAAAATTAAATAATAAAATTGTGCATGGGATCCAAAATTTGGATTAACTTGAGATGCAATTGATGAAACTATTGTATATTATAAAATCCAAACATATAGGTAACGGTAACGTGAGTGCTATCGGCTGTTCTATAGACGCCTGCCGCACCACTGGCCTGTGCGATCGGCTTCTAAATTAAATACAAATCACTATTTCAATTTCATTATTAACACACACTAGAATAACGAATATAAAAACAATGTGCGGGGAGTGCCGATTGAAGAGAAAACTAAGTAACTTGTGACATATCATGGGAAGTGTGCGGTGATGATGACGTGAGTTCCATGATTTAGTTCACCGAAAAAGTGCTCAGCGCACCCAAAAAAGCTTTCACTTCAATAATTGCTATGTTAAAACTAATCTTCTAGGTTTTCAGGTTAATTATAAGGATTATATGACTATAATTATGCTTATCTATGTATTTAAAAGTTACGTTTGTTTTTAGGCAATATTGCAGATGATAATATTACTGTCTAGCTCCCTCCATGTGATAGAGAGGGGGCGCATATCCCAGCAGTGGGAAAGGGCTGGTGATAATACTTATAATATAAAATTATGCTCTCTTTTCCCGCTACATTTTAACCATTAAGGAAAAAGCATGAATCAATAATTTGAATGATTTCATAATCTAAAAAATATTAAATATTTAAAGTAACCTACCTTCTTTAATCTTATGTATTCTTTCTACTTGAATGAAGTAGTACTATGTAGTTCCAAGCTCGTACTTTTAAATAAAAAATAACTCCTAGTTTTTGCACACACAACCCACAGTTCAGAAGGCAGGGTTACTGCCAACTGAGCTATCGGGCCAGCCATGGATGTGAGGCCTTGGTGGCTCACGGTTGCATTGTTGTGGCAGGCGGCGGCGGCGTGGGCGGCGTGGGCGGCGTGGGCGGCGTGCCGGCCGGCCTCTACGGCCAGAACGTGGTGATGGGCTCCTGGTGCGCGCCCTACGACCCGCTGCAGCGCCCGCCCGCCTACGGTGAGAGCACCGCCACTTTCATACTCGAACCGTTTATTAATGTTTGTTACTAGTTGCGCCCCACGGTTTCACCCGCGGATACAAAGTATTTTAATTATTTGTTTATCCCACGGGAAAATGTCACTTCCGGGATACAATGTAGCTATATGTTAATCCAGTGTATAAGCTATCTTGGTACCGAATTTCATTTAATCCATTCAGCCGTTTGAGCGTGAAAGAGTAACAAACATACACACATACACACATACACACATTCACACGTACAAACTTTCGCCTTTATAATATTAGTGTGATTAGTGTGATATTTATCAGGAAAACTATTTTGTAATATTAAATAAGATTTTATGAAGAAAAAGGTGTATGTAATGGTAAGTGTATATATATAGAATAACATGATTTGGAAAGGAAAGGATATTTGTTCGCGTGGTAGTTATAGAGCCCTTTTGCCGTGGCTGGGTTGCATCACGTGGGTGCATCACGTGGGTGGGTGAAACATAAAAAGTAAGCAGTAGGTGCTATTAAATATTCCGTAATACAAGAATTTTCAAAATCAGACATGACTTCCCGAAAATTCATTCTCACAGTCAACTTATCTTCTCTCTCTCTGTTATTTAATAAAACTAATAAAATATAGAAAAATTTAAAGATGAACGAGTCAAATATACATACCATACATAGTCACTATATTATTAATAGGTACCAGCTCATTATATAATTTGAATACGTAATAGTGAATAATTATGTGCTTTTGTTACCTTTTTATGTTTCTACAGACGAGTATTCTCCAGTCGTCCTACTTTATTTTCTAGTATAGAATGTCTAATTTAGGTATTTATTTATGCAAAATTATGAATTGAATTAATTTTAATAAGCAGAATCCAGGAAATAATGGATACCTATAAACGTGTTAATTAAACACTGCGGGTGTACTGTAATGTACGGGTTTGGTAAAGCACATTGATATACAATTATGGTAGGTAGGTATACCATACCAACCGGTAACTTGAACAATTGTCTACATTTATCGAGTCATTATATTGTTCTATTTATTTTTCCTTTTAGATTATAATATAGTTACGACAATATTAAACTTTATTTTCAATGAATCAATACTTATCGGTGAGCATATTGACGTCAGCTAGTCAGGAATAGGTACCGCAATGGTTATTCATCCTCCATTCCTCATCAGGTTATTGGGGACATTTTTATTTCTCTTTACATCGTAATTTCCCCAGTCATATCATAATAGGCAGATACTTTGTAATTTTTACAATTTTATGCGTAGTTCAGTGTACCTACCTAAAGCATAGTTACTGAGTCTATTTAGACAGACACGTACTGAAATAAATGGATTAAGATTATTGCGATAAGAAATAATAGTTAACGTTTTAACATGTATGTAAATATTCTACTTGCTTTATGCAGTACTCTTGTAATTACATGTAGGTACGATGTGGTGAGCACACAAAGACATGCATTAACATCAAGATGGTACTTGCATTTCCTTTTCACTAAACATCGCACTTGATTTTCATTGATTGTCGGTAACAGAGTCCGTTGAAATAATAAGGGGCTAATATAATGAGGCATTCCCAAAATTGTATCGGTTGCGTTGTACCTATAAAGAATAATTCTCAAGCCTACTTTTTAGTAAAACTTAGAAAGGCTATCATATATAATAGAATAATGTATAATTTATCATCTATTTAACAATCTGTACGCTACAAACTTTCTGCGCCATAACATTTATTTCAAGTAGAGATTTACCGTTGACTCATTCTTCTGTACGCTATCTTACTTAGATATAGGTAGGTACTGTCACCGACAAACTCCTGCTGGACGATCGACTGCGGGTGACACCGGGTGTCAGTCACAGGTGTATAGGCTAGCTAGGGCGGGGGGTGTGTGGCGGCGTGTGACGGGTGTTTGCGAACAGATGGCGCGCTGGACGTGTTCGAGGAGGGGCGCGAGTGCGTCAACTGCGGCGCCAACAACACGCCGCTGTGGCGCCGCGACTCCACGGGCCACTACCTGTGCAACGCGTGCGGCCTGTACCACAAGATCAACGGCGTGAACCGGCCGCTCGTGAAGCCGAGCAAACGGCTGGTGAGTGTCCCGCCGCCTTTAGTAACGCGCTCTGTTTGCGACCAGGTGCCGACGCGGACCTGCTCACGCGCTTCTATAAGGACGGCTCCGTGCAGAGATGGATGAGTGTGGAAGGCATGGCCCGGGGCATGAAGAAGGTGAGTCGGTGGCGTGTAGACTAGTGCATGCATCCCTCCCCTCCCGACTCTTCTCTATCGCACGCGTTCTCTTCTCTTTTGGCTTTGGCGAGTGATCAGACTACACGCTACCGCTCCCCACTTCGTGCTCCCATACTTCTCTCGCACCCTAGACTAATGAGCCGTACTAGCTTCTGGTTGAGGGTCCATTACAATCGATAAGGTGTCTTGCGGAGATAACAAATCGGTCGGTAATGGCACGTCGTCGGACGCATGCGATGTGGCAGGAGGCGGCACAGATAGCGGTGATTGTATGCGCGGCGGCCGGCACGGCGGCACAGCCGGCTGGCTGCGCGTGGCGCCGGCCAATGGCGCGCGGCCCCGCCCGCCGCGCGTCCACCCGCTATTGGACAATGTATTAGACTTGAACCGCGCATGCGCGGAATTATAATCTTTTGTCCACTGATACAAGATGGCGGATAGATAACTAACCACCGGTTTGTTGGTGATGGTATACATAGCATGGAGTCATAGTCTCCTGCGCACGCGCACCAAGCGTGCTACTAACTAGGTCTACAAGAGCTAGTTCTAGTTCTCTTTATAATTCCTGCTTAGCTGTACTTCCAAATACTTTCAGTAAATACTATTTCATTGTCTATTTTCATTTCTAATAAAGCATATTTTTGACAAAATGTCAAGAGTAAATCATGCCAATTTTTTCAACTTTACGAAAGTTTGTTCAAGAAAATTTCACAATAATAACATTTGCATACAATATCCGAGCTTTAAAATCTAAAAACATTGTACTACGTCACATAACGTTACATTACATAAAACTAGAGTAGACAGATATCTATGTATACTGTATTACATAGGTAGCTATGGTTTTTACAAAACCACTATATAGGTCCTACTTACTATATATTGATACCTACTTAATATGTACTATGAAAAAGCTCGTAAGTGCCTACGATGTGGTAAAAAGCTTTTAACTCGCTTGATGGTTCCAATTATAAAAAGTCAAACCGAAAAAGGTGGCACGTTGCTTACTATGTTTGGAATTTCGACAGTAAATGTCTACCACTGATCTTTCTTAACTAGTCCTTTACAATTAAAGCGATCAAGCAACTGCATAGTTGATGAAAGATTCTTCCAAGTGTATAAAAACCCGTCAGGGTGGATGTGGGCGAATTTGTGCCAACATTGGTCCAGTAGTGCCTAGTGTGTGACGTGTGTGTTGGCGCAGTCGGCAGCGCGGCGGCACGGGCAGTGCTGCACCAACTGCGGGTCGCGCAACACGACGCTGTGGCGCCGCAACAACGACGGCGAGCCCGTCTGCAACGCCTGCGGGCTCTACTACAAGCTGCACGGGATCAACCGGTACTTATACAACCCACATGCTCTAGCCGAAATTCCTCATTTTATTTCGAAGTGTCCAATATATCCAAATAAATAAGAGCCCATTATCAAATAGAAAATGATTATTTTCTAATCACAATAGAAGTCTTGAAACGACTCCCTCTCTTTTCCTTTTAATGATAATAGGTTAAACGTGTTCTAATGTACTTAACCTGCGTTTTATATAATTACAAGCTAGTGTAGTGTAGCTTACCTACCCAAGTATAACGAAATCAAAAATATAAAAAAAAATAATCTTATAATAGATTCTGATAGACCCTTGATTTTAACGTTCGCAATATCTGTGTGTCTATAATATGTATTTATATCTTATTAAATTAATTACTGTGGCGGCATTGCCATATGCCGTACAATAAATCTGTATAGATTGTTCGCGTCATTCACTATCATTCATGCACAAGCCACTATTACTGTTGACGTCGAACTATAAGGAGCTTCTACTTTTTTTTTCAGACCACTAGCGATGAGGAAAGATGGCATCCAGACCCGAAAACGCAAGCCCAAAAAGGCTGGTAACGGAAGCAAACCTGCCCAGGATTCTATTAAGAAAGATGAACACAGCTCCCCTGGAATCGATGGTTAGTGAACACAAATATTTGTTTTAATTCTAAATTGATGATCAATTTTAGGTCTTTGTTGTAAATCTTATTCTTTCTATCAAGTACTGTATCGGAGCTATGCTTAAAGTTGCAAGTTGCTATACAATGGCATATGTGGGTGTTCTAGAAAACTACTGAAGCAGATAAGCATTAAAATTATGTGTAAGATACCTTTTTTTTACAATATCTAACAACGCCGTGGACTACAATTCTAGACAGCAAGTCGAGCCTGTCCGGGCCGGAGCTGCCGCCGGCGCCGGCGGCGGGCGGCGCGCGGCGCGAGGCGGGGGCGGGGGCGGGGACGGGAGCGGGCGCGCAGTACGGCCTGCTGCAGTCGCCGGCCTTCCTCCACAGCCCGTCGCTGTTCAACATCAAGAGCGAGCCGCCCGCGGCCGCCGCCTACGACAGCTACGCGCACGCCGAGCACGCGCACGCCGCGCACGCCACGCACGGCTCGCACGCCGCGCACGCCGCGCACGGCTCGCACGCCGCGCACGCCACGCACGGCTCGCACGCCGCGCACGCCGCGCACGGAGCGCCTTCGCATTACCACTCGCAGCAGCACTATCTGCATGCGTTACAGGTACGACGCGACAGGGATCTCTATACCTATAATATTATAGAAACTGACGTGAGTAGTACTCATAACTACAACTATTACACGGCTAAAACTCACGAGATACAGTCGAATAACTCGACCGGTGTTCGGGCAATATAGATGCCCATCCTCAAGGAGTACGCGCGGCGGCGGTGGTGGCGGCTCGGCGCTGACTGAGCCGCCACTGTATCTCGTGAGTTTTAGCCGTGTAATAGTTGTAGTTATCTCTATACCTGTCCACTTTTTGTTTTCGTCTATTGTGCTGAAAGCTCACGCTTTGTCCAATATTGCTCACATAAACAACTAAAAAAGATTCCCGAACTAATTTTCTACTGAATTTCGTATAGATCTGAGAAGTACTTTGTATCAAAAATTACCGTCGAACAAACGTACTTACAAATGTCGATTCGTCTAAATTGCCAATACCCAAAGCCCTTCGTTCCGCTACGCCGTTAAGTACAAATTCTGAACGATGTCGTCAAACAAGAAATTCATTGATCCTCTATGAAACTTGTGACATACATACAGCGAACACGCTCAAGATGTTAGTGTTGGCGGATTCAAGAATTGATAGGAAAAAATCTAGGAAACGCTACGGGGGCGCTACGACGCTTGCTTCGTAGAAAGCGTAGCGCCCCCGTAGCACCCGCCCGATGAGATCCCGGCGTACATAGCTTCTGATGGCGGCATAGGCAGCCATTCTTCATAAAGTTTATTTCTCATTTTGACCCAGCAATTAATCTAACTGCATGTACCTACCTAACATAAAAATGTCATAAAGGCACCTTCACAAATAACATCGCAGTCAGCCAATCAATATGTACGTTCCCACGGGAGAGCGTAGGCCATAATCCACCATAGTGGCCAAATGCAGATTGGTGGGAGTTCTCGAATTGTGTGATTCTTGAACATAAAGCCAGCTGAGCCGGCTGTCTCATGATGTTTTCCCTTACCGTTGTAAGAGCGAGTTCAAAAAGTTATTGGTGAGTGGGATATGAACCTGCGAGAGTCGCTACCGCTGAATCACACTCGTTCTCACAAAGTCTCGAGTAATACGTAACGCCAAGCATGGTCTCCGTCAATTCCAGTACGGGCTGGGCAGCGGCGAGGAGGAGGAGAGCAGCGGGTTCCTGCACCAGCGCAACGTGACGGCGCACGCCAAGCTCATGGCCTCCACGTAGCGGCCGCCCGCCGGCCGCCCGCCCCACCCTCCGCCCCACGGGACCCCACGGGACCCCACACGAGCCGCTCACCTCGGCCATCCACGATGAACAAATACTGAACGCCGATGGAAACTGAACGTATTCTACGGTTTTCCGTGTGTGGCTCTCACATAAACGTGAACGTCCTAAAGTAATATTAAGATTAAAGAGTCTATTCGTATTTAATAGTCCGTAAAGATGATGTGTTCGGTAGAGTCATGTGTCAAGTTCCCTTAGTGTCGCCCTACAGGTCACGTTGCCAATTCGCGACGGTGCCGTTGGCGGCAATCAGTAGGAACAAGGTAATTGCCTGCGGAGATATATTTAATTAAGCATTCGGTTCGTTCTGTGAATATTTATGTAAATATGCGTATAGTAATTAGTTTCTACGTTTCTATATTTTATTTGCAAAGAACGCCATACTGTTTGGAAACAGATAACATTGACAGCTTCACGGACGAGTGATTCGGTCCCCTAAACATAAGTAGCTGCAGATTCAAAACCTAAGTAGTAGTTTAATGAAGAAAAAAATGCAAGGTTGCTCGAGTCTACATTACTTTGCATAACTTCGTACCTATATAATTAATAGAATTGGTTTATAATAACAGCAGTTCCTCAAGATCTGTAGTAATCTGTAGTAAAGAGTTTTAAGAAGTTGTGTATATATTGTTGCGAGTACTAACAAGACAAACGCTCGCACTATCTCATTATTGCTAGTCTTACGAAACTATATTTAAGACGCACACACTGAGGGGCAGATTAAAAAAAAAGGAGAGTAGGTATGGCTTCACATGTCGAATACTTATACTTCAAACAAATATATTTTCATTCAACGTTTATTGTTTGAAAAATGTATACATGCTATTTCATATATTCGACAGTTTCCAAGAATCGGCCCCTCGGCTGCAGTCACCGAGTGTCGACGTGTGACTTGTACATAGAGCCCTAGAATCATAATTAGTCGATAGTGAGTTCGAACAGTATTCACTTGATGCCACCTCGCTTGTGTTTGTCATTATATGACTATGGATGTTCAGTACTTAGTGAATTATAATCAAATGATACAACGTCGCCAGGATGTTTATGACCTGAATTCACATTACTTTCAAGGTTTCAATAGTATTACAACTTTCTTATTAGTTAATTTAATGATGACAAAATAATAGAATAAATAATCGAATCGGAATATTTCTGACGTCCTATATTTTTAAATTTCAATGTAGAACGTTTTATTGAGTTTGGTACTTATGTAACGGTAGGTAACAATTACAAGTAGGTATCAAAACGAATAATGATCTAAAACCTATATACTTATGTGAAATTGTGAATTTAATCTTAAGTCGAATGGCATTTACTGTAGCTGTACATATTTAGAATAAAAGCTAGATATTAAGATTACTGATTCATTTATTTGAATGAAACACTGACAAAGGATTTGACATTCTAAATATAAACCGTCCTTACTACAACTAAATGAATGCACCAATTATAATACTTACATTAAAGAATAGTATAATGGTCATGTATTGTTTAATATGATCAATAAATTGTACAAAGAATTGTTTTAATAGTTTAAAGTATTCGTACCTAAAACTGGCTTAGATGCGATCTCTCTGTAACAATTAATTGAATTAATCAAATGTTGTACACACTTCGCACCTTTAATAATAAAGTGAATCAAGTCAAAAAATTGGGATTCGCCGATTTTGTAGTAAAACGATTTCTATGCTCCTAAAGAATAGGTACAGTTTAACAGCCGCTGCATTCACGGCTATACGAGCGAAATAAAGGAACGTTCGTCTCTTTTTGATTGACTCGTCGATCCCTTCCGAAATCACAAAACGAACCAATTAGAAATGCTCCAGCAGTGATCAAACTGAGACGTGTGCTTGAGTGGAATAATTCAAAATAAATCATTTTATCAATTTTTCTTTTTTTTTTTCTAAAATTTTCATTTAATGGTAAACAGCATTATATATTAAAACACCTTGATTCATACTATGTTTTTACTAACAAAATGCATTAAATACTAGTGATGCATTTGTTGCAATATTTTTTTACATAAAGACTGTACTAATAAGTATTGTGTCATGAAGGATGATTAAAACTTGACGAAATTTTTAATCAAAAAAAGATCTGCATCACAAAAAATGTTTAATTTTTATTTCAAACCTCAATATTTTAGTAAATATTAATAATTCTAATTATTTTGAAGTCCATTTATGTCCCACCATCATTTTGACAAAACTTTAAAGACATTTTACTTTTTAAAGTGCTCCAAAAATCGAAATATTCGCTGAAACATAGTCAGCGGTAGACTTGTGAAACTTTAAACGCGATTTCCCAACAATCATGAATTTTGAGTTGATTCACTTTATTTTTAAAGGTGCGACTTGTACAATAGAATAACATTGACAAGCGAGAACAAGTCTTAAAGGTGTACAAAATGAAATGAATCGTTTATAAACTATGAAAATATACATTTCGAGCACACAATGTATTTTCCTTTTTCTTACTCCGTGTCCTCCCACTCAGTAATAACTGATCTGATGAAGCAATGCGGTAGGTACCTAGGTGACCTAGTTAGCAAATTCACAACAAGCTATCGCAATGTATCATATGTATTGTAGGAATATCTACAATACATAGAAAATACAGCGCAGAATCATAACTTAATAAGGGCAAACAAATATTTAAGTAAGATGACATATTAACTAGATGACAGCACATTCCTGAGAAATATCACGAGTCTACAGTCTACACACATGACAATTCTCAAGTAATGTGCTCACACACTGTGTAGTCCCAAGGACTACTCCTAAGGACTGTAACGTAATGAGATCGCTGAAGATGACTAATGCCCGACAACGGTCGAGTTTCTGAATTTCGTGAGTTTCTAGCCCTATGGCTAAAGTTTGACCGCTCCTAAGTTTGCATTTATCCCTCAAGGTACCGACAACGCATTTGGATACGTCCTAGAGAAATATGGGCGAACTTAAGAACTGTAAAGCTTAGTGCAGACGGGTATAAGCTTAACCAGCAGCGAGAGCTGTGGGGCATGTCCCCACGGGCGGTCAGTGCCCCGCCCCGGGGGCCCCGCACGCGGCCCCCGTCAGTGCCCCGGCGCGGGGGCCCCGGGCGCGGCCCCCGTCAGTGTTCCGCCGCGGGGCCCCGAGCGCGGCGCCCGCCAGGCGGTAGCAGTGCCAGCCCTCGGCGCGCGTGAGGTCGGCGGCGCCGCGCGCCTCGTAGAACGCGCGCGCCGGGTTCCACGACAGCACGTGGAAGTCCAGCCGGGAACCGCATGCTGCTGCCTCCTGTCGTATAGTAGGTCACCTTTTTAAGCATTACTTTTTGAAGAAAAGATTTACCTACGCTTGTCTTGGGGAGTAAAGAAACAGAAGTAGAAAGTTGTTGGTTCACGTAGATCTCCAGTGTCAACACCAATATTATATTTTTAAATTTAAATGGCACTGCAGCTGATATGAATGCCCTCAGGTAACTAAGGATAACGACTGAAATCGTCACATGGTAGGTTTACACATAGATGTACACACGTAATAAAATTTAAAAAGGAGCAATAATTCTCCTAAAAATTGTCTGCTAATTATTTAATAAAGCAAAGGAAAAAGCGTTTTCGATAGAAACCTGATAGAAATAATATTTTTGTAGGTAGCTTAGTACCTAATATACACACAACTAACAATAATATACACTCGGCGAAAATGTAAGTGCGTCTAGTACCTTGGGAGGAGGAGGGAGGTAGCTAGCTACTACCTCAGCTATAAAGGAATACGTAATAATACTCAAAAGTATACGTTAACCTCATACTAGGCAGCTAGACCTCATTACCTTAGCGACGGCATCGAACAGCCTCTCGCCGACGCCGCGGCGGCGCGCGGCCGGCCGCACGAACAGGTCCTCCAGCGCGGTGGCGCGGCCCTCCCACGTGGAGTACGTGGGGAAGTATATCGCGTACCCCACCACCCCCCCGCCCGCCTCCTGCGCCACCTTGCACAGGAACAGCGGAGGCTGCAGCTCCAGGCAGTCGCGCTCTAGGTCTGACAAGCTATTTGTTTAAGTGGCATCTAGCGGCGATGGAGGACAACAGGAGTAGAAAGAAGGATAGTTGATTTTAGCGACATCTGTTTGTTGTGCGCATAACGTTTTAAACGTTAGGCTTTTGGATGAGGGTGAAAATATGCTTACCAATACATACATATTACATAGCAGACAAAATAATCAGTTCGGCGTTGTACGAAATCGCTTGCACCAGCAGTGGGAAAGAGAACCATTTTTTTTTAATTCAAAAAATGTTGTTACTCGTTACTCGGCTTGCTATATAATATTTGGCATAAAGCACATTGTAATTTTATATGCTTAGTACAATCACTTAATTTTAAGTACCTACCTATCTAATATCATTTTGACTTGTAAGTGCTCAAAATAGCCTACTTACAATAAAATCCTGTGACTTTACATGGTTATGAGTTTTTCTTTTATTGTGCAGCGGCTTTTTATCTTTCTATCTTATCTTTTAATGTCCATGTGCCAAGTTTACGAGATGGAATCATCACACAGCTATAGAGCATGTTACTATACAAAATGTGATTTCATACTTCGTTACCTACTTGTTCATTTACGTTCTCACCTTTCACTGTAAGCTTGGGTCCATCGGGCATTTTTTAAAAATCAGCAAGTTCCTGCAATTAACTTTAAGTAAGTTCTGAGTAGGGAGGTAATTATACTTCGACAATCAAGTGGTCATAATATATATAATATTTGATATATAATATACATATAATCATAGATAAAGGAGTAGAAAAAAGAATCTATAAGAAAGAAGCCATAATAAGTGTAAATAATAATCGTTAAATAGCGTATAAAATATACGCCAGAACAACATATATTGACACGTACCTACATTAGTTTATTTAATCATGGATATTTAGAGTTCACTCATCATAACTTACGTAACTACATTTTATTATACATAAGCGTGTTTTAAAAACTGTATAAAACAGAAAAATAATCTTTTAAGTTTAAGGTAACCTAAGTAGGTAGCGTATTTAAGTATCTTCTTTAAGCACCTTACGCTTACACAATAGGAAATTAAGAAGGCATAGTAGTTTAGTTAATCATTATTAGATCAATTACGATCATAAATTGCACGTAGGTAGTTGGAATAGTAAGTAGTTACTATAATTCCGCTCATCATCAACACACTCCCACAGCAATAACATTTGAAACATCACGTATGCGTAGGGCCGACAGCAATAACGTGGCATTTGAATTCCGCGCCTTATTACGACATACTTATATTATCAAGGTCAAACTCATAAGCATATAACCTCGTTCATGTCACAATACAAGAGCTATACAACTTCATAACTTTATAGGTACCTGTATCATATCCGCGACTGCAACCATATCTTCTTTCTTCGCTTGTCGGACTATTATTTCACAATCCTGATATTTCGCACTCATCATTGATAAACAGATTTAAGTACAAAAAAACAATATTATTTCCGATCTCGAGCAACGCTCGGGCTTGGCCGATAGTTATAATGGTTAATGTTCTCCGGCCGCGGTCGGTTCTGTGCACAGACTAAGAGATACTACGTATATAATATCGCGAATGTGTATATAAATGAGACTATCAGACACTAATCATTAAACAGGGGCCGACTCTGATCAAACCTAGTAATCAGAGTATTTGTAGGTACTATCTTATACTATCTCGGGTATCTCCACTGAAACCGAACTTGAAATTATCGACAAATGTTTGACAATGCCAAATAAAATTAATCTCTAAGAAAATTCGACCTTCACCAACCATCAACTGATGCACACACACGATTGATAAGTAATTGATAGTGAATCGCACATTAATGAGAAACAAATAACACCGGCGAGGTCACTACTTGAAAATATTGTATTGTTTTTATATCCTTGTAATCAGTTTAGTGATGTCAACCAAGTCAGGGAATTGGAAAAATAAGTACAAGTAAATGGGTATACATAATAATATAATATGAGTACTGTATAGGTATTAATTTCACAAATCTATTTAACATTTTGTCATATAATAAAGTAATACCTATAGGATACCAACGAAAACAGTTTAACGGCCACCGGTTTCAATAAACTAGAATCCGTGGATCTAGAATCAAGCCGTCCTGCTTAACCGGGACAATATTTACACCCAATAAAATCAGCTAGACGACCATCAAATTAATCTATCGATATTCTCTCTCCACGGATCGGTTATTGGATGCATACAACATCCTAAATAACAGCAGTCCTTGTTATTTAGATCTAATATAAGAGGGACAGCAACATTACTAAATTCGTAGATTTAGTAACCGATGCCTGTCTCCCTCACTAGTAAACTTTGTGTAGTGGAGGAATAGTTATTCAGTGTTTTGTGTCCTGATACTGAAATGAGCAACGATAGAATGTGAGGAAACAGCGAGTAAACTTAAAATGAAATGGTGTCGCGGTGCCGATGTTAGTATAAAAATATCACTTCAATAATTACAACAATATTACTATGCAATTAACTACTTCAGTGCTAGTTTTTAATTAATATAATTACAAGTATCGTCACACGTGTTCTTTAATAGCATTTAACTAAATCTCATTTACACTAATTATTTACATAGTTTGAGGTTTGCGTAGAACAATGCCTGTCTGGACTAGTCTATTAAAATACAACTTAGCTAAGCAACACTTTCCTCTGGGTTCTCATATATGTTTGACGTTGTTATATTTGTGTCAACTTGGCAGACCAAACACTGAACACCCATTGGTTGTCTCAACCGATTACACAAGTATTTGGCATGTTGACATGAGTTCGACAAACGTATGAAAACCGAAGGCTAGGGAGGTAAGTGCGAGCTATCAAACTTTAGTACAGACGGGGATAAAATTTTTACCTAAATACAATATGTAATTAGCATTTCAGTTGAATAATGACATCGAAGACTACAACAGTGGGGTAGTATGGCTCAGCTTCGTGTCGGCCCGGAACTGTGCATCCAGTGCGCTGGTGCAGCTCCGCACTGGAAGCGGGCAGGGGGCAGCACTGGAACAACTAATGCATAAAACTACATAAACATGACGGTGGCAATGTCCGGTTGTAAACTCTATGCGCAGCGGGCAGTACCGTAATTTATCCTGTGGTAGCATTTACATTTATTACAGTGGCAACACCGGCAACTGTCATTGCTCCCCCACCCATCTGGCTATAAAAAGGGAGCGCTCGGTGTACTACGGATCTTTGTTGCTCCTGACACGACCCGGTACGCATGCTGAAGGCCTATAGTTTTATAGTTAGCCCGCCATGCCTAACCTGCAGCCTATAAACACATAAAATTTATAAACAAATAAACATTTTAGTGGACACTACACACAACGCCATCTAGCGACAAACTACGCAAAACGCGTACTATGGGAACCTGCTAGGCGACCACGTAACATTATTGCAACCAATAGAAACAACTATTTGTATGGATTAAATTATTAAATAGTTTCAATACGCAGTTTATGTACATAGTTACGATGGAAATTTATTCTTTAGCATTGCAATCAAATTATCGTGATCATCCCCTCCCTGTACTTCTATTACTGTAAAGAATCGGGGGATACTGTACTGTATCCAGTCTAGTACAATATTTATATGAAATGCAGCGCCACTAAGTAATGATTTCATACAAATTTACGACTTTTTTTTTTCGTAAACCAACTGCATCAACTCGCAAATATTTACCGACGGGTCGTAGTAAGGACTGACCTCATCCGTGCGTGGGTCAGTGCGGGTCAGCGCGGGTCGGCGCGGGGCGGCGCGGGTCAGTGCGGGTAGTCGGTGCGGAGGCCGAACTCGGCTGCGTAGGCGTTAGACCACGAGCCCGTCGTTACTATCGACGACGACGCTGCTGCAACAACAAGCAAATCCTCATACAATTGCATTTTCTACAATAATCTTATTTATCCTTTTTGGAATTGACATATAACAGTTACAAAACTATTACAATCCGGGAGTGTTTAAGTCGAGAGTGAACAGGTATCTTCTAGCAGGCTCCATCGTAGACTGTCCACTTTCTATCAAGTGAGACCGTGGCCAAATAAATATAAATATAAAGATAAATATAGCATACAAAAAATGAAAGTATATAATAAGATATAAGATACGGAATACATCATAGGCACATAGATAAACATAATAATAATAGCAACACCCAACGGTCACATACATAGATCCTGGACCTGGATCCCAGGAACTACGAGGACCATGGTCCACGAACACCCACTTAAAACATGTTTTTGCACTTTTTTTCTGTGCACAAATACTTGACCTGCCGCGAGAATCGCACCCGCCGCCTTAAGTTATGAGCTGACCTCTCAACCACCACACCACAGAGGCTATAATGCTAGTTCATATTTAGGTACTATAAAGTAGACTAGTAATATTATCAATAGTCCCGTTTGAAAAAACATTTGGGTCAATGTAAAGATAGTGTATAATACTTAATAGAACATATACAGATGAATCACTCCGCGAAGTCACTTAAATAAATAGCGACTCTTGCTACAACGCAATAAAGCGTAGTTCAATTCGCACTGCGCTACAGGCCTAAACAATTAGCTCTCGTTGTATCGCTATAGCGCCGCACTCTCCATCGTATCGCTATAGCGGTTCGAGGCAGGGAGAGTTCGACGGTAATGACATGCTTAAACTGGTTGTATCAAGCTCGTGGACACATACTGAGTTGTGCGAGGAGCTTCGAGGGGGCGGTGGGGGCGGCGGGGGCCGCGGGCCGCTCCGGCTTGTCGCCGGCCGCGGGGGACGGGGGGGGCGGCGCGGGGGACCCGCCCGGCGCCGGGGGACGCTGCGCTCGCTGCTTCAGCAGCTTGCTCATCGTGTTCCTGTAGCAAGTCGGTATTGTACACGTCAAAGATATCAAGTGAAGTAAGCGTGTGAGTGATTTTAAATGCGGATTCTATTTTAAAATCCATTTCACGTTATTATCAGAAGATGTAAGTACGGGCAATAGATGTGCGACACGGCCAGCATGACACCATTGATATTTTTGTGATGACATCAAAGACAATCCGCTCTATTCGATCGAGCACAGTTCAGAATGAACAATCCGGTCGTGTAGTCATTTGCCTGAGGAGCGTTTAAGGACCCCTCGCGTACCTGCCGCCATGTGCCGCTCGAGCATGTAGCGCCGCTCGAGCCGTACCTGGGCGTGGGTGACGGCCGCTCGAGCGCCCGGCCGTGCGCGGCCGCCATGTGCCGCTCGAGCCGTACCTGGGCGTGGGTGGCGGCCGCTCGAGCGCCCGGCCGTGCGCGGCCGCCATGTGCCGCTCGAGCATGTAGCGCCGTTCGAGCCGTACCTGGGCGTGGGGGGCGGCCGCTCGAGCGCCCGGCCGTGCGCGGCCGCCATGTGCCGCTCGAGCATGTAGCGCCGCTCGAGCCGTACCTGGGCGTGGGGGGCGGCCGCTCGAGCGCCCGGCCGTGCGCGGCCGCCATGTGCCGCTCGAGCATGTAGCGCCGTTCGAGCCGTACCTGGGCGTGGGGGGCGGCCGCTCGAGCGCCCGGCCGTGCGCGGCCGCCATGTGCCGCTCGAGCATGTAGCGCCGCTCGAGCCGTACCTGGGCGTGGGGGGCGGCCGCTCGAGCGCCCGGCCGTGCGCGGCCGCCATGTGCCGCTCGAGCCGTACCTGGGCGTGGGGGGCGGCCGCTCGAGCGCCCGGCCGTGCGCGGCCGCCATGTGCCGCTCGAGCATGTAGCGCCGCTCGAACCGCTCCACGCAGAAGGCGCAGCGGAACAGGCGGCGCCGCTCCGCCGCGGGCTTCGGTGCCGGCGAGCTCGCCTCGTGGGACTTCTGGTGCGCCGCCAGGTTGTACCTGCGCCCAGAGCTTACTGCAGTCGACCGAATCATTTTGTTTACATCGCGGTACGTTCAAGAAACGTACCTATTAATCGTTTGTTACCCATATTAATCTATTTATTTATTTATTAAGAGACCAACAGCATTAGGATAATAATACATAAATCTATAAATCCATCGATTACTAAGAGCTTAACAAGAAACAGAACTATGCTAATCTACATGTGCTATACATCGACGACAAATTTGCGCTTTTGTCTATATAAGCTCGGAAAGGGCAGAAAAGGTTAGCAGTGGGCTACTCTCTTCTTAAAGTTTAAATATCATAATAAAATAAAGATTTATTGAAGGTTTTGTTGTCACAGTTGACTTGGATAATAACGGAAGTTGGAGAATGGAAAGGTGTTATTTCACGTAGATCTTCATTGTCAACATAGCAAGGTAAAAAAATTGTATTATTACGTTGGTACGTCCGGTAAAATGTCAATTTAAAATGTCAATATGGCAACATTAACATAAACAGTAACTGCAGACGGCGCACGCACCTCTCGGAGAAGCGCTTGCCGCAAGTGCTGCACTCGTGGCGCTTCTCCCCGGAGTGGATGCGCTTGTGCCGCTTGAGGTGCGAGCGCGTCATGAGCGCCAGGCCGCACACGTCGCAGGCGTGCGGCTTCACGCCCGAGTGCGTCAGCTTGTGCATCTTGAACGACGACGTGTGGATGAACGACTTGCCGCACAGGTCGCACTGCAACATCGAACGCGCTTGCAACAACAACACCACTATACCATTCAAACAATGATCAAACGCAGACTATACATTAAAGAAAAAACATCTATTAAAACAAATTAACTAAATGATACTTCTCTCTTTAGCCTATAAATTGGTGTTCTGTTCGATAATGTCCAAGCAAAAATGCAATACAGATCCTTTGCTACTTCAAATCTAGTTCTAAACAGATTCTTTCAAAATATAATAATAATAAAAATAATATGATTAATTTTATTACATAAAATCACACAACATTTGTAGACATATCATTTTATATCAGACCCCTTTAGATTTCCCCTTTAAAAACTTATATCCCATTCAATAACTTTTTAATGAGGAAATCAAAAGGGTTTCCAATACAAAGTAATATACCAATTAGAACATCATCATTTATTAAAACCTATTCAAAGATAAAACAAGAAACATACATCTTGCACATCTTGCCTCCCAACAACTTCCAGCTTTACAATTATTGTTTTATAGATAAATGAACTAGCGAGTGCACCAACAGATATGCAGCATACCTGATAATTTAGTTTCCCCGTGTGGATATTGTTGTGCCTCTGCAAGGCATTTTTTGATGGGAACAGCTTATTGCATTCTTCACATTTCCAATCACTTATACCTGAAGTACACAATATGTTTATGTAAATTTGTAAATGTAAAAGCTTGAAATATCCTTAAGATAATATATAAATAGTTTAGTTCAAGAATAAAATACAGCCGTAAATTATGTACCTTTGTGTAAAGCAATGTGAATGTCGCAGGCTCGCTTGTGCTTGTAATGTGCTCCACATACTTCGCAAATGTAGGGAGGCTTGGACCCATCATGCTTCAACATGTGCGCCTGTAACCGTACTGAAAACACACCCAGACATCAATATTACTAGGACAACCAAGTCCAGAAAACAAAACAATACAACCAGAACAGCATATTCCCAATGGTGAAAAAACACTTAATTTTTAATTTGATAGAATTATAATGCAATGAACAATAAACTCACCCAGGGATGAGTACCTAGCACTGCATTGATCACATGAATGCATGACTTTAGGTGTTTTTTTTGCAGCACGCATTCTTTTCTTGACTACTTGTTTCACTACACCGTTGGTGTATTCATCCGGATTGAAAATGCTGTCATCATCATCATCATCAAAATCTCCAAAAGTCATTTCACCATCTTCAATACCGTTAGTGAATGGGCTTTGAGATCTGCAATATACAATAAAAATAAAATTTGTAAAATTGCCTGCCAATATTACACTGTGAGCACTGGTAGTGTGATACTGTTTGTAAGGTTGTTAGCAATAATTTACTTAATATTTTAATTACAATACTTTTGTAATTATTGTCAATTGGTGCATGATAATACAATTAATAAAACTGTTACTAAAAATTTTTGTTTAATTTAATAAATAAAAAGTTGTAATTATTTAATGATTGTTCATTACAATTAGTTAAATAAGCTTATCATACCCTTCTTCCGTCTTGATGGGTGTTGCTTCAGACAATGTATGCATGGTAAGTTTATGTGCAGCCAGAGAAATTGAGCCACCTGTCTCCCCACACATATCACACTCATCACATGTCCAGCTGAAAACGAACCATAATCTAGTCAAGATTGCTTTTTTAACATTATTAACAAAGTATAAGGTAAGTACCTATGATTCTTTTCAACGCTTTTCTTTAGTTTCATTTTCCCTGAAGATACTTTCTTCTTTTTCTTCACTGTTTTACTATTACGTGATTTACTTTGCCGAGATAGAGGCTCATCTTCAGAATCGTTTTCAATCCTCGGTATGTTAATTTCATACTTAACAGGCGTAAGGCCAATGGGTTGTGGAACTACAGCCAGTTCAAAGATGGGATTCTTGCTAATGATTGCTTCAAATGTCTCTTTTAACTTGATATACTGCAGCTCAGTCTCCTCCAGTATGTTGATGAGATCGTAGCAGCTTTTGCACACAAACTTCGAACAGGAGTCGGCGAATGCGATCTCGATCTGGGTGTACTTGGCAATGAAGTGATGCAGCGAGGAGCCGGAAGCAGCCGTGTGGTGGTTGTAGATGTCCACGCAGTCACGACAGCGCGTTGTACACACCAGGCACTCCAGTGCCTCCACTTTCACCATCACCTCCAACTCCTTTTTTATGATATCATGTTGTTCCTTGATTTCATCCTTCTCTTCCGTCACTCCTACGGAGTTCAATGCACTCGAATGGGCCATTTTTAAAACGCTGTACTCGGTTCAGAAAGGACTTTGAATTCGAAGACAGTTATAGATGATATGAATTAGTAAAAGTATAATCTAAATTATCGGCATTTTATTGCTAATCAAAAGAAAAAACAATAAAATGTAGCGCAACAACGCTAACCAACAACGAGAGCCAGCCAGACATTTCTTTTTTTTTTGCTCCAGATAGATGAGACAGATGACGTTGTCAGAGACAATGACTTTGACGTTCCAATAACCTTCTTGCAGAGATAGATTGTTTTTTTTTTCTTTAATATGTAGGTTTTGTAGTAATAACAGATTAGATAAGGGAGGATAACCTGAATCAATTTATTATCACTTCGTACAAAAAGGAACTCTATACTAAGATAAGAGCTAAATCTGTAATAACCACAGCTGTGAAGCCAGAGATTAGAGAAAAAACACTGAGGAAGTCCGTTCCAATCCGTTTTTTTTGGCGGGAAAACGAAAACATAAACGCGTCGCCGCACTGTATTATTTTCTAAAACTTGTGTTATTTTCAGTGTTAGTGCATAAAATTGGTGGCATTTTATTCGTTAAGTGCTGGATTATAGGCAAGAGTGTGGGAAAGTGGTATAATGATGGAGAAACTTTTCTTTTCGTGTTGTTTCCAAAATTTCATTGAAGCTTCTGGTAAAGTTGCCACCACTTTACTAGGAGTATGACTTGACTAGACTAGACTAGACTAGTCATAGTTTACTAGGAGTATGACTTGACTAGACTAGACTAGACTTGACTAGACTAGACTAGACTATGACTTAACTCGATGACTTGGACTGTGACTTGACTTGACTGGACACGTATATATTTAATATTAATTAACTGGAGAAATTATCAATGACTTGACACTGGCTAAACACACAAAAGTGTGGAGCCAAAAGAAAACAAAAAAAAAATAGCAGTTAAGTCAAGTCAGAGTCAAGTCATAGTCTAGTCAAGTCAAGTCATACTCCTTGTAAAGTGGTGGCTACTTTACCAGAAGCTTCTATGGAGTTTTGCAAACAACACGATAAAAAAACGTTTCACCATCATTATACCACTTTCCCACACTCATGCCTGTAATCCAGCACTTAACGAATAAAATGCCACCAGTTTTATGCACTAACACTGAAAATAACACAAGTTTTGGAAAATAATATAATGCGGTAAAGTGATATTTTTCGTTTTCCCGCCAAAACTCCTGTCAAAGTGTTAATAACCCGTGAACATCCCAGGGCGGGAATTTGAAGTTAATTTAGGGGCCTATAAATTTTTATGTAATTTTTTTATTAATATTGTTACTTTCTTTTATAAAATGTATACCCAAATATACAATAATAATTTAGTAATTATAAAAGTATGTAAGGGGAAGAGATTATATTGGTGTCCGACTAAATGTAAAGCCTATCTGGCTTGTTTTTAAATATCTAACTTTAACTGTACTCGATATATAATAATCATTATATACCTACAGATGAAGAAAACCTTGTATGGTTTTTTCACGCGACAGAGATATTTGGTAGGTGAGTTAATGTAGCACGAAGACATCCAAAAATCTGAACCACGTCAACGCAGACCTCTTATTCCTATTAATTTGTCTGTATATTCGCGCAGTTTGCACTTTGACTTTTGTTTATTGCCATTGTCAGCCATCACCGCCAACCCAACTGGAGAATCCAAGTAGCGGCAACGGAACGGCACGGCATTGGCAGTGCGCTTCCCATACTTCCCAAGCTCCGGCGGTCAAGCTCTGCTGCAGTCGAGCTTGGAGCTAGTCCGCGAGAAGCCGCTACACGCTCTCTGGCACCGACCGCGTCCCCGCGAGCGAACTCACGCGGAACGCTCCGCAATACTGGCGTTCTTCTTGTGAACTCTTTTGAACATTCGTTTTGCTACTTTATATCTACATATACAGGCACAAACGTACAAATTTCCAAAAGCTGTGACAATATCTTTGTGTGGTGTTTGGATTTACTTATAAACTTTCGGAGCAGAACCAGTAAGTTCAAAAATTGTTATTCGCTATCTTTCTTTTGTTTTGTTCTTCTTTACTATCTTACTATAGAAGTGTACCGTTCCATTTTTTTGTGTAGATTTCACACTAAAACGGCTTAACCGATTTGGATGGAATGGAAATTTTGCGCGAGAATTTATAGGGTAGGTAGGTACTTTAAAATTTTCAATGTTTAACCGAACGGTTTGGTGTAATGACACCCCATATTGCCCCGGAAAGACACCCTTTCTGTGTTGGGGTAAAAAAATTACCGCACAATATTGAAACTTCATGAAAAACATCAGAAGAGAGGAAGAGGCAGACCTGGAAGGGCATAATACAGAATAAATAAATGTCATGACATGAATAAATAAATAAATAAATAAAAGAAAAGATAAATGAAAAGACAATGACATGACGGTCGTACGGGGAAGTTGAAGCATTGGCTAAAGACAGAAGAGAAGATGGCATTTACTCTACCGACAAGAGCTGGAATCTTAAATAACAAGAAGGGAATGATTATTAGGCACTAATTTATGCACATCCCACCTTCCCCAATTTTCTCATTCCTCAGCTTGTTCGTTTAGGTATAAGGTTACCTTTTTAAATATTGCATCTATTCTATGTCTACAGAACTCTCGCTCAAGTAGGTAACTTCAAACAATAAAGAAAAATCGGTCCTTCCGCTTGGGATCTACGATATCGACAAATACACAGATACATAATAAATTTATATTATGCCTTTCTATTGGTCGGAGGTTGAAATTTGGGAATCGGAGATGTGGGGATTTCTATATGACCGACCATATGTCTAATGCCAAATAACTCTCGGTTCGTTTTTAAAAACTAACGGCCATATATTTAAGGGGCGTTGTAAGTAGGTAGGTATGTTTGTATCATATTAATACATATACTTAATAGATTTAGGCATACAGGCTCAGAAATCATATTATATTAGTACTGTGCGGGGAAGTTTTGGTATGGCAATGGATTCTATAAATTAAGCTCTAGAATCTACAATTCCGAAATTAATTTCACCGTCGTAAAATCAGCACTTTCGACCGTTTTCAGAAGGAAACGAAAGTGTCGTAAGCTACTTTTCACACTTACCTACCCACACTGCGGTGTGGTGTCGAATTTCTCACCACACTGTCATTGCCGAAAGCAAACGCACACTGCGACAGTTCTTTTTCAAGGCGCTCCCCATAGAAATCAATGCAATCACATCACACTTCACACTATCACATCACACTAATATTATAAAGGTGAAAGTTTGTGTGTGTTTGTGTGTATGTTTGTTACTCCTTCACGCTCAAACGGCTGAATGGATTTGGATGAAATTCGGTATAAAGATAGCTTATACACTAGATTAACATATAGGCTACTTTTTATCCCGGAAAAGTGAAATTTTGTGTGGGATGAGTAAATAATTAATACTTCTTATCCGCGGTTGAAACCGCGGGGTGCAACTACCTAGTTATGCCATAATTGCATTATTTATTTTTATTTTTTGATTTAGAGTTGTTGGGGATACCAAATTTCACCACAAACACTTACTTCGAAGCTTTGGCTATTTTCCTCTTATAATTTCAATGTATCTGTCTCTAGATCATGCATATTTATATTCTAGTGAATTTTAAAAGTCATGAGTTTAAAAAATGGTTTTGTTAAAAGCTGCGCGGTGCGAGTACGAGACCATGACGCCGTGTACCACCACAGAATAGATAACAGTACTCCACCATGCAACGGAGAGACCCAGTTAGGCACGCGCCAGCGACAACCAGCACTCGGTTCCAGGAGCTGAACTATACCGGTATATCGGAACCCTGATGGAATAAACTACCAAATATACTTTATAAGGAAGAATCCATGGTCTTTTACGTGGAGTATAACTATACAGTATAAGAAAACTTTGTGACAATTATTGTAAATAGATAACAGCAAATCATCACTTTTAACACAATTCGTGATTCCAGTCTACCTGTACCTACGCTACGAACCATGACAAAATCGTCTAAAACTTAACGTCACTGGGGAATAGCTAGTATATTTTGTAAATAGACAGCCTAATAATACAATACTATTCAGCTTAAAGTTCGTCATATTGTTCTGTTCTTACAATTAACAAATCAACAGCCCACACCTACGTTCCCAGCGGTGGGACACGGCCCTGCTCTCAAATAGTAGAGAGTGTAGGCTATTATATTATAATCCATACGAGACTGACCACGTTAGTGAATATCACACTCGAACTATTGTGATACTAAACATGCCGGTTTGCTCGAAGAGAAAAGTTCGTATGAACGGAACTTAATTACGGACTCTTTGAGTTTTGCGCGCAATAAAACAGTAGAGCAGAGATTTGCTTCATAGTTTTGCGAGAGGTCACAAGCCCGAGACGTCATTGGAGTCGAACGAAACTTGCATCTGCAGTGCAATAGGCTCATTATAATGTTGGCTCGTACGGCGGAGCATTACTGTAACTGCGTTCCGAGCGAGTGGCCGGGAGCGTCTCTCGCCATTGCGGAACGCGGTCACGACGCGAACAACGCGTTCGAAATATCGCAAACATATTGGAAAAAACATAGCTGAAAAAGGATGCGCTTTCAACTTCGCTGTTCCTACTTTGCATTTAGAAGCACTGAATATTTTTCTACTAATAACGAACTGCCTTGATAATTACTTTATCTCCAAACGAGTTGGAGCTCCTTGACAAGCCGGCGGCGGCCCGTGACGCCCTTCGTTACCTGATAGCTGATAGTCACCTGTCCACTCATGCATGTGTGAGCCGAATAATGTTGAGACAGGTTATTTAGTGTGGAAATCCTTTCAAAAATCCTTGATGCAAAGCTCAAAAAAATTACAAAATGTAGTGACTGTAATAACAACAAAAGCTTTTTTTGTTGGTTTTGTTGGGCAGTTAATAACAGTATCGGTTTTAAATAGTTTTATTATGTACCCCACTGGCCCCGTATAACCCATTAGCACAGTGCTGCCAAATCCCGTAACTTGAACAATTATGCTCCTGTTACTTCCCATTCCCACGCCACTTGACTGTCGGAGTCAGCAGGTGGTATTGTCAGAGGTTTTTAGTGGGTATGCCGTCCACTCTGGACGGAGAGTCCCACATATCCGCTGCTCCACCCAGGGTAGGTGGAATACGCAACGGATTTTCCCGGGTCAAAAAAAAAAAAGGTGGTATTGTCAGAACTGTAACCATTTAAAACTGGAGAATTGATAGCAGAGTAGGCAATTTTTCTAATCGCACCGAGGCTTTTTAATTTTCATTGTATACGAAGCAGAGATGTGTAATAATAGTTAGGCAGGTACATCAAACTTTTAAGATTCATATAAGTAGGTACCTATTTGTCTAAATTAATAAACATAAAATCCAGTTAGAGGATAACATTTTTCAATTACTGCGTTTCATAATTAAATAAATAAAAATTCAGTGACCGTTATTCTAATAAGTCTGATAACTAGTTGCTAGTCATTATTGTCAATCATTCACTCTCAATTACTTACAATCGCCAAACTCTTGATTAACGTAACGCAACGTTCGTTAGAAGCTAACGTAACCATATTGCTAACGGAGCGGTGCGGGTGGTGTAAACGTCAAACAATGCTCACATGTAAAGCAGCCTGTGTGGAAGAAAGCGAAATGAGGCAGCGATCGTTGCGTAGCGATTTTGATGTTTTTTACGCTTTCTAAATACGAACCTGCGAGGCTGTCGACTCGTCTGCCGTAGCGATACCTACCTGGATATTTGTAACATCTAGTTTAATTGCTTTATTATCTTGTTTATCTAGCGTCTAACACCCATATTCTAAGACTTAACTCGAGATTTCCTCGACTCGACTTCCACTCAAACTCGACTGGAGGCGCCTCGAACATCCCTCCGAAACTTCCTCAAAATCGGTATTTTTAGTTAAGTTTTCGAGGTTCCTTTAAGTGAGTGGAGTTAATTTGGAGTCGAGGAATTACGTCACTATACGTCATCAGTTCGAGGATAATTTTATCAAACCTGAGGAACTTTTTAGTCTATGCTGGGTTTTGACAATGTAATAATATTGTAAACGTCAAAGAAATTCCATTTCGTGATATAAGTGGTGCCATCTTAGCATATTTTCTGCTGTATTAGCACTTTTTTATGGTTAAATTCTTCAATCCTAATTTTTTTTCTACTTACAATATAAAATTAAAACAAAAAATGGCGGCTTGACTTATTTACCATTTTAATATTTTTTTATCAGAATGACGTGCTTTGAAGAAACGCATCTTTGGAATATGTAAAGTGAGTTTATTGACTGGCCTGATAACTCAGTCGGTAGTATCCCTGCTTTCTTAGCTGTGGGTTGTAGGTTCGATTCCCACTCAGGAGAAACATTTTTGTGATGAACATCGATGTTTGTTCTGTGTCTGGGTGTTTATATTGTATTCTATGTATGTATTTACAAATAAAAAGTATAAAAGTATTATATCAGTTATCCGGATCCTATAGTACAAGCTTTGCTTAATTTGGGGCTAGATGGCGTAGTGTGAAATTTCTGCACAAAAAAATGACAGTCATTTTCGAAAAAACCGGGGTTGGTCACTTGCTGCTTACGGTAATTTATTTTGCCATCTCAATGGTGTAGCTCAGTGCCATAGATAATATTTTTTGTCAAGTTTTCTCTTTATATGTATAATTTACAGTGTTGCACACCTTACACCTTAGCGATTTTGTCACCCGCGGCTGTCGACACGATTGTCAATTAATAACAATGGAAGCAAAATATGCACTACACTATCCTTACTGAAAGGGTGTCGTTTTTGGAATTCGAAATTGTCATATACTTCCAAAGGATTCTCTGCATCCTTAAAATATCTTCGTAATGGGTAATCAGCTTTTTCAAAAGCCATCATGATACAAATAAATACAAGACGCGACTTCGAGGAAGTTTCAAGGTAGATCGCGAGGTACCTTGAGTTGACAGGTCGTTCGCTTCCCTCACATGAGGAAAATCTCGAGTGAAATTCGAGTTGAGGTGGAGTGGAGGAAATCTTATCAACTAAAAATACCAAAACTCAAATGTAAGGTTGAGTCGAGTCGAGGAAATTTCGAGTTAAGTCTTAGAATATGGGCCTTATGGGTGTAAGTGTATGTGTCTAATATGGTTTAGACAATCATAAATCAAAAGCAAAAAGTTGTATTGGTAGAGTGGTAGAGTAAGTGCTGTTTTAACTCTTTGCGGTAACAATTGATATAATTAAAATAATTCACGATCAAACCAAAAAATATTTATTTTTCCCTCAGGTAAATAAACTATCTCTGGAGTGCAACAATCATATTACATTTGGCGATATGCTGTAGCAGTGTGTGGAAAAAAACGGTTTGTACCTACCTAATAAAACCCTCTAAAATAAACTAAAGGCCACAAGAATTTTAACTCGTGGCTATTCATCTACATAATTAAGATTATGCTTAGAAATAGAGTGCATTATATTAATGTTAAATAAGAAATCGAGCAATATTTTCTTCCAGAAACCGAATTGATATACTTTCGGTTTGTAGGTAGAGTCTGTACCACTATTTATAGAGTATAATAATAAAAGAAATTTTATAATTACGTACAAACGTTATTAGCGATACTCAAAATAATGTTAGTATAATTCAAGTTCAGTAGGAAATTGATTTTGGGCACTTTTCTTTCTCCCCACTGTAAAGTATATCAAGTGCGAATTGGGGAGAAAGGAAACAGCCCAATCGATGAAGTCAGTGGCAAAGGTTTTCTTAGACAAAGTCAATCAAAAATTATACTGAATATCAGGTCACTCTTTTGATCTGTTTTTAGATATTCGATACGACAAGTTTTTGAAATGACGTGACGAGCCATTTAAAAAGTTATTCATTGTGGACCAGGTTTAGAAGGGGGCGACTGATGCGCTAACTAACCCCTTTCGGGTACGCAAATAACACATTTTTCAATTACCTAAATGAAATGTGGGAGTAACTCCCTGAATAAGCACCAGATGCAGTGGACATTGCATCGGACAACCATCACCGTGCATAAACAATCGCCAGCATCAGCAATCAACGCGTCTCTTTATGATCCGATCTTTGTCTAGAAAATGTTTGTCATTTCCAGTTTAGAAATGCTGTTATTATCTTCGCGACGCTTGCTAACTTGTAAAAAGTAGAAACTACTTAAATACCTGTAATGTGTACCTACCTACTTTATATGACATACATTGTTTACTATATTGACAGCCTCTGTGGTGTGGTGGTTGAGCAGATCGGCTCATAGCCCGGATGCGGCGGGTTCGATTCCCACAGCAGGACAAGTATTTGTGCACAGAAAAAAAAGCACAAGTACTTGTACTCGAGTCTGGGTGTTGTGGGACCATGATCCTTGTAGTTCCTGGGTCCCTAGACACAGGGAATCCTAGTTAGACTCCAGGATCTATGTATGTGATCGTTGGGTGTTATTATTATTATATGGCACAATCGTGTAAGAACGCCAACATTAATATAAATTTGTTGTCTACATAAACCTTTATTTTCAAACTAAATACTACAATGATATAATAACTAATACTAAACACTACCTACTACTACTACTACAAAAAAAAAACATTTGGACTATATACTGGCCGCGATGACCTATATACAGTCCAAATGCTCCAGCCCACTACCAGTAGATAGCGTACCCAACATGCTGGCAGCATTGCCCCGTTGAATTGCAATGTTTATTGTAATGTGTTTGTAAATTGCAATTATTCGTTGTGCCAAATAAGTGCCAGCATTTTGGTCACGCGTAGCGTCGACCAGGCGCTCTGATAAACTTTTGAAAACGATGAGCTAAACAAGAAAAAAAAAATACTTAAAATAAAATATAGTATTATGTGGTTGATATTGGTAGCTGAAGCAGGACTGGTGAGTGGACTGATTCTCGAAGAATGCCAAAAACTCTTGTTTGTTCCTTAATTTCGTGGTAACTTGCACATGAGGGCTCAAATACAGAGACCCTTGGTTAAAATGAATGTGCACGCGCTCAGTCTCCTAGTGAGCTATTGGAGAGACCTTCGTCCGTCCGAGAACAAGAATCTTACTGTGTTAATGCAAGTCACTAAAGTCTTTTAAACCGGAATTCTAAAACCAGAGTTCCTATCCTTCAAGTAAACTTATTTTTTTTTTATCTAATCTTAATAGTAACTATCCAATATATAAATATTATAATTACCAAATATATAATATTATATGGATATTATTATTTACTGAGCAAAAGTCTCTGCTTCAACTCGCGAAATTTGCTTTCATCTGTCCGGATGTACTCGCGTATTATACTCGTCCGGTCACTATTTCGATTCTTGACAAAACTGGATACAAAATAAAAATAAATTATAACGCCCAACGATCACATAAATAAATTTCATAGTCAAAGTCAAAAGATTTATTGCACATAGGCTATTTTTAGCACTTTTACAAGTCAATATTATATTAGGTACTTAAATGAAGTTATTTTATATTTAATTAACATAGAGTGACCATAGTATATCCCCGCCCTGGCAGCGCGGCGGCAGCATGCGCCCGCGGTAGCGCAGCATGCGGCGCGCGGCCGCGGCGCGGGCGGCGCTGGCGCTGGCGCTGCTGACGCTGGCGACGCCCACCGAGCTGCAAGCGCAAGGTCGGTACACAGCTGTACTGTACACACACTCATCTCTCGCTTGTCTTAAAACATCTTGTATAATGTGGGAAGAGAAGAAATGGAAACTTGCGACATAATTCGAGTATAATATAGGCAGGTGACTTGTCCTTGACATTCGCACACACCCTCACAAAAATCATCAGCTGGAAGACGTCCACTGCTGCACACAGGTCTCCCCCATAAAACGCCACTTTGGATGCTTGTCATAGCGAGGGTTTGCTATAACCACCACGTTTGGCAGGCGGCTTCATCGCAGAGGATTTTAATGTAAAGTAACATTTACATTTTTAAGAGCAAGCTGCTGGATCTCTGGATATTCCCTTAGCCTTAAAGTAATTAGATACGTTATAATGAGGTTTCATATAGGTATAAAAACTCAAGATAAAAGTGACGTGTGTGTGTTATACCAAATTGAAAAGGAAAAATCATTTGGAACGGGCTAGCGAAATCCAAGCAAAGACCTTCTATCCAACTGGACCATATTCATTGCACTAACAACCGTCACGTATCGCATGTCCGAATCGGCAACGGTGTTGCGTTTCGTCAACGCGTCTGTGGCAACTTTTGGCTAATCTGCATTGTGTTGTCGAATTAACGGCAATTAAATGAGAGTAATTGGTCTCTGTACTCCAGTAACGTAACTGCATGGCAATAGCTCCAATTGAACGATCTGATTGATCGCGTGCTCTGCTCGCGTTCCGCTCTTTGGAACTAGTGAACTAGGGCTCAATCACTTCACACACTGGTTATGTAGGGAGGTCGCAATAGTAAAACAAATGATTTGTCTCAACAATAGGTCTTTAGTGCAATAAAGTACGATATAAAGTGAGATTGTGGGATATTTGTGTCCGATGGAAAAACATTAACTTAGTTGTACAGATCTACTTGTAATATTTACTCAATATGACTTGTTACGAGTATAAACAACTCCTCAATTTTTTTGCAATATAATAAACAGTAGATATTTTATTTGCAAAACATTTTTGTGAGAAGATATTATTCATTAGCAACATTAGTTTCCAGTTCAGCTGTAATGAGTCCGCTTTGAGAAATTAGTTATTCATAACGTGCGGTCGCCACCCCTGACGTGATTTGCTGCCTGGAGGCACGCGGGGAAGTTTAGCTAGGAGCTACCGGCCGTGCAAAGCAAGCTTTTAGTTGAGTAGTGCAATTTAATTGTACCCAAGTGCCATGGCGCATAAAAATGTAAAATGTAGAGACCCCATTATGTCAAAATGGTTCGATAGAGGTAAACGCGATTGGGGAGGACGTGAGGGCAAATCCTCCACTCTTTAATTTTTTTACTGCTAAAATTCTGTCAATGTTGAAGCTCAAAAATTACAAGATTCATAATACAGAGGGCAATTAACATTTGAAACATAGTTCAAACTCAATTTTTTACGCCTGTACGTACAGGCGTAATATAAAATTTAATTTAAAACAATCATTTTGTACCTCAATTGTAGCTCTTAAATAAATTTCTGTCAATAAATGATTTATTTATTTAGAAATGGTAATTCTATTTCTGTTTGGTCTAGATTCCATCGGTCTAGATTTGGTCCTCGGTGGCTTAAGTAGATATTATTCAGGGCGACTGCGAGCTCTTTTACTATCCAAGCGGCCCCGGGACCGCGGGTCAAGTGCCTCTCGCCGATCTGCATTCAGCGTACAATACAGTACCTGTTCCTTAAGTATTTCCAGTGCCTACTTAATAATTTTAATAAAAAGCCTTTTTAAACTTTCAAGATCACTTTATTATCCAATAGCATACAATTTGTAAAAATTATTGCCTGCGAGGCACCCTCACAGACCTCACCTGCCCGTGGTCATCCTGCTAGATAACGAACGAGGCTCTGGCGACCGACTGATGGCGGTATAACCATCCCAAACTAACGTAGTTAAATTCCACTGACCGGTGACGGGCAGCAGCGTCACCGGTGCAAAGAGCTACGCTCTGCGATCGCCAACCCGCTTGCCCAGCGTGGCGATTATGGGCATTTACCTCCCAAATGATAAGCCAGAATAGAACATGGCCCCTAGTTCCCGGCAGCCCTGCTATTCCTGACCAAGGCGGCGGACATGGTAACGGCAGGGTGGGGGGTGCTAAGAATCCCCGGGCTACGGAAGGCCGCCCAACCCGATTGACCATAGCTACTTTTAATGGACGAACGCTACGGCATGACGAGCATTTGGCCCAGCTTGAGGAAGAACTGAAATACATAAGGTGGCATATTCTTGGGTTATGCGAAATCCGAAGAGAGGGGGAGGATACCATAACACTTGAATCAGGCCATTATATGTATTTCAGAGAGGGAGATAATCCATCCCAGGGTGGCGTTGGGTTTCTGGTCCATAAGCTCCTCACTGACAACGTTGTAGAAGTCTCCAGTGTGTCGACGAGGGTTTCGTATCTTGTTATCAAGTTAACTGAGAGGTATAATCTCAAAGTTATTCAAGTGTACGCGCCCACGTCGACATACTCGGATGATGAAGTCGAAGATATGTATGACGACATATCGAGGGCCTTGCATAACACATCTAAGGCCCACTTCAACGTCGTCATGGGAGATTTCAACGCCAAAGTGGGAGTACAGACATGCAGTGAATCGGTAATAGGACAACACGGATTTGGCATTAGGAATCATAGGGGGCAAATGCTCGTCAACTTCCTGGAAAAAGAAGGGCTTTTCTTAATGAATTCATTCTTTAAGAAACAGCCCCAACGGAAGTGGACGTGGCAAAGCCCCGACGCTATGACCAAAAATGAGATTGATTTCATCATAACGGACAAGAAGCGCATATTCAGGGATGTCTCAGTGGTCGCAAGGTTTAAAACCGGAAGTGACCACCGACTTGTACGAGGCACTCTGGATATTGATTACAAGCTTGAACGTGTCCGCTTGATGAAGTCCACGCTCCGACCAAATATGCTCCAATCCGTGGTGGGATCCGAAACGTTCCAGATTAAACTGGAGAACCGATTTTCTGCCTTGGAAAGCACAGTAGACGTTGACGTGGATCAGAAACTCGAACAAGTGGCAAGAATCCTCCGAGAGGAAGGCACGAAATTTTGCGAAATGCGTCCCAAAGGCAAAAAGTCCAAACTTTCACCAGAATCATTAGAGCTTATGCAGAAGCGACGAGAAGACCCAGCAGTCACTTCGTCAGAGCAGCGGTCCTTGAGCAAGTTAATCACGAAGCTAGTTAGACGAGATCTCCGAAGCTCCAATACACGCTCCATAGAGGAAGCGATAGAGCAAAACCGGGGGTCGAAAGTCTTCGTGAAACAGCTCGGCCGAAGCCAACTGACGAAGTTGACTACATCGCGTGGGAAAGTCGTTACTTCTAAGCCTGAGATTCTGGAAGAAGTTAAGGACTTTTACAGCCAGTTGTACGCGTCGCATGCGCCTCAACCCGAACAGTCCACGGAGGATTCGAGAGCCACTTTGACGCGCCATTTCACCGAAGACCTGCCAGAAGTCAGCCTAGACGAAATTGAGTTGGCTCTCAAACAGCTTAAAAATGGAAAAGCCCCAGGAGAGGACGGAATCACAACGGAGCTCCTCAAAGCAGGTGGTATGCCTGTTTTGAGGGAACTCCAGTGCATATTTAATTCTGTCCTCTTCTCTGGGAGAACTCCAAAGATATGGAACAGGAGTATTGTCGTTTTGTTTTTCAAAAAAGGAGACAAGACCCTTCTGAAAAACTACCGACCCATTTCCCTCCTGAGCCATGTCTACAAGCTGTTTTCGAGAGTCATCACAACTCGTCTTGCGCGAAGGCTTGACGAATTCCAACCCCCGGAACAGGCCGGGTTTCGAGGAGGATACAGCACCATAGACCACATTCACACAATGAGGCAGATTATACAGAAGTCCACAGAGTATAATCAGCCCTTGTGCTTAGCGTTTGTGGATTATGAAAAGGCTTTTGACTCCATCGAAACCTGGTCTGTTTTGGAGTCCTTGCAACGGTGCCAGGTTGATTGGCGATATATCCAAGTGTTGAGATGTCTGTATGACGCCGCAACAATGACCGTCCAAGTACAGAAGCAGCAGTCTGAACATATCTTCCTGCGTCGTGGTGTGAGACAAGGGGACGTAATATCCCCGAAACTGTTCTCAAACGCATTGGAGGATATGTTCAAGACTCTGGACTGGCAAGGACGGGGCATTAATATAAACGGTGCCTACATCTCACACTTGCGATTTGCAGATGACATCGTCGTAATGGCCGAAACGTTACAGGACTTACAGCAAATGTTGGACGGTCTGGCTGATTCTTCTCAACGCATCGGTCTCCGGATGAACTTAGACAAGACCAAAATTATGTTCAATGAACATGTTAATCCGGAACCTGTTGCTATTCACGGGGCTACGCTTGAAGTTGTTCAGGAATATGTATACCTAGGGCAAACGCTCCAACTAGGTAAGAACAACTTCGAGAAAGAAGTGAATAGAAGAATTCAGCTGGGCTGGGCAGCATTTGGTAAGCTTCGTCGAGTCTTCTCGTCGCGAATAACTCAATGCCTAAAAACAAAGGTATTCAACCAGTGCGTCCTACCGGTTATGACATACGGAGCCGAGTCATGGACACTCACAGTGCGGCTAGTCCACCGACTTAAAGTCGCTCAGAGAGCTATGGAGAGGGCTATGCTTGGAGTTTCTCTGAAGGATCGAATCAGAAATGAGGTGATCCGTCAGAGAACTAATGTCACCGACATAGCCTATCGAATTAGCAAACTGAAGTGGCAGTGGGCTGGCCATATTTGCCGCAGAACCGACAACCGTTGGGGAAAGCGTGTCCTTGAGTGGAGACCGCGACTTGGCAAACGTAGTGTAGGACGCCCGCCGACTAGGTGGAGCGACGACTTGCGCCGAGTGGCTGGCAGTCATTGGATGAGAAGAGCTGAAGACCGGGCTCAATGGCGTACCTTGGGAGAGGCCTATGTCCAGCAGTGGACTAACACAGGCTGATGATGATGATGATGATGATGATGATGATGATTGCCTGCGAGGATTTGCTAATTTGTCTAAATTTAGTTAAACGTTGTACCTAAGTCTTTTTTGTTCATATTCCGCACCGCTTACTACTCCTTATTCTTGTGATACTATCCACCCAAAGGTTGCCTGGAACTCTTGGAAGAGATCACATTCAGTGATAAGGCCGCCCATTGTGCTACCTATTATATTGCTCTAAATGTCTAGTTTTATTTTATGCTGGTAAAAGTTTTTCCATTCTATTTTAATAATGATTCCAATCATGGTGAAGATTCTGTTAGTAGATACTATTAAAAATGTAATAATTTTATATTGCTTGACATGACGTGTCTATAAAACTGATTTGTTTATTTTAAAAAATCATCAAAATAAAAGAGAAAGATAAATTTTCCGAGCAAATAAATCTCTTTCGCCTGTTCAAACTAAAAACCTTGTCGCTCAAACAACTGGTAATGTTCCTTCAGATTCTTCGCGTTATTTTGAGTACATTTAAAGCGACAAGGCGTTTGTAGTTTTATGCGAGAACTGTAAACACAACGGTTCGTAGGGGTTGTTTAACTAGGGAGGGCGTTCGCCGAACCGAGGCCGAGTCCACGTCCGCTACAAGGTCACTCGGCCCCTCTTGTTTGCATTTTAGTCATTCTATACAATTTTAGGTATACGCGGTTCACCGGGAGCCAAGTGAATTCAAATACCAACTGGCAACTGGTATAACCCGTATATTGCCAAAATATTAAGATAGTGAACGGCGATTTGTAGCGCCCGCATGAAGACACTATCATCACTGATAAATGTCGTGGATATGACACTTATGATATTAAACTGAAAGAAGTATTCTTTGTCGTCGTTGGAGCCGTCTTCTATTTTTAACAATATTTAAGTGAGTCATTCAAATGTGTTATTCCAATATCGGTGATGTAGTGTCATTATTTTCAAATCCAATTTTAAAATTGGCTAATTACACCCACGACAACGCTCACAGACTTCACTGACTAGGCCAAGTCGAACGGATAGGTAGATGGAGCTGTGAACGAGCGTTCTTGGCACGGCCAAGAGGACGTCGCCGTCGTCCAGTTAGTCGTCTTAGGTACCACTCGACTGATGATATCTAGAAGTACCAGCTTAAGTTCCGGACCGAAAACTGACAGGAGTCAGCGCAAGATAGATTGAAGTGGTGGCTCTTATTATCGGAAGCCAAAACTCATGCCACACTCGCTACACTCACTAGCATTTTCCCCCGTCCTAGTTAGTTATAACGCCAAGTTAAGCAGTTTCTCAACACTGTGTATCCAGGTCACTGACCAGCCACAAGTTAGTTGTAGCCACACACCACCTTTACCTAACCACACCAGGCGACACGTAGGGACCTTGCGTGTAATTAGTTCCACCGCGGGACCATTGCGATCGCCCCCGACCATGCGTCTACACCTCGACGTCTGTAATGCAATATATTACCATACAGCACATGTGTAGATAGCAGTACTTACAAATCGAATAATGACTTTATAGTGTTTCTATCTGAATTATTAATTTTCCAAGTGCTAGTACCGTCTACGTTATTATTTATCCTAAATCTTTTTCTTTCATATTCTGGATCTTCCGCGTTTCTAAATTGACACCTTTTTATTTAGACAAATTCGTAAAATTCCGCATAGTACGTACAGTTATGGAAAAACGGAGCATAGTCCTATACTAGACTGTTCGCTCGAGGGTATCCATGGGAAAATCCCGACATTGTTTATATCATGCGATACTTTACATTTTAATAATTAATGAAATACGACCGACTCGCGTGACCACAAGCACGAGTCCTGTTTCTGCCCCGATTTACCAGCAAGAAACTAATTCATACGCGATAGATTACTAATATAGTTAGCACTGTTCACCGTTCAGTTTCATTGATGTTTTTGGAGCGAAATATAAGAAAATCGGGAAAAGAAAAAAGAAAGAAGAAGAACGTCCAAATTGACGTTTAATGGGGGAGGCAGAGGACGTCTTCTGGCTGTTGATGTGTGTATATATATATATATATATACATATATACATATATATATATATACCTACGTATATAGGTACTCGCGACAGTCGTACAAACTAATTCAAATAATGATTGTTAAGTGACGTCTTCCACACCGACGTGCAACGCCGGTATCCGTTCAAACGATTGTTGCATCGTCTGTATTCATAATTAAACGTTATATTTCACGCTTCTTACATCAAATGTTTGTCGTCACCATTTCCTAAACATTCGGAAAATGTATTACGAAGCAACTTAGTCACAGATTAGTTAACAGTAATTATAAAAAGATTATGTAACAGTGTCGAGGCAAGTTTTGTGTTTGGCAAGTGAACAAATCGAAGCTTCAGGGCTCCATTGTTCAGCAGGCGGGGTCACCGTTTCCTGGCGGCACATTTAACTTTACTGTTACGGCTAAATAGTTGATAATAACAATACTGTGCTCTAGAAAATAATTAATTAAGATGGAGAGTAACGTTACACTTATAGCTAGCTTGTATAACGATCCATTATTTTGGTAACGAAAACAAAGCAAGTACCTAAGTAAGTAAGTAAATACCTAAATGTATATTTAATAAGTAGGGTATGCACAGAGTAGCTTGGGTATTGTAATATGTTCGAAAAATAGCTTGTTGTTATTTTCTTGTCCTTCAGCATCAGGAATAAGCAATAAGTATAGCAGGTACATATATTGTAATTTGTTTTCGTGGAGTTATTAACGCGTCGGAAATTCATTGTTCTCTCAATCGTCGGTATTAATTTAACACCCAACAGCTTCCTCCAATTTGTGCTAGACAACAAATTGATGAATCCATTTCCGTATGTAGGTAAACAAAACAAAGTATTGAGCTGCTGTATTGAAAAAAAAAATCACATTATGAAGTAATCCCACGTAAGTACTTGTACTAATATTTATTCTACGTCCCAGGTGTACTTCATTGTTCAAAATAACACGGTTTTTACGTTATAAATGGATTTACTTGTTATACATTTTAGCACCTAACAGTATTTTCGGATACCACGACAATGCTAAAATTAAAATCCACTTAACTGTGATCCTACGATCTCTCGGGTCAGGTATTCCAGTCAATAATGTTCTACCGTTACATCATTTACTGTTAAAATTATAAAAGCGTAACCAATAAATGGATCAATTCCGATTTCAGACGGAAACTTGGACACACTCTCTTCTTTAATATTAGCGTTAACGATTAATTGCAAATTCATGATTACTTTGATCTTGATGTCGGTTTATGTCTTATTTCTATGATGCCATTAGATGCACTGACACTGGGATAGTTAATGTAACTTAGGGCAATAATTTTGTTCACGATCGCACCGCATTTTCCTACGTGTCCCTACGCTACACCAATAGACAAGTTAAATTACAGTTGAAATGGTGAATTCCTCTTCAAAAGTCTTGGTTTTGATACCAAAACAGAATCTGCTTGACGATCATGTAACTCGATTGGAACCAATAGAAACACAAAAATGTATAGATTTGACATTTTTGATACGCAGTTTATGTGCATAGTTACTGAGGAAATTTTCGAATTCGGAATGAAATTTCTCGTGTTGTATTGCAATCAAAGTTCCGTGAACAGGAGTTCTCTTTTTGAAGTATAAAGTTTTAAGACAATATAGGCCCCAGAAAGGCCCGACCACCGTCGACTATTGCCTGCCGCGGCGCACGCTGCGTCCAGCTGCCGCCGCAGCTCGCCGGAAGCACGCCTGGCGGCGCGCGACCCCTCGCTCGCCACTTGTCTTATAAACTTGTGCGCTACCTCGCTTGCCGGTGTACCGACCGAGCCCAGTGTCGACAACAGGGCTTGTATTTATAAACACCTGCATTACGTTAAAATCAACGGATTCCGTTTCTGAAGACTGCTTATAAATTAATCTAAACAGCCTTGTATTTTAATAATAATTAAATAGGTACTAATGTTAACCAATTGAGTATGTTGCAATTAGAAAGTAGATTACAATATAATTCCCTTAAGACCTAAGATTATTGACAGCTACGGCAATGACTTTACCATTTGTACTTCGAGTTAATTATCAGATATTTTAACGAAAAGAATATTTTAACGTAGCGGATCTCTGATTTACCAAGAGTTCTGATTGATTTACTCTACATTTACGACCGGAACTCTGGAATCCAATTGGAACCCTACCGTAGGGATTTTTTTTTAAATTTTTTTTTTTTATGTTATTGAATGATGTGACGCGCTAGTCGTTCACTTGATGTTAAGTGACACGGCCGCCCATAACAGAACAGTGTCACTCGGAACTCCAACATGTAAAGTTTCGCATGACTGCTGCAATGCGCACATCATCCTGAGACATCAACACAGTCTGGTAATAAGATTACACAACTGTGAGATCAGATCATAAAGTCTCATTTGCCCAGTAATTTCACTAGCTACATTGCCCTTCAAACCGGAACACAGTACTGATTGCACACTACTGCTTGGCGGCAGAATAACTGGCAAAGCGGTGGTACCTACCTAGACGAACTTTGCAGAAAAGTCCTACCACCTAGTAAATAATTAAATTTGGTTTATCTCATATTCTGTTGTTAATCATGTTCATTACTCCGCCACTTCTATACGTGTATCGTCTCAATTTAGGTTCTATATTTACGCCCACAAGTTATTGTCTCTACCTATTTCAATTTGTACTCAGATAAATGAAAGTTGAAACGGTCATCACCTTGTGATGGCAATACCTACTTAAGCACTTAGTACAGTAATGACCACACCGCCGCGTGGAATCAGGTCGGAAACGACCGTCACCAGATCTGTAATTCGATTGGAATCGTCTCCGGCGATCACTGAGATAACGCAGAATGTCCGCCTTTCTCTCACTCTAATATCAGTACTTAGGTTTTCTTTTATCATGAAATCATTTTAACTTTTGTAGATAAATTATTTTAAATAAGACTATACCCACACTTAGACCAGTGGAGTGTGCTGCTTTACTACATGTATCACCAAATGGTCTAACCGAAAGCCCGTAAAGTACTTTGTCGGGTTAGCGCTCTGAAGAATATTTCGCCCATCATCTTTATTATTGCGTGATTTGCATAACGAATGGTCTAACGTCCGTCCAGCGCAGTGGAGTGTCGGGCGTCGGGTAGTCGTGCCCTAGATAGGTGGCTGTGACCCGGCGCGGGGCGAGCGCAGGCACGTTGAAACAACGCCGGAAGCAGGGGTTTGTTGCGAGACCCTTCCGGCGGTGGTGCCGCGGTGCCCCACTTGTCCGCTTGTCTCTGCCCACCCGCCGTGAAAATATTACATTACTCACTGTTATTGACACAAATACTATTTGGTCTATTCGATTGTACCAAGTTAAAAAACCACCAGGTTCGTGGTCTTCATGGTAGCTGTAAACAAAAAATAAATCCAAAAAAGCTTTCTTTTTAGAATTCAGAACCTTTTGTAGGAGTAGCTATCTATCTATATGTATTACTGACCCGATGGCTCAGTTGGTAGTAACCCTGCTTTCTGACCTATGGGTTGTGGGTTCGATTCTCACCCAGGACAAACATTTGTCTGATAAACATAGGTGTTTGTTCTGTATCTGGGTGTTATATTGTATTCTATGTATGTATTTATAAACAAAAAATATCTAAGTATCAGTTATCTAGTTCCCATAGTACAAGCTTTGCTTAGTTTGGGGCTAGATGGCGCTGTGTGAAATGTCCACACATTATTATTTGTTTAATTTATGTATAGCGGATCTGAACCATTACAAAGTAGCCCATGTTAATATATTCCAACGGTCAGTCCGCGACCCCTGGCGCCCGCAGGACCCGGCTAGCACAGCGCGGCCGCCGGCCACTGTGGCCGCCATAGCTCTCTCCATCAGGTCCCGCGGTGAGTACGCCAATACCTCCGTCGCTCCGTCGCTGCCCACCGCTGTGCTACACTCACGTCCCCACTGTGACACCTGCCACCACACTGACCCAGGTCAAACTTATTGGATGACGTACATATATATGTATATATCGATGAGCAAAGCGTTTATCAATTCTTTCGCAATTGAAGATGCTGAGTACTTTCAGAGGCAACATGTAATTGAGTCTCACTTCAACGATGATGTATTCTAAACTGCTCATTTTCAACAGCGATTGTTTTACCCAGTGACCTAGGTCAGTCAATGCAGCCTCACTGTCACAGCAGAGATAGCATCACTGTACACCACTGCATCATTTATCTGTAGTTGCATGTAGCCCACGTCCATGTAGATCGCACTCCAAAACATCTGATAACTTTAATTACATTTTCACTCCGTACAGTGTGTGATCACGGAAACTGTGACTCACGTTGCTTTTAGTTTTTTTTTCGTATATTACTTTCACTGGAATTAGAGAATTCTTTTGAATAATTCACTGTTATTATTTTAATACGCCTCTTACGTAGGTACATGTGATTTATGATCATTTGGAGTGTAAAAAGGTGAGCCGCGATCGTGATAGTTCGGGATCGAAATTGCAGTTTGTCGTGATGATGATGATGATACGATTTACTTGAGAACGGACATAGGAAAGAGTTAGTTCAAAGATCAATAGTTCGCTGACTGTATAATAACACAAGTACTTACAATACATTTTCGATGTAATCTCTATATATAGCATTTAGAAAACTAAACGACCAACTTATGTTATTTTCACTGAACTTTTATGCAGCCGAATTAGAAACTTGAATTAGCGCAAATGAAATTCTAAATAATTAATCGCTAATTTAGCCTCTAGATAGATTACATTCCTAGCTGGGCGGTAGTACGCCGCCGAACCTCATTAAAAAATACCTCGACTAACCGAAATTAAAATACAATTAAGAAAAATTACAATAGCAGTTCCTAAAATGCGGTAAACGTTCCATTTCCCTCTGGTCGATGGGCGCTCGGAAATGACCGACCTCACCCACCTCACCCCGTGTCCTGCATAGATATATCGAATTAGGGTTGCTCCAAAATAAGCTCTTCGGAAGATTGGAGGTCAAGATAACGTAGAAAATTGAGAGAGCACTATCAATTCCTGTTGGATACCTTTCCTGTAGAAATTTTATCCTGAAAAAAAAAACAGATATGTTAAAAACAAAAAAACTCAATTGACAAGGGTGGCCCCGCCATAGCCAGAGCACTTGCACTAATGGCGCGAGCAACTAGCTCCACATACACTCATCGGCGACTCGCACGAGCACTGAATGGATTTGATTCAATCAACCGTACTACGGCTACCACACACATTACACATCGGGTCTTTGGATTGCTCCACATTAGTAGAGTTCACAATGTAATGTCGTTATATTGGTGTCCCTATAACCTCCTTTTAATATTCACTACTTCCCTAATAGTATGTAGCAGCACTTAATGGATTTGAATCGATCGTCGTCATACTTAGTGCAGCTAGATTGAAGTTTTGAATTTGGTTTCATGCAGCTCACTTAGACGTGAATACACAAAGGGGTAGGTGTACATTTTAATTCAAATAAAACCTCAGAGTATTCGTCAGTAGAGTCACGGTGCTCTAGAGAAAATGGTCATATCATTTGTTAATTGTAACTGCTTTTTGATGGTAAGAAAAATTTACCACGATGGTAATGATTAAAGCAATTAGTTGTTACGGAACGACTCGAAGTTAATCTTTCACGCTTGATGGTGGTATTATTGGACTGATGGCATATTCATATTTTATAGCAAACTAAGTAAACGATGCCAGGAAGTGAAGTGAAAAAAATGTAGGTACCTTTTGCAAACCTATGAAAAGCCGAAATTATTAAAGTTATGTTTAAATTCTGAAAGAGATGGATAACGTTTACTCCGTGCGTATGTACAAGATTACCTTACGGAGCAGGCGTATAAGACAAGCCAGACAAGTAACATGTTCTGTTTGTTGTCGCAGCCATACAAGACAGCCGGTGCTACCTGATGAACGGTGGCGCCGTGGAGAGCTTCTTCATCAGCGAGGACTCGCCTGTCGGTAGCGTCATAGGTAATATTTCGTACATCTAGCACCATTTGTACCGCGGAGCCATACGGGTCGGGAATTAACGGTTAGTTCTATTTTAGGGACGCTAAGCGTGAACGGCGACCCGGACGAGGAACGAGGCGACATAACCCTGCGGGTGCAAGAGAAGGGTGCGGCGGTGGGCATCGCCGCCGGGACCAAGAACCTGACCCTTCTGCGAACGTTGGACCGGGAGGAAAAGCTCGGCCCTTCTAACGTGTATGTCAACGTGCGCTGTGACCGACGCTTGACCACTGACCCGGTGAGATACGCATCCAATACATCTTACGTGAGAAGTTTGGGGCAGTACTGGCCGTCTCTTTAGATGTCTCAAAGACATTTGACAGGGTTTGGCATGACAGCCTTATTAGCAAGCTTCCATCACACGGCTTGCCCACGCGCCTGGGTGCGTGGATATCAGATTTCTTGAGAGAATGATCGTTACGAGTGGTCATCGATGGCTGCTCGTCCGAACAATTATCAATTGACGCTGGGGTATCTTAAGGGACCATTCTCTCTGCAACGCTCTTATTATTACTGACATATTAATGATTTGCTTGATTAATGATTTCTTATTACTGTTGCATTTATTAGAGCCAAAACACTCGTCATCGTTAACTGTTTGCTGTTTGCGAGCGTGTATTGCCAGTCGCTCGGTACATCGTCCGCCCCCACCGAGTCCACACGTAATCGGTTCCAGAGCTTCATAATCCCGGTGTCGGTCCGCGTGTGGGACGTGAACGACAACGCGCCGGTGTGGGTGGGCGCGCCGTACCGCGCGCGCGTGTCGGAGCTGGCGCCGCGCGGCGCGCGCGTGCTGGCGGCGCGCGCCACCGACGCCGACCAGGCCGGCCCGCACGCCACCATCCGCTACTCCGTGCTGCCCGGGCCCCACGCCGTAAGTGCCGCGTCTTTGGCTCGTCTACTTTTTCCGCTTCTCTACACGAACTTTTTAAATCGTGGATGCTGAGAATTGCGCTACTGGCTGTTCCTGTATTACGTAAGAAAAATTGTTCCGATTTCGGATTGTTTTTTCACAACCAAACTTTCAGAGATTAAATTAAAACGACCTCCAAGCGCTCGCACAAAAAACTGCTAGCCACCAATTCCCTCCCCCGCCCTAGGAGTACGTGACGTTCGCGAACGAGCTGGACGGCGTGGTAGTGGTGAAGCGCGCGCTGGACTACGAGTTGCTGCCGTCGCTGACGGTGACGCTGCGCGCGGAGGACCAGGGCTCGCCGGCGCGGCACGCCGACACCAGCCTGCAGCTCGAGGTGCTGGACGCGGACGACCAGAACCCCGCCTTCACGCACGACCACTACTCCGCCGTGCTGCCGCCCGCCGCGCGGGAGGTGAGTGCGGCATGGGGGGATAAGTGCGAACTTAGGGGTCGTCAAACTTTGGAGTAGACGGGCATGAAGGGACTAATATTATGGCGGTGTTCTATTGTTATAACCTGAAGGTTCACTAGTTCGAGGTAATTAATTGATACACTGAACCGGATGGACTCTTTAGTTTATTATAATATTTTATTAACATATAACTACACTTTAATACAATGAACACTCCCCTAAGCCCGCTACAACTCATCAATCCAAAGAGTATAGTAGAGTGAGTACTAATATATTGTACTAATATATTGTTTGTAGGTATATGTCTGATTTTATATGAGAATGCAGAAAGAAATATAGCATAATGTTGCAAACGTTTTGCAGCCATTTTTGGAATAGCTTTGTTTGGCCCAAAAATTCTAACAAGAGCAGCATTATCCGTTTCCAGTTCAAATTGCCTGCCATAAATAAAGTTGTAGAACTTGGTAACCCCAAAAATAATTGCCATTGCCTCTTTATCCAGAGCGCTATATTTCTTTTCAGTATCATTTAGCTTTTTGCTTGCAAAACCGATGGGTTTGACTATATTGTCTGGCCCACGATTTGACAAGACTGCACTGATGCCACAAGCTGATGCATCACATGATAAAATAAGTGGCAATGATGGATCATAGTGCTTTAAGTTTTGTACTGATGTTAATTTTTTTTTTATTAATTCAAATGAATGTTGGCATTCCTCTGTCCATTTAAATTTACTTAATTTGGTACATTCATATAGGGGAGCTAGTATGGTTGCCATATCTTTAAGGAATCGTGAATAGTAATTTATTTTACCCAGGAATGATCTCAGCATTGTGATGTTTTCTGGTGGGGGTAACTCTAATACAGGCTGTATATTTTCTTTGACAACACTGATACCCTCCTTATTAATGTTATATCCGAAGACTTTAATACCTTTTCGATAAAATTTACATTTCTGCGGTTTTATTTTTAATCCCGATGCTTTTAATATTGATAGTACTGCTTCTAATGTTTTTGTCATTTCATTAAAATCCTGACCACACATGTAAATATTATCGATAAAAACTATGGTATTAGGTACATGGTTCAGTTTTTTACACATCAATCGTTGGAAAGATCCCGGACCAGTGCTTACTCCATATGGTAAGTACAAGTATTTGAATGTTCCCAGTTCTGTATTAATAACTGTTAGCTTTTGAGAACTAGGATCCAATGGAGCTTGCAGATATGCTTCTTTAAGATCAAGTTCACAATAATATTCACCCCCTTTCAAGGTTTGAAATATACTGTCAATATGGGGAAGAGGATAATGATCAGTCTCTAAGTACGGATTAAGTGTGACCTTGTAGTCCCCACACAAGCGCACAGACCCATCTGGCTTCAAGATGGGAACAACAGGGGTACCCCACTCACTGTACTTTACTGGTTCTATTCGTTTATTATCCAATAACCTTTTAATTTCATTTTTAACTTTGTCTTTTAATGCAAAAGGAACCTGCCTGACATGTAAAAATTTTGGTTTTGCATCATTTTTTAATTGTAGACTGATGCATTCCCCTTTAAAATCACCCCAGCCCGGGGTAAATACATCCATGAACTTGTCCTTAATTATTTCAATAGGATTACATGCCTCTTTAATTTTATCATTAACTTTGATTTCACAGACTTTTTTGTTTAAGTCTAGGGGCCACTGCTCAAATGCATTAAGCCAATTTCTACCTAATATTTTAGGTTTATCATTACTGACAATATATACATATACTTGTCTTTTTAAATTATTCCAATCTACTTTTATATTCTTTATCATACCTATTGGTTTTGATAAACCTTGATCAAAATTTTTAAAAGAAACATTTGTTTTTTCTATATCTCTATCAGGAAACAACATGATTTGATCACTAATGGTTAGTGTACTAACTTCAGAGCCAGTATCTAACTCAAAATCAACAGGTTTCCCTTCCACTAACACATTTATTAGCTGTGGTGCTACTTTCTGACCTACATTAAAAGTATTATCAGCATACATACAGTACATCTCCGCATTGTCCTCCTCCATGTTAAATAAGTTTTGAATGTCCTTTTCAATTTCAGGCTCATTTTCATCAACCACCACCAGTTTTTTTGTTTGGCGTAGACGACAAACTCTAAAAATATGCCCTTGTTTACCACACTCAGAACAAAATTTATTTTTCAACGAACACTCAGCTCTCACATGATTGTCCTTGCCGCACACAAAGCATTTTACATTACTCTTCTTGTTTTGGTTACTCTGTCTCTGTGGTTTATTATGACCTCTACTTGAAGTATTTCGACGCTCTGTGTAAAACATTTCTTTAGGCCCTTGGGCCAGTGAAGATTCCATGGCTTCATTATCACTAAGTTTTGATTGTTGCATTGCAGCTTCTACTGTTCTTGCCATGAAAATTAATTTTTCCAGTGGAGCCTCTCCATTTTTTAGTAGCTCAAATTTTATAAGTGGTTTATTTACACCATCAATAAACTTCTCTTTCACTTGATCTTCCCAGTCCTTAAATTCACATCTCTTTGCTAATTTCTTCAGGTCTATAATATAATCTTCCACTTTTTCATTATGCTTTTGGTTTCTGGAACGAAAAGCTGCTCGATCTAAGGCTGTGCTTGTAGACCTAGTATATCTTGTTTGCAATATTTGCAAAAGTTCCGCATAGTCTTTTTTAATCGGCTTTACCGGGGAACATAAATGGGTTAATGTTTCTAACACTTTGATTGATAGGTTAGTTAACAATAATGGTGTTTGTTTTGTTTTTGGGATATCGTTTAAACATATTACGCACTCTAGTTGTTGCTCAAACAGTTCAAAGTTGCTACCGTCGAATTTCTCGATATTAGTATTAGCGTAACTGGTCATTTTCGTTACAGCTGGTGTCAATATCGCTTCGCTGTTTTGCTTTTCTGTAGCTACTTCGTAATACGACCCCAACTTCCCAGTCTTCACTAAATCTCGCAGTGTTTTTCTTAACGTTTCTACGGTTTGGTCATTGTATGGTAATTGTAACTCTTCGAAAAGCTTTATTAGCTCTTCTTTATTAAGATCCTGGATCCAACTTGTTTTCTTTTCTGTAATTTCTTCCAAAAAATCTCGAATTTGAAGACTCATTTGCCTTTTCTCTTTTCCAAAGATCAACGACAAGTTTTACAACAAACCAAAACTGAGAATGCACAGACCAGGGAGCTTGACGTTGTTTTTGTATATGGACGAAGTACTGATGGCTTGATTATCGTGTTAAATGGCCGCCGTCATGTTCTGATTTTTAGGTTACTCACGCGTAACAATGTACAAATTTTTATTTCCTTGTCCTCGTCGCCATAATTGTTATAACCTGAAGGTTCACTAGTTCGAGGTAATTAATTGATACACTGAACCGGATGGACACTTTAGTTTATTATAATATTTTATTAACATAATTATAACTACACTTTAATACAATGAACACTCCCCTAAGCCCGCTACAACTCATCAATCCAAAGAGTATAGTAGAGTGAGTACTAATATACCACATCTATAAATCTAAAATTTTCATCAGAATAGCTCACATGACGCTCGACGTAAATAATAATGCATTATTCGACAGTCTCTGTGGTGCAGTTGTCGAGCACGGTGTCCTAGCCTGGAGAAGGCGGGTTCGATTCTGGCAACTGGACCAGTATTTGTGTAGAGAAAATAAGCACAAATACTTGTTCCGAGTCTGGGTGTTGTGGGACGGTCAGTGTAGTTCCTGAGTCCCTAGATACAAGGAATCCTAGTTATGGTCTAAGATCTATATGCGATCGTTGGACGTTATTTATTTATTTCATTTATTACTCACTGTCCCCAACGTATTGTAGTGGACCGCCAGATAAACTAAGCTCTGAGATTTGTCGATCACTGTAGTAGCCGTCCGCTATAATTTCTGGAATCTTGTTATATACTTATTTTTTTATATGTTAAGGAATGACGTGACGAGCTAGCCGTTCGCCTGATGTTAAACGACACGGCTGCCCATATCAGCTGCAATGTCACTTGGAACTCTAAAGTATAGAGGATCGCGTGACACTGCACTGCGCACGTCATCCAGAGACATCAGCACAATCTAGTAATAAGATTACTAAACTGTGAGATCAGATCATAAAGTCTCATTTGCCCAGTAATTTCACTAGCTACAGTGCCCTTCATACCGGAACACAGCATGTAGTTATTTATGGCGAGGAGGCCCGAAAGGGCCTACCGCCGGGGGTGAGTTGGCTGGACTGCAGTCGCGACCCCTTCTCGCCCCCGGTACGGCGGACGAGGTGCTCACGGGGGGTTTTAGTGGGTTCGAGTCCCAAATACCCGGAAGTGCGAGGGCATTTCCGCCCCTCAAAAAAAAAAGTTATTTATACCTAATCATTCTTGACTTGTTGTTCTACCCAAAACTATTGTAATTTATGATTGATGTAACGTAACCGACTAGGAGAAACAGGCGTGTGTGCTCCCAAAGTGTCCGCAAGGCACTGTAAGACAAGCCAAGACTCCCCAGGGCACAGTGCTGGAGCCGTCCCCCGGGCCCATATCGGCGGCGGACCAGGACGCGGGGATCAAGGCGCCGCTGCACTACTCCGCCACCGGGGAGGGCGCGCGGCTGGTGCGGGTGGACCGGGACTCCGGCCGGGTGGCCGCCGCGGGCCTGCTGCTCGGGGCCACGCAGCCCGCCACCATCGTCATCAAGGTGCACATCACACACCCAAACTTGGCGAGGCTTGTACTATGGGAACTGGGTAACTGATGGAATACTTATGAACTATTTGTTTGTAAGTACGTATATAGAGACAATATGGAGGCTAAACGTGGCCAATTATCATCTTAAAAAGACCCGTATTACCTGCACCAATGACACACCTTGTCATAACGTAAGTTTCATCTATTGTTTACTTCACAAATACATTTGCTACCATCGATAGGGCTTATAATATAATATTTCACAATCTCTGCAAAATCACCTCTATAAGTTGCAGAGTGAAAAAATTTGTTAGGATAGACTCGTGAAAATCGACAATCAATACTAAGCGGCTTTCATTTCGCAGCGTCAGAAACAAAATAATTTTGTTCCTTTTATTTTGAATAACAAATGCGTACCCGGGAACTGAGTCCGCTCCGTTCACTGTTCCAGGCGGTGCAGGTGGACAACGCGGACCGGTACGCGCTGGCCACGCTGACGGTGTCGCCGGCGGCGCCCCCCGCGCCCCCCGCGCGCCCCGCGGGCCCCCGGTTCGCGCGGGCCGAGTTCGCGGCGGCGGTGAGCGAGGGGGCGGCGCCCGGCGCCGTGCTGGCCACGCTGCGCACCGAGCCGCGCGCGCCCGGGGCGGTACGTGCGGCTCGCATGCGGGGATATGGGGACGTGTCAAAGTCAAAGTCAAAAGATTTATTGCAAATAGGCTATTTTTAGCACTTTTACAAGTCAAAATTATATTAGGTACTTAAATTATGTTATTTTTCTATCTAAGCATATAGAAGTACAAAGTACTTATTGTCAAATATTACATAGCAATCCCAATACAATATATGAGTTTGAAAAAAAAAAGAAGTTCTCTTTCTCAATACTGGTGCAAGCAATCCAGCACAATACAGAACAAAAAACTCCGATCCGAAGCTTCGATTACAACTGTAAAGAAGAAGCTACAAGAAACTTTACAGTGATGTACTTTATTTTTCTATTTTGTTTTACAATATTTATGATTTATTACAATTGAGTATGTAATGAATAAATTACAAAAGTAACCACCCATACTTCACACCGGTGCAAGAAGAATATTAAGATGATTTTAATATTCTTCTATACAATTTGGTTTATACAATTTGGTGCTGTGACCAGGATTTATGTCCATAATTATTTTTTAACCTTACATGTAAGGTACATAAAATTTCATAACATTGAGCTTGGGTATTCAGGCCAAGCTTTTTGTCTGACACATAATCATTTCGTGGAACTTACTTTCGAGATGTCTACTGTAAAAGTGCAGTAAATGATCGTCAAAATTTAAAACGATGATATACAGCTGTGAAGCAATAATACTACTTCTATTACTAAGCGTGAATACCTTTTTTTTGAACGGATTAATAGTGTTGGTCTCTACCGACCTTCACACCATCACCGGAAGGGAAGCGTGAATGCCCCGGTCCCTCTGGGGCCACTTGTCAAAATTATAGTCAAAATCAATGTTCGCATCGCGGATTCCATGTTGTCAACTATGCGGTATTGGTTCCAGCCGCCTCTACAGTTCTACGTGTCGGAGCGCGAGTTTCTCGACAAGTTTGCGATCAACGGCGCCGGCGAGCTCATCCTGCGCCGCGCGCTTGACTACGAGGAGCGGGACCACTACCGGTACCAGGTCATGGTCACTGATGGCTACCAGGTCAGTTGTACAATAGCGCAGTTGACCTATTCTGGTGACTCCTACACTTTTGAGGAAAGTCTAATATCCACATCATTACGATACTTGATAGACTAGATATTTTGTGAAAGATTTGTTTAAGTTATTATTTGGTACCATAACCAGGATTTCTGTCCTAAAAACTAAAATAAACCAGGAGCACTTCTTAAGCTTCTTTTTATACTTCATTCTTTAATATAGATCGTAACTTTTCAGTAGTAAACCCAATACTAAGACACTAATAGTTTTTTACTTAACTGCCCGACTCACCCTTTCATCCAATCACGTGCCCGTTAGTATTATTAACCAGAAAAAAACAGGTCAATCAACTTATATTACAACTATAGAAACAAATCATTAAAAAACTCACAATATGATATTCTATTATGTGAAAGTTTTGTTTGTAGTACAATTTGGTGCTGTGACCAGGATTTATGTCCATAATTATTTTTGAACAACCTGTGCATTCCAGAACGACACAGCATCCATTAACATAACAGTAACAAACGTGAACGAGTGGGAGCCGCGGTTCCGGTACCCGCAGTACGAGTTTCGCGTGGAACCCGGGGGTGGAGACGCCGCGGTGGAGCGGGCTGGGGCGGGGCTGCTGCCGGTCGGCACGCTCGATGTCTTTGATGGGGATAAGCAAGACACCGTCACACTTACACTGAGGGGGTCCGATGCTAGGTAACATAATTATGAGACGGCTTACACTAATTTTATTTTATTGAGAAAATAAACCGCTTCTACAGTCGTCATGAACTATGCTAAGTTATTTAGAAATTGCCAATAAGAGCTGTATCAAAGAAGCGAGTAAAGTGGCGATAATCTAAACAAAAATATAAAATTATAGATAAACAGAACAGAACTAAAAAATCTACAAAAAAACCATGAACTCCAACCTTTGTGTCGCTTCTGGCCTTGCACTCGCTACCTCATATGTTATGGTCACTCTTCGTTCCTGTATCCCTGATGTGGTGGCTTCCTGGTCGCGGGGGTGCATTAGCGTGGTAGAAAAGCCGAGCTTTACAGTTATACGTAGTAGTAATCTGTATAAGGAGAACGTCCTTTCACGTAGGGAATAATCCCTAGAGGGATTCCTAAACACAAACACAATGTTTTATCTATAATTTGGGTATTAGTGTGGCCTGGCCGCGCTCTGGACTAACAAAATGCGTTCTGTCGCTTCGGAAGCTAACCCTTTTTCTGAAACAGATTTTTGCGTTTAGGGGTCCACTTTATATAGCTTTATGGGTTTTTTATTTTATACGTTTAATTTAGAATTTTGTTTTTATATTATTTTATATTTATAATAAATTAGTAATGATTACTTGGTGCTATGCGCTGGCAACTTTACAGCATATTGTCCGTTCCAGCATGTTCTACATCAACAACTCGGGCGCCATGTTCCTCCGGCAGGAGGCGCTGGCCGCCCTCAACACGTCGGTGCTGCACGTGCTGGCCACCGCCGCCGACTCCGGCGCGCCCCCCAGGGAGGTCAGTTCATGATGATGGACGGGGTAGGCCGCAGGAGCCGCAGTCATTGAATTCCGTCATGGTCTCACTAAATTATTCGAATCGCACGACGCCGTATTTGCCGTTCGAATAGTACTACCAAATTAAATCCACTGCAGTAGATATAGAGCGACGCCGTCACTCGCACCGTACCACACGCATCGACTGCACCGAACCTAGTGACATCACCAGCGCGCGGGTAGGTGCGCGACATTGCATACGATCTCATCCATCACTACATAGTATAAAACAAAGTCACTTTCGTTGTCCCTATGTATGCTTAAATCTTTAAAACTATGCAACGGATTTTGATGTGGTTTTTTAATAGATAGAGTGATTGAAGAGGAAGGTTTATATGTATAATAACATCCATTAAATGATGGAGAAATACTTGAGGTTTCTAATGTGATGTCGTAAATAATTAAATTTTTTTCCGCTTACTTTGCAAACGCAGGCTGAACCCTACGACATTTATCAAAATAATGTACTAAGTATTGTACACATTGTAAAGGTCTACAGAAAACTCCGCTATGGTATATGTCTATCTCTTATGGATATCCCACAGTAACATTTAATTTCTTCTTGAAAGTAGGTTGTTCTGTTATTTTATTAAGAAACCTAAATCCACCTAAACTTTGCAATGGCACGCGTTTGCTGGTAAAATCACTAAAAACTTTCATAATAGAGTGCACAATACTCACAGGATGGGTACCGGAGAAGATGTATTGATTCCCCGAATCCCTCTGAAACCATCAGATTTACCCTTACTCTAAATTTAACGCGTGCGAGCCACGGGCAGTAATGAATAAATCAAAACTACTGGATCAATTTTAATCATTTTTTCATTGAATGATATAAGCTATATATTTTATACCCGTGCGAAGCCGGAGCGGGCCGCTAGTATATTTATAAAATGCGGCGAGTGAGCACGAGCCGCTCTTACAGCGCACCTATACAGGTGCGCGATCAAGGAGCTGACTGTAAAGGGATATAGAACTATCAAAGTCATTTTCCGGTGACAGTGGAGCCAATTTAATTTCAAGTCATAATTTATTCACTAGTAGCATATAGTTACTAGGTGGTAGGACTTTTCTGCAAAGTTCCTCTGGTAGGTACCACCGCTTTGCCAGTTATTCTGCCGTCAAGCAGTAGTTCGCAAGCACTACTGTGTTCCAGTTTGGACGGCATTGTAGCTAGTGAAATTACTGAGCAATTGAGTCTTTATGATCTGATATCACAGTCGAGTAATCTTTTTACCAGACTGTGCTGACGTCTCAGGATGATGTGCGCAGTGCGTGTTGCGTGTAACTTTAAAGTTTAGAGTTCCGAGTGACACTGTTCTATTATGGACGGCCGAGTCGCTTAACATCAGGTGACACAACGACTTGCTCGTCACATCACTCATTAACATAAAAAAAAAATAATATATGCGTCCCGCAGACATCAGTCCCGGTGGTGGTGCACGTGGGGCGGGGGGCCCCCGGCGCGGGGCTGGGGGCCCCCGCGCTGGGCGCGGCGGGCGGCGCGGTGGCGCTGCTGGCCGGCCTGCTGTGCGCGCTGCTGCTGCTACACCGCAGGTACCTGCTCAATGCCCTAACGTTGCTTCTTCTTTCCAGGTGTAATCGAAGCTCCGAATTTCTGCATTGTGTGCATTGCTTACATCATTAGTATGGAACGGACATTATTTTTTTCAAACTCAAAAAGTATTATAATAGGCTTGCTATGTTTAACATTAAGTACTTTATGGTTGTATATGCTTGGAACAATAACTTAATTATACTTATTTCGCCTTGTAAAAATAAGGAAGAACCTACATCTTGGGAATCAGAGTTGCGATTATTACATATTTACTAAATGGATGGTTAAATGTAATTTAATTTAAGATATATTGATATATTAAAATGAAATAATATCAAACAACGAAAGATTGTAGAATAATTGTATAGTATTTAAAAGCTAAAATGTAGTGTTAATATGTGATACATTTAATTGTTTGTTTGCCTTAATTACGGCTTATTATGCAATAAAAAAGGTGATGATGAATATGATTTTAGTAAGGAACATAAGTAGACATCATTATGAGCACATTAGGGAGAGGGAAATGGATTTCAAATTATCTCTTAAAATACTAACCTGTATTGTAAAGATACAACGGGTCTATTCGCGCACAAAAATTATCAAAATATAATTTTGACTAACCTCGACGTTTCGACCAAGTTACATTGGCCGTGGTCACGAGGGGACTGGAGTAGCGGGTGTCAGCATCGTGCAGAACGGGCGTCGTCTCCAACTACCCGCATTTGATGTTGTAAATTTGAAAATTTGAAATTTGCTGAGGAAGGACTAACCTGTGCTTCCAGGCGTCGTCGCTCCAAGTCATCCCCTACACAACCAGGCAAGCCCTACCTGGCGCATGAAAAAGCCACCCCTAGCTCTCCGGGGCCCATCAACCAGGCTGGGGCCGCGGACACGGCGGGGGCCCCCGGTGCTACTGGGACCCTGGGTGGGTCAGGTTCGCTGCAGAGCGTGAGCGCGGGTGCCAGCACTATTCTCGCCAACTCCAGCAGTAGTCTGGATTTAAGGGAATCTATGCAAAATAATGGAATCGGTGGTCAGTAATGATTCGTACAAGGTTGTTGCAAAAATTAAGTTTATTTTGGTATCCTATTATTTAATAACTTATTTATGCTATAAAACAATCTGAAAACTTCTCGCGTTGCGGGCAATTGTGATGTAGTAAGTTATCTACTATCATCACTATCATATATCGATGATAAAATAGTTTATTGATTGCATACATGCATAAAAAGTAGGGTAACTTTGCAGATGATTTCTATAACTAAACTCTCTCTTTCTAGCAGGTAGCACCCGAGGCCCCCCTCGCCCCCGCAGCAAAGTGGCTCCAGCACCGGTCCCCCCTGCACCCCCCGCCCCCGCGCTGATGTCAGACCACGTGGGGGGTGCGGCGGGGGGCCGCTCGGGGGTGGCCTGGCCGAGCGCTACCATACCCGCGCGGGTCAAGAAACTCAGCTGGGATGATGCCGCTGATAAGAAGGTACGAACATATCCATGGTATATAATAATAATAAACTCTGTCAGAGCCGGCTAAGGGATATCCAATTATCCATGGAAAGGGTAGAAGCATTCAAGCAGACCAGCGATCTTCAAGCCACCTGCCAAGCATGGTGATTGTGACCAACCCACTCTATGATAAACGTCCAAAATGGCGTTTCATGAGAAAAGCCTGCGATCGGCAGTGGAAGTTTTGCGTCTGTTGATGAGAATACTGACCAAACAATTATCAAATAAGTTATTTTTAACAGTTGTAAAAATTTGCTTCTATAAAGACAGGATTTGCACACCATCGAATATTATTCCTGAATTAATTTATCCACGAGCGAGTGTGTAATCTGTCAGTTTGTGCAGGACAGCGCGCCGGAGCTACACGACGCCACCAACCCCGCGCTGCACGACACCATGAACCTCACCGTGTACTTCTAGTGGGGGCCCTCCCACCGGGGGCCCCATACTCGGAGGAACAATTCCATTTGCCGGGGACCGTGGCATCCTCTGACGTACTACCTCCGACAATGAATCATAAGCTATGGTCAGAAAGGCCTCCTGTCTGTTTTCTTTTACCCCCCAAAAGCTGGAGCACGAAGAGGTCCAAGCAACAACTTTACCTCCATTCTTTACCTCCACTTCATGCTGTTAATACTGTCCGACCATTGCCGATGAGGTCTTTGACTTCACATGAAAGGGAATCTTCGAGAAACTCTAGTGGTAGGAGCACGGAGTACTTCACTCCATGGGGGCCCCCGGGCCCCACGCTTGGATCGTTAGCGTACGCCAGCACAACCATCATCAACAACGGCTTCGATGGAAGCGGCATCCTTAAACGTGGAAGCGACCTAGAGGAAAACAATAACATTCTCGAATCAAAGACCTCCAAACAAAGTAAAAAGAAGTTGGCTTTGACGTGGGGGCCTCAGAAGCGGAAAGACGAGAAGCAGGTAAGTCGCAAGAGCGTGAAGTTCTCGGCGTCGACTTGGGGCCCCACTGACTGGGGCCCTGGTAACCGAGGGCCCACGTGCTGGCCCACGGAACCTCACCTCGAGGTACGTGCGCCCCGCACTCTTCGGGCGACGTACTTCAACTAATACTTGAATAAGTTAAACGTCACGTTTTCCTACTTTGTCATTCAGTTTTGCATTCTACAAAATCATGAACCAAATGTGTGTGTGTGTGCTGTAAAGTATTTTGCAATACGCCGAAGTTAGCCTGTCGTATACAACGCAAGAAGATAATCATTCCAAATGTTAAAGTCGATCGGGGAACTTTCTTATTTCTAGCTGATAGACATATACATTTCATAATCACGATGGATAATATTCTTGTCTTCCTAATTTACAGAAGTAGGTATCTTACAGAAGCGAATTCTGAAATTCTGTGTTAGACCAATATTACTGTAATTATTACCTATTTAGATAGATCGAGCTTATTCTCGTATGTGTAGGCTGTGTAACATTTATAACATTACCAAAATATTAATCTTTAATATTAATTAGCTAGCGAATTAATATAAGTTGTTAAATTGTGAGCTTTAGATAACAGGTGTAAATAAAGTATTGTTCAATTTATTGAAACAAAATAGTATAAACTCTAAGATAAACAAGTTGGCCAATAAAATTATACATTAGGTAAGTCTTGGCTGTACCTAATTATTCAAATATAAAAATGAAAATGTCCATTATTAAATGACCTATCTAACTATTTATATTCTACTTAGGAAGTACATTGTAAAGTAATAAATTAAATATTATTATTATTACCTAGTGTATGTACCAATTGTTAATAAATTGTTTTAGTTACAAAATTGTGTTTTCTTTCTGCACCAATGTATAATGGGGAAAATAAAATGTTTCAGAATTGTAGATATTTGTTTGAATGCTGTTGGACTCTATCGACCTTTAGCATAAGCCGCCCTGAGGTAAAGCTTTGGCATGGGTCATTGCCGGAAGAAGACTAGATCTGTTTCTGGTTCCGTAACCTGAACTCGGGCTGAATTTCTGATGATCCTAGCACAGCGAGAACTGCGGCTGCGATAGGACTGTCGGGGCCGCGACGATGTTGAGCTTTATAATTCGGTAGGTACTCTATAAAAGATGGGTTAAGTTACCTTCTTAGGTCAAACATAAGCGTACCTTCATTTTTTTTTATAATTTTCCTTCCAATATTGAATGACGGCAGCAACAGCTACGCTAGTACCTACTCTTAGTTAGTCTGTGGTAAAGCGCTGTTATTTTAGTATATACTTAATTAGGTAACTATTTAAATCCCCGGCATCTTTTTAAAGATTTTGAATAAAATACCGTCGAAAAAGTAATAAAGCAGCAATAAAATAGGTACATAAAACAGTAGTAGGTACCTACGCCTAACTAGGTACTCATTTGCAAATGTCTACTATATTATTTATATTTTATTATAATCTCTCAATAAAAAGTAACACAGCATTTTTTTTCTCCTAAAAATCGCACTATTCTCGGTTGCTTCCTACTTGTAGGTAAAGATCAGAAGAGACCAAAAGAAATAGCTTCAAAAAATCTACTCTTTCTTGCCCGTCAGTAATTGGATTTCCCTGTATAGCGAGCTAGGTCATATTATTACCAAGCGCCATTCATCCATTCATGTAATGTGGTAAAAGGTGGATAGACGCATACAGCGGCGCCATAATCAAATCTGCAGCCATCAGCCGCCCGCAATTTCTCCAGCCACCGAGAGGCGCTCGCCGCAGACGTTCCTCCGCGGTCGAACGGTGCACACGTGCAGTAGAAAGTAAACAGTGCGTACTCACGCGAGCAGATGTGATCTCACTCTAAAGGTATGTAGAGCTTTCATAGTTTGGTGATGACATTACAATGAATATTTTTGTTACCAGTCAAAAATTACAAGTCTACGTTGGTACTTGTAATTTTGTAGCCTACTACAGGTAGGCTAGGTACCTATACCTACCTAATAAGTAGCAATTGTGGTCAGTCGGTCTTATATCGAGGTGAGTGTTGTCTTCCAGGCCACCTTTAAACGAGCAAAGATTTTGATTTTTAGTTAAGTATTTATAACAGAAAACTTTATTTTGGAAGTAGGTATATTATATGTACCTACATTGTTAAATTTCATCTTGATACAACAAGCCCGCACAATAAACAATTCATTGTGAACTTGTTATTATTATTATTTAATTATTTATTATTGAAAGTTTGATTTACTGAAAAATCTGTGCATTTGCATTTGCGGAAAAACACAATTAGGTATGATTCCTTTAAACATCAAAATACACATTGGATTGGAAGTGCTTCTGCTGGTCCGGGCTTTCGCTGGTTTCGGGCGTCGCATTTTGGTATCCTGCGTGTTACCTACATTAGACGGCATGACTGCCCAACCAATAAAATAAACTATATGTCTTTTGGATTAGTATTTACAACTCTGACACTGGCTATCATTGTTTGTTTTGGTATATATTAATTTATTCAGTTATTATTATACCCGATATATTTTTCATGAAGTTAGTGCTAACTATATATAGTTCACCATTATCAACATTCACTGCCTCATGATTTGTTTATAATTTTTTTAGGTACTCATCGTGTGAATTAAAAACGAAAGTACCTAGCCACTTTATTATGAAATTTTTGCATTAAACACTTTTACCTTTACAATATTAATACAGTGGGAAAACCACATTAATCATGAGTAAGCGGATACACGGAGTCAAGTCAAGCGCAGAGCCAAGTCCTTGTTTACCGGCGTCCACTTTCTCCGGTTGTGTAACCGACAGGCGATGGAGGTGCGACCGGTTACCGCCGCGCCGTGCTCAATGGATCGCATAACACATGATGTGCTGTGACTGAGAATGCTCTTTGTTTTCATACGGCGATGTAGGTTAGGGGCAATCGACACGTAATAGGTGTGAGGTCACCGGAGTTCAGTAGGCAGGTCTCGAGCGTGACGTCGAGTCAGCAATATAAACACATACTAAACGAAGCTACAGAAACACCAAGCATAAGCTTTGATCCTATTTAATGTCAAAGTAGGTTACGGTAAAACTTGAGTTTAGGTACATAGCTGGGATGTCTTTATTAACTATCCTGTTTGTGTTCCTCAGATGTCATCCACAATATTCATGGTGATGGTGCTGCTGCTCAGCAGTGGCGTTAGCAGCGACAACAGCACCAGCCCTATCGACTCCAGCGACACCTGCGCCTTGCAGCCCGCGGAGGGCCCGTGGAGCGCAGCGCTCGAGGACTGGGTCACCGCCGAGCGAGTCACCGTCGGGAGGCACGGTCAGTGTCCTACTGGGTCGGTGGGCACTGTCAATGGGATCGGACATCCGGGGGAAATGGTACATTCAGGAAGCTTTTAGGATTACTTCTGGACAGATAAGCCCGTTGTTATGAAAAGTAATTTTTTTGGTAGGTAAGGTAATCTTCATAATTTTTTTTTTATCTCTAGATGATTATTAATACAATTCAGTTCTAACTGAATTGTCGTTTGTTTGCCTTGTCGGAGAAGCCTTATTGGACCTATGCTGCACTCACTATATTCCCCCATGTAGGTACGCGTCGTATGAAGCAGATTTTGGCACTTTGTAACTTTCCTAGCTTTCTAATTTAAAAATGTAGGCAAGTTATGCCTGGAACACATAATATAACACTGGTGTCGATTCTGTGTTGCGTACTTTAAAGCTAAACGAAATTAACATATTTCCGTCTTGTTCATTTCCCTTTTATCAGAAGAGTACCGCCATACTTTAAGTTTACTTTAGTTTTAGAGAATGCGACACAGAATCGACACTACTATTCTAGTAATTACCATTCGGTTAATTTTTTTATGAAATACATTTCTCTAATCATATTCCGACGTGTTACTAAACCTACCTGCGTATCTTATGGAATCCCATTACCACAGGTCGTATAATGGCGCTGCCTAAGACGCAAGGCTACTACGTGTCGGACCGCATCGACCTGGTGCCGCCACCGCCGCCTCCACACTACCCGCCCGGCACGCACGGCACGCACGGCACGCATAGCATGCAACAAATGTTGCACCCTGGGCCATACCCCGCACACCATGGCCCTCCAGACATGCGTCCACAGAACCAGCCTCCCAACAAATTCCCTGGTTCCCCAGAATCCCCCAACATGCGCCTACAGAACCAGCCCCCTCAGTCGGCCCCGCCGTCCGGGCCCCCGCTCCAGGCACCACAGGGCTCCATGCCGTACGATGAGTGGCAAGTGACGCCGCCTCCGCCGCCCGGCGCGGGGAAGATAGTCAACCGACCACCCAACCCTTACAAGGACCAGTTTAAACCTAGTTATGTAAGTTTTTTAAGCTGTGGAAGAACTTTCTGGAATTCTATAGCGTCTTGCGAAATGATGCCTGGAACTAGAAACGACTGTATTAAAAATCAAAAATTAAGCCGCTTCACTTCACAAAATTAAGACACAGAGGCTGGTTATATTCTTAGACTTTTGAATAACTTATTTTGATTGATTCCACCAAACTCCCTCCACCCCAGCCGGCGCCGCCCCCGCAGCCGATCCCGGTGCAGCCGAGCGTGGACCGCGCGGACGAGGCGCAGCCGGCGCCGCACAAGCAGGTGTCCGAGACCGACCTCTACCTGCTCGGGGCCATCGAGAAGCTCGTCTACCGGGTCGACCTCATGGAGAAACGGCTGCGGAAGATGGAGGAGAACGTGCACTACTTGGTCGCTGGCGCTGAACCGAAACCTGGTGAGTCAATTACCTAGTTAACATTGAGTCGTGACCCTAAATAGTACCATCCAGACTAATTCTTATAGGTTTTGTAAGTTTCCATTTATTTACCAAATTGACATTTACTGTAGATAATTACTTTTCGAAGTATTATCGCGGAAACCCATTGATTGCAGACAAGTGAGTTCCTCGTAGCGTTCAATTTAACTAGGAAGCTTTATGTTCAACAGTCGGATCTTAGAACAACTCTCAATTCGACTTCCAACTACTGACGAATACTTATCATTGAACCACGTAAAATTAGGTGTTTGCTTTTCTCCTCGTAAGTTTAACAATTAGTTCCACCCATTCCAGAGCCGTGTCCGTCCAACTTCACCCGCGTGGGCGGCGGCTGCTACCACGTGTCGACGGAGGCCCTCAACTGGAAGAACGCCAACTACGCGTGCCGGAAGGTGAAGGGGTACCTGCTGGAGCTGGACGGGGACGAGAGGAGGACCTTCACCAGCGGACTGCTCGCTAATAACAACTTCAAAGGTAACCTAACTATTCTACAAAAAACTTTTTCATTTTATGTAGCTGCAAAAAAAATCTTTTCGATCTTACCCCCAGGTTACGACTACTGGAGCGGCGGCTTGAACCCAGGTCTGCTGTGGATCTGGTCGCACTCGGCGCAGGCGATAGCCAACTCGACCAGCACCAGTAGCGGCGCGACCATCGTCGGCGACGGGCGGTGCTTGGCGCTGGTACACGACGCGGCCTCCACCGCCTACGTCTACAGAGGACAGGACTGCGCCCTCAGGCACCGATACGTGTGCGAAAGGGATGAAGATAAAACTAAGTTAGGGAACGAGATCGAGCGTGTCGCGAGACAGATGCGGCAAATGAAGCGGATACCAAAGATGAAGTGGACCGAGGACTTGGCTTAGTCACAGCCATCACGCAATCATCTCCGGGTTCACTTATCGTAGAAAGTCGTACGATCCGAGTCGTTGGGTAGCCGACCGACGCAGTTTGCGACACATCTCGTATGACATCACGCGTGCCGGAGCTACTCCATGGGAACTTATGATAAATTATTGTAAAGCAGATGCTTGTTATCTTATAAAATGTAGCTTTAAATAAAATAAAAAACTTTCTAACGTGTTGTTGGAAATTAGGTAGTCTGAATATTTCAGTTATTTATGAGCGATAATTATTTAATTTTAAGTTTGTAAATACATTATGAATTACCTTATCTTACTTGTGGTTTCATTTAAAACAAACAATGTGGTCTCTTCTGCTAGGTTTATTACAAAAAACTCAATATCTTTACACTAGCTTACCATCACTAATTATTTACAAAGTTATTAAATCACAACAAAATAACTCATTAAAATAAATACTTATTCATATTTTATAACTGTCCACTCTGAAGAAACTCTGGGCATTCCCCAGAGTTGCTTCAGACATTTTACAATGTGATTTTGTGTTCCCTCACGTTAAGAACAGATTGTTCAACTTTCGATTTTTGAAAATTCGTTATTCGAATGTACACGTTCAGGCGAAGTCAGAAACGCAATACAAATATATGTATCGAAACAATACTGCATTACATACATTAATATATATTTACATCCTAAGAACTCCACACGTGAACGCAGCGATAACTTTTACAATTCTGTCGACTAAAACCGACGAGTACATAAATAAAAGAGTTGTGATCGGTCCCAGATAATAATTTAATAGAAAACTGTACAGTTTAGAGGGAGTACGAGTATCGGTCGTACGATGTATCAGTGTACTTGAGTACGAGTATCGGTCGTACGATGTATCAGTGTACTTGAGAGGCACTTTTGATGATGTTTCATTTGAGGCACTTTTATCAGTTATTTTGTTTAGTTTTCGTCAGCCTGTGGCATATAGTAACCGTAGTTAAATATAAACATTCCTGTACATTGGCCGGCGTTAAATCTCACTATAGTAGCTCAGAATCATTATGAAAACGTCACTATAAATTATGTTTATAAAATGGCCAAATTATTTACACTTTTCATTGTATAAGTTTCCAATGTATAACAGATGGAACAATAAATAAATTATTATAAAAGATTGACATAGACGGTATGTCAAAAGAATGGCATAAATAGGTGCAATCAGGAGACAAGTTCAAGTTTATGATATCCGTTCATTTTTGGCGGATGAATATATACGATTTTTCATTTTATTTTTTGGATTCAATATTCATTAACGAAAAATCTTTGCTTTCATTTTAAAAATCATCAAAAAAAGCGATTAAAGTAACAAAAAGCAAAAACTCTTAGTAACAAAAATCTGCCCCCTGATTGGTTACATACAAACTACACCATTTCTTTAAACATCAGGGAGTGGGAACGGAAACAATAGATCAAATCAATCACATCAAACGAGATTAATATATACGATATTATTTACAATCGGTGGAGGAAGTCTCCAACGTCACAAGGCGCAGCTCGCGTCGTAACAAACTTATACATTTTATTCTGTCGACTCATTCTTAATAGTCCCGCCCACGCGTGTTTATGGCGAAATTCATTATTATAGAGATACATTACAAGGCGGTGAAATTTACATAATTTGAGTGATATTAATTTACATAAGTTACGCGTCGTGTTGTGGGGCGATGTAGGCATACACCGAGGTGAGGAGCGGCACCGGCGGAGCGGCAGGTATCAAGAACGAGTCAAGCTGCGACCGGCCCACACCGACCATCGTAAATAAAGCTTGTAACCCTTTGCTATGTTTCATTATCATTATGCATTACATGATATATAATCGAGACTAACAAAGTTCACGAACTTTAAAATTTGGAATGCTCGCTCAGAACTAGAGAAAAAAATAGGAATCATATTTTGATTCCATTCTGAAGCCCACTACACACCTTCAGTTTTAACCGTGCGATTTATATATTTAACCAGTATAATTAACCTTCTTCCTTAGCTGTACAGTTTTACTCAAATCTATCCAAAATGGCAATACATAAAACTGTGTATGTGGCTGAAAAACTGCACAGTTTTGTGTACGTAGTGTACACTTTGTGATTTATCTGTACAATTAATTCGCTAAGTTATAATTAAAGGTGTGTATGGCTTTACGCAGGAAACGCAAGTAATCGAATGGAAATTACACCAAGAATTCTCTAAAATGAATATACGATAGGGAGAGGAAGGATTCCTCCCATCTCTCCGAGAAAAGCTACGCCATCCAGGCTGCATGCACGCTGCGAGATAATTTTATCTCGCATGGAAATGTAAATCTGATACAAACATGATGTTTCAGCACAATGCGAAGACAAGATTATGTCGCACGCGGCTGCCGTGCCCCCTGCACGGGAACAGAAACCAACTATAGAAACGGGTATCGTCAAAATGAATGGAAGCTTTCGTAGTTATTGGCCTATAGTTCTGAGCGTCCCGCGTACATGACCTTCTTCCACCGGAGAATTGTGAACAATAAGGAAACGTGGCTCTTGGAAGACGTTTCCGTAGTCGTAGCGGATGTCACGTGACCTCCCCCCTGCAGCCGGTGCAGGTGCACGGCGGGCGCTAGTTGAAGTGGAACTTGAACTGGAAGGGGCTGCCGTGCTGGAAGTGGTGGAAGGGGTTGTGGAAGGGCCCGCCGCCGCCCCCGCCGCCGCGCTGCGTCTCGGGGTCCAGCGGGTCCTCGCCCTGGTCGAACTGGGCGCGCTTCTCGGGGTCCGTGAGGACCTGCCGGCGTTATAGGGTTTATTAAATGTTCTTGTTATCCACTCAGCTAATTTTGGAAACAAAAATGGGTATGTACCTCTTTAGCGGCGGCGACATCGATGAACCGTTTCTCTGCGAGCTTTTTGTCATCTCCGTGGTAGTTATCGGGGTGCCACTTCTGCGCCGCCTTGCGGTACGCCTTGATGATCTCCTGCTTCGTGGCCGTCCTGCACGGCGAGACGATAACGATAATATTACGATCATTGAAATAATGATGGACATAAATCCTGGTCTCAGCAACAAATTGTACTCCAAACAAAACTTTCACATAATAGAATATCACGTCGTGAGTTTTTAAATTAATTTGTTTCCATTTTTTTAATATAAATTGATTGACCTGTTTTTAGGAATACTAACGGGCACGTGATTGGACAAGACGGTGAGTCAGGCAGCTAAACAAAAAAGATCAAGATTACGATGTACATTGAAGAATAAATTATAAACAGTAGCTTAGGAAGTGCTCCTGGTTTTATTAAAACAGATATCCTGGTTATGGTACCAAATACAGCCTCTGTGGTGTGGTGGTGGAGTAGGTCGGCTCACAGCCCAGAGGCGGCGGGTGCGGCCCCGCGGCAGGCCCGTATGGACATGCAGGCCGGGTACCTCGGCACGCCCAGGATGCGGTAGTAGTCGCGGCGCTCGGCGCGGCGCGCGGCGGCGGCGGCGCGCGCCAGGCCGTCCCGCGCGCGCGCCAGCTCGGGCTCCAGCGCGAGCGCGTCCCGGAAGGCGCGCGCGGCGTCGTCCAGCTCGTCCAGCTCCAGCAGCGCGTCGCCGCGCTCGCACAGGATGCGCGCGTCGGGCCGCAGCTCCAGCGCCGCGCCGCAGTGCTCCAGCGCCTCCGCGTACAGCCCCTCCTGGAACGCGGACGGGCCATGCTGATCCCAAAACGAAGGTAGCCGCGAGAACAAAACAAAGAATAAGTGGCGGCACAAAACTCTAGCGCCGTCTGAATAGTAAAACAACCTGTTACAAGCCTTGCAAAACTTTAAAATTAACTATTTACTAATGTTTGCGCGCGCGACAGTATCCATTCATGCCTTTCACATTTCGCTCAGCGCAAAATTTTCGTGCCACTGCTTATAATCAAATTTTTTAGCGATTACGGAATCTTTATTCCATATTCGCAAGTGGGTACTCTTACCCACTTGCGAAGCGCCTCAGAACATAAACGACGTTTATCGACGGTTGTATTGGTTCGCCCGCTTTCGCTCTGGAAAGTCCGTCGTCCAGAAACTGGTCGACAATGACTGATTAAAAACAATTGTAATAGCTGATGATGATACTCAATCTACAACATTAGTGTTGTAGATTGAGTATCAGCGGACGAAATCGCCATCGCGTCTTCGTCTGTTTAGCACACACAATAATTAATAAAATTAAAATCTTTGATTTATATTAGAAATCTCATTAATCAATGAATCAAATAAAAGAAGTCGATACCAAAATTGATGATGATGAATTCAAAATCAAAAACTTCTTTCACCATTACCATAACCAGAAACATAATGCACTCATATGTGACTTAACGGAAGTTCATCTTAAATACAAAACGATATTGGAACATTTAGTAACTCCAGATTAAATAGTAAGGAAAAAATTTGAATCACGAACGAGATTTAAACCCGCATCCATCTATCCCTAATGCTGGGATGTCCCGGCTTTATTTAAGCTACAAGAGATCTCATGTCCAAATTTATCCTTCACCTTTTACAACTAACTTACGGTACCATTCGTAATTCAAAATTTCACATTACAAATTAGTCTGTAGATTACGCTGAGCCAGCGATACTGCTATAAAGATCATAAACATGTAGTGTAGCGGCGGAGTCCCATAGACACAACGTTCCAGAGGCAGCAGCCACTGACCTTGTTGGAGCAGCTGCAGAGCCACTTCCGGGCCTCCAGCACGACGAGCGTGACGTCGCCCTCGGCCCGCAGCGCCTGCCGCGCGGCGTCCCGGCAGCCCGCGAAGTCCCGCGCCGCGCTGCGCTCCTCGCACTGCGCGAGGGACTTGTCCACCTTCTTCATCTTCTTGTACAGGGGGAAGCACTCCTTGTGCTCGGGGTCTAGCTTCAGACACTCGCGGATTTCCTGTTCATTGTAAGTAACGATCTGGTCAAAACTGTGGGATCCGTGGGATGCAGGGGGCTAGCAGCCGTTCAAAGTGGCGCTTTATGGGGAGGCCTACGTTTGACTATGCAATATTTTGGACGTGCATAGGAAATACCACGGGCAAGTATTTTATTAGACAAACAATGACGACAAAAAGGCATGACAGAACTGATATTAATGAAATGAGTATTTTTATATTACTTCTTTCTCCTCAACACCATCTAACGGATTCTATGGACTATTATTTTCTTTTTAATGGCCTGTCAGAAAACCTCCCATAGTTTATTTTTTCATCGTGAATTTGTGATTTATTGTCAATGGTTAAAATAACGTGTCCTCAATAAAGCAAACAGTTATAAAACAAATCCCAAGTAATGATGCTGTGATCATATGTCACCTTGAGCGCGTCGCTGACGTGTCCGAGCTGGTAGAGCAGCGAGCCGAGGCGCAGGTAGCCGGCCGTGGAGTCCTGCTGCAGGCGGTTCACCGAGCGGATGTCCGACACCGCGCTGAACAGGTCGTCCTGCAACATTCGGGGCGCGCGTTAACGCGGGTCGCAGAAGGGACGACAGAAACGACATATCTACTGTACGACGACCGCGGAATCGACCGCTAACGGACTCGCCGTCGTGCCAGTGACCCGAGGACGCGTTCCGCTCCGCACGGGAGCTGGACTGACTTGAATAAATGCTGGTAGGAGGAAAAGCACAACAAGCCCCACTAAAGGCCGCATATACCAATACAAAAAAAAGGAGTGTGCTTTAGACCACACAACTGATTAAAAATTTCTTTAGCTTCATCTATCGGTATAACTGTGTTTTTGCTTTGTTTAATGTTAATGTCGCATTTTACCGCACATACCAACACAGTAATACTATAATTTTTAACTTTGCATATTGACAATGGAGACCTATGTGAATCAGCAACTTTAGAGTTCCGTTCACCTTACCAGCTTAGTTAAGTCGAGCATGCTTAATAATGGAGGATAAGGAGAAGGACAAGAGCAGTGCACTGACCAGCGCGATGTAGCAGTCGGCGCGCAGCTGGCGCAGGCCGGCGGCCCAGGGCGAGGCGTCCAGCAGGCGCGAGGCGGCGGCGGCGGCGGCGCGGTGGTCCCCGCCGCGGTAGTAGGCGCCGCACAGGCGGTACTCCTCCGCCAGCTCGTCCACGCGGCCCAGCGCCTCCCGCGCCTCCAAGTTGTGCGGCTCCGCCTGCGTCTGCCCGCGACCGTTACCCCGGCCCGTTATAGCTCTCTACTCACTGCTGAACGTAGGCTTATAGCGCCACTTTGGACGCTTATGGGACGGGTTTGCAATAGTGTCACTGCACTTGGTAGAGTGAGAGAGTGTTGTAAAATTTGCCTATTAGCAGTAATTGTTACGAGTTTAAAGTACCTTTTGTTCGTTTTGTGATCAGAGTTCACCTTAAAACGCATCTTGTCCTGAAGTAATAGGATGTGTGTGTAACATAATATAATAACACAATTTATATTTTCGTTCAATACACAAAAAAGTTCACAGCTTACAATAAACTCAAACAATAATAAATGAAAAATATGTATTGTCAGCTATTCAAATGAATACTGTATTTATTGTGATAGAGGATGATACCATATCATGTGATAGATAAATGTTTAAACAAAAAACAGTGTATTTATAGTGAATGGTGTACACAATATTGAAACAAATAATATTAATGATTAAAACAATATTTACTTTTTATAAAATATAGGCTAATATATAAAGAATACAAATGTTTTCTAAAACAAATACCAAATGAAATTATTATTTTTTAATCCCGAAAGTTTTTAAGAACTTTGGGCCTGCGTGGCCATGTCAATCCTATCAGTTGGGACACAATAATCATCATCGCCACATTTTGATGAAATATCAATTAAAATTATGTTTTGAAATCCAAGTCAAAAGTGTTGAAAGTATTTTGCAAGTGTTAATGTAAACACTAGTGTGTTATTGCACCGCCGTGTTATAATGTAGTGTGAAATACAGAAACAGTCACATAATTCTGATACTAATTTATAACTGCCATGAAACAACAGCGATAAGAATACGCTGAATTGCTGATAAGGACAATTTCAATGCAGATATTAATTTTTTACCTACATTTTAAAATGATATGAAATTAACCCACAATATATTCTACTTTTTTATATACAAGTATTATCATCTATCACCCTAAAATAAATATCTTTTTAAATTAAATAATCCTCACCCACAGCCTCCTAATTTAGACCAAAAATATTATGCTACTTCCACTTGAATGCCCTAGCTTGGTCCCCCAGGGAATTGCACACACACAGCACTCGCTTTTCAATCCTGATCCCTTACTATGCTTAGGTACTGATTATTATGTGCACAATAAATAGCAAGTAGGCTTATCAGATCACTTACCAATACTAATTAGGTATATATCAGAGTAAGGCAGCTTGTATACTCCAATATGATACTATAGCCTAACATGTAATGGGAACTGGTATACTCACAACTTGTAAATAGTCTTCTTTGGCATCCTCATATTGTGCTAGTTTGAGGTAGACATTGGCTCTCTGCAAGCGAGCCGATGTGAAGTCAGGCTTCAACTCCAATACCTGTGGAAGTGCAGATATGCAATCATATTATCAACTATTTTGTTATGTCTAGGTAATCTTACTATTATTGTATGGTGAATATGTTAGAGATTAAAAATATTCTTCTTCAGAAATTACTCGGTGTAATAAACATCAAATTCATTACTCAATTGTTATCTCACAGTACATAAGGCTTAGTTATCTCTAGCCCTCAAGATGAAAATTCAAGCTTCACTGAAAAATACTTCTCTTATCTATTAAACAAATTGGTAATATACAAAAGTGTGACCTCACACAACTTGATTAAATGATTGCTCAATATATAAATATCACTAGAACTAGAACGCGACTATAATGGGCAATGAACAACAAATCAAATTCCCAATGTCTTCAAAGTCTCACTGTTCCACCTTGACATTGAAGTATATAAAAGCAAATTAATAAACTAGAATGGTACCACACAGCTATAATTAACAACTGTTACAATTATTTGAGTAAATATTTTTTACTCCTATATGTATATTGTATGAACCTAAATATATATATATTATGTGTATTATTTATATGCAATATAACTTTTTTTTGTATAGTATTATTATAATTTTTCTCATTTCAATATTGAAACTGGCCTGATAAAAAATAAACAGTCTCATGCATACTCTAACCTCACTTACCCTCAACAAATCATATTACACACACACACACACACACTCACACAAATACAACACGTGCATACATACCTAATCCTCATTCTTCCTTACAATCTCGTACTATGGTTTTGTTGTAATTCCGTACGTTGATACACTTGATTGCTGGTTTGTAACCGATTGAAGTTGAATTTTGGATTTGTTTGTTTCAATATGCAGTCAAAGAAAATGATTATTATTTTTTCCCTCTTTTTAAGTGTACCTACTACATTAAATACGTATAAAGTTTTTTTTATATAAATTGGAAGAGACTGAATTCCACGACACAGGTCATCCTAGTGTGGGATCCAGGGATCAACCCTAGACTATGTTTCTTTTTTTAATGTTTGAATAAATAAATTATTATTATTATTATTATTATTATTATTAATGAAGTGAGACTGGAGTAATTGTAGTGCAGACAATAATTTAAAAAAATGTTGTTACCTTCGTAAAGTCTTGTAGTGCGAACCTGGCCTTGCCAAGCGCATAGTAAACGGTGCCTCGCTTGAAGTACGTGAGGTAGTTATTTGGGTCTCCCTCTGTGCACAATAACACAAACATTCATTACGTAGAATAATTTAAGCAGTTGCAATGTCTTTATAAATCCATTATTCACAAAGACACTACTGCTTTTTTCATGATATCATAGGTATCATAGGACGTTCATAAACTGCTATTTCATCCAGAATTATAACATGATGCAAAGTCCGCCGTAAAGTAGATCACTAGGCTAGATTGTAATCACAAACAACGGAGATAGTGATATGTTATGGTCTTGGGAGTTGATTTAGTGGTGTCGCGACTTAGGCAAGTTAGCCTTCGCAGTTGGCAGTGTCAAGGGCAGCCCTCTGCTAGCGGCACTCACCTACAGCTGCGTGGTAGTGCGTGAGAGCGTCCGACAATTGTCCCCGCGCCAAGAAGTCCCGCCCTAGCTCTAGATGTTTATTCACCTCCGCTGGAGTCGTACACTCTGAAACTAAACAAAAACGTCTAAAAACACAGCACTCTCACATAGAAATAACTGGAAAATAGGTTAAAAAGTTCACCTACATTCTAACAAAACTTCTAGCACTAAAAGCACCAGACATGGTGTCAATCTGTTCCAATTTATATTAGCTAGGTAGTCCATTATAAACTATATTAAAATTAAACACCAGTCTTTACAGCAATTTCACTGCATTTATCCAATTTTCAATACAAAATAATCATTTGACATATACACAGCCCATCTTTCGTTCGTCTCTTTTCGTGGTCTGTTCTGATTGGTCCAAATCAGACATTCAGAATGTCAGAGACAAAGAGTATATAATCACTACGTTCTAGTCTGAGACAGATAAAGAAAAATGTTGACGTGAAATAACAGAAATGTCAAAAAGACAGTTGCCACAAAGAAAAAAAAGGAACAATTGTTGCCATCAAAAAGTTTGTTGCCATTATATAACTATTCAATTAGGTAATAAACAAATAATATATCACTAAACCAGCAGGCCTAGCACGGCCGGTGGACAACTTCTCCCCAGGGAGTAGATAACAAACTTATCCTCACTGTCACTTTATTCCACTCTGCGAGCACGGCCGCGACAGTGGAAAGCTTTATCCGGGGGATAAACGGCGGGAGTAGCGTTTTTAGATTTCTCTACCGTATTGTTGCCAGTATGAGAAAATTTTAACTAAAATGACATTACATGCTTCAATATTTTGTTCAGTCCATCAAACCATCGGTAATTTTTCGGCTTAATATACTGGGATTGAAGACCAAATATAAAAATTAAGAAAAAATAAGGTTTTTGAGTCTGTGACCCTGTGTTAATCAAAGAGTATGTAACGACTACTATGTATATGACTGAGAGTAAGTGAATAGTTTATATTAAATTTTATTTTGTTTGTAATATGAGCGGAATAACGTGATTAATTATTGTGTAGTAGTTATATTTTAAATTTTTATATGTATTTATTTTATAATAAAATATACTCAAAAAATATATGCATCATTTAAGTTAATTACGTAAATTAAATAATTTCCTTATTAAAACTAAACTAATAATTGTATTTTCACGAATATTTCGTTATGTATTTTTTTGTATTGAAACTAATTTCCCGGGATTTAGAAGGGATTACTTGCATTCCGAATGCTCCTTCCGTGTAAAATTCGAGTTCCCGCGATTAAACGTAGTTATAATAGGCACGCGACATTTTTGTGCCTATTTTAAAACACTTTGACTTCCTTATACCCACCTACAAGAGTCGAAGATAAATACTCTCTGCTTTGTGTCAATTCAAGAGAATATTATCCACTTTTTTCCGAGTCCGTGCTCTGAAGCGGGGAGTAGCGGGATATAATGTCTACGATAATGTCAAAGGGAAATATTTCTTTCCTCTCCTCGTTGCCGTGCTACGTAAGGTGGAGAGGAGGATTATTTTAACTGACAGGTGGAAAAAACCGGGGGAATGACAATTTCTCCACATGCCGTGCTAAGCCTGCTGATATAATTTAATCTAATTTGTTTTTTGTTTATCGTACACGACGAGTTTCCCTTCGCTTAATGTTTGCAACTTGGCTACGTGACATTGCACTGCGCCCTTTATCCTGAGACATCAGAACACACAGTCTAATATTAAGCAGTCTAGTAAGAAGAATACTAGTTTGGGAGATTAGGTCATATTGTCTCATTTGACCAGTAATGTCACTAGCTCCAGTGTCATTCAAATTGGAACACAGTAGTGCTTGCGTACTGCTACTTGGCTGCATAATACCAGGCAAAACAATCCACTGCTTTGCCAGTTACTATTTCCGTTCATCTAGGTAGGTACCAACTATTATGTTAACTTCATAGACATTTGCAGCTCAATTAATAAACAACCTCCGGATATGTTTCCTGTTTCACAATATAACGGTGATAGTTTCGTGACATTTACTCCGCTGCCGAAGGCCAACTGAACTGTACTGAACAACGTTCTGCCCTTTTTAAAGAGGTGACGGAACAAGTTTTGGCCGTCAACAAAACGTCCACAAGTTAATTACACTATTCAATACTACTCTTTCGACGACAAATATTGTAAATAACTTGACTAACTATAGCAACTCTTTTGTGTAAATAATCCTATATGGTTAACAACACCTACCATCTAATTACGAGAAAGAGGTCAACAGAAGTATACAGAACCCTAGCTGTATTAGCAGCATAACAATGGTAAACTTGGGAGGCAATTAGCTCAAGAGCTCCCCTGGGGTGCGAGCCTCGGCTTGGGCTGTTGCCGGGATAAGAGGATTCAGAAAAACTACGTCAACTAACTAACACGGACTGATTGATGATGATGATGATGATGATGGTGACCTAAATAATATTTTATGATGTGTAAATTGGTTTTACTAATTAAATGATTATGATTATGATTATTATGGTGACATAGGACTCGTTAAGCATGGTTCTTATGGGATTGAAGGGATGAAACCGTGGGCACAGCTAGTTTACTATACAATAAACAAACCATATTTTAAAATAATTCATAATAAACTGATGAAAGTGTCTTGAATATCTTTTATTTTATTGTCACCCTACAACACACACGTCAAGGGCAAAAGGTTCCTGAAGCGCTATCTCCCTCGGACTGCATTTCCGTCCAATGTGCTTATGCCAGTTAGTATGGAATGTAGGTCCGTATTACAGAACGGTGCTCAGTCATCGATCGGTGCTCAAGCAGAGATTTCATTCATAAATTGATCAATAACTGAATGAAATCTCTGCTTGAGCACCGATCGATGGCTGAGCATCGTTCTGTAATACGGTCCTTAGTAATACATCATTGTTTTTGAACGAAGCTTTGATGTGTTGCCATGTTAATTTTATTTCCGTGATTACTAGTAACAGTAAATGTAAGATTAAAATCATTCATTATATTTGAAGTAGACGTTGCTTACAATGATGGTGCTTAAAACTGATAATAGTCTGACATATAACTCAGAAAACAACTTTTAATCAGTAAATTTGTTTACTTTAAATTTTCACCCACTATAATTATTATAAGGTTAAAACTTTAATAGAACGTAATTTTCTGCTATGCATGTTGAGCAATGGCCTGGCATATCATTATATTCCATTGGGAATAATATGCGTAAGTAATGTGATTATTCTCAGAGCAAGAAAACCAATACTTTTCAGCCAACATCAAAATAGGAGGCGTTTCTTAATTCGATTGTTTTTACCTCATATCTCTGGTATTTATAAACCGATTCCAAAAATCCGTTATTTTTCTCTGGTCTTGGCATCAATATGCGATGTATCTATGTGGCTTGGCTGTATACGATCTGCAAAGAACGGTGGTGGGTGACCTACGACATTTATGTAGTAAATTGTTGTATGCTTGTTAATATGCTTCTTTGTGTGATTTTCATTCCAAAACAGTTGACCTGACTTGGATGAAATTCGACAAAAAAAAAATACTATCTTCATCAACATGAGCTTATTTTTTAATTTTTATCACTAAATTTTGAGAGTTCCGCTGGGAAAACAGGCAACTAGCAGGCACCATGTGAAAATTTCCATCTCCCTACATGAGTAGAGCATGGTAACCGTAGCTCCGACAGATCGTGACAAATCGATAAATCACAGGTCAGATTGCGTCGTCGGTGAGAAGTCTACTTATATGTTACCTTTGATACTTATGCAGCGCCATCTGTGATATGCTTGTTAATAAAATGATTGAGTACTGCTGTTCTCCCATCGTATTGGATTTTTGAGGGGAAAAAGGTATTCAAGAGTGGCAATACCAAAACCCGTTCTTTCATTTTCCAAGGAAAATATAATCCGGTTAGTTTGTGAAATTTACAAAAATTAACAGAAATTCCTATAATTTGATAAAAAATAACAATTATTTTGATTAATATAAATATGCCTGACCCATGCAGTGTAGAGATAAATCTTAGATTAGTGTCTGACACGGAGATAAATCGAGATGTAAAGTTGGATGTCAACATAACCCCAAATAAACTTAGGAGCTGTTCTCGTCAGTTTAGGTAATTGTGAGTGGTGTTTTAGGTATGGCAGACGCAGCGCCATCCACAGCGCCCAAGGCGAAGGCGCCTAAAAATAAGGCCCTCAAAGAGAAGGTTGTGAAAGCTGCTCCCGCAGCGCCCGCTGAGGTCGTGAAGCCAATCCGCAAGGTGTCGTCAAAGGCGCGCCACGGCAGGCTCTACGCCAAGGCTGTGTTCACTGGGTACAAACGTGGTCTGCGCAACCAGCACGAAAACACAGCCCTTCTCAAGGTTTGTTGTTTTTTAATTTTAAGGTTAGACAAGAACATTAAATACTATATTTTAACTGTAACGCTAATACAGAAAGTATCAATAGTCAATTTATCATCACCTTACTAATTAATAGTTCGAATCATCAAAACACTGATGTTCTTAGTTTGTTCTGCATATCCTACTGCCAATCACAATTTTAATAATATGGTAGTTATTCTTAAAAATTAAAATAATGTATAGATAACTACTATGATGCTTATGACATTTGAAACCTGAACTATCATGTTGTCAACCTAATCCTACTGATTGTAATGCAAAACACTAAATTGAAATCACCAATTGGTGCTGAATTATAATACTTATCACTATTTCTATAATTTTCCAGATTGAAGGTACAAAAGACCGTACTGATGCTATCTTCTATGCTGGCAAGCGGTGCGTGTATGTATACAGAGCTAAGAAGAGGACACCTATTGCTGGTGGTCCTCGTGGCAAGAAGACCAAGCTGCGTGCCATCTGGGGCAAGGTGACCCGTCCCCATGGTAATGCAGGAGGTGTCCGTGCTCGCTTTAAGTCCAACCTGCCTGCTCACGCCATGGGACATAGGATACGAGTGGTGAGCCATTTGAATAGCTGATAAAGAAATTCTGTATTTTCATTAACCAATTTTAAATTCTTAGAATGGAGTTACTATTGGTTAAAAAATTCCATGGAAAAGATACCACATACAAAGATCCCATATTGACTTGGAGCAATCGCTTCTAGACAACTTAGACATTAGTAAAAGCTGCTTTTATTACTATAAACAAATATTTTTTTAAATTTCATTATTTAAAAACAAACTTATGATACAGAACAATACTTTGTTGTTGATCTGTGCTGTGTCAAGATTTCATTCAAAGTGATTAAATGTATGAAATCTTTTATCAGCATTAATTCATGGCTGAATGTAGTTCCAGTTCCTTTCAAAAAATATTAATGTAACAAAGCAAGCTTCATTGAACATTGAATGTTTGAATACCATTTACATGTAGTTATTTATACTGTTGGCAGTTATTATGACTGCAATCGTGATATGTTGTTTTATGTGAGGATTTATAGCTTATAAATCTGAAAGATACACACAGGTAGCCCAGGTATTCCTCTAGATCTAAACTTTAAAATGATGCCTATGACATTTGAAACCTGAAATTTTATGTGGACAACATACCCTAACTGATTACTTAAAAACTTTAAAGTTTGACATGGAAAAATATTTCTTCCAGCTAATGCAATTTTTGTATTGTTTCAGATGCTGTATCCTTCCAGGATCTAAGAACGTCCTGTTAATTGTAAGCTTAAAATAAAATCCAAAAAAACAGTATCTTGTATTCTTATTATTGTAAAATACACCAACCTTCCAGATAGATTTAATAGTAGTACTTCTTGGCTGTATAAGTAGATCATGGCTATTATACAGTACAAATGTTTTTATTTTGTAGTAGGTAGTGTAGCAGTAGCATTTAGTAGTAGTTGTTATATTAATGCGGTATTTTTTTATGGAACCAATAATTATAATTATCAATAGGAATGGAGAAGTTGCTCAGCTTTATACAAATCCTAAGTCATTCCTGCTCTGTAATAGGCTGTCGCCAACACTGCTCAAATGAATATATGCAAATGCAATATTTATTTGAGCAAGTATGACCAAGTAGATAACTATCTATCTGACCAAGTATATATATCTATATACTTGGTCGTAGGTCATAGTTAATAGGCTACTCCTGAGGGTACTAGTTAGTTATTTGATAGTTTTTTTTCCTTTCCTGGTATTTTGGCTTCACATATTCTGCGCATTTGCTAGCTTCAAGTCTTAATTTTCGTTCTTCATCTTTGTCAAATATTTTGAGCAACGTTTTCGGATTTATCTTGCGTAGTGTGTTTACTTTCTTATTTTAGTTGTTACAAAATTACAAAAGGTATGTATAAAAGTATCTACCTAATTATCAGGGAGAATGAAAAATATTATAGGTATGTATGTACAAATTAAAAAGTATTTTTATGAGTATATTTACATCAAGTATTTGTGCACAAAAAAAAGTGCATATACTTGTTCTGAGTCTGGGTGTTCGTGGACCATGGTCCTCACAGTTTGTGGGTCCCTAGATACGGGGAATCCTAGTAAGGATCCAGGATTTATGTATGTGATAGTTGGGTGTTTTTATTTTAATATAATATTACACGGTCTTGGCCTTCTAGACGTAATTTTTGCGAGTAGGTAGTTGCTGCACCCCTGATACTTAGTTGCTGACATGTATTCTGCGATACTACCTACCTATTTTCATTATAATGCACTCTGTGTGCAACTCTGTCACGTGACACGTCCTCACCCAGCTGCAGGTAGAAATAGGTCATCATCTGAAGGACTTGGGGACATTGACTGGTTGGTTCTTGAACTGGTAACGAATAATAAATAAAACGCTTAGGTAGTAGGTTTATTTAAAATGTTTTGGTCTTCAGGCCAGTCCAGTCATTTGACTAGAAATAATAAAATAATGAAGTATGCACATAACCTACCTATCATTTTTTTAATTGGTTATAGGTTATATATAGTTTTACTTCAAAAATAAGGTTTACGGTAACTTATTTCATAAAAAACGGCAATTTTATATGTAAAGACCTAATATTATTTAGTAAGCCACAGTACAGAGTACAACTTGCGAATGGCTATCACAGATCGAAACGTGGCGGTAATGGAAGCCCTGGGCTGGTAGGAAAAAGTGGACTAAGGAAAAAAAAACAAGTACGAGCGGGATCATTGATGAGCTCAAAGGAGCCTGTCAATTATCCCACTCGTATGAATAAAATAGTAATAAGGGTATTTTAAAAAAACTGTAAATTGTGCGTACACCCGGAGCACTCACGCTCACTAAAAAGCTTCTTGCGGCGGCGTCGTGTGTCGGGTCGTCCTCTTCCCTCATATATGGTCGAGGAGGGCGATGGCTGGAACATGCGTCAAGCTCGTGAACAGGTGCTGCTTGCGGAAGCTGGTTTGCTCGGTGGTGTACGCACCATTAGAAATAAGTACTTATGTTTTTGTTATTGGCTGTATTGTCCTTCCTGTATTATATATATGTTCATGTTAATAATAGGCTTAATTCAACAATATTTTTAAAAAAAGTAAGCCACAGCTCCGACTAAGTAATTTAAAAAATGTACCTATCTGCATCCGCAACAACCAAATTGTCTTCAATTGCATATTACGGTGGATAAACAATGTGTTTAGGTGATGGAAATACCCATTCCGACAACCCCGCGACATGCTGGTGCCATTAGGCCATCTCACAATAGGTAAATGGATGATTGAAAGGTAATGAAGCTGCTTACAAATTACATGGAAAATTTTAGGCAATTTAAGGCTATGAATATATTTTCTCGAATCTTATCCCTATTGTAGCAAACTCTTTGTTTTTATATAAAACCTGTTTAGTTAAGTTTTTATTCAAAATTTAAAAACTATATTTTTGTTCTTTTTTGGCATTTAGATTTTGACAGATGGTCTTTGATTTTTCGCCTACGAAGTTGGTTGTATTTTTTTGCATAATTTTCTGCTTTTTAAATATACTAATATCATTGTACAAGTCCATTAAGGTTTTTATTATCATCTGCACCACGTAGTTCACTTCACCTATATTACAGAACTATACCTACTAGGTGGTAGGACTTTTCTGCAAAGTTCGTCTAGGTACCACCGCTTTGCCAGTTATTCTGCCGCCAATCAGTAGTGCACAAAATACTGCTGTGTTCCGGTTTGAAGGGCACTGTAGCTAGTGAAATTACCGGGCAAATGAGACTTTATGATCTGATCTCACAGTTTAGTAATCTTATTACTAGATTGTGCTGATGTCTCTAGGTGACGTGCGCGGTGCAGTGTCACGCGAAGCTCTATACTTTAGAGTTCCGAGTGACACTGCAGCTGATATGGGCAGCCGTGTAGTTTAACATCAGGCGAACGGTTAGCTCGTCAAGTCGTTCCTTAACATAAAAAAAATAAAAATAAAACTATAGTATGGTGAATCAAGTCGAGATTCAATCACAAATGTAGGTATCATTTTCTCCTCAGAGGAATTACACTTATTTACCTGTATACAGGTAGGTACTCACTCACTATAAAGTTTCTTGTAGCTTCTGCTTTACAAGCGTAATCGAAGCTTTGGATTGGAGTTTTCTGTTCTGCATTGTGCCGGATTGCTTGCATCAGTACCTAGTGAGAAAGAAAACTTTTTTTTCAAACATATATTGTAATGGGCTTGCTATATAACATTTGACAATAAGCATGTAATTTTATATGCTTAGTACCTACAATAACTTAATTTTAAGTACCAAATATAATTTTGAATGGTAAAAGTGTTAAAAGTAGCCTATTCGCAATAAATCTTTTGATTCTGACTTACCGCTATAGTCTGATATTTCAATGATTTACTGAATGAAATTGAATCTGGTTCTAGAGCACCGTTACCCGACTGAGCGTAGATCTGTAACCGACCGGCCCGCTGCCCTATAACTGTCACATTAAAGTTTGTCTTTTCGAACGTGAAAAAGGAAAGGTACCATCTGCCCAAATCGAAATGAGCAGTAAGTTATATATTATATGAACACCAAGCAAGTCTAATAATATATTTTTGTTTATTTCTATCTTCGTGTGACGATTACTTGATCTATCTACATTATACTGTTGCCAATTTATTTTTATGTTAGTGAATGATCTGACGAGCTAGTCGTTCACCTGATGTTAAGCGACACAGTGTCACTCGGAACTCTTAAAATATAAGTTTCGCGTGACACTGCACTGCGCACATCATGCTGAGACAAACAGTCTGGTAATAAGATTACTCGACAGATCAGATTATAGTCTCAAGTGCCCAGTAATTTCACTAGCTAGAATGCCCTTCAAACCGGAACACAGAAGTGCTTGCGCACTACTGCTTGGCGGCAGAATAACTGGCAAGCGGTGGTAACTACATAGACGAACTTTGCATAAAAGTCCTACCACCCAATTACCTAATTGCCTACTTAAGTGCCCATCAATATCGTATATTAATTAATTCTTTTAATTTTATAATTCATTCAATTCATACGTTGAGCGGTGCGGAGTCGCTCGATACAAGAACTGGGTATCGGTGTCATGGCTGCGCAGCGCTCCATTTCTCATTCACCTGTCGGGCCGGGGCAGGCCGGCCAGAGGGGGCAGGGTACCTTTTGTTCTATTTGTCACACAGCTGCCCGCGACCTTGCACAATGTTATCCTGCCAATATAAGTACCACATACCTATGTCATTACATTATTGCTGACCAGATAAAGGTACTACGTACTATTGCACTCTGATTAACACTATAAATACAACCGCGAAACTGGTTGTATCCGTTTTCACAAATATCTGGGCATATCGATCTTGATCGAATTTGTTGAGGTATCCTAGGTAGGAGTGAATCCTTAGATCCAGGCAAAATACAGAGGTTATATAAACGCGGATCGCAGATATTATTATACCTAGTCAAATAAATAAATGCACATCACCGAGTACTTTTATAAATACGGATTTATTTTTTTCGCTCCGTGCCCATTTCGCTTCGCTTGCAGTTCTTTAAATATGTCTCTTCACTTTCTTTCTGGATATCTTTGACGGATACCTGTTCAGTAGGTATCTGTTAAAGTCAATCAATCTATCTAGGTACTACCTATATGTACCTACTTTGCTAAGGTATAATTGCGCCCAGTCCAGTTCGCTTCGGCGTGGTCTCGTTACAGTTTGCAGGCAGGTAGTGACAGGTGGTGGAAATGATTTATCTCCTGACTATAATCTATAGTTGCTAGCAAACGTGTCTGTCGATACGGTTGCTGAGATAATTTATAGCGTAAAGGCATACATTTAGCCACCCATCTCGCCTGACAGTAATAGACGGAGGTTTCATAGAGTGGTTCCATGAGGCACCAGTCGCAACTCACCCGTATTCCCGCGGGAACTCGCTTGCTGCGTAAATTCGGTTGGTTGGTTTGTTTATATGCAACCATTTGAGTTTAAACGCTATTTCTGTAGTTTTAAGGTTTTATCATAAATAAGACATTCCTTAATAAACCTGTGACCGCAATAATACTATGTAAGTTTAAGTAGTTACAATAATACAAATCCCAATACACAACCATAGGTATTTACGTAAGTCATTACAATAGCTGTTATGCCAGTCTGTATTAAAGTTTTACAGCTCCTAAGTTCACACTTATCTTCTGTGACATCCAAATGCATTGGCAGTAGGTGTGTCATAGAGCGATGAGTACAAACTTAGGCGCTGTGAAACTTTAATGCAGATGGGCATTAGTGTTTTGATTATAGCTGTTTAAAGCTTCGTACTATAAATACATAGCTTAGAGTAAACATGATATTAGTAAGTAGGCACAGAAGCGACGTAACTAGCTTCAAATCAAATTACTCGTAAACAAACACTAGCCGCAACACGTGTCTCCTCTCGTGCAGAGGTAGTACCTAATGACAATGGTACCGAAGCAAATAACTAGGTAATGGTACCTAAGTACTACCTCACTCGTAATCTCATCGTTTAAGTACGCGTATCGAAATAATAATCATATATAGATCTATTGTTTAAAAGGCTTTGTCCTGACTGACTGACAGACAACGCACAGCCCAAACGCTGGACGTGTAGACTTGACATTTGAAGGGTGTCTACCTTTTATGACGTAAACGCGTAAAAAAGAAATAATTTTTGAAAATTCAACCCTTAAATGGGTGAAAAAGGTAAAAAATGTTAATATGAATTTTGTTGGCAAGGTTTGTGAAGAGGTCAAAATGTGAAGGAAGGTTTGTGAACACAACTATTTTCAAAGTCACGTTCGGAAGCCCGGTTATTGATAAATAGATATGCTGTATGTTTCAAAATAAAATAAATATTACTTACTAAAATATTATTTATTAACGGAATATTTACCATGTCATTTATTTGTTTCGAGTTGCCGTTATTTGGTAGTTGAGTTTGTTGTTGTTGTTAGTGACCATGGAAGTTTTAAAAGTTATAAAATAAATAAGTTAAAATTATTTAAAAAAAGGATACTTTAGCAAATTCATCAAATAAATCATCAATCATTCTATTTATCTTAATAACAAATACATATCGATTATTAAGTTACATTATTCAAGACTATGGTGTTACCTTTATATCATTGAAAAATTAAATAAAAAGTGATTTTCATAGAAATTCCGTATATTTGCGTTCGTTTGGTGACCCTAAAATTCCTTTGAATATTCATGATCATTGCTTTTATTTTTAACATTGTGTAATATTTATATTCTTAGGTTTTTGATCGTTGAGTTTTCTCAAATTTCTGGATTGTAAGTTTGTTAGATTTAAGTAATTGCTTTCCCGCTGTAAAATTTTCAGTAGGCTTCCCAGGTCAAAGATAGTTGGTTATATATTTAATTTTTTTAGTGCAAATATGGATCAAGAGTCACTAAACGTTAATCGTGAAATGGTGAGTCACACCATCATACCTATCGTATGTAATGGGGTTTGCCTCTTTTGATCCCTGTCATATTTAATGTATGGAACTCGGGAACGGGCAATGGATGTCCGTAAAGAGATCGTCAGTCATGTAGCTAATAGGCAAGAATTTGCGATATTGTCACATAATGCTAAGTCTAACAATGCCGCTACGAGAGACCAATGCACGCACGACATTCCCTACCAATTTTTTATTTAAGAGGGTTAAGTTAATTTTATCCCGAAATATTAATGATCACTGAGAGATAGCTCACGCGGGCGAAGCCGCGGGCAGAAACTAGTATATATATAGATATATGATTATAGATTATCATTTTACGGAATTTGACGATAATTGACATGACGATAGGTACATTACGTTAGGTATATATATATATCTTACTAGCTGCGCCCCGCAGTTTCACATGATGCTCGATAATTGTCCCATGGGAACATACTATCGGGATAAAAAGTATTTTACGTGTTAATCCAGGCTATAAACTATATATATATCCTATCCGTCTCTTGGTTCTAAGCTATCTCCTCTATAAATAGTGTAACTAACACAACTTTCTTTTATATATTATAGAGCATACTTATTGTATTTGAGTGACTTTATATGGAGAGAAAATATGAGTCGTCACACATGAAAAAAAAAACTTAGGTACGTTTTAAGATGTGGACTTTTGAGGCTTATATTTTGACTATGATACAGTCAATTACTTGGGCATCCCGACATGTGAACCAATCGGACCCTAAATCTTTATAGCTTCGTAAATATATGCTATTTCTCTAAGGTAAGATAAGGTAGGGCTATATTATATGCTCGTAGTTATAGGTAAGGCTATATTACCTACGTAGGAAACCCTAAAAGATGGAAACAGATATAATTGAACCTGGGAAGAGATCATGTTATATAAGTATCTACTCATTATGATGATGTTGGGAGATAACTTAATATACCTACCATTGTCTATACTTGCTAGCTTACTGGTACCTACGCAGATATTTAAATTTCTTACATACCTAAATGATAACAGTTTCCGGAATGTATTTTACGGTTAGAGACCCTCTATCATCTATTGTTGAGTTGAGTAACTCATCATAAAATATACAACAATCCGTATTTAGCGAAGCTACATTGTTCAGATTCACATGTTTTAAATTCATAATGTTTTTGCTGAAAAGATGTTTTGCTCACAAAAACGTGGTTCGATACTTTGATGCTTTTTATAAAGTCTATGTTATACGTAATAAATTATACATACATAATAAATAATCTTGTAATAAATAAAGGTAATCTGAAATTAAGAAAATAGTACATATTAAGCAAACTTGACTACAGACATAAATACACACGCCTACATAATACCTACATATATACCTATTACCTATTAATTACAATATTGTTGTGTTGTGGATCTGTGATCTGTCGATTTACTAGGCGGTAGGACTATTTTGCAAAGTTCGTCTAGGTAGATACCACCGCTTTGCCAGTTATTCTGCCGACAAGCAATAGTGCGCAAGTACTACTGTGTTCCAGTTTGAAGGACATTGTACCTAGTGAAATTACTGGGCAATTGAGACTTTGAACGGATCTCACAGTCGAGTAATCTTATTACCAGACTGTGCTGTCTCAGGATGATGTGGGCAGTGCAGTGTCGCGCGAAACTTTATATTTTAGATTTCCGAGTGAAACTATTTTGTTATGGGCGGCTGTGTCGCTTAACACCATGTGAACGACTCATCAACATTTAAAAAAAACTTGGTGGAAAAACGTGCTTGAATGACTAACTGAACCATTGCCTGTAAAAAGTTATTATTAGGTTAGCAGTAGGTAAGTTACAATAAACAGTAGGTACTTGTACTTGTACTAGTACTTGTCCACTAGATTTTAGTCAATCACATTTGACAAGAAAAACAACAGTTCCGCGAAAACTCAGAAAATACTGAAAATATATGTTGAATGTGTGGCTGGCAACCTTCGTGACCTACGTTATGTAATGTAAGCCGGCCGTGACCGTGCACCGAGCGCTGAGGACTGTTGACTCGCCAACCATCAAGCACGTATTGTGTTGTGATGAGAGACTGAGTCTCCCACAGAGCATAAATCGGTAGCGTGCCTAGTGCTATTGTTAGCAGGCTGGTAAGTATACTTTAATAGGTAAACTGGTACCTACTCTGTTTTCAAATGACATCATGTTCATTCTAGAAGGGCTACCAATCGATTCTTCCTTTAAACACGTTTATTATAATCAAAGTTAGACAAAACAAGCAAACAAAAAACAAAAGCAAACTTATTAATATGACAGTATAAAACCTATCAGGTAAGATAGAGGTAACTTTAATTTTAATTTTAAATACTTAACTTAATTTTAAGTACCTAATATACATTTTGACTTAAAAGTGCTAAAGATAGCCTATTTGCAATAAAATCTTTTGAATTCGATTTTGACTCCGACTTAGTTAAGCGCAAGTCTATTATTAAATAAAATAATTTGCCCAACCTATAATTTTAATTAGAGACTGTTTTCTATACTTATAAAAATATGCGGCGTTACGCTTCTATCTGATCTTATAGAGCTACAAGTAGGAATCAGGAAATACTCATAAGATTCAGGGAAAAGAAAAAGAGAGATTAAACTTCGTATTTATCGCTGAAATTGTCCCCTATTAGCAAAGGCAACCGCGACCTTATCTCCCCAATTGAAGAGTTCGCCGTGTGGTGGGAACTGCGTCGGCCCGTCTCGGCATTACGACGCGGTCGCGGCCGTAAACATGCGTGGAGACATTAATGTCACATCATATACGTTGGTAAGTATAAATAAGAATTTGGACTGTCTATCGGTCATCGCGGCTACTATAAATATAGTTCAATTTTTTTGTTGTTGTAGGTTGTGTTTTGTAGTATTTTGTCAGTTGAAAGAATAAAGGCACTTTGCCCCTATACGTGTTGTAAATAGGTAAATCTCGTATTGGTTCCAGAACTTTGCCTAATTATTTACATAATTAGGCAAATTTCTGGCCCGATAGCTCAGTTGGTAGTGACCCTGCCTTCTGAACTGTGGGTTGTGGGTTCGATTCCCACCTAGGACAAACATTTGTGTGATTTACATAGGTGTTTGTTCTGTGTCTGGGTGTTATATTGTATATGTATGTATTTAAACAAAAAGTATCTAAGTATTGTATCAGTTATCTGGTTCCCATAATACAAGCTTTGCTTAGTTTGGGGCTAGATTACGTTGTGTGAGATGTCCATTATTACTATAAAGACCCAAATCTAATGGGGGCGAAAGTAAATCACTTCTCAGAAAAGCTGAAGCTTTTCAATGTTTCGTATCAAAGAGACTTAAAATGACCAAACATCATCCGCCTTGCCTTCAGTTACTATACTAGTGAGTGAGTGAGTGAGTGAGTGATTGAAACATAACAAATAAATCACATCACAACAAAGCTCGATCATCCGTTCTTAACCGATCGGAAATTTTAAGCAACGTCATCAAGGGAGAAAAAAAAAGTAAAATAAGATTTTTTCAAATAGTTTTATAAATGACATAGATCTGAGTAACAAACGTAAAAAAATACAACCGAATTGAGAACGTCCTTCTTTTTTGAAGTTGGTTGAAGAGAAGCACTTGCCTACCCGAGGAAGAAGATTAAGTACAAAATATTTCTTGAACTTTAGTGAGGAATTGTAAACAAGCTAATGGCCTTTGAACGCAATGATTGGATAATGAGACAACTCGACAGGAATAGAACCCTGATTACTCAAATCCGGCTGTGCACTGGGACATGGACATCGTAATATTTATGGAGTAGCGTAGGAGGAGGTATAAAAACGTTTAGTTCTTTATAAACTCTAATAAATGGTAAAAGTTACAATGGCTAAGTGCGTGTTGGTGAATAACGCGTGTTGTCAAGTTATGTGATTTTTAAACATGCCGGTTAGTTCACTATGGTTTTCATAACCGTTGTGAGGGTGAGCTGTAATCCTGAATGTAGCTGGAAAAATCATGGGCAGGGCCAAGCGAGATTAGAATCTGGGCGCATTGGTTTGAAAATCACACGGGCAACCGCTGAACACTCATACCTATTCTTCTAATTGATTAGATCCTATCATCTTTCAGGCATTGGTCTGAATGAATATTACGCTTATTTAGCTTTTTTGATGAAATAATGACCAGTAAAAGCAATTAGACGGAGCAAGCGATGAACATTAAACATTAATTCCTCTCTCTGCCTCTCTCACTGCCGAAGAAATGAAACCGTTACGGTTACTTAGATAATGATGAATTAGGTAAATCGTCCACGTCCTGTGGCCCGCGGAGTTCCACTAAACTATTTCTGTGGTAGCGTAGGAGGGATAACTGGGAGTACTGGGAGTAGGAGTGGAGTCGAGGATCAATTGAGACGATATGCGCAGCGAGCCATGATGCTATGATTGGAAAACTATTTCATGTCATGTGGTAGATAAATCTCTAAATAAAATTATTCCTTTTAAAAATTAACATTAATCTAAATATGTTATTTTATCCTAATAATATTTATTTTGGGGAAGTGACTTCATTCTTTAAGCTAGCTTACTAGACACTTCACTTCTAACACAGAAAAAGAAGGCTCCCAGAAGAAGGACATCGAATATATCCGAAACCTTTTCGGCGTAATTTCGACTTCAATTGACGTGAGTTTTAGCTGTTTGTCTTAAAAAATGTGTCATACTCACGATAGTTTTCAAACTAAAATTGCTACTACTTACTACTAAACGCTACAACACTACAAGCTACAAAAACTTCAAATCTACTGGTAACGCTGACCTATATAGACAGGCAAAATGCTTCAGGCCGCGTCATAGCACGTTTTTTAGACGGGCTCTGAAAATGTGTTCACTTAGCGGACTTTTTATGGATTACGTAAAATATTGATATATGAAGATAGAGAAGAGAGATAGAGAGAAGATAGATATGGAAAAAAACTTGTTGTTATCGCTCAAAATTTGGAGAACTACGTTTATTAATTGTGTGTGCGATTTTATTACAGAAAAAATAAAGTTAAATTTTTCATGTGGGCATTTCGACGTAAACCCGGTATGCTGAAACTGTAATGCTTTTTCGTTGTGTCAAATATGTGCCAGTATTTTTCACTTGTTGTATCAATAATTTTAAAGAGTTTTTAGTACTGAACATTGAATATTATCACCCTAAGTCTCAGTTATAACTATAATTTTTATATCATCACGTATCTCCTATTGCTATTGACTGGTTCCATAGTTACCTGCATGGGCGCCGGCAGCGTATTCGCATTGAGGATACGCTTTCATCCTGGTGTGATACCCAGGCTGGTGTTCCTCAGGGCGGCGTTTTGTCTCCTTTACTTTTTGCAATCTTTATTAATTCAATATCCCAGCAATTATCTTCTTCCTACCATCTCTATGCAGACGACTTACAAATCTACACTCAAGCACCTCTGGATCAACTTCACTCTGCTATCGATACAATAAATAATGATTTTAGACGCATTTCGAGCTGGAGTAGATCATATGGTCTTGATGTCAATCCTTTAAAAACGCAAGTCATAGTCATCGGCAGTTCCAGGATGATATCCAAAATTGACTGGTTCCGCCTCCCACAAGTTCTGTTTGACGGCACCAGCATTAACATTAGCGAAACGGTCAAGAACCTGGGAGTGATCTTTGATAGAACGCTATCGTGGGGTCCTCAGCTGGGCGAGGTCAGCCGAAAAGTGTTCGCGTCAGCAGCATCACTTCGTAGGCTGCGCAACTTTCTACCAATTACCACCAAAACTGCTCTTGCACAGTCACTTCTTCTTCCTATTCTGGACTACGCAGACTCCTGCTATCTGGACTTGACCCAAGAACAACTTAATAAACTTGAGCGCTTACAAAATTTTTGCATACGGTTCATATTTGGTTTGCGCAAGTATGACCATATTTCCGAATTTCGCAACAAGCTCAACTGGTTACCAATCCGCCGTCGCCGGGATGCTCATTTTCTCTCTCTACTTTATAGTGTACTGTTCATCCCCTCCACCCCTCTATATCTCAAAGAACGTTTCGTATTTCTCCACCTTAGCCATGCTCGCTCTCTTCGTTCCACCAACACCCTTCAATTACAAATGCCTGTTCATGCTTCAGCAGTGTATGACCACTCCTACACTGTACAAGCTGTCCGTTTATGGAATGCGCTACCCATAAATATTCGTCACGCTAAGTCTATCGCCATCTTTAAAGACATGGTGAGGAAACATTTCCTATCGGAACAGTCCTAGTTTTGCTTAGAATTTGTCAATGATCTATCAATTTAATTTTATTTATATATCTATTATATATATATATATATACTATTTTTATATATTATATATATATATTCATATACATGTAATATATGTATTACATATATCGTATTATTATATTATATGGTATTAGTATGTATTATAAGTTTAGTATTGATTGTTTTTTATTTTTAAAATTTGAGGTGATTATACCTAATTATTGTTATTTATAGTATGTAAGTTGTAACAACACCGACCGCAATTTTATTCCTTTATTTCCTGTCCATCCTAAGGTAGCCTGGAAGAAATCGCTTAATGTGATAAGGCCGCCCTTTGTTCTACCATTTTTGTAAGTTTTTTTTAATGTGCGTTTTTATGTATAAGTTGGTGTTCAATAAAGTGTTATTGTATTGTATTGTATTGTATTGTATCATCTGTGGTTGACCTCTCACAAAACAAAGAGTTGTTTTGTTACCTACTTACTATAAAAAAATTGCCATGTCATTGTGAAAAAACTGGAGTCTATAGCAATCTTCGGTTAGCCTTTTTTGTTCAGTTTTAGATTTATTCTTACCTATATTATTTCTTACAATATTGCCTATAATTAAGTTAGATCTTAGTATCATTATATCGACTGGTACTTTCTTTGAATACAAACTGTAAATCACTAGTTATACTTTTGCCCATTTGCACCCTGTTAATAGAACGTATACATTTCAAGTAAAATTTGCATAGGAGAGGTACCTACCAGGTTCCATTAGCTGTATGTCTATTAATACTACTTATTGTTATTGTACCTAATTGCCAGAGAATAAACGCCTGATTTATTTTTATTATGTTTTTATCACATAATAATTATACACCGTGTATTATTAATACGTGCAAGTAGAGTTAGAGTCCAGTCTGTTGCACCTACGTTATGAAGATGCTTTATTAATTCCTTTACGCTTAGTTACCTTGTCATGCGCTAATAGCACAAGACAGCAGTAGTGGGCGGATGACTGTACAACATTCAGTGTTGTTTTCCTCTTACCTGAGGTTTGAGAATTCCTGAACAGGATTTCGGAATTACAATAATGACTCCTTTATTTGTTAATTCCAAGAAATCCACTGTTGTGTCACTTATAAAGGCATGTAATTCACTTGCACGTGCATCTAATTGGCTACTAAAATAGCGTCGTTGTTTAGATTTTTTTTCTTATCTATGCGTTGTACATCTTCAAGTTTTCAAATCGAGAATGAACAGGCAGTTCTGTTCTAGGCAAAAATGCTAAGCAAGCTTTGCAGCTATTACTGTATTGAATTTATAAACTATTTTACTACAGTATGTTTCATATGGAAGTACGGCAGGAAGTATTTTTGAACGGGCTAATGTTTTTGGTCACTACCAACTTTTACAGCGTCACCAGGTGGGAAGGCAGACGCTTAAGGCGCCCAGCCGCCAAAAGTGGGAGGCAACTAGCTCAAGAGCACCCCTGGGGCCTCGGCTTGGGTCGTTGCCGGGATAGCAGGATCGAGATGACTACGTCCACTGGAAGATTGGAAACTATGGAAAGACTATGGAAGACCTGACACATGTTCTAAATTGAAGACCGCTAATCTGTAAGCGGACGCACTCGGAACGACTCGGAGAGGGAGCGACGACGAACTTAGTATGGTTGGTAATGATTAGAAAAGAATAGTTGGAGATTGTGTCCGTTAGCTTGCCTTGGGAGAATCCTTAGTTCAACTGTGGATTAGTGTGGGATGATCATGATGTTGATGACGGTTCATTATAGCTACGCAGTTTTCTTTCCAAGAATAGTTTCCCGTATGTAAACAAACTAGCTTGCTGTCCGCCGCAGCTATGAGCAGCGGACGCGAAATTCCTCACTTTACGGTGCATAAAGCTAATTACAGTTTACAGCCCCACCCACGTGGTGCACCGCGGATCAGGAAAAGCCGCTGCTGCACCATGAGCGAAGCGAAGATATGATACAATTTGTAATCATTATTTCCTAAGTATTTTTCTTCTTCTCGTGTATGGCAAGTGGTTACTGGTCAGACCTGGTGTCAAAACTTTATTAGGCCACCCAAAGGCTTCTTCAGTTAACTTGGCGACTATGTGTAAGCTTTATAACGATCATCAGTCCATCCGTTCCTACTGCCACGGGCCATCTCTTAAAGCTGGTAAACTACAGGCTGGTGCCATAATGTGTCCTCCAATTCCTGTGATGCATGACTGTTCTTCATTCTCTTCTGCTTTGTAAAAGTGCTGACTTCACATATAACTTGAAGAGCCAACCGGGATTAGAACCTGGGTACGTCGGTTTGAAAGTCTCATTGGCTACCGCTAAGCCACAGTAGCTAAAGTTTTTTCTTTGAATAAAGTGTCTAGTTGGTGATTAAGTCACGTGCAGCAATTAGGACTGTACGTGGTCAATCAGTTGTCGCTGAGGACAAGATTTATGATTATGCACTTATGTATTATAATCAATTAAATCATAACGTTTGAGCATCTGGCTGGACGTCTATTGCTCTTAACAACGGTTTATTTGTAAACTATCAATTTAAAAATATTCTAGCTATCGCCGTCCATCAGCCGCCTCCCGCCCCCCGTCCCCCGTCCCTGCAACTCCAATGTCAAGGTGGTGCTGCGGTTTCACGTGAGGGCCGAGTGCAGCTACCGCACTTTTGTTACTAGCTCGTGACCACCCAGTTCTAATTACAGCCGCACTCATCATATAATCAGTGTTATGGAAATAAAACTGATTTCATTTTAGTTTGGTACTAGCATTCCTTCAGCGCGTTTTACGAGTCTTTTGATTAGTGTATAGTTGACGGTGCGTAAAATTATGAGCGAGGTAGGACAAATGGTCACGCGGCGCGCCACGTGGTGTGGGTACTTAGGTTCGGTGGTCTCTACGTAGAGTTATGTCATGAACATTGAGACGTCAAATATTTAAAAGAAAAGCACTATAAATTACAAAGTAGGTGCTTAAATAAAGCCTACTACGTGGTGCTACTTTACAATAATTTATACTGTTTTGTGCATGTAAAATTTTGTGTTGATTAATTTATTATTTTATAAGTGTATTTGATTAAAATAATAAAGTCCATGAGTATTTGTCCTCATTTTCTTTAGTAGCAGCCTTCTTGGCGTAGGCCGCCATCTCTTTCCACCATTTTCTATCTCTAGCTTTTGCCATCCATTCTGGTCCTATCTTTTTTGATAAAATGTCACTCCATATTTTACCGGTTTATCTATTTCTCGTTTCGTCTTTTGGTATCCATTCTGTAGTTCTTTTAGCCCGTCCATGTACTATCTTCCATTTTACAAACATGTCCAGCCTATTGCCATTTCAAAGTTCTTCTTGGAATATCTTCATGGAAGACCGCCTCTGTGGCGTGGTGGTTGAGTAGGTCGGCTCATAACCTGTAGGCGGCAGGTTCGATTTCCGCTGCAGGACAAGTATTTGTGCACAGAAAAAAAAAACGCAAATACTTGTTCTGAGTCTGGGTGTTGTGGGACCATGGTCCTTGTAGTTCCTGGGTCCCTAGTTACGGTCCAGTATCTATGTATGTGATTGTTGGGCGTTATTACTATTATTATTATGTATTTTCAGCGACGTCCGTGATTATTGTTATTTTTAGGATGGTTGCATTTTTTTATTCTTTCTTTTTGTTTTATCCCCTACATGCTTCTTTACATTTTTCGTTGCCAAATGGCAAGTTTTTTCAAGGTGTTGACCTATCTATATATATTCTTGGTACATGTTTCTATTAAAGGTTTAAGTTTGTGACGCACACCCATATTATTATAAGGTAACCTAAGATTACGTTACGTCGACGCCGTTGTAGGTAGATAATACAATGTATTTTTATAAACAACGATGCACACCGCCCTATTCATACCATACGATTTAATAGTGAACTTTTAGTACCTACTAATATAACTTTTACTACAGACACATTTCTAATATCTGATAGACTAGGATTTATTGCGGAAGACTCGAGGGCAGACGCGTGCTCAAGCTGACGATGTGCACAAGGGTAATGAAATTTTGCCACCTCATTAAGTTAGACGCTGTGCAACAAATCACGCATTATTTAGGGTGTAACTCTCTAGTTACACCCCTCTGGGGGATCATCGGTGGCCGGGGGGTGGGAGACCTATATACACGATATTCAATGGTTCAAAAGTTATTTGGAGTTTGGTAAAATTTTAGTCAAAATCAGTCTTTAGCCTGAACTACCCAATTGCAGCCATATTATTAGGTTTGCGACCTTGTCTTTTTTTTAAACAAGATCAATATCTTTTGTACTCCTACACCAATCAAAGTCCTAGATTTATAGCAATTCTAGTGAAAAAAATATAGCAATTTTTTTTTTCACTATCTAATATTTACATTAACTTTCTATGGCACTAAAAAAATATTTCACCTATTACTTTTTTCTACACCTTATCTTAGTAACTATTGGCTTTCACAAAGAATAAACCCTAAAAACTTCATTTGACTAGTACTAGAGCATCTAACTGAAAAATGGACAAAGAAATTAGTTCTTTGAAATAATACTACTAAAGGTTATATACTGCGCAGTCCACCATTACCCTTGTGTGATATCCTGAATAAATGTTCTTAATTATTTTATCTGCACCAAATTAAGCAAAATTTCGACATAGCTTGTGCGAGGGCAATTTGCACGGCGCGTGAAAAATTGGACGAAAAATATTGGTCTCTTTTTGCCTGTTGAACCACAGCAATTTCCTAAATGCCAGCCTTCTTGGTGCTTTGTAACAAAAACACAACGAAAAACTACCAAACGCTTAATGTAAAAATCCAATAAACATACCTATAAGATTAGATATAGACTACATGTAACTTTGTGCGTATAACAGTCACGTACGAACTTTTTATTCCCCTGACAGATGGGCGACTTCATAACTTTCTACCCAGATAACTTGAAAATGAAGTAAGAATATATGTTACATTATGTAAGAACACAAACGTTCATTTAAGTGATGATCACGATGTCTCTCCCTTTAGTCGGCACTCCATATTCGATGATTTATGAAGTCACTTAAAAAAATGTTGCTTCATCGTTTATTTTACGCTATCAGAGTTCAATAAAATTTCAAATCACGTATAGCGCGTATAAGGTGAATTGATATCGGAAAGTTGGACCCTCGTTTTCTGCATACCTACTCTCATCTATTCTCCCCGTGTCCCTATTCGACCTCATGCGTGTTCCTGCTCTTATTCATGCGCGTTCCTACTCCGTAGAGTTCCTACTCTACCGACTCACGCGTTCCTACGCGTGGTGAACGAGTGAGGTATCATGTGTGTTCCTACTCTTCCTCATGCGCATTCCTACTCTACCTCATTCGTGGTCCTACTCTACCTTATGCGTGGTGCTACTCTACTACGTACTCCGTTGGCCTACTCTACCTCATGCGTGGTGGTACTCTACCTCATGCATGGTCCTACTCTTCCTCATGCGCATTCCTACTCTACCTCATTCGTGGTCCTACTCTACCTCATGCGTGGTGCTATTCTACTACGTACTCCGTGGGCCTACTCATCTTCATGCGTGGTGGTACTCTCCCTCATGCGTGGTCCTACTCTCCCTCATGCGTGGTCCTACTCTCCCTCATGCGTGGTCCTACTCTCCCTCATGCGTGGTCCTACTCTACCACGTACGCCGTGGTCCTACTGTCCCTCATGCGTGGTCCTACTCTCCCTCATGCGTGGTCCTACTCTACCACGTACTCCGTGGTCCTACTCTACCTCATGCGTGGTCCTACCATCGTCATGCTTGGCCCTTTACGTATTTCATCGTATTTCGACGTCTTAAACTTACTAATGTATTATTCAGAAACTTTGTATAAGTTAGAAAAAAGCCGTTTGGACTTGGTGATATAGATCATTTCGCCAACAAACTGTTGGGTAATTGGGTATGGTAAGTAGGTCTGTAAATCATGTAGGTAATGTACTTCTACGCTTTTAGTTTCTTACCTAAAAGTTTCGAATGTATGTATTTACATATATAATATATACAAAAGAATAATGGAAACACACTATTTATATTTAGAATTATTATATAATCATATTACTGTTTACTGACCAATAAATACCTAAGTATATATTTACTTCAGCTATAAACCTAGTACATGGGTCGTGAAAAGGTCCCTACACTCTACCGTTTCAATACATGTTACAAAGTACTTGGTGCAAAATATTTGCTTTGGTCTTCGAATCACGGTGAGGTCATTGACATTTTACACACAACCCCGTCAATTTGGTAGCTACGTTGGGCTGAAATTTACCAGCCATTCATAACGTTTTATCGGAATGAATATATTTACTGGTTCCTTTGAGAAGCACTCTTATTTGTATCACTTGTTATGAACATTTTCTATTTTTATGATGAGAGATATCATTATTCTGTACCGAAATCTTGGTGAATTTTGATCTCAACAAGTGCATTAGAAAAACATTTAAAATAGCAAACGAACCCGTTTTCCAAAGTTTACAGTCTCTTTGACTCGGCAATTCAAGAAAATCCATTAGATAAAAACAATAATTTGGAAACGTAGAATTTTTTTGTGGTATTCATTGAAATGTCACGGCACTAAAACAGCTAATAGGTACGTGGCAATGGCCATTCAATTCGACAGTGGGATTTAAAATGGCTTTTATTCATAAGCCTATTTTTTACTAAGTGGTAGAACTTTCCTGCAAAGTTCGTCTAGGTAGGTAAAAATAACTGGCTATTATTTTGCCGCCAAGCAGTAGTGCTTGTACACTATTGCTTGGTGTTTCGGTTTGATGGGCACTGTAGCTAGTAGAATTACTGGCCAACTGAGACTTTATGACCTAATCTCACAGTCATAATCTTATAACCAAACTGTGCTGATGTCTCAGGATGATGTGCGTAGTGCAGTGTCACGCGAAACTTTATATTTTAAAGTTCCGAGTGTTCTGTTATGGGCGGCAGTGTCGCTTAACATCGTGTGAACGAATAGCTCGTCACATCGTTCACTAACCTAAAAAAATGCCAGTATAGGAAACTTCTGACTTGACTAAAGACTGTTGTCTCTGCCGGGATCGAAGGCCCTTCTCACCAATAGTCCAGCCAATTGTACTATCACTATTGTGCGTTGTAAATACCACATTCTAGTAGCAGTCACCGATCCTACACCGCATCAGAGAACGTTGGCTAGAGCGGCCAGTGGGGCTTCAGTATATTCTAACCAAGTATTTTTAAATAGTAAGAAAATATTGTTTTACTCTCCTCGACTCGACATTTTTGGGATATACCTAATGGGAATAATAAGTGAAAAAAATAATAAAAATAAATAACAAATAAGTTTTGGGTGATCAGCCCTTTTCGCTAAAATAGTATTGTAATGGACTTAGAAATTTTTGTTAATTTTAAAATGATAGCCTCAGGGCTATAATTACTATTAATATTGTAAATTGAGCATGGTTTTAAAAATACACATTTAACTGGAAAAGCAAACACAAAAGTAACAAAAGATAAATAGAATAAAAACCATGACACTTTCAAGCTTGCTATCTATTCATTTGTCAAACAAAACTCTTAAATTCTGATTGAACTGATTAGAGCACTCTAGCTAGTCTAACAGTAATAAGCATCCTGTAACATTTCCTTTAATTCTTTTTGATTCAGCCCAACAGTTGATTCTTCTTAACTCATCTAATTTCCGTTGATTCACCTCAAGGTTCCTAGTATTTCTGTAGATAAATGATACGATAATATCCATCAAAACAACGCTGCCTGAGCCACCGCCCTCGCCGGGAAACAATATAGATTGGTTTGTAAACAAATCCCTGGAGCAGAAACAACGATCTGTCATTGTCAGATTTATGAGGTTATGTTTACAGGACGCGAGTGGGAGTGAGCGGCGTTGATCAATTACGGGAGAATTGTATATAATTTATTATAATAAACAATCGAGAGTTTGACCCATACTTTAAAACTTATGAGTTTTGCGGTGGTGCCAATGTTACGGCTGTAAATAAAGCAAACTATCTACAGCTATTTAAATTGGTATAAACGTTCAACTAAAACACATGATAACGTTAGCGTTTACATAACCGATATCGAGATATAAAAAATATTAAATGTAATTAATCTGCAATAACTTACGGTTCCAACATGGCCAGCAAAAATTATACTAACAAATTCTTGGTACATATATGAAGAATAAAAAAATGAAAAAACATTTACTTAACAAAAGATATTGGTGGAGATTGGAACACCTGGCTCCCACACTAGGCTCGAAACCCGTGCTGTGGGAATCAGGAACATATAATTATGTTTTATTTCTATATGTTAAGGAATGACGTGACAAGCTAACCGTTCGCCTGATGTTAAGCGACACGGCTGCCCATATCGTCTCAGGATGACGTGCACACGACACTGCACTGCGCACGTCATCCTGAGACATCAACACAATCTAGTGATAAGATTACTAGACTGTGAGATCTGGCCATAAAGTCTCATTTGCCCAGTAATTTCACTAGCTACAGTGCCCTTCAAACCGAAACACACTACTGCTTGGCGGCAGAATAACTGGCAAAGCGTTGGTAACCTACCTAGACGAACTTTGCGCAACCTAGTAATTATGTACTTATGTTTTGTGTTTTTGTTATTTGTTATTTATACTTTGCAACATTTCAATCGTATATTGCAACTGGGTAGTGCGTATAATTAAAAAGTGCACCACTGTGGTATAAATAACGGTCGAGCGCATAAGTAATTTAATTTATTAATTGTTTTTACCTTTTGCCCTTACGTTAAATTAATTTGAAAGCAATACTCACATGTCTGAGCGCTAGTTATACTCATTACTGGATCATTATTAGAATAATTACAGTAATAGATCAACTAATATATTTACCAAGCTTCGTGAAACTCAGTGATAATAATGTATTTAGTTATGCTATAGTTCCGCGATATTCATCTCATAGTGAGCTTTACTATAAACACTTTTTTTTATTTACTATGAACACGAAACCGTCCCTACCCTCATTTCTCCGAACAAAAATTCAAAAGTTCAGGGAGTACACAGCGGAGCAGCTGCCTATATAGGATGCTTTAACGACGATCCACAGCGGTGTCTTAATTTGGATAGTTTGGGAGGACCTGGCGCCGCAACTGTCGGCAATTTGGCGCGAACTTTACCTAGCAGCAACTTGCACATATTGAATAGTTTCAGATTATTTGTAGAAAGTGGCGGCTAAGGTGCTGCAAAACAGGCTAGTGTTTTATTTAGCAAATATTTCGTGTTAAGGCTACAATAATAATAATAATAGTAAGGCCCAACGATCACATACATAGATCCTGGAACCTAACAAGGATTCCCTGTGTTTAGGGACCCAGGAACTACGAGGAACATGGTCCATGGTCCCACAACACCCAGACTCAGAACAAGTAATTGTGTTTTTTTCTGTGCACAAATACTTGTCCTACCGCGGGAATCGAACCCACCGCCTCCGGGTTATGAGCCAACCTACTCAACCACCACACCATAGAGGCTGTCAAGTAATAATAATAATCATCGCATGGGAATAGTATGTATAGATATTTTTAAATCTTTACACTCGATCAAGTTATTTTTCATAAAATTAAGAAAAATCAAATAATGAAGAAATTGCTCATCCGTTTGGGAGCTACGTTGCCACTGTGGCATACACGCGTTAAACATATAACATCCCTCTGTTTAATTGAGGGGTCAAAAACTGTATCTTGACCTTTGTACAACACAAAACTGAGCTGTACTTAATTATGTATTAACCCGTCTAGAAACGAAACCGGACGGTAATGACCTACATCTTTACCTGCCGCAGAAAATCGGCTGAATTTACATAACAGCACAAGCTGTAGCGTGTGCCCTATGACCTAACATTGACCTGGATCCAGGCTGTAAATTTGAACGAATTAGTGCTGAATTCTTATTACCTTGTTCTCCTTGAAACAGTTATGATTTATTTATACGGTCATTTAAAGTTTCATGTGGTTTGTCGTTTTAGTTCACGCAGATGTTTTCTGGTTCTGGATTTTCTTACAATAGACATATATAGGTCATCGCGGGTAGCCTACGGTCTAAATGTTTTTTGTACTAATTGGTGAAGCTAGTACCATTTAGTAGCAATTGGTATCATTGTAACAAAGGTAATTTATAGAGACTTAGGCTACTTTATCAAGATGTTAAAATATTAACAAACGATGTTAACAGGAGTGGCTCTAGTTGAACAAAAAATACTTTATTTCCAAATAAGCATACAGCATTCTTAACCTAAGGTGGTTAGCTATAATAATAATAATTTAATAATTTATGTGGACATCTCACACAACGCCATCTAGCCCCAAACTAAGCAAAGCTTGTATGATGGGAACCAGATAACTGATACAATTACTTAGATCCTTTTTTTTTTTTTTTTTTTTTTTTTTTACTTCATACTTGTCTAGCATTTGATCACGCTCTCACCTGATGGGAAGTGACGATGCGATCGAAGGTGTAGCATGCTAGCCAAGTAAATACCTATTCACTCTTCTCTTGAACACGCCCGGGTCATATTTCGCCGGAAACACAGACGCTGGCAGGGCATTCCATTCCTTAGCCGTTCTAATTAAGAACGTTGAGTCAAATCGCTTGGTACGAATGGGTGGTATTTCGACCACGAAAGGATGGCGCTTAGCCGAGCGTCTAGTAGTCCGGTAGTGGAATGGTGATGGGAGAATGAGATCATGCAGTTCTTGAGCGCATTCACCGTGGTGTATTCTGTAAAAGACCGACAGACTTGCCACCTTACGTCGATGTGCAAGGCTCAGGAGCCTTTTACCAACCAAAGTGTCGTCGTCAATGAGCCTTTTGGCACGCCGTTCAATCGAGTCCAGAGCCTCAAGCTGGTACTTGGCAGACCCGTCCCATAGGTGGCAGCAGTACTCCATACATGATCGGACCTGTGCTTGATACAGATTAAGAAGCTGTCCAGGTGTGAAGTACCGCCTTACCTTGGACAATATGCTGAGTTTTTTTGAAGCTACTTTGGCTTTGGACTCGATGTAGGATCCAAAGTTTAGGTTTGACGTGAGATCAACACCCAAAAGCTCAAGATGGTTTCCTAAACTTACAGATACACCACGGAATGAAGGAGCCCGATGGAGTGGGCTCTTTTTAGCAGTGAATAAACACGCCTGTGTTTTTGCAGCATTGAACCTAACCAAGTTAGCATCGCCCCAATCGGACACGGCTTTCAAAGCCAGGTTCATGCGCTCAACCATAGCCTCCCTCTCAATCCGGACATCGTCACCACTGGCTCGGGCACTGGATGTGTATCTTTCAACAACAGTACTATCATCTGCATATCCAAAGGTACCGGGCTTTAGCAGATCATTGATGTGGAGTAAGAATAGTGTTGCTGAAAGAACTGACCCCTGAGGTACACCAGCATTAATAGCTAATTGATCGGAGGAGCAGCCATCAAGAACTACTCTTAGCGATCGTTCCCTCAAAAAGTCTGATATCCAAGTCCACAGACCAACAGGTAGTCCGTAAGATGGAAGCTTATTCAGAAGTCCGTCGTGCCAGACCCGATCAAATGCCTTAGAGACGTCTAGAGATACAGCAAGTGCCTCTCCATGCATCTCTAAGGCTTCGCTCAATATGTGAGTGGCATACGCAAGAAGATCCCCAGTGGACCGGTTTCGGCGAAATCCGTATTGCCGGTCACTGAGGAGATCATTGTCTTCAAGGTATGCCAAGAGCTTGTTGTTAATTATACGCTCCATACTCTTACAGAGGATGGAGGTAATTGAGATAGGTCTATAGTTGGCAGGATCAGCACGACTGCCCTTCTTAGGTACAGGTTGTACGTTGGCTAGCTTCCAACTCATAGGGACTATTCCGGTGTCTAGAGAGAGGCGAAATAGGCGTGTTAGAATGGGAGACAACTCGGGTGCACAGCTCTTAAGTACAATTGCTGGTATACCATCGGGACCACTGGCTTTGTCCACGTCTAAACTGCATAATGTTTTTAGTACTTCCTTCTGACGTATGCGTATTTCCGGCATGAAAACACCGCATTGTGGAAGGCAGGGAGGTACCTCATTAGCAGTATCTAGACGCGAAGCTTCTGCAAAGAGAGTGGCAAACAAGTTTGCTTTTTCTTTTGCAGTGTGAGCCAGCGATCCGTCTGGTTTCAATAATGGAGGCAGTGAGGATCGACAGAAGTTCGCTTCAACCGATTTGGCTAGGGACCAAAAAGCCTTACTACCCGCTGGGTAGGAAGCAAGTTTAGTCCCTATTCGACCAATATGATTGAAACGAGCCTTCCTTAATTCCTTCTTACAGGCCTTGGCGGCAACGTTAAAGGCTTTCTTCTTAGCTCGAGTGTCCGAGGCCTTGCGTTTTCGAGCGTCAGCCCATGCCAGATATGCCGCATGCTTCTGCGCTTCAGCGCGTGCACAGTCGGCTCCAAACCATGGGCTGGCTTTGCTGGTCACGGGCTTATCGGAAAATGGAATAAAATATTCCATAGCCCGACATACTACCTCAGTAACCGCATTCGCGCAGACCGTCGGATCTCCAGAAGAAAAACACGTTTGCCGCCAAGGATATGAAGCGAAGAAATGTCGCATCTCGTCCCAGTCTGCTAAGTTGTATCTCCAGACACGCCGATTGCTCTTAGGGCTTGGGTCAGGCGGGGAGTATACTGAAACGGACTTGACCAGACAGTGATCGGAGCTACCAATGGGTGAGGATACCGCCACAGAGTATCGGTCTGGTTCAGTCGTGAGCAGAAGGTCGAGGCAGTTAGCAGTGTGGCTATCAATGTCAGGCACTCGCGTTGGCTCTTTAACAATCTGCGTTAAATTGAGCGCCAAAGCGAGCTTACGCGTCTCTCTCCCAGCGTGGTCCGTGATCCGGTGTGGGACTAACCACTCCTGGTGGTGAGCATTAAAGTCCCCCAGAACAACAAGCTGAGCCGAAGGATAGCGTTGCTGAGCCACATCTGCCGTTTCACTGAGATACTCCATTAGAAGAGTTGTCTCCTGGTCACCGCTATGTGATCTGTACACACCAGCATAGAGAATTTTCTCAATGCCGGTGTCCACAAGCACCCAAATCACCGAAAAGTGGGGATGTTCAAGGTTTCGGAGACGCAAACAGCAAATGTCATCACGGACGTAAACGCAGATACCAGCGCGTGGAAGGAAGCGGTTTTCCAAGATAAATCCTGGATAGTCCAGATATGCCGTGTCTGATGGACATCCTATTTGCGTCTCAGTCAAGAAGACTTTTGTTTGTTTTGTTTGTAAATACATACATAGAATACAATATAACACCCAGACACAGAACAAACACCTATGTTCATCACACAAATGTTTGTCCTGGGTGGGAATCGAACCCACAACCCACAGTTCAGAAGGCAGGGTTACTACCAACTGAGCTATCGGCTGAGAATAGCGAGCTATTTTGACTGGCCACTAGTGAAATAACATTAAACACGTAATTGTACATTTTGACAATCATACTTAGGAGTATCACTAGTAGCCGCACGAGGATGCCCTGTGCTACAGCCACTCAGGTTCCTCCTCGGGACAACAAATAGGTGTGCCTCAAATATAAACTCAAAACATGACTATAATAGGACTATAATGTTATATAATAATAATATGTTCACATGATCATAACAGCATAGTCTTTTAATATTTTTTTATATAAATGCTCTAAATTTAAAAGTAGAAGTAAAGGTTATCGTAAACATATATATGTTTACGAGAACCTTTACCTCCCCTCGTCAGGCGCTACGTCTAGAAGTATCTACATTAATAACACTTATGCCCGATAGTACTAAAGTTTTACAGCTCCTAAGTTCGCATTATATCCCTAGCCCCCGGTTTTGCGTGCGTTTGTCAAATTCGTGACAAGCCAACATTGAGACAGTGGATGATCTGTAAGCAGCCAATAAGCATTCAGTATTTGGTCTGTCAAGTTGACACGAATTTAACAAACGTATACGAGAACCCGGCGGTAAGTGTTGCTGAGCTTGGTATCTTAATAGCATTGAGTATAGATGGGCTTTAAACTCTTGGATGTTGTAGATAAATCGTAAATGTTTTACGAGTAATTCTTATTATCATACAAAAGTGTTCATGGAAAAGTATTTGCGTGATTCTGCAACCAAAGTTGAAATACTCGTAATGCATTTTTCAGACAGTCATATTCAGTAGCACTACGTGTATATATAAACTGGTTTGGCGACACGCAGCCCAACTGGAACAATCAGAAACCTCGAGTTAGTATTTAAATCTTTTCCCACACCAAATACATTAAATTGTGTTTTGTATTATGCTTTGATTTTTTCTAATTACTTATGTTAATAACGTGAAAAAATTTATCTGATTAATATGCCTTGTTCCAAAAAAAAATTTTATTACATTTTATTTAGCCCAATCCATTCAGTTCAACTACGTTAAATTTCGATGTGTGCATAGCTTTACTTGTAAGGCGCGGTGAAGGGTCACCGACCCCGTGTCTGAGTGTAGCTATCATTAGGCGGATTAAGGTCAAGAGTAAAGGTTTCCAAACGCCTCTTGGAACAGGAAATTAACTGAAATTTAAGGACCAATTAAATCAGTAATTAAAAGACTATAAAACTCTTATTTACCCAATGAATGAATGAACAATAAAGACTACTACTACAATTATTCATCATGCAAATTGAAGTAAAGGCATACAAACAATTTGTTTATACTGCCTCTTTTTGAAAAAATGTCTCCACGTGTCCATAATTCCTGTTTACGTTTTGAAGATGCGTAGATATGCATAAGTACTTCGCCCTGATTTAATGGAAACCTTACATTATTTACAAGATCTTGTTTGGTTGATCGATTGATTTGAGGACAAAAAATACCCTTTGTATATGGGGACAACACAAAAAGTACAATAGTTTGCACTTTCATTTCCTAAGCATGTATCTTACTATCGCTGAACTTGTTGACTTGTCAAATATTTATAAGGAAAATACTGTTTCACAAACTTAATATTGCGTGTGATATTAAAAACTTAGATGGCTTGTAGTTATTAAGATCCATTTGAACCGAGTAATGTAATACGAATAAAAGACAAAGCTTAGCGTGAAAGCTTGTAAGCTCGTAGCGGTGGCGTAGCGCTCAGTTGGCTTCAGCCCGCCATTCGCGACACCCGCGGCTCTACGCCGTAGCTAATGAACGTAGCTCGTAACGAATGTAACGGATATTTTCAAGGGCGAGAAGAAAGTTCTTCGGGTAAGTTGATTTTACAATGAAATATTGTAATACCGTAATGTGTTCGTAAAATAATATATCATTGCTATCTTATAATTATCTACATTGATTAAAAACTACTTAAAATACTATCAATTATGCACAGACCGAGCCCAATTGTTACAAAACGTTTGTGTTCACGAGGTTCTGTGCTCACAGTTTTTCTTGATATTAACTACTATTAAGTTTAACAGCTTATTGCATAAATTATTACGACTTTCAATTTAACTGTGGCAACGTCGTGCAGCTTTTAATTCTTAATCAATTTTTATTACGTAAAATAACAAATCATTTTAGTATTAAAATTCTCATGAGTGTGATTCCTTTTTCAATTAATATATTCCCGACTGTTACTTACGTATAGTATGTCGATTTTGACATACTATTCGTGAGTAACAGTGGGGAATATATTAATTACGATAAATTATTTTAGTTTAAAATTTTATTGCATAAAAATCGATGGATTACTATTTTATGTGATAAGCGACAAACAAGCATGCGGCCCGCCTGATAGTAAGCGGTAACCATCTCCTATGGGCAGGTGGTTTGTGTTAAACATTTACAAAAGAAAACATATCGAAACGACTAGAATATTTCAGTTTCCTTGTTTTATTTATACTTAGTATAATAAAACAAAGAAATACTAAAATCAATCAACAAGTAATTGAAGTGACTCACTCATACATTAGCGGGATACACCACATATTTTATGTATCAATATATTTCTCGCGTAATTACCGAACGACCGCGAGCTCCACTCACATGATTGAATATAAATCGTTCAACATCAATGAAAGGCACACATGCTTCTAAGTAGAAAAATGTTTCTGTGTTTTTCTGCACTTATACAGTAATAACTTTAAAGGATTACTATAGAATACAAAGTTAAATGACATTTTAATTTGTTTTACAACTTTAAACTACACTTCTATTTAATTAATCATAGCCGCAAATAGTATTATTATCTGACAAAGATTTATTGGTGTTGGAGAAAGTGGAATCTCGTGCAGGGCCTTTGCTTCGGACATTCACTTTGAACAAGTTTAGTCCTACTGCAAAAATTAAAGTGGCCCAAATACACTCTGGCTGAATGCTTTTGAATATTGATTCTTAATATAATCATATTAATGTAAAAAATAATACACTCCTTCTCTTAAGAGTCCTTTCTAATAAGCCACGCACCGGTAATTCTCTTGGTGTTGATGATGGTGAACGGTGACCCTTTCAGATCTTTGTCACTCATTATTTTTTCTTACCTAGCAAGATTGCTTATGCTTTGTACTCTTCTATTCATCTCCCTGTTAATAGAGCTTGCATGTTGACCTTCATGCAAGGTCATTAATAAATTGGAAAATTGTCCGCCCGCTGCGCAGCTGGGGTCCCAACAACGTTGTTAGTGGAGAGAAGAACAATACGTGAATGACTCACCGCTCACCTTAACATCACGAGTGTCGCGATAAATTGTTGCGGAGTAATCTTTCATGTAAGAGTCTAACTGCAGTGTATTGGTAATATTTCTGGAGCAAAGTACCACTCTTGTACATCGTTATATAATAATTTCTAACTGCTAACCGAAAGCATAGATTTTTTTGTACGTATTTGTTCATTGTATACATAAGTAAAACAAGTAACAGCGCTTCTATTGGATAAAAAGTTATATTAATTCACCGGTGCGAGCATAAACACTAATGGCGTCGTTTCAAACTCGAGTTAATAATGTATTTCGATTTAGAATTTAGCTCGAACATACGTGAAGTAAAGACTGAAACCGACTAGATATGAATTATACTTAATGTCAGTCATGGTTCGTTAATATTTCTTTCACAAACAAGCTTTCACCTTTTGTTTATCTGAAGTATGGATCATAAATGAAGTTTCTCTCTTGGATCAGCCTGGCTATTCAAAACCTCTGATTATTTGCCTTTTCTCGAGTGATTTCAAAATGCTTGCTTTTATCATTCAGTCAAACAAAGAAACCAATCAATTAGTTTTGATTCGCGACGCAGATTTATTTGAACAAGTCTTATAATAATCCGTTCCTATAACAATCCCGACTGCAGACTGCTCAAATCGAGCAATAATAGATGGCATTTCTCGTGTTCGGACTCACCGCTCCGGTAGTTTCATTTGGGGCGATGGTTTCATCAACCGGAAGAAAACAATAATTCCTTGGTAGAATTTGTTTCGTGAACGTATAACGTTTCTTCTCATATATTGGAAGTAATGTAGAGGGCTTATGTATGGAAGTAGATCAGAGTACCGTTCCTTATTGCCGATGCGACGCCATTTGAATGGGTTCATAGGGAAGGCATTAAACATTGATGTTTGTTAGTGTCGTCTTTAAAGAATGTTATGCCCGCCTGCACTAAAATTTGATAGAAAAAAGGAAGAAAGAAAAAAGTAAGAAAAGACATTTATTCAGGACATCACACAACATTACTTTATAATGTAGGAGACATGCAGTATAATTTAGAGAAGAGACAAAACACCAGTGTAACGTTGTGTGACAGCTCTAAAGTTCGCAGTTATTTCTGTAGGACTTATCTAAACGCTTTGAAGTGGGTACGTTATAGAGTAGATAATGTGAACTTAGGACATTTCAAACTTTAGCGCACACGAGCATTAGTCTTAAAATAAATTTAGAAAGAAAGAAAAAAATATTCTGGACATCACACAACAATACATTACATTATAGAAGACATACGGTATAATTTAGAAAGAATTGACAATAACAGTGTGATGTGACCAGGGGAGTGATCACGAAGCTTTGATTGCAATGCAACAGGAGAAAATTCCATATGTTACGCAGTTATGTGCATAGTTAGCACATAACAGCGTATTCAAACTGTCAAACCCACACAAATTTGGGTTTCTATTGGTTGCAATCAAGGTACGTGATATCCCAGCTGGTCCCGACTCAGCCATGAGATTAATGTCGACTTTTATTTTTGACTGATTTTAATTGTCTTGTTGTATTAACCTAAGTGATATACAATTATGTGATAGTAATTTTATGAATGGATTATAATGACTCTAAATTTTTACTTTGAAATTAAAAGTCTTTTCTTTTAATTTAATTTCTTAAGTTTTAAAAGTACTGTGATCACGTCACATCATCGTTTTGAATTCGCTAAGCGAACTCGCATAAAGTGATCTCGGATTTAATAAAAAAACCAGGAGTTTTATACACCCACCGACGCTGTTAATGGTACTCCAGTCGTCTATTGTTCTACAGGCGGTCATTAAAGAGGAACCAGTAAAGGTCTAGCCTCTTACCTTTACTGGTTCCTCTAGAGAACTAGCGTGTGTTGGGGCCACTTGACCTTTTGTGATGCAGTTTATAGAATAGAATGTAGATATCTGTGTCGTTAGGTATTGATTTTATACTTTAAAATTACTGAGCCATACAGTATGATGTAGAATTTTCTTAAAAATACAGGAACGTATCTACCTAGTAGTACTATGCATTTTGAGAGTGCGTTACAGTAATTACGTCACAGGGGGATAACAGATAACAGCACCATAAGGATTTCCATGAGATAAATATCAGGTGAATTCGTGGGGTCCCTATTATTCTAAGACTATTTAAAACTGAAATCTAAGATGGAAGATGGCCGACAAATGAGACAAACGACCTTTCGCTGCTTTTCTAGTGGATGCTTCAAAGGATATTGTATACTGTGCGATCGTTACTTGAACACTGGAGAACAGCGCTGGGAATATTTGATGCTCTTTAGGAAAGTACTTAATGGTCCTCAAAGGAACGGGTTTTTATATATAGAAATGCTGCAAGTAATTGCAAATGTATGATATTATTTTGAATAATGTAGATTACAATATTCTGTCGACTCCTGAAGTTAGCATTAAAATCTCAAACTACTTTTCTTATGTTTCTTCTAGAGCTGGAATTTCACGGAATCCCTAGCCAATATTAGGTCTGTCTCTACTTCTAAATAAAATTGCAACTTTCTCTGTTTGCTTGATTATTTGTGTGACGTTCACGCTGTAACGGCTGAATTAGATAAAAAAAACACACTTTACTAATACAACTAACACTAACTTCATAAGTAAGTACGGCTAGCTAGATATAAATCTAACCTCTGTACTAACTTCCCGAAAGTGAGAAATAAAAATTCCAAAAACTCCAATCAAGCGCGACCCCGCAAGAATTGTTTCTATGAAATAATATCATCGCAGTCTTTCAAATAATACGTTATCATAAATTGTATAAGTAATATCACGCCGGAGGCGCCGTGAGCTTGCCTCTGTAGTAATGAGCTGAGTTTTGAAAGTAGATATTTTCAGTAAAAATAAATGTATGTACATTACATCACATTAGATAATTGCGTAGCCGTGTAATTTTTTTTACGGTTATGAAATGTTGTTGTCTTGTAAAAAACAAGTTGGAATTCATAATCAAACTTATAGATACATAAATAGATAAAACTCTTTATTGAAACACCACATTACAGGAAAAATTGACAGGCACAAACTTACAAATTAAGTGTTACAATGTTGGTGGTCTTATCGCTTAAAGCGATCTCTTCCGTACAACCTAAAAATGTAGGGAAATAACAAAAAAATAAGGACGGTGGTTACTAACGTCTCGAAGTATTTTAAAATAAGTAGATGTATAGAGAAAACACTTTATGATCGAAAAATGAAGTATAGGTGAAGGAATAAAATAAGTTTTACGAATTAGTATAACAATGGGTGTTGGTTGCGGACGCTCATCTCTTCCAGACAACCGTTAGATGGACAGAATCAGTACAAAAAATACCTACAGGTGGAGTCAAACAATTTTAAAGATAAATATCCTTCCTTACTTATATTATTAATTGCGAAAGTTTGTTTGTACGGATTTGCGAATGTTTGTTAATTTTGATACTAAATACGTTGTTGTATTGTTTATACGTCAGCATAGTTTTTTTTGTGTATTTAGCCAGTGTGAAGTAATTGATAATTTTTCAAGTTAATTAATGTATATTTGTGTCAAGTCATGTCACGGTCCAAGTCAAGTCATAATCTAGTCTAGTCTAGTCTAGTCAAGTCATACTCCTAATAAAGTGGTAGCAACTTTACCAGAAGCTTCAATGAAATTTTGGAAACAACACGAAAAGAAACGTTTCACCATAATTATACCACTTTCCCACACTCTTGCATGTAATCCAGCATTTAAAGAATAAAATGCCACCAATTTTAAAAATTTAATAATAGGTCTTTACCTATGAAATTGCCGTAATGCAGTACAGACTTTTTCAAACAAAAAAAAGTTTTGATTGGCTATGAATTATAAATTCAAATTAATTTTGTTTTAAAAATATGACATTCTATTTACAATATAAGTCTTTTTTTTATTGATTAGCGTTGTATTTTCATTACATTTCAACATTTTTCCTCATAATGGATACTTTTAAATTTCGTGTAATTATGGAATATGAGTTCCGTCGTGGCACCAACGCGACACAAACGACACGTAACATCAACGACGTTTACGGAGAGAACTGTACAAACGAACGTACAACCCGTTATTGGTTTGCTCGGTTCCGTTCTGGGAATTTTGACTTGAAAAATGAACCTCGTGGTCGTCCGGAAACTTTGGTCAACAATGATGAATTAAAGGCGATTGTGGAAGCTGATGAATCTCAATCTACAGCTGAGCTGGCAGCAGCTTTTGATGTTAGCATCAAAACAATATTGGTCCATTTGCGACAGATTGGCAAGATAAAAAAGCTTGATAGATAGGTGCCCCACGAACTTAACGATCGCCAGCGCAACGTACGCGTCGAGACTTGCCTTGCGATGCTTAACAGGCACAGAAATGAAGGAATTTTGAACCGAATTGTTACGTGCGACGAAAAATGGATTCTTTTTGACAATCGAAAGCGCTCAGCAAGTTGGTTAGATCCTGGTTCGGTACCAAAGCAATGTGCAAAACGAAAAATGACCCCTAGAAAGGTGATGGTCACAGTTTGGTGGTCTAGTGCTGGTGTGATTCATCATAGCTTTTTACAAAACGGCGAGAGCATTACTGCAGATGTGTACATTGAAGAACTGACCACAATTATGGCGAAACTCGCACGTCTGCAACCAGCTTTAGTCAATCGGTCGTCTCCACTGCTACTTCACGACAATGCGCGACCCCATACTGCACAACAGACCGTCTCTAAGCTGCATGAGTTGGGTTTGGAAGCTCTCCCTCATCCGCCATACTCACCAGATCTTGCGCCTACTGACTATTACTTTTTCCAAAATTTGGACAACTTTTTAGCGGGAAAAAAATTCAATTCCCGAGAGGCAGTACAAAACGCCTTTGAAGAGTTTGTTGTCTCCCGTCCTGCTGATTTTTTCAAGAAGGGCATCCATAAACTGCCACAGTGTTGGCAAAGATGCATTGATTGCAGGGGTAATTACTTTGAATAAAAGAAATAAATAAGTTTAAAAAAAAAAAACTTTAACTTTTTTCAAACAAAACGGCAATTTCATAGGTAATAATATATCACAAGTTTTAGAAAATAATACAATAAGGCGACACAATATTTTTCGTTTTCCCGCCAAAATCCGTCAGCATAGTTTCTACACATCTTACAACAATAGCCGTAGACTGAACTAGTAAAATTTAAATCATAGATGTTATTCCTTGTTGTTTTCCTTCCGGCACGTTTCCGTCTCATTGGTATGCATTGGACAAGAAACCCTCAGTTTACCGGACGTGTCCTGTCTTAGAACTCTAATACTTGTTTACTACGCCATCAAGATCACATTACGGAAATGGCAATAAAATTAACGATTAGGATATTTCCACACAAACATTTCTATTTGTTTTAGTTTCATGTCGAAATCGTTTGTTCGCCGTCTTTCATATGTGGTATATACACAGCTATAGGTGTGTTTCACACGGTTCATCTCTCTCTTCCACTATCTTCTACAAATTAAATAATAGCTCGTCGTCAACGCAATACGTTTCCACTATTCAGACACGGGCCTCGACAGGGGGGAGTGTGGTGTAATCCCCCACACTGGCCGAGTGGATTGTCGAATGGCACAATACATGTTCTCAAATTTTGTGTTTCTTGAAAATGCGCGCTTTCTGATGATGGGTTTCCTTTACCATCGTAAAAGCGAGAGAAAATATTGCACTTGGAAAGTCATTGGTGCGGGGTTTGAGTAGGATTTAAATCTGGGTCGGTTTGAAAGTCGCACGAGGCATACTTCAGTAAAACTATCCGTTACGTTCAAGTGCGGAGTTGTGGTTAAGCCGCGTTCCTATCACAGTGGTCTCATGGTTATGGCAAGGCCGTGCTCCGTGCTCCGTGAAAGCTTACCTTTTATAACGAACATATGTATGTAAAAAGGTGCTTATTTACATGTTATATCAAATTACCCCAAATAATAGGCATCCACCTTATAGGTGGATGCCTATTATTAGTTTTATAGTGCTCATTGTACAAGTTAGAGTATACTCTAACTTGTACAATGAGCACTATAAAACTTCATACTTTTACTAACGTCACAGAGTATATAATAATATGATTAGTGTTCTTATGTCTTAGCTGATTTATAACTAAATTATTAAGGATTTTTATTTTACAGTATTTGCTGCGTACTGCGTCTTCGAACGCGTTCGTCCTTACGACGTTTAGGGGTATTTTCATCCTGGACATTAGATAAAAGGCTACGTGAGTCACAATATCTATCTGCTAAATTTCATTCAAATCCATCCAGATGGCACAGGGAGTTTTACACACCACACTCTAACCTAAACAATTTATCTGGGGGAAAATTATATAAATGATGGTAGTAATTAATATTACTAACTGAAATGCTGTTAAAATTAATTGTCCTTTGTTAGTTCAGCACTTACCAACCATGATTTAATTTCACGTTGTCTCAGCAGGTGACCAGTGTGTGGTTTGTCTCTAGGTAACTCATTTTTTTATAACATATATAATTCTCGGTAGGTACAATGTGCTATTAATTTTTATAGTGTGTGTTCTTTCTATATGTAGTTAATTACTTAATTTATATTGTATTAGAAACTTCACATGTTTAACTACGTGGCCAGTATTATAAAAAACACAATGAGCATTTATTTATTTTTCTTTTTTATGAAAGTCGTAATTATTTATTTTTGGCAGGAAAATGAAAAAAATTGCGTCACCGCATTGTATTATTTTCCAAAACTTGTGTTATTTTCAGTCTTAGTGTATGAAAATGGTGGCATTTTATTCGTTAAGTGCTGGATTACAGGCATGAGTATAGGAAAGTGGTATAATGATGGTGAAACGTTTCTTTTCGTGTATTTCCAAAACTCCATAGAAGCTTCTGGTAAAGTTGCCATCACTTTACTAGGAATATGACTTGACTAGACTATGACTTGACTTGACACTTGAATTGAGTATTATTAGTCCCATGCTTCAAAATAGTTTCTTTACGTCATTGTAATTCTAATACGGAGTCATATTAAAGTACTACGTACATAAGTTCACTATTATCCCCTCACAATTGCCATGGGATACTGGACCATATTGCCTAAGACTAAGTACTAGAATAGCAATGAACTGTTATAAAGCTTGGAAAGACAACAGCGGCCTTCCTCCCGTCCCCAAGGGCTTGTTTTCATTATATCAAAGCGTTTTCCTTCGATAGAAGGTTGTTTGTGAATCTTATGGTATGATATTGGTATACATCTATGTATGTATATCGGTACTTCATGCTGGAGGATACAATTGTTTTATTTTATTTTTGTTTTATCCGTTTTGTACCGAAGAATCCGCAAATCTAATTCCCAGCAGCTCCATATGAGAAGGAGACTCACGAGAGCATGAATTTGATGGAGAAATATATGCAGGAATAAATGAAAATAAAATTGTAGTCTTCAGGAAGGCAACAATTTATTACACTCATTTATAAAATAAAAAGAATGAAAAGTGCTAAAAATGAAACGCAATAAACTGATTGAACTTTCATCAAAAATCTAGTTAAAATATTACAACTCTAACGTTGTTATTATGGAATATTTATATTGTCACACATCGAGGCAGGAGTACTTTTCGTTTCCACGTATGCCGGTGGAATGGCCAAAATAAATGGGAAATTAAAATGTTCTAAACATGAATTTGAATCTATGTTTGATACAAAGCCTATGAAAGCAGGTGAAAATCTGGAAAGATGATGAAGGAGGTCGCAATTTTTGCTGGGACATGGTGACAAGTGGTATTATGCCAAACATGTCCCAAGGTACGGACGGAGGAGGGTTCAAACTACGTTCACAATCGACATTTTCAATTTACATTAAATTTGACAGCCTCTGTAGTGCAATGGTTGAGCAGGTCGGCTCGTAACCCAGAGGCAGCGGGTTCGATTCCCGCGGCATAACAAGTATTTGTGCACAAAAAAAGCGAAAATACTTGTTCTGTATCTGGGTGTTGTGGGACCTTGTAGTTTCTGGGTCCCTAGACACAGGGAATCCTAGTTAGGGTCCAGGATCTATGTATGTGATCGTTGGGCGTTATTATTATTATTAATATGCTAATTGTGCTAACCCTACATGCGATCCAGCTGATATCCCAGAATTTATTGTGTGCGGTAAACAATTTTAGGTAATTACAAAATGTTCTGAGGTAAAACATGCGCTGTTATGATAATTGAGTTATACCTACACATTAAACGCCGATGCAGTTAATTTCGAGTTAGCGTCATGTTATATTTTTGCAATTCAAACTCATACAATTCATTCCAAATAGCGCATTTACAAGTAAAAAATGTGAAACGTAAAATACTGTAATAATAATTTTTTTTTTTTTATGCTACTGAATGATTTGACGAGCTAGCCGTTCACCTGATGTTAAGCACTACGGCTGGCCATAACAGAACTGTGTCCGTCGGAACCCCAAAATAGTTCGAGCAACACTGCACTGCGCACATCATCCTGAGACATCAGCACAGTCTGGTAATAAGATTACTCGACTGTGAGATCAGATCATAAAGTCTCAAATGCCCAGTAATTTCGCTAGCTACAGTGCCCTTCAAACCGGAACACAGCAGTACTTGCGCACTACTGCTTGGCGGCAGAATAACTGGCAAAGCGGTGGTACCTACCTAGACAAACTTTGCAACAAAGTCCTACCACCTAGTAAAATTATGTAGTAAGAATTTATGATATTATTCTAATTATATAAAATTCTAAAATGCGTAATCACACTAATCGCACTAATATTATAAAGGCGAAAGTTTGTATGTGTGTGTGTGTGTTTATGTGATTGTGTGTATGTTTATTACTCCTTCACGCTCAAACGGCTGAATAGATTTGGATGATATTCGGTACCAAGATAGCTTATACACTGGAATAACATATAGGCTACATTTTATCCCGGAAAAGTGAAATTTTCCCGTGGGATGAGCAAATAACTAAAACACTTTTTATCGGCGAGTGAAACCGCGGGGCGCAACTAGTGTTAAATATAGCAAGCCTGTCATAAATTAATTTCAACTGGTGCAAGCAATCTAGCACAATGTAGAGTATGTAAAGAAAACTCCCACTCTAATAATTTGTTCGTACCAAAACATTTGGGTATACCTTCTTTACGACCACGCTATATTATTCTACGGAATACCTATTTGAAAAATTCATAATAATATTAAATTGTTTTCCTAACTGTTAGTGTTAAATATGTGTGTGTAAGGTACAAGTATTTCCAATGAACTCAACTAGATGGCATTGTTCTGATTTTAAACTCACAAGCGTTTGTCGCACGATATTCGTATTCCTTGTTTCGCCGCCAAAATTTAAATAGAAATCTACCAACCCAACAAGGTGTTTTTTTTTTCTACAAAACCCAACGCGGTTCCATAGGCTCTAAAGGCTAGGACTTTTTACAGTTAGGTAACTATAGAATTGTTTATCATTAGGAAAAACAGTTTGTAATTTGAAAATAATTTCAGCTCATGTTATCCGTTTAACTTAAAGTTGTTTACAAGTTTACATAGCTTGTTGGTTGTCACTTATTTGCATAATAATAGATAAATAATTAAAAGTGCACCGCTGTGGTTCTAATAATAGTCAAGCTATTTATTATCTTTACGAATACCATTTTTTTTTTTTTTTTTTCGGTAAATAGTGGAAAGCAAATACTTTAAATGCACAAGCTGCCGAGATCACATGGGCGCAAGAAAGTTAACAACGGAAAGTATATTTCCGTGGTGTTATGTGCTAATAAACTGTTATATACTATTTTTGGAAATACTTGTCTATGTCTGGGTGTTGTTGTATTCCGAATACATACGAATCAATATGAAGTTGAAATAACACAGTTGTCAAATTTCATGTCTTTCAAGATAGAACTTATTATCAAAATAACCATGTTACCATTTTTTCCCCTCTGTATCGTAATCGTATGTTCTCAATTCAAATCGATACGACAGCTGGCAAAGATTAACTCGTGTCATCTGTGCCCTTCTTTTAGGGTACCTTTTTTATCTTCCACTCACTGTAATACATTAGAATGTGGTGTCAAAATCCGAGTAACACAATTGTTCAGTTGACCCGAGCAACAGAATGCCAAAACTACACATTGACCGCTAATTAGAGTGACGCTCATAATTCAGTCGTTTATATATTGTATTGAGACGCTCTCTACTCAGAAACTCAATCTGACCTTTAAAGTTTCTTTGTAGACCATTAATCTGTGTATAGTCACAGAACAAGTAATAGACATGGTTTTACTCTCAAGGTCCGCGGGGATAATATGCAAATGTATGTGCATTTTATTCTTTTAATATGCAGTTTTTGTGCATGGTTACTAAGACAATTTTGAAATTAATAATACGAGATGTTGCTGAATTACGTTTCATTGCATTGCAACAAAACTCGTGAACATTGCAAATAAAATAAAATTGGCAAGAATTGTACTGCAATCATAATATATACGTGATCTTACTTATATTCAGGTCTCAAACTAAGTAGGTAAGTATAGACATTTTGGTTTACATAGAAATTACAACTGTAAACTGCGACACATTATATGCAACCCAAAACGCGTATTACGTTGTTCATTAAAATAATAGAGCATTTATGACGGTAACAGTTCAATCCACACACGTCAGTCGTCGGTAAACGAATCGCCCAGCTCGTTGGAAAGGTTCACGGTCTCCGATCACACGCCGCCCGCCCCGATAGAAACGGGGAAAGCCGGGAAATTGCGTGCTTTCTAGCGGAAAATAGGAAGCAACCGTGCAGTGTAGGGCTAACTATACTTAGGTAACGGTCGGGCGAGCCCGGGGTGAAACTTGATTCGAGGCTCAGTGGACACGATATACGCATGTTTTTAATTGGAATAGGCTAACGTTTGTCTAGTGTAATTAACTTTGTCCACTAACTTCAATCAGTCGTTTATTCTTTGGTCCGAATGTGACAGGAGTAACCGTAGTTTGGTCTTATACATTCTTTTTTGTAAATATTTTGGTAAATATTTCTTATTTCAGCCAAATTTCTACGAAACATCTATCCTTAACCAGTTCTATTAAATACTTTTTTATTCTACTTTTTACTCTTGTACATAAAGGTTTATTAGTTGAGGTATTTAATCTCATCAGTCGATATTGATATACTTCGGTGTTATTTGTTTATTGATTATAGAACTTCGGAGGTGTTGTATTTCTCTTCCATTATTTGACTGACAGAGTAACTTGATAAGACCGGTGTGAACTTGGCAGCCAAAAGTTAGCAGCCAATAATCCGACCAAATTAAGACGGTCAATTTTTTAACTACTGAAATATTCATGTATTGATACTGAAACACCAAGATTTATGTGCAGGCTGTCACGCAAGCACTAATTATGATGCCGGATTAGAAGTGATTTACCCCACGTGCGTCGTGGAGAATATCTTCCATAATATTTAGTAAAAACTTATTGAAACGCTTTTCACCCCAGATACACCTGTAATCCCCTGAAATTTGAAAATATTTTTATTGAATTGAAAAGCCTACAAAAGTACCTTTACTATGAGTATGGTGAAAACGTGGCTTTGAAATGATTTATGCATTCAATAATCGATCAAACTATAAAAATCAAAAATATCCCGAAATTTTTGGCTGTTGAAGATTTTCAGTGTGTGAAACGCTGAAGTTTTAGCATATAGTTACTGAAACATCTTGACCATTCTATAGGCTATAATACCAGTACTATGTTATGCCAGCTTCGAAAAGATTAAAACGGCGTCTTCCATAATATTAAGTAAAAACTTATTCAAACGCTTTTCGGCCTAGTACAACCTGTAATCCCCTGAAATTTGAAAATATTTTTATTGAATTGAAAAGCCTACAAAAGTACCTTTACTATGAGTATAGTGAAAAGGTGGCTTTCAAACGATTTATGCATTCAATAATCGATCAAACTATGAAAAATCACAAATAACCCGAATTTTTTTGGCTGCTGAAGATTTTCAGTGTGTGAAACGCTGAATTTGTAGCATATAACTACTGAAACATCTAGAACTATGTACAGGCTATCATACCAGAACTATGTTATGCCGGCTTCGAAACGATTGAACCCACCAGCGTCTTCCATAATATTGAGAAACATTTTTTCAAACACTTTTCGCCCTAGTACAACCTGTAATCCCCTGAAATTTGAAAATATTTTTATTGAATTGCAAAGCCTACAAAAGTACCTTTACTATGAGTATAGTGAAAAGGTGGCTTTGAAACGATTTATGCATTCAATAATCGATCAAACTATGAAAAATCACAAATAACCCAAATTTTTTTGGCTGCTGAAGATTTTCAGTGTGTGAAACGCTGAATTTGTGGCATATAACTACTGAAACATCTGGCACTATGTACAGGCTATCATACCAGAACTATGTTATGCCGGCTTTGAAAAGATTACACCCACCAGCGTCTTCCATAATATTGAGAAACATTTTTTCAAACGCTTTTCGCCCAAGTACAACCTGTAATCCCCTGAAATTTGAAAATATTTTTATTGAATTGCAAAGCCTACAAAAGTATCTTTACTATGAGTATAGTGAAAAGGTGGCTTTGAAACGATTTATGCATTCAATAATCGATCAAACTATGAAAAATCACAAATAACCCGAATTTTTTTGGCTGCTGAAGATTTTCAGTGTGTGAAACGCTGAATTTGTAGCATATAACTACTGAAACATCTAGAACTTTGTAAAGGCTATCATACCAGAACTATGTTATGCCGGCTTCGAAACGATTGAACCCACCAGCGTCTTCCATAATATTGAGAAACATTTTTTCAAACACTTTTCGCCCTATAACAACCTGTAATCCCCTGAAATTTGAAAATATTTTTATTGAATTGCAAAGCCTACAAAAGTACCTTTACTATGAGTATAGTGAAAAGGTGGCTTTGAAACGATTTATGCATTCAATAATCGATCAAACTATGAAAAATCACAAATAACCCGAATTTTTTTGGCTGCTGAACATTTTCAGTGTGTGAAACGCTGAATTTGTAGCATATAACTACTGAAACATCTAGAACTTTGTAAAGGCTATCATACCAGAACTATGTTATGCCGGCTTCGAAACGAATGAACCCACCAGCGTCTTCCATAATATTGAGAAACATTTTTTCAAACACTTTTCGCCCTAGTACAACCTGTAATCCCCTGAAATTTGAAAATATTTTTATTGAATTGCAAAGCCTACAAAAGTACCTTTACTATGAGTATAGTGAAAAGGTGGCTTTGAAACGATTTATGCATTCAATAATCGATCAAACTATGAAAAATCACAAATAACCCAAATTTTTTTGGCTGCTGAAGATTTTCAGTGTGTGAAACGCTGAATTTGTAGCATATAACTATTGAAACATCTGGCACTATGTACATGCTATCATACCAGAACTATGTTATGCCGGCTTCGAAAAGATTACACCCACCAGCGTCTTCCATAAAATCGAGAAACATTTTTTTCAAACACTTTTCGCCCAAGTACAACCTGTAATCCCCTGAAATTTGAAAATATTTTAATTGAATTGAAAAGCCTACAAAAGTACCTTTACTATGAGTATAGTGAAAAGGTGGCTTTGAAACGATTTATGCATTCAATAATCGATCAAACTATGAAAAATCACAAATAACCCGAATTTTTTTGGCTGCTGAAGATTTTCAGTGTGTGAAACGCTGAATTTGTAGCATATAACTACTGAAACATCTGGCACTATGTACAGGCTATCATACCAGAACTATGTTATGCCGGCTTCGAAACGATTGAACTCACCAGCGTCTTCCATAATATTGAGAAACATTTTTTCAAACACTTTTCGCCCTAGTACAACCTGTAATCCCCTGAAATTTGAAAATATTTTTATTGAATTGAAAAGCCTACAAAAGTACATTTACTATGAGTATAGTGAAAAGGTGGCTTTGAAACGATTTATGCATTCAATAATCGATCAAACTATGAAAAATCACAAATAACCCGAATTTTTTTGGCTGCTGAAGATTTTCAGTGTGTAAAACGCTGAATTTGTAGCATATAACTACTGAAACATCTGGCACTATGTACAGGCTATCATACCAGAACTATGTTATGCCGGCTTCGAAACGATTGAACCCAGCAGCGTCTTCCATAAAATTGAGAAACATTTTTTTCAAACACTTTTCGCCCCAGTACAACCTGTAATCCCCTGAAATTTGAAAATATTTTTATTGAATTGAAAAGCCTACAAAAGTACCTTTACTATGAGTATAGTGAAAAGGTGGCTTTGAAACGATTTATGCATTCAATAATCGATCAAACTATGAAAAATCACAAATAATCCGAATTTTTTTGGCTGCTGAACATTTTCAGTGTGTGAAACGCTGAATTTGTAGCATATAACTACTGAAACATCTAGAAATATGTACAGGCTATCATACTAGAACTATGTTATGACGGCTTCGAAACGATTGAACCCACCAGCGTCTTCCATAACATTGAGAAACATTTTTTCAAACGCTTTTCGCCCTAGTATAACCTGTAATCCCCTGAAATTTGAAAATATTTTTATTGAATTGCAAAGCCTACAAAAGTACCGTTACTATGAGTATAGTGAAAAGGTGGCTTTGAAACGATTTATGCATTCAATAATCGATCAAACTATGAAAAATCACAAATAACCCGAATTTTTTTGGCTGCTGAAGATTTTCATTGTCTGAAACGCGGAATTGTTAACATATAGATATCGAAACAGACAAATACAGAAACTAGATGTTTCAGTAAATATATGCTAACAATTCAAAGTTTCACATAATGAAAATCTTCAGCAGCCAAAAATTTTCGGGATGTTTTGGAATTTTCATAGTTTGATCGATTATTGAATGCATAAATCGTTTCAAAGCCACGTTTTCACCATACTCATAGTAAAGGTACTTAAGTAGGCTTTTGAATTCAATAAAAATATTTTCAAATTTCAGGGGATTACAGGTTATACTAGGGCGAAAAGCGTTTGAAAAAATGTTTCTCAATGTTATGGAAGACGCTGGTGGGTTCAATCGTTTCGAAGCCGTCATAACATAGTTCTAGTATGATAGCCTGTACATATTTCTAGATGTTTCAGTAGTTATATGCTACAAATTCAGCGTTTCACACACTGAAAATGTTCAGCAGCCAAAAAAATTCGGGTTATTTGTGATTTTTCATAGTTTGATCGATTATTGAATGCATAAATCGTTTGAAAGCCACCTTTTCACTATATTCATAGTAAAGGTACTTTTGTAGGCTTTTCAATTCAATAAAAATATTTTCAAATTTCAGGGGATTACAGGTTGTACTGGGGCGAAAAGTGTTTGAAAAAAATGTTTCTCGATTTTATGGAAGACGCTGGTGGGTGTAATCTTTTCGAAGCCGGCATAACATAGTTCTGGTATGATAGCCTGTACATAGTGCCAGATGTGACAGTAGTTATATGCTACAAATTCAGCGTTTCACACACTGAAAATGTTCAGCAGCCAAAAAAATTCGGGATATTTTTTACTTTTCATAATTTGAGCGATTATTGAATGCATAAATCGTTTCAAAGCCACCTTTTCACTATACTCATAGTAAAGGTACTTTTGTAGGCTTTGCAATTCAATAAAAATATTTTCAAATTTCAGGGGATTACAGGTTGTACTAGGGCGAAAAGTGTTTGAAAAAATGTTTCTCAATATTATGGAAGACGCTGGTGGGTTCAATCGTTTCGAAGCCGGCATAACATAGTTCTGGTATGATAGCCTGTACATAGTTCTAGATGTTTCAGTAGTTATATGCCACAAATTCAGCGTTTCACACACTGAAAATCTTCAGCAGCCAAAAAAATTCGGGATATTTTTTACTTTTCATAGTTTGATCGATTATTGAATGCATAAATCGTTTGAAAGCCACCTTTTCACTATATTCATAGTAAAGGTACTTTTGTAGGCTTTTCAATTCAATAAAAATATTTTCAAATTTCAGGGGATTACAGGTTGTACTGGGGCGAAAAGTGTTTGAAAAAAATGTTTCTCAATTTTATGGAAGACGCTGGTGGGTTCAATCGTTTCGAAGCCGGCATAGCATAGTTCTGGTATGATAGCCTTTACAAAGTTCTAGATGTTTCAGTAGTTATATGCTACAAATTCAGCGTTTCACACACTGAAAATGTTCAGCAGCCAAAAAAATTCGGGTTATTTGTGATTTTTCATAGTTTGATCGATTATTGAATGCATAAATCGTTTTAAAGCCACCTTTTCACTATACTCATAGTAAAGGTACTTTTGTAGGCTTTGCAATTCAATAAAAATATTTTCAAATTTCAGGGGATTACAGGTTGTTATAGGGCGAAAAGTGTTTGAAAAAATGTTTCTCAATATTATGGAAGACGCTGGTGGGTTCAATCGTTTCGAAGCCGGCATAACATAGTTCTGGTATGATAGCCTTTACAAAGTTCTAGATGTTTCAGTAGTTATATGCTACAAATTCAGCGTTTCACACACTGAAAATCTTCAGCAGCCAAAAAAATTCGGGTTATTTGTGATTTTTCATAGTTTGATCGATTATTGAATGCATAAATCGTTTGAAAGCCACCTTTTCACTATATTCATAGTAAAGGTACTTTTGTAGGCTTTTCAATTCAATAAAAATATTTCCAAATTTCAGGGGATTACAGGTTGTACTTGGGCGAAAAGCGTTTGAAAAAATGTTTCTCGATTTTATGAAAGACGCTGGTGGGTGTAATCGTTTTGAAGCCGGCATAACATAGTTCTGGTATCATAGCCTGTACATAGTGCCAGATGTGACAGTAGTTATATGCTACAAATTCAGCGTTTCACACACTGAAAATGTTCAGCAGCCAAAAAAATTCGGGATATTTTTTACTTTTCATAATTTGAGCGATTATTGAATGCATAAATCGTTTCAAAGCCACCTTTTCACTATACTCATAGTAAAGGTACTTTTGTAGGCTTTTCAATTCAATAAAAATATTTTCAAATTTCAGGGGATTACAGGTTGTACTTGGGCGAAAAGCGTTTGAAAAAATGTTTCTCGATTTTATGAAAGACGCTGGTGGGTGTAATCGTTTTGAAGCCGGCATAACATAGTTCTGGTATGATAGCCTGTACAAAGTGCCAGATGTGACAGTAGTTATATGCTACAAATTCAGCGTTTCACACACTGAAAATGTTCAGCAGCCAAAAAAATTCGGGATATTTTTTACTTTTCATAATTTGATCGATTATTGAATGCATAAATCGTTTTAAAGCCACCTTTACACTATACTCATAGTAAAGATATATTTGTAGGCTTTTCAATTCAATAAAAATATTTTCAAATTTCAGGGGATTACAGGTTGTACTGGGGCGAAAAGTGTTTGAAAAATATGTTTCTCGATTTTATGGAAGACGCTGGTGGGTGTAATCTTTTCGAAGCCGGCATAACATAGTTCTGGTATGATAGCCTGTACATAGAGCCAGATATTTCAGTAGTTATATGCTACAAATTCAGCGTTTCACACACTGAAAATGTTCAGCAGCCAAAAAAATTCGAGATATTTTTTACTTTTCATAATTTGAGCGATTATTGAATGCATAAATCGTTTCAAAGCCACCTTTTCACTATACTTATAGTAAAGGTACTTTTGTAGGCTTTTCAATTCAATAAAAATATTTTCAAATTTCAGGGGATTGCAGGTTGTACTTGGGCGAAAAGCGTTTGAATAAGTTTTTTACTAAATATTATGGAAGACGCCGGTTTAATCTTTTCGAAGCCGGCATAACATAGTACTGGTATTATAGCCTATAGAATGGTCAAGATGTTTCAGTAACTATATGCTAAAATTTCAGCGTTTCACACACTGAAAATCTTCAACAGCCAAAAATTTCGGGATATTTTTGATTTTTCATAGTTTGATCGATTATTTGAATGCATAAATCGTTTCAAAGCCACGTTTTCACCATACTCATAGTAAAGGTACTTTTGTAGGCTTTTCAATTCAATAAAAATATTTTAAAATTTCAGGGGATTACAGGTTGTACTTGGGCGAAAAGCGTTTGAAAAAATGTTTCTCAATATTATGGAAGACGCTGGTGGGTTCAATCGTTTCGAAGCCGGCATAACATAGTTCTGGTATGATATCCTGTGCATAGTTCTAGATGTTTCAGTAGTTATATGCCACAAATTCAGCGTTTCACACACTGAAAATCTTCAGCAGCCAAAAAAATTCGGGTTATTTGTGATTTTTCATAGTTTGATCGATTATTGAATGCATAAATCGTTTGAAAGCCACCTTTTCACTGTATTCATAGTAAAGGTACTTTTGTAGGCTTTTTAATTCAATAAAAATATTTTCAAATTTCAGGGGATTACAGGTTGTACTGGGGCGAAAAGTGTTTGAAAAAAATGTTTCTCGATTTTATGGAAGACGCTGGTGGGTGTAATCTTTTCGAAGCCGGCATAACATAGTTCTGGTATGATAGCCTGTACATAGTGCCAGATGTGACAGTAGTTATATGCTACAAATTCAGCGTTTCACACACTGAAAATGTTCAGCAGCCAAAAAAATTCGGGATATTTTTTACTTTTCATAATTTGAGCGATTATTGAATGCATAAATCGTTTCAAAGCCACCTATTCACTATACTCATAGTAAAGGTACTTTTGTAGGCTTTGCAATTCAATAAAAATATTTTCAAATTTCAGGGGATTACAGGTTGTACTAGGGCGAAAAGTGTTTGAAATAATGTTTCTCAATATTATGGAAGACGCTGGTGGGTTCAATCGTTTCGAAGCCGGCATAACATAGTTCTGGTATGATAGCCTGTACATAGTTCTAGATGTTTCAGTAGTTATATGCCACAAATTCAGCGTTTCACACACTGAAAATCTTCAGCAGCCAAAAAAATTCGGGATATTTTTTACTTTTCATAGTTTGATCGATTATTGAATGCATAAATCGTTTGAAAGCCACCTTTTCACTATATTCATAGTAAAGGTACTTTTGTAGGCTTTTCAATTCAATAAAAATATTTTCAAATTTCAGGGGATTACAGGTTGTACTGGGGCGAAAAGTGTTTGAAAAAAATGTTTCTCAATTTTATGGAAGACGCTGGTGGGTTCAATCGTTTCGAAGCCGGCATAGCATAGTTCTGGTATGATAGCCTGTACATAGTGCCAGATGTTACAGTAGTTATATGCTACAAATTCAGCGTTTCACACACTGAAAATGTTCAGCAGCCAAAAAAATTCGGGATATTTTTTACTTTTCATAATTTGAGCGATTATTGAATGCATAAATCGTTTCAAAGCCACCTTTTCACTATACTCATAGTAAAGGTATTTTTGTAGGCTTTGCAATTCAATAAAAATATTTTCAAATTTCAGGGGATTACAGGTTGTACTAGGGCGAAAAGTGTTTGAAAAAATGTTTCTCAATATTATGGAAGACGCTGGTGGGTTCAATCGTTTCGAAGCCGGCATAACATAGTTCTGGTATGATAGCCTTTACAAAGTTCTAGATGTTTCAGTAGTTATATGCTACAAATTCAGCGTTTCACACACTGAAAATCTTCAGCAGCCAAAAAAATTCGGGTTATTTGTGATTTTTCATAGTTTGATCGATTATTGAATGCATAAATCGTTTGAAAGCCACCTTTTCACTATATTCATAGTAAAGGTACTTTTGTAGGCTTTTCAATTCAATAAAAATATTTCCAAATTTCAGGGGATTACAGGTTGTACTTGGGCGAAAAGCGTTTGAAAAAATGTTTCTCGATTTTATGAAAGACGCTGGTGGGTGTAATCGTTTTGAAGCCGGCATAACATAGTTCTGGTATGATAGCCTGTACAAAGTGCCAGATGTGACAGTAGTTATATGCTACAAATTCAGCGTTTCACACACTGAAAATGTTCAGCAGCCAAAAAAATTCGGGATATTTTTTACTTTTCATAATTTGAGCGATTATTGAATGCATAAATCGTTTCAAAGCCACCTTTTCACTATACTCATAGTAAAGGTACTTTTGTAGGCTTTTCAATTCAATAAAAATATTTTCAAATTTCAGGGGATTACAGGTTGTACTTGGGCGAAAAGCGTTTGAAAAAATGTTTCTCGATTTTATGAAAGACGCTGGTGGGTGTAATCGTTTTGAAGCCGGCATAACATAGTTCTGGTATGATAGCCTGTACAAAGTGCCAGATGTGACAGTAGTTATATGCTACAAATTCAGCGTTTCACACACTGAAAATGTTCAGCAGCCAAAAAAATTCGGGATATTTTTTACTTTTCATAATTTGAGCGATTATTGAATGCATAAATCGTTTCAAAGCCACCTTTTCACTGTACTCATAGTAAAGGTACTTTTGTAGGCTTTGCAATTCAATAAAAATATTTTCAAATTTCAGGGGATTACAGGTTGTACTAGGGCGAAAAGTGTTTGAAATAATGTTTCTCAATATTATGGAAGACGCTGGTGGGTTCAATCGTTTCGAAGCCGGCATAACATAGTTCTGGTATGATAGCCTGTACATAGTTCTAGATGTTTCAGTAGTTATATGCCACAAATTCAGCGTTTCACACACTGAAAATCTTCAGCAGCCAAAAAAATTCGGGATATTTTTTACTTTTCATAGTTTGATCGATTATTGAATGCATAAATCGTTTGAAAGCCACCTTTTCACTATATTCATAGTAAAGGTACTTTTGTAGGCTTTTCAATTCAATAAAAATATTTTCAAATTTCAGGGGATTACAGGTTGTACTGGGGCGAAAAGTGTTTGAAAAAAATGTTTCTCAATTTTATGGAAGACGCTGGTGGGTTCAATCGTTTCGAAGCCGGCATAGCATAGTTCTGGTATGATAGCCTGTACATAGTGCCAGATGTTACAGTAGTTATATGCTACAAATTCAGCGTTTCACACACTGAAAATGTTCAGCAGCCAAAAAAATTCGGGATATTTTTTACTTTTCATAATTTGAGCGATTATTGAATGCATAAATCGTTTCAAAGCCACCTTTTCACTATACTCATAGTAAAGGTATTTTTGTAGGCTTTGCAATTCAATAAAAATATTTTCAAATTTCAGGGGATTACAGGTTGTACTAGGGCGAAAAGTGTTTGAAAAAATGTTTCTCAATATTATGGAAGACGCTGGTGGGTTCAATCGTTTCGAAGCCGGCATAACATAGTTCTGGTATGATAGCCTTTACAAAGTTCTAGATGTTTCAGTAGTTATATGCTACAAATTCAGCGTTTCACACACTGAAAATCTTCAGCAGCCAAAAAAATTCGGGTTATTTGTGATTTTTCATAGTTTGATCGATTATTGAATGCATAAATCGTTTGAAAGCCACCTTTTCACTATATTCATAGTAAAGGTACTTTTGTAGGCTTTTCAATTCAATAAAAATATTTCCAAATTTCAGGGGATTACAGGTTGTACTTGGGCGAAAAGCGTTTGAAAAAATGTTTCTCGATTTTATGAAAGACGCTGGTGGGTGTAATCGTTTTGAAGCCGGCATAACATAGTTCTGGTATGATAGCCTGTACAAAGTGCCAGATGTGACAGTAGTTATATGCTACAAATTCAGCGTTTCACACACTGAAAATGTTCAGCAGCCAAAAAAATTCGGGATATTTTTTACTTTTCATAATTTGAGCGATTATTGAATGCATAAATCGTTTCAAAGCCACCTTTTCACTATACTCATAGTAAAGGTACTTTTGTAGGCTTTTCAATTCAATAAAAATATTTTCAAATTTCAGGGGATTACAGGTTGTACTTGGGCGAAAAGCGTTTGAAAAAATGTTTCTCGATTTTATGAAAGACGCTGGTGGGTGTAATCGTTTTGAAGCCGGCATAACATAGTTCTGGTATGATAGCCTGTACAAAGTGCCAGATGTGACAGTAGTTATATGCTACAAATTCAGCGTTTCACACACTGAAAATGTTCAGCAGCCAAAAAAATTCGGGATATTTTTTACTTTTCATAATTTGAGCGATTATTGAATGCATAAATCGTTTCAAAGCCACCTTTTCACTGTACTCATAGTAAAGGTACTTTTGTAGGCTTTTCAATTCAATAAAAATATTTTCAAATTTCAGGCGATTATAGGTTGTACTGGGGCGAAAAGTCTTTGAAAAATATGTTTCTCGATTTTATGAAAGACGCTGGTGGGTGTAATCGTTTTGAAGCCGGCATAACATAGTTCTGGTATGATAGCCTGTACATATTGCCAGATGTGACAGTAGTTATATGCTACAAATTCAGCGTTTCACACACTGAAAATCTTCAGCAGCCAAAAAAATTCGGGTTATTTGTGATTTTTCATAGTTTGATCGATTATTGAATGCATAAATCGTTTTAAAGCCACCTTTACACTATACTCATAGTAAAGATATATTTGTAGGCTTTTCAATTCAATAAAAATATTTTAAAATTTCAGGGGATTACAGGTTGTACTTGGGCGAAAAGCGTTTGAAAAAATGTTTCTCAATATTATGGAAGACGCTGGTGGGTTCAATCGTTTCGAAGCCGGCATAACATAGTTCTGGTATGATATCCTGTACATAGTTCTAGATGTTTCAGTAGTTATATGCCACAAATTCAGCGTTTCACACACTGAAAATCTTCAGCAGCCAAAACAATTCGGGTTATTTGTGATTTTTCATAGTTTGATCGATTATTGAATGCATAAATCGTTTCAAAACCACCTTTTCACTATACTCATAGTAAAGATATATTTGTAGGCTTTTCAATTCAATAAAAATATTTTCAAATTTCAGGGGATTACAGGTTGTACTGGGGCGAAAAGTGTTTGAAAAAAATGTTTCTCGATTTTATGGAAGACGCTGGTGGGTGTAATCTTTTCGAAGCCGGCATAACATAGTTCTGGTATGATAGCCTGTACATAGTGCCAGATGTGACAGTAGTTATATGCTACAAATTCAGCGTTTCACACACTGAAAATGTTCAGCAGCCAAAAAAATTCGGGATATTTTTTACTTTTCATAATTTGAGCGATTATTGAATGCATAAATCGTTTCAAAGCCACCTTTTCACTATACTCATAGTAAAGGTACTTTTGTAGGCTTTGCAATTCAATAAAAATATTTTCAAATTTCAGGGGATTACAGGTTGTACTAGGGCGAAAAGTGTTTGAAAAAATGTTTCTCAATATTATGGAAGACGCTGGTGGGTTCAATCGTTTCGAAGCCGGCATAACATAGTTCTGGTATGATAGCCTGTACATAGTTCTAGATGTTTCAGTAGTTATATGCCACAAATTCAGCGTTTCACACACTGAAAATCTTCAGCAGCCAAAAAAATTCGGGATATTTTTTACTTTTCATAGTTTGATCGATTATTGAATGCATAAATCGTTTGAAAGCCACCTTTTCACTATATTCATAGTAAAGGTACTTTTGTAGGCTTTTCAATTCAATAAAAATATTTTCAAATTTCAGGGGATTACAGGTTGTACTGGGGCGAAAAGTGTTTGAAAAAAATGTTTCTCAATTTTATGGAAGACGCTGGTGGGTTCAATCGTTTCGAAGCCGGCATAGCATAGTTCTGGTATGATAGCCTGTACATAGTGCCAGATGTTACAGTAGTTATATGCTACAAATTCAGCGTTTCACACACTGAAAATGTTCAGCAGCCAAAAAAATTCGGGATATTTTTTACTTTTCATAATTTGAGCGATTATTGAATGCATGAATCGTTTCAAAGCCACCTTTTCACTATACTCATAGTAAAGGTACTTTTGTAGGCTTTGCAATTCAATAAAAATATTTTCAAATTTCAGGGGATTACAGGTTGTACTAGGGCGAAAAGTGTTTGAAAAAATGTTTCTCAATATTATGGAAGACGCTGGTGGGTTCAATCGTTTCGAAGCCGGCATAACATAGTTCTGGTATGATAGCCTTTACAAAGTTCTAGATGTTTCAGTAGTTATATGCTACAAATTCAGCGTTTCACACACTGAAAATCTTCAGCAGCCAAAAAAATTCGGGTTATTTGTGATTTTTCATAGTTTGATCGATTATTGAATGCATAAATCGTTTGAAAGCCACCTTTTCACTATATTCATAGTAAAGGTACTTTTGTAGGCTTTTCAATTCAATAAAAATATTTCCAAATTTCAGGGGATTACAGGTTGTACTTGGGCGAAAAGCGTTTGAAAAAATGTTTCTCGATTTTATGAAAGACGCTGGTGGGTGTAATCGTTTTGAAGCCGGCATAACATAGTTCTGGTATCATAGCCTGTACATAGTGCCAGATGTGACAGTAGTTATATGCTACAAATTCAGCGTTTCACACACTGAAAATGTTCAGCAGCCAAAAAAATTCGGGATATTTTTTACTTTTCATAATTTGAGCGATTATTGAATGCATAAATCGTTTCAAAGCCACCTTTTCACTATACTCATAGTAAAGGTACTTTTGTAGGCTTTTCAATTCAATAAAAATATTTTCAAATTTCAGGGGATTACAGGTTGTACTTGGGCGAAAAGCGTTTGAAAAAATGTTTCTCGATTTTATGAAAGACGCTGGTGGGTGTAATCGTTTTGAAGCCGGCATAACATAGTTCTGGTATGATAGCCTGTACAAAGTGCCAGATGTGACAGTAGTTATATGCTACAAATTCAGCGTTTCACACACTGAAAATGTTCAGCAGCCAAAAAAATTCGGGATATTTTTTACTTTTCATAATTTGATCGATTATTGAATGCATAAATCGTTTTAAAGCCACCTTTACACTATACTCATAGTAAAGATATATTTGTAGGCTTTTCAATTCAATAAAAATATTTTCAAATTTCAGGGGATTACAGGTTGTACTGGGGCGAAAAGTGTTTGAAAAATATGTTTCTCGATTTTATGGAAGACGCTGGTGGGTGTAATCTTTTCGAAGCCGGCATAACATAGTTCTGGTATGATAGCCTGTACATAGAGCCAGATATTTCAGTAGTTATATGCTACAAATTCAGCGTTTCACACACTGAAAATGTTCAGCAGCCAAAAAAATTCGAGATATTTTTTACTTTTCATAATTTGAGCGATTATTGAATGCATAAATCGTTTCAAAGCCACCTTTTCACTATACTTATAGTAAAGGTACTTTTGTAGGCTTTTCAATTCAATAAAAATATTTTCAAATTTCAGGGGATTGCAGGTTGTACTTGGGCGAAAAGCGTTTGAATAAGTTTTTTACTAAATATTATGGAAGACGCCGGTTTAATCTTTTCGAAGCCGGCATAACATAGTACTGGTATTATAGCCTATAGAATGGTCAAGATGTTTCAGTAACTATATGCTAAAATTTCAGCGTTTCACACACTGAAAATCTTCAACAGCCAAAAATTTCGGGATATTTTTGATTTTTCATAGTTTGATCGATTATTTGAATGCATAAATCGTTTCAAAGCCACGTTTTCACCATACTCATAGTAAAGGTACTTTTGTAGGCTTTTCAATTCAATAAAAATATTTTAAAATTTCAGGGGATTACAGGTTGTACTTGGGCGAAAAGCGTTTGAAAAAATGTTTCTCAATATTATGGAAGACGCTGGTGGGTTCAATCGTTTCGAAGCCGGCATAACATAGTTCTGGTATGATATCCTGTGCATAGTTCTAGATGTTTCAGTAGTTATATGCCACAAATTCAGCGTTTCACACACTGAAAATCTTCAGCAGCCAAAAAAATTCGGGTTATTTGTGATTTTTCATAGTTTGATCGATTATTGAATGCATAAATCGTTTGAAAGCCACCTTTTCACTGTATTCATAGTAAAGGTACTTTTGTAGGCTTTTTAATTCAATAAAAATATTTTCAAATTTCAGGGGATTACAGGTTGTACTGGGGCGAAAAGTGTTTGAAAAAAATGTTTCTCGATTTTATGGAAGACGCTGGTGGGTGTAATCTTTTCGAAGCCGGCATAACATAGTTCTGGTATGATAGCCTGTACATAGTGCCAGATGTGACAGTAGTTATATGCTACAAATTCAGCGTTTCACACACTGAAAATGTTCAGCAGCCAAAAAAATTCGGGATATTTTTTACTTTTCATAATTTGAGCGATTATTGAATGCATAAATCGTTTCAAAGCCACCTATTCACTATACTCATAGTAAAGGTACTTTTGTAGGCTTTGCAATTCAATAAAAATATTTTCAAATTTCAGGGGATTACAGGTTGTACTAGGGCGAAAAGTGTTTGAAATAATGTTTCTCAATATTATGGAAGACGCTGGTGGGTTCAATCGTTTCGAAGCCGGCATAACATAGTTCTGGTATGATAGCCTGTACATAGTTCTAGATGTTTCAGTAGTTATATGCCACAAATTCAGCGTTTCACACACTGAAAATCTTCAGCAGCCAAAAAAATTCGGGATATTTTTTACTTTTCATAGTTTGATCGATTATTGAATGCATAAATCGTTTGAAAGCCACCTTTTCACTATATTCATAGTAAAGGTACTTTTGTAGGCTTTTCAATTCAATAAAAATATTTTCAAATTTCAGGGGATTACAGGTTGTACTGGGGCGAAAAGTGTTTGAAAAAAATGTTTCTCAATTTTATGGAAGACGCTGGTGGGTTCAATCGTTTCGAAGCCGGCATAGCATAGTTCTGGTATGATAGCCTGTACATAGTGCCAGATGTTACAGTAGTTATATGCTACAAATTCAGCGTTTCACACACTGAAAATGTTCAGCAGCCAAAAAAATTCGGGATATTTTTTACTTTTCATAATTTGAGCGATTATTGAATGCATAAATCGTTTCAAAGCCACCTTTTCACTATACTCATAGTAAAGGTATTTTTGTAGGCTTTGCAATTCAATAAAAATATTTTCAAATTTCAGGGGATTACAGGTTGTACTAGGGCGAAAAGTGTTTGAAAAAATGTTTCTCAATATTATGGAAGACGCTGGTGGGTTCAATCGTTTCGAAGCCGGCATAACATAGTTCTGGTATGATAGCCTTTACAAAGTTCTAGATGTTTCAGTAGTTATATGCTACAAATTCAGCGTTTCACACACTGAAAATCTTCAGCAGCCAAAAAAATTCGGGTTATTTGTGATTTTTCATAGTTTGATCGATTATTGAATGCATAAATCGTTTGAAAGCCACCTTTTCACTATATTCATAGTAAAGGTACTTTTGTAGGCTTTTCAATTCAATAAAAATATTTCCAAATTTCAGGGGATTACAGGTTGTACTTGGGCGAAAAGCGTTTGAAAAAATGTTTCTCGATTTTATGAAAGACGCTGGTGGGTGTAATCGTTTTGAAGCCGGCATAACATAGTTCTGGTATGATAGCCTATACAAAGTGCCAGATGTGACAGTAGTTATATGCTACAAATTCAGCGTTTCACACACTGAAAATGTTCAGCAGCCAAAAAAATTCGGGATATTTTTTACTTTTCATAATTTGAGCGATTATTGAATGCATAAATCGTTTCAAAGCCACCTTTTCACTGTACTCATAGTAAAGGTACTTTTGTAGGCTTTGCAATTCAATAAAAATATTTTCAAATTTCAGGGGATTACAGGTTGTACTAGGGCGAAAAGTGTTTGAAATAATGTTTCTCAATATTATGGAAGACGCTGGTGGGTTCAATCGTTTCGAAGCCGGCATAACATAGTTCTGGTATGATAGCCTGTACATAGTTCTAGATGTTTCAGTAGTTATATGCCACAAATTCAGCGTTTCACACACTGAAAATCTTCAGCAGCCAAAAAAATTCGGGATATTTTTTACTTTTCATAGTTTGATCGATTATTGAATGCATAAATCGTTTGAAAGCCACCTTTTCACTATATTCATAGTAAAGGTACTTTTGTAGGCTTTTCAATTCAATAAAAATATTTTCAAATTTCAGGGGATTACAGGTTGTACTGGGGCGAAAAGTGTTTGAAAAAAATGTTTCTCAATTTTATGGAAGACGCTGGTGGGTTCAATCGTTTCGAAGCCGGCATAGCATAGTTCTGGTATGATAGCCTGTACATAGTGCCAGATGTTACAGTAGTTATATGCTACAAATTCAGCGTTTCACACACTGAAAATGTTCAGCAGCCAAAAAAATTCGGGATATTTTTTACTTTTCATAATTTGAGCGATTATTGAATGCATAAATCGTTTCAAAGCCACCTTTTCACTATACTCATAGTAAAGGTATTTTTGTAGGCTTTGCAATTCAATAAAAATATTTTCAAATTTCAGGGGATTACAGGTTGTACTAGGGCGAAAAGTGTTTGAAAAAATGTTTCTCAATATTATGGAAGACGCTGGTGGGTTCAATCGTTTCGAAGCCGGCATAACATAGTTCTGGTATGATAGCCTTTACAAAGTTCTAGATGTTTCAGTAGTTATATGCTACAAATTCAGCGTTTCACACACTGAAAATCTTCAGCAGCCAAAAAAATTCGGGTTATTTGTGATTTTTCATAGTTTGATCGATTATTGAATGCATAAATCGTTTGAAAGCCACCTTTTCACTATATTCATAGTAAAGGTACTTTTGTAGGCTTTTCAATTCAATAAAAATATTTTCAAATTTCAGGGGATTACAGGTTGTACTGGGGCGAAAAGTGTTTGAAAAAAATGTTTCTCAATTTTATGGAAGACGCTGGTGGGTTCAATCGTTTCGAAGCCGGCATAGCATAGTTCTGGTATGATAGCCTGTACATAGTGCCAGATGTTACAGTAGTTATATGCTACAAATTCAGCGTTTCACACACTGAAAATGTTCAGCAGCCAAAAAAATTCGGGGTAATTTTTTACTTTTCATAATTTGAGCGATTATTGAATGCATAAATCGTTTCAAAGCCACCTTTTCACTATACTCATAGTAAAGGTATTTTTGTAGGCTTTGCAATTCAATAAAAATATTTTCAAATTTCAGGGGATTACAGGTTGTACTAGGGCGAAAAGTGTTTGAAAAAATGTTTCTCAATATTATGGAAGACGCTGGTGGGTTCAATCGTTTCGAAGCCGGCATAACATAGTTCTGGTATGATAGCCTTTACAAAGTTCTAGATGTTTCAGTAGTTATATGCTACAAATTCAGCGTTTCACACACTGAAAATCTTCAGCAGCCAAAAAAATTCGGGTTATTTGTGATTTTTCATAGTTTGATCGATTATTGAATGCATAAATCGTTTTAAAGCCACCTTTACACTATACTCATAGTAAAGATATATTTGTAGGCTTTTCAATTCAATAAAAATATTTTAAAATTTCAGGGGATTACAGGTTGTACTTGGGCGAAAAGCGTTTGAAAAAATGTTTCTCAATATTATGGAAGACGCTGGTGGGTTCAATCGTTTCGAAGCCGGCATAACATAGTTCTGGTATGATATCCTGTACATAGTTCTAGATGTTTCAGTAGTTATATGCCACAAATTCAGCGTTTCACACACTGAAAATCTTCAGCAGCCAAAACAATTCGGGTTATTTGTGATTTTTCATAGTTTGATCGATTATTGAATGCATAAATCGTTTCAAAACCACCTTTTCACTATACTCATAGTAAAGATATATTTGTAGGCTTTTCAATTCAATAAAAATATTTTCAAATTTCAGGGGATTACAGGTTGTACTGGGGCGAAAAGTGTTTGAAAAATATGTTTCTCGATTTTATGAAAGACGCTGGTGGGTGTAATCGTTTTGAAGCCGGCATAACATAGTTCTGGTATGATAGCCTGTACATAGTGCCAGATGTGACAGTAGTTATATGCTACAAATTCAGCGTTTCACACACTGAAAATGTTCAGCAGCCAAAAAAATTCGGGATATTTTTTACTTTTCATAATTTGAGCGATTATTGAATGCATAAATCGTTTCAAAGCCACCTTTTCACTGTACTCATAGTAAAGGTACTTTTGTAGGCTTTTCAATTCAATAAAAATATTTTCAAATTTCAGGCGATTATAGGTTGTACTGGGGCGAAAAGTCTTTGAAAAATATGTTTCTCGATTTTATGAAAGACGCTGGTGGGTGTAATCGTTTTGAAGCCGGCATAACATAGTTCTGGTATGATAGCCTGTACATATTGCCAGATGTGACAGTAGTTATATGCTACAAATTCAGCGTTTCACACACTGAAAATCTTCAGCAGCCAAAAAAATTCGGGTTATTTGTGATTTTTCATAGTTTGATCGATTATTGAATGCATAAATCGTTTTAAAGCCACCTTTACACTATACTCATAGTAAAGATATATTTGTAGGCTTTTCAATTCAATAAAAATATTTTAAAATTTCAGGGGATTACAGGTTGTACTTGGGCGAAAAGCGTTTGAAAAAATGTTTCTCAATATTATGGAAGACGCTGGTGGGTTCAATCGTTTCGAAGCCGGCATAACATAGTTCTGGTATGATATCCTGTACATAGTTCTAGATGTTTCAGTAGTTATATGCCACAAATTCAGCGTTTCACACACTGAAAATCTTCAGCAGCCAAAAAAATTCGGGTTATTTGTGATTTTTCATAGTTTGATCGATTATTGAATGCATAAATCGTTTGAAAGCCACCTTTTCACTATACTCATAGTAAAGGTACTTTTGTAGGCTTTTCAATTCAATAAAAATATTTTCAAATTTCAGGGGATTGCAGGTTGTACTTGGGCGAAAAGCGTTTGAATAAGTTTTTACTAAATATTATGGAAGACGCCGGTTTAATCTTTTCGAAGCCGGCATAACATAGTACTGGTATTATAGCCTATAGAATGGTCAAGATGTTTCAGTAACTATATGCTAAAATTTCAGCGTTTCACACACTGAAAATCTTCAACAGCCAAAAATTTCGGGATATTTTTGATTTTTCATAGTTTGATCGATTATTTGAATGCATAAATCGTTTCAAAGCCACGTTTTCACCATACTCATAGTAAAGGTACTTTTGTAGGCTTTTCAATTCAATAAAAATATTTTAAAATTTCAGGGGATTACAGGTTGTACTTGGGCGAAAAGCGTTTGAAAAAATGTTTCTCAATATTATGGAAGACGCTGGTGGGTTCAATCGTTTCGAAGCCGGCATAACATAGTTCTGGTATGATATCCTGTGCATAGTTCTAGATGTTTCAGTAGTTATATGCCACAAATTCAGCGTTTCACACACTGAAAATCTTCAGCAGCCAAAAAAATTCGGGTTATTTGTGATTTTTCATAGTTTGATCGATTATTGAATGCATAAATCGTTTTAAAGCCACCTTTACACTATACTCATAGTAAAGATATATTTGTAGGCTTTTCAATTCAATAAAAATATTTTCAAATTTCAGGGGATTACAGGTTGTACTTGGGCGAAAAGTGTTTGAAAAAAATGTTTCTCAATTTTATGGAAGACGCTGGTGGGTTCAATCGTTGCGAAGCCGGCATAACATAGTTCTGGTATGATAGCCTGTACATAGTGCCAGATGTTACAGTAGTTATATGCTACAAATTCAGCGTTTCACACACTGAAAATCTTCAGCAGCCAAAACAATTCGGGTTATTTGTGATTTTTCATAGTTTGATCGATTATTGAATGCATAAATCGTTTCAAAACCACCTTTTCACTATACTCATAGTAAAGATATATTTGTAGGCTTTTCAATTCAATAAAAATATTTTCAAATTTCAGGGGATTACAGGTTGTACTGGGGCGAAAAGTGTTTGAAAAATATGTTTCTCGATTTTATGAAAGACGCTGGTGGGTGTAATCGTTTTGAAGCCGGCATAACATAGTTCTGGTATGATAGCCTGTACATAGTGCCAGATGTTTCAGTAGTTATATGCTACAAATTCAGCGTTTCACACACTGAAAATCTTCAGCAGCCAAAAAAATTCGGGTTATTTGTGATTTTTCATAGTTTGATCGATTATTGAATGCATAAATCGTTTGAAAGCCACCTTTTTACTATACTCATAGTAAAGGTACTTTTGTAGGCTTTTCAATTCAATAAAAATATTTTAAAATTTCAGGGGATTACAGGTTGTACTTGGGCGAAAAGCGTTTGAAAAAATGTTTCTCAATATTATGGAAGACGCTGGTGGGTTCAATCGTTTCGAAGCCGGCATAACATAGTTCTGGTATGATATCCTGTACATAATTCTAGATGTTTCAGTAGTTATATGCCACAAATTCAGCGTTTCACACACTGAAAATCTTCGGCAGCCAAAAAAATTCGGGTTATTTGTGATTTTTCATAGTTTGATCGATTATTGAATGCATAAATCGTTTGAAAGCCACCTTTTCACTATACTCATAGTAAAGGTACTTTTGTAGGCTTTTCAATTCAATAAAAATATTTTCAAATTTCAGGGGATTGCAGGTTGTACTTGGGCGAAAAGCGTTTGAATAAGTTTTTACTAAATATTATGGAAGACGCCGGTTTAATCTTTTCGAAGCCGGCATAACACAGTACTGGTATTATAGCCTATAGAATGGTCAAGATGTTTCAGTAACTATATGCTAAAATTTCAGCGTTTCACACACTGAAAATCTTCAACAGCCAAAAATTTCGGGATATTTTTGATTTTTCATAGTTTGATCGATTATTTGAATGCATAAATCGTTTCAAAGCCACGTTTTCACCATACTCATAGTAAAGGTACTTTTGTAGGCTTTTCAATTCAATAAAAATATTTTCAAATTTCAGGGGATTACAGGTGTATCTGGGGTGAAAAGCGTTTCAATAAGTTTTTACTAAATATTATTCTCCACGACGCTCGTGGGGTAAATCACTTCTAATCCGGCATCATAATTAGTGCTTGCGTGACAGCCTGCACATAAATCTTGGTGTTTCAGTATCAATACATGAATATTTCAGTAGTTAAAAAATTGACCGTCTTAATTTGGTCGGATTATTGGCTGCTAACTTTTGGCTGCCAAGTTCACACCGGTCTTGATAAGCACTAAAGAGAAAACTTTTTCCAACAAATCTATTTTATAATTATAATCATAGTGTATCGAGGAATGTTCAGAACAATAAGGAATTTTCTTACCTCGCATGTATAGAAGTGATATAGAATTATGTATATGTATAAAATATTGCCTGAATAAAAAAGGAAATAGTTTGGGGTATAGCCACGAATTTTGATGTAAAATATAGGGAAAATTTAGGAAATAAACATTTGTGTGACCATTTTTGAAGTCTATAAAATATGAATAGATAACCTTTTTAGTATATTTTGTGGGAAACTTGGTCAATACAGCACTGTGACACTATATAAAGCTTACTTTGTTAAAATGATGTCACTACTTAAATATGGCCGTCGTTCTAATCAACACATTTGCTATAAATAGTATCGGTTATCAAGTGAAGAGGTGTCGGCACGCGACCTAAGCTTCGCGCAGTTTTCCTGCTCGTGCCTTACATACAAGGCTGCAAGTATGCCTACACGATTCGTCTTCTACTCTCCGATATCAAATGTTTGTCAATGTACTTTTATGACTTATCGTTTCTAAAAACTGAAATGAAATATGTCGTTTTTTAATTATCATTGTTACTCCATTCTTCCGAAACGGAGCCAGTTAATTCCCGTCGTGATTGGTTTGTACACTTTTTATATACTCGGAGTCGAAATGAAGTAAGTAGAGTAACCTTTAGACATTTTAGTCATTGTTAAGTTTGTCTTATGCCTCTCACATGATCGTCCGATAGACGTGATAAATTCCTTTTAAGCGTGTCAAAAATGGCCGCTGAAAACTGCTGTTCAAAATCATGATTGACTTTTTGATTCGGTCGTGATTCAAATTTTTCCTTTAAAAATTAATCTATTAATTGTGATTTAATCAAATTAAACAACATTTTACTAATAATAAAATTTTCCATTTCATTCCATTCAAGAGAACAGTAATTAAAATGGAACAATTAATTAGTAAAATGTTGTTATAATTTGATTAAGTTACAATTTAAAAAAAAATCTCTCTATAAACAGTAAGTAACTAAAACTGTGTTTTAATTGCTTTTGCGGAAACTATATCATTACTGTATTCAACATTGCAGAATAAAACACCATGTTGTCAACTATACTATAGTAGAATGTTTATATAGTAATTAGTGTTTAAGCTTTTATATCATTTGTAAATTAAAATTTTACTACATTACTCTATATATTTGTTTTGTCGTTTAATTCTGCCAGTAATTTAGTTGGTTAAAGATTGTCCTTTATACGGCTTCACAGAAATGTTTGCACACTAGATTGGCCGTAAAATTATATCTACTCGGCGATCATGGATACAAATTTATTGAGTAAATTGAAATATCATAGTGGTAATATTCCAATGAAGTGGGCGGACAAACTAACTGTAAAATCACAAGGAAAATAGTTAATTAGTGCAAAAAGAGACCAAATTTTTGCTTCGAGTACTGATGTTGAATCTCGAGCAAGCGAAGGATTCTAACATTGTATCACGAGCGTAGCAAGGGATTCTAAGTTAGAATCCTGAACGTAGCGAGATATTCAAAGGCAAAAAACTTTACTTTCGAGCGACACATACAAATTTTCACTTCAGTAACGAGAACATAATTTACAGGTAAAAAACACCCATACATGTAATTTAAAAAAACTGTTTTTGAGCAAGTCCGAAAGTGTTATTGTTAGCCTACTTCGTTTATTTACTAATACTACTTTTCATATTTACTTGTACTAAGCGTTTCCAAAAGTTTCATTGTATGGTTCTTAGCTACTAAATTCTGACTTCGAACTATTGTTCCTATTATATTATCTGTGGTAATTGACTAATGCATTCACCAAAACTTGTGTAAATTTAGATGACTAAAAAGTAAACAGCGATCAAATGCAAGCACATCACAAATTAAAAAAAAAAATTAAAAAATTAAAATCGTCTTTTCATGTTCTCTCCAAAACTCCATAGAAGCATTCAATATAGTGGGAATATAGTGGTACGCCCTATTGGATCTTGACTTTGACTTGAATTTAACAAGACTAGATTTGGGCGTGACTTTGTCTTGACTGTGATGATTTAAAAGGAGTTTTTTTGTAAAACTTAAATTTACCCTAAAGCTGGCAAAATACGCTAATCTCGTGAATTTTGTAATTCTTAAAATAAAATTTAAAAAAATACTTTTCCTCACGCACTGAGCAAAATGCATTTTTGTGCACTGATTTTTTGTAGCATATGACTGTATTTTAAACCCGTTTAGATTATTATGCGATTGGTGGTCCTCGGTTCATCAGTCATTCAGATAACATTCGTACCGTGACAAGGCAATGTCTTTCATCCTTGCGTGATCACAAACAGGTAATGTGGAAATTCAATGTAATGTAAACACAAGCCATTACCTTTATTTACGGTATTTTCCTGTACTGAAATATTTTATGTGCTTTATATATGTACACTATAAATATTATAAGATAATAACGATTTCAAATTCAATATTCACTGCTACAATTAATTACACTATTTAATAATATTTACAATTATTATATTTTCTATTTAAAATTAATTCATTTGAGTGCCCCTTTCTGTATGGCATTACGTTATTTTGATGTAATAAATCATACATTACAGGAGACAAGATTGAGGATACATTAATACACATCCAGGTAAATGAGAATAATAAGGATAATGATTCTATTGTATTGAGGTCGAAACTTTTGAATGATCATAAAACAAGAAATATTTGAACTTTATTCTAGAATGCTTTGTGTTGATTACAGAAGTAAAGTGAAGAGTTTTATAGCGACAAAGTCCTTTATCTATCTTGTTTGACTCTAGATACACGGGTTTTCGCAACTTTGTTATGTCTATTAGATTAGGTAACACGTATCAATTAAGTTGTTGATTACTGATTACATTAAACTATTCGTTTATTGACCCTTGGTTATGTTACTGTTATCAGCCTGTTGCTGTGTAGGTTTTTATGAAGTCGAATGTGAAGCGACGTGTTATTATTATTATATGTTTAAGTAGAACAACTAAAAATCGTGAATGCTGCATATGACTGTGCTGACTTACTGTAATAGATTTTGTTTACAGACTGGCCTGGTAGCTCAGTAGGTAGATTGGTTGGTAGAGCCTTCTGAACTGCAGATTGTAAGTTCGGTTCCCACTCAGGAACTGATAACGACAAAGCTTTGCATACACCGTTCTTAGACTTTTGGGATTAACGGATACATTTTACCCCAGAAAATTTAGAGTTTTGAAACTTGAACTCATATTGTAAAGACAAAACGGGTCTATTTGCGTACAAAAATTATCAAAACATTATTTTTACCAACCTCTAGGTGGCAACCTCCTTGGTAGAATGCGTGCATTGCGTTACGGTTACAGAAGAAATAAAAAAAATACATTTTTTAATTTTTGGTATTGACTAATGGTCGGTATTTTTATGTGTTTCAGCAGGCCTAGCACGGCCGGTGGACAACTTCTCCCCAGGTAGAGGATAACAAACTTATCCTCATTGTCACTTTAATCCACTCAGCGAGCACGGCCGCGGCAGTGGAAAGCTTTATCCGGGGGACAAATGAGGGGAGTAGCGTTTTAAGTTTTCTCTTCCATATTGTTGCCAGTATGAGAAAATTTAACTAAAATGACATTACATGCTTCAATATTTTGTTCAGTCCATCAAACCATCGATAATTGTTCGGCTAAATATACTGGGATTGAAGACAAAATATAAAAAAAAAAGGTTTTATAAGAAAATATAAGGTTTATGACTCTGTGTCCCTGTGTTAATCAAAGAGTATGTAACGAATACTATGTATATGAGTGAGAGTAAGTGAATAGTTTATATTAAATTTTATTTTGTTTGTAATATGAGTGGAAAAACGTGATTAATTATTGTGTAGTAGTTATATTTTAAATTTTTATATGTATGTATTTTATAATAAAATATACTCAAAAAATATATACATCATTTAAGTTAATTACGTAAATTAAATAATTTCCTTATTAAAACTAAACTAATAATTGTATTTTCACGAATATTTCGCTATGTAATTTTTTTGTATTGAAACTAATTTCCCGGGATTTGAAGGGATTACTTGCATTCCGAATGCTCCTCCCGGTGTAACTTTCGCTCCAAAATTCGAGTTCCCGCGATTAAACGTAGTTATAATAGGCACGCGACATTTTTGTGCCTATTAAAACACTTTGACTTCCTTATACCCACCTACAAGAGTCGAAGATAAATACTCTCTGCTTTGTGTCAATTCAAGAGAATATTATCCACTTTTTTCCGAGTCCGTGCTCTGAAGCTGGGAGTAGCGGGATATAATGTCTACGATAATGTAAAAGGGAAATATTTCTTTCCTCTCCTCGTTGCCGTGCTACGTAAGGTGGAGAGGCGGATTATTTTAACTGACAGGTGGAAAAAACCGGGGGAAAGACAATTTCTCCACATGCCGTGCTAAGCCTGCTGGAATACCTCGCACCGCGTCATTGAGGTGAATTTTAACGTATTGACGTTAGCCTTCAAAAGTCATGATCTGAATATAATATTGTTTTTACACATCGTTCGAATTCAGCCAGAATTTAAATTCACCTCAATGACGTAGGTACTTGTTGCGAAGTATTCCAGACAGACATAAAAATACCGACCATAAGACCAAAGAAATATGATGCAGGTGGCTTCCTCCGTCCATTTTTATTGCCAATATAATATGCCACGTACTGTACAAAGATCATTGTTGAGAACGCGCTGGCCCTAAATTTCTAAAGTATAAAATAAAAAAGCTGCCGTTTTATTGTACATAAATAGTTATCGAAATATTATGTACTTTATTACTAGAAAGTCTGGGTAAGCGTACCTAAAAATCCCTTTTTGGAGACGCTTCCCGCAGAAAGTGATCTAAGCTTTGTGTTTTATTTATAACTCCTTTTTATCGATTTCATACCTACCTAAAACGATCCTGTCATAAACAACCAAAGCCTGCACTATATTATCGACGTACGGAACAGTATTACATTATGTCGTTGTATCAATTTTCCGATCATCATTATTCGTAGCACGGCGGGTGCAACTTTATATTTAGCATTGTGTCTCTGGAGTATTGGAAATCGTTACTTAAAATGCTTATATCATCGTTGTGTCAAATCTTTTTGAAGTAAACTTCTTTACGCACGCTTGGCTTAGGGGGTAAGCTGGCGAGGCGAACGGAAGTTGAAAGTTGTTGGTTGACGTAAATCTTCACTGTCAACATAACAAAGTTAAAATTTGAATTATTATGTTATGTCCGGTAAAATTAAAATTTACAATTGTCAAGACGGCAACATTAACATTAAACAAAGCAAAAGTTATACCAGCTGATAGATGGAGCTAAACTAAAGAAGTTTTGCTTTAGTCGTGTGGTCTAAAGAACACTCCTTTTTTTTGGGCTCTATCACGTTATTATTACATTAACTTACTCTTCAATAATTCAATGGCAAGCTAAGCTAAGCCTATCAGTGGCCAAGCTCCTGAAAACTTATTTATCGGCTCGTTTTGCAGGCTTGTGTTGCTTCTATTATTAAACAAAACGGCCCACTCGTGGGAGATATAGCTTGTCTCAAAAGGAAAGAGCACAGGTCATAATCCACCACGCTAGCCAAGTGCGGGTTGCTAGATGACACATGCTGTCAAATTGTCAAGGGCATGTGTCATCATTCTGGTTTCCTTACGATGTTTTCCTTCACTGATGTACGCTTTATTAATATTAATTAATACCTGTTCTGATTCTGGGTGTTGTGGGACCATGTTCCTCGTAGTTCCTGGATGCCTAGATACAGGGAATCTTAGTTAGGGTCCAGGATCTATGTATGTGATCGTTGGGTTCTATTATGATTATTTTCTCTCTGGGAATTTTTTGTGAGATAGGTAATTCTCAAGACTTGTAAGATTGCAGTTTGGTAAGACCCTTGGTGAACAGCAATGTTTACCTGCTGAGAAAATATCACACAAAGGCTTAGTTTTTCTCCTTTCGCTGAGGCGATCAAGCGAGTAGCTGTGTGAGATTATTGTAGCAATCCGTTTGAGATTATTGTATTGGCTTCTTTTGACATTCGACACGTGCTCTCTACATGAGACATCATCAGGAAGGTTTGAACTTTCTTGTTTAGTTTTAGAGTCTTTTATACCTTTACCAAAGTCTAATTAGACCCGTCATTGAATATGGCTCAATGGTATGGTCACCTTTTTACTCAACTCACTCTGATAATATAGAGCGTATCCAACGTCGTTACACGAGGGCCGTTTGCCGCCGTTTTGGTCTCCTACGTAGGTATCCTAGCTACATATCCAGGAATAAGCATTTTCATTTAAGTTCTCTCTCCAAAAGAAGACATGTAAGCGAGCTGTTATACTTGCATAGGATCATCAACTCTGTGGTGGACAGTCCTCATCTATTAAGTCTAATAAACTTTAATGTAAATATTCGCAGCAGAATCCCTCGAGTTTTTAGGGTAACCACTTATAAAAATAACGTATCTTACAACGGTCCTATACCTCGCATGTGCCGTTCCTATGATGACCTAATTGGTAGCGTTCGTCACCGTTTTGACATTGATGATGAAGATGATGTACTAGATATATTCAGACTTGGTCTCAACCAATTCAGGAACAATGTTTATAAGTATTTGCTGTAGACGGATGGTACTGGGACACACTACTGAGGTTTTGTATCTCGGGGCCATCTGTGTTCTTATGGTTTTAAGTGCACTTGAGAAGGATTAGGATGGCGTATAAGTGCATTAAATGTGTATAATGTATCTTTAGAAGTATTCGTTTTATCTATATCATTTATTCTATGTATATTGTGTATATAATTATTTAATTCACACAAAGTTATTTGTATTATTATTTTTTATTAAGTTCTGTTTAAGTTTGATTATTTAAGGTACACTCGTTTGCTTACTTTCTCATTATTTCTTTTCGTTTTTGTGATAAGTATGTAATTATCACTGTTTTAAATCAGGCTGAGTGCATGTGTAATTGGATTATAGAATTGTTCACAATGTAATTTTTAAATCATGTTGCTTTATAATGTATTTTCTATGATCTGTTATGTGCACCTATAAAATAAAATAAAATAAAATAAAAGTACTTGGAATAGAAGGAAGACTCAGGATCTTTTTGACGTCTGATTAATAAGCCCTTGATTATGTAGTGCGTACACGCACATAAATATATCATATAAAATGTATAAATTGATGATTAATTAATTTAAATACTTATAGATAAGAGTAAATAGCCTAATGTTACGAACGACCCATCGTGATTGCTAAAGCTTTAAAAGAGTCATTTAAAAGCGTATAAACTTTAAATGCTACTGATTTTACTGTAGGTACCTAGAATGTTAGCAAAATAATGCTTGCTAGCGATTAAATGTAATTACGACTAATTTTTAACATTTTAAAACAATACAACATTGTGGAACCAATGAAAATTAAATTTCCCAGATACCTACGAAACTACATTATACATAGTTTGAGTAGACAGATTATTCATTTTATAAACAGCTCCTAGTCTGTAGAGACACAAACACGTAAATCCTAGTAATCGTGACTTTATTATTAAAGTTTCTGGTCGCTGTGAATAACGTGAATGAGGTGAGTGAGCTTCCTTGTGAGTAAGGTAGATTATGGGAAACTTTAACCAAATTGCTCAACAGGTTTTTAAACATTTTTATACTTCAATGTAACCTTTTTATTACCTTCCTTTTTGCCACTCCATAAATTTTAGCAATCATTGCGAATGATGAGAATTTTAAACAATTAAAATAATGACTTAATAACTAGAGGTTCATTACTTGCAATCTTAATTAAATGTTTCGTTTTTTCTAGATAAACTCGTAAAACTTAATTTGTTGTGTTAATTATATTGAAATTATTTTTTTTTATTTCACCACCGTTGTCTCTGTTAGGTTAAACCACAGACCTAAAATTCCAACTGCATTCCAAGTGTATGGTCTAAGCCCACCTTTTGTAAGTAGAAATATAGTTTTGTGTCTACTATTCAATCTTCTGAAACTACACAATTCAGAAATGTAAAACCGCTTATCAAAACATCTCCATACAGAAGCAAATGTTATTGTCTGTTTTGAATACACAGATTCACAACTCCAAGCTGTCCTCCGATATATCTCGGCTGTCAGCTGCCTTCCGTTGCTATACAATATTGCTACTGGCCAAATCAGAGAATTGTAAGACGATCTCGACTCGAATATTACGATTTTTGGTTTTACGACGTGACATTCGCAGCCAATATTGCTGAAACTAAATTAGTCACGAAACTCTGTGAAATTCAAAATAGAATGCGAGTGATATTGCTTTGGAGAGCCATGTCAGTCTATCATTGACTGTTTAGTCGCTGAACTCTCAAAAGGAATTCGCTAATGAGCGTCGAGCCGCAAACTTTTTGTGCTTAAGTACTCTGTTCGTAGAACTACTAGATATAAATCAAGGGTCAAGTTGAGGACTGCCTCTTTTGTTTCAGTCGTCTTCACGCTCCATGTATCAGGATGTAAGCCATCTTGTTTTAACGTTTTATCTAACTATCTATACATATAAAATTCAAAGTCCTGACTGACTGACAGACTTATATATCAACGCACAGCCTAAGCTATTGGTCCTAGGGACTTGAAATTTGGAGGTTGTGTTTTTTGTAAAGGGTTCTTAAAGAAAAAGTTCTAAAAACCCATTTAGAAAAGAACATTAAAAAAGGGTTTTACGAAATTCCACCTCTAACCCCTTTCACCCTACGGGCGAAGCCGTGAGCAGACGCTAGTACCTTAATAAAATCTAACACAGCAAAATGTTACTAAAATCCGTTCAATACCTATTCACTTCGTAGTAAGTGACGCGAGTGTATCTTCGTAGTTATTTTTGAAGTAAATTTTCTTTACGTACGCTTGACTTGGGGAGTAAACTGGTGAATGGGTGACGAGAGCGTTACGGAAATTGATCAGGCGCCGCGAAAGTTGAGAAGGAGATAATAGTTAGTGAAGATAAAAAGAGAGAGTTACGTTTCATATAGAAGTTTTACATCAGTGGTGTGGTCTAAAGCACACTTGTTTTTTTTTTCAGAACCCTAAATAATTGTAAAGGCTAAATTTCTACATTTCTCTTTTACAAAGAAACTAGGAAAAAATACCAATATACCCGATTATATAAACCGTGCAAAAGTAAACTGTGAATATGGGTTCCGACTGAAAATCAGTTATTAAGGTCTTGCGACCTTAATTGCATGCTGAGTCGGGACCTACATCATGACATCACGCAACATTATATATTTTAGTTTCTCCTTTTTTTCGTGTGATTTGTTTTGTGTAAATGTCTATTTATAAAAATGTAATGTTGTGTGATGTCTTGAATAAATGTATTTTCTTTCTTTCTTTCTTTCAATACTCAATCATTTATTGCAATTATTATATTTATGCAAATAAATGTTAAACCAAAATGTTTCAACTTATGCAACCAACATTTATGCATATTTGCGTGTGCTCAATCAAAAATTAGAGTTATTATGGTAGAGTCATTGAAAGACACATATATACTGATGATTTCACCAAATACAAAACAAAACGAAATAATATTAGAATATTAATATTTTTGCTGTAATAATAGCTATGTGCCAAACAACTTGTAGTCTTGTACAAATACTTGGAAATGTCTTTTATGTAAATAAATCTGTACAACAGTAGCATAAAAAGATACGTACTGATTTTTTTGTAGCATAATATTTTCTTTTTGGAAGTAATATCCTTTTGAGAAAATAAAAGTTGGTATAAATACCTACATTTTTTTTTCAGTCAATGATATCTTCCATTATTGATTACTGATATCTTTGTTAACTCATCTTAATATACGTTTGAGTACTTACCTAAATATAATAATACTTTCAATTGTTATTGTCACGTTACCTTACGTTTGTACTCAATATTGTAATTTTACGAGTACCTTTGTGATTTGATAACATTTCAACATTATGCAATTTTTGACGTAGTTAGTAACTAGATTTAGTATTTAGATCATTATTTTTAAAATAAATAGGGAGAGCTTTCGCTTTATCAATTTTAGATCATTGGCTCTACCACCAAGTAGAGGTACATGCAGCAGCTATCTTGCTCTATGAAATAAAACCATACATTCATCCGTGACGTATAATACGATTACGTTTGTTAAATAGGATTATAATGTAACCGACTTAAAGCACCTGTAATAGTAAATAATTACCATCAGGCACGTACTATCCGATACGCTATCTGTGCGGACGGTCGAAGAGTCGCGTCGTCGTAGCGCCACTGTGTGTCCAAAACAAGCTCACACCATAACAGCGTGTATTTTGTTCCAGATGTGCTGACAACTGCGCATTAAGCTGCAAGTGGATTAAATCAAAGCCTGGATCGCAGACCGGCGCTGCGCCCGCGCCGCCGCCGCCCGCGCGCCGTCGTCACTCCGCCGCCGCGACTCGCCTCGCAAGCACGCGTCACGTCCTCCCGCGCCACACTCGTCACTAAACTCTTGAGTCACTTACTAGTGAAATAATCATTATTGGTTGTTTATTGTTCGATCTTCGTATCTAGTGAATAAGACGGAATTTTTATTGATACACTTTTTACCGCAGTTCTCTCTCTACACACGAGTGCATTCAGTGAGTGTGGAGAAGGCTACATTCCAAACCGGTGTCGTTCTTTAATGGACGCGGTGTGTACAACTCTGTGTGTGTTTTAATATTTATCGAGGGAAGTGACCAGCTACTTTTTGATCGAAGTTCTGAAAAACTCCAAAGCCTCTAAAATTTCTCACTGGTACAGACCTCCAGCCAGAATGTAATAAAGGTGACAAAAAGCGAAGTCTATTCATAAAAAAAAATGGCACTCGGTACGTTGAGTGAAAATGAGCGCCACTGCCTCGACTCCGGCGCAAAAAACCAACCAGATCGTTTGCAAGATGCGGAAAAAGCTGAGTGCAAACCTAACGGACTGAGAGTGCGCTTCTTGGACGAGGAAGGCAAGACGGAAAGGATGGTCAGCACTGACGAGGTTGACTGTGCAATGACACGTGTCAAGAAAATACATATCTTGAAGAACAGGAGCTCGAGCGAGACGAGCATCATGTTGCGAAACCCATCGCTTATGAAAAGGCGTCCCAGCTCCGAGCTTCGGTTCAGCACTGGGAGCACAGATAACCTGAACAACAATAATACTGCCTCCAGCGAGAATTTGAACGGAAGGATTCTGATGAAATCTGATGAGGATAAATTAGATAAGACTGAAAATACAGACCAAACCAAAGACGTGAATGGCCAGAACTTTAAGAAGAACTGTAATGTATACAGCGTTAACCAGGCCAAAACACTGACACCGGAAAGGAAAAAGTCAATTCCACTGCTGATGCCGAGGTTAATGGGGCATAAGGTACAGGAAAACGTTCAGCCAAAGTCGATTTTACCTGGTGAGGTGAGTTTGGCCGATGGTGCGTCTGGCAAGGACTTCACTACTCGGACCATCGGGAAGCTGTCGCGAGGACTCGGCAAGCTGCTCCGGAGAACGAACAGTGTTCGCATCAGCGACCCCGATCCCGTTTATAAAGTGGCTTATCTTGGAAACGTCCTCACTGGATGGGCTAGAGGTAAGTCTTCCCAAATAAAGCTTTTGCTGTTTCATTTGATTTATTCAAGATAAGCGCGATTAAGATTGCCATTAGATTACTTTATCGAATATTGCAGTTATCAAAAGAATTCAGGTCAATGGTTTGATAAGAGGTTTCGTAAGCATTGAGAAAAGAGCGGGCCCTATAGACGCTTCCGATGATACGCTCTGTGGTTGTCACAACCCAATAAACAAATTGATCATGCATAAACCAGGTTTCATCATAAACACACGTACGAGTTACAAAGTGTATTTAGCAACAAAATTGGTGCGGGTGCAACTAGAATATTAAAACGCTGTAGGAAGTTGTACTGCAATCAAAAGTTTATCTTTAAAATCTATTCTATAGCAGAATGGCGTTTAATACTCAGTAGTGGATTAAGAAGCAAATAATCATTAAATATTTGAAAAATGTAGAGTTTAACTGACTTTACGTAGTGAACAATAAGGACGAATCGTCGGTTAGGCTGTAAATGTGAATGTTTCGTAAGTGGACCAAGGCAAATCATCCGAGCAAAACGATTAGATCTCCAAGTTCAGATACCGAATAGCAAATGAACAAGCACATGTCATTTTACAATGATGACGATAACAAAGTCAAAGTCAAAGTCAAAGTCAAAAGATTTATTGCAAATAGGCTAATTTTAGCACTTTTACAAGTCAAAATTATACTAGGTACTTAAAATTAAGTTATTTCACTAAGCATATAAAATTACAAAGTGCTTATTGTCAAATAATATAGCAAGCCCATTACAATATATGAGTTTGAAAAAAAAGCAGTTCTCTTTCTCACTACTGGTGCAAGCAATCCGGCACAATGCAGAATTGAAAACTTTGATCCGAAGCTTCGATTACAACTGTAAAGAAGAAGCTACAAGAAACTTTACAGTGATGTATTTTTTTTTTTTGTCTTCTTTCTACTGTCTTTTACAATGTATATACAACAATATTGAATATATAATAATAGTTTATAATAATGCCGTTGTTGTAGTTATTTATGCTCTGATAGTTGCTAAAAATAGAATGATACTGGAGTGTCTTGGAAATCTCTATCAGTACTTGATATTTAACAATTGAGCAATAATGTTTGCATTGAACGGCTTTTACAATATATTCATTTTGTTAAAGCCAACGTGTTTAATTTGTGCTTTCTTTAGAAAGACAAATAGAAGAGACATGTTAATAGCATATTCAAATAGACGTTCGTTAGCTGGCTCATGGCATGCATCGCGGGGGATCAAATTATCTGAGACAATCGCAGTGAAACTAGCTACAACATTTTACGAGTAATAGATTAAAACGGTGCAATGGCTTTACCAAAAAACATAATCACATGTTACTCATAATTTTCTTTGTAGAGTTTCTAATAGGTACATTTTACATGATATTTATCAGTCACAATATTATTATGAAAAGAATATTAAATTCATTTTATCATGTTTTCTAAACATTACAACAAATTGAAATGATAACCCTAAGACACTTGTATCTATTGGAAAATTAAACTCGGTTGCAAGGCGAGTGCGAGAGTAACAGTTCGCGCGGTCATTGCAGATATCAGATGTCAGCGAGGGTCAGACGTGCTACTAGCTCGGACTTGGACAGATAGTGAAAGTTTTGCTGCGTAGAATCCTGATGTATATCTATATATCCGCATTTTTACTTCATAACTGTACTGTCTTAATAAGTTACAAAAAAAAAATTAAGTTCAGAGCCGACTCCGAACTACTCTTAAGTAAATTTTTTGTCTCTGTAAGACATATCATTCCTGATTCTCTCTAATCCGGATGTACCCGTGATTTGTCTTGAGTTAAGTTTTACAACATCATACTGCCAACATTTAACGTTAATAATTCTTTTTATTTTCATTTTGATTGTATTCTCATTATGTTTGATGCCATTATTGAATTATGGCTGATTATCACCAATAATATTTAGGAAATACAATACTACATGTAATGACAACTCTAATAAGAGAAACAAAAAGCAAGCGTCATCAACGAAAAAACATCATCATGCGTTAATCCAACAGCTTCGCCAGTTTCAGTAAACATAATGCTAATTCTTATCTTTACAATGTTTACGTTCATTAACGTGCTCAGATTAGCCGTCTTAGTGCGGAATGTGAAGATCATGGCTAAATCTGTTATGATCGTGACGACAGACTGTTTAATGACATTGACTTATGAGTTACGGGTCAGTTGGGCTAGGTGAGGCTGGCAAATTGACTACGTTTATAATTTTATTGTTCTGTTGACGCTGCTTCGTGCTATATATATTTCAAATAGGCGATAAGATCTGCGCACCTACATTTATATCACGCGCATTGTGGCAACAGGGGAAAAACACAAAGGTACACCTAAGAGAAAAAATATTATGTGCATACAAAACAAAGTTGAATAGAAATAATATAAAATGACGAAATAATAACTCTAATATAAATTTATAAATTAGTGACATGATAATTAATACTTATTACAAAATAGAAATATAAATAGTCTTCCCACCTAAAATAATTAAGTGAGTTTAAACCTATCTAGTATCACTAGCTATAGCACATTTTATAACTTCTATTTATTACAATACATTTGCAGGTAGAGGTAAATTTTTACACATTAAATATCTTGGGATATAAAAACACTACATAATAAAAAAGAAAAAATATCATAATTTTATATAAATAAATTAAAAATGTAAAAACATAACAATTAGGGTCATAGCAAAGAAGCAGAATTACCATTGTTTGGGTTTTTTTAATATTGTGAAGGTCAGGTTAAATATTTCCATGGCAACACTAATACTAAAGAAGATTTTTGGCATCGTTTGTTGTTTAATTGCCATGACGCAATCTATTATCAGGCCGTCACGTGGACCCTTCGTGCGGCCAACGTTCATCAAACAAAACACATCGTTAACAATATCAATAAATAATATAGTCGGCTCTTCAAATACTTCCTTGCGAATGTTTAGTCACAATTCTCAAAACTTTTGATCGTTATCATCTACGTGGTTTATGGCTTTGATAAAATTTGCACGATAATAAAACTATCTTTTCTAATCATTATAAAGTGTATTAATGGGGCGGCTACGACGCAAAACGCAAGCTTTTTAATAAGCAAACATACATGATACACCTATAACTTTAGTCTTTTCAATTATAATTCTTGTACGGTCAGTACACATAGGTATAAATACTAAGTGTATGTTATTATATATATATTATATATTATATGTATCTGAATGTAATCTTACCCGTAACATAGCACATCACCTGATACTCTACTATCACTAAAGTTTAAGCACAGTCCCCTTCAACGGAAGCACACTTCAGATCTTTTTTCTCATTCATCACAATTTCTATACATACTTTAGTAGTTCTATCTCACTCACTCGATTTTTTTCGTATTACATTCCAAGCATCATTGTTTGGTCGCTCCCACGACACGCTCGGCGGCTTCCATAGAACCATTTGATTTGCAGACACCATGACCTCTATTACCACTGGTAAACAGTTCACATCCCTCTACAACATTAACATAATTGTGATTTGTCACAAGTTCCAACCGTTGCACTTAAACGTTTAATATTCTCTTTAACAATGTTCTGTGAAAATTTACGTAGTCAGCTAATATTAGTTATACTGGAATCTTTTAAGTTCTAATAAGGCTTCTTGAAAGGTAGAAAAAATTTCACAGTTGCTCTAGATTTATTATCAATATTTATTTATCTAAAAACTTAAGATTTCCATCGGAATTATTTAGAACCAAATCAAAAGTTTATGGTTAACATTATTAATTAACATATTTAACTAATACTTGGAGTTATTATATATATTGCTACACTGACAATACCAGTTCCACAGAGATAAAAAACCATGAAGACGTTTTTGAAGAATTTCTAACGAGTATAAAAAGAGGCTTGAGACAATTGGCCTCACTGTGAAGGCTTTCAACGACTTTCGAGTCACGCTTTGATTGTAAAATAAAAATAATGAGCGTTGTTATGTCATTGCGACAGCGTCACGGTTTTGTTCTTACTCCGTTTGTTGGTTTGTTTTTGTTACTGTTTATATAATCCACGTAAAAACTAGCTCGAATCTATCCTGTTGTTCAGTTGTGACCTGAATGAAATTATAACGCTGTTATGTTTTGAATGAAACTTCGAGATTTCCCAATGAGCTGCAGTCTGCAGTAATCGGTGTTCCAGCGACTAGTTCACCGTGTGTACCGATAGGCACGTAGCGGTTATCGCGCAGGTTGTTAACCCATATGCATACCTAACACGTACGGCTACCTGCAGAGAACAATTGGCTTACATTTCTACACCTTATAATATTTAATTATAATATTCTTTTAATTATTCTGATAAGAGTATTTATGAAATTTGCCAATTGGTGGCTGCTTATTATATTTCACTACCATACATTACACTGACTCTTTATTTGTCAATTCTTTCAAAGCAGTTCTTCCTCTCCTATAATTTTGATTTAAAATTGTATCTATTACCTTTACCACCACTATTACCACCTATATAGTAATAGTTACGCGCTTTACCTTGGTTGTACTCAATCAATCCTTGGTTGTAGTTAATACCTGACCGATTTTATTAGGATGGCTGAACATAGTTTTTAAACCTTTTTCACGACTGACCATGGCTTCCATCACGTGAGTTTGAGGTCAAATAACCAAGAACAAAGAAAATGAAAATATACTGCCGGTGTCTATACGGCTGCTTGTTTTTAACAAGACGCATTATTTAGAACATGCATTATATTGAAAGAAACTGTCTCTACCTGTTTCAATAAAAAGAGTATAGAAAAGAGATAATATCATTATAAGGAAATAAAAAATGTAACATTGTGTCTCTGAATGAACAAAATATTTACGAAAAGGAATTAAAAGAAGGTGAATAAGGAAATTATTAAAATAGAAAATTTTTGAATTTAATTTTTAATCTTTGTAAATCGCAAATTACAAAGATTAAAAATATTTTAGTAGTATTAGTATTTTATGCATAATCAATGTAAATAATGTTCAATCTCATTCAAACATTTGAATGAGAAAAACAAAACTTTGGGTCGTGATTTAGTTTTGAATATGTGGCGAAACTTCATAAAAGCTTAGTTGTTACAAACTAGGTTTGGCAAACTTAGACGAAGCGCGCAACGAAATTGAATTTGAAAAAAAACTCATGAGTTGAATCTAACAAGAATATGACCTTATAGAACAGTCATTTTGGTACAAAGAGATTCAATATTTAGGGAACGAGTTGAGAACGATAAATATAAGGGTATCAAAATTTTAAATATCATAAAAAATAGTATAAATAGTATCGACAGATATGTATAAATAATGGTGGTACTATAATTGTACTATCAGTACAAGTCTGTAATGATGGTATAACAGTATCGTTTTCACATTCCAATGATCAATAGTCATTGATCAATGGAATGTTAAAACGAAATTGATGAGAGCAATTTAACTCACAGTCCACAAAGAAAAACGTCCATCCATATTTTATGATAGCACTAAATAAAAACAATATCTCGTTGTAGGTTTCAGGTACCATGATTTACCTTTAAGTGCTATAAATGCCGTAGCACATTAAATCTAATCAGTGATCATGATTCGCGTGGTTGCCCCTAGAAAGTGTACCGCGAAGGTCACAGGGATTTTTAATGCAGCCTGCACAATTATACTGTACTTAGTATTAGAACATTTAAATCATTTATACTAAGAGGTTGATTTTTAACCGACTGCAAAAAAGAGGAAGTTCTCAATTCGACTGTATTTTTTATGTTTGTTACCTCAGAACTTTCGACTGGGTAAACTGATTTTGATGATTCTTGTTTTATTTGGAAGCTGGTGCTGGCTGGTGGCATCCATGAGAATATCTTATAAGTTTGAAGTCAAGTTGTTTACGCTTTACGTTTGTTACTTGTTGAATTTCAACCAGCCCTGTATCTAGTACTTTATTTTACCAAACTTTATTTTTTAAATAGATTACCAAAGTCAAAGTCAAAGTCAAAAGATTTATTGCAAATAGGCTAATTTTAGCACTTTTACAAGTCAAAATTATACTAGGTACTTAAAATTAAGTTATTTCACTAAGCATATAAAATTACAAAGTGCTTATTGTCAAATAATATAGCAAGCCCATTACAATATATGAGTTTGAAAAAAAAAGCAGTTCTCTTTCTCACTACTGGTGCAAGCAATCCGGCACAATGCAGAATTGAAAACTTTGATCCGAAGCTTCGATTACAACTGTAAAGAAGAAGCTACAAGAAACTTTACAGTGATGTATTTTTTTTTGTCTTCTTTCTACTGTCTTTTACAATGTATATAATTCATTACAGTTGAGATAATGAATATGTTACAAAAATAACCACCACGTCACACCGGTGCAAGAAAAATACCGTGATTATCTTATTATAAACATTACAAATAGAAACTGAATTTATAGATAGGAATAGGCAATAGGCAAAGTACCTAAGATTTCATACCGTTAAGCTTGGGATATTCAGGCCAAGCTTTTTTGTCCGACACATAATCATTTATTGTGTAATAGGCTTTTTTCATTAAGTTTGACTTTATGAATAATTTAAATTTACGCATTGACAATTGTTCGATACCGTCGGGCAACTTGTTATAAAAGCGTATACAGTTTCCCATAAATGAACCATTAACTTTCTGCAGTCTGAATCTTGGAACTTTCAATTTATTTTTGTTCCTAGTATTAAAGTTATGAATATCGCAATATCTGGGAAAAGAGCTAATGTTTTTGCGAGTGTACATCAAATTGTCGTAAATGTATTGACAAGCCACTGTAAGAATATTTATCTCCTTAAATCGTTCCCTGAGAGAGTCGCGGGATTTCATGTTATAAATGGAACGAATTGCTCTTTTCTGTAAGACAAAAATTGATTGTATGTCCGCGGCTTTACCCCACAGTAAGATGCCGTATGACATAATACTGTGGAAGTAACTAAAGTATACTAATCTTGCAGTGGCTTCATCAGTAAACTGTCTGATTTTACGCACAGCATATGCAGCAGAGCTCAATCTACCAGCAATGTTTGATATGTGAGGACCCCACTGTAATTTAGAGTCTATAGTTATGCCAAGGAACGTGACAGATTGTACTAAATCTAATGGCTCACCATTCAGTAATAAATTTGTAGGAGACCCCCTAACATTAGGTAACGAAAACTTAATACATTTAGTTTTCTTACTATTTAACAGTAGATTGTTTTTAGTAAACCAGTTCAAAACCAGTGAAATTGCCTTGTTAACGTCGTCAAAATCATTAATAGATCGGTCAACCTTAAAAATAAGAGACGTATCATCTGCGAACAAAACAATATCACATAGGTTCTTTACAAAAAATGGAAGATCGTTAATATAGGCCAAAAATAAGAATGGTCCTAGTATTGAACCCTGCGGGACCCCCATTTTAGTGATAGAACCAGATGATCTTGCTCCATTAACTTCAACTGTCTGAATTCTATTACCAAGATAAGAAGAGACAAGATCAAGAGCTTTCCCACAAACCCCGTAATGCTTTAATTTAAAAATTAAGGTTTCGTGACATACGCAATCAAATGCTTTGGATAAGTCACAAAAAATACCTATGGCATCCTGTGACTTCTCCCAAGCACCAAGTATATGTATAAAGAGTTCTACGCCTGCATCTGTAGTTGATCGTCCTTTTGTAAATCCAAACTGTTGACTGTGAAACAGTCCGTTAAGGTTAAAAAATGTTAACAACTGATTAATAATTTCTTTTTCAAAAATTTTACTTATTGCAGGTAACACAGAAATTGGCCTATAGTTCGATGGATCATTCTTATTTCCAGACTTAAATAATGGAATCAATTTACTATTTTTCATTACGTTGGGAAAAACTCCTTCGTCTACACATTTATTAAATACTTCTGCTAAATATGGTGCGATTAATGTGACAATGCCACTTAAAACCCTGGTAGACATTCCCCAAAGATCCTCAGTATTCTTTATTTTAAGTGACCTAAAGGTCTTAACAATTATAGCCGAATTAATATGTCTAAATCTAAAAACTACTTCACATTTATCAACACACTCTGCAAGAATTGCACAAGACTCACTAGTCGATGAATTTAATGACTGAGTGGTAACTATAGGTATATTTACGAAAAAATCCTCAAATGCACCAGCAACTTCACTGTCTTTAGATATTAATTTGTTATTAATACTAAGAGTGAGTTTTCGGTGCCGAGGTTTAGTTTTGCCGGTCTCGGTATTAATTATTTTCCAGGTTGCTTTAATTTTGTCGTCCGCTCTATTGATTTTCTTACTCAAGTACAGAGACTTAGATGTCTGGCAAACGCGTTTAAAAATTTTTGAATAAGATTTTAAATACTCAGTAAATTTACTGTCATAAATATTATCTGATGTCTGAGAATATAAATCATACAGCCTGTTTCTACTTTTATAAATGCCAGGTGAAGCCCAGTCACTCAATTCTGCTTTAACACCTCCTCTACACGTCTTTAACTTGAATATCTTGTTAAACTCTTTATCCATAACATCAAACAACACATTACAAAGATCATTAGGGTCATCAGTGAGTGGTAATAACACAAGTTTGTCATCTAGATTTTGAGCAAACTGTTCCAAGCGGTTGGTTGTAATAGGTCTGTAAGTAAACTCATAAGATTTTTTTTTCAGTATGCATGGAAATACAGCACTTTGACCACAATGATCTGAGCTAAGTTTATCAATAACTGACTTGCTTTGTGGTTCACAGTCACAGAATATATTGTCTAAGCAAGTAGCAGATGAGCTAGTAATTCTGGTTGGCTGATTGTAAAGATTTTTCAAGTTGAAGCACATAAACAAATTTAGTAAACTGTACCTTGTTGTATTTAGTACCTTGTTTTACTCTACGTCTTGGTTTTGATTACACTTTGGTACAAGATTTATTTTTTCAAAAAGGTACCATGCATTTGTGTAACTCAAGAAAAACACATAGGAGCAAGCACTAGTTGTTGAAAAAGACAAATTAAAACGCACAATATTACAACATCTACAATTGTATGCAGATACATGTAATATGGTGTGCTTTGAGTTGAATCAAATCCAAGAATCTCATTAACTTTGTGCAATCACTGACTCGGAACATCTTCATAGTTGTAAACTGAGGGTCGAGTTCACCGAACAGCACAGATGAATAAATTAAAGGCAGTCGAAATGATGTTTTGAAACTCCGAGAGCAGGTAGTCCGAGCCTTCACGATGGTGCAATTAATAATAATCAGTTTTAGAGCAGTTGCCCTGTTCAATTGACCTCTGAGAATTACGAATTTACAAGACGCTACACGCGTCGGGTGATTATAACTGTATTTAGATTAAAAAAACACATAAAAAGTCCTGCTAATTTTCTAGCAATATAAACGACTAAACATCAAATTACAAAGTACTAATTTAAAAATCTTTTTAAGCTTGGAGTATGATTCGTTTTACGCTTTGACGCTCGCAACGCTTTCCACGACTTTTACTTTACTGGCTTCCTGAAGAAAGACATCAACTATGTCCGAAACCTGGCTGGAGTAATTTTGACTATAGCAGAATGCAAATACATTACAATAAGATTTTTTTTAAAATCTTATTGTAATGATTAAGATAAGAAAAGATTAGCCCTGAGTCAGAATTTTTAGGCTGCTCAAAATATTCTGATTTCTTACGATTAAACGTAATTTGCAAAATACGGTAGCGCTCAGTTATAAATAGTATTTTTCGCAGCGACGCAATGACCCATCCAATACTTTTATCGATAGAGACTGAAGCCAAACGTTGATGAACCTTATCAGTAGGCTAAGAACGGCTAGTCGAGCTTCGCTATGAACGCTGCACAATTCTGAAGATATTAACGCCAGCTTTTATAGAACTGTCTCTAGTGACTACAATACGCGGTAGAAAGTGATGTTACCGTGGAAAATAGAGCGTGTTCCTATAATCTGGGACACACTCTTGACACAAATACGTCCATATTGTAGTGTAAAAAGGTTTTAAACATATTTATACACCTTCTACATAGTTTACAATAAGATACTTGTAGGATAACATGTTTGATAAACTGTGGCATGATCCTCTTTTGTAATGTGGTGTGCTAGCCCACGAAAAAGTTTACATACCAGTTTAATAGAGAACTTTTCCAGCTAGTTGCTAGGGGCAACGAATGTTGTTGATATAGACTTCACATTAGAGAAAATTTTATTTTCCGCATTTTGGTTTTTGTAAATATCTTTTTAATTAATATATCTTATACAAAGTCAATCGGCATATCATTAATTCAGCAAACCTATGGACCTCCTTCTATTACAACAAAAGTGTATCGAACTTCGCTTTACTGGTGACCTGTTTTGAACCGAAAGTCCACGTTTGCAGTAAATGTGTGTGATTTTGATTTTGTTGCTGATTGCGATAATTCTGATACTGATTCACATAAAGATGTCGCTCTCAACCGATAAGAACGAAGATATTTGTCGTGTGGGCGTGCGCATTCCGCCGTTTTGGCCTGAAAAGCCGGCCATTTGGTTCGCGCAGATCGAGGGCCAATTCGCGATATCGAACATTACTACGGACAATACGAAGTTTTTCTACGTTATCGGCCAACTAGACCCGCAGTATGCTTCTGAGGTGGAAGATATAATCATCAACCCGCCCGACACCAACAGGTATGAAAAATTGAAGTCGGAACTTATCAAACGACTGTCCGCGTCACGAGAAAAGAAGGTCAAGCAATTACTTATGCACGCAGAACTTGGAGACCGTAAGCCATCTCAGTTTCTAAGACATTTGCAACATTTGGCTGGACCTGGAGTTCCCGAAGATTTTCTACGTACTATATGGACCAGTCGCCTACCAAGTAGCACGCAAACGATAATCGCTTCGCAGATGATGTCTTCACTGGAAGCGCTCGCAGATCTCGCTGACCGCATCCATGACGTTGTTTCGCCTACAGCGCACGTAGCATCAACATCAAGTGCCATACCAGGAAGCTCTTTAGAAGCCATGAACCAACAGATTGCTGAACTTACCAAACAAGTGCAAGCTCTAACTGCGCAGGTGAACCGGCATTCACGTGCACCGAATCGTTCAAACAAGAAAACGCGCGGTCGTTCTAGCTCCACACGATCACAGTCGAACTATAGAAAATTTCCTGTGTGCTGGTATCATAGTAAGTTCGGCAATGAAGCAAGTAAGTGCGTAAAACCATGCGACTACCATGCGGGAAACGCGAACAGCAGTCGGTAATGGCGACGACCGATTGCCAAACTTCCGGTCGCCTATTTGTCACGGACGGCGCTACGAAGATGCAGTTTCTCATCGATACTGGCAGTGACGTATGTGTCTTGCCCCGATCAGCACTCAAGGAACGTCGTGAGAAAACAAATTATGAGCTGTGTGCGGCAAACGGTACACCCATTTCTACTTACGGCTACGCTCATTTAGTGCTGAACCTAGGCTTGCGCCGTGACTTTACTTGGCGATTCATCGTAGCGGACGTTACAAAGGCCATAATAGGTGTGGATTTTTTATCATTTTACAACCTCATCGTGGATTGTCGAAATCAACGTTTAATCGACAACACTACAAGCCTTACGTCCCCAGCTTCACCTGCACAGTCAACTGGGAACATTTCATCGGTAAAAGTTATTTCTGGAAATTCCGTATATCATAACATACTAAGCGAATACCCTGAGATTACTCGACCTTCCGGTGTCCACCGTGTTCCGAAGCATAATACCATGCATCATATACAAACTACTGCAGGGCCGCCAATAAGCAGCACACCACGAAGACTAGCACCGGATAAATTAAAAATCGCAAAAGACGAATTTGCAGATATGTTGAGGAACGGAACAGCCAGACCTTCAAAGTCACCATGGTCATCACCACTTCATCTTGCGCCTAAAAAAGATAACGGCTGGCGTCCATGCGGTGACTACAGAATGCTCAACGCTAGAACCGTACCAGACAGCTATCCCATTCGACACATACATGACTTTGCACATTGTCTCTCCGGCTGTCAAGTATACTCGGTTATCGATCTCGTAAAAGCTTATAATCAAATTCCTGTCTGCCCTGAGGATATTCCAAAGACCGCAATCACGACGCCGTTTGGTTTATACGAATTTCCGTTCATGACGTTCGGACTACGTAATGCCAGCCAAACGTTTCAACGATTTGTGGACGAGATGCTTAGGGGCCTTGAAGAGTTCTGCTTCCCGTTTCTGGACGATTTTTTGATCTTCTCACCTGATGAAGAATCACACAAGAAGCACCTTCATCTGCTCTTCAACAGACTCAAGGAATACGGCATGGTAATCAACACGAACAAGTGCATATTCGGTGTATCAGAGGTAACGTTTTTAGGACACAGCATCTCAGCAGCTGGGACTAAACCATTACCATCGAAGGTAGAAGCGGTTGCGAATTACCCACCACCGAAAACCGTCAGAGAACTGCGAAGATTCCTAGGAATGGTGAACTTTTACAGAAGGTTTATTCCTGACGCAGCGCGGCATCAAGCGCCTCTGAATGCACTGCTCACAGGATCAGTTAAAGGTTCACATCCCGTGCATTTATCAGAAGAAGCTACTAAAGCATTCATCGCCTGCAAGGAAAGTCTCTGCCAAGCAGCACTACTTGCTCATCCAGACTGCCAAGCGAAGCTCGCTATAGTCACTGATGCTTCAGACACAGCAATGGGCGCAGCTTTACAACAGCATAGAGACGGCCTGTGGGAACCTTTAGCATTTTTCTCTCGAAAACTTTCGCCATGTCAACAGAAATACTCGCCTTATGACAGGGAACTTCTCGCCATCTACGAAGCAATAAAATACTTTCGTCACATGGTGGAGGCGAGAGCCTTTATTATTTACACTGACCATAAGCCCATAACTTTCGCATTTCATTCACGAAAAGAAAAGTGCTCACCAAGACAGTTCAGACATCTGGATTTTATTTCACAGTTTTCTACAGATATCAGGCATATTTCAGGAAAGGATAACGTTGTGGCTGACAGTTTATCACGCATCGAAGAGATTACTCAGCCCATCGATCTATCCAAGCTTGCTCAAGCACAAAGCACAGATCCTGAACTAGAACAACTTTTGGATAGCGATACTTCTCTACGCTTGACAAAAATCAAACTGCCTGGATCTCACACAGAAATCTATTGTGACAAGAGCAGCAATGTGGCCAGACCTTATGTGACCAAAGACATGCGACGGCAAGTGTTCGAAAACTTGCATTCTTTTAGCCACCCTGGCATAAATGCGACGACGAAACTGATATCGGAACGCTATGTATGGCCTAGTATGCGAAAAGATTGTAGAGAGTGGACTCGTTCCTGCCTAGCATGCCAACGATCAAAAATAACACGTCATGTCTCATCTCCATTAGCATCATTCAACTTACCTCGAGCCAGATTCATGAAAATCCACATAGATTTGATCGGACCTTTACCTCTTTCACAGGGGTATCGTTACTGTCTCACATGTGTAGATCGCTTCACACGATGGCCCGAGGCTATACCATTACAGGAGATAACAGCTGAAACAGTGGCAAAAGCTTTAGTTCACGGATGGATATCCAGATTCGGCTGCCCTGAAGATATCGTCACTGATCGTGGTCGACAGTTTGAATCAGAACTTTTTAAGCATCTGTCCCACATCATCGGATTTCAACGCAGACGAACTACAGCCTACCATCCAGCATGCAATGGACTTGTCGAAAGATTCCACAGACAGCTTAAAGCCGCTATTACATGTCATGCGACCAGCAGCTGGCTTGAAACACTTCCACTTGTACTACTGGGAATCCGGGCGGCATTTAAGGAAGACTTACAAGCGACTCCAGCTGAACTCGTATATGGAGAGACACTACGACTCCCAGGTGACATTTTTTGTCAATCGGCTGATGGTACAGAGGACTTGACAGTATACACTGAAAGACTGCGCACATTCGCCAAAAATTTGTTGCCATTACCAACTTCTCACCATGGGAATAACCGCTCCATATTCATTTTCAAAGATTTAGCAACAGCATCCCACGTCTTTCTAAGAGATGACACCTCGCACCCATCTTTTCAAGCAGCTTATACAGGCCCACATGAGGTGATAAAACGAGGGGATAAAGTTTTCAAGCTCCGCATAAAAGGCAAAGAAGTCACTGTATCAGTCGACCGCATTAAACCTGCCTACATACTTCGTGAGTTGGACCATTCTCCCGCCGTGGCAGCACCTGAGACCCGAGACGCTCCAGTGACCACCACTCGATCAGGACGAACAGTGCGTTTTCCAGAATATTATCGCCCGTAGGACGGTCTCTGGAGGGGGGTGATGTGGTGTGCTAGCCCACGAAAAAGTTTACATACCAGTTTAATAGAGAACTTTTCCAGCAGTCCAACATAGTATATGCAAAAAATTCAGATAAAATGTCTTCAGAACAGATGAATTTTACTGCTGGAGTAAAGTCGTCATCACTGACTAATTTAACACGCACCGATAATGAAGACAATATCGCTGTTGTCAATAGGAGAATCAAGCGTAAAGCTGCAGAGAGTGAGTTTTCCATATTTCGAGACGAAATTAAAGACATGCTACTGGAATGGAAGAAAGATAGTGATGAAAGAGATTAAACGGTGGCTAGAAATTTGGAAGCAATGTCTCAACAAATGTCTGAACTGTTAGATAAAAATAAACAACAACACAAAACCATAGAACACAACTCTCAAGAAATTAAAGAACTTAAAGCACGTCTCAATGTAATAGCTTTAGAGCATGCTGCTAAAACAACAATTCTAGAAGAACAGCTTGAAGCACTGCAACGCAAAGAGAAGGAAACTGTGCTAGAAATTACCAATCTTCCTTTAAACATGAACATAAATGTTACGGAAACTCTAAAAAATATCCATAAAGTACTCAATGTGCCTAGGGCTGTGCAAGAGCCAGAAAAAGTTTTCAAACGTGCATTTATAACTAAACGCACACAAAAATCAGCTATTATAATTGAGTATCAAAATTCACAACAAAAGCAAGATGTTCTAAAAGCGGCAAAAGCCTTTAATAAAAACAAAGAGCAGAAACTCAATACGCAGGATATTGGATTAGCAGGAGAAAAACTTCCAATTTATATCTCGGATTCCCTCACTCCATTAACAAGAAAAATTTACTTCCATGCCCGCAACCTTCAAAAAGCTGGCGTCTACAAATATTGCTGGATATCACGCGGAAGGGTGATGCTGCGCGAGGATGATGGTAAACCAGCGATTTTTGCAAAGACAATTCAACAACTCCAAGAACTAGGCACTCGGTCGGATTGACTAGCAACCTTAAGCTACAATGTCATCTACTATTTAAAACTGATGTTTTTGTTTATCTTTATATTATATACTCACTCTAAATCCGTAAGTAAAACTTTTCAATTTATCAATGTACACAATTCAACATTCTTATTCTTTACTCTTACACAGCAAGCACTAAATAACGTACACACGTGTAATTACTCACACATACTCACATATCATGCTTACACGAATTCATTATATTATATATTGTTATTTTGCTACCCAGTACTCTGGAAGATATCTAGTACCTTCTTAATTGCTACACAGTCAGGATCTGGTCACCATGGCCTAATATTTAAATCAAGTGTTATTAACTATGATAATGGATAACAACGGGATAAATAACCTCATGCCTGAAATTGACGAAAAAGTCAATGTGGGCACTGCCACTTTGGTAGAGGATCCTGAACGTTGTAGTGAATTTATTAATCTATCAAAAAAATCTTTCAATATCTTAACACAAAATATCAGGAGTCTGAATCGTAATTTTAATGATTTTGTAATTTTGCTATCACGATTTGATGTTAATTTGGATATCATTGTACTGACTGAATGTTGGCTATCCAAATCCTGCAGTATACCAACATTAAATGGTTTTACTCCCTATTATACTGAAAACCAAATTAATCAAAATAGTGGTGTCGTAATTTATATAAAAAACACAATTCAACACATAAAAGTAAGTGAACCAGCAATAGAAGATGCAAACTGCTTACTGGTTGAAATAGGAAATCATACTGCTGTATTGGGTATCTATAGACCACCGAGTTTCAGCTCAATAGATAGGTTCTTACTCACATTAGAAAAGCAGTTTACTGAACTTAAAACTTTTAGAGACATTATTTTAACTGGTGACATAAATATTGATGTCAAGGATGGTAACAATGATCCGAAGTCTACTGAGTATCTTAATTTAATAGCTTCGCATGGGCTGTTACCAGCCCACCTTATTCCAACTAGGAATGAAAACTGCTTGGATCATAGCTTTATCAAAACTAAAAAACGAGCAAAGGTAGCAGTTTGTGCGACTACTGTAACTGATCACTACACTGTTATAACATCCTTAATGAACAAAAATGTAAAAATTGCAACTAACACTAATACTACATCGAAAAAAACCGATTATTACTCTGTTATAAAAGAGCTTGAAGCACTGGAATGGCATAATATTTTTGCAGCTAACTCAAGTGTAAATCAAGCTACTAGTGTTTTTCTGAATCTGCTAACACAAACACTAAATAAATATACTCATACTGTCGATATACCTAAAAGAAAGCAAATCATTAAACCATGGGTAACAACAGGTATACTTCGCTGCATTAAATTTAGAGATAAACTACACCTAAAATCTAAGAAGAATCCTAACGATGATTCTATAAAAACAACATATTTAAGATATCGCAATCATTGTAATAGAATCCTAAAAAAGCTTAAGAATAAATATGAAAGAAGAAAAATACAAGAAAGCAAAGGAGACATTAAAAAAACATGGCAAGTAATCAAAAGTATTTGTAATTTGAAACAGGGTGAAAAACCACCATCTGAATTGCTAAACATCTCACAAAACTCACAGGAGGCAATATCACATGTAAACAAACACTTTGCAAATGTAGGACAGAAACTGGCAAATAAAATATTAAATCGTCTTAAAAAAAATGAAAATGATCTTATAAGTGAGTACAAAAGTAATAAACCACACTTAACTCCTTCTAACTCACTGGTCCTTTTACCAACAGATGAAACTGAGATAAAAAAAGTAATACTTTCCCTCCGCAACACTTCGTCTTTTGGTTGGGATGGAATTCCGTCAACTCTCTACAAACAAGCCATAGATATCCTATCGGCACCGATTGCTTATCTCTGTAATACGTCTATGAATACTGGCGTCTTTCCGAGGGAACTCAAGTTGTCAGTTATGGTTCCAATTCACAAGGCCGGGAATAGAGACAGTGTTGATAATTATCGACCAATCTCACTTTTACCTACCCTCTCAAAAATTTTTGAAAAAATTATTAATATTAGGCTTCTCAATTTCTTAGAAAAATACAATTTAATATCTCCTAATCAGTTTGGCTTTAGAATAAAAATATCAACCTCCGATGCAATAGACAAATTAGTAACTCATGTAATCAAACAGTTAGATAAATCCAAAAAGTGTGTAGGGGTTTTCCTTGATTTGGCAAAAGCATTTGACACTGTCTCTATTCCTCTACTCTTGAAGAAGTTGGAACTTACTGGTATCAGAGGTATTTCCCAGGATCTATTTAAAAGCTACTTACAAGACCGGAAACAAACAGCTAGAATAGGATCGGTCCAGAGTCACGAAGAAACTGTCTCGTATGGCGTGCCACAGGGCAGCGTGCTCGGTCCGACGCTGTTCCTTATCTATATAAACGGACTATGTAATATAGATCTAAAAAATGCACAAGTTATAACATTTGCCGATGACACAGTTATACTATTCACTGGAGATACGTGGGGAGAAGCTAAAAGATTTGCTGAAGAAGGCTTGTCTAAAGTTGTTAAATGGTTAGACTATAATTTGCTAACATTGAACTTGACGAAAACTAAATACATTACCTTCAGTGTAAAAAGCAACCTCCAACCGGATTTCCGGATTCCATTTAAACTAAGGGTTCATTCCTGTATGCAGTCTGAGGTATGTAACTGCTACCTTTTAAGCCGGGTAAATAACCTAAAGTACTTGGGTATAGTCATAGACCAATTCCTAAGGTGGGAACCTCATGTGAAGTTACTTATAGGACGAATACGGAAATTTATTTATTTATTTAAAAACTTGAGACACATTGGCGACTATGACATTTTGAAAAGTGTTTATTTTTGTCTTTGCCAATCTATCCTGGCCTATGGTATCCTTGGATGGGGGGGAGTTGGCAAAACACTACTTTTAGATCTAGAGAGAGCGCAGAGGGCAGTCTTAAAGGTTATGTATTGTAAACCCTACCGCTACCCAACTATTTCGTTATATAAAGACATAAATGTCCTGACTGTACGCCAGCTCTATATTAAGACTTTAGTCCTAAACCAACATAAAAAACCTATGATCGTGGGTCATACAGACAAGCGACGTAGTGATATTGTCTACAGATCTACTAAATGTAAACTAAAACTAAGCCACAAATTCTCTTTTTGTCTAGGCCCATTCGTATATAACAAAATTAACAAGCGCTTAAAACTTTCGGAATCATCTTTTTATTCTTGCAAATTAAAGCTTAATAACTACCTAAAATCATTGAATTACGATGAAACTGAAACACTATTAACAGTCGCAACTTAAGAAATATTAATTAAAATACCTTATGTATTTGTCTGTCTATCATACCTATCTATTATGCTTTTTTATCATTTATTGTATATTATATATCATATACATTTATTTATCTATATAATTTATTTTTATTTATCATATGTATTTTTTTTTCTTTCCTTTGATATCTTTATTAATTGCACAAAACGCACACTTACACAAGCACACACATGCAGATACACGCTAACACACACACACAAACCACACACTAAAAGTGGATTCAATGAAACATAATTACATACACATACATAGTGTGTACTTATTTACGTACCTAACTTGCCTGCAGATTAATTCTGTAAACATTCAATCAAAGCATTATAATCATAGTTTATACGTCTGTTGATTTTGAGCTTTTAAATTAAGTCATTAAATCCTACTAAGTATAATATACACATTCTATATACTGTTATAGAATAAAATAAAGAAGAACCCTAACTTATATTTTGTAAACCACTTTCTTTTAGTCAAATCATCTGAATTGTTCGCATATACTATAACAATGCAATGTTTTGGACGAGGAATAACTCCCTGCCGTCATACAGTGCAAACTAGTACGGAGGGTAGTCGTAAATCTTTCGAATAATTTGCTTTGAATACATTAGCTACTTACACATTATTACGTACCTATACGTTGTTAATAAAGTTAGAACCTTAAAATAAGATAAGATATTGGTGTATAGACAAGGTCATGGACGCCGTTGTGTAGTTTTCATCCCAAAAGCGATGAGAATTGCGTTATGGCGGCTGATGATCGTAAATTATCATTTTGTCTCAACGTCACTTTAAGTTACCTTAGTTTATTTGTATTTTTCGTAGACTGTTTTTATGTTTAAGCCGATGTTTGTAAACATGTAATAATAAACTAATAAGCTAGTTGCTAGGGGCAACGAATGTTGTTGATATAGACTTCACATTAGAGAAAATTTTATTTTCCGCATTTTGGTTTTTGTAAATATCTTTTTAATTAATATATCTTATACAAAGTCAATCGGCATATCATTAATTCAGCAAACCTATGGACCTCCTTCTATTACAACAAAAGTGTATCGAACTTCGCTTTAGTAAGATTTGTTTATTTTCTTTTTGGGATGAAAGGATTTAGTACCTACTTTGATAAAGGATTTAAACATATAACCCTTTATACAATACGGTTTGGTTTGTATGAAACTCGCAGTCCTACAACTCTATTGAATTATAAAGTATAATTTTAGTTTAAAATTACCTAATAATAAATGATATTTAAATGATAGTAGGTACCCGAAAGTCAACATTTTTTAATAAATTTAAATTTAAAAAAATAAAAGTAAGTCAAAAATAATGACTTAGTAGTTTGAAATTGTTACATTAAAGCGTATAATTTTTAAACATACAATACTTCCATAACTTTATAAGTCACATTATTTTGATGAAAAGTATTTGCAATTACTTCCAACTAGTTGGATTAGCAGACCGTGCTAATGGTTTTGTCATGTTTTTCATAACTATAGTAAGTAATTAAAACTGCACCTTGCAATATGAGTCATGGCGCAAGTACTGCACGCACGATTGTTTCGCCAAATATTACAATACCAGATTACAATGAAACATAAGCTTTTTCAACCTCAGTCAAACGTATATAAGAATTCAGTATATTACTAACAGCTTTTGTGGTCAAAATTTTCCAAAACGTGAGCCAGCTCTTAATTTCACCTGCATTTTTAATAACACCTCATTTCCACCATTTTCCACCCATCCCTGTCTAAGGGTTGAATTCTATAAAACCTTTAAAGAGAAAATCTTAATGTTTGGCTTCATTTATTTAATTTATTAATGTTAGTTAGTATGTAGTAGTAATATAGAAGTAGATTATTAATATAGCACATTAAGTTACATAATTGACTCTCCTATAATATATACGTAATAGCCTCCAGCAACAATCTTAGTACTACTAATAAATTATGAAATGCTATTTTTATTTGTATAATAAATTTTATAAACAGCTATTTAATTTGCGGACTTCTCACGAGGTGAACCTGATTGTCACAGAATAAATATTGCACTTATAGTGGGATCAGTGATGTAACCGTTGCAGGTGGCGGTCGGTCTGTGACTCATGGTTACTGAGCTGGACACATGAGGGACCCCAAAAATAAGACGTATCCACTTGTTGTCCCGACTTGTTGGAGAATTTTTGTTTTGTTTTGTCATTATTATGAATTAAGCTAGTGTCAAATAATTGATAATTTCTCAAATTAATTTATATTATATACCTATATGTGTCAAGTAAAATCACAGTCCAAGTCATCAAGTCAAGTCATAATCTATTCTTAAAAGCTCAAATACTTGTACTCGAGTCTGGGTCTTGTGGGACCATGGTCCTCGTAGTTCCTGGGTCCCTAGACACAGGGATTCTAGTTAGAGTCCAGGATCTACGTGATCGTTAGGCGTTATTATTATATCTATTATTTATATTCTAGTCAAGTCATACTCCTAGCAAAGTGGTGGCAACTTTACCAGAAGTTTCTGTGTAGTTTTGGAAACAATACGAAAAAAAAACGTTTCACCATCATTATACCACTTTCCACAAAATAGCACAAGTTTTGGAAAATAATACAATGCGGTGATGCGACCTTTTTCGTTTTCCCGCCAAAACTCGAACTGGAGAGTTTACTACTATCTTGCGGTAGCGTGTAGTGTCGAATAGGTACATTATTTATTTCTCTATTATTTACTTTCAATGGGGTACACTACTTTCAATAGGGTCCACTCTTCCAGTGGACGTAGTCTTGAAGATCTTCTTATCCCGGCAACGGCCGAAGCCGGGGCTCGCATCCCAGGGGTGCCCTTGAGCTAGTTGCCTCCCACTTTGATGACTGGGCGCCCTAAGCGCCTGCCCGAGAGGGAGCCCGGTGACGCTGTAAAGGCAGGCAGAGACCAAGAGCATTAGCCCGTACAAAAAAAATGTTTCTCAGGTCTTGGAAAACATAATAGCAATTCAATATGAATTTTTCCTGTTGCAACTTAATGAGTATCAACTTTATCCATAAACAAATATTTTGACAAAATTAACTTGCTATTTTTTTCTAAGTGTGTCTATTTGTTGGCAAAGTTTTTTGTAACAGTATTAAGAGCTTAACAGAATCAAATTTATATTAAAATTAGATAATTAATTCTTATTAATATAACATATAAGTTGTCTATTGTGTTGTATGCATATAATTATATTTTACTAAAAGGCATATTAAAATTTCGTAAATAATAAATTTAACGAATATGAATAAAAAAAAGGCCCAATCAGACCTACATGATTTTTTTTTTTTTTTTTTTCTAGAATACCTTTTTTGAGCACTCTAATAATATTACAATCTAGCCATCCATGTGGCTAATAAGTAATTTACATTTAACCTAATCTCCGAAACATTTAATTATCTAAGAATGTGTCCAATAACACTTTTCTTATTGTCTCTATTAAGGCGAAGACACATTGTTCTTGTGTTCTTTTGAAGTAGGTAGCACTTACTTGCACTGCACTACATTACGTTATAGCACTAAATATACACTACACTAACTCGAATGGTTTTGTTCTTTTCAATCTTCTAACTATATCCATGTGATCGAGCAGCTGGATTGCTTCAACATTCACATGATGGTGAAGTCGGCGATGATGACTTTCTGCGTACTTCTGGATGACTTTGGTGACGACCTCTATATTAAGGTCCCGATGGAGGTCATGAATACCTACATGAATAACAGAAAAATAATGAGTATTATTAGTATTTGCCTATGAAATTGACGATTTGAAATACTGGTCATTTCAATTCAAAATATTTTTTGTTTGGCTGAGAGTTCTACTAAAACTGGTTTTACAGAATGTTCTAGTCACTAAAACTAAACGCCGCTATTAAAATAAAATAAAAAGTTTGAAGTTAAAATGAAAACAAAAATATTGATTTAATTTCAAACGGGTTTAAAATTAGAATGGAACTAGGTTTGTTATTGGATCAAACGACCATAGAGTTTGATAAAGCACTAAACAAGTGCAAAATTAAACACAAGTGATACAATTTACGGTATTCATGGGTGTCAGGGTTCAATATTGCTTGCGCTATCTCCCTTATTTCGATACAAGAATATTTATATACTAAATCGATATCTATATTAATGAATGAAGTAAAAATGTTAATTAAGTAGAAAATAACGATGCTTGTTTTTAAATTTCTCGCCAGACAAGATGTGACATAAAATTTTATGTTTCAAATTCTATGTCAAAGTGCTTTAAACCTGAAGGTATACTAATGGAATTAAATAGATCGAAAATGTCGTTTTCTAAAAACGGGAAATATACTTTTGATTCTTTGTAATTGTAGAAACTTGTTGCACTTAAGGGACAATATATTTTTTTTAGCACAAGATATTTGAAACTTTTTGAAAGATACAGGCAAACTTTTTTTTGTATTATTTTGACACTCAGCGATTTAACAGTGTGGACAGTAGACTTGAAATCGTTATAATAATAATAAATAAAGCATTTCTATTTCCTTAGATACTACAGTTTTTTTTAATTTAGACTGTCTCTGTGATGTATCTTGGGTTTCCGCGACAGGACAAGTATGTGCACAGAAAAGATAGCGCAAATACTGGTTTTATGTCTGGATGTTATAGGACCATGGTCTTCGTAGTTCCTGGGTCCCTAAATACAGGGAATCCTAGTTAGATCCAGGATCTATGTATGTGATCGTTGGGCGTTTATTATTAATTTACTATTATAAATTTGGTTATGACCCCTATTGAGTATATACCTACTCAAAAGGTTTCCACGATTCACGATTCTTCAATTCACCTAAAAATCAAGATCAAATGTACTCAACGGGATATAATGGAGCTATTATTTTGAAATTCTGTTCATATATAATGCTCGTTTTTTTAAACGAAATTTTATAAAACCATTTTGAGAGTTGCCTCTGATAATCAAAAGATAATACCACAATTTAGATATATGCAAATCGATCACAATCATCACTTACATATTAAAGGCACCAATGTTTTTATTGCTATACATCAGTAGAAGTTTCAAAGAAAAAAATTCAGTCGCATGTCGCTTCTCTAGATAAAAATTAAAACTGTGTTCCCAAATCCACCGATTTAAAGTAGCATTTCACGAGTAAACGGGTATAATGGGAAATTTATAGCATCTCAGCTAGTATTTAGTATAATGGTCGTGTTTAGAAACTGCAGTTATGTTAGCTAATCATTAAGTGGAACGCATAACTAATCGAATGCCTTCGATGTCGCCACTTAAGCCTTGAACTTGGCCAATTTAAAAGTATTAGATACTATCACATGGTTATTTTTAATTTCCTAATACTACTTGCGATTGACTTCAAGGTAGGGGATCCCAATTTGTTTGTATGTCCAGCATTTATGAACATTTTTGGAAAAAATAAATATTTATACGGACTTTTAGAATGACCTCATAGATATTTTATCGAAATCGGTTCAACAATTCGATTATTAAATAAAAAGATTAATATGTACAGGCTCTCCATAAATAAAAAGTTACAACTAATAAAACATTATTTACAAAATAAATATGCTATCCAACTCACCACCGCGCTGTAAGGTTCCCAGAATACTGGCAGCATTACATCGCTGAATTAGAAAACTTAGCTTCTGAGCGAAGTATGTGCCAGCTCTGGGATCCCTCGAGCCGAGAACTAATCGAGTTGAAACTTGTCGAATAAATTTTTTGTGTCGGACGACCACGGGCCTTGTGTTTCTACGGTTAATATTTATTTCTGTTTAATTAATAAAATAAAATAATTTTAAAATAAGTTTTTTCAGTAAGCTAAAGTGATGGAAGTTGATTGAACGCCTTTTTCAAAAGAATTTATGTTTTAAAATTATAATTACATACTACTAAGTAGGTGAAGTACACATACATGCACTGACGCCCGGTTTTGCTACTGTAATAACACACTGGTAGCTTTTTGTATGACCTATTTTAAAGTAATTGTTTTCCTTCTTGATTTGAGATGACTTATTTTATTAATTCGCCATTGGCTGACTTATGTTTGCTTACAATTATAGGAATGGGCCATCGAAACATATGTGTAAATATTGCGCATCCTCAATGTTAAATCATTTAAACTTAGACGGTGTTAAAAATACTTGTGTTCACTTGTGTTACTGACATATTTGTTATAATAAAATAATAAAACAAAAATAGTAATTTTCTAAGTTAGGGTAGAGCAGAATGACTCGTCCTGAAAGTTTTATTTTCGTAGACAAACCATTATACGTGGAATTCGGTTAGTATAGATTGACTAGGAAACACACGATCTGCCACAAGACGCAAAGAAACACAATATCAATATGGTTGAAATTCCTTCAATCGGCACGCAATTTTGCTACTAACTTTTTAGTGTGAATATCTAATGAATGGAACAAATTGCCAGTGTCCTTATTTTCAGTTCACTATAACCTGGAAGGTTTCAAGTTAAGTGAACAAGTATCTTCTAGGCGAGCATGCACTATCTTAGACCACGTCATTGGTTAACACCAGGCGAGGCAGTGGTTACATTCTGTTCCTATAACCAATAAAAATAAAATATTAAGACTACGTACAAACGTATAGTCATAATACATAGTGCTAGTTTAGTTTAGTATATACGTTTAAAAAAATGTCGTGCAAATTTTTTTTGTTGTTTTAAACACTGTAAGAAGCAACATTAATCTTAAAACCAGTTTCCTTAGCAGAGGTCGGACTGCCAATTACCCTCCGAGTTCAGTGTCGCTACACCGAGAATGCTTTTTTATAAAATTATTTTGAAACTAAATGATAAGAAAAAATCTAACATGCAAAGAATGTTTGAAAAACACTTGCTACCTATTGTTTTTAAGTCGTTTTTGCTTAAATTTTAATACGTTTTAAATTTGTGACATAAGATGCATCATTGTTAAATGCTCGACTGTTTTTGTACTGACTTTGTCTTATGACTACAAAAATAATTATAGGGTAGTAACTGGAATATAATGAACGTATTGTGTGACTAATATAATTGCTAAAATTGTTAGTATAATTAGTAATAATCTAAATGTGTCTATCTACCTGAATTTACAATTATTACTGTGAGAAACTTTATCAATATCAGTTAAGTCACGTGTAATATCATGCGCATTCACTTGACTCAACGCTTTGTAAAACGTGCATTAATCAGTGTATATATTGTGTGTGTATTCATAATAATATACATCAATAGTGCGTAGCACAAAAGAAAATAAAAAGCAAATTTAGCATTGCGAGTAAAAAAACACTGTTTAAGTATCACTTTAATATGCGCGTAAGGTTCGATAACCGCGTATAAGTATATACACCATTTTACTAGGTGGTAGGACTTTTCTGCAAAGTTCGTCTAGGTAGGTACCATCGCTTTGCCAGTTATTCTGCCGCCAAGCAGTAGTGCGCAAGCACTGCTGTGTTCCGGTTTGAAAGGCACTGTAGCTAATAAAATTACTGGGTAAATGAGACTTTATGACCTGATCTCACAGTCCAGTAATCTCATTACTATATTGAGCTGATGTCTCAGGATGACGTGCGCAGTGCAGTGTCACGTGGAACTTTACACTTTAGAGTTCCGAGTGACAGTGCAACTGATATGGGCAGCCGTGTCGCTTAACATCAGGCGAACGATTAGCACGTCACGTCATTCCATAACTTAAAAAAAAAATTGAACACTACCGTTTTTTTAGGCTGGTGTCCTACATCATCGACCGAACCAAACGCAAGCTTCTGTAAAGTAAAAAAAAAACATTAAATAGTATTATATTATTCCGCAGCAATACAAAACCATTTACCCGCTATGACGACCAAAAACAAACCATAAACAAACTGTATTGTGGTAAACGTATTATAGTGTACCTATTAAAAGTTATTAATCTTTTTCCCAAGTCACTCGTGTTGGTTTCCTAACCGGTAGGTACGTCCTTGCGCGCGGTCGTCGGCACACATAGCGTTTCGAACGACGCGAGCGCAAGCGCGGGTGCAGGCGCAGGGGCGCAGCAAACCGATTTGTTACGTTAATGGATCTAAGAGTAGACTCTACTCAACCCAAGTACGAGCATATCGCCCACCCTCTCGCTGTATATCTAGCCTAATTTTCACCGGCTTACTTCTATAAAAATACTTTGCAATGACGATTGGAAACTTGGAATTTAATCACCTTTGACGAAAGATGGGTATATCTTTTGGAGAGGATTAAAAGATATATTTTACCTAACCTAGATCAAAATGACTATACTTACCTTCCTACACAAACCCTATTAAGTACTTAATCTTGTTAAGCAAGTAAAGATATTGTTCAAGAAAACACTTTAATCCAACCATTTTCCTTTTAATTTTGACTAGTTTTAAGTAAAACCACGGTATTCAAATATTTGCCTTCACTTATTGAGGGATCATTTGCATAAAACTTCTTTGTTGTTCAACGGCTAAGTCATTACGCCATCACTTAAAACAATATCACATTTTTTTACTAACCACTAATCATTAATAATAGGAACTTCGTTTTATTTTCTTTCTATTCAACTTCTTTCTTTCTTTTTTGGCTCTAATACTCATTTTCATAATACTTCAAATCATCATTTTATAACCCAACATCGGTATCGCAGAAGCCTAAAGCCGTACTCAGATACTGAAGTAAGGAGCTGGGATGGCTCGGGTAGGTGCTGGCAGATAGAAATGCACAATCACTGCACTATACACTCCTCCACCGGGACGTCAGTGCAGGACTTATTACCCGTGTATAGTATGGATACGTTCATGTCTTCTAGAGGCAAAATAACACATAGACAGACAAGCAATAAACCGTTTTATCATTCATTAAGACGGGTTTCTTAACTTGCTAGGTGAGAAGAAAAACCTCTCAATTATCCTCATAAATTTAATAACAAAAAAATTATTTATCTGCGCAGGTTACATTTACTTACTTTATGGCATATCGATTTTTTTTCAATTTGACACCTTTGTAATGTCGTACAAACTGGTATAACTAGTTTGATGTCTAATTCGATTAAGAGACAGGTAGAGCTATTTGGTAGAATGGCAAAGAATAGAGGCGCCTACGTGCTACATTACACTACAGCTAAGTTATACTACGCTTAATTATACAGCTCTCAGCTGTAGTCACATTGTTAAATAGAAGATATATAAAAAGCATTAGCTTATCTAAGGTGGTGTGATAATTGATAGACTCAGGCATGAAGTTCATCTTAAACACAAAATGAAACAAAAATATCTAGTGTGATTCCGCTAAAAACGTTAGTTCGTTTTGTTTTTAGGCGAATCACACTAGATATTCTTGTTTCGTTTTGTATTTAAGATGGTGTGCTCAAATTAGGTGCAACGCACACAATTTTCTTTGAGAAGAAAAGAGATAGCAATATGCGTCTTAAGTGGAATATGAGGTGGAAATCTAAAGTGGACTTTGAAAATGACCCTTTGCCGACCAGTAGAACAAAATGAGAGTCGGTTTTTAATTACATATCGGAGTCAAGATTCGGAAAGCAAGTACCTCATAGTACCTACGACTTAAATTTGTTCTATAATTTATTACAAATTGGTGTAAAAAATAGTTTAAAGAAGTTCTATGTAGCAACTAGTTCTTCTCGGAAAGGTCATTAGAGTTTCAGCCTCCAAAGATCGGTGACTCTACAACAGCTAGATAACAACTCTGATGTAGAGTAATGACTAAATTTTCTTATCTTTTGACCTTTGATAGACTTGCATTTGACCACTGTCTCACCTGACGGCTTACGTAAGTGACGTCACGGTCGCTGATGAAACATGCTCGCCTACAAGATACCGGTCAATTTTCTTATGTTGATTCATATTTAAATATTGTATAATTTTCACTAATTTTTAGTGTTACAAATTCTACAATAGTTACTGTGCACTGTTACTGTGTTTTTCGAAATTCCACCCCTAATAGGGTGAAATTTGTGGTTGAATTATCTATAAAAAACGAAGCTGCGGGCAGAAGCTAGTACATAATAATAATTGTTAGCTCGTGATTTACCGCGGTCGTAGTTATTGATAAAAAACTCGTTCATCATGTAGATTACTCGATAACCGCTCTGTCCTAAACGTCTGATAGGTTTTACCTCTATCTATATTTTTTATTTGTACGCACATATCTAATTATCTACCTTATATAATCATACAAATTATTTAGTAACGTGAGATAACAATCTGCGAAAATCGAGTTTGCATATTTTTTTTATATGGTCATGGCAATCAAACTATTATTTTTATTAGGATTTTATCATGTTTAAATAGTGTGAGAAATCATATATAAATTATGTGTGAAAAGGTAATTAAAATATTAAGTATAAAATGGTTTATAGAGAACTACTTGCTAAACACAATTAAGTGAATATAAACCGCGTAATGATGCTAATTGTGTAATTAAAACTAAATCAAATATATATTAATAATAATAATAATAACGCCCAACGATCACATACATAGATACTGGACCCTAACTAGGATTCCCTGTGTCTAGGGACCCAGGAATTACGAAGATCATGGTCCCACAACACTCAGACTCAGAAAAAGTAATTGTGCTTTTTGTTCTGTGCACAAATACTTGTCCTGCCACGGAAATTGAACCCGCCACCTCCGGGTTATGAGCCGACCTGCTCAACCACCACACCATAGAGGCTGTTAATTATAATGTATATTAAAAACATCACAACAACACCACCGCTTTGCCAGTTATTATGAAGGGCACTGTAGCTAGTGAAATTGCTGTGCAAATGAGACTTTATGACCTAATCTCACAGTCTGGTAATCTTATTACTATAGATTGTTCTGATGTCTCAGGATGACGTGCACAGTGCAGTGTCACGCGAAACGTAATACTTTAGAGTTCCGAGTGACACTGCAACAGATATGGGCAGCCATGTCGCTTAACATCAGACGAATTACTAGCTCGTCACGTCATTCCTTAACTATCCACCGCGCTCCTATTGAAGATATGTATCTATTTATAATAAGTCAAAAAATATTACCACCAAAACATATGAGACATGCAAAATGTAATTATAACCTCACAAAAACAAACGTTTATTGACAAATGTTAAAAACGTGACTAAATGTCGGCAAATTTATTTAAAGCTGCCATTAATTCTCAACGTTTTACGAAATTAAGGTAAACTAAAGCTAAATGTGTCAAGGTTGAAAATGACCGTGGAAAATTGAAAACATTAGTAGAGTTGTAATTCCAGTAACATGACTCAGAAATTAATGTTTCCCAGGATTTTAGGAATTATATTGAAAAATTATCATAAAACATGTATGTGTGCAAAAGGCTTTATTACGTTAAATTAAAGTTTAAATTGTCAATCGATATGCGTGCCTCCATTTTCTCGCGTTTGTCAAAGTAATGTCAACTTAACACACAAAATACTGTATTCATTGGTTGAAAACAACCGATGATCAACAGGCAACCAATGAGCGTTCAGTATGTTATCTGTTTAGTTGACACGAGTTTTACAAATGCATCAGAAACCGGGGGTAAGAGTAAATTTCCTCCAAATCTCTTAAGTAAATAAAAGTAATAAATTGTCAAGAAACGAATTTCTATATAATAAATAGGATGGTTCCCATTTTGACTGTATTTTTATGTTTGATACTTTTGACTGGGTTATCCGATTTTGATGATTCTTTCGTTCTGACAATTGCAACCACAAGAAAACCACATAACTCTGAAGTCGGTTTTTTGACAGCCTCTGTAGTATGGTGGTTTTGGTTTGAATCTCGCGGCAGGACAAGTATTTGTGCACAGAAAAAAAAGTGCAAATACTTGTTCTGTGTATGGGTATTGTGGTATTATTCTCCTCGTAGTTCCTGGTGCCCTAGACACAGAGATTCGTAGTTAGGGTTCAGGATCTATGCATGTGATCGTTGGACGTTATTATTATTTTACCACTTTGCGCTTGTTACTTGTTATAGTATTTTTTTTCTAAGAGGCACGTTCTTACTAGTTACCCTGATAACATAATAGACAAGATTAGCAGGATGCACGTTGGAACTGTCGGCAACGACGTCATAAGTGCCCCGTTATAAAATTAATCTATCAACACGGAGCAACTACGCCGCGATTCCTTTGACGTCATTTGTCTATGACTAAACAAACTCCTCATGCATACGAAGTGTTTCCCTTATAAACTGATCTATTACAATATACATTATATATTACATACACGTCATAGCTGCTGTTTCTGTAATACAAATATATAAATAAATAATAATTTTAATAACACCCAAAGATCACATACATAAAACCTGGACCCGGCGTCTAGGAACCTATTAACTACGAGGACCATGGTCCCACAACACTCAGACTCAGAATAAGTATTTGCAATTTTTTTTAAGTATCAGGTTCCTATAGTACAGGCTTTGCTTAGTTTGGGACTAGATGGCGTTGTGTAAAATGTCCACAAATATTATTTATATATTTATTTATTTATTCTCCAAGGATGTACTGATAATTTGTAAGGGCGATGTACGCGCACACTTGTCACGGTGAACCAGCACGAGCAGGGTCAATGATTAAGTAGTAGTCACTATGGTATGATAAGATGCGCCCGCGCAGCTGGTGAAAGTAGATGGTATTGACGAACTGACATGTTCGTCTGATGTAGCTATACCGGTTTCAGTACCAAATTGTCCAATAAAACAACCATGTGCAATCATTATTTAAAACCTTGATTTAAGAACTAAAATGCCTGTAAAATTAGTGTAAACATAAGTCGTACACGCCCACACACAACGTCTGTAGCGGAAGTTGAGCAGATCGGCTCGTAGCCCCGAGGTGGAAGGTTGGATTCCCACGGGAGGACAAGTTTTGTGCACAGGAAACAAGCGCAAATACTTGTTTTGACTCAGGGACTTGTGGGACCATGGTCCTCGTAGTCCCGGCTAGACGCAGGGAATCTTAGTTAGGGTCCAGGATCTATGTATGTGATCGTTGACCATTATTATTATGTCATTTTCAGCGTTTTACGCTTGTTTTCATCTGATTTATCTTTTTCCTTTTATTTTTGTAGCTTTGTCTCACTTGTTCTGTGTCTGGGTACTGTGGGACCATGGTCCTCGTAGTTCCTGGGTCCTTCAATACAAGAAATCCTAGTTAGGATCCAGGATCTATGTATGTGAACGTTGGGCGTTACTATTATTGTTCGGACCTCGTTTTAGAAGAAAAAAAAGATATGTGTTATGTCAATTAGGAAATTGTCATGAAAAAATATATACACTTTTATTTATCGTTAAAAAAAAAAAAAAAAAAAAAAGGGATTTGGGACCCGGGCTGAAGCCCGATCATGGTCCTTCGCGAGTCGTATTCCAGCTACAAGTTTCCAAGCTCATCGGATTACTGAGATAATTATTCCTTGAATCTGAATCCACGATCCATCGCGCTGGTCTGCAGACCAGTCTTCTGAATGAATCAGACGACATGTATTCTGGGCGAACGGGTGAATTCAGAACAAGAGGAAGGAAAAGAAGAGCAAACGTGAACCTGTTTAAGCTGTATAACGAGATTTTCACTGGGATGCAGTCATACCGAGTACGAGTGTAAAAGTACGCGGGTTTGTATTCTGACAAATGGGGAAAGCATGGGCGTCTGAATCGTCAAGCGCAATCAAGATGTTGTGAGGCACTACTTAAGAATGTTTTTACGCGATGGAAAACCTTGGGGCTGACACACGTTCCTGAGATATTTTGGTCATATTTTTGGTGTCGCTTATGTAAAAAGAAACCTCACACTTCATTACATCCCAAATCCCTGAAATCTTCTAATGATTCCGTTAGGGTTGAAAAACCCGTGAGCAAACAAATGGCTGCACCTTCAACTTCGTCACAATAAAAAACACGGTGAGCCAGATACAGATGCCCCCACACATTTTGTGTTTTGAATACTCATAGTCAAATCTTTATGGCAACCGCATTGGTGAATGTGGAAGCAAAGAATCTGATGGCTAAGTATTAAGATCTCTGCTAGGTCAGGGATATCAGGCATCATTTGTAACTGAGTCCGCCGTGCAGTTTTTGGGTCTTCGAAAGACTTCTGAAACCCGTGATGTGTGTGGACTTGACGGTGATCGGAATTCGGCGATAGCGTCGAAAACCACTGGATTATTGAAACTGCAGTCACGCGTCCACTCAAATTTCACATTTAGTTTATTGTTACGGAGTTATGGACCATGAGGGTCCATGGTGGCCGGTATGTTCGGACCTCGTTTTAGAAGAAAAAAAAGATATGTGTTATGTCAATTAGGAAATTGTCATGAAAAAATATATACACTTTTATTTATCGTTTTTATGATTTTTTAATTTTATTAATTTAAAAAAGGGATTTGGGACCCGGGCTGACTTATTACTACTATTAATACTATTAGTAATAAAAAAATCCATATTGTCTTTGCAATGTTAATTAAATGCTGCCACTTATTTAGCAGATAGAATCAGCTAGCCTCTCACCACGGCCTTTCATTGATGTTGCAGGAACTGAGAAGTCAACTTTTTCAAAATCTATAAAATATTTCGTTTAAAAGATGGCATTTAGAATGCCATTGCGTTTTGATTTCCATGAAAACATGAATAGGTTTCACCATAATATTGGTAATGCTTATTGATAATGTGTCAATAACCACAGCACGTACCACACGGATTACCCACGGCCAGCTGGTACCAATAGGTATGAAGGAGCCAATATCACTGAAACCCGGCGGTTTGATGACCCATTTAGGTAAATAATGGATTAGTAATGGATAGGTAAGTAAAATTAATAAAGATTATACCGTAACAAATTATAATCTTCTATCTTCTTCTTCTAAATATCTAAATATATATAACTCAAAGGTGACTGACTGACTGACTGACTGACATAGTGATCTATCAACGCACAGCCCATGCCACTGGACGGATCGACTGAAATTTGGCATGCAGGTAGATGTTATGACGTAGGCATCCGCTAAGAAAGGATTTTTCGAAATTCCAACCTTAAAAGGGTAAAATGGGTGGTTGAATTAATTTCCAATTGACCACGCCGCAGGCGAAACTGCGGGCAGAAGCTCGTAGTGTATATGTAGTATAATAGTGTAATAATAAGTACCTAATATTTAATAATTCGACAGCTTCTGTGGTGTGACAGTTAAGTAGGTCGGCTCATAACCCGGGGGCGGCAGGTTCAATTCTCGCGGCAGGACAAGTATATGTGCACATAAAAAAGTGCAAGTACTTGTTCTGAGTCTGGGTGTTGTAGCCATGGTCCTAGTAGTTCCTGGGTCCCTAGACACAGGGAATCCTAGTTAATGTCCATGACATACATAGGTCCTTAAGATTTAGGATAAATTGCAAATACATATATGTACTGAAAAATAACATAAATGATAAATGAAATAACAATGATTATTATTGTTAGCAGTTTGCGCTAATCTAAGCAAGTTTTGGCGATCACCTGTGTAGGAGTACTCACGCTATTATTATGACACATGATTCGATATGACATCTATGAGCACGTACTCCGACACACGTTTGGCGTTCATTATCATTGAATGGCACATTCAATTGTTGATTATCAAAGATAACGCCCGAGGAGGTACGCACGCCATATATTTGGTTCTCTATTTTTAGCTACATCTACAAATGTTGGACACAATGGCACAATTCTAGAAAAATCTAAAAATCATGTCGTTTTCTACACGCGCTTCTTTTATCGAGTGCATTTTGGAGAGAGCGCATTGGAGTTACATAACCTGATTTTGCCATCACATTTCCACCATCGGACAACCAGATGTACGAAAAAACGCCACCGTTACATGGTTAATATCCCACATGTGAACAAAGCGATTTGTCTCCATATTTATCATGCGAACAGCCAAATAGTGGAACACTTTACCGGCGTCCGTGTTTCCCGATAACTGCAACCTTGGATTCTTCAAATCGAGAGTGAACAGGTATCTTCTAGGCAAGCGTACATCCTAGACCGCATCGTCACTTACCATCAGGTACGATAGTGGTCAAACCTATCAAAAAATAAAAAAGGCACGTGGATGGTCATGATGAAATACTTCACATTTTTTTGTTTCCATGCGATCAAAGAGTGTTAAATTCCCAATTAAACAAGAAATAACCTTAAAGCAATAAAAGAAAGAACAAAAACGAGATGGAAGTATTGTAAAAGGTTTCTATTATCAAAGCTCATTTGAAGCTTTAGTAATTCATTCGTCCTTTGAGAATGAAAACAGGATATACTTTTAGGAAACATTTGAAAAATAATTACTACGGCAACATTCCTTCAACTTCCTTCAGTTCGTATTACATCTCTTTGAGCCACTTTGATCTTATATTTGAGTATTTCTATGAAAGAGACGAATGCCATTTGAATTGTATTTTCAACATCAATGGTTTTCCCGAATTCAATACAGAGTATTTATCCACTTATGGCTAGCTAGTTTTAGATACGGGAATAAATCAAAGTAACAGATTAAAGTTTAAAGCTTAATTTTATAATAAATTAAGGGCGAATAATTTAATAATGACGTCAAATAAATAAAAGTTCTGATTTGCCACTGGTTTAGGCAGAAACATGAAAACTGCATCGTTAATAAACTACATACATTCAAAACTAAATTTCTATCCATAAGTATTTATCTAATTTTACAACATGCAATAACTGCTAAGCAAAATCTAAGACCATAAACTCCAACGATATATTCCTAACTAATTTCTAAGTGTACTCAGAATAAGTGGAAGGGCACGATTAAGTGGTTAATGCAGGCTTCCTCCCGTTACGCTAACGGGACCGCGGCCGGCCACTAGTGCGGCCCTTAATGAACCACCTCGCTCGCTGTACAGCTCTTTTAACTCACTCAATAGCTCACAGCTAACCAGTAATTGACAAGTAGTGCTCTGATTTAAATGGAATTGTTAATCTCAGTTGTTACGGCGTCGGCCAGGTCAACGGTCAACACTGGTGTTACAGCAGTGGTTGTTAGTTTTAGCTTGTGATAGATAATCTTAAATAATCCTATTGAAGTTTTTATTTGATGGACCAATTGGCTTTACCTAGGTGTAGCCATATTACGTGGTATTATTTTAGTAATGTATTGTATTATTTTATTAATTGTAGTATGACGAGGTGATATTATTATGTGGTTAAGTGCTTGTCTGTCTGATAAGTGAAGTTTGATTATGTTATGGTGGGTCGCCTTCGGTCGCATCGTCACTTCCCACCAGCGAGAGTGTCGTTAAATGCTGAATATATCCTATGTAAAAAACGGGGTGATGAACGAATTATATTCTATAAAAAATCTAAATACATTCTATTTCACAAAATTGAATCTATTAGGAATGTTGAGAAAGAAATGTTTACTCTCACTATATGATAAAACGAGCTTCTGCCCGCAGCTTCGCCCGCGGCGTGGTCTATGGGAAAATAATTCAACCACCCATTTCACCCTATTAAGAGTGGAATTTCGAAAAATCTTTTCTTAGCGGATGCCTACATCATAACATCTACCTGCAAAATTTCAACCCGATCCGTCCAGTGGTTTGGGCTGTGCGTTGATAGATCACTATGTCAGTCAGTCAATCAGTCAGTCACCTTTGAGTTATATATATTTAGATTAAAAGTGATTTCATCAAACTGTTTTAATTAAGTTTAAGCAAAACTGTACCCCATCACTAGCACCGATAGATATTTATGAGTGAGCCTTAATGACTACATGTGGGCTGCGACTCGACGTGGTTTTATTAGGAATTATACTCCATGTTACCCTTTCTAAGTACCACCTGGGTACTTTCTTATCTACATACAACATTTACATTTACGATTCCCACCCAGGACAAACATCTGTGTGATGAACATAGGTGTTTGTTCTGTGTCTGGGTGTTATATTGTATTATATGTATATATTTACAAACAAAAAGTATTTAAGTATTGTATCAGTTATCTGGTTCCCATATTACGAGCTTCGCTTAGTTTGGGGCAAGATGGCGTTGTGTGAGATGTCCGCACATATTATTATTATTATTTACTAGTCAAAACGACCAACGTTTTCTATAATACTATGCAATTGATGCTAGTTTTAGACCACCGAGGTATAGAATGTAAGGGGATCGGAAGAACATCTATAACATCATAAAATTGTTTTGAGCAATCGTCAATGTAACGTTTTTGGCGTAATTAAGGTGAAATTGTCTCAGAAGTCACTAGTTTTGTTACCATAATGTTACACCGTACTTGGTTTAGATTAGAAGCTGCTTACAATGGATACATTTTTTTTTTTTTTTACTTAAATCTTGTCTAGCATTTGACCGCCCTCTCACCTGATGGGAAGTGACGATGCGATCGAAGATGTAGCATGCTAGCCAAGTAAATACCTATTCACTCTTCTCTTGAAAATGTCGTTATGTTTGTTGCTTGCTGGAATTATCTCATAATAATTAAATAAACATTAAGTTTTCCTGTCAGTGTATAGATAGGACTAATTTTATAACGGATCAACAATTTATATGGCATACCACAATACACGAGGAAAATAAATCAAATTATTAAATTTACCTTTTTTTAATTTAAACTTGTGTTATAATAAAATTATATCGATAGTTTGAGACGATAAACTTTTAGCAAAAAAGATTTAATAAAAATAATGCTCATAGTAACTTAACATACCTATGTACTCGTATATACAGGAAGTTCACATAAATTCTGATATGGGCAAAAAATTTAATGGCGGATTTATAGGCACTATCTATATCTTAAATATGTGATACATAATTTGCATTTTATTATGTAGGTATGAAACTCGTGTGTGTGATTTCAACCATTTGATTGTGTGTGTGATCATAAACATGGTTGGATCTTGAATTAGTATTGCAATTCTAGAGGTGTCAGTCGTGCTTTCACTCAAATTGAAATGTGGATAAATTTTATCTTCGAAGGTATAACACGCCAAAGTATAGTGATATTATTATTAAAATGACATAAATAATTTATCTTGCACTTCATTATTACGCGATTTTAATAAAGTTACAAATAGTCTGTTGCAAAAACATAAACAAAAAATCTTACCAATATTTGCTACTGTTTGCTTTCCACTTCAACAGCTGCCACACGGCGTAACACTCTGAGTTGAAGTGTTTTTGCTATATCAAGAAGGTGATGATAATACATTAGTACTAATAAAATTGAAAGATCCTATACTAGTATGTGTACAAAACTAACCTAAAGCTGTAGCTTTCGATCACAGACTGTGTGAAGGCATAATAAAGTGTTCTGTGGTCTGTGGCACATTTACTTACTTACGTAATACCACAGATCATAATGGACGATGATTGCTCGCGAAGATGTTTCTCATCACGGTGAGACAAAGACAAAAAGACAAAGATAAATCAGGTCAAAACAAGCGTGAAATGCTGTAAATGATTTAATTATAATAACGGCCAACGATATACATAGATCTTGGACTCTAACTCGGATTCCCTGTGTCTAGGGCGTCATGAACTACGAAGAACATCACTCAGAACAAGTGTTTTCGTATTTTTTTTTTGGTACAAGTACTTGTCCAGCCGCGGGAATCCAACCCGGCGGGTTCAACCACTACACCACAGAGGCTGTCAAAAATATATAATGAAATATATGTAAGCAGTTCGTTTTAAATATTAATGCGACAATTAATCAATATTACTAGGTGGTAGGACTTTATTGCAAAGTTCGTCTAGGTACTGTACCACCGCTTTGCCAGTTATTCTGCCGCCAAGCAGTAGTGCGCAAGCACTGCTGTGTTCCGGTTTGAAGGGCACTGTAGCTAGTGAAATTACTGGGCAAATGAGACTTTATGATCTGATCTCACAGTTTAGTAATCTTATTACTAGATTGTGCTGATGTCTCTGGATGACGTGCGCAGTGCAGTGTCACGCGAAACTCTTTACTTTAGAGTTCCGAGTGACACTGCAGCTGATATGGGCAGCCGTGTCGTTTAACATCAGGCGAACGGCTAGCTCGTCACGTCATTCCTTAACATAAAAAAATAATAATATTGTATTGTTATCATGTCGTATATTATTTCCATTCACAAAACGTTTAATTTATTCACTACTTGCGCCCCGCGGTTGCACCCGTAGATGAAAGTATCCTATGTGTTAATCCAGCGTATTAGCTGTCTGCTTTCCAAATTTCATTAAAATCCATTCAGCAGTTCTTGCGTGAAAGAGTAACAAACATCATTTCCATTCATTTACTTTCGCGTTTACAATATTATATAAGCAAGTATTTAATTTATTGCACTACCTCATTAAGCCTTCTACAAAACACCAGGGTTAACTGGAAGATAATGCTCTATAGCACTAAGTTCGCCTATGTTGTTACCTTCTACTGTTGTTGTTAAAGAATTTTCTATCTATCTAGTAAGGATTAAAACTAAATAATAATAATTTAGTAATTTTGAGACTAAGAATTTGTCGTGTGGTACATAACAGAAAGTAAAACTGGGATATAAATATAATATATAATGTGTGTCCGATCAAGACTATTTGAATGGGTGAACAAAACTGGACTGCTGCGACCGAATGGTACCTGACGTTATGAGTATACGGTCTCTCCTTCGACTGGGCACGTTTTGATATGACTAAAGTGCCAATTTATCGGTTCAGTTGAATATTCCGTCGCGTCATCTCTTTTTAACGAGGCTATTATTTGTACTATTAGAATGAGACGGCGAAATGTCAACCTACTTGTAGGTGTTACTTCAGATAAAAAAAATATTGGTGTCTGTACTGAGTGACAGTGATATCTGTAACCTAAATAATACATTTCATAAAAACTTGCAAGCGGTCTAAGTCGAAGCCGGTTTTTATAGTGAATATAATATCATAATTTATAAATGTTTTACGGCGCGCTATACAATTACAGTGATATAAAACCGGTTACAGTTAAATGTCGACTTTTTTAACCAGGTAAAACAATTAAATATAATATAATATGATGAATTAGTCTTATTTATTTATACACCTCCACTAGAAAAAAAGCAGGGAATTTACCTTTTAAGTATCCATTTAATTATAATTTGATAAGACATGGGTATATCCAAAACAATTAAAGTTAATTCATTATTTCTCTTAAAATATAATTATAAAAATTATTGCTATGAAAAAACGTTGCACAAGTTATAATTAGGACTTAAATTTTTTTTTTTTTTATGTTATTGAATGATGTGACGAGCTAGTCGTTCACCTGATGTTAAGCGACACGGCCGCCCATAACAGAACAGTGTCACTCGGAACTCCAACATGTAAAGTTTCGCGTGACTGCTGCACTGCGCACATCATCCTGAGACATCAGCACAGTCTGGTAATAAGATTACTCGACTGTGAGATCAGATCATAAAGTCTCAATTGCCCAGTAATTTCACTAGCTACAGTGCCCTTCAAACCGGAACACAGTAGTGCTTGCACACTACTGCTTGGCGGCAGAATAACTGGCAAAGCGGTGGTACCTACCTAGACGAACTTTGCAGAAAAGTTCTACCACCTAGTAAATGAATGTAAAACAAGACTTTACGATTGTGAAATTGATTCGTCTAATGTAGAACAGCATCACACAATGCCGGCCAGTAATACAATCGTGAGTTCACCGTGATTGCAAGCATCTGCACCGATTGGATACATCCTGTAGATATAAAGGGTCTACGACTCCCGTGCCCTACATAGTGGCCTCCCTTTATAAACTACACTAGTTTCTGTCTGCGGCTTCGCCCGCGTGGCCTATAGGAAACGAAAGTTTTGTTAAAATAGATAATTCAACCCCTCTTTTCACCTTTTTAGGGGTATAATTTCGAAAAACCCTTTCTTAGTGGATACCTACACTTTACAAAGGACACACCCTCCAAATTTCAAGTTTCTAGGACCAGCGGTTTAAGCTGTGCGTTGATATATAAGTCAGTCAGTGAGTCAGTCAGTGAGTCAGAACTTTGAATTTTATATATATATATTAACAGGATTGAATTAGATAGGTACCTAGTTTTAATAGCACACTGAAGTTCTAGGTTTATCCGAACCTCCGTCTACCTTCTCTTTCTCAAACCTTTGCCGTATTAACACAATACATAGCTTTGACAGACGTCAAACGTGTGTTTAATAATACAAAACAGTAGTTAACTAGATTAACCAAATTAATATTTTGTGGTTAACCCCTTAGATTCGAAAGGTTGCATAAAAGAATGAAAAGTTGAAAGAAATTTCTATTACGAAACTGATTATTATAATATGACTAATAGTTCGGTGAGCTACAGACCTCGCGAACCTCCTCTTTGCATAGCTTAAAACTGAAAAGCTATTTTTACTTTTTTACGTTTTAAACATCCTTGGCTCCACCATTCTTAAAAATTACTAAAATCTAAGCGACGATCCTAATAGGATATAGGGTAGAATAATTACTATACTATATAATATACCCTATATCCTATCCTACTAATATTATAAACGCGAAATTTTGTATGTATTAATGTTTGTTACTCTTTCACACTTAAACGGCTAGACGGATTTGGATGATTTTTGGAATATAGATAGTTAATATAGTTGATTATCAGTGGATGAAACTACAGCTAGGTGGCGCAGCTAGTTCCATATAATTATAGAACATACAAAATTTCACGAGATTCGGCTGAGAAATGGGATCTGTAGAGGAGTCCAGCCGGACATACATCCGCCGACCATACGATTTTACCGATCTGCATTTTGTCACGTGTCGCATCGACTAAAGTTACGAAACATGAGCTAAGCATGTCTGAATCGGGAAAATTAAATGTCATGATTTAATTAAAAACTGGTACCTACTATATAAATGCTACACAATGCTAATGAAGATACATTCACATGTCCACACTTATTACAGATTTTTATCGCATAAACATTACGAGTATTGTTACGTTGAAAAATAAATGAATTGAACTAAAGTTACGTACCTATATCACAATATCATCTCCATTTTGTTTTTCTTTGTAGATTTGGTTTTTTTACGTAATAAGTCGTGTTTCATTAATTAATCTAGAATTATATAATAGATTGACCTTAATAACAAAACGATGATGATGCCAATTGTTATTCGATTAATAAATCTTAAGTAATAATGTTATTGTTTTTTATATCTAAATGTCAAAGGCACTGTTATACGCAAAAAAAAACAAACTTCAAAAAACGTTAAATGAATGTTAAGATTTTTATTTATTTTACCCTGAGTCAATATTTTGTGCCGGAGCTGTGTAAAGTGAATAAATTACCATTTTGATACTTATGTTCAAACGAGGATTATTTTTGCGAAAAGTTTAAAAACAATTTGCAATAGCCATTGTTACTATGTAGCATTACCTACACTAATATAAAATTAAAAATGTTGTTCAAAGACTAGTCCAATTTGCTGTTTTAAAAGTGTCTATGCAATTCTAAAATGTCAGCATCTTGACCAGATGTTCGTGTATCATGCGATAAATAATATTAATTCGTCCCGGTGTTGGTTGTGCCGTGGTAACAAAATTTTTAAACGAAATGAAAATGTATCCTATGATAAACATGGAGTTGCAGTTTGATGTTGCACGATAAAATTAAAATAGGAACATCTCGAGGCGTAATCTTGGTTACTCATTCTTTAGAATTAACTTTCAAGAAAAATTGTTGACGCAAACGAAAACATTACGATAGAAGCGTGTGAAATGTTTGCCTGTAGCACATACACTCTTCAGTTTTGGGGTTTGTGTAATAATCCGAGGAGCGAGTGTATCGCGAGTTTATAGGCTATTTCAAATTTTGATGATTGTGGGGCATAGTTTCAGTTAGGGTCTTTTTTTAGAACGGGCTAATGCTGTAGGTCTCTACCGACCTTTACGACTAGCGGGCTGATTCAGTAAGGGTCCTTTTATGGGTCCAGTAGTAGGAAAGAGAAGTTCTTTTTTTTACTCTTTTTATTATATTATAGGCTTACTATCTGTGACAAGAGCTTCTGCCCGCAGCTTCACCCGCGGCGTGGCCTTTGGGAAAATAATTCACCACCTATTTCGCCCTCTTTAGGGTGTAATTTCGAAAAATCCTTTCTTAGCGGATGCCTACGTTATAACATCTACCTGCATGCCAAATTTCAGCCCGATCCGTCCAGTGGTTTAGGCTGTGCATTGATAGATCACTATGTCAGTCAGTCAATCAGTCAGTCACCTTTGAGTTATATATATTTAGAAGATTAAGACACTAGTATTTTAAGTTTTTTGACTTGTAAAAGTGCTAAAATTGATTTAAGATTGAAATTGTTCAAATTTTGAGTTATTAAACTGATCAATCATCTATACATATAATAAATTTGAGATCGGAAAGAATTCATTATGGATGTAGATTGTTGATAGAACATAGAATGTAGATTTTTTTCCTTATAGCGCTGAGCATACGGAAAATATCGTAACCGCGATTCAGAACTTCATACAAACTACCTCAAATTACATAGAAACTATGCATTATCATTGACAAAACTAAACAGCGCCATCTAGAAAATTTTTGGAACACTTATGTGTCCCTTTGAAACTCCATCACGCAAAAACTACCGGACCGATTTTGATGAAATTTATTATGGTAACTGGAGGGAGGAGCGGCGCCACTGTGCCACGGTTAACATCGTCTCTGCGTATGAATTTGCTAAATAAATAATTTATGGTATATCAAGCGTCACAGTTTTTAATTAAACACACATGAAAAAAAAATTTAGTAAATTTCTATAGTACATACAAGTGTATAACATTATTTTTAACTGGTAATAAATAGGAAGAACGTTGATAATTCCAACTATAGCATTTACTGACGTCAAAGAACCAGTACGGCCGGTTTTAAATTTGTAAATCTAACTACGTTTTTATAACTTTTCATATCTTTGGCAAAACAAGATAATAATAATTTATTACCCAAACACATAGCAAAAATATTGCTTTTCTCTCTTTATTGAAATTGAAATCTCCACACGCTGTATTAAGCTATACCTATAGATACTGACCTGATAGTGGCATTGATCCTTTATACGAAATTCGGTGCAACTCTCCACTCACTCAGTGGCTACTTCGGCAGAAGTTTGTTTAGACAAATGTACGCAACGCAACCATCACATCCAGAATAAGCTATTCGAATACTACACCCAAGTGATTACTATTATCTAACTACTCTGTGACGTAAGGTAAAAAAATTCACAAGTCAGACTTTTTATTGGGACAAAAAATATTCCCTCGGCAATAAAAAATTCCATCACCGATGATGGTAAACACGTTGTTAATAATGTACCATACATAATGAGGGGTTCTATGATGTTGGGCGATGTATATTTGAACATCGGTGATGTCAAGTATTGCCCAGCCCATGTATAAGTATAAAGCCATGTACTTTGATACTGACATAATGTTTACATTCTCAATTTTTATTGTAGAACTTCCTTACGTAGGCTTGATTTGGTGGAGTAAGCTGGTGAATGCAAAGCGAACGGAAGTTGAAGTTGGTTCATGTAGTTAAAAACATAACAAAGTTAAAAATCTGTATTATTATGTTAGTATGTGTGGTAAAAGACAATTTACGAGTACAATTCTCAAGATGGCGACATTAACATTGAACTTAACCAAAACAAAATTTTACCGGCCGATAGATGGAGCTAAACGAAAGAAGTTTTACTTCAGTCGTTTGGTCTAAAGCACACTCGTTTTTTTTGTTTCAATACTCTTGTATTGATTGAGTAATGTGCTAAAATATCGGTGAGACATGTTATTTTTTTTTGCTTTTTGCCCTTTGTGTTGTTTCGTTTATAACTTACACATTGGTGTAAGAAGAAAAAAAATCAGACTTAAAAAATCCTTTTATATCTATTTCTTTTTTAATTTTGACAAAGGGGAGAGTGAGAAAACTGTATTTGTCTGTTTTGTTGTCGCAATTAATATAATGTTTAAAATGCTAATGAACGGACGTAGAGTCGTATAACTTCTTTATCCTTTTAGGGCGCATGAGAATAAATACATTTTGAATAATGTGGCGACGTTTATACTACACGTGCAATTCAGGGAGAAGTCATTGCACTTAAATAATAATATAATAATAATATGTGTGGACATCTCACACAACGCCATCTAGCCCCAAACTAAGCAAAGCTTGTACTATGGGAACCAATACAATACTTCAATACTTTTTGTTTGTAAATACATACATAGAATACAATATGACACCCAGACACATTACAAACACCTATGTTCGTCACACAAATGTTTGTCCTGGGTGGGAATCGAACCCACAACCCACAGTTCAGAAGGCAGGGTTACTACCAACTGAGCTATCGGGCCAGTCAAATCTTCAAAACATCATTACAACTTGTTTTTAATCCATCTATGTAGAGCATGCAAATTGTTGGAGCAGATCCTCCGAGTTTTGTGTTCAGAATCTACTCGTACCTAAATGATATAAGTATCCATTTGGCTCATTAGAAATATTCTACCATCATGCACAGCATAACGATTTTTTATTTTTCATGCTCGATAAGTCGTTTTTTAATGATTTTGGTCTTTACTGACCTCTGCAGCGTCACCAGGTGGGTCCACTGAACGTATTAAGTTCTGAGACATATATGATGTTGTAGAGTTTTCATTAATAAATCCATTGTTATATGTGTGTAGCGCTCTGTAAATTATTTTCGTTTGTTGCCCTTCTACTAGCAGTTGTATTACCAGCAGTACTAACACGGGCAATATATTATTTCCCGTAGTACTGCTGATAGGCTCAGTAGTAACATGGGAAGTTTGTTTTTACCTAGTAATAGAGGCAATAATACTTTTGTCGTTTGTTTGCTGTACTAGTGTTGTAACATCTAGCTATTCTGTGGTGTGCAATAATATTATTCTATACCAGCTTCTGCTTGCGGCTTCGCCCGCGTGGCCTATAGGAAACGAAGATTGTAGATAATTCAACCACCCATTTCACCCTTTGAATGGTGGAATTTCGAAAAACCCTATACTTTACAAAGAACACACCCTCTAAGTTTAAAGTCTCTAGGACGAGCAGCGGCTTAAGCTATGCGTTTTTATATAAGTCAGTCAATCAGGACTATGAATTTTATATGTATTGATTACTAAGATAATTCCAATCAAGCAAGAGAAACAGAACGACGTAGGGGTGTAGATGGTCAATTTTTTTCCTAACAGCAATACTTATACACACTGCTAAATCTATATATATATATTTTATCCACAATTATCGCCACATCACGCTCCACGCTACGATTTTATAATAAAGTTAAAAATAGTCATATGTAATATTTTAATGTTATTACCAAAAACTATTATTTCCGGCATCAACAGACAAAATACGTCAAAGTTACTGGACTTACTGGTTTCTTAATTAGCTAATTTTGCGTTCATGTGTTAATATTATGAATAATTTATTCATAAAACCAATAAAATATACCGCTGATCCTTTGTTCACTGTGTTTGTGAAAACTTAAAAAAGAGTGAGAAAAAATTGGCTTCGAATACTCGCACTTTGAGATTGATTAGCGTTATTATTTTGCGATATCAATTCGTTTTTTATTTGTATATAAGTTTTTCTATGCCAAGAGATTTAAATATATTTAAAAGCCTATGTAAAGTGTACTTGAGTCGTACTTGATGTGTTTGAGATATTAACGTCAAATCAAAACATCATCCAATTTGAAGTTAAGTAAAAAAAACAGCGCTGTTGAATTTAAAAAAAAAATGGCAGTCAAGATAATATAGTATAAGAACTAGATTAATGTAGCTGTCATCAGTAGGTATTATAAATAACTTATTATATCGTAAAAAGTTATATCTTTCACAAATTCGGTCACATAGATGAACCATATTCATTTCCTGTATATATGAAAGTAAAAGTTATCTGTTTGATCGTTTGTTTGTATGAATATTACGCAAAAACGGCTGAAGTTTGCACGAAATTTTGCACATGGATAGCTATTATATTACCAGGATCAACCAATGTTGTACCTTGTTTTAAGCAAGTATTGAATAAAAGTATTTTTATTCTATTCTATATATACGACACTTTTCCCGGAAAATTGTGGGTTCCCGCGGGAAACAGTGCAAGTTACGAGTGAAACCGCGGGGCACCCTCTAGTACGTACGCATGCAACATATTAAAAACGTGTATTTTAAATTCTAGCATCAATTTGAAACTACAAAAGGATTGTCATAATTATTTCAAAAATATTTAATTGCTCATAAATCTTAATATACACGGTCAACGTACATATTGAAAATAGTAAGTAATCTACATACAAATTAACCCAATATATTATAAATGTCACACAGAATAATGTCTATTATTAAGTTTTTTTTTAATTGAAATTGCCATTTGCATGGCATCGGTTCGCAAAACTCGTTCATATTTTAACACTCAGTTGTGAGCCGTTATTAACTGTCATTACAACCTGAAACTCCTTACTGCTCATCAAATTTATTATATAGCCAAGTCTACACAACTACTTGCACGCGCAATACCGGAAACGGCGGCGCCATCTTGACCACACGTGACTTCCGTAACCTTTCCAATACTCGCTTCAACAATCAACACAAAAACCCTTTTACCTTATTAATTACTTTGTCATTTTAAATTAATTACATGCCCTTTTAAATTGTTATTTCTTGTTGAACTTTTGATTACGACAAAGTATTTAAAAAAGCTTATTGACTGCAATATGCAGTAAGATTTGTCGTTATGTATGATTGACGTGCCTGAGATAACGGACCTTGTAACCAATATTCTATACGGAACTGATTCTGCGGCATAGTAGCTTTGTGACATAGTCTTGAATGATGTAACTTAATAATTGATATGTATTTGTTATTAAAGAAAATAATTGAATTCGCTAAAGAATCCTTATTTTTATAATTTTAACTTATTTATTTTATAACATTTTATTTTCCATGGTCACTTACAACAACAACGAACTCAACTACCAAATAACGGCAAGAGTTTTGGCGGTTTGTTTTTTTTTTTCCTTTCATGAGTGTGAGGAAGTGGTATAATGATGGTGAAACGTTTCTTTTCGTGTTGTTTCCAAAACTCCATAGAAGCTTCTGGTAAAGTTGTCGCCACTTTACTAGGAGTATGACTTGACTAGACTAGAATATGACTTAACTTGATGACTTGGACTGTAACTTGACCTGACACATTATATTATATTAATTGACTTGAGATATTATCAATTACTTGACTCTGGCTAAATACACAAAAGTGTGGAGCCAAAACCAAACAAAAAAAAATAACGGCAACTCAAAACAAATAAATTACATGGTACATATTCCGTTAGTACATAATATTTTGGTAAGTAATATTTACTTTATTTTAAAACATACAACATATAAATTTAATAATAACTGGGTTTCAGAACGTGCCTTTGAAAATAATTGTGTTCACAAACCTTCCTTCCCATTTTCTCCCATTAAATTAAACCTTGCCAAAAAAAACTTCAGAGGATGGACAACCTGGAGGAAAACTAAAAGGTACCATTTCTTTTATTTTTATACTCGTTTGTATGTGTTAAGTTCCAAAACGATACGCCACGAAATGTAGGTTTCTCAAACAAAAATTTTTTACCCTTCTCACCCACTTAGGGGTTGAATTTTCGAAATTCTTTTCTTAACACGCGCTTACATTGTAAAAAGTAGCCCCCCTCCAAATGTCAAGTCTACACGTCCAGCGGTTTGGGCCGTGCGTTGTCTGTCAGTCAGTCAGGACAAGGCCTTTTATTGCTTGCTAATTTTTATTGCTTGTACGAAGTTTTTTGCAAGTTTAATCAATTAAAAACAAACAGGAAATCGCACACAAGTCAAAATTATTAAAGCCACGTTTAACTGACGAACTTACCTACACATTTTTTTTGTAGATCCATGTATTATACGATTGACAAATCAGTGTGGCTTAGCGGTAGCTAGTGTGGATTTCATACCAATGCGTCTTAGTTCAAATCCGGCTCTGCCCTGCATCAATGAATTTTTATTTTCTTTCAAATCAATCAATCTTACAAGATAAAATTGCCTTATAAATTCTACGCCCTAATTTAATTAATTCTATTCTTCTACTACAATAATAAAATTCAAACGCTGTCTGTAGATATGTTTATTTGTTAGTTTGTGTAGCGCAATAGCTGAACAGATTTTAATGAAATTTTGCGTATCGATTGTTGACACCATCGGTACTGACACAATATTTTTCATCCTGAAAAATGATACAGTTCCACTAGAAACTGAGTAGTATGTCGCATTTTAAAATGTGGCTGGAACAGCAAGGAGGCTCTTGTTAGTTGTATCAAAATAATTAGATGCAAACAAATAAAAGAGAAGAAAGAAAGAAGAAAGAAAAGCAATTTACTATCGTTCTTAAATTAAAAAAGTTGTAGTTCTTAAACGTTTACGTTGCTTACGTTACGAGGCTCTTGTTACTAATATCAAAATGACAAAACTATGGATTAGATGCAAACAAATAAAAGAAATGTCTAAAGAGACCATCATTTATATCGATGGTACAACACTAAAATACAGAATTAATAAATCATTTGCAATTTCCTTTCAACATCTGCTTCGCAGGATTCCTATGCTTACCCATCCAATAAAGATACATTGTTTCACGCAACTTGCTTCTAAAATAAACGTTCTCAAAACATTTCCTCGAGAACTAGGTTTTGAAGCATCAATACCACTTCCGATCTAAGTAAATCAGCATTTACATAACAGAAACCGCAAGTTATGCAACTAGCGTATATGCGCTTTAGCGCACTGTCTCGCCGCGGCGTGGCACTTTACGACCGGGCTGTGCGATGTAGGTTATGGCACAAAAATATACGTCGAATGTGCAATAACTTAAAATAATAATAATTTAATAACGCCCAACGATCACATACATATATCGTGGACCCTAACTAGGATACCCTGTGTCTAGGGACCCAGGAACTACGAGAACCATGGTCCCACAACACCCAAACGCAGAACAAGTATTTGCGCTATTTTTCTGTGCACAAATACTTGTCCTGGTTATGTTATGAGCCGACCTGCTCAACCACCACTCCACGGAGGCCGTCTTACTCTAACTGTAATGACCTTGCATGCAGAAGTGTAATCAAATAAACGCGTGTATTAGGTTATATTATTATTGACCTAATTTGATTCAAGTATAATGTCGATGTACGTACAGTCGTTGCATTTTTGCGTAAACGGCGTTGAAATGAACAATTAAAATCAATACCTTTCGGCATACAAGTGAGGGAAATTGAATTCTTAACTATTATGTCAAAAGCATGTCTGCCATAGATGAGGATCGACGGGGGTTGATTGGGTTCTTTTTGACGGCATTCGTTTTTGATACACAGTCATATTTTTAATTTCAATAATAATGAGAATCCTTTGTTACTGGCCTTTTATTTTACTTTACTTGCAAGTCCTCGTTTTGTATTTTGTTTTCAACGTGAACTGTAAACCTCATTGAAAATTATAATAAGTAATACCATGACACTTTTTATTTGTGACAACAGTACCCTGCTCATGTTAACTGGACCGCACTTAAGAGAATATGAGTAATTTGTTATTTTATCAAAATAGCACCCACTTGTGTTTGGTGCTCTTATGGAAATATCTCTTAAAGTATCTCAAAAGCAATGACAACACAACGTTTGACTTATACATTTTTAATCAATTAAACAAAACTCAAACGTTTCTCATCCGAAGCAAAACACGGCTTTAGTGGTCATATAATTAATTATTAATGAAGTGCAAATTACAAAAACATTAATGATTTCATGTGAACTACTGTAATGGGTAAACTATTCCGAATAGACGTAAGTACCTATTGCACAAACTTTAGTTCAAAACATGATGCATTGCTAGCATGATCATTCGCGACCGTTTCTTACTTCATGCTAGCCCTACCCCAAACAATACTTAAAAACGGTGTGCTTTCGACCAAACGACTGAAGTAAAACTTCTTTAGTTTAGCTCCATCTATCGGCCGGTATAAATTTGTTTTTGCTTGTCAATACTGCCATCTTGACAATTGTAAATTGCCATTTTACCGGACATACCAACATGATAAAAAAAAAATTCAACTTTGTTATGTTGACAATGGAGATCTACGTGAACCAACTTCAACCTGCATTCGCCTCGCATTTACCAGCTTACTCCCCAAGTCAAGCGTGCGTAAAGAAGTTTTACTTCAAAAATTGAGGACAGTCCACTAAAGGCGATTATTGTGTTGTAATTCGTAATACATAGATCGTCGCGGACGAGCGGAGAGCGGTAGAAAGTCGCCATATCGAGGCCGCGTCAGATCGACGCTGATGACACAATGCACATGCTGATGGATATCTACTGATAGCGGAATTAGCGCCTCATCTTGTTTTTGTTTATCGGTCGTAATACGCAGTCTACGTAAGGATACTTTTGTAAGATATGAGTGAATAAGCAGATGTCACCAGCCGCTTATGGAAATCTGCAACACCTTTATAGAAGCGCTGCTGGTACATTGTTGTTCTTAAAAAAAATTTTTGGTTTAATTCTCACCAAGACAAACATATGTGTGATGAATATCGGTGTTTGTTCTGTATCTGGGTGTTAAACTGTATTCTATGTATGTATTTACAAACAAAAAGTATTTAAGTATTGTATCAGTTATCTGATTCTCATAGTACAAGCTTTACTTAGTTTTGGGCTAGATGACGTTGTGTGAGATGTCCACACATATTATTATTATTTTAGGGTTTTTAATTTTAACTTTAATGAAACCGGTAAAGTATAACTCTATCTATTTTTTACTCACTGTTATTGTAGTGGTGTTACACTTGGGTCGGATTAGTGCACGTGATGTCAAACCGCTGCAAGTCGCTTCTAATCTACACTTAGGACTTTTTTAAACAACAAAACTGGAATTCAAACAAAGATTAGGCTGGTATGTTAGTAATTCGGCTTATTGCAATACTAGATTAGATTGTGGATATTACATTCGAATCACAAATTATCGACAACTGACAGATAGGCATAGTTTCGATAACTCACAACACTTATCTTTATGATGGTACGAATAATGTGTAATTAATCGATAAATGAGCCGTTCACAGTGAAAGCTGCATAAAACTATTTCCGTATCTGTACCCATATAAAAACTTGCAAAAAGCAGAACAAAATGGCACAACAGTGATATGCCACAATATGTCCAAACCCGTGTAGTGTAGACACTCAAACCGTTCTCGTTCTTGGTATATTTTAGTGACTTATTCAACGTTACAGCTACCAAAAGGGTGTACAGATCCACTGTAGTCTGTAACTTTAATACCCATAGTGATGTTATCGGATCCGGAGTACTTTTCATTATATTTTCGCGCCGAGCGAGGACGTAGCCAACTCAGCTCTCGATTTGCATAAATGATTTAAAAACTTTTTTCATATTATTTAAGTTTCTATTTCGTATTAATTATGTAGTCCACATAGTACCAGTTTTGCTTTAAGGCTAGATGGCGCTGTATGAAATGGCCACTAACATTTATTTTTTATCTACATTATTATGACTACTAATTTACTAGGTGGTAGGACTTTTCAACAAAGTTCATCTAGGTAGATACGATGGTATGGATCTGTAGGTAATGCGATGGCATTGCCAGTTATTGTGCCACCGAAAAGTAAAAGTGCCAGGACTTTTGTGTTCCAAACAAGGGCACTGTAGCTAGTGAAGTTACTGGGCAATGAGACTTAATGATCTAATCTCACAGTCTAGTAATAAGATACTGATGTCTTAGGAAGACATGCGCAGTGCAGTGCGCAAGCTATACTTTAGAGTTTCGAGTGACACTGCAACTGATATGGGCAGCCGTGTCGCTTAACATCAGGTGAGCGAATATCACGCCATGTCATACCTTTAGATTAAAAAAAAAAACCACACAAAAAATGAAACAATTTGAATTATTTTCTCAGGATAAATTGCACTATTACACTAATATTATAAAGGCGAAAGTTTGTATGTGTGTATTGTAACTAAATCACTCGTTGAGATGAGTTTTGGATTACGTACTAGTTTTCAGTTTAACGCCATCTAGCGTTGGTGTCTAACAGCACATGCATCATTCCGTAAAATTCAATAAGATCGAATAAAGGTTAAAAAGGTTTAATAGGTAAGACATACATGGCGCTGTAATAAAACAAAAGTCAACTACGTAATAAGCTAAGCGCGGGAATAATCAAGGAGTTTTTATTTTGACAAAAAAAAAAAAAAGAGAGAAAAAAAACAAGTGAAAGGAGAAGAGGTGCACGTCAGTCGGGGAACGGTACGAAACGTGGAAAAAAGGAAAAATCGAGGGCTTTTTGAGAGTGAGTGCTTGTGTGTAATTTAAATCAGCACGGCGCGGCGGTACGTGAGTAGTTAGAGGTTAATTCGTTACTTGTTTTTCGAAATGTATGAGGGTTTAGGCGAATTACACGTATAATGATATTCTTTTACTTTTGAGTGTGCTAGCAGTGTTTTGTTTTACGGCTTACTAACTGTGAGACAATATTTTATTTTGCGTTTTTCCCCGTGATTTAGATTATACCTAGGTAGGGTTCCTAATTGTGATTACATTGCTAGATTACAGTGATTTTCCTGATAAATTGTGTACAAATGTGTCTGAAAATTATTCGGTAAGTGTTGAGATATTTGGATCAGAAAAGAAAACGGCAACTCTAAAAATCTTGTGTGAGATGCTCATGTATAATGGCGGCTGAATTGCTATTATGAAAAGTGTCAGGAGGAACTAGATTAAGGGACGAGTGTGAAGGATTGAAAGTCTAGATCAAGTATGAGTTCTGTTGATTGCTAGGTGTATGGAATGAATTCATTAAATCATTAATGAGCGGATTTTTATAAGATGTTGTCGATAGAATTCTAATTAAGAATAAACGAATACCATTTAGGCGAGTTCGTGGTAAAGCTAAGTTACATCAAAATTCTCATAGAAATATTTCAAATGGTAATAAAATTCAATAATATAGGGAAATCTTAGATTATCTTCATAAACATTTCATGTTATCTAAATACTCTCTACCTATCAGGTAGTTGTAAAATTGGAATAATTGTTTCATACACTGAAATTCTCGGCTTAATATAATGATACAAAATAGCGGCCGATCGGTTGCTATTGTAGGGTCGTCAAGGGAATCTAACTATAAAACAAGGATAAAGTAACTATACGCTACAATATGTATTTACTAATATTTGCTCTTTTATATTTTGTACGTAATTTTAATGCTGTGCGATTGCTATTTTATGTAGTACAAGACGTGTTAATACTCATATAATCCACGGTGGTAACTTCAGTTGACTTGAAAGATAGATTACTTTCTTGTTCAAAAATCCTGAAGTGAGGTTATGTGTAAAAAGGTACGTTAGGAGGTAAGAAGGTTCATATAAGATTCTAGTGTTTTGGCATGGTCTAAAATAAATATCATTCAAAACCTTAGAATTAGGTTGTCTCGGTAAAACCAGTAAAATCAGAGATATTTTTTAAATAAACTGTTGTAACAATTTCACTTTTATTATTTACCTAGGTCTTAGAAGTCGTAGATATATGTATATACATATATAATGTTGCTTAATTAAATGATTGAAGTGGAGTTGGTGGCTTATAGGTTAACCAGAAATTGTGTTACCTATCATCTGTGGTTGTGTCGTTGAACCGAGTGGAACTCGCGGGTTCGAGTCCTGTGAGAAGTATACATAACGGGTGTGACTCTCAACCTTCGAGTGAGATCACTAAATTTCGTTTGACTATTACAGGATAAGAATACTGTGGAATGAAGGTTCAATTCCTTCAAATAAATAATTGCTTGACATTGTATGGCAATTCTTTTACCAAATATAATTTTATGTTGTTTATACTGTTTATAGGGAGTTCGATTCTCTCGCAACACTTGATTATTATTTTACTCAATTTTCGGGAATAAAGAAGGCTACCTTTCTTCCGTGGTTGTGTTGTTAATCATAGTGGTGTTTGCGGGTTCGAATCCTGTGAAAAGTTAAACTACAGACAGTTCTCCCAAGCTCCCAAGCAAGGGAATGCTGTTTATTTACTACAGTTAATAAACAGTATTCGATATTATGAAATGAGGGTTCGATTCCTTTAATTACATTAATGCTTGATGATCTACGATAATTCTTTTCAAACATAAATTTTATGTTGTGAAGTTGGGAGTTCGACTCTCTCGTGACACTAGATTACGTTTTCTCAACTTTCGGAGATAGAGAAGCTATCTTCCGTGGTTGTGTTGTTAATCAGTGTAGTCGCGGGTTCGAATCCTGCAGAATATCTATTATAGATTATGCATACTGTGGTTTGACGGTTCGATTCCTTCAGATAAATTATAGATTGGCAGCTACGGTAATTGCTAATATTACCTGTCATAAATTTATGACTATATTGTGAAATGGATGTTTGATCCTTTCAAGACGCTATGGAGTTGTCACGGGTTCAATTCCCGTATTGATAATAACTATCAATGACGGATGTAAACCTGTTGTTTATCTTGATTGAAAACTATATATGTGTTTTTCTAGGCTTAATCGGATCCGAATTAAGTCCATATTATACTTTCTTATTCATAATGGCACTGTTCATTATTCATATTGAGTATTAAAAAAAAAGAGAAAATTTAATGATGCCTGGCTTTAGCACAAATCTATGTGTTTCAATACCTTGCATCTTTTAATTTTGACAACAAATCTACCATGTTGTAGCAAACTTAGTTCATGCATATGAACATATCTACTGCATTCTCTATATCGATCTATGACTGCACATGTGCAGAGAATCGTCTGTAATACTTGGAACTGGCTCTTGATCCCGAGTTGTCTCTAAAGAGGGAGGTCTGGTTATTCATCTCCGAGCTATGGATCCCTGTTGTATACGTACTCAGGGGGAGGTAACGGAGTTTATAACTAGCCTAGCTGTTGATCTAATCAACCTTGGGCCATGCCTCTGGATCGGATATACTTGGAGTGAGGTCGACCAATATTGCTTACAATTCTTCATTTTTCTCCGACAATTACCCAACAATCTTTTAGAATCGTCTGTAATACTTGGAACTGGCTCTTGATCCCGAGTTGTCTCTAAAGAGGGAGGTCTAGTTATTCATCTCCGAGCTATGGATCCCTGCTGTATACGTACTCAGGGGGAGGTAACGGAGTTTATACACTAGCCTAGCTGTTGATCTAATCAACCTTGGGCCATGCCTCTGGATCGGATATACTTGGAGTGAGGTCGACCAATATTGCTTACAATTCTTTCTTCTCCGACAATTACCCGACAATCATTTTATGTTTGTGCTGGGTTTGCTATCATGTGGTCGAGCAATGTCCACATTTATCTAATAGTTATTCCTTGATGGAGTGCTATAAGCCAGGTCGTGAGACCTTATTTACATGAATGATATTATAAGGTATCTATTTCCGTTACAAGAAGTAGATATTGTATTATTTACTAATATTGATTTAATTTGGATCTTTGATTAGATCTTTATTATATGATTATAAAAAAAAAATATAAAAAAATGAAAAAATATATTTTTAGGGGTGGTTTTGATGGGGTGGAGCGTTATAAAGCATGAAGGACGAATCGCACTTGACGGACGCGGGCATGTATTTTATACATGGAGGGGGCGTCCCTCCCTCCCCTTCGGGGGGGGCCCCCTTAACCACCTTTATAAATATTCTGTCTTACTAGTGTTCTAAATGTCCTTAAAATTATGACTCTGATCTTCGATCATTTAACCCCTAGCATGAACAACAGGGCAGTTTACATTCTACAATTTCAAGTTTGAATTAATTTATATTACAAAACTGTGTATTACAGAGAGGAGGTTTGAATGGTGTATGCAGTATATACTTAGTTATGTAGTATAATTGTTTATTATTATGTTTATTCCAGATTAAGGTAAGTATCTATGTATGAGTAGGCGATAACAAATAAATAATAAAAAATAATAAAGAAATCACAATTTATTAAGATCTATTAAACTCTAACGTACCTCTAAAAAGAACTATTGGTTATACGGATGGCGATGTAAGGGTTCCTAGACGATTATTTGGCCATATGAAGGGGAACTCGTATTATCGGTTTGGAGAAGAGTATTTTACTCAGGGGGGGCGAGTTACAGTATGTGTGTATGTTTGTTACTCATTCACGCTCAAACAGCTGAATGGATTTGGATGAAATTCGATACCAAGATAGCTTATACACTATATTAACATTTAGGCTACATTTTATCCTGGAAGAGTGAAATTTTCCCGGGGGATGAGTAAATAATTAAAATACTTATTATCCGCGGGTGAAACCGCGGGGCGCATCTAGTAGAAAATAAAAAACTAAAAAATAAAGTAGTTAAAACCAAATTTAAATAATTACAGCTTCTAATTTAAATTATTTATCATATAAAATATAAATTGTACCTATAATTTGAGCTTCTAATCGCGTAGTATAGCAACCTACAATAGCATTAAAGTTTCTCTGTTGTTTTTCAAACAAAAAAATTATCACTCTATCTACAAAACCAGTACCATAATTATTGTGGCAGCCACTTTGTTCACCAAACAATAGACAATACGATGTTAATAAAAACTCAAAAACAACACGAGTTAGCGTGAAATGCCATTTGTGCCGCAGAATAAGATTTTACCTACTACGAAATTGTGACTAAGCACCATTTAATGCACTACTCGGTAACATAATCATCTAGTCTGTGACAGTGCATCTTGCATCGGTTGATGAATCCTAATGAATGGAAGTGAGTGTCGATCGTGAAATCGACTTCACGAGCTCATCACGGATTTCACATGACTCTGGACAAAACGGCGACTAGAACGATAATAGCCTAAGCGCATTTATTATGTAAGGCCGCGCCAATCTATACACGGTGGAATTGAATTCACTCTTTTCCTTCTTTTACTCAGACCATGCTATAGAACATTCGTACAAGATCCAATTTAAAAAAAAATGGTTTTGTTTTAGTATTTAGTGCCTCCTAAAATAACTACATGACAGCAGAAAGTCTATTTAACTGAGTGCTTTGTAAATGTTTCGTAGGTAATAAAAACACCTGCTATGTTCAATGTCGCAAGGCTTTTCTTTGGAATTTAAATTTGCAGTAATTCGATAATATCTAGATTTAAGTTTTATTTAATAATTACTGTTTTTATTTACTTATACGGGAGCGTTCTCTAGCATGGACTGAATACTTACATTAAAGGAAAAGAATGAATTAAATTCCACCTTGTATAAAGCAACTTTAAATTTTATGCCTAAAACACAAAGACAATATCGCCTTTGGATGTAAATTTATTGATTTAGATCTTTGTGAACCCTAATTTTTAAACTAGGTACCTAAAATCACATGAAAATTCCTGAACACAAGTGACTTTTGAAAATATTAAAGGATCATCTTATAAAACGGAAAACATCTCATTTCAACATATTCGGCGTCCAATTTGGCGCCCACACCCGCTCGGTCCCGGGAGATGATCCCCACTCATTAGGGGTCAGGCTACCGGGGTCAGGGGTCATAATGATGCCAGTTTCTGAATCATTAGTACGAATTACTAATACAAATGTTTGTGCTCTACATCTGTAATAAAATTATTATTTCTGTAGAGTAACTCATTTTTCGCTATAGGTTTAGTCAAAAGTACACTTGAATTTCATAATTTCGAAAATTCAATTTCACGTGTTATATACTATAACTAGGACAAAATAAAAAATAAATGAAGATAATTTAGCAGAAACATCTAAAAGTGTCTACGGAAATGGAATTTATTAAAACAAATGCTATCGCCTACGATTTTGTGTATTTGTTTTTACCACCGCTATTCTCCATTATCAATCATAGTTTTACATAACTAATTATGAAGAATAGCGGTTATACTAATAGATTTTATAATTTTCATAATAAAGTAATTACAGATAAACATTTAAAAACGCCTGAGTATAATAGTAATTTATTCCTTTCCGTGCAAGTTTTTCTGCATGAGATCGCTCTGAGCGATAAGACCGCCCATTGTTACACTTTGGTTATGTTTGTTTACTTTTTTAAATTATTTAGATGTGGTGTTTCAATAAAGAGTTTATCTACCTATCTATCTAATTTAACCAGAATAGCTGGTACTTATACAGTACCTAAAAGTGTTACAGTAACGCAACTTCCCATTTCAAAACGTCCTGTTACGAAAACTAGGCGATTTTCCTTACTGAGCATTCACGGTTGCCAATCAACGCGTTACCATCAAGGTTATAACACATTTTCTTATCGACCTAATAACTACCTGCTAAAGCGGATACTTTAATGACACCAACTAGCTAACTAATAAGAATAATATTGCGTAAAATTCCTAAATTTTATTTTAATATTCAAATTACTTATAACTAGCTGGTGCCCGCGACTTCATCTGCGCAGGATTAGTACTTCAAGTAGCTTATTTTTTTCTCTATCTATCTTGATACCAAAATTCATCAATTGACACCTATCGTAATATTTTGGACAATTCACACAATATTTAAGCTATATTATTGTAAAGTTTCATTAAAATCCATTCAGTAGTTTTTTCGTGAAAGAGTAACAAACATCCATTGGCTGGCTCGATAGCTCAGTTGGTAGTAACCCTGCCTTCTAAGCTGTGGGTAGTGGGTTCGATTCCCGCCCAGGGCAAACATTTGTGTGATGAACATAGGTGTTTGTTCTGTGCCTGGGTGTTATATTGTATTCTATGTATGTATTTACAAACAAAAAGTATTTAAGTATTATATCAGTTATCCGGTTCCCATAATACAAGCATTGCTTAGTTTGGGGCTAGATGGCGATGTGTGAGATGTCCACACATATTATTATTATTATTATTATCCATACATACATACTTTCACGTTTAGAATATTAGTAAGATAGTAGGATATAACATAACCTGGTCACAACTACAAGGAGCCGTTTGCATGCAAGAGGCAAGCAGAGGCTCAAAGTGGCACACTATGAGAGAGGCCTATGTTCAGCAGTGACCTACGATACATATAGGTAATTAAAAAAACTAGTATTAGTGTCAATATATTTATTTACCCAAGTGCTTCTATCAATATATATCATCACTAGATTCTGCACGCAGCTTCGCCCGTGTGGCCTATAGGAAACGAAGAAGAAAATTTTTCATAGATAACTCAACCACCCATTACATTCTCTTAGGGGTGGAATTTCGAAAAACCCTTTCTTAGTGGATACCTGCACTTTACAAAGAACACAGCCTCCAAATGTCAAGTCTCTAGGACAAGCGGTTTAGGCTGAGCGTTGATATATAAGTCAGTCAGTCAGGACTTTGAATTTCATATGTATAGATAGATATTCACCTGCCTATTATCATTGCTTCAGGTACAACTAAGGTCTTCTCGGTTATTAGGTCATTACATGGACCAGTATTTACTTAGACGGTTTACACCAATCACTATAATTATAAGTTTAAAACAGTTATACGTTTTGCGTAGAAACAGTCTAGTCTAGTCTAGTCAGAACCTAGGCCTACCGAGCTGTACATATTTACATAATATACTTATGTAAAGATTAATGATTTATAATAGAATGTATCGCCTACTTAGTGTAATCGCCAGATTAATTTTAATGTAAAGGAAAATCCCGTTCGTAATTTTCCTTTACATTGAAATGAATCTATTAATTCGTAAAATGATAATGTTTTATATTACTAGTCAAGGTTGATGAAAAATGGATTTTATGCAATTTACTCCCACACTATTTTTAATTTTAGTGTCAAACGCCTTAACTGTACGTGTTTCCTTGAAATAAACGTGATGAATTCATAATTTTTGCATAATCCAAACAAATATTACAACATTGACCTAAATCGACAAAGTATAAAATCTATGTCGTAATAAAAGTAATGTAGATCTTTATTTAACGCAGTAGTAGAGGTGCCTGTTTTCCGCGGAAACTTAATAATTTACCGGGATAAAAGTACTCTATGTTGATAGAGGTGGTATCAGAAATCTGTCCGCAAAATTTCAGCCAAATTGATACAGTCGTTTAGAGTGAAAGCTGCACAAGCAGCAGATAATTTTTCACTTTTATGATTTTAATATCAGTAGGAATTCTGGTATTTGTAACCTAAACTGCATTTAAAAGTAATTGAAAATTGAGTCACTGCACTAAGCTGCATTCTGACTAACTCTTAAAGTAAATTGATACGGCAGTGTGTACAAGGAAATGTATTAGCTAAGTAAATTCACGGTAATCTTCTCCACTAACCTGAACCCAGTTATCTACTGTTTGCTTTACTTACTCATTCGTTTGTGTACTACTGGCAATGATAACCACATTCATGTCTAGTATAACATAATCTAAATACAAACATGACACTATTTATAGATGCAATAATTACGTATTTTTTATGTAAACGATAACAGACCGAGCTATTTGTAACTTAACATTTGCAGTGTCATTCGAAATTGCAATGTTTTGTGTCACTGCACTGTGCACGTCATCATGAAACATCACAGTCTAGTAGTAAGATTGCAAGATAGTAAGAATAAAAGCCCAAACTTGGTAATGACAGTAAAGTGAAATGAAGACCGAGGAGAAAACTGCTGCTCATTCTCTGGCCATTCATTCCCTTGGCTGGATCCCGCTGCACTCACGGGAAGGGCCGGGTTGGTTCTCTTTATTTTTTACACAGGGACTACACGGTTGAATCTGTAGAGCTATTAATAAATTTAGAAGCTTCAACCTTAAACCAAATAAAACAAAAATTCAAGTTTACGGTTTGTACTCGAAAAGAAATAATACAAACAAAGAGTTAGGTACTAAAAAATTACGAGCTTTATTTATTAAAGCGATGATTGCCATGAAACAAAAGAATAATAAGTTGTACAGCGTATAGCCGCGGACATGCTATCTATTTCTGTCTTGCAGAATAGAGACATTCATTCCGTTTATAACATGAAATTCCGCGACTTCCTTAGGGAATTACTTAAGGAGATTATTATTTACGAAAGTTTTAATTTACTCGCGCAAAAACATTAGTTCTATTCCCAGATATTGTGACATTCATAATTTTTCATTCATGAAAAATCGTGTACGCTTTTATAACAAGTTGCGGACAAATGACAAATGAGATCGAGACCGCTCGAACATTTGGTAAAGCGTAAATTTAAATCGTCAGGTTTAACTTGATGAAAAAAGCTTATTACACAATAAATAATTATGTCAGATAAAAATGCTTGACCTGAATGCCCCAAGCTTAATGTTATGAAATCTTAAGTACCTGGCCTGCTGCGATATAATTTCAGTTTTCTATTTGTAATTTTTATTTAGATCATTCAATATTCTTCTTGTGCCGGTGTGAAGTGTAGGTGGGTACTTTTGTAATATATTTCATTATGATGTGTCAATTATAGTCAATAAAAAAATTACATCAATGTAAAGTTTCTAATAGCTTCTTCTTTAATGTGTAATCGAAGCTTCGGAATTTTTGTTTCTGCATTGTGCCGGATTGCTTGTACATATTGCAGAGTTGCGCTCAGTCACGAGTCAATGCTGAAGATGAAAGTTCATTTACAAAATGACCACTTTCTCGGTAAAATTTTGACTTGAACAGCAATTGTCGACTCAGCAACGCAAAAAATTATGCATTTAAGTTTGACAGCTCCTAAGTTACCTACTCCTACGCACTTATCCTTCTATGACATACCTTCTACGATGCATTTGGGTACGTCTTTTAGAAGCGGTTAAACTTTTGTGCAGACGGGTATGAGTCGGCTGAGCATGCTAACTGACTGATATCACACTAATATAAAGGCGAAAGTTAGTATGTATGTTTGTGTGTATGTTTGTTACTCCTTCACGCTCAAACGGCTGAATGGATTTGGATGAAATTCAGTACCAAGATAGCTCATACACTGAATTAACATATAGGCTACATTTTATCCCGGAAAAGTGAAATGTTCCCTGATGAGCAAATAATTAAAATACTTTTAGTCCGCGGGTGAAACCGCGGGGCGCAACTAGTACTACATATTATTGACTGGCCTGATAGCTCAGTTGGTAGTATCCCTGTCTTCTGAATACAGTTCAGTAGGCAGGAATCAATTCGATTCCCACCCAGGACAAACATTTGTGTGATGAACATCGATGTTTATTGTGTGTCTGGATGTTATTTTGTATTCTATGTATTTACAAACAAAAACTATATAAGTATTTATCAGTTATCTGGTTCTCACAGTACAAGCTTTTCTTAATTTGGGGCTAGATAGCTCTGTGTGAAATGTCCACAAATATTTATAATTTATTATTTTACCAAACGCCGTAACCCTCTATCAATCGCATAATGAACTGCGGAATCTTCACGTTGAATTCTAATTCCTTTGTTCATACCGTTTTTTGATAGCAAATGAGTACAGCAGAATAATTTAGTAAATGACAAAGAAACTGGTTTGTCAAAGGCTTCCGATTCAATTTCTAAACATAATTGAGGATGCTATAAAAACATAAAACCTCACTTGGTGCTTACGGAATAAAAAAACTACGTGCTTCATTAAATACTAAAGCAGTTTTTTGTGCAAATATTAATATTTGTTTTTTTTTGTTCACAGGTAAGCATTCGTGTCCACTATAGCTTGTGGAATAAAAGGAGGTAACGATAAAAATTTAAGCTAGTGTTGTTCTGCCAATCTACAAAGTTAATTGTTGTAAAAATGTAAACAATCAACTCGAGATTATCACCTGTAAGCCGCGGCAGGCACGAATATCGTTCCGAAACGATATCAAGGCGAACATAACCAAATCGGTATGCGTGAATGGGTTAGCCCACACAATCCTGCATGTATCCCACGCAAAAATAAACTTTATTGCTATGGAAGTAATGTTTAAATAACTGCAGCTTTTATCATGACTTCATAGTTCACTATACATTGAGAAAGAAACCTTATATTTAGCGAAATTAAGTCGAAACATTTTCACAGTAAGATCATGCAATTCGCACTCGGACCATATTTGGTGCAGAAGCACGCGATATGTGGAACGAACATACACTACGACTACTGACATGATTAATAAAGTATGTACCGTTGATAAATCATTAACACGGCACAGAATGAAGTTTTTTTAATTATACACGTCCAACAGCCAGTATTTTTTTTCCATTAATTTTTATTTACCTTCATGTATTGTGTGATCTTCTTGGCATCTCTTACTTTCGTTATGACTCTATGTTTAGTAGCACTCATAGCATAGCACGACAAGCGTTTTCTAACTGATAGGTAAAGTTAAACATTTGCTGCGGTTACTACTTGGATGGGTGACCGCTACATAAAGTGGTATTTACAATTAAGTGCTATCATGCTTTGGAGGATACGTTAAGCCATCGGTCCCGGCTGTTGTCGTAAGATAAAAGTCGTTAAGCCAAGCTAGAAGCCTTTGGGCGACCTAAAAATGTTCACACTAAAGCTGATCTCTTGCCCACACGAGAAGAAGAAAAATATTATTTACTTTTTATGCTTGCCGGGTTTTAATTGGGGCTTAAAATTTTAATTAATATTCTTGTAATATTTTCTTGTTAATAATTGTATTGGTTATAAAACATACTTACTTACTCTGAATATATATAAAAAATGCAAGCCGGAATTAATGATTGGGTGATATTATAAAAAAAATATCTCAGAGGTCCATGGAGCTTCGGATTAAGCCCACAGTGATTATAATCCTAAATTCCTACCTACCTCTTTTTAGGAGTCAGTTTTAAATAAGCCAACTTTGTCTCTCATATCTTTAAGTTTAACACAGCTAGTAAATAGAAACAGCTGTTTAAATATAAATAAGTCCAAGTTGTTCTAGAAAGAGTCATACCCACTGTGTATATTTGTATACATTATTAATTATTAATTACCATATTTCGTAATTATATTCAGCTAATTCAGTTTTTGTGTCACCAACTTTAATATACTTCAGTATTCACGACGCCTCTCTATAAACGTGCCTTAGAAGCGTTACGAATACTGAAGAATTCATTTGATGACGTCTAATTTACTGTAATTTATATTTATTTCTACTTAAAATTAAAATCTGGGTTTCCTGATACTTATAACCTTGGTGTTTTAAAGGTCAGATTACCGTGTACCAGGGAATAATTGGTAACTTCTAGATTTACGCGCTCCATTTTCGGCCACACGGTCGCTTACCATCAGGCGATTCGGGAGTCCAGCGTAAATCTAGTACAACGAAAAAGAACTTACTTGAGCTAATTATAGTAATCCCTATTACTATAATTAGCTCAAGTAAGTTATTTTTTGTTCTTTAAGTTCTTTTTACCATCCCTCCGGCGAATCCTCCTGTCTATCGAATATAACGGCTGTATCTCTCGAACCGTAATTAGGTGGCCGGCTGAAATTTGCGTAATTGACTTAATAAAATTTGCTTTATTTAATAAAAATAGAGCTCTAAATTGAATACAATACACCAAATGATGGTCTTACCAAAAATGTGTGTAAGGATTAGGGAACCCTCAGTAGCAAGTCCAACTCACCTTAGTTCAGCCATTTTTATTAATGTCATCTTATAATCAGCCTGTATTTTTTGGACATTGACATCTCCTTATGCAGACTATATTTTAACGGTATTTAAATTTGTTTAAATTATTTACGTAGATAGCTTCTCTAGTCGTACGATAAGACAAACGTTACTAGCTGCTATAGGCGTTCCATTAAATGAGATAAGGATAGCTCTAGTTAATGATTACATTAATGAATAGCGCACAAATGAACCTTCGGGCGCGTCACGTCTACTTCGGACACTGAACTGCTAATGACTTGAAATGGAATCCTTGATGCGGCTGATAATTATACTAGTTGTCCAGTTCTTGGGTATCTAAAGACACGCTTTTTGATGCTCAATGGTTGTCAAAGATTTGAAATATCAGACGACGTTCGGAGTGCAATGCTTTGCAAGACTCTTAATATATAGTGTCTAAATTACACTGCAACTGCTTTGCTATAGCAAAAGCTATAACGTTTTACATCACGTGAACGACGAGTGTCATTTACTTATATAAAAAAACATATGCATTTATTGCAATAGTCGACACCAATTAGTTGTATTTTTTTCAGAAAGTACTGTTGGTACTGAAGCTTGTTTTTGACTCTACCCTGTCGGTTAGTCATGACTTAGACTTATCTAATGTTTTACCAGTTACCACCGACATTTCAGTAAACTATACAATACCTAGTCGAGAGTAGGTAAACAACAAAACGTCATTTTTCTCCGGAGAAGATTGACGTTTTGTTGTTTACCTGCTTTTTATTTAGACTTTTAGTCGGGAATCAAAAGTCAGATCAGTGTCAACAAAACTTGCTACTGTGTAATTTATGAGGATAGTTTCAAGGTAGCATTATCACATACAACTGCAGTATGTAAAAGGATTATTATGGCTGTACTATACATGCGTAAATAGTTGGAGTATGTATAGTTGTTATGGCATCTCTCCGCGTAGCGTTCGACCCAGTGGTCGGCAAGCATAACCTCTCAAAATGTGGTTCACAATTACAATAGGCGCCGCGTGTCATTGACACCCACGGCTACTGACACATTTCATAATCTACATAATTATGTTTAGACTGTATATCGTACCTCGTTATAGTACAGATTAATACAAATAACAACAACGCCCAATGATCACACATAGATCCTGGACCGTAACTAGGATTCTCTGTGTCCAGGGACCCAGGAATTCGAGGGCCATGTTCTCGCAACGCCCAGATTCGGAACAAGTATTTACGCTTTTCTTCTGTGAACAAATACTTGTCCTGCCGCGGGAATCGAAGCCGCCGCCTCTGGTTTATGAGCCGACCTGCTCAACCACAACACAGAGGCTGTCAAATATGTTACAAAATGTATGTTAGTAAATATGTTATGGTTATTGTAGTAGTTTTTTCACGAACAAGGTTGTAAACAGAAGTCCGAAAAATACATCATGATCAAAAAGCATTTTTTTAATATTAGATATTGACGTAACGAGCTAGTCATATGCCTGATGTTAAGCCACACAGCCGCTCATAGCAGTTGCAGTGTCACTCAGAACATATGAAGTTACGAGTGACACTGCACTGCGCACGACATTCAGAGACAACAGCACAGTTGAGTAATACGATTATAAGATACTCATTTGCCCAGTAATTTCACTAGCTAGCACCGAAACACATTAGTGCTTGCACACTACTGCTTGGTGGCAGAATAACTGACAAAGCCAGCGGTACCTACCTACATGAATTTTGCAAAAAAATCCCACACTCTAGTAAAATGTTCTGCCATCAAGCTGCGCGCATGTTGCACAACGCAAATATTACCGCGCACATGTCTGAAGGGCAGTAAAGTGAAATAAAATGACGCATGCGCAATGAGGATTGCAATAATTAAAAATAATATTAGCATTTATAAAAACACTTATAGAACTATGTAGACGTATAATAACTTTGATGATTCAATAATTATTTAGAGTCTTATAAATCTGGTTTTGTTAATTTATTCTGCAGACACGTCTGATTTATTCTCGAACTTACTATACTTACCCATTTGCCAGCGAGCAACTAAGCAACTCAAAATTTTCGGTGATATATAGTATACTAATAGGTCTTTACCTATGAAATTGCCGTATTGCAGTACAGACTTTTTCAAACAAAAAAAAGTTTTGATTGGCTATGAATTCTAAATTCAAATTAATTTTGTTTTAAAAATATGACATTCTATTTACAATATAAGTCTTTTGTTTATTGATTAGCGTTGTATTTTCATAACATTTCAACATTTTTCCTCATAATGGATACTTTGAAGTTTCGTGTAATTATGGAATATGAGTTCCGTCGTGGCACCAACGCGGCACAAACGACACGTAACATCAACGACGTTTACGGAGAGAACTGTACAAACGAACGTACAACCCGTTATTGGTTTGCTCGGTTCCGTTCTGGGAATTTTGACCTGAAAAATGAACCTCGTGGTCGTCCAGAAACTTTGGTCAACAATGATGAATTAAAGGCGATTGTGGAAGCTGATGAATCTCAATCTACAGCTGAGCTGGCAGCAGCTTTTGATGTTAGCATCAAAACAATATTGGTCCATTTGCGACAGATTGGCAAGATAAAAAAGCTTGATAGATGGGTGCCCCACGAACTTAACGATCGCCAGCGCAACGTACGCGTCGAGACTTGCCTTGCGCTGCTTAACAGGCACAAAAATGAAGGAAATTTGAACCGAATTGTTACGTGCGACGAAAAATGAATTCTTTTTGACAATCGAAAGCGCTCAGCAAGTTGGTTAGATCCTGGTTCGGTACCAAAGCAATGTGCAAAACGAAAAATGACCCCTAGAAAGGTGATGGTCACAGTTTGGTGGTCTAGTGCTGGTGTTATTCATGATAGCTTCTTACAAAACGGCGAGAGCATTACTGCAGATGTGTACATTGAAGAACTGACCACAATGATGGTGAAACTCGCACGTCTGCAACCAGCTTTGGTCAATCGGTCGTCTCCACTGCTACTTCACGACAACGCGCGACCCCATACTGCACAACAGACCGTCTCTAAGCTGCATGAGTTGGGTTTGGAAGCTCTCCCTCATCCGCCATACTCACCAGATCTTGCGCCTACCGACTATTACTTTTTCCAAAATTTGGACAAATTTTTAGCGGGAAAAAAATTCAATTCCCGAGAGGCAGTACAAAACGCCTTTGAAGAGTTTGTTGTCTCCCGTCCTGCTGATTTTTTCAAAAAGGGCATCCATAAACTGCCACAGCGTTGGCAAAGATGCATTGGTTGAAGGGGTGATTACTTTGAATAAAAGAAATAAATAAGTTCGAAAAAAAAATACTTTAACTTTTTTCAAACAAAACGGCAATTTCATAGGTAAAGACCTATATATAGCAATCTGTCTGCAAAATTTTATTAAATTGGGTTCAGCCGTTTTCTCAAAAAAGTAGACAAAGACATTAGGAAACTATGCAACAAGACGTGCGCAGAAATGATCAAGAATAATTACAGAATAATAACTCTAACAAACGGTTAATTTATTCATCAGAATCTTGTTCAAATCAGGTTTCGTCAATTTATTTTGCAAAGGTTTACGTTTATATTTTTATTCTAGAATGCCATTTTGTGGGAGTTGTTTGCTTTTACTTGCATTGCAGCTAATCAATTTCATTCCATGCTGGCGTCATATTCCATATCACTCGGCGTTGTTTCTAAAATAATATTTATAAAAACTGCGATTGCCAGAAGGCACCGCTCCCAGCGTTTGGCAAACAATCAAATGAAATCGATTACCGTATCGAACAGATGTTTCTTATTCGAATAAATCCGTCACTATCCAGCCGAGTAGTTGCTAGCCTAACGCGTTGCTAATGTATCCACCCTCAAAATCGCACAATTTGAACTTTACTGCTTTAAAATTAGAGAACTGTTGTTACAGCTCTAGTTTATTTATGCCTAGTGTTTGTTTAATTTCTAACGTGTTTGATAGTTTTCGGCGCCCGTTGTAAAACGCTTAAAAGCAAAATGGGGAAAATTCCGAAGTCTGTTTAGAAAGGCGTTAATGGTTGGAAGTAAAGCGTGAAATTCGAAATAGACTACTTATAATGGGCCCCCAAGGAGCTGTAACAAGCTTCACTCTACAATCTCGGATGTGTAATATCTCTACCGGGAGATATGAAAGTGTAACGCGTCTGTTTTGCTAAAACACGATTGTTATTTTTACATTCTGATTTGAATAACGAATTTGCATCGATTGAAATAGTTTCGTGAGAATGCGAATATAAAAATGCGGATATTTATTTGAATAACCACATTACTGACACGTGTACACCAACTACGATAAGTTAATATCCATTGTTTAGTTAGGTTATGCCAGGCTAAGCAACAAAATGAATTATAAGAAACAATCATTCAGCAATAATTGATTGTCACAAGTGACGCATTTGTCTAGAATACCTGGTTAACCTTTCGCTCTGACCTCTCGGTCACCAGGGCGACGCCATAGAATAATCTCGAAAAGGCATATCAACATAAGCCATTATCTAATCCGCGAAATGAAGACATAATTTAGCGCCGCAAAAGCTTTTAGCGAAACTTCATTGATTATACAAAAAGCTGCGAAGACATGAAAGAGGAAACTGATTACTTTTGTATTGCATTAAAATTTTGGTCTAGTTTTATTTTTGCAGTTTTTTTATAGTTTTAGCAGTGTTTGTAGAGTCTCGATCGAGAAATTATGCAAAGCTTATGTATATTATAATATTATGCAAAATTCCTTGTCAACATTTATCTACAACAACATTTATTTACTAGAATTTTGTATAGTTTGAATGTTATTAAACGGTGTTTGTTGGCGTAGATATCAAAAGTAAAACATGATTTTTAGCATTATAATACACCGAGCGCTGTTTGCCGAGTACACAGTATACAGTAAACAAGTGAACGAGTTTGTCGGTTTGCTCCGCTCATACATTAAGAGGATTGGATGGAGGCTGTATTTACAGAGTTATTAGATTGATTTGTAGATTAACTGTACTGTAATTGACTGCCCTGATAGCTCAGTTGGTAGTAACTCTGTCTTCTGAGCTGTATAGGTTGTGGGTTCGATTCCCACCCAGGAAAAATATTTGTGTGATGAATCGATGCTTGTTCTGTCTCGGTGTTATATTTTACTCTATATATCTATTTACAAACAAAAAGTATATATAAGTATTGTATCGGTTATCTGGTTCCCATAGTAAACGCTTTGCTTAGTTTCGGGCTAGATGGCGCTGTGTGAAATGTCCACAAATGTTTATTTATTTATTATGTGATATTTGTTTAGAGAAACTGAATATTCAAGTAGAGTAAGTTGTACAGTTGTATAATATCACAGCTCTGTAGTGGAGATATTTTTAATTCTTCATTATCCTCATCATTTGCCGAAAACATCCAATATTGAACATAGGCGTTCTTCACTTTGAGCAGCTATTTGCTAGTTGCAAACAATCACATTAATATTATAAATGTGAAATTTACCTGTGTATGTTTGTTACTCCTTCACGCTAAAACGGCTGAATAGATTTGGATGAAATTTGGAATATAGATAGCTTACAGAGTGGCTTAACACAGAGGTTACTTTTTGGTCGCGGGTAAAACCGTGGGGCGCAGCTAGTGGTTAAATATTTCTAACACGTTTCAAAGTCAAAGTCAAAAGATTTATTGCAAATAGGCTATTTTTAGCACTTTTACAAACTGTTTAGTTTGAAAACTACAGTGAGTATGATACATTTTGAAAAATTAAAAACGAGTTTGCTACAAGAATGAAGTAGAACTTCTTTAGTTTAGCTCCATCTATCGGCCGCTATAACTTTGTTCTTTCTTTGTTTAATGTTAATGTCACCATCTTGACAATTATAAATTGTCATTTTACCGGACATTCCTAGCTTACAATTTTTTTACTTTGCTATGTTGACAATAGAGATATGTGAACCAACTTCAACTTTCGTTCGACTCGCATTCAACAGCTGACAAATTATGCCCTAAATCAAGCGTGCGCAGAGGTTTTACTTCAAAAATTAAAATATTGCGTTCTTGGGAAACGTCGTCATCAACGCAAATTGAATTATTCTCAAAACAATAAACCTCTCGCCACTCGTGGTATATTGAAATTTTCCTCTTTCGTTATGGCTCAGTCGAAGGTAAACCACATATATATAAGAAGACCAAGGTTAAAGTACTTACTTTTTTATGTTAAGGAATGACGTGACGAGCTAATCGTTCGCCTGATGTTAAGCGACACGGGTGCTCCTATCAGTTGCAGTGTCACTCGAATCTCTAAAGTATAGAGTTTCTCGTGATACTGCACTGCGCACGTCATCCTGAGACATGAGCACAATGCAGTAATAAGATGACTAGACTGTGAGATCAAGTCATAAAGTCCTGTTTGTCCAGTAATTTCACTAGCTACAGTGCCCTTCAAACCGGAACTCAGTAGTGCTTGCGCAGTATTTCGTCTAGCCTTCAAGTTGTTTACCTAATCTCACAATCCAGTAATCTTTTGTAGACGACACTGCACTGCGCACGTCATCCTATAAGGCTGTGTCTTAGGATGAAGTGCGAAAATCTTTAGTTTATTAGGGTGATACTACAACTGATAGAGATAGCCGTGTCGCTTAACATCAGGCGAATTATGCCGCTCGTCATGTCATTTCATAGCATAAAAATATTAAATAATGCACTGGCGTTCTTATTATCCTATCATATTATCATATACATAATTATGATGATATATATCATAAGTTAGCTACCTACATAAAAGGCTGTTTTTTGTCTATTCTGTATCTATGTCTATATTCTTATGATTTAGCTTTATATAGTTTTTCACGTGTACATTATCAGGTTCTATTAAATATGATTAGATAATCATAATATCCATTTTTTGTTTTATTGATTGATATTACTGACATAATTATTGTATCTTAAAGAATTATTGATTACGAGCTTCTGCCCGCAGCTTCGCCCGCGGCGTGGCCTATCGGAAAATAATTCAGTCACCCATTTCATCTTCTTAAGGGTGGTATTTCGAAAAATCTTTTCTTAGCGGATACCTACGTCATAACATCTACCTGCATGCAAAATTTCAGCCCGATCCGTCCAGTGGTTTGGGCTGTGCGTTGATAGATCACTATGTCAGTCAGTCAATCAGTCCTTTGAGTTAAATGTATTTAGATTTCCCAAGAGTGAAACGTTATTGCATAATTAGCGGTAGACCGTGCGACTTAAAAACAGACGCACCTTGCTTCGAATCCTGCTCGATTCTACACCAATACCAAGTTATGTACGGAATTTGCACTCGTTTTTAACAACGCGGTGAAGGAAAATAACGTGAGCAACTCGGCATGTCGGAATCAAAAAATATTAGGTCTTTACCTATGAAATTGCCGTTTTGTTTGAAAAAAGTTAAAGTATTTTTTTTTCGAACTTATTTATTTCTTTTATTCAAAGTAATCACCCCTGCAATCAATGCATCTTTGTCAACGCTGTGGCAGTTTATGGATGCCCTTCTTGAAAAAATCAGCAGGACGGGAGACAACAAACTCTTCAAAGGCGTTTTGTACTGCCTCTCGGGAATTGAATTTTTTTCCCGCTAAAAAGTTGTCCAAATTTTGGAAAAAGTAATAGTCGGTAGGCGCAAAATCTGGTGAGTATGGCGGATGAGGGAGAGCTTCCAAACCCAACTCATGCAGCTTAGAGACGGTCTGTTGTGCAGTATGGGGTCGCGCGTTGTCGTGAAGTAGCAGTGGAGACGACCGATTGACCAAAGCTGGTTGCAGACGTGCGAGTTTCGCCATCATTGTGGTCAGTTCTTCAATGTACACATCTGCAGTAATGCTCTCGCCGTTTTGTAAAAAGCTATGATGAATCACACCAGCACTAGACCACCAAAGTGTGACCATCACCTTTCTAGGGGTCATTTTTCGTTTTGCACATTGCTTTGGTACTGAACCAGGATCTAACCAACTTGCTGAGCGCTTTCGTTTGTCAAAAAGAATCCATTTTTCGTCGCACGTAACAATTCGGTTCAAAATTCCTTCATTTCTGTGCCTGTTAAGCAGCGCAAGGCAAGTCTCGACGCGTACGTTGCGCTGGCGATCGTTAAGTTCGTGGGGCACCCATCTATCAAGCTTTTTTATCTTGCCAATCTGTCGCAAATGGACCAATAATGTTTTGATGCTAACATCAAAAGCTGCTGCCAGCTCAGCTGTAGATTGAGATTCATCAGCTTCCACAATCGCCTTTAATTCATCATTGTTGACCAAAGTTTCCGGACGACCACGAGGTTCATTTTTCAAGTCAAAATTCCCAGAACGGAACCGAGAAAACCAATAACGGGTTGTACGTTCGTTTGTACAGTTCTCTCCGTAAACGTCGTTGATGTTACGTGTCGTTTGTGCCGCGTTGGTGCCACGACGGAACTCATATTCCATAATTACACGAAATTTCAAAATATCCATTATGAGGAAAAATGTTGAAATGTAATGAAAATACAAAGCTAATCAATAAACAAAAGACTTATTTTGTAAATAGAATGTCATATTTTTAAAACAAAATTAATTTGAATTTAGAATTCATAGCCAATCAAAACTTTTTTTTGTTTGAAAAAGTCTGTACTGCAATACGGCAATTTCATAGGTAAAGACCTATTATATGAACATGTTCCACCACCTGTTTGATTCCGATGTATAAGCTATATTTTTATAAAGTCTCATTAAATTCAATTCAGTAGTTATTGCGTGAAAGAGTAACAAACATCTACAGATCCTTACATAAATATTCGCGTCTATAATATTAGTAAGGAGTACTGATTGGAAGCGTTTTGGTTCAGCATCATATTCGTTTCTTGAAAGTCTGCCTAGTAATTAGGTACCTAATTAGAAACACACATTCCTAAGTTACACAAATGACTATTGTAATTGTCACCTCGGTTACATCACACCATCAGCGGTTACGCAGATAGCATCGAGATTACTTCCCGCCATTGTCTCTTACGTAAACTACGTTAATTTCGGTTATAACTTTTTTACGGTCCCATTATTCAGATGTACACTACTAACGTTACGGTCGTCTGGCATTTCAGCTCAAAGGCTACAATTTGATGTTACATTATGTTTACATAGCACATTTACATAAGACATTAGAAAGAAACCGTGGAATAAAAGTATGAGATAATCGAATTTTGCGCCATGTTGGTGCTACAAACAGGTTAAGCTTCGAGTCTGTATTACATTTGGCGTACTTCCTTATAGCTATGATAAGTATCAGCAATGATTTGGCGATGCTATAAAAATTACTGAATTATGATTCAACGATCGAATCTATTGAAAATAATAATCCTACTCTTACTAATATAAAAAACGAGTGTGCTTCAGATCACACGACTGAAGTAAAATTTCTTTAGTTTAGCTCCATGTTAATATTGCTATCTTGGCAATTATTTTAAATCGTCATATTACCGGACGTACCAACATAATAATACAATTTTGTTACTTTGTTATGTAGGCAAAGGAAATCTACGTGAATCAACTTCCGTTCTCCTCGCTACGCATTTACCAGCTTACTCTCCAAGTCAAGCGTGCGTAAAGAAGTTTTACTTCAAAAAGAAAAAGACAAACGTTTTTAATAAAATTTTGTACATAGATTTTTAATACAATTGAGTTTTAGAATTTTAATGGGAGACCGCTAGTACTGACAATGATATCAAACTTGTTTTTCTTCTCCTCGCGTAGGCCCTCACAGGCTTCTGGTTTGCCTTCCGACAACAGCCAGAACCGCTGGCTTAATGTGCCCTCCGAAGCACGTTATCACTTTACTACTACTACATTACTACTGCACTTAAATACCACTTTCTGTAGCGGTCACCCATCACGGCAGTGACCGCAAACATCATACTAACGACATGAAACATCTTTGAAACGTACTTTTTAAAGGCATTATAACAAAACAAAGTGCAGCATAAATAAAAATACATTGAAGGAAGAGGTCACGTCGCATGTCGCTTTATGTCAGTCAATACTAATGTGGTATTGTGAAGGAAAAGAATCCGTACCGACCTGTATACCGCGGCAAAACTGCTTACATTTCCCCTTATCATCATTAGTTTTTTCAATTCGTGCTTGAAAACGAGTAATGGAAAATGAACCGTCGAGTCTTTCCACCCAGTTCGTTGCAGCATTGTTCAGTCGAATATGATGTACGGTACTTATTTGTCCCACACCCCATTGTTCCGAGATGTATTTTTATTGTGACTCATAAGTCATTTCGACCGTTTGATGACATTTCCTGTGACTTGTGTCTGGGACATTGTTGGAAATTTCTTTTGTCTCGTACCAAAAATAAAAATGTACACAGTCTGAGTGCTAATATGAAAGGTCAAGTCAAGAGGCCGCTCAAACAATATTATGTCATTCTAAAAAGTAGGTTCTGTAGTGTTGTTTACTTTACAAAACACATTTAACATGTGGCAAAAATATATAAAATTGACCAGGTATTATTTAATTCACATTTAGACTTGAATTTAGGAACCTTTCAAATACAGGTTGTGGGTACGCGTCATTAGGGAAACAGGTTTTGCAAACCAGTCGGGTTTTGGAGATATATTGCTTCCTTGATTTTGAAACATGTGAGCCTATAGTTACAACGATAATCTGCTGACTTGTCCAGTGATAGACGATTACAACCTTTTATATGTACCAATAATAGAACTAGTACGGGAAGCATTTCGGTAATTTCCTAAATCATCCCATTATATGTTATTGCTACGAATTGGGGTACTGTGCCGCGGATTTGTGCAAATCTTTGTTTGCTGCTAACAAAAAATGTTTTTCATATACTCGTCACTTTAGCTGAAAAAAGTAGTAACTCCACCAATATTTAAGAATTTTATAATTATTTGCAACCTTTGTATTTTTACACAATGACGTGACGTGTCACTAAAGATATGGACATCACCAACACGATAATCAAGTTCACAAACATTTACGTCGCATCACTACCGCCACGTAAATACAGTACGTAAATACAGTAGGTATACTTATTAGTATCATTATTCTCATAGTTATTAGCACACGTCAACAGGAAAACCATCTAAGTTCGAATACCATGTAATGGAATCCGATGCAGTGATACCGTCGAGCCCGCGGTGGACGCGAGACGAGTTGCGAAAGCTCGGAATCCGCTGTTTGCGAGAGAAAGCGTCGCCTACTTACTGCTGCCGGTCGACAGATCCAATGGCCCTTGCTTCAATGAAACTCCTCAATTGCAAAGTAGATTTAATTTATTGGTAATCCGTACTCTTGTCTGGGTAAAACTCTTTCGAGGTACTTATTGAATCTTTTTGAAGTAGCTTTGTTTAAACGTTGATGTAGACCTAATGAAGATGGAACATTTACCCCCGGTTTCTCGTCAAACTCATATTAACTTAACACAAAAAATACTGTACGCTCATGGGTTGAAGACTGCCGATGATCTACCAGACAAACAATGAGTGTTTAGTATTCGGTGTGTTAAGTTGCTGACGCGAGTTTAACAAACGTACGAAGAACCAGGGGCTAATGTCGGATTTTTTTTCATATAGTTTAAGATGCCTGCTAAGATTTAGATAGAAAGTACAACTGAATAGAGGTGATGATGATAAGTGGTGAAATAGGTGCGAATGAAGTTCTTAACGTACTATTTTGCCATTGATTTTTTAAATCCAATATTTATTAGGTACTTTGCGTCGCTGAGCGAGTTTACTAGCACTCACCCACACCCACAACTCACTATCACTACTACACTTCACTATCTTAATTGCTATCATCATCCACATACAACATTTTATGTACACACGTGTGAATACAATTCAGTAAGTTTTCTTACCAAATTTTGCAACAGTGAATTCAAAAGCAACAAGCATTTTTGGAACAAACAAAATTCAACGGCGTTGTAAGAAAGTGTTTGACTACTCTATATAGTTACTGCGAATTATTCACCAGAACTACGCACACGGATCCAAGTCCGCTTGAATACGCTTCATCTACGAGTCTGCTCAAGTAAACAATAAACAATAAGATCCAGCACTTCACTCTCGACTTCCTCATGTCCCAGCGCGTGTCTTTGTAACGTGAGCAGAATATTGAGCGGCTCCGGGACCGACCAGACAGATTTCCTTCCCGCGATGTTTCTAGAATTTGCAATGTGAAGAAAAGATCTGCATTGTCAGCTGACCTTGTGTTGCAAAGAAATTGCGGAGGCGATACCGGTAGACTTACAAAAAGTAAATTGATTTCTCAGTCTAGTGCTTGTTGTTTAAATTGCGTCTATATTTTTTTATAAAGGTGATATTGTTTAAAATTGATAGGATTTTAACTTTTTATAACATTTTGAACCTTCAGTCGATCAATTTTAGGAATATCATTTGTATAATTGTTTATGGAGGATTGTGAGTTTAATTTTGGAATGTGTCGGGGGATTAAAATTATTATTTAGGTAAATATCGTAATAATATAACTAGAGCTGTGGAAAACCTAAATACTTAATAATAAATATTTTTTATAATTGTATACATATAACGTAACACTTTGGCTTTGTTGTTGTTTAATATATTATGCCCTTAATCAGCCTTTTCTATAAACTATTTGGCAATAATTTGTAGACTCCAAGTCATGCATTGCCAGCAAATTACATAAAAATACTTGAAGAAGAGTCGGTTCTCATGTGGGGCAGTGTGTCGATGTCAGCGAACATGTTATAAGTGTCGTAAAATAAAGTGGTTTTCAATGGCGTGCCACATTTTACAAGAAATACCAAATCTATACTATTGACTATCCATTCAAACCTTAATGTACCTAGTAGTGAAATGTATCCTTATATGAGTACATTATTTGTTTGAAGTCTATTCTAATTAATCAATGGAAACTGAGTGGAAAACATTCAGACAAAACTAACGCATCTAGCTCTACGCCCGTTTAATAGGTGTATTCCAATATTATACCCCAAAACTGCTATTTATTTTTCAAATTAATTTTATATTAAAGTCCCAAATCATTTGTGGTTCGTTTTGGAGTTGTAAAGATACCAAAAAAATGCAGATGTGAGCCAAATTACTGTTTAGTACTAAAAAAAAATTACTTACACAAGTTTTTGAAATAGAGGAAAATGAATATACTAATATATATTTAAATTGTTTCTAAAGTATGAAGTACCAGGAGATGAGAACTACTAAGGAGGTAAAGGTGAAATAATAATTATTGAAGTCCATGTGAATAAAAAACATGTTTTTTTGTACACGAGAATTAAAACGTAATGTCTTAAAAAACTGATCAAATTGCATTTAAAGTTATGTAGAGCTTGATCTATGAATCTATCGTACAAGGAAGCAGATGCGACGCTGACACAGAATCAGTTCCTCATTGGATCAAGTTCGGACAAAAACCGATGACTTGTACAGATGTTACGTTTTGATCACACACGCGGTGATATTTAAGTTATTATGCAAGGAGGCAAGCACGCTTGAACCAGTCGGAGTGGCTTTGGGAAATACAAAAGATAAATAAATTCGTTTTTAGGCTGTGTAGTTGCATAAGGTGTACTAAATCAAAATGAAGGCGCTTTTACACTTGGATTTGCTTGTTTTTTCACTCTCCTTAAATTCTAGCTTCTCAAGGCGTCTCTCAACCTCCTATTAAACGCTTAAGTCCGCTACGCACTTTCAGTTTTAACTGGGTCGGAATGCACAGGTGAATCGCATATTTATACAGCCCACAGCTCTAGAGAACTGAACAATTTGACTGCTACATACTCTAAGTTTTAACTGCACAGTTCTAATTGTACAGTTTATATATGCTATTTTGATTAAGATTTCAGTGGAACTGTACAGATGAACTGATGCTCGTCTGTGACAAAGTCTTTTAAAATACACTACTTAACTAAGCCACATGTACCCCCGGGTTCTCGTATACGTTTGCTAAATTAGCGTCAACTTGACAGACCCAATACTGAACGCTCATTGGTTGCCTGTTGATCATCGACCAACCAATGAGCTGAATGTATTTAGCGTTTTGACTTGACAGGAATTTGAAAAACGTATGAGAAACCGGATGCTAGAGATATAAGTACGAACTTACGAGCTGGCAAACTTTAGTAAAGACGCGCAAGATAATTCTACACGCTTCACGATTCATGTGTACAGCCCCACTGCACAGTTGAACCTGTTTGTGTGTAGCCACTTTTAGAATGAGAGTATTATCTAACTTGATCCTTTATTGCGTACTAATGACATTTCTTGAGCTATAACCATGACTACGCAACAGTACCTGCAACTAACAACCGTACTTGAGCTGCCTATTACATCTCAGGCGCAAAAAGCATTGTCCGTGATATGTAACAGTGCTGACCGCTGTTTACACTGTAGCTTTCACTTTCCTTTCGATTCTGTGGATACTTGTAGTTCATTGAACTGCTTGCTTGATCTGTCACAGTGGGCTGAAGGTCGCCTTTAAATTACTATTGAAATACTCGAGTCAATCTGATGTGAAGTATAAAAAGTCGTCTGTAATACTCTTAAAAGTATAAGTTACTCGGGAACCTCGGTAATGTTAAATGCTGTGCTGATCTGTATTGTAATTGTGTTTTTTTATTGAAATTTGATATTTAAATTAATTTTGGGCTTATTTTTGTATGTCATATCGATGATGTCAGTCTGCGGGAACCGTTTTTTTTTAATGCTAGTGCTGTTGGACTCTGTCAATCTTTACAGCATCACCGGGTGAGAGGGCAGGCGCTTAGAGCGCCCAGCCCTCAAATGAGCCAACTAGCTTTAGGGCAACCCTGGAGTACGAGCTTCAGATTGGGCCGTTGCCAGGATGAGAGGATCGAGAAGACTACGTCCACTGGAAGAGTGGACTCTATGGAAAGACGTGACCGTTCTAGCTAACCTACGGGGGGTACGTCAACCTTGCCGGCGGAGTCGGTGTCTGATTGTGTTACGCTGGTATTCTATAACGGTGCCGAAAGCAGTACCTGAGCCAGAAGAGCTAGACTGGTCTGGTGATCCTAGTCGATACTGCGGTTGCTATAGGACCATCCGCGCTCAAGACGTGTCAAAATTAGAAGCCTCAGGTGGCTTAAACATACTGACCACTTGCCTACATGATGAAGAAGGTTGTGCGATACGAATGACTAGTCAGTTGACAAAATCATTCCTTCTAAGAAACAAAACCCATCAAATTAGGTGCTTACATATTGAATATATACATAATATATATTATAATATATACATTTAGTAATATATGTTTTAGCACATAATCCAGTGACTTCATTATGTATGGATAATCGGTTTGCTGATTCAAGTCACGGCACTGAATTCCCTAGAGGTTGCTCCGAGTGCTGGCCGCTAAATACCAATCGGTGGACGTCTGCAATATTAAATAGTAAGGGAATAAAAAATGGTCAATCCTAATTTAATATTCTGATTATGGAACTCTGAGCACTTAGCAGTGATGTTTATGTAACTGGTGGCAGGTCGTTCACCTGGAGGTCACAATGCCTGTTTTTTCTTATCGGCGTTTTTTTTTTTTTTTTTTTTTTTATTTCAAACTTGTCTAGCATTTGACCACGCTCTCACCTGATGGGAAGTGACGATGCGATCGAAGGTGTAGCATGCTAGCCAAGTAAATACCTATTCACTCTTCTCTTGAACACGCCCGGGTCATATTTCGCCGGAAACACAGACGCTGGCAGGGCATTCCATTCCTTAGCCGTTCTAATTAAGAACGTTGAGTCAAATCGCTTGGTACGAATGGGTGGTATTTCGACCACAAAAGGATGGCGCTTAGCCGAGCGTCTAGTAGTCCGGTAGTGGAATGGTGATGGGAGAATTAGATCGTGCAGTTCTTGAGCGCATTCACCGTGGTGTAATCTGTAAAAAACCGACAGACTTGCCACCTTACGTCGATGTGCAAGGCTCTGGAGCCTTTCACCAACCAAAGTGTCGTCGTCAATGAGCCTTTTGGCACACCGTTCAATCGAGTCCAGAGCCTCAAGCTGGTACTTGGCAGACCCGTCCCACAGGTGGCAGCAGTACTCCATACACGATCGGACTTGTGCTTGATACAGATTTAGAAGCTGTCCAGGTGTGAAGTACCGCCTTACCTTGGACAATATGCCGAGTTTTTTTGAAGCTACTTTGGCTTTGGACTCGATGTAGGATCCAAAGTTTAGGTTTGACGTGAGATCAACACCCAAAAGCTCAAGATGGTTTCCTAAACTTACAGATACACCACGGAATGAAGGAGCCAGATGGAGTGGGCTCTTTTTAGCAGTGAATAAACACGCCTGTGTTTTTGCAGCATTGAACCTAACCAAGTTAGCATCGCCCCAATCGGACACGGCTTTCAAAGCCAGGTTCATGCGCTCAACCATAGCCTCTCTCTCAATCCGGACGTCGTCACCACTGGCTCGGGCACTGGATGTGTACCTTTCAACAACAGTACTATCATCTGCATACCCAAAGGTACCGGGCTTTAGCAAATCATTGATGTGGAGTAAGAATAGTGTTGCTGAAAGAACTGACCCCTGAGGTACACCAGCATTAATAGCTAATTGATCGGAAGAGCAGCCATCAAGAACTACTCTAAGCGATCGTTCCCTCAAAAAGTCTGATATCCAAGTGCACAAACCAGCAGGTAGTCCATAAGATGGAAGCTTATTCAGAAGACCGTCGTGCCAGACCCGATCAAATGCCTTAGAGACGTCTAGAGATACAGCAAGTGCCTCTCCATGCATCTCTAAGGCTTCGCTCAATATGTGAGTGGCATACGCGAGAAGATCCCCAGTGGACCGGTTTCGGCGAAATCCGTATTGCCGGTCACTGAGGAGATCATTGTCTTCAAGGTATGCCAAGAGCTTGTTGTTAATTATACGCTCCATACTCTTACAGAGAATGGAGGTAATTGAGATGGGTCGATAGTTGGCAGGATCAGCACGACTGCCCTTCTTAGGTACAGGTTGTACGTTGGCTAGCTTCCAACTCATAGGGACTATTCCGGTGTCCAGAGAGAGGCGAAATGGCGTGTTAGAATGGGAGACAACTCAGGTGCACAGTTCTTAAGTACAATTGCAGGTATACCATTGGGACCACTGGCTTTGTTCACGTCTAGACTGCGTAATGTTTTTAGTACTTCCTTCTGACGTATGCGTATTTCCGGCATGAAAACACCGCATTGTGGAAGGCAGGGAGGTACCTCATTAGCAGTATCTAAACGCGAAGCTTCTGCAAAGAGTTTGCAGAAGCTTCGCGAGAAACAAGTTTGCTTTTTCTTTTGCAGTGTGAGCCAGCGATCCGTCTGGTTTCAATAATGGAGGCAGTGAGGATCGACAGAAGTTCGCTTCAACCGATTTGGCTAGGGACCAAAAAGCCTTACTACCCGCTGGGTAGGAAGCAAGTTTAGTCCCTATTCGACCAATATGATTGAAACGAGCCTTCCTTAATTCCTTCTTACAGGCCTTGGCGGCAACGTTAAAGGCTTTCTTCTTAGCTCGAGTGTCCGAGGCCTTGCGTTTTCGAGCGTCAGCCCATGCCAGATATGCCGCATGCTTCTGCGCTTCAGCACGTGCACATTCGGCTCCAAACCATGGGCTGGCTTTGCTGGTCACGGGTTTATCGGAAAATGGAATAAAATATTCCATAGCCCGACATACTACCTCAGTAACCGCATTCGCGCAGACCGTCGGATCTCCAGAAGAAAAACACGTTTGCCGCCAAGGATATGAAGCGAAGAAATGTCGCATCTCGTCCCAGTCTGCTAAGTTGTATCTCCAGACACGCCGATTGCTCTTAGGGCTTGGGTCAGGCGGGGAGTATACCGAAACGGACTTGACCAGACAGTGATCGGAGCTACCAATGGGTGATACCGCCACAGAGTATCGGTCTGGTTCAGTCGTGAGCAGAAGGTCGAGGCAGGTAGCAGTGTGGCTATCAATGTCAGGCACTCGCGTTGGCTCTTTAACAATCTGCGTTAAATTGAGCGCCAAAGCGAGCTTACGCGTCTCTCTCCCAGCGTGGTCCGTGATCCGGTGTGGGACTAACCACTCCTGGTGGTGAGCATTAAAGTCCCCCAGAACAACAAGCTGAGCCGAAGGATAGCGTTGCTGAGCCACATCTGCCGTTTCACTGAGATACTCCATTAGAAGAGTTGTCTCCCGGTCACCGCTATGTGATCTGTACACACCAGCATAGAGAATTTTCTCAATGCCGGTGTCCACAAGCACCCAAATCACCGAAAAGTGGGGATGTTCAAGGTTTCGGAGACGCAAACAGCAAATGTCATCACGGACGTAAACGCAGATACCAGCGCGCGGAAGGAAGCGGTTTTCCAAGATGAATCCTGGATAGTCCAGATATGCCGTGTCTGATGGACATCCTATTTGCGTCTCAGTCAAGAAGAGCAAGTGCGGTTTGTTGGTCTCCAGATGATGATGGACTGCTCGCAGATTTGAGTGCAGCCCACGAATATTTGTGAGGTGCACTTTAAGAGTGAGGACGTGCATCTGCCGTTTAAACTTGCTCAATTTATTTGACTTTTTCATAGTTGGGTGAGTTAGGTAGACAAGTAGGAAGTGGACGAGATATTGGGATGCTAACCCTCAGTAATAGAGAAGCTCCTACGCCAATGGAGAACTTGCGCGGAGACTGCGGGGACGCCCGAACCCCCCTGAAATTGCCCACAAGTTCCTCACTTCCAGTCGCCAACTGGCCCTGTGCACAACCTCAGGATTTTACACAAGCGGTGGGGCAGCCTTTCGTAGTTGGCTAGACTACTACTTGGGCCCCCTACAACTTGCGGTCGGCCAGCAGAGAGCACCGTGCTTCGGATCCCGCTACCCTCCGAAGCAAGGTCTCCGACGCGAAAGCAAAAGTTTTAAGTTTTCAAGAATATTTTTGACTTTACTAATCAATATTGTATAGCGGATGAATAGTGATATCGTGTTTTTTTCCCCTATTTATCTAGTTTGAAACAGGCAAAGATAAAAAAAGAACGTACTGCGTAACTATTCCTCTGTTACGCAATGTTCATTAGTAAGGACATTAATGTCAAAGTGTGTGTATGATTTGGTGCTAAAGTCCATAAAGTAGGGGTAGAACTTTAATTACAATGCAACAGAAGAAATTTCATTCCTAATTTGAAAATATCCATTCTAACTATGCACATAAACACCGTATTGAAACTGTGAAATCCATAGAAATTTGTGTTTTTATCGACTGCATTTAAGTTACGTGGTCGCCTAGCTGATCTATGTAAATAGGGTGAATTTTGTACTAAAGTCGTAGTCATTTTTTTATTGAATAAATACCCTACTTAGTAATAGTAACATCTATACATATAAAAAATTCAAAGTCCTGACTGACTGACTGAACCGCTGGTTCTATAGAGACTTGAAATTTAGAGGGTGTGTTTTTTGTAAAGTGTAGGTATCATAACTAAGAAATGGTTTTTCAAAATTCCACCGCTAAAAGGGTGAAATGGGTGGTTGAATTATCTTCCTATAGGCCACGTGGGCGAAATCACTGGCAGAAGATAGTATAGCTATAAAATTCATGACACAAATGGCACGAGCATAATTATATAATTTATAACTAATGTTTTTACCTATTAAGTAATACAACTTGTACTATTACATATTCTTAGGTCATTTTTTTGTTTAAAATGTCAAATCATACAAATTTGTGTTTCTAGCTTTTGCAATCGGAGTACGTGATTGCCTACGTGAGCTGTAAAATCCTATAATACATGTTTAAATAAATGCTTACGTTAGGTTACACTAAGAGTAATAATTTGTTTGCATTGGCCGTTCTCTTTCTCTTTCTCTTTACTGTATAATTGTAAGTACAGTATCTTGTCTCAATATAAGTAGGTATCTAATGTTTTTATTTAGTAATTTGTGGTCAATAATGCTGGTAGCACATCTGTTAAACTTTTTACTTATACCGATAACTTAAATAATGTATGTGATACTGTTCATTGATCCTTAAAAATAAACAAAAAAAAATAGGTATTATAAAATTAAATGATGACATTTGTGTGTATGTACTGTACGTAAATAAGTGTTTGTTATCACTCAACCCTTAAACGGAATCGTTTGGTGCGTACAAATACAGTAAAGACAACGTCAAATAGTATTTTTGCTAAAAAGCAATTTTCGCAATTTTTAAGTCAAATTAGGACTTACTAGTTAGAATGTCTTAAAACATTTAAAATGTCAAAATATTGGAAGCATATAATTATGAGTTTGAAGCAAAGACTCGATGTGACATAATATGAAATATCCGGGAAATAGATGCAGTTCCTGCGGTGCTACACGTGATACCGCGGGACTAATCATTTTATAAAATGTATGATTTATTTTATCTCTTAATTCTATGTTAATAGTGACGTTACTAAACATAAAGGTTAAACGTCCACAATAACCTGTTGGTTTTGAGGAAGCTTGCCAATAATAAGAATAATTTGTAACTGACGTTTATGCCACGTCCGTAATACTCTGTCACAGATTATATAATATCGTATGCCATGTAGTACTACAACCTTTCTACTTCTATAAGTAAAGACTGTTTATTTGTTTGTGGATTTACGGGAAAATAACGAAATTTAGATGAATACTAAAAACTACTACTAAACTACTACTTTTTATCTAAATTTTAGATGAATACTTTAACTTTTTATTACTACAACTTTTTATCTAGGAAAATTTAGATTACTCGCTATAAAACGCGTGAGTTGCGGAGCACCTCTATAGGTTTGTAATATATCCAGTTAACTATTACAGTTTGAAGTACGTTATACATTGTACTGACACAGTCATCGGAGCTTTAACTGCTATTTTAAACATTTTAGATAATATTTCCGTATTTCCGTAGTCGTTGTATAACAAAGCGGCAGAACTAAGCCTTCTGAATTCAAGGTTCCGGTGTAAATAGAATTAAATAATAATCCCTTATAAATATTATAATAGGCACAATATTCTGGCAATAACAGTAAGCTTTAATAATTATTGCCAGACCATGGCAATTTTGGTTCCAAACTATTAATCTTTAACCTGTTTGCTGGCATTTTAAATCCATCATCAGTTTTTTGTGGCTTAGTTTTTCGTGTTTGTAATTGTGTAATTACCTTAAAGATTTTTTAAATGAAATCACCCCGCAATTTCAACCTTATGTCAATGTCCGTATTATCTCACAAGAACTCGGGACTTTACAAGAGAAAAGTATTCTTGTTTTTTCTTGATAGTGTGAGCTATCTATCTGCTATATTTTAGAGATCGAAATGAAATTTCATGAACCACAGATGTTTATTGGTAGGATCCGTTGGGATCTACTCCCGTTTAAGCGTGAATACAATTGAAACAAATATACAGATAACGTTCCACTTTTAAATATTTAATGGGAAAAGATATTATTGTCATTAAATCCCAAAGCAATTACCTACGAGTGTTTTATACAGAGTGTTGAGTGATGATTCGTCATGCAGTACAACTCTGATTATCCCTAAATGAGACGATAAAAAGTACTCTAATAGAATAAAAAACTAGCAATTTAGGTCGGATTCGCTTCAAACCGCTCACATATCATATATCGATGAAGTAGACGCTTATTACGTTACAAATGTAGTTACCCAACCGCGGGCATTCCACCCGGTGATGTAAGGCTTGCCTCACGCCGCTAGTCTGTAGTGGTAGGCGGATGGACAAGTGGCTGGACACGAGCAAACTCACAATGTTCCTACTTCTTATAAATCTCTTACTTAAATAGACCCGTTCTATAGCCGTATCGTGCCGAATGATGCCACCATAATAATAATATAATAATAATAATAATATGTGTGGACATCTCACACAACGCCATCTAGCCCCAAACTAAGCAAAGCTTGTACTATGGGAACCAGATAACTGATACAATACTTAGATACTTTTTTGTTTGTAAATACATACATAGAATACAATATGACACCCAGACACAGAACAAACACCTATGTTCATCACACAAATGTTTGTCCTGAGTGGGAATCGAACCCACAACCCACAGTTCAGAAGGCAGGGCTACTACCAACTGAGCTATCGGGCCAGTCAATCTCTCCAGTATAATCTCTCCCCTTGGGTGCCGTAGGAGACGGCTATAGGAATATCCAACCGTTGGGCATTTTCTTCGGTATATAAAAGTCTTCTGCAATCACCAAGACTCCAGCCAAGCGTGATAATGGCAAACTATTTATGATAAGCGTCCAAACTGGCGTTTTATGGGGGAGGTTTATGTTCAACAGTGTCTTCTGGCTGATTATATGTTCTATTTCCAGACACATATAAAGATTATTAATTAAAGCATTCGCATTTGATTAATTAAACATTATTCAAGCAGGCGTTTTAAAATAATTGCATTTTCATAAAGTTCTTGCATTATTTTAGCTTAACTTTTGATTGTTGCTTCGCTCATATGAATGTTCATCGTTCAGCCACATAACAGCACATAGTAACTAGATAGAGCACCTTATAGTCTTAGCTATAGTACTTATTGTAATTTCAGCTTGCAATTCAATTAATTAGTTTTTCCATGTTTACGTCTGATGCCTATGATTGGTAATATATTTTTCAATACTGTTTTTATCCAGTGATTTTGAGTATTAAGACACAGACTTGTAGTTAGATACCTACTAAACAGCGTGAGGTGTGATGTAGTTTCATTCAATAGGCCATACATTGTGTTTTTATTATTTACATACTATCTACTACTATAAAACCAAGTACTTAACACTACTACGCTACTAGCTACACTATTACCTACTGCCATAAAACATTTGGACTATATACTGGCCGCGATGACCTATACAAATAAAAAGTATATAAGTATTGTATCAGTTATCCGGTTCCCATAGTACAAGCTTTGCTTAGTTTGGGGCTAAATAGCGCTGTATGAAATATCCACACATATTTCTTTTGTTTTTAATTTTTATTTAATACCACCATACTTCCGTTTTTTAAAAAATTATAAAAAATGTTCTTCAAATTATGAACAGTAAGTTATCTAAAATTTTACATTATATTTCAGTAGATCGTCCACACTGTCCCGTGTAGTCTGGTCAAGGTCACAACGTGATTTATAACGAGCTGAATAATTAATATTCAAACCAGACTTGTTTAAACAATATTATATATCATATATATATTTACTCGCAAGTGGAATTAATTTACTTAAATATTAATCAAACATTCAAAACCAGTTCTTTTCTCTCTGGAGTGCTAAGCATGTTTAGTATAATAATTTAACATTAATTAACAACACCGTTTAATACAGTTATAAATAATTAAAATTGCGTTTCGATGGAATATCAATAATAATAATAAATGTCATTTAAAAAAGAAGCTACAAGCCAAAGCTACAAAATTCAATTTCATAATTAAAAATTTTTAAAACATTTGTATTACGAAGTCAGGACAATAACATCAAAAGAGCCGCAAGTATACTTGATGCTCAGAAACGTGCTGCTATTCGACTGCTACGTTTTATTGCAGAAATAAATAATATACCTAAAAAAATAACTGCTCGTGAAAAAAAACATTAAATATCTGAATAAATGACAAAGTTACAGACGTTTTAAAATACAGGAATAGAAAAAAGACAGTTTAAACACGCAGTGACGTCAATTACTAGTCCTCTATAGTACCTTATTACTAAGCTCAGGTACCTCTATGGTAGTTCTACATCTCTGACGTCACCAACTATGCCTTCATAGTAGCTGAGAGGAAGCTCCATCTTCTCTTCTCTCTCTCTCTGATCTCTTTTGTTTTGCGAGAAGGGGATAGGCGATGAAACTTTAAAAGAATACTCCGTGATTTATTTACCAGTTTTACTTATTTTATGAAAAAAAAAAACTTGTTCATTTTAAACAGTAGTCAAATAGCCTATCAAGTTTTGGCGGGAACGCGAAAGAGATTGCGTCACCGCATTGTATTATTTTCCAAAACTTGTGTTATTTTCAGTGTTAGTGCATAAAATTGGTGGCATTTTATTCGTTAAGTGCTGAATTACAGGCGTGAGTATGGGAAAATGGTATAATGAAAGTGAAAAGTTTCTTTTCGTGTTGTTTTCTAAAACTCCATAGAAGCTTCAAGTAAAGTTGCCACCACTTTACTAGGAGTATGACTTTGACTAGACTATGACTTGACTTGATGACTTCGACTGTGACTTGACCACATATTTGCGTAAAATATCATTAACTTGTTACATTATCGATTACTTGACACTGGCTAAATACACGGAGATGTGGAGCCAAAACAATTTAAAAAAAATAGCTTATTACCCGAGTTGACATTGACATAACACAGTCTTGCTCTCTCATTAGTACACACACACACACGCACGCACGCACATATTTATATGCACATGGGCACTTACAATTATTTTTTTCTTTATTCTTGTTTAAAGTTTACATTAATATTAAATTTAACACTGACATAATTATATGAGTCATAGGATGGGAGAAGCCTTGGATCCTGAAATACAGTGTACTCACTAGTTCGGGAGTCTATGGACTCATTAACATGTATGAAACCCTTTTATGTCAATAAATGATTATTGGATTGATTAATTGATTGATTGATTAGTAGATGTTACCGGTTTGTATAGAACATGTAACATATAACATTAATGTACGCGTATGACAGATACAGCTATGTACCTACCTATCTTAGCATTGTAACAATAAGGATAATAAATCAAAAATTAAGTAATTATAAAAATCCTCAACAGCATCCGCCAGTGACCGCAATCGAATCAAATAAAAAAAATTGATCGTCGTAATAAAAATAATGACCGCATCAGATAATTTTTATAATTTTATGAGCAATTTTTAAAACAACTTTATTAAACGTATTAGAACAGTAATTATAAAATAACTATTTCAAAAAACAATCGAACGGCGATAGTTTGGTTTAATCTAATCAAATCATAAAATATAGCAAACAAATATTACGTGTATGATTTTACGTAACAAAAAATATTCAAGTATTCATGTAGACAACTAATTAAATTTTTATTTAAATATATTTAAAATTACGGTTCTCTTAAAATTTGTGCTGTTGAGAACAGTTCTAGTTGCAAGTAATTGGGGTAAATACGAAAAACGATCATTAGAATTATTAAACACTAGTTGCGCCCCGCGGTTTCACCCGCGGATAAAAAGTATTTTAATTATTAGCGGGAACATTTCATTTTTCGGGATAAAATGTAGCCTATATGTTAATCTAGTGTATAAGCTATCTTGGTACCGAATTTCATCCAAATCCATTCAGCCGTTTGAGCGTGAAGGAGTAACAAACATACACCTTTATGATATTAGTGTGATGTGATAAGTTTGTCCTTGTTTGCTATTCATTATCCTTCTTACTCCATTTTACAGTATAATTTTTCAAAAACTATCTAAATAAAATTTGAAAAGTTTGCAGGCTCCTGCGGCTATAGACCTGCGCCCAAAAAGTTTTCCTATCCCATGAACCCTGGATTGGTATATACCCTCAAACTTTACGATTGCATCATAAAATAACAAGGCTATATTTGGTGTCGTATCAGCTCCATCGACACACGCTGTCATAAAATGTAGTCGTCATAAAACTCTGATACAGACAATATTTGTCACCAAGAAATATAGGTTTCACAGCTCCAAAACGTAACGACATACCTGCATTAATGTAACCATTTATTTCTTTCTCCAAGTTCAACAATATTATTAATGCCTTCGTGTTTACGATCATTTTTATGACAATATACACAGTATAGGAATATACAGTAGCCACAGTAATACTTCCCTACTTTGTTGGTTTACCTTTTGTTCGTTCAAAATGCTTTGCAGATTTGCTAGAGAATGGAACTCACTCCCATCGGCGTTGTCGGTGTTTCCATCCAAATACAACTTGGGTGTCTTTAAGTCAAGAGTAAACAAGTTGTTTTTGGGTAAGCGCACGCTCATGTAAGTGTAGCAGAGAGTAAGCACTTACTCTCTGCTACACTTACATGGCCCCACACGTCTGCTGGGCAACTGAGGTGGAAGGTTGCCCACCCACTGGCGCAGTGGCCCGGAAGGGCCTACCGTCGGGGTGAGATAGTTAATGCAGTGTGTCTCCATCTTGCCCCATCCCGGCGGCGGTCGGATCACGGGGGGTTTTAGTGGGTTCGAGTCCCAGGTGTGATAAGGGGAAGAGCGAAAGCATTTCCCCCCTAAAAAAAAAAAATGGGTAAGCGTGCTCCACCTTCGACCTCATCGTCACTTACCATCAGGTAAGCTGATGTAGTCAAATGCAAACCCATCGGTATTGATTTTGTTTAATAAATACCACAAACAAATATGTAAATAGTATATTAAAACAGAGTACTGACCCAGGAGTCAGTGGTAAAGTCGAATTTAAAAAAAAAACCTATCGATATTTAAGAAAATAAATAGTAAAGTTACCAACGCAGCAACTGAAATGGCAATCTGCCGAAGGACCGATAATCGTTGGGGTGGACGTGTTTTGGAGATACTGCGAATTGGCAGACGTAGTGTAGGATGCCCTGCGGCAGGACGGAGCAATGGTTTCAGGAAAATAGCTGGCAGTGACTGGATAATTAGAGACAAGAACAGGGCTCAGTAGCGTGCCTTGGGAGAGGCTTATCCATCTGTGTATATGCGGAAGAAAGATGAAATAAAGTATATAAATTATAAAGCTGATATTTATACTTGCCGCTTTCAATCAAATAATTATGTACATGAAACATTACCGACACATTATAGTTTTACGCTTTTTAGTACGACTTTACTTAGTGTTTGTTGTACCGATGTATACACAAAAATAACTAACAGCTAAAGTAGGTAGCTTGCAGTAACTTTATCTATATAATATATATAAATATAAAAACTACAATACAGTTGCCTACCGGAAAAAGCGTGCGCCAACTCTTTTACCTCAACATCTCTCTGCATTCCTTGAATCAGTTTGTTGAGTTTAAGCCACTTATTATATATTTAAAAAAAAATTGCAAGTAATTAAGTATCTGATGGCCTCGTAAATGTTAAATTGAAAGTAGGAAGAAATGATGTGCGAAATACCGTATTTCAAAAGGGCAGTTTCTCACCTTGACAGCTTTAATAACTTTAATCGAATACAATTTTACCGGTCACTTTGTTGGTATTCTCGCCGATTTATGTGTTCTTTCATATTTTACCCATACTTAAAAGAGGGTAAAAACAATTATATTCTTTAAAACTGGGGTTAAATACAATCCCTTTAACTGTATACTGCGAAATAATGAGATGTGATAAGCCTCATCCTCTAATAAAGTAGTTCGAAAAATGGCACCTTTTTAAAAGCGCTATATTAGCTCTATTAATAACGTAATTAGTTTGCCAATGTAGAAAATAGTTTATTTGCTTGTGTACTAAATGATATACGAAACCTGATATACCCAAACGATTGATCCCGTACCTACATTCCGATGAGTGACGACATAATTTTGATTCCGTCCATGTTTACCGGTGTCATTCCTCGAAATCATCGAACATTCCTAGAACCTGTCGTACCGTTTACATTACACTGTGACACAATCACACTCTGTTTACGAGATATCTGTAGCCGCAGTAGTTACGCTGTGACACAGAGGCGCCTCGCACTTTTATTGGGACACTTTTTATTTATTTTTAATGAGGCTTTTATAGTTTGCGTTTATAACTTTATTTATTATCCAGTATAGAGCACAAATACCAGCCAACTGTATGACTGTGTGTAATGTAGTTTACAAATAAAAGACAAACATTTTTGACTGAAATTATGCTCTTACAAAAATTAGTATTACATAATGAGGTACAATGGGTGGACTTCTGGCGGGCGAACACCTGTATAATAATAATAATAATAATAATAATAATAGTACAGGGAGTTTTGGCGGGAAAACGAAAAAGATCGCGTCACCGCATTGTATTATTTTTCACATCTTGTGTTATACAGGGAGTAACAAAAACCCTGTTAAATAAATGAAGTATGTGTACAGATCATTACAAGTAGTCATATAAAAATGTCTAACAATACCTAAGTTATACGTATCTGAAGTTACACGCAGTATCTAAATACAAAAAAATAATACCATTTCCCAAAAATGTTTGTGCCACAAGCCGTGCCTATTTTTAAATAGCTAAGTAACTAAGGTAAAAGTAAACGCGGAACCGACAAACGGGGGCCGCCTTTGTCGGCTCTTTTGTAGGATGCCGCTCCTGCACCTGTGTGCCTACGGGGAATTGGGGTGCGCGGGCGGCGCGGTATCACTCGGCATAGGCGCGGCGCGGCCCGCGGCTTACACTCAGTCGCACGTGCTCTCTCATGCAATTTAGTCGTTTCCAGTTTGACCGTCGCGAATTTAGTGTCGAGTGTGATGTCGTATTCTAACGACGAATACTACAATATGTTAATGTGCCTTGGTAGAAGTCACAATAATTATGCGGCAGCACGTAGAGAATACGAGCATAATTTTTCTATTCCGCGTGGAATTGAGTTACCGTCATTAATGGCATTCCAGCGATTGCACTTACGTGTTTACAACACCGGTAGTGTAACGGGCCGTGATCAGCAAAGATTTGATGCTGGAAGACCACGAGTATTACATGACGCTGAAGAACAGGTGCTCGATATGTTTGTGCAAGACCCAACACGTAGCACACGCAGCATGGCAAGAGAAATTGGAATTAATCACATGCGTGTATGGAGGACATTGAAGGAAGACGGTCAGCATCCGTTTCATTATCAACGAGTGCAATCATTGTTGCCCAGTGATTATGAGCCCAGAGTGGCATTTTGTCAGTGGCTTCTCGACCGAGTGACAGATGACGCAGAGTTTTTGAGTCGTATTTTATTTACCGACGAATGCTCGTTCGTCAGAACTGGCGTTTTTAACTGCCATAATGAGCACGTATGGGCTGTGGAAAATCCCCTGGCAATAAGAGAGAGCCATTTTCAGCATCGTTGGCGAATAAACGTTTGGGCTGGCATACTCGGTGATAGGATTATTGGGCCTCATTTCTTGAACAATACCATGAATGGAGCTAATTATCTGCAGTTTTTACGCAACGAACTTAGTGACGAACTCGACGACCTAAACTTGTCTCTTATGAGAACGATGTGGTTCCAGCACGACGGCGCTCCACCGCATTTCGCTCGCAATGTTAGGGATTACCTCACTCAAGAATACGGAGAAAGATGGATCGGACGAGGCTCCACTACACCGTGGCCAGCGCGTTCGCCAGATCTCACGCCTCTTGATTTTTATCTCTGGGGTCACGTGAAAGAGTCGGTCTTTAAAAAGACCTGCGACAACGAAGGCGAAATGCGCTCACGCATAGTTGCTGCATTTGAAAGCATAAAATCGGACGCGTTGATACTGCAACGTGTACGCGGAAGTATTGTGACACGTTGTCAAAAATGTATCGAAGTCCAAGGTCGGCACATTGAACAACATCTTCGGGGCCGCCAAATCAGCATTTTGATTGATTGACTGAACATGAAAATCGCCTACCGGCAGATGTGTTTTTGAAAGCTCTTTTAAGAGCTAAAAATTACGTACCTATCTTGTTTCTTGACAATACAAAATCACACGTGAATTCGATTGTTTAGAGTGTGGCAGAAAGGCGCGCAGCACTTGTGTGCCTACCACTATTGGTCAAAGAGATCTTTTACGTCATTAAGTTACGGTCTCGCAATCCTACAACGTTGTGGTATGTGGTATAGGGCACATAATCGTATGAAAAACGCATAAAAAGTAATCTGTGGAATAGCTTCTAGTTCCGTCGCAGTAGGTATGCGGTTGAATAGACTTAGCGTACCATGGCGGGCGGTGCGGGGTGCGGGCAACAGGCAGCAGGCTGCGTCGGTGGTGCAAGTACCTATGTTGTCAATATCTGAGGTCGTAAACATTTTTAGTAACGGCATAAAAGGTTTTAATAAAAAGCACACGTAAGTTTTGTATGTCTCGTATTGAAATAGAACTAGTATTACTACAACCTTGAGTTGACACTGGATACGCAGCTCGCGGATATAACAGGGTTTTTGTTACTCCCTGTATACAGTGTTAGTACATAAAATTGGTGGCATTTTATTCGTTAAGTGCTGAATTACATGCATGAGTGTGGGAAAGTGGTATAATGATGGTGAAACGTTTATTTTTGTGTTGTTTCGAAAACTACATAGAAGCTTCTGGTAAAGTTGCCTCCACTTTACTAGGAGTATGACTTAACTTGATGACTTGAACTGTGACTTGACTTGACACACTATATGTATTATATATTAATTAACTCGAGAAATTATCAATTACTTGACACTGGCTAAATACACAAAAGCGTGGAGCCATAACAAAAAAAAATAACGTACAGCGACCACAAATACTTGACCTGTCTCATATTCAATAAGTAATTCATTAGTAGATGCATTTAAAATGTGCTTTTTGACAGACACTGACGTATAACTAACCTATAAACAGACTCTGGTCTACGGGTGAATCGTGCGGTTTAAAATATAAATATATTAATGGAGTTTTGGCGGGAACGCGACAAAGATTGCGTCACCGCATTGTATTATTTTCCAAAACTTGTGTTATTTTCAGTGTTAGTGCATAAAATTGGTGGCATTATATTCGTTAAGTGAGTGTGGGAAAATGGTATAATGATGGTGAAACGTTTCTTTTCATGTTGTTTCCAAAACTCCATAGAAGCTTCAAGTAAAGTTGCCTCCACTTTACTAGGAGTATGACTTCGACTAGACTATGACTTGATGACTTTGACTGTGACTTGACACATATTTGCGTGAAATATCATTAACTTGACAAATTATCAATTACTTGACACTGGCTAAATACACAAAAGTGTGGAGCCAAAACATAAAAAAAAACCTATAAACATAATATTAACTTGAAATATAGAACATGTAGTTGTGTCTATTATCCGTCGAAGCAGAAATCCTTGTTCTGTAATCAGCAAATTAAATTAATTTGCTGATTACAGATTTAATAAAATGCAACTTAATTATCTACACGATTTCTCATACAGAATTGCATCCTGTGTAAAATCTTACTTAATGTCTTTCAATGGTTGGATGAAGGGAAAAATATAATCCTGCTCGTTCGTGATTCAAATTATTCTTTTACATTAAAATTAATTTGTAGAAACGAGAAGATTCGTCAGAGATGAGTTTAGCTGTTATTAGCTATAATATTCATTAAGAAATTCATTGATGATCCGATTGCCTACTGGATCCTATTGCTGATTGGATATCAAAAATTAATCTATCGATGAATTCCTGTAGATACATTTACGATATCAACTGACATAAATTGAGATATACAAAAAAATATGGGAAACGCAATAATAACAAAAACTTCGGGCCGATTTGTTGGTGTTGGAATTTTCGTACCTGATAATTAACTTAGCATTTTAGTATAAATTCGCGAGCTCTCGGTGTTTACCTACAACTAAATACTAGACAAACTGGTTCTTAGACCTGTCCACTGAGCTGAGCCTAACTGTGTAGGGGGAACATAAATAATAACTATGTATTGAGGCAGTGGTCAAATGAAAGCCTATAAGAGGTACGTTGACGCTGAAGTTTGCGGAAGTGATGTCATAAATGATGTTTTTAAGAAGATCACTCCCCCTTTTAGAGTTATACTTTCAACCGACTTCAAAAAGAAGGAGATTCTCATTTCAATCGATTCGAGATAAACCTGATATCCACAATTGAAATTAAAATCAAATTTCTGTTTAAAAAAATTTTGTAGAAACACCTCTAACATTTATGATGTTTAATATAAACACAAACAGCAACGTCACCTATCAAAGCTATTACTTAGCTTTAAATAGATTCTGACTTGTTTTTGAACATACAAACGTGTGAGCAACTCCATTGAATCACATCTATTATAGATACGAAAATTTGTGTGTGTTCGTTCCCTCTTCACGTCGCAACTGCTTAATAGATTTGAATGTAATTTGAAATGCAGATAGCTGATACGCTGGTTTAGCCTTTTTATCCGTGAGCAAAATTGCGGGGTATAGGTAGCTTAACATATAAATAAAATATAACGTTATTATCACCTCTATATTTCTGTAATTAGAATTACTAAAAATTCAGGCTTCTAGTTTTGTCCACAACAAAGTTATAGGGTGTCGAAAAAGGCCTGAATTGCTTCGAAAAAAAGATGGGGCAGCCGTTACTTACGCTTTTTTGCTCGACTTGGCGGGGGCGCTGCCGTGTCTCCAGATGTATACCTAATTGATCATTTTGTGCTATTGCCATCCCTCATCGTATTCTTGAAATAACTACTGACTTGATATAGTTGATATACAATTAGGTTTCCTTTGTTTTCGCCACCTGAATATAGATGGATTGAATTAGTTACGTGGGTGGAGAGTAATTTGAACGTGTTTCAGTTTCTATTTACATTTAATAGGATTCTGTTGTTTACGTTCGAACTGTTGTATTAGTTTATTTACCCAAACAAACCGTATCAACTCATTTCAAGAATCAAATCATCATCATGAAATAATAAATAATAATAATAACGCCCAACGATCACATACATAGATCCTGGACCCTAACTAGGATTCCCTGTGTCTAGGGACCCAGGAACTACGAGGACCATGGTCCCACAACACCCAGACTCAGAACAATTATTTGTGCTTTTTTTTTTCTGTGCACAAATACTTGTCCTGCCGCGGGAATCGAACCCGCCGCCTCCGGGCCTCCACAGGCGGGTAAGCCGACCTGCTCAACCACCACACCACAGAGGCTGTCAAATAAATAATATTTAAAAAAAAAATAATAAATATTATTACCATTAAGTACTGTTTTTCTTGTTTCCAGGTGAGAGTTGCATAGAGAAGCCACTGGCGACGCTGTGGCGGAACTACCAGCAGTCCACCAAACCCGACGTGGTGATGAAGCTCTCTGTCACCAACTCTGGCCTCAAGGGGTTCACGAAGGAGCACGGTCTTACCGAGTACTGGTCCCACCGCATCACCTACTGTGCCAGCCCGCCTCACTACCCCAAGCTATTCTGCTGGGTCTACCGCCACGAAGGCAAGAAGCTCAAGCACGAGCTCCGATGTCACGCCGTCTTATGCACCAAAGAATCCGTATCAAAGAAGATTACAGAGGAATTACAAGTAAAATTGAAGCAAGCGCTAGTCGAATTCAAAAAGGACAGAATCTCGAAACAAAACGCCCGGCTCAGCCTCGCAAACAGTGTATATGATAATCCTAGTATGCCGCGCAGGAAGATCATGCTGAGTGTTGGGTCAATGAACTACAGGCCTCCACTGGAAAGGTCCAAATCCGCTCCTAAACTAGGAGCGATAGAAGAAATGTGCTCAGAGGAAGATGAAGAAGAAGCGGAGATGAACGCGCGGCAGGATACGCGGAGATCTTCCTTCAACAGCGATCTTGATCACGCCTCACAGACGTTAGACAGGCGGCGACCTGAAACGAAATCACCGAGGAAAATGTCATGCCCTGAAGGCGTCATGCACAGAACGCTCTCAGACTCCGGCAGCAAAACAGCAACAGTGTCAAATGAGTTGCTGGACTTGATTGTAAGGCAAAATAATAAGGATGATGCTAGTCATGGTGAGAAAGAGTCGAGATTAGAAGTGATCGCCGAAACAAACGAAATGAACGACAGCGGAGCGACCGACGGTAAGCTGTCTCAGAATAACTACTTCGTCACGGATAGCGACGACGGGTCTGTTTCTTCTGGCTGCGAGACCGCCAGCACTGCCACCTCTGACACCGAGCCTTCCTCGCTTCCTTCCCTCCCACAGGAGGACACCCGACCGCCCGCCGATGAAGCTTCAGAATGCAACTGCTTCGAACGGCAAAGTTCTAGAAGCTTCAACTCGGGTTGCACCATTACCACTGATGAAGTTAACCACATACCTATCGGAGAGAAGAACGCATTCCGACGCAGATCTACGTACCCACCTCGAGGCGCTGAGACGATCCTCACGGAATTCGAATCTCTTATCGACAACTTGACTGATGCCGATAGCCTGGACTTGAGCACTGAGACGGAGGTGTTTAAGAACACGGGGGATAATGACAGTGCTTGTAGCGATGAGTCAGGATATTCCGAGCTGCTTGATAACAAGGAGAGCATAATAGGCAGCACTATTATGGTTTAGACTCGTAAGATAGTGATCATTGTATCGTGCAAGTAGATGAATTTAAACTATATGGAAACTATAAATTATCACTAGGGTTAATTATGTAAATAACAGGGTTATTGACTTATTTTATCCAGTAAATATTACCAATTGTAAAGGATTTGAGCTGAAATTTTACAGTATTATTCTTGTGTATCGATTACAATGCAAAGCATAGCTGTGTGTACTGTAGAATTGTAGGGCTCCCTTAGATTGGACGATTGTATTAATATGTGTAGTTGTTTGTATATAATGTAACTTAATTTCATAATTGTTAGATGAGATCTATAAGTTTATGACTAGAAGAATATAAGTCACCTAGCACATCATTTTGGATGACCAGAGTTATCTATTCTATATTTATTTCTAGGCAGTATTCCCTTGAAAAGGTAGTTAGGTACTTACGCATTCCATACATTTTGTTGTTCGGGTCATTCATTTAAATTTAATGAGGAATATTTTCGAAAAGAAATAAAGAGATTATAAATATTATGAATTATTATTTGAACACCTGCTCTAATCCTGTTAAATGATAATAACAACACGAAGAAAATGTAGATTGGTCCGTAAAGCATGCAAATTGCTTAAGCACGGTTGAATACCGTCACGATTTATAAAAGTATTGTTGCATCATTTTAGACAGCAATATTGAGGATATTGGAACTATTTTAATAATTATTTGTATTCCAACATTGTATGAATATAAAATTGAAAGTCCTGACTGATTGACTTGTATATCAACGCACCAAATCGCTGGTCCTAGAGACTTGAAATTTGGAGGGTGTGTTCTTTGTAAAGTGTATCCACTAAGAAAGGATTTTTAGAAATTCTATCCCTAAGAGGGTGAAATGAGTGGTTGAATTATCTATGAAAAAAATTCTTCTCCGTTTTCTATAGGTCACGCGGGCAGAAGCTAGTTGTATACTAATGATAAAACAGCTTGAATGCTTGCGTTTGTTACTAAGCTATGTAGAAGAAGTATTACTTTAAAAAATGTCAAATCCTCATTGATTGTAGAAGCAAAAATTATGTTGATGTCGCAATACAATAATTAATAAGCGTTACATGTATGTTAAATATAGTATACCCAATAAAAAAGTTTCGATATATATTAAAGTGGTAATGGCCAAGGAATTTTCTGCAAAGTTCGTCTAGGTAGGTACCGCTGCGCCAGTTATCTGCCGCCAAGCAGAAGTGTGCAAAACACTACTATGCTCCGGTTTGAATGGCATTATAGGTAGTGAAATTACTGGGAAAAGAGACAATTATGTTCTACTACTAGACTGTGCTGATGTCTCAGGATGACGTGCGCCACTGCGCGCAGTATCACATGAAACTTTAGAGTTCCGAGTGACACTGCAACTGTTATGGATGGCCGTGTAGCTTAACATCATGTGAACGACTGGCTCGTCAAGTCTTTAATTAATATAAAGAAATTGGTAGTCAAATTTGGATGAAATTCCAGGATAGTATTACTGTACATCAAATCTAAACTTATAACTAACATTTGATTGTTTGTTTGCATTGAATAGGCTAAAACTACTGGACCGATTTGAAAAATTCTTTCACCATTAGAGTCCTATCACATCACATCATATCACATTATCTTTGATGAACATAAGTGTTTGAATATACATAAAATACCCGTGCAAAGTCGGGGCGTGCCGCTAGTTTTATATATAAAGAAAATAGTACACCTGCGATGTACAAGTACTTTTATAACGCCTGCGGTAAATATCATAATATCATGAAAAGAAAAACAGAGGACTACACTTTTTTATAGTTCATTTGTTTATTTTGTACCTTTTTTGAATGGGCTAATGCTATTGGCCTCTACTGACCTTTACAGCGTTACTGGGTGGGGTTATTTCTATACCCGGCCAGGATCAGGCCAAATGAGAAAGTAGCCAAATAAACTCCTATACAAAACTAGTTACCATCATCTCCGTCATTCCACATTAACGCACTTTGGAGGGATAAATGTGAACTTAGCAACTGACAAAGTTAAGTGCAGACGGGCATGGACTCGTATAATACGAGGCACAGCTGTTGTCAGTCGGTCTCAAGTGGAAATTTTCTCAACCTTACGATGATCATTATTCTGAATGAAATCTTCACTTGAACACCAATTCACGGCTGAGCGACGTTCTATTTATGGCCTTTATTATAAACTATTCGTAAACGTATTCCCCGTATGTTGCCCACGTTTCCTGAACCGTGACTCCACACCTGCGCGACTACACGTGACTACACCGAGGGGTGTCGTGTCCCTCTTCCAGTCCAGTTCAAGTATCAGTTCCAGTTAAATAGTGTCGTTTTAGTTGCAAGGCCGTTGAAAAACGTAACGAGTAAAGGTATAGTAAAGTTGTTTATTGGTTTGTATATTTTTGAAGTTAGACACGCTTGACTTGGGGAGTAAGCTGGTAAATGCAAGGCGAACGGAAGTTAAATTTGGTATACGTAGATCTCCATTGTCAACCTAATAAAGTAAAAAAATGTATTATGTATGTCCGGTAAAATAACAATTTACAATTGTCAAGATGGCGAAGTTAACATTAAATAAGCATAAACAAAGTTATTCCGGCCGATAGATGGAGCTAAACTAAAGAAGATTTACTCAAGTCGTGTGGTCTAAAGCACGCTCGTTTTTTTTAAATCTGTGATATACTTGCGTTTCACAGATTATTCCCAATCACCCTACCAAAACGACCCCCACTGGGGTTGGCTGGTAATTACCGTTTCTCCTGATGGCAAATGACGAGGCGGTTGACAATGAAGCATGCAGCGGGATTTCGCTTCAGTTTTCTATATTGTATTTTTCAGAAAACAATGGCTTGTATTGGACAGCATTGAAATTTTTGGAGATCCAATGATTGTACGATAAGGTAAAGGGTTTGAACTACTCGAAGGAGCTATTTTTGAGGGTAGGGTTCTCTGATGACGTAAATTAACTGATCAAATCTGTGGGGCACTGGATTGTGTAGGTTGATTCCAATGCTTATATCTAATTAAAACACGTCCACTTTATACACAATACAGGCGATTTTAAGCAGCAAAATTCAATTCTAATTCCCTTTGAACTCACTTAACCGTAAAATAATTAGATCAGATACAAACTAGAGGCCTCAATTATTCTAAATTACATATCAAGTAATAGTTTGAAAATTTGAAAACTCTTGTAATATTAAACCATATTTACCCAACACCGTTATTATACCGTGTACTAAAACCACAGACGAAGGAAATGGATGTTAAGGGTTTGATTCCCATGAGGGACTTCGGAGTCACGACATGCTCCACTGGTCTTCACAGAAACGGCGTAAGGTAGTTAGGCCCTCAAAAAGAGGCAGTTGTCACTTTCCACGTATACAAGTTTTTTTTTTATTGAATGATGTGACGAGCTAGTCGTTCACCTGATGTTAAGTGACACGGCCGCCCATAACAGAACAGTGTCACTCGGAACTCCAACATGTAAAGTTTCGCATGACTGCTGCAATGCGCACATCATCCTGAGACATCAGCACAGTCTGGTAATAAGATAACACGACTGTGAGATCAGATCATAAAGTCTCATTTGCCCAGTAATTTCACTAGCTACATTGCCCTTCAAACCGGAACACAGTACTGCTTGCACACTACTGCTTGGCGGCAGAATAACTGGCAAAGCGGTGGTACCTACCTAGACGAACTTTGCAAAAAAGTCCTACCACCTAGTAAAAAAATTTTGTTTTTGTTTTGGCTCCACACTTTTGTGTATTTAGCCAGTGTCAAGTATTTGATAATTTCTCAAGTTAAGTCAAGTCACAGTCCAAGTCATCAAGCTAAGTCATAGTCAAGTCAAGTCATACTTCTAGTAAAATGGTGACAATTTTGCTAGAAACTTCTATAGAGTTTTGGAAACAACACGAAAAGAAACGTTTCACCATCATTATACCACTTTCCTACACTCATGCCGGTAGTCCAGCACTTAACGAATAAAACGCTTCTGATTTTATGCACTAACACTGAAAATAACACCAGTTTTGGAAAATAATACAATGCGGTGACGCGATCTTTTTCGTTTTCCCGCCAAACTCCCTACAAGATTTTTTAATTAGATTATAAAATGATATCGTAATGTCACTTGTCAAAATAATGCTAACTTCAAATCGTAGTAATGGATCTAATTCAGCACCAACAGTTCAAAAGAGCGAAATTTTGTTCATTGGCCTCTACAACAGTTCCCACTTTTTTTACTTCTAAATACAATCGTCAACAACTTTTTGGTGCTAGACAGTAAAGATGATTCTTAAAAATGAAACTTTTTGAATTTTATTTCATGATATTGCATTTTTTCACAGAGCGCTAATTATGGTAAATCGGAAATTAGGCAGGAAAACGATTTTTGGGAAATTATTAGAATATAAATGGGTCACCGAACTGAAATGAATCAGTGAACTGTATCTTTTTATCTCAGCTTTATTTATCTTTTAATAAAAAGTGGCAGCGATCATAATGTCATGTGTTAGTTATGTGTGTCATTAAAGTTATCGTTGCATAATTATTATAAATGTATTTCTTCAGTTTTTGTGTTATTATTAAAATATATTAAAATGTTGCGCGTAGCGTATCCTTACTCCCCTCCCTGTACATCTTGCCTAAATAAGCTTGAGAGGACGTTTTAAAGGCTTCAGACTGGTTTGACACAACTACATATTTAATTTTTAGGGCTCTGTCATAATAGAAACTTTGCTGGTGTCACATTACCGACGATTGACTCGATCACAAATGATTTCACTGACTTGTAAATGAATAACTGTAGGATTATTATTGTAGTAAAACTTCTTTACGCATGCTTGATTTGGGGAGCACGCTGGTGAAGGCGTGACGTTACGGAAATTGATCAGGCGAATGGAAGATTGAGGGAGATATAAGTTAGTAAATGTAGAAAGAAAGAGAGTTAACGTTTCGTATATTAGTGTAGAGGCAAAGAGCGAGAGCAGTGCACGGGAACATTTTCTTTTTCTCTTCTCTTCATAGCCAGTGTATGTTTTCTATACTAAATTTTACTTCAGTCGTGTGGTTTAAAGCACACTACTGTTTTACTAGTAGATGTGATTAATGTCTGTAACTTTTCCTGTGAATGTCATCATCAACATCATCATAATCAGCCTTAAGACATCTACTGTTTGAAATGGGCTTTGAACGGCTGCACTTTGAGCGTCTTGACTGCCAGCGGTTTTTCACTAGGAGGGGCCAGCCTACGCTGATTCTTCCAATTTGTGATCACCACTTGAAAACCTTTCTTCTCCACCAGTCCTGCGAGCTATATGTGCTACCCTATGATTACCGACATTATTTAACAAAAGGGCAGGCCCATTGCCATTTCCATTCCGTTTTTTACTAGGTGGTAGAACTTTTCTGCAAAGTAAAGTAGGTAGGTTTGCCAGTAGGTTTACCACTGCTTTGCCAGTTCTTCTGCCGCCAAGCAGTATTGCGCAAGCACTACCGTGTTCCGGTTTGAAGGGCGTTGTAGCTAGTGAAATTACTGGGCAATTGAGACTTTATGATCTGATCTTACAGTCGAGTGATCTTATTACCAGGCTGTGCTGTGTGTTATATTTTAGAGTTCCGAGTGACACTGCTCTGTTATGGGCGGCCGTATCGCCTAACATCAGGTGAACGACTAGCTCGTCACATCATTTGTTAACATAAAAAAAACAACTACTAATTATTGTGAAAGCTGTCGGTGACTTATGTTCTCCTGCGGATCTCTTTGCTGCAGATTATACTTGCAATAACCTATTCGACTTTGACATAGAATACTTAAAAAATTTGTTAAACAATTATTGTTTATTTATTGTATTATTTTCATCTCCTACCAAAATACAAATACACTAGGTCTTGCTACTCTTGCTACATATACATTACTTCCCAGAATCGATCCTTTCTGTGGCCCATTTTGACCCAGTTCTCACAACCGTGCCGGTGTCACCCGGCCTCCAACGTACTTTCCTGGATGAATTGTTAATAAGCTTTCGATACGGCCAGAAATTTTGTAATATTACACAACGGTTTTTTTTTGCACCAACGGCAATATACTAGGAAACGCGCATTGTAAATGACTGCAACAATAAAGTGCTACGATTTCTTGTTTAGGTTATTTTACGAAACTGTACCGGTTAATGTCTATAATACGACTGTCTCTAGTTCTCGACAGAGATAGGATACTTTTATCCCGTAATACGAAAATTACAATACAATTTAGTAAGATAAATGACGGCTAAACTCACGTCAGTTAAAAAGTCGAAATTACTCCGACCAGGTTTCGGACATATTCGATGTACTTCTTCTGGGAGCCAGTTACTAACGGAGTAATTTCGACTTTTTTATTGACGTGAGTTTAGCTGTTACTTATCTAATAAAATGTGTCATACTCACAATAGTTTTCAAACTAAAATTACAACACAAGTTGAAACCGCACGAATCGTCTTTATACAGAGAGTAGATACTAGATCGTGATGTTCGATAATTGTGCCACAGGAACATTCGATCGGGATAAATAGTATCCTATGTGTTAATCCAGGTTATAAACTATCTGTGTTCCAAATACCCACATGTTTAAGAAATGGACAAATTAGAAATGGACAAGTGGTATATAAACCGGAGGGATAATAAGCAACTTCAACCAAAAAATCAAGTATAATCAAAGTACCAGCATAAATGTAAAAAGAGCAAGAATAATTAAATTGACGCTATTTGGTTGGTAAGGTAATGTGCGATGTACTGCGTGCGGATCGCTTCTGATGACGGTCACGGATGATATCTACCTGCTAATCTGCCACAACCTCTTTTTTATCTTTTTATAGTTAGGGCTGGATGTTTTGCTGAAATCAAAATAAACATAGATTGGAATTTTTAGGCTCTCATATTCTCCCCATTTTAATTGGATCCACCTACACCACACACAACATAACGCCAAAAGCACTGAGACGAAAATAATCTAATGTACATAAGCTATCAGCAAAAACGACGCTTGAATTAAAAATTTAATATACAAATTTGAGGTTTGCAACTATACAAATGAACGACAATTATTTCTGTTTGCTAATAGTATTTGATCTTCAAGTTCCCGTTGTTAAAACAGGAACGTTGGTTCATCATCATCACGAAACTGAGTTGGTCAACAGCTGGCTATATGCCTCACGTGGAACTAGAAATTTGGTTTGATGTTTGTAAAATAGTTTTATAACACTTCTTATGCAAGAAAATGTTCATCGACGTGATCCGCGTGGTAGAAGATGTATATCGATTTTAATAGCTCAGAGAAGATCGAAAAATGTGTATACTGGACAAGTTTTTATAAAATACGAAACTACTTTAGCTACGACGGTACGTAGGCATTGTCTCCAATACCTACCTACTAGATCCGCACCAAAGCTTAATGTAAATACGCCATTATCATTTTCCAATTTGATTTCTAATTTAACATTCCCTTTCAAACGGATATCAACACAAGTATTCTGGAAATAAATTGATGGCATCTATTGAACTGCTAAATGATTCAGGATGGCTTGTTGTATCTTCTGTAACCATAGCAACGACCTGGTTCGACTCCCGGCCAAGGAAAACCCTGTATTGATGAATGGTCAATACAGGGTTTTCCTTGACTGGCTGAATTGGAATTTAGTCTCTTTTTCTTGATCTAAATTCTGTGTTTTATTTATGACCCTCTTTTTACCTACAATATTACTTTTTCTTCAATTATTATTTATTTTAAGTTCTTATGTAGTTTAGTTTTTTTTTCTTTTTCCGAAGTTCAATTATATATGTAATATTTTTTTGTGTATTGTTGTGTAAATTAAATAAATTTAAGTCTCTTTGTAGTTTTACTTTGAACATTGGGTAATCCTTTACTAGGTGCATGATCTTTTTTCACTCTGGTGGCGAATCATTGAATGGATCTATTGAAATGAAAGTTACACGTTTCATATATGATAAGCTTCACTGTCTCACTTCGCTGTCTGATATTTTTTTTATGTTAATATTACTTAGTAGAGATGGTTCAGCGATTTCAATTAAAATGATCTGTTTGGGCCTTTTAAAGTCTTAAAAAGCTGATCTATGGTACGCCTATTAATAAATACTTTATGGATATTATCTAGCCCATACAGCCTCCCGGAATTAATGTACAGAGTTTCGTTTGCTTTAACAAAGTGTTGTTAAGGGTATCTAGTTGCTTCAAAAGATGTTGAGTTTGTATCAACGTTTCGTTTTGTAGTGTTGATAGCTCCATGACTCTAAGTGGATTGGGCTTGTCTTGGTTAGCTTGGTTATCTTGGTTTGATTGGTCTGTTGGATTTGCTTGGTTGGCTTGGTTTGCTTGATTCTCTTGATTCTCTTGGTTGGCTTGGTTGGCTTGGTTTGCTTGATTCTCGTGGTTGGCTTGGTTTGCTTGATTTGCTTGATTTTCTTGGTTGCCTTGGTTTTCTTGATTCTCTTGGTTTGCTTGGTTGGCTTGGTTTGCTTGATTCTCTTGGTTTGCTTGGTTTCCTTGGTTGGCTTGGTTTGCTTGGTTGGCGTTTAGGTTATCTTGAGTTATTTTATTTATTGTTTTTGTTTGGTTTATTGTTGATATTTTATCTAAGCCTGCGTTTATAATAGCATCGCTGATGCTCTTGGGTAGCTTGACTAAAAAATCATTCATTGGCAAGCCCATTGCCTCCAAAATATCTGCCAAACTTGGCATCTCATATTTCGGGATGTTATGGTATTGGTAAACCCAGAAAACACCTAAAGTAGCTAATAAGCCACTCACCACACTGAAAAGTTAAACATAACTCGTTGTTATTAAAATCACCTGAAACATATTTAAAGCGTATAGTTAGTAGTATTTAGTAGTAGTTGTTATATTATTGTAGTAGTTAGTTAGTTAACATAATAAACATCACTTGCTCATTAAAATAATAAAGTTATTATCTTGAGTAGCGCTTTCCTTGATAAATTGCTTTAACTTCATTATAATGATGGATTATTACATCTAATAAGATGTGATTGCATGATTACGTACATGTAAAATAAATCAGGAAAACCAAAGAATCGCAATTAATACAGAGTGTTTTATCTAGTTTTTAATTATAACACTGTTTGTTTATGGAAAGTTTGTCGAAAATTTTATTATAAGTAATTCGTTTCTGGTAATAAAAAGTAATGCTTACCTAACAATCATCGTTAATAAAAAAATAACTTTCACGGTCAAAATCAAAACCGAGTCCACGTTTCACTGTGGCACTGATACGCGTTAAGTTGGCTCAAGTTCTTTTAAACATTACTTGATGACAGGTTAAGAAATATAAAGTACGTGGTACACTGCAGTCGAGGTATAATTGGTTGAGCTAAATTTTATAATCCCCAAGCGATTAAAATTGGTAAAGCAAAGATTTGTCGTTTGTCGACCATATTTAAAAAAAACGAGTGTATGCGCTATTATAGACGACACGACTGCAGTAAAACTTCTTCAGCTCCATCTATCGGCCGGTTTAACTTTGCTTTGTATAATGTTAATGTCGTCATCTTGACAAAATTGTAAACTGTCATTTTACCGGACATACCAATATAATAATACCAATTTTTAACTTTGTTATGTTGACAATGGAGATCTACGTTAACCAACAACTTTAAACTTCGTTACAGAAACATAAGCATTGTGCATACACCACGAGCAAACCAGCTTCCGCAAGCAGCACCCGTTCACGAGCTTGACGCATGTTTCAGCCATCGCCTTCCTCGGCCATGTTTGAGGGAAGAGGGCGACCCGACCCACGACGCGCCGCAAGAAGAAGCTTTTTAGTGAGCGTGAATGCTCTATTAATTATTTGTAATGTTATGAAGATCTCCTGTACCTATCTATGCAGCTGTAGGTATGTGATAGGCCTTACTTTAACAATGCCGCGTGTTGATCAAACAAAGAATAGGATGAAGTTGTTTTCCAACCACATCCATAGAGGTAGTTTACTACCCAACTTCCTCTGTAGGAACTCAACATCAGCTGGAAGACGTCCGCTGCTGAACGTAGGCCTCCCCCATAAAACGCCACTATGGACGTTTATCATAGGGGGGCTTTGTTACAATCAATACGCTTGGCAGGCGGCAATTTACAAATTTAATGTCAAGATGGCCAAATTAACATTGAACAAAGCGAAAACAAAGTTATACCGGCCGATAGATGGAGCTAAACTAAAGAATTTTTACTTTAGTCGTGTGGTCTACACCACGGGTGTGGGCACACCCGTTTTTTTTATATGATGCTCGTTAAATCCAGACGTTCTCGTCTCATTGCATTGTCATTATGATCAATATTAAATATAATATTATAGAAACTGACGTGAGTAGTACTCATAACTACAACTATTACACGGCTAACACACACGAGATACAGTCGAATAACTAATATTATATTATTATAATATATATAATAACCAGTCGAATTCGACTGGTTATTGAGTGTTAGCCGTGTAATAGTTGTAATATGAAATAGTTGTTTTTTTTTATATTTAGTAGTTTTTGTTATAAGAAATAAGAATACCCCTTTTCCTATAACAAAAACTTAAAGAATTAAATCTCCGTAGCGATCTTGTTCTATATGTAATTTATTTGTGAGTAATGGTGTTTTATTTAACTTTTCAGCGTTATTGTCATTACTAGGTATTTTAACGTAGTAGGTACTTTAACTTAATATTTTAAATATGATTTTCTATCAATTAACAACAGTTAATTTATAGAAAATGATATTAAAAACCGAGAACATATAATAAGTAGTAAGTAATAAGTAATTATTTAATCAGAAATATGATATTTTTATTATTATAACATTTTTAACATACTGCTTACATAGTCAGTCTGGTTGTACAGCTCACGCCATCTAGTGCGTCAGTACGGCGATATTAAATACGTAGCATGTCGCGACATCTAGCGAGTCACTTTAACACTGCATCAGAGCTCTACTAAGTTGTATGATAACAAGGTTTAATAGAATTATCATAGGTAACGCTAGTAACCACAAAATTTGTAATGGAAGGGAATTTGGATTGGAACCATCTATACTCTGTGACAGAAAATATTGAACCTAAGATAAGCGAGCTATCAAATCTAATCATTAGTATATTGTAAGATTATTTCTATTTTAATGGCTCTAACTTTAAATATAAACCAAGTAAGAGTGTGAATACTAGGTAGGTAGGTATATCTACAACATAGAAATCTAAATAGTAAAGCACTTAGATTTCTATAAATATTGTTATTATCATACCTCGTTTTTCATTATATTAATGTAGGTAGGCAATATAATTTATATATTATATTATATATTATATTTATATCCAGACTAAATAATTGTAAGTACCAAACATTATTAATAATATACCTATTTAGGCAGGTCCTACTTTATATCGTACAGATTTGTCAAAATTTTTTCAAAAATATTTATGTATTTAATAAGTAATTTCCCAAAGACTGCTACATCAATACAGGTGAAACCATTAACAGCTCCAATAGGGACTGTTGGACATTGGTAACTAACTTGATGGTGAGTGACCAATTCAAACAAAAACGAAAAACAATAGAAAAATAACATAAAGCCATTCTTCTTTATTATTCTTCGTTCTTGGAACTAGCGACAGAGTGCCACTGTAACAGCCTTTGATACCTTTGTTTCTCCTTCCTTTGATATTGTACAAATCAGGACCAAAGCTGTAAATAAATTGAGACAAGTGTACCTTCGTCATACCTGACCAGTCAAAGGAACTAAGCTCAACAGAAGCTCATAAAAAGTAAATATTTTGGTCAGCGATTGTTGAAAAGACTGTACAACCCTGTGGGGTGCTGAAGGTTGAAATTGATTAGGAATTGAATACGTTTTGTTAGAGAAGCTAGCGGGGTAAAATAAAAACTAAAGGAGCTCCAAACACCTTCGTTTATGTTATCTAATCTTATCTAATCAAAATATACAACTGAAAATTACGCTGTAAATAATTTTCCTCGAGCATTCCAATTTAATCAGTCCTTGTTTACGATTTATGATTTTGTTGATTGTGATATGTTTATCTGTGGCAATGTTCTTAGTCTATGGTTTTAGTTTTTATTTAATATAATTTATGTTACTCTGTGCCGATTCTTTCGTAAAAAAAAATGGAAATAAGTTGGGAGTTTTGCCGGGAAAACGAAAAAGATCGCGTCGCCGCATTGTATTATTTTCCAAAATCATTAACTTGAAAAATTATCAGTTACTTGACACTGGCTAAATACACAAAAGTGTGGAGCCATAACATAAAAACAAAAAAAAAGAAATAAAAGTTTTGGCGGGAAAACGAAAAAAATCGTGTCACCGCATTGTATTAATTACCAAAATTTGTATTATTTTCAGTGTTAGTACATATAATTGGTGGCATTTTATTCGTTAAGTGCTGCACTACAGGCATGAGTGTGGGAAAGTGGTATAATGATGGTGAAACGTATCTTTTCGTGTTGTTTCCAAAACTCCATAGAAGCTTCTGGTAAAGTTGCCACCACTTTACTAGGAGTATGACTTGACTAGACTAGACTATGACTTGACTTGGTGACTAGGTCTGTGCTTGGCTTGATACATACAACATAACATATGTATAATATAATTAACTTGAAAAATTAATTACTTGACACTGGCTGAATACACAAAAGCGTGGAGCCAAAACTAAACAAAAATACAAATTAGTCCTCAATAATTTTTTCATTGTAATTACATCAACACTTATTCATTTAGGTCCGTATTACAGAACGATGCTCAGTCATCGATCAGTGCTCAAGCAGAGATTTCATTCATAAAGTAATCAATTAATGAATGAAATCTCTGTTTGAGCACCGATCGACGACTGAGCATCGTTCTATAATACGGACCTTAGACGCCTGCTGCTAAAATTAACTTTGGCTAGTCTTAAATCAATGTTGCTTATTATGATACCACATATCAAACAAAATGTTGTCTTCTGACAATCTTTAACAATTTAAGGACGGTTAATTAGTTACTCATGTATAAAACAAAGATCGCTCGTTTAATATTATGACATTATACAAATCGACATAATACTGTGTCCATTTTAAATCCGTCTGTATTGCTGTTAAAGCTGTCGAGATAGCTTCGCAATGCTCCTGTCTGTGCTAAAATATTTACAGAATCTTTGCTGTCATCACAATCAGGTGCGACCAATCAGACCGCCCACCTGTCTATTATCTACCTTTACCTTTTGAGTTTTTTTATACAATTGCGCAAAGGTGTTTAAATATGGAACAATAGCAACAAGTAACTGCAGGGGTCGTCATACAAACGGAAAACAGAAGTCAGACGAATTAGGTTTGAGACTGAAAAAATGTTTTGATATTTACTTCAAAAGTTTTTTTTTACTTAAAGCCTTTATTATATTACTGGCGCAACTATTTTAAGCAGTTCGATTTATGAAGCGTATAGCGTACACACATATAGTAAGTATACACTAATTTTCTTAAGGCTTTAACTTTAATTTATTTTTTTATATATAAAACTAAATATAAACTGCCATCGGTATCCATAACCGAATATCCATTGAGATATTCTATTCTTTGGCGAGTGTTATAAGTTAGTTAAAAATAACACAAATGTGATGTTTCCAGTGGCGACTGGAGTCCACAATTAAATATTACTATTAATAAATGTTAATATTTGTGTACAACTTATTTATATTTATTTATATGTGTATGTCCCCGGTAAGTATATTATGTGACACAACAATACACATATACTTACCGGGGGATACCTCAGCTATTACTTACTCGACTACGACGAAGAAAAAAGGAGGGTTATCATTTAACCGGTATGTATGTTCATCTGTTCCCGTTCATAATAAAGTGATGTTTGGAGGATAAATGTGTAAAATCTGACTTTACCTGATGGTTTATAATCACTTACCACTTACAGGAAGGCGGCATATCGACCGCGGCCATAATAATTATCCTCTGAAAATCACTTTGAATATGTATTACATACCTATATTAAAAGTACGTTTGAGTTGTTTTTTAAAATAAAAGATGAATACTGAATAGTTGGTACATATAAAGATAACTCTTTATTATCTCACCAATGAAATTTACATAAATACAGGAATAAAATAAATCTTACTATCCTACTACTGCAACAAGGGGCAGTCTTATCGCTAGTAGCGATCTCTTCTATAATACATAATAATATCAGAGATAATGTTTTATTGTTTCACATTTTTAGTGCGTGATGTTTCAGTGGTCGCGTTTTGACTTTTGAACTTACATTTATACTCGTCAAAACAGTCGCAGTTGATAAATTCTCAACTAAATCAATATCTTAAACCATAATAACTCTCATAAGTATTTTTGCATTTTCTAGTCCATGAGATTAGACAGAGATACCCTAGAAAATCTAAGCCACTCTCTTCAATAGTTACATTTAAATACAAAGACGAATGAACGATCAACGGTGAATCGCATGTTTAGAGTTTTGCATAATTCGTCAATCTATCTCGAGGTATCAAAGTAACTCATCTCCTATGTATATTATTCTGAAAATTTGTAGATATTGCAGTAATCAATATTAAGTAATAAAAAAATAAAAAAGGAGAACTTAACTGACCACTACCAGTAAGCAACATGTCCTATATGCTAGCAACATTGCCACGTTGAATGGCAATGCTCAATCAATCTTTGGGCAAAAGGGAGGCTAGAATTTTGGTCACGTGTAGTAGTGACCCAAAATTTGTATTTTGAGTGCTGCACTATATTCTAATCAAGAAGATTTCAGATACAGTATACCAATTACAATTACAAAATATTTGTTATATATTATTATATATATTATTTATGTCAATAAACATTTTTGCATTTGTATTTGTAATAAAAAAAAGTATGCCACCAATTTATCGGTCCAGCTCTATTAATAGTGCAAAGAATGGTCTTATTAAAGAGAGATGATAGAATATTTGTTTGAAATAGACAAGTTGGCAGCGCTAACTTGCAGTAATGAGAGGTAATAAAATATTTATATGCTCAGTAGAAAAATACCTAATTTCCCGCAGCTTTGGCAAGTGCGAGGAGAGCACCTTTGTGTACCGTAGGAAATGCCGGAGACCTCTGCCATGCATCGAGGTAGACCACTGGGGGGTTTTAGTGAGTGGACTCACGTGACCTGACATCCCCATTGCAGCCAGCATCTTTGAAAGATTTTCCTCTTCTCTTCAAATAAAGGGAGGTACCTAATTTAACTGTCACCCCATTTCAATAACTAGCGAATCAAAGTGTGTCTCCGCGCGTACCTAATGGATGCCGCGCTCTGCTTTGTCACCGGACGGGGCCCGTTTGCGAGTTACACCAAAACTACTTACCTTTAAGGTGGTTGCACACTCAGCTTATGAAATTTAGTATTGGAACTTCTAAATCAAGCACAAGTCTAAACATGTATGGAGTAAAGCTGGAGCGTGTCTTTAATAATGTATTATGCAGCTTAGTGTTCCGGAAAAGTTTAACTGAAAGCTTATACATTGAATTGTGACACTAGGGCTATAACCTCTTGTATATAAGAGGTTATAGCCCTAGTGTCACAATCATGAGGAGTGATTAGATTGAGTACGATAAAAAAATAAATGTGCTTTAGACCACACGACTGAAGTAAAATTTATTTAGTTTAGCTCCATCTATCGGCCGGTATAACTTTGTATTTGCTTTGTTTGATGTTAATGTTACCATATTGACAATTGTAAATTGTCATTTTACGGGACATACCAACATAATAATACAAATTTTTAACTTTGATATGTTGACAAGGAAGATCTACGTTAACCAACAACTTTCAACTTCCGTTCGCCTCACCAGCCTACTCTCCAAATCAAGCGTGCGTAAAGTAGTTTTACTTCAAAAAGTTATTCGCGTAATCGTTCTCAGTACATCTCATACCTAAGGTTCCAATGAAATCGAGACAAGTCCGCTCTACTTGCATTTTGGGTTACTCTACTTAAAGCCTGAGCAGACTTTACCAACGACAATAATCGAATATATTCCTTCAATGGTTGCTAAAATTAAACTATTTTAAGTGATTACAATGATAGTAAGACAAGCTCACTATTTAATGATAGGCTCTGTGGTGTGGTGGTTGATCAGGTCGGCTCATAACCCGGAGGCGGCGGATTCGATTCCCGCGGCAGGACAAGTATTTGTGCACAGAAAAAAAAAGCGCAAATACTTGTTCTGAGTCTGGGTGTTGTAGTACCATAGTCCTCGTAGTTCCTGGGTTAATTATTATTATTATATTATATTATATAAGGAATATAATATAATAATAATAATAACGCCCAACGATTACATACATAGATCCTGGACCCTAACTATGATTCTCTGTGTTTAGGGACCCAGGAACTACGAGGGCCAATGGTCCCACAACACCCAGACACAGAACAAGTATTTGCGATTTTTTTTCTGTGCACAAATACTTGTCCTGCCGCGGGAATCGAACCCGCCCTCTCCGCGTTATGAGCTGATCTGCTCAACCACCACACACAGAGTCTGTCATACATGCTATGCTATAATATGCTATGTTATCGTTCATGGTTCAGCGTTATCAGCTAGGCCATCACGGAATTTGATTGCAACCAATAGAAACAATTATTAGTATGGATATGTCAGTTTCAATGCGTAGTTTAATAGTTGGAAATGTTCAAATTAGGAATTAAATTCTCCTTTTGTATAGCAACTTCATATTCATATTCATTTATTTGCATTTATGTACAATTTATATATTATGTCAGGTCTTAACAACTAGTTTAGTAGGTACATGAACCCTGTAAGGGCGCTTGCAACTGAGTGCAATTAAAAATAAATTTATTGATTTCAATTACTTAATAGATATATCGTCAATATTTAATAATATAATATACTATTTTCAAGCATTTCATTACTTAATTATTTGATTATTCAATTAATTACCTATTAAATATGGCAACTCAATAGGTAATATGCAACTAATCTAATCAATCAATTTATTTTAGTCTTTTTCTGCTACTACCCACTTTTTGCAAAAATAAAAATAAATCCCACTGGTTCAACGTAGATAAGGCAAACAACTTAAGTTTCGTGATCACTGGTTCATCCATAGATATAAGATATAACGAGAATGTTAAATTTTTGTGGTAGGTACTGATTCTGCAGTTACAATGAATATTTTAAAAGTTCTTTGTGCAAACTTTTTTAATGGGTTTTTTTTATTTTGTTTACTTAGCGGGCGTTGTCTGTTCAACAATACAAAACTATTTGTTTACCATTGGGTGATAGTTTTATAAACATGTGGTCCACAGTACCATTGTTTTGACAGATAAAGATTCATGATCACGTGTTCAAAAAACAAGAAAACAAACAAATAACCTTGTGAAACATTAAAAAAAATGGTTAAACAATTATCGGCCTTTCTTTATAATAACAAGAAGTAATTACACATTATTTAGCCTTTAAATTTTTTTACAATTGTTCGCTAACATGTTAAACACGTGCGACATTTACAGCCTTATTAATAAACACGAACTAGCTTTAGACTAGTTACACCATCTTTTGTCTCTTTCGATCCAGCTAAATATTCCAATAGCAAAAAAAGGACACAAGCTGAAGTAACTAATCCGTGACTAATACCCGTTTATTAATAAGGCTGTAACGGCCTTATTAATAAACGGGTATTTAAGTGGAGTTACATTAGTGATCATAAAATAATTATATAGTCCTTATGAGGCACTATATTTTGTTTGAATTAATTTTATGCTGAAGTACGGGATGAAGAGGTGATTCAAGATTAGTTAACTACATAATTGTTTATAATGATTTTCGTTTGATTTTCTAACTTGTAGATACTATGCTAGCCGCCTCTTAAGTATTTTTAATCGTTCAATGGAGACTCCACTAAGTAATTTTTTTGCAATCGACACGAAATTATTTAGTACTTCACAGTCAAGCTTGTTTATCTTATTTTGGATACCTCTCTACATGTGTTTTCTAGTACATCACAGCCAATATTCGAATCACTCAAATAAAAATAGTAATTTAATGCCAAAATTGGACCATTAATTCACGTCATTCCAACCATATAATTATATTTAGCTAACACACTCTATAATTCCAATTAATGTCGTCATATTATTAAAAAATAATAAACACATAATCAAAGGAACTATATTGCGTGCCATCTCAATCAATGCCCACTCTCATCAAACGAGACCTATCAAAATAAGCCGATCCCATAAAACAAACAAAAACGTACGGAACCAACAAAAGAAATATCCAACGGTGAAGTCGGCACTTTGAACAGATTTTATTTTTTGCAGTATTCACAGCGGTTTTGTTTGTACTAAGTACAGTTAATGTCGGTTTAGCGTTAACAAGCGATTGTAGTTAAACTTGCGCGAGTATTCAGCCGCAGTCTCCATGGTTTGGTGTTTGAGCAGGGATCAGCTCATAACTTGAAAATTGCGGGTTCAATTCCCATGACAGAACATGTGTTTGTGCACAAAAAAGCTCAAATGCTTGTAGTGTGTATGGTTGCTGTGAGACCATGGTTCCTGTAGTTCCTGGGTACATTTTTTTTAATATAAAGATATGCATTATATCTAAGTTATGTTTGTCCATACAAAGAATCTTATTTAGGGCTACAAATATCACGTACGTGATCGTTGGTCTATAATTATCAAGAGTATAGCCATAACTCGTTATAGCTTATAAAAATGTCCGAATCTAGATAAGAGTCTAATTTGGCCCACGAATAAACTTGCTAAGGTGAGGACTAGGTTATAAAATGACGTCACTTGGCGTGAACTAGGAACTAACGGTATTTAGATTGAGATTTTTACATCTAGATGTAAAATAGAGCAATATTTAATGTAGCGTATTGATAAAGTAAAAATATTATATTTTATATTTAGCGTATTGACCAAGCAAAATATTAATTACTGCAAATGTATTCTGCCGACAAATCCATCCAGATTGAATCCATCAAGCAGTCATAATCAGATTATTTATTTTATTTAGGCAGGGTAGCGTTTGTGGAGCTAATTTTACTTCCAAAGTCAAAGAGCATTCTTGCAGTCTCCATCATGAGAGAGAGATTGATAAAGATCACATAATTTATACCAAGTTCTATATTTTCAACTAAATACTACAATGATATAATAACTAATACTAAATACTACCTATTACAAAAAACATTTGGACTATACACTAGCCGCGATGACCTATAGAAAGTCCAAATGCTCCACTACCAGACCAGTACTTAGGTAGCTAGTAGTAGTAGTACTTTTATATTGGTTATAGGCAAACCTTTTAGCCACTGCCTCGCCTGGTGTTAACCAATGATGTGATCTAAGATGGGTCATGCTTGCCTGAAGATACCTGTTCACTTAACTTTAAAACTCCCAGGTTATAGTGAACTGGACACAAGGACGCCGGCAAGCTGTACTTTATAGTCTCATCATCCACCCGTTCAAACTTTATCCCGTGTTCCAGCGACATCTATCGCAGAAGAATCCATTAATGATCGTAAATAACAGAAGTCGTCCGTTCTTCGCGGTGCGTGTACGGGTGTGTGGTGCAAGTTATAAGTTTATTGTTTTCCTTCAAAATATTTGTTATGTTGAATTAGTTTACTCAAAAACTATAGCATATACATGGATTCGGCTAGAAAAAAATTTTTTATTGACAACGGATCGTAAAGTGCTTAGTTGCACACAAGTTGCTTAACTTACTAACTGTAACTTGTGTGATTATGTTATTGCTTAATTCAATACATAAATATAATTGCTATAATAACCTTTTTTTGCCTTTAGTTTGGTTTTTATTCTTATTTTAACCAAGGCTAACTTATTACAAGAAGAAAAGAGAGAAAGGTTTGGTATTTTTTCTTATAACATAAGTAATGGCAGAAGACGCTGACTACTGAAAATTTTGTTGTACTAGTTGGTGCATTTATGGCATTTAATGTATGACTTAAAAAAAAATGAAGGTTTATGAATTAGATTCCATTGATTCATGGGTTAATACCATTTATTCTGTAGCTACTTATATTGAAAATCAGGTAAATTATTGTCAGTTTATGGGTGTCAAAAGATCAGCACAAACTCCTTGAACCCGAACCCATAATAATCCAGGAACACACAAAAAATGTACACCTTATAGTATAAAACTATTTGGAGCTCAATTTTATACATATAATCCAAAATTATTAAAATAGTGAATTTTTGTGTTGTTTGACTTATTTTTACATGACCAAGAAAATTGTCCCAAAGCCTGTGAGTTAGCCCCCGCCAGCCCCGCGGGCCGCGCCAGGCGCACGCTCGGGCACGCGTGCGGAATGCGCGCGCGACAAGCGACACACTTCGATTCTTTGTTGCATTATGTTAGTCGAGTGCCTCGGCGGACATCTGCACAGATCATTAGGAATTAAACACGTGAAATTTATGGAAATTCTAATGCTTGGTTTTGGTTAAGCGGCACATGCGGGCTTATAAATGAACAGCGGAAATTTGTCGTTATTTACTTTTCAAATAATTCATCTACTTACCATGTAGGTATTTCACTGGAAACGTAAAAATGGTTTTAATCGTCCCTAAGAGTTGTCACTTATAAATTACCATCGAAGTTTGTTATCTTTTCTTTCTAAAAAGGGTTTCAAAAGTTCCCAAACAAAAGGCGTCAACGCATCATCAGCGCCCCTAGTGTTGCAGATGTCCATAACGATGGTCACAGTTCATCAGTTGGACAGAACGCAGACGGTTAAACTTTGTAATAATATTTAGATATTATTAAATATTATGCTAAGTACCTATGTCTTTATCTTTTTTGATCTCGTTCAACCGTCCATCTGTGTTCTATGGGCGTCTCCAGGCCTACAAAGTAAATAAATATACCTGTACCTCAGTATTTATTCGTATTAGGGTCTCAGACACTTGAAAATATCAGTCCAAAATGACTATGTCAAACTCCCATTAAGAAATGACGATAGCATAACTACCTACCTTTTTTCTAAGATCAGTTTTCATCACAATCTATAAATCATTGCCAACCAAATTCACGCCTAAAAACATTTCATTCCAAACGTCATACCAGCTTCGTCACGGTCCTACCTAATTGCAGGTGCAACACAAACAAATTCACCGACTTCTGTCTACGGCAAGATGCAAAATCGAGTTGGTCAGTTATACACGCTATAAAGGATAAATGAAAAAAAAAAACCCTTTGTTCTAAAACCTTTGTTAATTTTATTTGCCGGGTCAAAGAAAGTAATAAAACTTTATTGCGCTCCGTTTCAATCCGGTTTAGTTACGGAAATGTTTATGGTGATGATGACAATGTTGTGTTTTTAACGGTGTTTGCTGTTGGACTCTACCGACCTATACAGCGTTAGGGGTTTGGCTCTACCGACCTTTACAGCGTCACCAGGCGGATTGTGGCATCGTTATTGACATGATTTTGGCTTAGAGTCATTGACATATACAAAAATATTACTTCGTATTTATGCTTGAACGCTTGAGACATGGTTTAGAAGAGATAAATAAATGCTTAAACAAAAGAGGAGTCATCACTTCCAAAAATTTATTGATAAGTTAAGGATTACTACACCAATTTTTTTCAGATGTACTGTTTGCGAAATATCGGCCGTCAAAAGTTTGCAAAGTTTCATATTAATTCAAACTAGTTTTCATACTAAGAAACTTAATCAGTTTCATTTTTCTTTTCTGTTTTTATGTAAACTGAAGCTTGTTTGGATTATTATGACAGAATATTGAATATTAGAATATTTGTGAAGTTATTTGTTGAAAGTTTTTTAGGACAGTGTTTTCGAGGGTTTAATTTGATTTCTATGAAAATGTCGCAATGTGCTATTGATATGGAGGATAAAAATAAAATAAAATAATTATTAATAAATGAAACTTGAGAAATTATCATTTACTTGACACTGGCTAAATACACAAAAGGGTGGAGCTAAACAATAAAAAAAATGCGTAGTTCAGATCCCAACACAATGGCAGTAAAAATATATAATAAAATCCCGAAAGTAATTCTCGCTCAAGAAAAAGACTCGAAAAAAGAATTTTTGGATAGAAGATACAATATCGTTTTTAGAAAAAGTTCAAATGTAATTCACACTTTCAATAATTAAAAAGTATTTTAAAATAGTTGCACCGTAAAATGTGACGTTCAAAAACGCAAAAACCAAATAAGCTAATGGAAGTTTCGAAGACAATTCAAATTCAAATGAATACGGCCGTAAATTTCTGATTTTGCAAATGTTGGCCATAATTATAAGTCAATAGTAAGTTTATGTAAAATATATTATTCATAAACGCACACATAATAAAGAGATTATGTGTGACACAGATATACCACATCAACGTTGTAAAAATTTATACTGCCATAACATATATCATTATTTATACGCACAATATGGAATGGGAAAAACACCTAATCACCATGAACCTACTTACAAACTGGTATGGTACCGGTTATATCCGGTTACTATGGCAACAGGTAAGAAGTTAATACACTTCTACTATTAAATATAGAAGTAAAAATACGTAAATAAATACGGTATGAATTTCTGTGATTGTTGTACAAAGTAAAGCGACTCCACACGACTGATAATATAAAATCTTGCATGTCACGAAACTTCGCACGTCATATCTAGTAAGCAACAGCCTAGGACAGCCTCTGTGGTGTGGTAGTTGAGCAGGTCGGCTTATAAGCCAGAGGCGGCGGGTTTGATTCCCGCGGCAGGACAAGTATTTGTGCACAGAAAAAAAGCGCAAATACTTGTTCTGATCCGGGTGTTGTGGGACCATGATCCTCGTAGTTCCACACACAGGGAATCCTAGATCTATGTATGTGATCGATGGGCATTATTATTATTATTATTATATGACTTCTAGGCGGTGACATAGGGGTGGTGATCACGAAACTTTGATTGCAATGCAACAGAAGAAAATTCCATACTAACTATGCACATAAACTGCGTACTGAAACTGTCTAATCCATAAAAATCAATGTTTCCATTGGTTTCATTCTAGTTACGTGATCGCCCAGCTGGTCAAAAAAGTCTCATATGACCAGTAACACCACTACAATGATCTGGATCATTCCGAGAGTCAAATGTAAGCTAGAGTAATTCATTAACCACTAGGTTATAAAGTAACGGACTTGTCAACCGAGTGATTGATTTCCGCCGATCAGTGGGTGTTAATTACGATACTATGACCAATGATCGACAATTCATCTCAATTTGTAGAGCAAACGCCTTGCTCGCGGGTGCTGGACAAATCACAGTGGGTTTGTGACAACAATTGGTTTTCTATCACTTTTCTCTAGACCTGATATCGCACTTACACTGTAGATAACACGGCCGAAAATGGCACAACGGTAAATCTGATTAAGAGCCGAATTTTCGCTCTGGCTTTCAATCGATAGTTCATATTTACCGATTGACAATATTAATCCGAGCAATAAAATGTTGTACATTATACAATTGTAGTTTATTAAATACGTTATTAAATAAGATATTACCTACTTACATACTTATCCCGTTCATGTGTGTTTTGTTTGTTGTAACTTTAACTTTGATGGCTATAATATGAATCCAATCTGACATTTAATAAGAAGCAAGCTATTAAATTAAAAGTAGACAAAATTATCGATTGCTGTAGATAAAAAATAACACTCAATACCCAATTATCACAAACAGCGTCGTTCTAAAGTTATTCCCGCCGCACAAGCCCAGAGCACGCGTTGAAGTCTTTTCTTAGAAACATGATAATAAAAGCTTAGGCATCGGTCGCGTCAGTCGCCGTGTCGATGTCGTGCTGAGATTTTATAACTTTCCATAACATAGCCCAGCACAGTTTGACAGCCTCTGTGGTATGGTGGTTGAGCAGGTCGGCACATAACCGAGAGGGTTCGATTCCCACGGCATACAAGTATTTGTGCACAAAAAAGCGCAATTACTTATTCTGTGTCTGGGTGTTGTGGTTGTGGGACCATGGTCTTCGTAGTTTCTGGGTCCCTAGTTAGGGTCCAGGATCTATGTATGTGATCGTTAGGCGTTATTATTATTGTATATAAGAATTTCACAACTTATTCCTATAGTTGTTCCCTATTTTTGATAAATTAAAGTGTAACGTTGTCTGTTTGTGTGTTTCTGTTTCTGAAACGATTTGCATGAACATATTGTTTCACTACCGAGACTAACATAATCTTTTTATCCTGTAAAATGAAGAACGCCTGCGAAAAACGGAAATTTCGCAGGTTTCGTAACTGTGATTTTTTTATAAGTGCGTAACTGTATTTTATAGCAGGGCACACGAACCTTCAACCGCAAAACAAAACCAACATGTCAAACTCAAACCATCACTTAACATCCATCACGTAACCAGTTAAACACGTTGACATCGATCATAAATAGGGCAGCCACGGAAAAGCGCCAAACAAAGAACTAGTTTTAAGTTAAAAAACAAACAAATGGACACGAGAGAAGACTAGTTGGATTCTCGGCATTCCTCGCGAATTTTCGGCAAAAACTGTTGGTTCGTGGTCGTGTGATCGTGTCCCACTTTTGAACCGTTAGTGACTAAAGTGGGACAGTATTTGGGGACAGAGCGGACCCCTGGGAGTGGGGACGAATGACGCTGTATTGTGCAATCGTGATTTTAGCACGTAGCCACGTCGGCGTCGGCGTACGCCAGGTTTTAGGAGCTAACAGTTATTATATTGTAGGTCAAGTTGAATCAATGGATGATGAGATCGAGGTGCGGTCGCACTGTAAGCGAACAATTTATTTGTGTAATATCAAATAGTATACAAACATATACTTGATACAGTTAGTCTTATGGAAGAAAATAATAATTATTTTTTATAGATAACGGAGACTAACTTTGTATTATTTTTGATTCGTTGTTTTATAAAATAATACTCTCATAAAATTTTAGCTTACTGTTTATTTTATAATAGTCTATTAAAATTGGTACGGTAATGCCAATTACATTTATTTAGTGACATTTAATAACGACAATAAAAAACACAATACAATTAAATTAATAATGATTTTAACCTTTATTGCAATTAATTCTATTGATTAAAATAAATGATAGTTAATTAATGGACCAATGATGATTTCAATATGCTGTCAATTATTGGACAATAATGAATAAATTTTATTTCTTTCTAAAATTCATTCAGCAAATTCAATTCAGCGGTGCCAACCCACCGCTGGTAGCATTTGAATTGTCTATACTCTATACAGTTCAAAAGTTAGTAGTGAGTAGTGTACACAATTACATTTCGCAGTAGTTATTAACTGTAGTAAAGGTTGCCTGGAAGAGATCGCTTTTAGTGATAAGGCCGCCCATTGTATTACCAACTATAAGTTATTATGTAAAATTAATTTAAGCATGTGGTATGCAATAAAGAGTTTTGTATTGTATTGTATTGTATTGTACCTACTAGGTACAGTTAATAATAGTTAGTTTACTTAGTTTAATTTAATTTACTTAGTTTAATAATTCATCATCAGACTTGTATGTTTGAGTATTTTTGATAGCCTCTGCGATGTGGTGGTTGAGCAGGTCAGCTCATAGTCGGGAGGCGGCGGGTTCAAATCCCGCGACAGAGCAAGTATGTGTGCACAGAAAAAAAAGCGTGAATACTTGTTCTGAGTCTGGGTGTTGTGGGACCATGGTCCCAGTGATTCCTGGGTCCCTAGACACAGGGAATCCTAGTTAGGGTTCAGGATCTATGTATGTGATCGTTAGGCGTTATTATTATTATTTATTATTTCAATAATAATTCATTATTATAATATAACTGTCCTCACCCGCAGTCGCGCCGCACCTCGCTCACGGTCGCACCACACCCCACCCGCACAGGCACCAACAAGTCGCGAGCGAGCATTTTTTGCGCGGATCTATGTAAAGACATCAGTCATCTACTTATTTATACTCGTACGCTTTTTTCATTCTTGTTCTTTTTTATTAACGTTTTTTCCCGCTCATTGCTTTATATTGCTACTAGCGGCCCGGCCCCGACTTCGCACGTTTTATATTCAAACTTTAAAAACTGTATTTTTGCGTTTGCCTTATAAACCAATTAGGCTTATGTTATACACGTATATTCAACTGACTTCAAAAAAGGAAGAGGTTCTCCATTCGCATCTATGTATTTTGTGGTCGTGTGGTCTAAAACATACTCGTTTTTTAAATTAAATTTAAATCGGTCAATAAACTTGAGTTTATCCACAGAGCAGGAAAATGCGAGGGTTTTTTCCTGTTCGGTGAGATTGACAATGACATCTTACAGATTGACAGACTGTCCAATTTTTATGGTTTGATGATGTTGATTTGATATAGATGTAGTGTCGTAGATTAATATTAAGTTGCGAAGTACCTACACGGGTGATAATAGAGTGATACATTTATTGAACTCTACGCGCGAGCACCTACCGTAGGATGTAGTCTATTGAAATTTACTGTTGCAAATGGCGAGATGGAAGCTCATGACTTTCAATAAGTAGGTAACTAATTAAATCGTAGACAGTTGAAGCCAGATCAAGAAAAAACGTTAGTTTTCATCGTTAGTTAACTCATATCAAGCAAAGTAGAATTTCATGAATGTTTATGGACTTAATGTATTGGAAGCAAGATTTAACAGTTGACCCAGTTATGAAAAGTTTTAAAAAGATTTACATTATATATACAGAAATAAAAGAGTATGCTTTAGACCACACGGCTAAAGTAAAACTTCTTTAGCTCCATCTATCGGCTGTATAACTTTGTTTTTGCTTTTTTTAAATTTAATGTCGCCATCTGGGCAATTGGAGGTTTGAGAATAAAAAGGGTTTAACTGTCAAATTGATAGTTTCGAGAAAATTGACTTTAAATTTCAACGGCTTCATTTTAATGTAAAGTGCTTCTAAGGTAATAGAAAAGGTGTATGTAAGTTTCAGTTGCTTGAAAATGTATTTATTCTATTTTAAAATACTGAATATAGTAGTAAGTCATACAATTACAATAAATTAAAAATATAATATAATAAAATAATTCTAATGACGTTTTTATGCTAAGCGAACTGTATTCCTATGACAGATAAACGGTTTTTAGATTCAAAATCTCGAGATTTAAGCCTCATTTCGGCATTTTGAGAATGTATTATTGTGGATAATTTCACGCTGAATCCAAGGACACCCATAAGTCAATTTGTGAAAAAAATCAGTATTATTCTCAGTAGTTAGTATATCAGTAATTGTAAATTGTCATTTTACCCGACACAGTAACATAATTATACAAATTTTTAGTTTTGTTATGTTAACAATGATGATCTACGTGAACCATTACGACCTACTGTTTTGCCCCTACAGTAATAATACGAAACGTATCTCTGATTTTCTGTCTTTACTAACTTATAATAATATATCCCTCTCAACTTCTGTTCGCCTCGTCATGCATTCACCAGCTTACTCCTTAAGTCAATAAATCTTACTTAAAGAAATGCGAACAGCGTAATGAAGTTTTACTTTTAAAAAATAAACTGCAACTTTTTTTTGCTTGTATTTATACCCTAAACAGAACAGAACAAGTTATTACCACTCGTCATGACAGCACAATTATCATATCAAAATTATCACTTCAGTGACTTGTCCGAAGAACGACCAACATCTGGGGTCTATGTAAGATCTTTCAGTAGAGCTTGAGACAGTTCAGTTGCTAATAAAAGTAAAACAAGGGGGTGTGCGGTGGCGACACCGGATCGGATCCATGTTAGTAGGCCGCCGCGAGTCGTTAACTTTATGTCGAATTTAATGACTAGATAGTACTCCGGTATCCGATACTGGTATTTGGTATCACAAATACCTACTTGTGATTGTTAAAAAATGTTGTAGGTTCTGTTTAATGAGTAATTTATTTGCCAAATTTAAAATTTAAGTTACAATCCTAAATTTGTCTAAATAAATATTATAAAGTGAAAGGATTTGTTTTTTTTTTGCATTGAATAAGCTATGAAACTACAGGACCAATCAGATATTATTTTCACCAATAGAATTCTATATTATCCCTGATGAATTTAGGTTATAGAATATTTTCAAAAATGTAGGAGTCCGAATGAAAACTTTGATAATGTAACCTAACGTAAATATATCATACCCATGCGAAGCTGGGGCGCGGCGGGCTGCTAGTTGTTTTATAATTTAGATAGTTTTAGAATTACCTATTTAAGGATCTTTAAAAGAATACATGTAAAGAAAACAGTAAGTTAAATATATACATATATCAAGGTAAATTAAATAATATATAAGAATTCTAATTTCTTTAGCATTCGGTCTAGGTACTGTGTTACGTTTGCTATATCCGGTTATCTCCTAAATCCAAACGAAACAAAGATAAACCAATTTAAGTGAAATTTTGTAAGTTGTTCACACTATCAAGACCAATTTAAGGAAGGTAATAAATCCATGGAAAGTAAACCTACACATCCATTAAAAGTGTATTTTTAACCATTGTATTTTCTAAATATCTTTCTCAAACTACTACAAATAAACGTATAAGTATTTTTTTTCCAGTCATAATTTAATTTCATGCAGAAAATTATTATATGAACGGTGATACCGTTGGATTTATAAACGTAAATTATTAAATTGGTTCTCTATTTAAATAGCGAAAAACTTTGATTACCTGACTACGTTTTACAACAAGATAGAACCTGTACAAACCGATACCAATAATAGCAAACTATTCGCACACCATCCATCATTGTAACCACCATCCTCCACAATGTCAGGGCCTCTATGTAAGGCACCTAGTAATCAACTAGGCACTCTACACCAACACATCGCTGAAGCACTTTGTCACACCAAAACATTTGGATTTGCCTCCATGGTTTAAAGGAAAACGAGTGATGCTTACTTTGATAAAGTCTTATAACGTTAGCACATTTTTTTAGTTAATTGCATGAAAGTATATATGAAAAGAGCTATTTGTCATTATAGCGGTTTATGATTTAATTTGATGATTCATATACAACAGTAATATATACGCCACAACAATAGGCTACTTATGAGAAGAAATATGCATGAAGTATTTAGGTACTTTGATTGTACTTAGAGGAAGTACCTACATAATTTAGGCAACTAGTGGGTTGCAGTGAAGTATAGATATAGATAAATATATAGACAGATAGATAGATAGATAGATAGAGAACTCTGTATTGTTCCACCAGTGAAATATAAAAGTATCAAAAAAATCTTATAAACTAGTATTACAATGGGCGGTTTTATCGCTGACAGCGATCTCTTCCAGACGACGATGGTGTATGGCAATTTAAAAGAAATCTAATAACAATAATTAAATAACAAATACCTATTTTTAGTAATAAATATACCTACATCCTAATACTTATATAATCATAATAAACTAATACATATTCTATATTACTTATAAAGCAGAAGATTATGAAATAGCGCAATGACTTAATACAAGTATGAAAGTAAATAATGCCTTTCCACTTTACTTTTAAATATGGACAAGGACTTCGCATGTCTAACATCGGTGGGAAGCGCATTCCACAGGCGAACAGCTTGCACTGTGAAGGATTTATCATAGAATTGGGAAGTATGGACGGGAGACGTGAGCTGGAGAGTTTCAGAGGAACGCAGGGATAAGCAGTGGGTTTGGTGCAGGAATTTGAACCGCTCTATGAGATAGGGAGGAGTGGACGGGATAAATAGAATAGTATAGAGGAGAGATACTTTACTAGGTAGTAAGACTTTTCTGCAAAGTTCATCTAGGTTCTCCGCTTTGCCAGTTATTCTACCGTCAAGCTGTGCAAGCACTGCTGTGTTCCGGTTTGAAGGGCACTGTAGTTAGTGAAATTACTCTTCTCTTGAACACGCCCAGGTCATATTTCGCCTTCTGCGAGAACATTTCTTTTGAATCTGTTGTAATTTTAAAATTTATTTTACAAAATGTCTAGATGATAATAGAGAATAGAGAGAGAAAAATAAATGATCTAGTCGTTTACCTGATGTTAAGTGACACAGCTGACCATATCAGTTGCACTGTCACTAGGAACTCTATTATAAGTAGAGCTTCTCGTGACACTGCACTGCGCACGTTATTCTGAGACATCAGCACAGTCTGGTAATAAGATTACTAGACTGTGAGAGTGGGTCATAAAGTCTCATTTGCCTAGTGATTTCATGGCGGCAGAATAACTGGCAAACGGGTGGTACCTACCTAGGACGAACTTCGGATATTTTAATTTACACGTGGCTTAAATGACGTAATTATTTTCAGTGAAGCACTTAACGTTATCTACCGCTTAGTAAGTGCTTACTTAACGGTGGGTATTAGCAGTGTCACTTTATAGTCAGTTCTTAAGTCGTGGTATATTAAATTTTCGAGAGTTAGTATGTGACATGTCTTCAAAGGCTTTGTACTGTGTAATGACAGCCTCTGTGGTGTAGTGGTTTAGCAGGTTAGCTCATAACCCGGAGGCAGTAAGTTCGATTCCCACGGCAGGACAAGTATTTGTGCACAGAAAAAAAACGCAAATACTTGTTCTGAGCCTGGGTGTTGTGGGATCATAGTCCTCGTTGTCCCTGTGTCCCTAGACACAGGGAATCCTGTGTGATAGTTATGCTCTATTTTTTTAACTTTTGAAGTACTTACATAGGTAATTATCTATCACAATAATTATTTTCTGATAGAAATGAAATCTATACCAACGCCATAACACAGCATACGTAAAATCGTTAATTTATGAGCATTTTTTTCGACGTAGCTATTAATTCCAAATTAATACCTGGTTTGATTAATCACTGTATCATTAACAATACGTAGCAATAAAATTCACACTAAATAATTAAAATCGCACATCGTTACAACAATAGGCTTTGAGTCAAGAATTAATTAAATAATGGGTTTCATTAATTAGTATCATTGTACAAAAGTATAAGTGTGAGTGATTTGGACAAAAACTAAGATGGACAACTGTGACTAACTCTCACGGTCTATGGGTTCAACCTAGGAATTGCAATTTTTTTATCTTAAAGGGAGCAAACAAGCATACGGCCCACCTGATGGGAAGTGGTCACCGTAGCCTATGGACATCTGTAACACCGGAGGATGCGTCACCAATGTATTGCTTACCTTTAAGACTCTTTTAATTAATTTCAATATTCTTTTATTTCAAGACAAAGATTCAGCATTGCCATTTAACGTGGCAATGTTGCCAGCATATTGGGCACGTTGCCTACTGGTAGTGGTTTGTTTGATTAAGTTCCCTTTTTATTGTTTTATGTGTTTTTTTTAATATGATTATTTGATTGTTTATTATAAATTATGACATTGTAAAAAAGAATTAATAATTTGTAAAATGCTTCCAAATTGTATCTTTCAATAATTAATGTAATTAGTATGGATAATTTTATAAAACGATATAAGCAATAATTTAAAAAATATATAAACATTAATTTAGTTTATTAAAATTATTTTAGTAACTAGACTCATCTTTGGTATTTTCTTTTTAATTAAATTCGTACGTTACACAAAACATTTGTATACCAGCTTACCAGCCGTTTATAGTGCTAACATTGTTTTATTTTTTTATTATTGTGTTGAGTTTAAAACATGAAATATGTATATCAGCTGTCGACTCTAGAATTTGGTAATTATCTTAAAAGTACACAAGTACATAATAAAAGCCAGATAGAGAAATGAACCACAAGTTAACTTATTTATAAGAGATCTGTTTTATTTTTAGGTAGGGAACCCTAAAAAGTGACTCATGTAAGTGAAAAGAACCTTATATTTAGTACTCTATCGTTTCGATGTCTTGTGATAAAATTACCGTTCTTCTTATCCTCAGAAGACCCGTTTCATTACGTAAAGACTAGTTCACAGTAATTCACAAAATGTTTATAGGTCTTATATTTATAAAATTCACAGAACTAGCCGGTTACAGGAAATGCAAGCATTTTATATACTATTTAGTCCTCGTGACTATTGGCTACCACAACCCATTTGAGTAGGTAGCAACGGCTTTGGTAAAGCGTACTGGAAAGCTGAATATAAACGGGCAGCCACTATTCGACGTGATGATAGCGAGTGTGTGAGTGTAGGACCACAACAGCTCTTCCCGAATCCCGTGGGTGCCGTAAGTGCTGGGAATATTCAGAGAATGGCAGCATTCTCCTCTGTAGTGTGGTGATTATGGGAAACCCTTTCCCTCCATGATAAGCGTCCAAAGTGGCGTTTTATAGGACGCCCATTCATAACAGTGTTGTGATAGAGCGGGAAAATAATTTAAGTAAATTTATTTATACATTTTGTGAAAAGTAAAAAATACAAAAAGAACGAGTGTGCTATAGACCACACGACAGAAGTAAAACTTCTTTAGTTTAGCTCCATCTATCTTTTGCTTTGTTTAATGTTAATGTCGCCATCTTGACAACTGTAAATTTTCATTTCACCGGGCATACCAACATAATAATACATTTTTAACTTTGTTATGTTGGCAATGGAGATCTACGTGAATCAACTTCAATTTCCGTTCACCTTACATTCACCAGCTTGCTCACCAAGTCAAGTGTGCGTAAAGAAGTTTTACTTCAAAAATGGATCAATCCCCACCACTCGCCTTTCGCACACTTCCTTGAGCGTTCCCAATAAAGATCACGCCCTCAAAGTGCGCAGCTAACAAAGCTGTACAAAACCTGCAGAGAATTCGCCTTCAATTAGCAAACTAATTAGGAACAAAATTATCATAACACGATTCTGCGTAATGAATAGATTCGTCTGTTAAGGCGAATAAAGTGAAGTTATGACTAAAGTTGCCAATTCAGTGACCCATTTTTTAAATTATTTATCGTTGTTCTTTCTGGTCTTAAAATTAACAACCTTTAAACTTAAAAAAATAGATTAGTTAAGCATTAATCAATATTTACCAAAAAATACTATGCTAATTGGATTTTACAAGCTTTATCTAAACTAATTATAAAGAGGAAAAATTTTATTGTTTGTTTGCATTGAATAGGCTCTGAAACACTAGACCGATTTGAAAAATTCTTTTTCCGTTAAAATCCTACATTATCCCTGATGAACATAGGATAGGATGAACATATATAATATAATACCCGTGCGAAGCCGGGGCCGGCCGCTAGTAGTAATTAAATCTATAGGAATCAATGTTAGACTGTACGTAAATTATTTACTTATTTATTCTGTGTTATTTCACTGTATTATTATTGAAGTTGAAATACTCATTTACAATTCAGCATTATAGACAAGTTCGCCTTAACTGTAATTAAAAATGTATCGCACTGAACGGTATCTCACCGTTCGCTATAATACCGCCATCACATTATTAGCTATGATTATTATTTATTTTAATTATTAATATTTATTACAGCTATATTTACCGTTTAACCTTTTTTATTTATTGTAATAATTCGTACTTCGTACGTATTAATGTTGAAGATAAAAAATTCGAATATTGTCTAAAAAATTCATGCATTTCGTATTAAATCATCCAATAATAATAATAATAATAACGCCCAACGATCACATACATAGATCCTGGACCCTAACTAGAATTCCCTGTGTCTAGGGACCCAGGAACTACGAGGACCATGGTCCCACAACACCCAGACTCAGAACAAGTATGTGCGCTTTTTTTTCTGTGCACAAATACTTAGCCTGTCGCAGAAATCGAATCCGCCGCTTCCGGTTCATGAGCCGACCTGCTCCACCACCACACCACAGAGGCTCCATACATATTCATACATATTCTACTACGCGAATGTTTAAAGTTCCTAAATTTTTGACGTTTCTACCGCTTTGAACATAGTTAGTTACCTTATTTATTAGCTTAGTCACCAACAAGGAGTGATATATTAGCAGTGACCTTAACATTATCGGTTTTAACCTAAACGAGGCCTTTTGAGGGCCATGGGAGGGCCCGCGAAGAAAACCATCGGGTGGCCTACTTACCGACTCGCTTGCAAACTAATAATTAAACCTTGCCAAACGATTATAGTACCTAAGTTGTAGTTTGAAAGAATAAACTTGAGTGAAAGTAGTGTTTGTAGGTCTGTAGGCCTGTGTTTGCTTGTGTTTGTGCGACAGTCACTGTGAGAGTGTGCGTGTACGCATGGAGATAGCAGTCGGCACGGATGCTCAACTTTAAGAGAAATGCGCCGCATTCGGTTTCAGTTATAATTTATTTCTTCGGTTCACGCTAATTTAGGTCATATATGTGTATTTAGCAGAGTTGTTTTTGGATATAAGAATGTTTGATATCTAAATAATTTTGTAGTTAATCATAAATAGTATCATGAATCAGATTTTTTTAAATAGTTGAATCATGCTTAATGTACAAATAAAACTTAAAGAGTAGTGTTTAATTGGCATAATTCTAATATCCAGCTGATCAATTTCGCAAAAATTAGTTGAGTGCGTGCGCGCGCACATCCTCATAAATACTATTACGATGATACCGCACTGTAAATGATAATCACGTTTAAATATACCTTAATTGCGCATTTAGCTTGAAGTTATGATTTAACCACGTAATGATAGTTTATTGGCTTAGTTGAAATTAAGCGTTGAAAACAATTTATATATTGATCCCTACATTAATTATTTTACTGTTACCTTATAAGCTTTTTGTCTTCCACTGCAGTTGGCAAATTCCATGTTTTGGTTCTTGCTAAAGTTACTTACTAAAGCACAATTGAAGGGGTGAGAATAAAAAGGATTTAACTGATTTTTTTGACCAAATGACTTATGGGTACCTTTGGATTCAGCGTGAAATTATCTTCAATAATACATTCTCAAAATACCGAAATGAGGCTTAAATCTCGAGATTTTGAGTCTAAAAATGGTTTATCTGTCACAGGAATACAGTACGCTTAGCATAAAAACATTACTTTATTTCTTTCATTATATTATATTTTTACAGTAATTGTATGAATTAGTACTATATTTGGTAATTTTAAATAGAAATAAAACATTTTCAAGCAACTGAAACTTCCATAAACCTTTTCTATTACCTTATAAGCACTCTACATAAAAATGACGCCGTTGACGTTTAAATTCAATTTTCTCGAAACTGTCAATTTGTCTGTTAAATTCTTTTTATTCTCAACCCTTCAATTGTAACAGGTTACAAAAAAACAATAAACAACAACAAAAAGTTCTAAAATTCTAATAAGTTTTCCATTAGCCGACAGCACTTGCACGCGACCCGTCTCGTGCGTCTAGCCGCTGCGGGCCGCGGTTTGCCCGCCCTGCTGCTCAGTGGTGGTAGAAAATTTTTGGTGGGAAGTGAGTGGGGTGCGCGCGCGCCGGCAGTCTGCAGCCAAACGCGCGGCCCGCGCCCGTCTCGCGAGTGCAGTGCAGTGCCCCCTTTGCAATACCACAGAGATCACAGTGACACCCACCCCGCTCGGAAATAAACAGTGTACGTTACCAACAAAAGAAAAAAGACACGCACTTGTTCCATTTTCTAATTTCGAATTCAAGTGTACGGGAATACGTTTGTAATTGGCATTAAAATAGTGACGTGACAGTGTCAGTGGAACACAGTGGAATAATTACGGATGACCCGTTTTTTTACTATTTACCACCTATTTTATTTATTTTGTAATTTCCTCCTGTAAATATTCGTCGGAATATTTTTTGTTCTTATTTTTATGCCAATGACATTCTTTCCTACTTTTTTCTTTTTCTATGTTGTTTTTAACCGTTGCTCTGCTTATTAACCGCATGTATTTCTGGTGGAACGTCGGGAAACAGTTTTCCTCGCGGTCCGCGGCGCGCTCGGTATCGCGCGGGTTCTTTTTCGGCTGATACGGTAGGAAGGTCGCGCGACAGGTTTTTTTTACAGTTTTAACGGCGCGCCTCCGCCCGCCCGACACACCACGCATAATTATTCAAACATATTTCTTTGTTTACATGCAATGTTTATTGAAACACTTATTTAGAAAAAAATACATAAATATGCTATTTTGCCAATCACGTCTGTCATGACCCCAATTTTAAAATTTATCAGCGAATAATTTTTGTCAGGTTTTCCATTGAAACATTTTAAATCAATACTTACAGGTAAATCATTATATTTACAAGCTAACATACTCAAACTAATAGATACTTATTAAAGTTACTAACTATATATATTTATACAATTCGCGAGTTCGTTGAATTCATTTAAATAATGAGGTCGTTACACCAGCCTGTGCATAAACACTAATCGCTTGGTATTTTTGAATTATGAATGGAATAATTTAAATAATTGAAAATTCCACTGGCGATTGGAGTAATATAAGATATTAGGTGAGTACATAAATTAATATAATAGCATTAAATTCCTAGAAACACGACAAATTTATATTACTATAAAAAAATATTGATAACGCGGTACCAATATAGCTTCTATTTTTCGATATAGATTAGGCTATAATAAAAAAGTGGCTTAAAGAAACATTTTGAAAATTGACCTAATTTCAACATTACTTTAAAGTGACACAGTACTAGCCTTGCCTAGCTTACCTAGTGATCAGTCCCTTCGCATAGTACCTAGCGTTCTATCTTTTCTCAGTCCTGACCTACACTTCTCCCACTCTGTGTACCCTGGATTGTTCCCTGTGCGTTGTCTGAGGGCAGTGACCGGATACTCAGTGGACTGATAATAATGATACGGACACCTATCGAACACTGCTGCTTTTGATCTTGCTACTCCACCCTCAGGTGAGTATCTATCGAAACAACTTGTGTGTATATCTTTACATCATAAAATAAGATAAATGCACGTAAAGGATGGAGGTGCGCACCGAGCTATTTATTGCAATCCAAAAATTTCAAGGATTTCTGCGAAAATATTTTACGTGACTCCAAAAGTGAACCAGTGCCTTCCAACTTACCTAATTACACACTTCTATAATCTATGGTTACATTGTCGCACTACCTATCTCAAAATTTTAAAGATTTTTGCGAAAATATTTTATGTGACTCCAAAAGTAAACCAGTGCCTTCCAATTTACCCAATTACATGCTTTAACTATCTATGGTTGCATTGTAGCACTACCTAGCAACCGTGAACCCGATAAGTTGAAGACACGGATTCAAATTCCGTTTTTTTAAGAACGATAAAAAATATTGAAATTAATCAGGTTTTAATTTCGCATAACCATAAAGCAGTTCAGAAGATTAATCGTGTACACGTAGCAAGCGTTTATTTCAATGTTACCTTCTGTGTATTTATTTTTCGCTTCATCATCAGGCTCAGTTAGCCCACTACTGGACATGGCTTGGTGCTCACCATTTCTTACATATAACACATATATAGATTACTAATTACACATATAGAAAAAGTGACAATCGACGACTGGGTGTGTAGTGGTTAGAAAAAGTGACAATCACCAATTGCTCAATTAGTTAATTGAGCAATTGGTGATTGTCACTTTTTCTAACCACTACACACCCAGTCGTGCTGCAGTCAAAGTGGATGAATTTATAGTCCTAAATACTTCCTTATGCCTTATGACTTGTAGTAAGACATTATTTAATAAACAAACAATATATTCCAATTATAAAAGCAGCGCGATGCTTTTGAGAGTCTGTGTGATTGTGTCTGACTTACAAGCAAGCCTTATTATTACGTAGTATAATAGTACATTATAAAGTAATTCAGCCAAACTTTTAAGCCACTCGAGGAATTTTAGCTTGGCTTAAAAACTGTACTGGTAGGAACATACAACTTACTTTACTCAAGGTGGTTTGGAAAACTTAATATAACACAACCCCAATTTTAATGATTGCCATATAAAGTCATGAGGTTACCTAATATTAAAACAATATGAAATTAATAGACCAGTGAAACGCGGGTTATTAAGCCATTACTTCAAAACGATTATTATTGCTTCTTTCCGTAAATTAGTTGTTCCTGTTTTATCCTTCGACGTAATCACATTGCAATAATAAAACTCAAAAATGTTATATTGCATAAGCTCGATTCCGCGCGGAATTACTCGTATATATATTATTGCAATTTCAAAATGAGAACGCGTTTTTGGGACACATCTGATGTGATCTGCGTCAAATTTAAGAATTAGTGACGTCATTTCTTTTACAGTTTTGCCATATTACATTACATATTTCGTTGTTTAGGCGTTTTGTTTTTGTTAGCTTGGAGGTTTCTTATAGTCACCATACGCGTAGCAGCCCGTAGCACGTTTTACCTAGATAAAGTAAACGGCTACAGCTTTTCGTAGCTCTGCACATTGCATTTTCATAAAAGTGTATTACTCATTAAAGATTTTTAAGTAATTGCTTTTGTTAGGATTGAACTCATAAGACTATTATTTGACTGGCCTGATAGCTCAGTTGATAGTAACGCTGCCTTCTGAACTGTAGATTGTGGGTTCGATTCCCATCCAGGACAAACATTTGTGTGATGAACATGGATGTTTTTTCTGTGTCTGGGTGTTATATTGTATGTATTTACAAACAAAAAGTATCTAAGTATTGTATTAGTTATCTGGTTACCATAGTACAAGTTTTGCTTAGTTTGGGGGTAAATTGCGTGAAATGTCCACACATATTTAGTTATTTGTTTATTATTACTACTTATACTTACTTACTATATGTACTTACTATTATGCCTACTTTTTTTTGAGTAAGCAAAAAGGAGGTTATGTTATTTTGGCTGACAACATCGAGTGTATAGAATATCTAGTGCATTAAAACGTGTTATTACATCCAGTTCTTCCAATTCAAATATCCTAAAATGTCTAAGGGATCATGTACCACACGTCATAAAGAGATTTATGCACATAGTAATAAAATTTGGTTACGCCTACTTTTGATGAGTAATCACACTAGTTACTAATATCTTCCCTGAGTATCAAACCCCCACAAATATTACTATCTCCATCTGTAACCAATAAGCCATCAGAACTTACCATCGCTACCGCTTATCAGGCAGCATCTCGCCATTCTTATTTAGCATACAAACCTGAGTCAAATGGGGCCAGCATTCTGTTCCGCGCCGCCCACGAGGTTACTTCACGCACTCCTGTAGACTGACTCATTGATGTGAGGATCTTCAAAAGTGTACTGTATTGATGGAATAATAGGTGTTTGATTCGACTTTAAGGTTGTAGTTCTTAATTTGTACTGTATGATAAGATAACAAAAATAGTATTTTTATAATGTTTCTGTTCGTTTTGTCTATTAATGGTGAAAAAAAACATCATTTCTTTAACTTTCTATCTTTCATGGATTAAAATTATTTGACACAGTTGTGGTTCTCAAAACTATTCATTCTCTATCGATATTTCAATTTAAATTCGATTAAAATTACTATGAATTATATATAATGTTTTTCAAAATAATAAGAATTTATAAGAAAGAAAATATTCGGATTATTGTATTACTCTAGTAATTTATATAAAAATCATTTAACATCGTACGATTCGCTGTTTTTTCCTTCTAGTTAAAATTGTCGATGTCTCATCTATACAATGCTTTTAGATGACTTGTTTATGACCTTACCAATAATGTTCAGCTCGACGTTTAGTAATGGATCCGTGAATCATCCGGGGTTGGGGCCATATTTATCTGTTTACTAATATCACAAACATCTCTATGAATTGTGTTACCTTCACCTAAAATCAAGTTTTACTAAGAAGTTATATGAATATCCAATTCAATAAAAGTAAAATTTACTTTGAACTTATACATTTATATCTTTTAGTAGATATTTGTCTATATAAAACAAAACATTTACCTAATTAATTATAAACTAAAACCAAAACAAAATTAAAAACTATGCATAAGCAAAACTTTTTTTTTTTTTTTTTTTTTTACTTCAAACTTGTCTAGCATTTGACCACGCTCTCACCTGATGGGAAGTGACGATGCGATCGAAGGTGTAGCATGCTAGCCAAGTAAATACCTATTCACTCTTCTCTTGAACACGCCCGGGTCATATTTCGCCGGAAACACAGACGCTGGCAGGGCATTCCATTCCTTAGCCGTTCTAATTAAGAACGTTGAGTCAAATCGCTTGGTACGAATGGGTGGTATTTCGACCACAAAAGGATGGCGCTTAGCCGAGCGTCTAGTAGTCCGGTAGTGGAATGGTGATGGGAGAATTAGATCATGCAGTTCTTGAGCGCATTCACCGTGGTGTAATCTGTAAAAAACCGACAGACTTGCCACCTTACGTCGATGTGCAAGGCTCTGGAGCCTTTCACCAACCAAAGTGTCGTCGTCAATGAGCCTTTTGGCACGCCGTTCAATCGAGTCCAGAGCCTCAAGCTGGTACTTGGCAGACCCGTCCCACAGGTGGCAGCAGTACTCCATACACGATCGGACTTGTGCTTGATACAGATTTAGAAGCTGTCCAGGTGTGAAGTACCGCCTTACCTTGGACAATATGCCGAGTTTTTTTGAAGCTACTTTGGCTTTGGACTCGATGTAGGATCCAAAGTTTAGGTTTGACGTGAGATCAACACCCAAAAGCTCAAGATGGTTTCCTAAACTTACAGATACACCACGGAATGAAGGAGCCAGATGGAGTGGGCTCTTTTTAGCAGTGAATAAACACGCCTGTGTTTTTGCAGCATTGAACCTAACCAAGTTAGCATCGCCCCAATCGGACACGGCTTTCAAAGCCAGGTTCATGCGCTCAACCATAGCCTCTCTCTCAATCCGGACGTCGTCACCACTGGCTCGGGCACTGGATGTGTATCTTTCAACAACAGTACTATCATCTGCATACCCAAAGGTACCGGGCTTTAGCAAATCATTGATGTGGAGTAAGAATAGTGTTGCTGAAAGAACTGACCCCTGAGGTACACCAGCATTAATAGCTAATTGATCGGAAGAGCAGCCATCAAGAACTACTCTAAGCGATCGTTCCCTCAAAAAGTCTGATATCCAAGTGCACAAACCAGCAGGTAGTCCATAAGATGGAAGCTTATTCAGAAGACCGTCGTGCCAGACCCGATCAAATGCCTTAGAGACGTCTAGAGATACAGCAAGTGCCTCTCCATGCATCTCTAAGGCTTCGCTCAATATGTGAGTGGCATACGCGAGAAGATCCCCAGTGGACCGGTTTCGGCGAAATCCGTATTGCCGGTCACTGAGGAGATCATTGTCTTCAAGGTATGCCAAGAGCTTGTTGTTAATTGTACGCTCCATACTCTTACAGAGAATGGAGGTAATTGAGATGGGTCGATAGTTGGCAGGATCAGCACGACTGCCCTTCTTAGGTACAGGTTGTACGTTGGCTAGCTTCCAACTCATAGGGACTATTCCGGTGTCTAGAGAGAGGCGAAATAGGCGTGTTAGAATGGGAGACAACTCGGGTGCACAGCGCTTAAGTACAATTGCAGGTATACCATCGGGACCACTGGCTTTGTTCACGTCTAGACTGCGTAATGTTTTTAGTACTTCCTTCTGACGTATGCGTATTTCCGGCATGAAAACACCGCATTGTGGAAGGCAGGGAGGTACCTCATTAGCAGTAACTAAACGCGAAGCTTCTGCAAAGAGAGTGGCAAACAAGTTTGCTTTTTCTTTTGCAGTGTGAGCCAGCGATCCGTCTGGTTTCAATAATGGAGGCAGTGAGGATCGACAGAAGTTCGCTTCAACCGATTTGGCTAGGGACCAAAAAGCCTTACTACCCGCTGGGTAGGAAGCAAGTTTAGTCCCTATTCGACCAATATGATTGAAACGAGCCTTCCTTAATTCCTTCTTACAGGCCTTGGCGGCAACGTTAAAGGCTTTCTTCTTAGCTCGAGTGTCCGAGGCCTTGCGTTTTCGAGCGTCAGCCCATGCCAGATATGCCGCATGCTTCTGCGCTTCAGCACGTGCACATTCGGCTCCAAACCATGGGCTGGCTTTGCTGGTCACGGGTTTATCGGAAAATGGAATAAAATATTCCATAGCCCGACATACTACCTCAGTAACCGCATTCGCGCAGACCGTCGGATCTCCAGAAGAAAAACACGTTTGCCGCCAAGGATATGAAGCGAAGAAATGTCGCATCTCGTCCCAGTCTGCTAAGTTGTATCTCCAGACACGCCGATTGCTCTTAGGGCTTGGGTCAGGCGGGGAGTATACTGAAACGGACTTGACCAGACAGTGATCGGAACTACCAATGGGTGAGGATACCGCCACAGAGTATCGGTCTGGTTCAGTCGTGAGCAGAAGGTCGAGGCAGTTAGCAGTGTGGCAATCAATGTCAGGCACTCGCGTTGGCTCTTTAACAATCTGCGTTAAATTGAGCGCCAAAGCGAGCTTACGCGTCTCTCTCCCAGCGTGGTCCGTGATCCGGTGTGGGACTAACCACTCCTGGTGGTGAGCATTAAAGTCCCCCAGAACAACAAGCTGAGCCGAAGGATAGCGTTGCTGAGCCACATCTGCCGTTTCACTGAGATACTCCATTAGAAGAGTTGTCTCCCGGTCACCGCTATGTGATCTGTACACACCAGCATAGAGAATTTTCTCAATGCCGGTGTCCACAAGCACCCAAATCACCGAAAAGTGGGGATGTTCAAGGTTTCGGAGACGCAAACAGCAAATATCATCACGGACGTAAACGCAGATACCAGCGCGTGGAAGGAAGCGGTTTTCCAAGATGAATCCTGGATAGTCCAGATATGCCGTGTCTGATGGACATCCTATTTGCGTCTCAGTCAAGAAGAGCAAGTGCGGTTTGTTGGTCTCCAGATGATGATGGACCGCTTGCAGATTTGAGTGCAGCCCACGAATATTTGTGAGGTGCACTTTAAGAGTGAGGACGTGCATCTGCCGTTTAAACTTGCTCAATTTTTTCGACTTTTTCATAGTTGGGTGAGTTAGGTAGACAACTTAATCTAAGAAGCCGCTTCCGGCAGGCAACTTTCCCTAAAAGCTGGCGGTAAATTAAGTTTAAAAAAAAATGTTAGTTTACGAGCCCGAAAAAAAAAGAATAAACATTTATTTTTGTTAAAGAGTATCGATTAAACTCTAACTGCTATTGGTATTTCAATAAAGAAAGATATAAAAATCAAATACTTTATTGTCAAATTTGAACTCTACCATGGATCAAAGGACATCGTGTAGTCAGTAAAATAGCAAATTTTAGATGGAGAATTTCAAGTTAAAACTAATGTTTCATTTTAATCCTTATCTGCATGCTCAGAGGGTATATTATCCAATAAAATTATAGAAGTACTACTTTATAAATATCTCTACCAAAGTAAATAAACCGTATAATACATCCTGCTGTATGCCTCTACCATTAAAAAATAATACTTACAGTTTATTTTTCCTGACAGATAGATTTGCAATAGTAAGATAGATATATAGAATAATGATATGGTATCATAGTAGCAGTTGAATATTAATATTTAACATATAGCTCTAGCTGTGTACGCTACAAACCTACAAACTATGACACATATCCAGTGGTAGAGTCGGCGAGTAGAGACGCGCGGGCGCAACTTTCACTCGCGAGAGCGCGGCAATGACCATGCGCATGCGCATGTCAAGTGCACCGCGCCGCTAGCCTTGCTTGCAGATAGTAGAGTTAGTTTTTAGCTGACAGAATCAGTTGTGGTTGTTTTTTAACGGGCTTTTATATTTAAATAACAACTACCACAATAGCACTTTTTTGTGGACCCTCGTGACCACGTCCTATGTAACTTGGTCATAACGTAGAGGTTAGTCAAAATTATATTGTATACAGTCGTTTTCACTTTATAACTACTACAATAATATAGCCAGAACTACTAAATACTACTAGCTACACTATCTCCTACAAAAAAAAATCATTTAGTCTATAATTACTAACTGCGATGTTCTATAGACAGTTCAAATGCTCCAGCCCACTACCGGTAGGTAGCTCCCAACATGCTGGCAGCATTGCCCCGTCGAATTGCAATGCTGATTCGTTGTGCCAAACAAATTTTGGTAGGTTTTTAAGATTGGTTTGATTATGACAATTATATGTTATGCATTCAAGCTTGGCAAATAAAATTATTTTTTTTTTGTTATTTTAGAGTATTCAATCAAATTTTCCTTAAATATTATTGTAACTGTAACAAATTGATAATCTCATACTAGAGCAATAACGATGTAACACTGTGGCATGGTTTACAAAAGTAATAAGTTCATGTGATAAATTATATTTTACAGACAGTTTTTTATTTCAATAACTGATTTCTTGCTTTACTGCTCCGAAAAATTTGTAATATTAATTCAAATTAGAATTTTTCAATATAACTCAAAAAAAATTTCATCACTGATATATTTGCAGAATCATTTATTGGGTCAAAAATTTATAGATAGATAGATAGATAGAAAATGCTTTATTGCACAAATAACAAATGTAGGTACAAAGGCGAACTTAATGCTAGAGAGCATTATCTTCCAGTTAACCTGGGTGTAATATGGAAATTTTTGCAGGGCAGTGCAACGCAACTTAAATATAGATTGCCTAAATAACATATAAAAAAAAAAAACTAACATAAATTAAATTATCCTGTATCCCCTATTCACATACATAGCTACTTAATAACTACTAATTTAACACGTATAAACTAGGAGTTTTATATATTATATGTATATATATATATATATATATTTGTATACACTACACATTATATATAACATAAATATTAATAATGTATATAATTTATATATTAATATCTACAATATGCGTACTTATATTTTAATCGAACCAATATAATTGCTCATTTACTGTTATTATTTTGGAGTGCAAGATAATGGTTATATACCTTATTTTTAAATACACTCAATGACGATGCCTGACGAATTTCAGGAGGAAGGCTATTCCATAGACGTATAGCTGTAACAGTGAATGAATCTGAGTAACATGCAGATTTGTGTTGTGGAATTATGAGTTCAAGATGATGAAAGGAACGCTGCGGCCGACCACGTGAAGAAGAGAAAGTAAAACGTTCTTTAAGATAATTTGGGGCTAGCGGATGAAAAAGAATATTATATAGAAGACATACTGTATGGGCATTACGTCTATAGCGGATGTTTAGCCATTTGAGTTCAAATCTAAACTCAGACACATGATCATACTTGCGCAGATCATAAATGTAGCGGATGCACAAATTAAGAAGACGTTCCAGCTTGTTGAGTTGTTCTTCAGTAGCATCAGTGTAGCACACATCAGCATAATCAAGAAAAGGGAGTAGCAAAGCAGTGACAAGAGCTACCCTGGCATGTTGTGGTAGAAAATTCTTTAACCGCTTCAAACCGTGTAAAGATCCATACATCTTCCTGCTAATCTCTGTGATATGATTGTCCCAGGAAAGATTATGTGGGATAATAAGACCAAGATCTTTAACTTCCTTACAATATTCAAGGGATATACCATTGTATTTGGCGGTGGGAATAGACCGAAGATCTATCTTAGATAGGAGACTACTACTACCAACTATCGTGACCTGCGTTTTACTGGCATTTATGAGCAGACCATACTTCTGCGTCCAAGCAAACACAGCTTTAAGATCTTTATTAAGCTCGTCAATGGCTTCTGCAATGTTATCAGGTCTAAAGGAAAGATAGAGTTGGACATCGTCAGCATATAGATGGAAGGAGGAATAACGTAAATGGGAGACTAAGGTGTTTATAAAAATCGAGAAGAGAAGAGGTGAGAGTACGCCACCCTGTGGTACGCCAGCATCAACATTACTCCAATCAGAGAACACGTCATCTACTTGTATGCGCTGCTGCCGTCCACCGAGATACGAAAGAAACCATTCCAAAGCAGATTCTGATAAATTTTGAGAGCGCATGACAGCTAAAAGAATGTCATGGTCCACACAGTTAAAAGCGTTGCTAAAATCTAGTAGAAGCAGTAAAGTAAGTTTACGTTGATCGATACTTGATCTTATATCATCAGTTATTTTTATTAGAGCAGTGCAGGTACTGTGAGCTGTACGGAAACCTGACTGATATTGGGTAAGTAGGTTATACGTTTGGAGATATTGTGAAAGCTGACGATGTATAACTCGTTCCAGAACCTTAGAAAGAAAAGGGAGAATTGATATCGGACGATAGTCTTTTAGATCGGGAGAGGCAGCTTTTTTAGGAATTGGAATTATATGAGCGTACTTCCATGCATTAGGAAAACTATTGGAAATAATGGAAAAGTTAATAATATGCGTGATGTAAGGGAGAATAACTGGAAGCAGGGGAATTATTAGTTCACGTCCAATGCCATCATGTCCAACAGCCTTACTAGAAATGCTATTGACAATACGATGCACTTCGTTTTCGTCTACTGTTTTGAAGCAGAGACTTTCAGAACTCGCGCAAGGAGACATATTATTTAGTTGTGCAATAGATTGAACTTTGGTATCTGCCTGGACACGGCATGGTACTACTGAAAAATGTTTATTTAATGCATTAACATCTACTGATGGAGTTATGAGATGTTTACTTTTGCCAAATCCTAGATTGCGAAGAACTTTCCAGATATTATTAGCGGAGCTGTTATTAATGGCACTAAATATATGACGACGTTTTGCATTTCTAACTGCCTGATTGCAGCGATTTCTAGCTTTTTTAAAGTAGTGTAGATTTTCGTCACTTTTATTTTTCCTATATTTGCGATAGAGATAATCCCGCCTAGCCATTAATTTCTTGATCTCGTCTGTAAGCCATGGCGCGGGCGGCCTTTTCATGCGAACAGGTTTTTTAGGTGCCTGAGCGTCATAGATGTCGTTGATAAAAGAAGTAAACACCTGTACCTTTTGATTTATATCAGTGGCTTTGACTACTAAATCCCAATCCAATGCGCTAGCTACAGTACAGAGTTTTTCCCAATCCACAGCAGCTAGATTTCGCTGATTTATAATCTTGGGCTTGCATCTAGGAGCCTTTATTTTGTAAGAGGCGTATATGAGATCGTGATGTGAAAAACCTGGAGCAGGAAATTGACCAAATGTTGAGACCAGATCAGATTTTCGCGTGAGGATAAGGTCGAGCTTGGTGTGACTGTCATTTAGGTGATATGTTGGTTTCAGATCTAAGAACGAAAGATCAAGAGAAGATACAATTGTATTTAGTTTATTAGTCCTTTTATCATTGCGCAGTAAACAAGTATTGAAGTCTCCCATTATCATAAAGTTGTCGTATTGAGGTACGTACAAGTCAAGAAGTTGCTCCAACGTGTCAAAATAGTCAATGGTGGGAGGAGAATATATCACACCCAATAGAAATTTTACGGTAGTTTTTAAGGTAACTTCAACGAACAAGTGCTCCATAGAGCTAGAATAGAGAGAGGGTGAGCTCGAAATTACCTTATACTTTATCTCAGAGCGTAGATATATCGCAACACCACCACCACCTTTGCCGGTGCGATCATTCCGTATTAGCACAAAACCAGGGAGAACAAAGGATCGGGATAGGAGGGTAGGTTTAAGGAAACTCTCAGAAACTAAGCAAGCATGTATGTTATCACTGGTGAATGTTGTGAGAAGTTCCGCATGATGCGCAGGTATGCTTTGTGCATTTATATGGCATACATTAAAATTCTTCTTGTATCCGGAAAACGACTGGTGTAAAAGGTCATTAAGTGGAGTATCATCAAGGCTATCATCAAGGGCATCCGAAAATTGGTCCGAGTCCAGAGATAAAAATAGGTCTGATGAGAATGAGCAGTCCATGTTATGAATAAAATAATAATAAAATATAATTATATTACTTATACTAATTACTTATATAAATAAATAAATATATAATGTATGGATATGTATGTCAAATATATTCTATTTTATTTACTTAGCAGGAACAAAATATAAAACAAAAACTAAAGCAAAAACAAAAACAGCCACAAACACCACTGGGATTTCTTTTTGATAGACGGATCTAAGATATATCACTGATTACAAAATATTTTAAATAGGCTCCACTGAGGTATAGCGCACTTGCCAGAGCTACTGTGGTGTTGAGTTAAATTATGCCTATAAGCGCATTTGCGACAACCTGGTGGAAGGAAAGGTGGCAAGCAAGTACGCGATATCTCTCTGGGGACTTTTGTATTTGTATTTTATTGAATCACTTGAATAAAACTTGTCTCAGTATAATTTTTCCTGACACCCACGCAATAATTACGTCATATACACAAAATTACATTATCGGAGTTCCCAAAATAAGGTCCGGTTTTTCAATATTCTTATAATAGTTATTGGATAAAACAAAACACAATGACAATAATAAGTAAATTTCGTTAAGAAAAAGTAATGTAAGTTAATACTTTTATTTTAAATCCGATTTTTTCCGTGAATTACCCATGTTACCTACTTAATGCGTTCACTCATGAGTGCCAGCATGTCGACATATTCTACGATAACATAAGGACTATTTGTAATAACGTTAGATTTACACGTAAGTAATCAATAAAATAGTTAGCGTTTTGGTCATGAACTGTCAGCTGATTATTATAAATTGAATAATAATAAATAAATAAATGTTGAAAGTTTTAATGTAAAATAACGGTAATACGGTTTATCTCACAAAATGTGTCATCCTCACGATTTCAAACTAAAATATGAACATCTACTTTAAATTGTTGAGTTTGTCTTTCGCTCTCGACCTTTACTGACCTATGAATATTCCAAATAATTTACAAATGACCAACTCGTATCTACACCTTATATTGGTGTATATTAAAGTTGGTAAAATTTACCTTACTATTCCAATTTACAAAATCATGACGTCATTGTCAAATCAAAACTAAAATCAAGTTACAAAAGCCTAGTTTTTTCAGTCTTTCACCATCAAAGTCATCAGTAAACAATTAAATGAAAATGGCGTAAGCCTGAAGTTATCTTGCTAAAGGTATTAGTGATAATAGATTATGAAACACCTGGCGACGTTTAACCAAACATAGTCATTCAAGGATGGCCTGACTTCTTTCGACACCCCTCGTCATAGAAAGAAGTACCGATTTAACAAGTAAAGTTAAGTAATTTAAGCAACGTTTGAAGCGGCAATTGGATGAGTGGTAATCTCAAAAGGTGGTATTTACAACTGAGTGCTACCCTGATTCAGGTGGCGCGTCAAACTCTCAGCTATAAGAAAATAGTTACTAAGTGAAATCAGAAGCCTTAAGTTAAGAGTGCTGGCATACTTGTCCTAGCATGCACACCGCCGAGAGAGAATTTCATCGTCGCGTTATCTCGTAAATGAACGTCAAATCTAATAGAAATTAGAGGTTATAGCACGGAATAATCTCAAATCAAAATTATCTGAAGACAGCATGTCTATAATCTATCTATCCAAAATATCCAGATGTAAGAAAGGCAAATAAACCTACGTATGAGAATGGGGAATAATAATAATAATAATACTGTAGGAATGTTTTCTTTCATTAAATTTGCTTGAAGGAAAAATATAAAAAGTTTAAAGTGTTTTGGAAAGGCCTAGTGAACTCATTAATTACAGTAATTTTTTTCCCTCAGTAGTAACTTTATTTTACGTTCCGAAGTTGCGACAAAAAATTACGTGTTTGACCTAGAACGATCGCTTAGTTAGATCGAAGCAAATAATCTAAGAGTTAATAACAATCAAGGTGCCGAATGACTCTTCGTCTTTCGACACCAGCAGCGATTGTCGATGAGTCACCGGGTTTCCTCGTTACCGGCGCAGACGTATCGTGTAACCTCTCCGAACTGAAGCCGTAACTGTGTGACAAATAGATTTGCGTACTCATTCATAAGGATAAGAGAAAGTTATTTTGGTAAAACGTTTTCATTTTGATTTGAAATTTCGAGGGTGGTTCTTAGTAAAGTGTAGGTATCCAAGTAGTAAGAAAGGGTTTTGTCGAAATTTCACCCCTAAGAGGGTGAAATGGGTGGTGGAATTATCTATTTTAAAAAAATCTTCTTCGTTTCCCATAGACCACGCGAGCGAAGCCGCGAGCAGAAGTTAGTTATTTATAACTGTAATGGAAGAAACAAAGCTTACAGAACAGAAAAATGTAGATTAGCTTTTTGGAGAACAAGACAGACTGTTTTAATTCATTTACACAGCGATTGTTTAATTTATACAAAACAGTATCACAAGGTACAAGATAAGTAAGAAAAATCATAAATCACTTAGACAGAACTCGTCCATTTAATTGTAATTGATCTTCACCTGGTACATTCTTTTGATCAACATTTAATTATACTGTCATATAGCCTGGGTATTTACTCACTAAATTCAATCAACACAAGTGAAAACATAAAGAAACTAATATTTTTCTTAGCTTTTTAATATTCCATATTTTGTATATTCTTACAACATAATTTGTGCTATTTCGATGGCTTTGGCTATATTTATTTATACAAATATGTAATATGTACAAGAGCTACTCTAATTTTGCGAGTCTTTATGTCTACGCTTTCAGTTGCTCCCGGACTTATTGTTCCCGATTCAAACAAATATATATATGAAACAAATTATATTTGTACGTTTGATACAGTTTCCTGGACAATACATCCTCGATGAAAACAAACATGCTTCCAAAAACAATCACCAATAGTGCAACCGAAAACAATAAACAACCAGTATTAGTGAATTCATTACATACATCGCTAGTACATGTTTGTGTGCGCACGCGACGCGCGGACATTGGCCATCGGTGAAAGCGCTCAGCTGACCACTACTGGCAGGATCTACTCGTGCTCGCAACTTCGATCGTGTTACATATCAAATAGACTTGACATATGTGCTAGGGACCTCTAAGTAACTACGGTAGACACCCCGATATTTCACTCAATCAATAATCTGCTTTATTGCTCTATTAATAACAATGTTTTACTTTTATCATCATGATCATCAACAGCCTATAGGCGTCTACTAATAATAATATTATAATGCCCAACGATCACATACATAGATCCTCCCTAACTCAGATTCCCTGTGTCTAGGGACCCAGGAACTACGAGGACCATTGGTCCCACAACACCCAGATTCTAAAAAAGTATATGCGATTTTTTTCTGTGCACTGTGCACTTGTCCTGCCGCGGGAATCGAACTCGCCACCTCCAGGCTATGAGCCGACCTACTCAACCACCACACTATAGAAGCTGACTGAAGAACATAGGCTCTCATTTAGAGCACCACTTTGAGCGGCTGCTTGCCTCTCGCATCCCTACGGTTTCCCGCGGGTTTGACCAGTTCACGGGTCCATCTGTGGTAATGTACCGTACTACGCATATATAGCCGATCAATATAATCTTGTAGTCTGAAAATCGAAAATGTAAAGATATCTTCTAGGCAAGCGCGTTACATCCTAGACCGCATCGGCACTTACCATCAGGTGAGATAGTGGTCAAACTTAGACCTATCACATATTAAAAAAATGTCTATGATTTGATCAAATTCAAGCACTGCAATTACATTTCTTCAACACACACATACGTCGAACGCGACACACACACAACCCACACATGGTGTCTCCACGCCCAGCCTTTACAATGTAAGCGTAGGAGAAAGCCCATCTAACCGCCATCGGCTGGCGCAAACCGGTTTACGGACCTAATTCTAGACTCGACTAGACTGGACCAGACCACGCTCCTGTGACCCACATTCACGGTTCTTAGAAGATTATAGATTGGACAAGCATTAGATCATTATTGATGTCCGGTTTAATTTACCACCAGGTTTGCCTATAACGTAATTATATATCAACGTCTTTGTAAAGGTCTTATAAAATCGATTCTAAAGTACAACTTAGTAATTTAGTGAACTGGCGAGCGCGTTGAAGTCTTTTCTAAGAAATGTGAACTAGTGTATTTTTTCATTTCAATTTAGACTTCACTTTAGTCACCATTTCCAGGGGAGTGAAGGTGACAAAGTTCTACTTCAATTTTATTAGTTGTATCATTGACACGCAAAAAGAAGACAAACTTATTTCATTTTTGGACTTCTAAGAATCTTAATGTTTATCTTGATGAAACAATGAGTTCGTAAGCTGTAAAGAATAAGACCTGCATTCCTTTTTCTAAAACTAATTTCTACAATAAAGTATCAGTTCTCAATATTAGATTGAAAAGAACTTACTTCAAAAGTATTACACAATAATTTGGAAAGTAAAATAAAATTTTGTATTTTTACGATAAAATTTAAGGACAGATATTATACAACAAAACACCTGCATTTAAAAATTGGTAATTTCTATGGGACACATGTTCAAAAGAACAATAAGGATCCCCGCACACATGTTACCCAAATATACGGATGTGAAAGATGGTAGGGGTTTTCTCGCGTGTGGCTTTCTCCTACATAAAAGGCCTCGACAGATGTCCCGCGAACCCTTCAATCAGTCAATATTTGAATTTGGAACGCCAGGTAGAAGTAAAAAAATTAACATGTGTGGGAATATTCAAAAGATGTATTTTTTTTACCAAATTATCGATCTTTTCATTTAATTTTAACCCGTCATTTTCAGGCTTGAGTATGAGTGTGTTATTTTATCTTTTAGTTATTAAAAAGAAAAATACGAAAGAAATAAATCATAACAAATAAATACATATATATGTATTTGTGGACATTTTACACAGCGCCATCTAGTCCTAAACTAAGCAAAGCTTGTACTATGGATATCAGATAATTGATATAAAACTTATACACTTTTTTTTTAAATACATACATATGATACAATATAACACCCAGACACAGAACAAACACCTATGTCCATCACACAAATGTTTGATCTGGGTGGGAATTGAACCTACAACCTACTACAGTTCAGAAGGCAGAGCTACTACTTAAAATAACTGAGCTACCAGGCCAGTTGATATGAAATAAATAAGTTGAATTTACAAACATCAATTCTGCAATGACATCTGCATGGAGTTCATCGACACCGAACTCAGACGGCAAAAGTTTTCTTTGTTGCTCTAAAAGCCTATTCATAAAAATATGCGTTATTAATTACAAAAAACATTTACTTCTAAAAAAACCCGTAAAAAAACTAAATAACTACCAAAAAACACCCTATAATCATACCCAAAACAACCCTTTTATTTACGTGTTGGATAAAACCGGAACGGATCAGATCGATTCAGATAATTCCGGATATTGATTGAAGACGCCGGATGCGAGATCATGTGACCGGATGTAACGTGACGCGGGAGTGGGTTAATGGGTGTGTGCAAGTGTTTTTTGGTCTGTTTAAATAGGTTAAATGAGGGTGTACAGGTACTATTCGTTTTGGAATAATTGTGGAGCAAGCGGTTGGTTGAACAATTTATTTTAAATTACTGTAAATATATACGTAAATAAAAAAGGAAGATTTTAATATTCTATTATTAGGGAATACCCTAGCTTAGCAAACCCGGCCGACTTAAATTAGAAACGTGAGCCGTGCAAAATAAAGACTCTTTTTAATTACATTAATGTATGAATTTTATAACAATAACGCCCAACAATCACATATATACATCCTGGACCCTAACTAGGATTCCCTGTGCTTAGGGACCTAGGAACTACAAAGACCATAGTCCCACAACACCCAGACACAGAACGAATATTTACACATTGTCCTGCCGCGACGATCGAACCCGCCGCCTCCGGGTTATGCAAAAAAATTAATTTAAATATTATCACGTAAAAATTGGTTCACATAATGTTTTCCTTACAAAAACAACTAAAAATGTATGTAAAACTGATTAGATGCATTTTGTTTTAGGACTTTTATAGTTACTCAAAAATTAACGCCCCAACTACATCGTGCTATTTAATGGTGTATTGCAGTAAATTGGTACTCCATTCCATCAAAACTTACTTTCTTATTACTGAATGTAATTTCAAAAGCTATCAAACAAAGTATGTACCGATCAATTTACTCTACTAGATAAAGTTTTAGCTCTATTACTCATCCTTTATCTACTGTATTCAGTATTATTTCAACCATTAAATCTCTTTCTTCCCAAATCTTACCAAAACCTGTTTCTATACGAACTACGATTCTACAGCTTATTGAACAGTTACTACGCCGAAAGCTTCTATAAGTTCAACATCTCAATATTTCAAATACACACAGATCAGGATAGAGTTTCTATGGAAAATGTCTAGGAAATTATACCCCAATATCACAGACTACGTAATAGTTTCTACTAAGTGCTTCGAACTTGTACAGATTAGAGCACAGTATGTATAGTGAAGGGCCTTTGGTCAGTGTTGTTAGAAGGTGGTGCGAGTGGGACGGAGGTATGGATCGGAGAAGGACGGGTGCGGGCAATGTCCTGATTTGTCAATAAACTTGACCCACATTTCATTGAGAGCGAGTCTGGTTGGCCTCAGTAAGGCTGCGCTTAGATGGGACATCTAAGGAGCTTTAGTTTTTCTAACATACTTTTACATTTTATACACTCATTGCTAGGGAGATGTTCCTTACAAATTACACACAAATAAAAGAAACCTTATTAATATTGTAAAAAAGTTTAGTTTACTATTAGAAACTTTTGGAAATGGACCAATCTCTAATGCTATATGATCATTATTCATTATTTTGTTCATCAACTAAATAAAATTATATTATTAAAATAAAATTACATAAATTATATAATTTTAGTACAGTACGTATATTCGTATATATAATCGTGTATCAAAAATACACCACTGTATTTAAACTGGAACTGGAAACTATTTTAAGAAATTACCTAAAATGTTTCCCAATCGACGCGCATGTTTACAGAGGTCCTTGTCCGGAGCCCGAATAACGGTCTGGGGGCGGCGTCCGAGGTCCTCGCCCTTTGCCCATTGTGTGGGCATGACGAGGGAATTAGGGAACTCTCGGGATTTTTGAGGGTCTAAAAAGAAGCCTTCATTTAAGAGTTATGGTTAGTAGTAAAAATAATAACGGTACATCCATAACTATGATTTCATACCTACTATATACATTACGGAGACCCTTTTACTACTAATAAACATTTTGTAGTGGAAGAATAGTTATTATGAGTTTTGTTTCTTTCATGTTTGAAAAAAACAAAACCTTCAATAAATAAAATAGGAGTTAAATCGACTTCTATCGCCTTAATTTCATACTGAAAAAGACTCCGATGGTATCTATTTACATTTACACATTTCAGTTATTTTGATTAAAAAAATAATCTACTTAACAGGTTTTGTTGACAATTTCTGTAAGATCGACCTGACATTTTACTGTAACAGAGCTGGAGTGATAGTCATTTGTTTTTATTTATTAAAGGCGATTTTTAAGCCTGTGTAAGTAATAATAATAACGTCCAATGATCACATACATAGATCCTGGATCCTAATTAAGGTTACCTGTCTTTAGGGACCCAGGAGCTACAAAGACCATAGTTCCACAACACCCAGACTCAAAACAAGTATTTTGGCTTTTTTTCTATGCACAAATACTTGTCCTGCCGCGGGAATCGAATCCGCCGCCTCCGAGAGATGAGCCGACCTGCTCAACCACACCACAGAGGCGGTCAAAATGTAAATACAGCATGGAAACCTCCAGCCACGCCTAAGATTCGCAGGTCGACAGCCGTCCCTCCCACCTTAAGCAACCACTTATCCTCCGCACGTTCGAACCGCGGTCATCGCCAATCGTCATCACTTTCCATAGCCACGTCCAAGACTCTCAACTCCCAAGTAACAGTACAATTGCGAGCGGAGCGCTAAATAACTGGCCATGTAAATTCGCGCACGTGGTGGGTAGAACTAACTCTCGGCTAATCTGTGACGGGCTACAGTAAACTCGCGTACAGTAGGCGTTGTAACTATGATATATTCTGTGACGGATCGTGTCTGCAGTTCAGATGTACTGAGTACTGTGGATACAGTTTGGCTGTGATGTCAGTATACTTTGATTACAGTAGTGTAGGTTGGACTAGTAGCGAATATTAATTGACGTGGCAAATGTGGGTTTCAGTGGACAGTTCTAAATTTACTAATTGTTTTTGTCCTTGTCTGACTTATAAATATGATAGAACAAACGTGAAGTTAAAGCAAAAAAAAAATCATAATTGTATTAAAATTAGTACCCATACGAGAGATACAAAACATTTGATTTAAAATTTTCCTTTACTGTGTTTATAGCAATTCTCGACCAACCGGTAAAAGTGCTTAAAATATATGACACATCCTAAGTTCGAAGAAAAGATCCTTCTTCCAAAAAAAGCGAGTGTGCTTTTAGACCACACGACTGAAGTAAAACTTCTTTAGCTCCGTCTATCGGTCGGTATAACTTTGTTTCTACTTTGTTTAATGTTAACGTCGTTATCTTGACAACTGTAAATTATCATTTTACCGGATATACCAACACAATAATAAAAATTGTAAGTAATTTTTAACTTTGTTGCGTTGACAATGGAGATCTATGTTAACAATTTTCTACATCCGTTCGCCTCGTTACGCATTCGCCAGCTTACTCCCCAAGTCAAAAGAAGTTTTGTGAAAAAACGTATTTATAATGCCTAAACCTGTAATACTGTGCATCCAGTACACTAGGCGAGTATCCAGGCAGTAGCTCGGCGCGGGCGTCGAACGGCCTTGTTCGCGCTCCGCCGCACACTCGCGCGCTAACTGTACCGCACGTGGCCGTCTTTGTTGAACTGACCACCGCGGGTTTACTCACCTGCTGGCGCGGTTTGTTCCTCTCTGTTTGTTTAATGGTCTGTGGCCGTTCGGAAGGTAATCACAGACTTAAAAAAAATTAAAACACAGACTAACATTTTTTTAGTTAAAATCTTTTATTTGGTTAATATGTTGTTTTATTTATTTAGTTATTCATGCATCTTATTTTTATAGCTTTTTATGTACGTATTAATGTACATAATATTATGCCGAGTTTTATTTATATGAAAAGGTTGTAGTTCTCCACATTAAATACTTTTTGGAGTTACGATGATCAGCTGGCTATCTGACATTAAGAAAAAAATATTACACAGCTTGGCATCATAGATTTTCACCGTCATGAATTAAAAAGAATTGTTCGAAATTGTTCCAATCCGTTTGTATAATTAACAGTTTACCTTAAATAAGAAGATTTAGAGTTCGGTGATCTAATTATCAGTGTCAGTGAAGTTGACAATGTCAAGTCTCTATTGTGTAGCAATAGAAGTTATATTTGCATGCACTTGAAAGTGCACTAAAACAATAGACTACTCATAAAATTCTAAATTCAACTACGATGGTAGAAACTACCATAGAATCACAGACTACTTAGGAGATAATGCTCACATCATCGGATATACTGCTTCATGCCAAATTTCAGTACGGAAGTTGTTCTAAAATCATTTCCAAGATTTGTACCGTACGAACCAATAGAAAAATAAATAAATAAAGTCGTAATTATATTATAAAAACTTGTAAAAGAGCATAAAAAAGACTCGACGAGAAGATAGACGAGTAGGACTGCTTAGAAACTGGAGTCGCCATGTCTAATACATTTATTTTATCACAATTTTTCTGAGGGGTAACACTAGATTTACATATAACGGAATTTATGTATATGAAGGAATGTTATTAGTACGGCAACTGATACAATACTTAGATAGGTACTTTACATACATAGAATACAATATAACACCCAGACACTGAACAAACATCGATATTCCTCACACGAATATTTGTCCAAGAACCCACAACCCTGCTTTATGAAATACAATCCAGAATGCAGGTATCAACTGAGCTATAAAGCCTAGAGAAAAGGCCTTATATCGCTAAAATTTACCGAAGATAATTCTAGGATTATCCACAGGGTATATACTTGTTGTTTCTATAATTTGTAGCATTATCTAGTAACAACCGAGCGAAGGCCTCTGTGGTACTCGCCACTTTCGAACGCAACGCTCCATCGCTCTCCACGAAAATATCAGTTTTCCAACGATGGGGAAAGTTGGAACCTATTCAACATAATAACTGAGATCATTCTTCAAGATAATTATGTTGAGATAAATCTATATCTTTGTTTGAAAATCTAGGGTTTGCAAGATTTAGAGTGGAAATTATAAGTATGTACGTGTATGGAGATCATTACTCGATGCCTGATAGCATTCTATAATTTTTAGTTATTTTGAATCTTATGCCATATTATTAATGCATTATTAATAAGTATGCCATCTCTTGAGTTTGCACTTATCACTCTAGAGCGTACCCAAATGCATGGCAGTAGGTATGTCATAGAGGGATAAGTATAAACTTAGGATCTGCCATACATTAGTGCAGACGGGCATTTCAAGAATTTAACAACTTTTAACTCATCTTTGTTTTGACTGGATATAAAACTCTCTTATGAGGCGATAATACAAAATTAGAAATTCGAATGTAAACTCTATTAAAAAGATTGAAAATTGGATTCTCAATGAATGAAAATATTAAAGAAAGAAGCCTTTTCAACCGACTCAAAAAGGAGGAGATTCTCTATTCGGTTGATATTTTTTGAAATATTTGTTATTTCAGTGCTCCGTCGTCTATAGTAAACGACCGATTCAGAAAATCACAAAATATGTATATATCTATACTATAGAATTATGAATTAATTATGAATAATAATATTAAAAAATGTATTTTCATCCACGCAATTTTCTCAGTATTTAGGTGATGGAAGTGTAATGTGAAGTGTTTGACAAGAGTATGTTAAGTTGAAATTGATTTTTATTATCTGATACTTATTATGATGATACCTGCTAGAAAAAAATAAATACAAAAACGAGGTTAACTGTTCCGTTAGAACGTTAAATATACGTAGATGGTATAAATGAATAAAATTTAAATAATCTGAAAAATATCAAGACCTAATAATCCAGTTTTAATTACCGGTTATTAAGAGGCTATAAAGACTGGATAATAATTGGCTAACAGTTCAGGTTATAATGGTTAATAATAGGAGGTACTCTAATATATGCTAATGAAAACGTATATTTAAGACCTAACTGAGTTCAGTTTGAAAGGTGAATCAGAATTTGAAGCGCAATTTTTAAAGTACACACCCGTTTTTGTATTTAAATTTTATATATGTAAAATTAAAGGCCTGACTGACTGACTTATATACGAGTATCAACGCACAGCCTAAACCGCTGGTCCTAGAGACTTGAAATCTGAAGGGTGTGTTTTTTGTAAAGTGCAGGTATCTACTAGTATTTTATATTGTAAGTAACTGATGTACCTATAGTTAAAAATGTAACTGCGGCAAAAAGAAAAAACGTTTTAGTCAATTTATTTAAAAAAATGATATTCAATTATATTTTTTTTAAGATTACTAACGACAAAAGCTGAATCCAAAAAAATCTTCATCGGCAATAAAACAAAAATATGAACAGTTGAAAAAATAAAAATCTGTGATGGAAAACACCATAAATAAACTTATTGGAAAGGATGTTCAAGAATTACAAAATTCAAAGACATAAAATTAATGTCCAGATAATGTATTCCACATAAGGTAACAATTTGGCAGTCTTCAAATAAAAACTCCTAATACTTAACTTATTGCACCAACTATATACAATTACAAAGTACTTAGTTTCTGTACACATGAATCCGCACTTAGCCAGGCGAATTATGGCATACACTATCTCATTGTGTGAGAAGACTCAGGTTCCGGCTGTGGTCTAACGTAGCCTATATATTATTATATATTGTATATTGTAGATAGCCTGATATTGTATTATTATATTGATGACTACTGAATCTATTATCAATTAGGTCCAAATTCATAAATAGGATCAGCAGCTTAAATGCAGAGGGTTACAGCACCCACTACAGCCTTAACCAGTCTTAAACAAACACGTTTTATTCAACCACAAATATTGTACCTCTTTCACCACTCTGTGTGCTCACGTACTTCATACTTGACTTTGACTAATCTAGGTTTCGCGGCCATCTCGGAGCTTACAAGAATAAAGTGGGAGGGAAGGAGACCGTCTCAAAAAGTGAAATGTCTAACTGTACTTCTGAATCAGAGCTAAATTAAAGCCCAAATAATTGCCGGTGGATTTGTTTTGTAAATCTAGTTAGCGCTAATGGTACTTTAATGATTGTTTTGTTCGGCCGTCAATTATGGAAGACGGCTGACGGGTTAAGTAGTGCTGTATAACTTCGGTTCGTTTTTGTAATAGCCGCTATGTATTAGTGGAGGGCTTTTTGCGTAGGCTGTGGAATAAAAAATCAAAGCAATTAGCACTGAAATAGATTTCAAAGATGCTTTTACAAGTTATCTTTGTTTGTTTATAATGCCGTAAAATAAATTGGCTGAGCGGGAAATAAACCAGAGTGCGTTAATATAAAACAACGCTGCAATTTTTTATTTTTATGGTTACTGTTGTTGTTTTTTATTGTTAGATAGGCTGGCGTTTGACCACTATCGCACCTGATGGTAAGTAACGATGCGGTCTAGGATGTAGCACGCTTGCCTAGAAGATACATGTAGTCGGTGCCATACATGTAGTATGGCACCGACTTTAAATAGATTTTATAATAATTATACTAATTTATTTTTCACTTTTAAGTGTCTATTTGTGGTTTTGAAGTTGGTTTAATAATTTATTTTAATTAAGTACTGATTACTTACTATTTAAATCTATAAAGTTATTTTTGCTCTATTTGCTGACTTTTGCTATACACGCGTAATTATTTTACAATTGATGCGAATAGATAAGAACTATCAATAGGATATAACATTTGTGTGACTTTATTATTAACAAAATGTTACCTTTTGCTACCTTCAAGAGACCTTTATTATATTTCCATATTAAGAAAACATAATCTATTTTAAAACCGCATACCTTTACGATATAAAGCTCTTTATTCTATTTCTATTCTACTTCATTTACATAACTTTACACAAAAATTGTAATATATTACAATCAGCTCCTATGATCCTTAATGATTTAATCATAAAGGTCATAAAATCCACGGAATCCTAAAAGCTAATGGGTTCCGAAAAGCCAGAATGAGGCCAGCGATGTACCGTTACCGGGAGCCGAACCTGCTCCGGCACACGTCGCCGCGACTGTCGGTGCGCGAGAGGACTCCACGTAGGAATAAAAAATAAAAGATATTATTGAACCGATATTTGTTTACACTTTAAAATATGAAGTCAATATTCATTCATATTTAGTTACTTCTAAGCAAACTTGCGCCATCTGAGACCACGTCACTGATTAACATTAGGCGAGGCAGTGGTCAAATGCTTTGCCTAAACAAAAAAGGCACATCAATATTAATGAGTTTTTAAATGTATGTTTAAATAATAAATAAATAAATATTAGTGATCATCTCACACAGCGCCATCTAGCCCCAAACTAAGCAAAGCTTGTACTATGGGAACCAGATAACTGATACAATACTTAAATAATTTTCGAAAAAAATTATGTCCAACGCTCACACACATAGATCCTGGACCCTAACTAGGATTCTCTAGCAACTACCAGGACCAACAGAATACATATAGTAGAATACATACATAGAATACAATATAACACCCAGGCACAGAAAAAACATCGATGTTCATCATACAAATGTTTGTCCTGGGTGGGGATTGAACCCACAACCTGCAGTTCAGAAGGCAGGGTTACTACCAATTGAGCTATCGGGCCAATCAGTCAGTCAGGTTAAGAGAAATTATTTTGACGTATTCTATCTCAATACGTCTGTTAACTACTTTAAAAAAATTATATGATTTAAAGAATCAGAAAGAGGGAAATCAATCACATACTTAAGTAAACACAGGTAAATTAATTGTAGACACCTACTTACCCTATACGAGACGGTTGATTATACAAGCACAGATTAAGTAGTAGTTACTGTACTAGCCTCTGGCCTACTGCCACAGCCTTGCATATAATTAATCACATGAACTTGAACCTAACTGGACTAGCGGATCCATGAGTTATTGCCGATCTGCGTTCCTTGCTGATTGAAATTATAATAGCTGCTTAACGGTGCTAACAATTGTCGAGAATGGATGGACGATGAGGTTCAAGATTCTCACACGTGGAATCAAATACATTTGTATCTTAGTGTACTGGAAAAATTTTGGCTGTTGTTGGGTGATGTGATAGTAGAAAATAGCCCAGTAATAGTGACCTCCGACATTTAATAGTCGCCATACTGAAAATGTCACATGCTAACATATCACAGGCCCATAGGTCACTTTAGGCTGGTTCCCGCTTGCATCCGCTTGACATGTAACCTACTAATTGCTTGATAATATCCAGCGTGGATAATTTAGCCACACAAAGATAGTTTTTTTTTATCAATTTTTTAATGGGCTTTTAAACAAAGTTTATGCCAACCCCATTGTACCCTAACTAAACATCCATATTTATAAAAGATGAAACCAACAGAGAACAAAACAAATAAAAGTTAAAAGAAAAATAACAAAATTCTTAAGCCTGACTTATGAGCTAAGATAGATAAAACTATATATTGGAACACCACATTACAGGAACAATTTACCAGCACAATTAAAAATTAAGTGTCACAATAGGCGGTCTTATCACGTAAAGCGATCTCTTTCAGATAACACAACTTCAAATGTAAAAGAAATAGGTTTTAAATTTAGAATAAGAGAACGTTCGGTCCACGCTAACCTAGAAACCAAATGCTCCAGCCTATATAGTATTAGTGCGTAGTGTAGTACTTGGCAGTATTTAGTGGTAGTTAGTTTAAAGAATAAAGTCACTCTGCCTTAGATTAATTCCATTTAAAAAAGTTAGACTTCAATCGTAATGTAGTCGAAACCGAAATACGCATTATTAAGGAAATTCAATGGCTCTCAATCAATGGGACCACAAGAGATGCATTCAAATAAAAAAAGAATCATCAAAATCGGTTCACCCAGTTGAAAGTTCTGAGGTAAAAACATTTAACAAATACAGTCAAATTGAGAACCTCTTCCTTTTTTGAAGTCGGTTGTAAAAGATATAATTCTATCTACATATCTGTCACCGTACATCTTAGTTGAGTTAAGGACATAGGAGTGCTTTGTGATCATCCTTAAGAAATGACAATTTTTAAAGCATTAGTAAAAGAAGCACTAACTAGACTAAAATTATGAGGTTAAAATTATCTCTATATGGTAACTTACAAACCGAAGCTGATTAATTATGTGTGCACTGTTACTAGAGTTCAAGTTATTCACTTTAGAGTTACAAGTTAATAATAACAACAGTAAATCACATCAAATATATTAGCTCCATTCAAATCCATGGACAAAGCAGTAATCAATATTCAAACACGACGCATTCCGTTACGTACCACAATACACTCCGTGACTATGATACTGGATAGCACTGTGAAAATACATTGATGATTTTTTTGCGGAGAATCCACTAATATTTCCTCTACAATATGTGGCATAGATTTCTTTTCATTTATTTTTTAATTGTGAGAACCGTTATAAATTAGGCCAATGGATTTAAGTCCAAAAGCTCTTCTTTAAAGATAACAAGAGTACAGGGTAATAAATCATGCTACAGTTATATCTAGTTGGAACGTAACCAGCTGCTGCGACTGTTTGTGATTATAAAAATAAGTTTGATAATAAGATGATTAATTTATTGAACTACTAAGTCTCAAGTTAATACAAGATGTATTTTAGTATGAGTGTTGAAAGCAAAAAGAATAAACAAGCACGATCAAAAAGGATAATTTGATTAACAGAGTGAAAGAAAATAGTGTTCATTTGACACCTGACGAGTGTAAGGACTCTTTACTCCTTCATTCATCTCCACAGATTAAATAATAGTACTTACTACGTACCATCAGCTCAAATGCTAAAATCTTATTACATATTATAACAAGCTTCTGCCCCCGGCTTCGCCTGCGTGGCCTATAGAAAACGAAGAATATTTTTTTTCATAGATAATTCAACCACACATTTCCCCCTCTTATGGGTGGAATTTCAACAGACATTTTTCAAATAACACACACTCCAAATTTCAAGTCTCTAGAACCATCGGTTTAGGCTGTGCGTTGATATAGTCAGTCAGTCAAGACTTTGAATTTTATATGTATAGATTATAATATTTTTTTAGTACGATGCAAAAAGTAAGTCATCATAATTGGTGACGTCATTAAAATAATCTTAACCGTAATCTGATCCACAAAATAAATAAGTACATTAACGTAAAAAAATCGCAGCAACTGCCTCTTTCCCAAAATCCACTTAGCGAGTCACTTAGCAACACTCAATAAACACGGCCACAGACACGGGCACGACCAAATTAAAACAAACGAACTGTATATGACTACAAAAATGTGGCGTCGCGGTTCTAAAGGAGGTTTACGAGCGAGCGCGCAGCTGTGATGGCTTGTAATAAGGCGTATACAGCAAAATCAAGACGGTCAAGATACCTACCTGATTGCCGTGTCGCTTAGCATCAGGCAAATGACTAGCTCGTCATGTCGTTATTTAAGATAAATAAGAGACAGAATTTGAACAAAAAACACATCTGTGAAAAAACGAATGTGTTTTTGTACCACACGACTGAAGTAAAACTTTTTATTTTCGCTCCATCTATCGGTCGGTATATCTTTGTTTTTGCTTTTTTAATGTTAATGTCACCATCATGACAATTGAAGGGTTGAGAATAAAAAGTGTTTAACTGTCAAATTGACAGTTTCGAGAAAATTGACTTTATACATCAATGGCGTCATTTTAATGTAGAGTGCTTATAAGGTAATAGAAAAGGAAAATTCTATTTTAAAATACTAAATATAGTACTAATTCATACAATTACTGTAAAAATATAATATAATGAATAAATATAATAATGTTTTTATGCTAAGCGAACTGTATTCCTGTGACAGATAAACCGTTTTTAGACTCAAAATCTCGGGATTTAAGTCTAATTTCGATATTTTGAGAATGTATTATTGAAGACAATTTCACGCTGAATCCAACGATACCTATAAGTCATTTTGTGAAAAAAATCAGTTAAACCCTTATTATTCTCACCCCTTCAATAGTGAATTGTCATTTTATCGGATGTACCAACATAATAATACAAACTTTAAATTTTGTAATTTGACAATGGAGATCTAACGTGTACCACCAACTTTCAATTTGCCAGCTTACTCCCCAAGTCAAGGGTTCGTAACGAAGTTTTACTTCAAAAATTCAATAAGAATATATAAGATACCATAAACGTGTAGTTGGTAGTAGTTGGGACACTATCCGCTATTGTTTTATTTAACCGATTGTTTGTCTATTTTCAGGAATATTCGCAGTGGGTTTCGTTTTCGCGCAGAGTGCATCATCAGTTTCAACCACGTCGTGGCTCGCACCCACAAGGTAAACATCTACAAAACTTAAACTTTGACAGCCTCTGTGGTGTGGTGGTTGAACAAGTTGGCTCATAACCCTTAGGCGGCGAGTTTGATTCCCACAGCAGGACAAGAATTTATGCACAGAAAAAAAGCACAAACACTTGTTCTGAGACTAGGGGTTCTGGGAACATGGTCCTCGTAATTCCTGGGTCCCTAGACCCTACACACAGGGAATCCTAGTTAGGGTCCAGGATCTTTGTGCGTGATCGTTGGGCGTTATTGTTATTATTATTCTTAACATTTTTATAGTAACTATGCACATAACTGCGTATTGCAGCTGTGAACTATATATACAAATATTAATTTAAATCAGTTGCAATGTTGTTACTTAAATACATGGGCAAAAACCTTCATAAATTCAAACGTTAAAAATGTACGGTGCTATGCTTAGAAGTTCCTTCTACTATCAAATATCCCCCACCTGCTGATTCCGACGCCATCGTAGCTGGTCCCAGTACACAATATCAATATCACAGTTCACAATGAAGAAGATAACGAGCGTTCCGTTACCGGACCCCACACGTTATGAGATATGTTATATTATTTTTCTGGGTACGTTAATAGCTAACCCGCTCCGGACTTCACTGAGTCCACATTTTTTACAATAAATAAATCGGATACACCGCACTCCAACTTGATTGCTTTTCAGCATTACTACTACAGTTCGTTATATCTAGTATATTGTAAGTGACATAGAAGTTGAAGTTTATTGCCTCTGTTTGGTTGTTTATTAGTTGGCTTTAAAACATTAGGTTGACAAGCTGAAAATGTCAGTTAGACGGTTTAGTTTATTATATAAAACTTGTTGCGTCCCGTAGTTTCACCCACGGTCCCCCCTTTCAACCCCATTAAAAAGAAGCCTATGTATTACTATTGTAACCTAGCCTTATTTTATTTATTTAAGTATTGTAGCCTATGTATTACTCAGGCTCTATACAAAAAATAATGTTCCAAATTCCATTTAAATCGGCTCAGTGCTTTTGCCGTGAAAGCGCAATGACAGATTTTTTCATTCCTAATTTTTCTTGATTTTACCTTTACTTTCCAAAATCGGCCTGTACAATCAGATACACATAGAAATATACTATGTATGTTGATAACTTATGATACACACACATGTAGGTACACATTATAATAAATAAATATATGTTTATTGATAACTTGTAATACACACACATGTACTAAATATATAAATAATATAACTTTGCATACACTCGCCCTGTACATATATGTTAGAGTTCCGAGTAAGACTGTTCTGTTATGAGCGGCCGTGTCGCTTAACATCGGGTGAACGACTAGCTTGTCACATCATTCATTAATATATAAAAAACACAAAGTTCAGTTGAAAAATTCACCCTCTTCATTAAATTAAGTTAAGTTACTTATACGCTTCCATAATTAAGTATGAGTTCGAATACCTCACATATTTAAAAATAATGTGATGGGTCAGTTAAAGATAATTAATATGTACTTGTAAAGAATAACAGGTTTGTTAATTATTTGATGCGCTTGATCACCAGCTGGAAGGAGAGCAGGCTGTCTGGGTGGGCTGTATAAAGTTGTCTCCGAGAAATTTAATTCTTGAAGCATTATTAATATGTTATACAAGAAGTTCCACGTAGTTTATCTAAAATGTACCTGTTTTATCTCGGAAAAAGTACCCTATATTCATCTCAGTACTATAAACAACTAATGTGTACAATTTCACCCAAATCAGTTCAGGCGATTTGGCTTGAATGCCGCACAAACTACGTAAACTTTTAAGTACTCGTGCCTCTACCGCTTAACGTAAGTGGTCATACTTTTTTATAAATAATCTATCTGCGCCTCGCAGTTTCACCGGTGTGGTGAAAATTTTCTAATTTTTCGCTCAACTGTCTCAATTTTTTCTTTCATAAGAACCTCCTAACTATATTAAACACAACAAAAAAATAATGAGCGAAAATTTTCCATCCGTTCACGTGTGAAATATATTCATTTTTATACAGGTTGGGGTGTAAATAGTGGTACCCTAATATATATTTACATATTTACTACATTTATTTACAATAAAAATTAAATAAAAATATATCTAAAACGACAAAATGAACTCAAATGTGTGTGACATTTCAATGTCAATCGAAATAAAACATAAAAGGAAAAATGTTTAAAAATTTAAAAGAAACGAACCTGTATTCCGCCACTCACTAACAATAATAATAAAACAGAATAAATGTAGTTCAGTATTCGTCTAACGAAACATGCCGCACGACACTAAACAAATATTTGAGTAGCTCTGCTTGCCTCCATTAGCACCGTAGCACTCAATTACATGAGGCTTGGGTTCCGTTCGCTCCGTTACATCGCTGACGTTATAAATTAATATTCTGTGTACGCAAGTACTTACTTCACCGAATCTGTGTAACGTAGATACTGGTTGGTAATCTGTGACGAGGCACCTTAAAAATTGTGTCGTTATTTTGATTCCATCGTGGAGTATCAAGCCTTGTTCTGAGTCTGAGTGTTTTGGGACCATCATGGTCCTCGTAGTTTGAGGGGTCCTTAGACACAGGAAATTCTAGTTATGGTCCAGATTTTATGTATGTGATCGTTACTAATACCTTATTGTTATATATTTTATTTTTTCTTTTAAAAATATATTGTCTAATTGAGACAATTAAGTAAGCATTTAAACTTAAAGGTTAAAATGAACGCATTATATTTATATTAAGCATTTTAAAAGTATAAGCTTCAAAATCTGAAACGTAAATCATTATTTACAGTACAACTGTGATATTTCAGTTCGTAATTGTAATTAATTACAAGTAATTAACCCTTTTCCATTAATGATTAACACCATAAGTACCGTTCTTGCCAGTTGATTGGTTTTGTTGCTAAATAGCAACTTTTTCGTCATCGCCAACGTCTCTGGACCGCCGCGTAAAAAATTACAAAATATTAATCTAATTAGTGCTCAATCTCAGACTAAAAAGAAAAATGAAATACACCCTTTGAAATAATAAGTGGTGCTAAAAAAAGAATACCGCATCATAAAATCATATCATGCTGCCCAAATGATTCAGAAGCAAAAATAGTCTCTAGTCCACAGACTAGAAATATCAATTCAGATGTGCGAAAAGATAAATTTAATTTGACTGTCTTGAAACTATTGTGGTCTTTCTCATTTTGGCCTTTATGAAAGGCAACAGTTTTGAAACAATTTTTTTTTTGGGATTTTGTACCGAATCAACATTTTTATAGGTAACTAATAGTCGCTTTTGATTATAACGCTAGAGAATTATATAACGGTTGTTCAAACAATCAATTAGAAACAGTTAACATAAACAACAAATTAAAATAAAATGGTAAATACCCTAACTACTAAATAGATTATAATAATAATGCTAAAGAATGAAAATTATATAATAGACCAGTAAAGTAATTTGATAACTTTGCGATTTGATGTTTTTACGTTTTCCGTTTCAAAGTGTGGCCTCTTTATTGTTCTTTTAGCCTAAGTGTTAATCATCTAACGGCATTAAATGTAGTTTTAAAAGCTATAAATATTCGGTAATTTAACCTATTACCGTGAATTTGTAGCTTTTTAAAAGTAAATTAATTTACCTTCGACTCGTTTCGCTCGCACGACTGTTCGCACGATTGTTTGGTGATTTGTAGTTAAGGATTTATAGGTTTATGATTATGGGTTTCAAGTTTACAGGTTGCCGGTTTGTTTGGGTGAATCAAAACATGTAATTTGTAATGTTTTATAAAGGAAAAATTTGAATCAGGAATGGGATTTGAACATACAAGAAATTGAACATGATGAGATATGAGAAAAATTGTCACGGTAGCTTAATTAAAGCATATGCCAGTTTTAGGGATATATCTATTATAGGAACCTTTTGTAAGAGCCATTTATTCTGCCGCCAAGCAATAGTACGCAAGCACTGCTGCGTTTCGTTTTGAAGGGAAAATTAAGTTTCCGCTTTTAAATAAATAAATAAACAAGTCAAATATAGATTACAAAATGCTTATAGAAGTGTGAACTTCTATTTAACAAACACAAAGCAATCTTATCAATGAATTGCGAACCTCATCATAAATATTATAAACGAGTTTAACGTTTTGACAGCTTTATCGACCTGTTCCCAATAATACTTTGAGTGGGATCTGATGATTTTAACTGTATCGTTGATGGACTGGTGTGATTGCTGTTTTTATCAAGATCTGTCCGTGAAAATAAGTTTAACGGCCCTTTTGTCGAGTTAATTGCGTTATAGTTTTTGGAGCAATTAATGATGAAGTAAAATATTTTTATAAAATTTTTTGCACACAAGATAAATTGCTACATCGCAGTTAATTACGGTGATGTGATAATTAGTACAACGGTGAGTTTAATCCTAAAAATATTTTTAACCAGCAAACCTTTGAAAAAATAGTTCAAGTCAATCAGCAAGTAGGATTCGTTCACAATTGATGCTGTTTAAAACATAGAGCTAAAGGAATGAGCTCATTTGAGTTTATTTTAATTAAATTTACAGCTATTATCACAACATATGTACTAGAATATACTTCAAAAGCTCATTTAAAAGGCGTTTTAATTTAACAAATTTCTATTAAAGCCATTTTTTTACCAACATAAGATGTTATGACAGAACATCATCAATTCATCAGCTAACAAGGAAGCTAAATACTGCTAAAAATCAATCGAAACATTTATCAAGTACAATATAATTTCTGAAAGAAATAAACCAATCAATAGCAAACATAAATTGTCATTTTCTCTAATCTGTGATAATAAGCCGATTATAATAAAAAATCCTCATTTAAAGCTACAAATCATTCTCCAACAACGTACATACCTCGCAAATCAACCAATCGCACGGAACCGTCAGACGTATCAATGATCTATAGATCCATGGATCCGTAGAGTGATCTATAGATCATTACCACTTGTTAGGTTAGATGTGTAATAAAGATAGGAGGCCCCGTTTGAGGATTGTGAACGATAATATGTGATTATAATTTGCTGTGAAGATTCTGATTGAGCTGTTTAGATAATGTAGCGGATTGGAGACGAGGAATGATGATTCCAGTGGGTGGGGTCTTCTAGGTTTAAAATCACACATTTATATAGAAAAGAAGCCTTATAAATTAGTGTTTTTATTACTATCAACCTTTACCTTATTTTTATGTAAGTACTAGTATCGAAAATGTAATGCTGTTTTATGGTATATAAGTTCTTTTAATATGTATTTATTTAGTAATTATTTTAATTTTATATAATTAACTAATTATTTTAAAATGGTTGTTAGAACCAATCCACAAATGTAAATATTATAGTATCATAATTATAATCAAATATATGACGGCGGCTACGTCCAGTTATAAACTCTATGCACAGCGATCGAGCACCGTAATTTACCCTGTGGTGGCATTAAATTTATTACAGTGGCAGCACCGGCAACTGTCATGGCGCCCCTACCTGTCTGGCTATATAAAGGGATCGATTGGTGTGCTACGGATCATTCTTGTTTCAGACACGGCGCGGTGTGGACATGCTGAAGGCCAATAGTTATATAGGTTGCAACCTACCCACAACACGTTTCTGCCCACATCAGATGTGGGATTGCCCATTTCTACATCACTCTTCAAGCAACGCGAAACGTGACGAGACGTGATGTGAATGATGACGTGACGGCGGGTGACACTAATATCAAATTTAGTTGCAGGGTTAACCCAAACCAGTGAAAAAAAAAATGGAAAAAAGTAACGATTCGTTTTTTTCGAGAAAAAAAGAGAATGTAAAAATGATGACAAGAAAAATGTGTCTGAATGCTAAAGGGATAATCTATCCGGACTAGCACTAATGGTCCATAAAAAAAAATTTTGGTTGCTAAAGGGATATCTATCCGGTCTAGCACTAATTGGTCCATTAAAAAAATGTAGGAATGATGATTTTTGGTTGCTATAGGGATATCTATCCGGTTAGCATTATTCGGTCCATTTTTTATAAATGAAGGTATACTAATGGTCCTGAAGGGTTAACCCTGACGATGGTTATGATGAAGGTTAAAATGCTTTTGACTAATCAAATTGAAAACTGATCTTTTGACTTTGACTTGTTTAACTCATTTAATTGTCAGGATGAACGAGCAATAACACTGATACTTATGTCCCTCACCAGGTACAAAGTGAAGCTAAGCGTACGAGGACGTACGCACGTCAGTATGGCCGTGACGGCGGCTACGTCCAGTTATAAACTCTATGCACAGCGATCGAGCACCGTAATTTACCCTGTGGTGGCATTAAATTTATTACAGTGGCAGCACCGGCAACTGTCATGGCGCCCCTACCTGTCTGGCTATATAAAGGGATCGATTGGTGTGCTACGGATCATTCTTGTTTCAGACACGGCGCGGTGTGGACATGCTGAAGGCCTATAGTTATATAGGTTGCAACCAACCTACCCACAACCCATTTCTGCCGACATATACATAAAATGAGAAGAAAATATTAACAATAATCAACAAAAAATCACCACCATCATCAAATAATTCAATCTCTATTCATGTGGTTGTCTTTAAAACAAACACAACTGTACTTTTAAACAATAATTTGTATGCAGCTTTTTTTCCGTTAGACAAAGCTTTTATCGCAAAAACAAAATAGAATATTTAATTCGGCTTATAAAACAACATCGATTTTTCTAAAGACATCCTAAATGGTCTGTCTGCAACTTATTTTTAGACATTCTGAGTCAGTCAACAACAAAAACACAGTGAAATGTAACTCATGCTGTCTACCCGAAGTCAAAAGTAGAGCAGCTCTGTACCCACCATCTATTCACCTTGACCCACAGAAAGAATAATGAAAAGACGCTTTATTTAAATATCAACTCCTAATTTCCCTTTCTACTGAACGCTGAAGATTAATCACGGGCATTTAGAATCCTTCTTTTCATTAAATGAGCACACCTATAGCAAAAACTACAAATACGACACTTGCTTGAAGTCGCAACGCAAAAGAAAGTTGTGTACGTACGCGCGTCTCACCCACACATCGATACAGCTTGCATGCACTGACGCACACACGCGCGTCACATTCGCAACACGTTTGACGGGTGTGTGCGTAACATTCACCTTGATCGTGACCTTTCCGTCGAAGAAAGCTGACAAATTAAAGGTTTTAAAATGAGTTAGCATTACAAGTAAGGTTAATGTATAATTAAGTAAGGAATCATTGACGCGAAACGTGTTTTTTTATTTGGATTAAACTTTGTATTATAGAAATATTAACTTTATAATTAAGTGGGTATTAAAATAATATTATTAAAATTAGTTTCAGTTTAATGACACGGATTAAGTGATTATTAGGAACATAAGCTAAGTGCAAGTATCGTTATAATTTAAAATAAATATTTGTGGATATTACACATAACGCCATCTAGTCCCAAACTAAGCAAAGCTTGTACTATGGAAACCAGATAATAATAAAAAACCAGATAATAAAATATGTCGTTATTTTAATACTTGTTACCACGAAGTGTTTCTTTGGAATACTCATTTAATGAAATTAATGACTATTGCTAATTAGACAGACAAATAATTCGCCAATACTACATTATTTCCCCGGTTCTTTGAATTGATAATTTGGCATAAAGTCAAAGCCAAAAGATTTATAGCAAATAGGCTATTTTAGCAGATTGTTTTAGCGAAAATTATATTAGGTACATCATCATCATCAGCCTACAATAGTCCACTGCTGGACACAGGCCTCTCCCAAAGCACGCCACTGAGCCCGGTCTTCGGCTCTACTCTTCCAGTTACTGCCAGCTACCTTGCGTATGTCATCGCTCCATCTTGCCGCAGGGCGTCCTACACTACGTCTGCCGATTCGCGGTCTCCACTCTAGAACACATAGGTACATAGATAAGTTAATGCATATAATAAAAATGGTGAATTCATTAATAACTCTATGCTATAATGATAATAGTAACAAATTGAAACGTAAAATATATTTCTGAGGACTTACTTACAGTATTACTATGACAACCACTTTCACTATTGAAGAAAAAACTCGCCTCGACTTATCAGTCAGTAATGCAGAATTCTCAATTAATTAATTACTCACACAAACACACCGATAATGTCACACGTTGCTCTAACGCCGCTTGTTGATTTTTAGCTAAAAAAAAACAAAATTGGCTACTGATATTATTTCTTTTAAATGCAGAAGTCATTTGTGGTTAAAGAAAATAACTTTGCAAGTTTCGCCATTACGCAACATAAAGCTCAATATTGATGACCTATACATACACTACCTGTTTATTTTATTTCATTGTAATAGGTTTGGTAACAAACTATAGGCCATTAGATACATTAATACAAAAACAACGTTAACATAGCTATATAAACCTAAAGTCCGATTATAACCGTACACAACTTAAGTTACACATGTTTTGACAAATAATAAACAATTATTATAGCGTTATTATTATTCCTACTGGCAGTGGGCTGGAGCATTTGACTGTCTATAGGTCATCGCGGCCAGTATAGAGCACAAATGTTTTTTTTTTTTGTAGTAGTAGGTAGTGTTTAGTGTAGTTATTATATCATTTCAGCGTAAGTATATTTGTACAATATTATTTACTTAAAATTAAGTAAATATATATCACTACAGAACGCATATTAGTACCAACATCACTCTTAAATAGCCTATGCTAATATAATAATATGACTAGTCAATGCTCATTTGTACTAAAGAACAATCACCCGTTTCACCATTATCTACCATTTTAACACAACAGAAAACTCATATTTACGTGCATATTTATACACCACCCAAACGTATAATAATACTAACTTCTATTAAAGTCTATTCTATTAATATACAACTTAGCTAAGTAACATAATAAGTTACTGGTACACAAAAATTTATTAAATTTGCGTTAGCAGACCAAATACTGAGCGCTCATTGGTCGCTTGTTGATCACTGATTGTCTTCAACCAATGAGCGTACAGTATTTGACATATTAACTTGACACGAGTTTGACAAATGTAGCAAAAACTGGGCGCTATAGGGAGGTGTGCGATTGAGGAGCGGTCAGATTTATTTAGTACATTGGTATAAGAGTTTTGACTGCAACACCCCCACCGCTACGCTACATCGTCTACATGTGCCTACGTCGTAGCCGCGTAGCTCTAAATAGACACTCGTAGCAGTAGTAGGTCAGTGTACCGCGCGTTGATGTCTTTCTATGATGATTACGTAGCCAAGAGTGTTTTATTGAAACGCGAACACAATTTTTTTTTACATTGTTATGTTGACAAGAAATCTACGTGAACCAACTTCAACTTCCGTTCACCTGGCTTTCACCAGCTTACTCCCTAAGTCAAGCGTGTGTAAAGAAGTTTTACTTCAAAAATTGTATTTATTAGTTAAACTTAGTATTAATTATCATTTTTCTAAAGCATCGTTTAAGTGATGGTTTATTTGAATCAGCTCACTTTAACATATACATTTTAATGTAAAAGAATCATTAATCCATTAATTACACCAAACAGGCGATACTGCTACGAATCATAAATATTTGGATTACTTTAGCCCCTTTCTATAGCTTCCTTCATGTCCCTTTAGTTATTATATTTTTTCTTCGAGATAAATATTTTTGGTATATATGAAATCATTTTAAACCTACACTGACCTACTGCTTTATTATAATAAAAAAGAAATACATATTTTGCATATTTAATTATGCTGAAAAGTCAATTTAAAAATTTACGATGTCATTAGGTTTAAATTATACATTAAAAAGTGCCGACGATGAGCCATTATCTTAATCACTTTCTATCTGTGGAATATAAGGTGATATATTTATGTCGGCGATAATTTATTAACTTTGAAAACTGCTAACTTTTATAACATAATATGATAGCACTATGTGCTATACCAGCTTCTGTCTGCGGCTTCGCCCGAGTAGCCTATAGGAAACGAAGAAGATAATTTTTCATAGATAATTCAACCACCCATTTCACCGTTTTAGGGATGGGATTTCAAAAAACCCTTTCTTAGTGGATGCCTACACTTTACTCTAGGACCAGCGGTGTAGGCTATGCGTTGATATGTAAGTCAGTCAGTCAGTCAGTCAGTCAGAACTTTGAATTTCATATGTATTCATATATTTTTTTCCACACACAGGTTTTTCCTTGTTTGGGTGCCAAAGTTTTCCAACCAGCAGTAAACTATTTGTATTTTTCGTAGACTGTTTTATGTTTAAACCGATGTTTGTAAACATTTAATAAACTATTTCATTTCATTTTATTTAAATACAAGCACTTTGGAGAGGGCATATATTTTGCGGTGATGTTTGATTGAAAGTGCAACTCTAATGTACGTCTGTATAGTCTATTCAAATCAACTTAGCTAAGCAACACTTTCCCCGGGCTCTTGTATATGCTTGTTAATTTCGTGTCAACTTGGCAAATCAAATACCGAGTGCTCATTGGTTGCCTGTTGATCATCGGCTGTTTCAACCAATGAGCGTACAGTATTTTGCATGTTGATTTATCACGAGTTTTACAACTGCATGAGAAACCGGGGGCTAGGGATATAAGTCCGAACTTAGGAACTGTCAAACTTTAGTACATACGGACATAAAACAAATAAACAGATTATCAATATATGTATTTTTTTATTTGTTTTGGCAGATTTGTGTTTGTACTTGAGATGACCTTCCGTAAGGTCATGTTTGAGTAATAGGTCAACATGCTACACCTTAGACTGCATTGTCACTTAACATCAGGTGATGTTTGCATTCAAACGTAAGTCTTTATATAAATTTAAATAAATGTATATTTTTTCTTTCTTTCTTTCTTGCACATAATAAAATAATTAAAGAAGTAATAGCAATCTATTGAAAAAAAATTCAAAAATTCAAAATATCACTGTTGCTTTTTCTCTTTTTCTTTACCCATTTTAAAAGTTTTTTGTTGATTTCTTAATTGAATGGTGGATGTTTTACATCAATAAATGCGCACTGGAGTCTAGAAACGTGGCTTAGTGGAGGTTTCTGGATAAGAAGTACAATATTAAAGATGAATACGATGAAGATTTATTTATGTTACGTTATATATTAATCAAAATTTTTTAAAGTTACATTTTTACGTACAATCTGCTGCCAGCACTTTTTGATTGTCCATAGGTCATCGCGGGTAGTATATATAGGTTTTTGTAGTAGTGTAGCTAGAAATATGCATTAGTTTTTTAAAAATTAGTTAAAGAATAAAGGCACTTTGCCCTTTAAAAAAACACCATATATGATTAAATAATTAACAATAGTTTTTTTATTATATCTAATGAATTATACGTTCATAATATACTAGATACTATAAAAAAGAGTGAAATTACATTTGTACAAAAACTCAAAGAAACTTTTTAGTTTAGAGAACCGTATTAGCGAGACCACGCCAAATGTAAAAGTTGACAGCCACTATTTGTAAACACAGTAGTGAGAAGTTCAAAACTGAACCTTAAATCCACGGCAACAAAACCTATCGATAATGACAAGTTTCTATTTGCCAAGTAAAAGTTTTGTTACACTTTTGACATCTGCTGATTTTACAGCGTACAGTGAAGATGGCATCTTAAAAAATTACAATGAAATTTGGCTTATTTCTTACTGCAATACAAATAACATTATTGTCTTTGATATTTTCAATGAAAATAAATGAGGTTGGGACACCTTTCCTTATATATTATGTAGACCAATGGTTAGCGCTGGTATCAAAATATTTAATAAGCCCCACAATGTTCTTTTTACTTGGCTTTAAGACTTGTGACAGCAAATTACGCGTTGTCAGGATTAAAACTATACACGAATATCCAGAGTTGATCAAACTTCAAAGATAATCAAACTTTTACGTTGGACGTTTGGACAAGCTCCAGCCGGCAGCCTTTCTATAAAACTTTGTTTCCCTTTTTTACATACATACACAGAGTATGTCAATATTTTGTTTCTATCTTATTTGACTGGCCCGATAGCTCAGTTGGTAGTAACCCTGCCTTCTGAACTGTGGGTTGTGGGGTCGATTCCCACCCAGGACAAACATTTGATGAACATAGGTATTTGTTCTGTGTCTGGGTGTTATATGGTATTATATGTATGTATTTACAAACAAAAAGTATTTAAGTATTGTATCAGTTATCTGGTTCCCATAATACAAGCTAAGCAATAGTTTGGGGCTAGATGGCGTTGTGTGAGATGTCCACACATATTATTATTATTATTATTCAGTACTTATTATGCGGCAAAATGTAAGAAATTGAACACTTGCTTAAATTATGTTTAGACGTTTGCTTGTTTTATTTTTGAATTTAGTTTACAAATACCAGAATGAATGGTATTTCAAGAGGTATCAATGGGAAATTTTCTGCTAGTGTCAAATAACATGATAAAACGAAATGTCAAATATGACATGTCAAAGTTTGGTCTTCCATTTAAACAAATTTAGCCTAAGTTAAAAATATAACGCTTAAAATTCGGATATTTTTTTAACACGCAGATAAAATAAAGAACTAACTTAGTTGAGTTATTTATGTATTGACTGAGTTATTTATTTAGTTAATCCAACGTACAAAAGCGGCCTTATTGTGCTTACCGAAATATAGTGACGATCTGTTGTACATGTTCTATTTTGTTAGTGGTACCAAATCTCCCAAATACCTACTCCCTCCCACGTGAACGTTTCAGTCAAAGATGCGCATTTTAGTTCCCAACCTTTAGTAATAAAAATATTCAGCAATTTTAACATTGTTAGTACTATTTTATTTTCGACGTTACACATTTTTCAATGCCCTGTTCAACAATTTCTGCAGCTTTTATAACTAAATGAGATAGATAACGTAACTAATTCAGTATAATATATCTTACACAAAGCTGTCGATGCCTCATTAGCCGAACATTTCTAGCAATAAATTAGGTACCGCTCGACCTTTGGTATTGATAAAAGACTATAATAGTATCGAGCTATTTCGGACTCCACCTGGTAATTTAGCCCATTTATTTCACTTACGAGCTAAAAATATAATAATGAATTTGCATTTTAAAAATAGCTTTAAAATGTTAACCTTTGTTCGTTACATGAAAAGGTGTGCTTTGCCAGATATAATCTGAGAACAAATGAGTTAGTATCTCAGTTATTTGTTTCAAGCGTTGATATTTACTGTATGATAACGAAACGTTAGGGGCTGTCCTTAGATTAATTAAAACTAAATCCTCTTATTGTAACATTTAGTACTTAACTAATAGATTGTTTTTTTTTAATACAACTAATCCCCAGTAATGCTGGGGAATGATATTGGCTATAGGTGTATAGATTTGATTAAAAAAAAAATTATAGCTTCAAGTCAAGTTAAATTTTTTTTTTCTTTGATAGGGTTGCATTTGGACACAGTCTCACCTGAGACGGTGTTCAAATGATGGTGATAGTATGCGACGATGCGGTAGATGATGGAACATTAGTTAAATTCGCGTTTCATTCATTAAAATGTTCATTACAAGTTTTCTCCATCGAAACGTGGCGTGTAGGATTCGAACCTTTGACTTACGGATCGTATATTAGTGACTACACTTATTTTGACTCTTTTTTATGTTAATAAATGAAATGACGAGCTAACTGTTTGTCTGATGTTAAGCGACACGGCTGCCCATATCAGTTGCAATGTCACTCAGAACTCTAATGTATAGAGTTACGCGTGACACACTGCGCACGTCGTCCTGAGACATACGCGCAATCTAGTGATAAGATTACTAGATAGATCAGGTCATAAAGTCTCGTTTACCTTGTAATTTCTTTGGCCACAGTGCCCTTCAAACTGAAACTCAGCAGTGCTGCTTGGCAGCAGTATAACTGGCAAAGCGGTGGTACCTATCTAGACGAACTTTACAGAAAAGTCCAACCAACTAGTATTTTTCTTCAATACATATTTTTTATAATATTGCAGTGAGTGTTAGCATGTAACACATACATTTAAACAACATCCTATTCGAGTACTTAATGTAATAGCCTTGTAATGTAAACAATAGCTAACTGTATCGGTGCCCTGAATGTACAAGTGGCCCTGTTTATGCGCACACGCATCGAGTGCCTTTGGTACCCACTATCGTCACAGATTAGACAATATTTACTACTACTGATATTTTGGTCCCTTAATAGCTTGTATACCTGTAGCAGAGTATAATAAGCGGTATGTAGAGTTTTGACTTGTGGTACCACTGTAAGAATAGTAAGTACATCTTTTTCCGTTAAGGCTAAGCTTTACTAGGTGGTAGAACTTTGTTGCAAAGTTTGTCTTGGTAGGTACCACCGCTTTGCCAGTTATTCTACCGCCAAGCAATAGTGCGCAGGCACTACTGTGTCCTGGTTTGAAGGGCACTGTAGCTAGTGAAATTACTAGGCAATTGAGTCTTTATGTTCTGATCTCACAGTCGAGTAATCTTATTACCAGACTGTGCAGTGCAGTGTCGCACGAAACTACGTTTTAGAGTTCTGAGTGACACCGTTCTGTTATAGGCAGCCGTGGCGCTTAACATCAGGTGAACGACTAGCTCGTCACATCATTTAATAACATAAAAAAGCTAAGGCTAAGAGACAATCCAGGGAATGGGCAGCATCATTCATCTCGGAGCACTGAAATTTGCTGCGATCATGGAGACGCCTGCAGAACGTGGTGATAATGGAAAGCCCGTTTGCTAAATCTCCATAGTGGCGTCTGATGAGAAAGGCTGTTCAGCAGTGGAAGGTTTACTTTCATGTGGTGTGAAAAGGTCGTACTCATTCTTCCGACGGTGAAGTAGAACATGGTGAAGAAACCAGCATATTTAGAAGTTCTAGAACATCTGTCATCCACCAACCAGCCGTGGGCCGAAGTACTGTCGCCTACCTCTTCCTGTGACAGAAACTCAGTGCCTCAGTTCGTATGGGCTGACAATATAAATAAGAGAAGTCATGACTAAAACACCACGTGACCTGCGCTATAGAAAACGCATATGTAAACCATATGAATCTTTTAGATCCTCTTTCCTTCTTCCCCGCATTTTCTCTCGGTAACGCGCCAATTTGAATCTTGCACCCATAATTAAAGATTGTATAATTTGTATAGCATATATTTTGAGAACCATGTTATGATATGATTTTATGTATCATATGTATTTAGGAGGTACCAAAACTCTCAGGACGCAAACTTCACTCGCTACTTGCCTCTCTTTTCACTGGTTTCCTCTCCTGTCTACGTCTTGCTAGTACGCAATATAGCCCACTCAATATTACAAGGACTGAAAACACGTCATTACTCTGTACCACGGTTATCTCTACGACTGGACGCTATAGATAATCTACAACACAGATTGTTCCGACTTATATTTACCGTATCGCGGGAGTGTCGCCTACGTCATCGACGTCACAGTGGTCGAGGCGCGCGTCACCTTGCCTTCACACACACACGCACACAAGCAAACGCGTGCACGCACGCAGGTGGAGGCTGTAATGATATCTATAAAATATCAGAGGACGATGATAGAGTAAATGACCTCTCGAATGATGCCCGGAGTTGAATGAACTATTTGAATTTGGAACGCATGGTAATCCTTGTTTAACGTTATTGCTCATATTTTAGAGAACTGAGGGCGAAGAATGGGTTCGTTTACCCTAAGCTGAGTATCTCCTTCACTTCTACAGTATAGAAGTAAACGCACTTAGAAGCAGCATGTCGCATAAGATTGACTAAACAGTAGATTTATTAATGTTAAAATAAAAGTTTAACTTATTGATATAAATAGTTCCAGAGGGGCCAGTTAACTAAACTAACAAATAAAAATAATCTACTATGGGCTGTATTAAATAATACGCACACAAATACAGAACAAAACTTTACCATATTCATTTGAAGAGATGTAGAGTCTTTTTCAGTATTGCATGACTGTACAGGCTTCACAGCTTTAGTGATTTCATTTTGACTAATGATATCGCATTTGTTTGCCTGAAACGGCGGAAAATAAACGAAGGTTGCCTGAAACATTACGCTCTTCGTGTTAGGGCAACCATGCAAAGTAACGGAATACCAACTACGTAATCCATGCAACATACAGGAATCAGAAAAACAAAACACAACTGGAAAACAAAAAAGAGTCGAATATCCGAATAGGCACTCCGCCAGCCACCTGAAAAACAAAACACAACGGTGGAACAATAAGACCTTATTCACATGCCGGGCGCGCGCCCCAAGGCCACGCGCCACGTGGCGGAGCGACGACCCTAACTGTTCCGGGCTATCCCGGCCCTCCTACCTTGGCCGCTCGGCCCTGTAGTCCACGCCTCTAAGGATAACGAACTGGATGCTTTTCGGGGGTCGTGCGGGGTCATTGAACTTAAGGTTTAAACTTGCAATTGTTTTGCCAGTTTTTATCCGTTCACTATAGTGAAGGATGAGATTGGGATTGGTACAGTTTGAAATGTATGCTAGCGCAATTTATTTTATTTTAACCACTAACATTGGTTTATATTTACATCTGAAATAAAGGTTCATTAAAAGACAAACTTTAACTTCAAACTTACTAATTTCACTTGTATAACAGATCTGTGGGTTATAAATATGCGATTATAATTTTAATAAATATACAATTAAAGTATTTTTTAAAATTGGGGATATTAAAACTGACCTGACCAAATTGCACAACTGTCGTCATCACTTATGATCAGGTGAGACAATGGTCAAATGTTATGCCCTAAGTTATTAAACAATAAAATTATTACCCGCAGGCAGGTCAAAAATTGGAATAGGTTTTAGCGGTTTTGGTGACGGGACGGTGACTTTATGTGATTTAATTATTCAATTATAATTAATTTGAATATGATTCGAATACATACAATTACACGTTTAGCAATATTCAATACATATGCAAATTGCGTTTGAACAATTACATTGTAGAGCATTGAGTTTAAAGTATTCTTAACCGTTGGATTTATTGATTAATTATTCATTCGATGATTTATGATTATAAACTATTGTAGTTATTTCATAATCATTTATCATTTTATAAAACTAACGCATGCCAAATTTTTGCTTATTGCCTAACCCTTTATCTATACATATAAAATTCAAAGTTCTGACTGACTGACTGAATGACTTATATATCAACGCACAGCCTAAACCGCTGGTCCTAGACTTAAAATTTGGAGGGTGTGTTCTTTGTAAAGTGTAAGTATCCACTAAGAAAGGGTTTTCGAAATTTTACCCCTAAGAGGACGAAACGGGTGATTGAATTATTCTTCAATCTTCCAATTCTTATTCGTTTCTTATAGGACACGCGGACGAAGCCGCGGGCAGAAGCCAGTAATCTTATATAACCCTACCGCTTTATCTCTATCGGCCAAGTTACACTCTGGCTTTGGATGTGGCTGTTGGATGGCGTTTTGATACATTTAGCCGAGCAAAATCGGGTCAAAACACCGATCCAAGAAAACAGTTGATACTATGAAAATGCATTAAATAAAGATATAGAGTAAAGTAAGAGATAAAGTAAATGATATAATTCTCTAAATAATACACTTAAATAGAGATAGAGAAAATGGCACGGTCTGGGTTTCAATATAAATTGAAGATAACTGTTCCCGGTTTATTTGACTCGTACCTTACTACGTTGGTTTCGTCGTATTTTCAACCTTACGTACTCATTGGCGGGCATACCAGAATGGGTAAGACTTAAACAGCCTTATTAATAAACACGAACTAAATTAAGACTAATTACACCATTTTTTGTCTCTTTCGATCCAGCTAAATATTCCAGTAGCAAAAGAGGACAAAAGGTGAAGTAACTAATCTAAGTTTATTAATAAGGCTGAAAAAGTTTTAACCTTAGATACAGCTCCGAGAGCTACGAGTATTATCGCACGGGCGGCTTAGTAAGACCAAGATCCTCCCATATTAATTAGTTATATGGAAAAAAACAATGTTTCTAAATCACCTATTGTAAGTAGAGTATGCATTTACATGTTTTTAGTATTTATAAAAGGTATTTCTAAATTTTGTATTGTGATTCATATTTGTATATTTATTCTATTCTGAAACAATAAGTCTAGCAACCTTCTTAGAATTCCTTATGCAAATGCAAGGACATACAATTTTAAATGCAAGCCTTGCATTTACATGACACTTGCATGCATATATTAAGAAAGAGGAAGTCCACAAATTGTAGAGCAGTTTTGCAACACAATGCACTATTTTTTTATTATTTATTGTATTGTAAACGTTGTGACAGTTTATTGCCTACGCTTGAAGTAAGGCAATTTGTGTTGTTCGTTTTGTAAACCAATAGTTTCTTAATGTTTCGTGTTCACTTGTGCTGGTAGAGTACGTAGAGACACTCTACTAAGAACTGCGTGATATTTTAGGTGTGTTTAATGAGAAACTGTTTTTAATTTACAATAGCGATGCATTGGTTGCATTGTAGCATTTGGTAACGATAATAACTTTACAGTTATCAGTATCAGTTTTTAGTTAGGTTTAGGTTTAAGATATTTATTTTCACTTAAAGAATCATATTCACTTGCAAGTGAAAATACAAAATAACATCTTTAAATGCGAGTAGGAACGGTAACATACAGGTAACTAATATAGGCAATCTTAAGTATTGAACTCCGGCACGGTTCCTCAATAATCAGATAAAAGCTATTCATTGGATAAAACAAAACACAGTAAAAATAAAATAAAAATAAAATATTTTTCTATAGTGAACGCTGCAATACTAATGATGGTACTTTAATTTTAGTCAGGTTATAATTTGTTGGTTGAATGAAATTTATCCAACTACTGAAAAATCGCACCTCAGTATTATATTTAGACATGTACCAATGAAATATTTAAATAGTTATAATGTTAATGTAGGGTAGTTACATAACAATTATTATTGTCTTACACATCGGAATGGTCTGCATAGTGCAAACTACACTTAATGACAAAACTGTTACGTGTTACACAGTAGGCTAATATAAATTAAATAGTAGGTACTAGAGTATTGTATTAACAATGTATTATTATTTAAATATTTTGATTACTAATATGAACATGTCACACTGTTTTAACACTATATCACAATACTAACGTTGCTAAACTATCAGTGAATAGCCAGAAATTTAAAGAAACAGAAAACATTAAAACAGGGTTGAAACTAGCGGCTTAAAACTTTTAATAAATTAATAAATTTATAATTAATGTATTCTACTCTACTATTATACTATACTCTACATTGAAGTATACATAGAGTAGGTACATTTTATATTTTATATATAATTTGATAAATCCTTACTGGATAAAAAAGCCATAGGTTTATTACCATGATTATCTGATTATTGCCCTATTGATTTTATTGGACTTTTTTTTTGGTTATAATATTATTATGTCAGTGTAGTTTTTTAATAAATAAAAACAAGTAGCCCCATTTAAAAAAAACTAGGTACTACTAGCCGCGGTGAAGCCTCAAAACTTTGTGCTGATTACTGTCTATCACCTATTGCAAGTGGATTTAAAAAAAAACATTAATGTGCTTTAGACCACACGACTGAAGTGAAACTTTTTAAATCTAATTCCATCTATCGGCCGGTATGACTTTGTTTAATGTTAATGTTGCCATCTTGACAATTGTAAATTGTCATTTTACCGAATATACAAACATAATAATACAAATTTTAACTTTGTTATGTTGAAAATGAACATATACGTTAATCAACTTCAACTTCTATTCGCCTCGCATTCACTAGCTTACTCCCCAAGTCAAGCGTGCGTAAAGAAGTTTTACTTCAACATTCCAAGTTCAAGTTAGTCTACAATTAACTCGCCGTAACGTGTAGGCCTTGTATGCAAGTGGCCACCACGCCACATCACCGATCCCAAGCTCATTGCCAGTACACGCGGTACACACTCGCGCATACCTCCCATGGTCCACCAAAAACCCGTTGGTTACCGAATAACGGTACTCCAGCCTTGACAAACGGACAAACACTTTTATATTAGGCAATTAGAGGCACAGGATCTTCAAACACACCGGCCTATTGTTAAACACGCTAGTTTTAAAGTCACTAAAAATTACTGTACAATTTTGAATATTGCCAGCAATTGGTTTATGGCACGGTATGATATGCGTTATTTTATCTTTATTTTATGTGCGCTTAACTGTACCTGAGCCTGGTTTATTACGCCGATTTGAATAAATATGTTACACGATGCGAAGGCAAAAATCTAGTAATATTTATTTCGGAGGTGTTTTCAAATGTATTTTGTATTTTAATACTTAGAAATACGTACTTAAGTTACATATTCGTAAGCAAAGTACTACTGTAATACTGATGATAATAAGCCAAAAGACATTGCCTTAATTAAAGGAAGGTATTGGCATAATTATCACTTTTTACAGGATCTAGTATTTTAATACTTAGAAGTACGTACTTAAGTTATGTACTCGTAAGCAAAGACTTATGGTTATAAGCCAAAATGCGTTGCCTTAATTAAAGGCATTCCTTTAATTAAGGCAATATATTTATTGCTATAATTATTTATGCAGGCTCTCCGCGGCTGTAGACGCCAAGCACAAGTTTTTTTTCTAAAATAGTGCACAGTAATATAGTCATTAAATATATGATGTATAATGTTCATGTTTCTTTGAATTTCTGTTTTGTTCACGTGGTTTTTCCTCACCATTTTTGAGTGACTCCGATGTATTCAACTATTCAATACATTTATTGCGATAGTCAACGATGCGAGGTCGATATGGGATGCGATTTTATTATACGTGGGTGGCATCAGAATAGAATATAGAATAGAAAAATTCTTTGTTGCGTATACCAACATAAAATAAAACTAGGCATTACAGTACTAAAATAGTTAGCACAATGGGTGGCCTTATCACTAAAAGTGATCTCTTCCATCAGTAGACAGACACCATCGCTTTAAAATAATATTGTACTGTATGTAGCTCTAACCTAGTGTTTAAACTTTTATGAACGCTAAAGCTGTTTTATTATTATCTACATAATTATGATCTTTAGAAATGCAAACTCAGCGCTAAAATGGCTGAACTGGATTTTTAAAAGTGTTTCGAATATTTTGGGCTCTGGAATAACACATTGGATAACAAAATTATATATAGTAAAACTCCAGCAAACTTTTCGAAAAAAGTAAACAACATAAAGAAATAAATCTAATTTAATGAATGTTAATTTGACAGCTTCGACACCCCAAATCTCTACTCATTAGTTAGTGAACCTCGTCCGACCATTAGGCAGGGTTGTCAAACCTGTCCGTATTTAACCTTTCGCTTCTCAGATCTCACGACATAAGCCACAAGACCCACTGACCAAAATCCCCCACCCTAAACTCGCCCAAAGCGGATTTAAAAAAAATCGTATCACGAAAATTAATTTTTAGGCCAACCTACACGCGCACCCGCATCGAAATTTGTCGCAAGCAGGAAAAGAGACAGAGTATGCAACTCAAACGAGAGTGAAAAGGACGGTCGCAAGCGAAACAGGGACAACTAACGGTACTCGCACGGAAGTGTGTCAGTGGCGTAGATCCCACCGCGGACGTGTAGAGGCGTAACTGAGCGCGCTCGCGTAGTGGAATCCCAACCTTGACCTCTGGCGTTACGGTCGGATGTTGAATAGCAGCGTGCTGGTTTTCGATTTTCACGGTGGTGATTCACGACAATAGAGCGGACATAGGTCCGCCTCTGTTTGATGATCGCAGTCCAGTTCCAAACCTACCTCAAGGATAGATTAATGTTAATAAAGCTCTTTTTACAGTGTTGCTCTTTTGAAAAATTGTTTTTTGGTTTACGTAAGCGGCGAAAGTGGGTGAGATTGATGATGACTTGAGAGAGAGTATTTCGCAAGGAGTTCAAGAAATGATTCTCATCTTTCATGATCATCTTAAAGTAATTTAGTTTATTTCGGAGATTAAACTTTATAGATGGTTCTGACGTAACTTAAAATATTTCATACGACAGTCTTAAATTGACACAAATAAAAACACTATGTAACTTGTAAATTGCGTCTAAAAATATCAACGAACACATAAAAATACAGCTATACAGAATAGAACGTATTCCTTTTCAAAATCGGTGAATAATTTTGCAGTATCGTTATTATTGAGTATTGAAAAATGCTCAAAATAAACGTTAACATCCTTATCTTCACACATACAACATTCATTGAGACCTTTTTGATACAAATTAAAAAAAGCAAGTTTAATTTAGTGATAAATTTCCATCCATTTTATAATTAAAATGCCATAAATCAAAACCACTGAAACCAGTGACCTAAAATAAAACTAGAAGTATTAAAAGTAAAACGCAAACAAACTTGAACAAAAGCTTCTTTCACTGACGCCGAGTAATTAAGTCTAAAGAGCCTAAAGCCTACTTTCGACCACAGAATAAAAGAGTACCAGCATAGATAATAGCCTACTTACAGTATTTTAGAGCATAAAACGTATTATGACGCACACTTTCACTGAGACGAATCATCGGACCGGATAATGAACGTAACTGTGACAATTTCTACAAAAATTCAGACGAAGAAATGCTAATTCCACGAAACAAAAACTGTGACCGCGACCAACTACTCTGTGAATTGTAATAAGCTGACCAATTTGTTGGATATATAGCTGTTATTATATAAATAGCTGTCGTCGGATAAATAGCTGGATGCTATTGTAGGCACGTTGCGTTGTTTTGGAAATGCAGTTTAAACATAGTTGTTGTAGTGTGAATTGTAGGTGTGGAGGTAAGAGTGGACAGGTGGCTGAAACATTAATAACGACCATGAAATAATTTTTTAACAGTGCATCGTTGTTTTCGTTACGATTCTAAATTTAAATGTAAAAGTGATAGGGTATAATTTTCATTTCTAAAATTAAGAAGGTTTATGCGGTGGTAGGACTTTTCTGCAAAGTTTTTTCTAGGTAGGTACCACCGCTTTGCCAGTTATTCTCATTACCAGACTGTGCTGATGTCTCAGGATGACACTGTTCTGGTATAGGCAGCCGTGTCGCTTAACATCAGGTCAACGAATAGCTCGTCATATCATTTATTAAAATGAAAAATAATAATGATAGTAACACCCAACGATTACATATATAAATCCTGGACCCCCTAGATTCCCTGTGTTTAGGGACCCAGGAAATACGAGGACCATGGTCCTACAACACCCAGACTCAAAACAGGTATTTGCGCTTTATCAGCTATATAAACTGAGCTATATAAGCTACATTAATTAGGTACTTCATCACCAACTTTTAACAATGCTAAAAGCAACACTGCAGCAACACTGTTGTATCAAAGCCCACCGCGCCGGTCACGTTTCCAGCAATCGGGGTGTCTTGGCAATTCGAATTTTTCTAGTTAATTGCGCCACGAGACACGGGCCGTCGACCGCCGATATTCTGGGCAGGCTTTTGCGAAAATGATCTTGGCAGCGAGACCAATCCACCTTAATAAATACCTAAACATTGGCGCAAAAGGTAACCTACGTGAATAGTAAAGTGAAGTATGCATATGTACCCGTTTTGAAGTAAAACTTCTTTACGCTGCTTAACTTGGGGTGTAAGCTGATGAATGCGAGGCAAACGGATGTTGAAAGTTGTTGATTCACGCAGATCTCCATTGCCAACATAACAAAGTAAAAAAATTGCATTATTATGTTGGTCCATTGGTTATGTTGTCCACTAAAATGACAATTTACAATTGTCAAGATAGCGACATTAACATTAAACAAAGTTATTCCGGCCAATAGATGGAGCTAAACTAAAGAAGTTTTACTGCAGTCGTGTGGTCAAAAGCACACTCTTTTTTGTGTGTCGGACAGGGTTGCAATTTCATAAGTGACGATAATAATGAAACTTAAATCAATAAAAAGTATAATTACAAAGACCTTTATTACAAATATCGGGAATTTAAAATTTGGCTTTAATGTCAGTTTTATAATAAAATACAAAATACAAAAATCACGAATTTCCATTCCCATTTCCATTCGTTGTCACACAACTTGTATAAAAAAGAGCATAGATAAGTTTTTCGGGTAATTACTAATTACTTATTTTATTGCTGTTGCTATCAGCATCCTGATTCACAATTAATCGAAACAGTTTCAGCCATACAGCTCTGTTAATCTAACTCCGTTCTGAGTTAAGCGAGAAAAGTGTTCTACACTGGCGAGTTGTTTTTTTTTATGTTTTGGTTCCACACCTCCGTGTATTTAGCCAGTATCAAGTAATTGATAATTATCAAGCTAATGATATTTCACGCAAATATGTGTCAAGTCACAGTCGAAGTCATCAAGTCAAGCCATAGTGAAGTCATAGTCTAGTCAAAGTCATACTCCTAGTAAAGTGGTGGCAACTTTACTTGAAACTTCTATGGAGTTTTGGAAACAACACGAAAAGAAACGTTTCACCATCATTATACCATTTTCCCACACTCACGCCTGCAATCCAGCACTTAACGAATAGAATGCCACCAATTTTATGCACTAACACTGAAAATAACACAAGTTTTTGAAAATAATACAATGCGGTGACGCAATCTTTTTCGCGTTCCCGCCAAAACTCCCTGGCGAGTTGTTATTTTGGAAAAATTCATTCTTCGAGCTGGAGAAACAAATGAATGATTAAATAAATCATTGTACTCTTTCTATCTCAAGTTGCTTGCAATTTGCGACGGTTCAATAATTATGGTAGGTACTTTTTGTATAATATTGCAAGTTGTTGCGTGCCGTTGACCAATGTGCGTGCTCTGAGGTTCATTGGTACAATTTTTTAGTCGGTTATGAAAATCGTTGTCCGTTGAACTTGCCGATTGATAAGTGACAGTTTTTTTGGCGTTTGTAATTTGTAAAGGAAACCTTGAGATATCGATTGTTTCTTTTCGAATGTAAATGCTTTTTCTGTCGCAGTACGAAATTGCCGGTTTTGCGTTGTAATAAGCTATTTAACGATATTCTGTGTTACAGATAGACTATTTCAGAATTTTGTAACTTGTCAATAAATAATAGTAATTTTAGATGTAAGGCAGACTTTTACTTACATTAATTTCGTGTGTAAATTACCATATCACACTTCCCACTAATTGTATAAAGGCGAAAGTTTGTATGTGTGTATGTTTGTTACTCCTTCACGCTCAAACGGCTGAATGGATTTAGATAAAATTCGGTACCAAGATAGCTTATACACTGGAGTAACATATAGGCTACATTTTATCCCGGAAAAGTGAAATTTTCTCGTGGGATGAGCAAATAATTATAAAAAAAATTATCGCGGGGTGTTACTAATCAATCATAATAAGAAGCGCCCCGTGGTTTATCTGCAATTTGTCCATTTTCCGGGAAACTTAATTTTCCGGGATTGAAAGTATCCTATGTTGATCTCGATATTACCGATCAGTGCATAAAATTTCTTCCAAATCAATTCAGCCGTTTTTGCGTGACAGCTACATTTCTTCTGATGTGGTAGACGATTTATTTATTTATTTATTGTGATAAAAACGACAAAATCAATTACAATTATCACATAAAGTATTACATACATTACAAAAAACAAATCAGCACGTTCGCTTATTAATAATAATATAACTTTATTTCAGAGTTTAGATCCATATATATATATGGATGAACATATGACAATATATATATATATATATTGTCATAACAAAATAATATCAGTCTCTTGTATATTTAATCTTTAAATATACAAGAGACTGTATGCGATTATGATTTAGGTAAATAGGTATTTTTAGTTTATTCACGTGAATTATACGATATATTTATAGTTTGTTGTATGCATTAATTGTATTCTCAAAGTAGTATGCAAAACTTCGATCGACCCGTATGTTAATTTCATTGCAATTTTGCAGCTTTGTTGAAGAACACGGTCAGCCTAGTCGAATAACTCGGCTAATTGTAGACTCGCCGTCTTAGACACTTGCCAAACGTTTTTCTACCTTAAAACTACTACGATAGAGCTCACGGATACTTCATGCTCTACCAACTTGCCGCACGATAACCAACTTTATCGTTAAAGAGTTAAGGTTACCATGTTTGTGAGTGAAGAAGGTATGTAGCATGACGGCGTCAGTATTTCGCTATTTGGCCTAACATAAGCATTATTTATTATTAAATGTTTATATGAGGTTTATAGACTGTAAAATTGATGTTGGGAGAAAGGTTTACTGTTTTGAAGATTTTTTTCTGTATTCTCACTATAAAAAAGTTACCTAAAACAAATAACTTTACCGCCCTTACGTTAATCAGACTACTACACGAGCGGACGAAAAAAGTAAATAGGAATCAATAGGCTGCATTAGCAATTTGACTGTTATATTTTTATTGTATAAATAAATAATATACCTCAAATAATAGACAATCGTGAAAACTAAAATTAAATATCTAAGTTATAAACATTTTAAAATACAGGAATAGAAAAAGACAGCTCAAACACGCAGTGACGTCAATTTCCAGTCCTCCAGTAATTCATTACTAAGCTGTAGTACCTCTATGCTCTACATACAATTTCTGAATTAGTAGATTATGAAGTATCTTAATGACGTACAAATAACGTTTTTTTTTAAATGAAAATTTGCTTAGTTGGGTTATTAGGGTGTTGTATTGTATTCTATGTATGTTTTTACAAAAAAGAAAGTATTTAAGTATTGTATCAGTTATCTGGTTCCCATAGTACAAGCTTTGCTTAGTTTGGGGCTAGATGGCGCTGTGTGAGATGTCCACACGTATTATTATTATATTTGACAATAAGAGGACTATGGTTCCACAGCACCCAGACACAGAACAAGTATTTGTGCTTTTTTTCAATCCACACATCCTGTCCTGCAACGAAAATCGAGCACGCCGCCTCCGGGCTCTGAGCCGACCAGCTCCACCACCACACCACAGAGGCTGTCTTACCGAGGTTGCTTCCTACTCTTTACGACTGAGTGCCTAATGCGCTCGCTCCACCCGGTGTCGCTGTAAAGTTCATAAAGACAAAAAGCATTTTTAACGTCCTATTGTTCATTGATGATCTCACTACGGGAATGTTAATAAATTGAATAAAAGTATTGTTACTTTTCACCACATATATTGTCCTCGCGAACCGAACACATAATTCACAATATAAAATGAGTAAGCCCGGACTATGTGAAGACACGCGTCTACGAAGGCTACTCTTATGCAACTCTCTTTAATTAAATCCCGAGCCCCTTATATAGGTCGGCGCTGGTGACGTCAAGAACGTAAACAAACCTGTGTCCCTATCATTTTTGATAAAGAAATGTTAAAGTAATATTTAAATTGGATATTACATACAGCACTGCATTCTAAATCTAAAATAATTTATAAAAACCGCTATATAAAAGTATGAAAATACCGACGTGATAATTTACCGGAGCAGCCCGCCGCAGCACGGATGTCTGGTGGAGCGTGACGCCGCACCGCATTGCGCACTCATTTGCCTACCTGTGCCTGTTTGCTGTTTTTCAGCCAAACTCCGATCTGATACAAGATTGGCTTTTGTAATGTTGTATTGCGGACACTGCGTTCAAAATAAACTAAAAAAAATGTTGCTATTCATACCACAATATTCCACAATGGATCGAATTCAAACACAAAATTGATAAAGTATTTTAAATTCGTAATTTTTTATGTCAAACTCGAATTTTTGACGCTTTTTACTAGGTGGACTTTTCTGAAAAGTTCGTCTAGGTAGCACCGCTTTGCCAATTATTCTGCCGCTAAGCAGTAGTGCTTAGGTGCTTGGCGGTTTGAAGGAGACTGTAGCTAGTGAAGTTACTGGGCAAATGAGACTTTATGACCTAATCTCACAGTCTAGTAATCTTACTAGATTGTGCTGATGTCTCAGGATGATATGCGCAGTGCAGTGTCGTGCGAAACTCTATACTTTAGAGTTCCGAGTGACACTGCTACTGATATGGGCAACATCACACCACGTCACGTCATTCAACAACATGAAAAACGATTTTAAGCAATGTTGTTTTCGGTAGCATGTTTGATACCATACCTTATATCGAGTTGCCAACTTCTCATAAGACGCCACGCCGTCTCAACTACCATGCTACTTAATTCAATAGCAAATGGTATGAGCCACTTTCCACGTAGTGATAATATCGCTGGCGGCGTTCTTCATTTAGACTTCTAAAGACAACAATGCATCAGGTTGTCTAATTATTATTACTTGTTGGCACGATATAGTGTAGTTTATCAGCATAAAGGTATATTGAAGTTTGTTTAAATAAATATGTGTCGACATTTCGCACAGGGCCATCTAATCCCAAACTAAGGAAGGCAAAAACCAGATAACTGATACAATATTTAGATGCTTTTTTTGTAAATACATACAAGGAATACAACATAACACCCATTTATCATTAAAGGACTACTACCAACAGTATTTACGAATGCTTTTATCGATTTAAAATTTGGATTAAAGTGTAATGTATAATAAAATAACAAGTAACAAACGCAAAGCGTAAAAAACCTGACTTCAGACTTATATAGTTTTCTTTTGGAAGCCATTGTCAGAACTGGACCAATTGAAATGGGATCACCCGGGAAGCACCAGCTTTTAAATAAAAAACTATCATTATCATCATCAAAAATCGGTTCACCTAGACGAAAGTTCTGGGGTAGGTAACAAACATTTTAAAAAAACAGTCGTTTTGAGATCCTTCTCCTTTTTTTGAAGTCGCTTAACAATCAAAGAATGTTATTAAGGTATACATTTTGTTTGTTCCAGCTAGTGCGGCAGGGTGGCGACGTCCAAGTATGGCGGTGGTGGGGTGTCTGTGGGCTCGGGAGTCGCGGTGAGGCGCGGCATGAAGTGCGCAGGCGTCGCCGGCGGCGGCGACGAGCTGCTGCTCGGCACCTGCTGGCTCGACCCCAAGTTCGATGCCACCTCCTCCCCGCCGTCTTGCCAGGAGCTCCTCGACTCCCTCCTCGCTCCTCCGCCTCTTGCTGAACTCAAGCCTCTCCCTCCCTTCACTGGCTACACGGGCCACCTCTCTATCAATGGCATCTCCGGCCATCACTACCACGCCATTGCGCAGCGCCTTCCCGAGGAGAATAACAACTACCCCACGCAGTCTCAGTATGGCAATGAACATGTGGTTTCTTCCTCGACGTGTGCCGCTGACAATGATCCGCCGGACCTGGAGGACGTCAAGCCGTTTGCCGACAGCGACTCCAAGCCTTTTCCGGACGCATGTGGTGCGGCTGACTCCTGCGCCGCGTCCTGCTCGCCGCCCGCTAAACTCTTCGACGATGCACAGAAACAGGAAATGTACGACGCCGACGTCAGCTCAATTGAAGAAATTGCTGCTATCTTCGGTCACCCAATAGGCTCCAATCCACCAGAAAACCCAGAAAGAAACGACTCCAAAGACAGCTGGCTCGACTTCGAATCGTTATTCTCCACTCCAAACGGTGAGAAAATCGTGGCTCAAGATCTCTCGGAGTTCGGCTTACCGAGCTCCCCTCCGCCCGTACACCAGAGTCACCATCCGAGCCTCGACTTCTCATCAGCATGTAAGGGGCAAGATTTTTCTAAAAGTCAAGAGTTTTGTAAGAATTTGTGTCAAGCGGGATCACCGCTACAGACGCTGCTGACGCACGGGTACATGCCGCTGCTACAGAGCAGATTGCAGAACGGTCCCCCGGTGAAGCAGGAAGCGTCCAGCTCGACCAACTATGGCATGGATGTGATCTCAACGTCGTCGCCCCCGGGAAACGCAGTGTCTACCACGGATGGTATCGGAAATCTGCTGAACGGGAGATACACATCGCATTACTCACTGGGCCTAAAACCGGATGGCTTATGCAGTCCGGATAGGTTACTTGGCTACCCTCACGCTCACACAACGACTTCTTCGACTTCAAGCAAGAGTAAAAGGAGTCGAGCGAAAGTAAAGCAACAGAACAGCGGGAGCTTGCACAGCAGCTCGATGGCATTCCCAGCGGCGACGGCGGCTGAGCTGAGCGGCCTGCTCGGGAAGGAGAAGCCAGTGCATCGGTGTGGGATCTGTAACCGAGGCTTCCTCAACAAATCCAATATTAAGGTGCACCTGCGCACGCACACAGGCGAGAAGCCGTTCCGCTGCGACGTGTGCGCGAAGGCCTTTCGCCAGAAGGCGCATCTCATCAAGCACCAGCAGATCCACAAACGGATCGGCAGAGACTGACTCCACCTAGCTCAAGCGAAGCATTTCCTCGATCGTAAGTTATTAGTGCGCATGTGTGTGTGCGTGTGAGAGTCGCGAGTGAACTCTGGTCGTGTTCCTCGAGGATGCGAGGACGCGGACTATATTCTAACCCTGTAGCGTAACATTCCTAAGGACAAGTGCAATGTTAACTAGTTTTAAGCTGTCTTCAGATTTATTGTAGATAATTAATTGTATTGTCATGTATATTGAACTTCTCGTATTTTCATCCTGCTTACTTTATAGATGCAAGTATTATATAGATTCTTATCTCATAACTCAATGTCGCTTTAGAGAAAGTAAGCTTTTCACAAGAAAATTACACGTTTCGCGATGTTTGTTTTTGTATGATTTTTGAATGAATTATGTGAATGGATACTCCGATTACCTATGTATTAGTCAAATTTATTATTTAGTTATTTAAACTGTATAAAATTAGGTACTCAATTTAATTTAAGAAACAAATATGACAAAGCTAACGAGGCTAAAGCTAAACATAATTTGATAAAACTTTAATAACATTAACAATTTTATCACTTTCGATCTTTCTGCTTCTATTGTTCATTAATATTCTTTAACATTTCCTTAACGTCACTTTCCTATCAATTATTTCCTCTCTTGAGATAATTTAACAATGATTACTTACTTACCTATTTATTAACTTGGATAATTACCTCATGAAATGCCTTAAACAGTAAACTGTAAGCGAGCTAAAGCCGATGCATTTCATTTAATGTAAAATATTCAATTTAAAAAATATGGTTTATACAATAATGCAATTTTGTACTAAAGTTCGACAGCCCTCAAGCCCGCGTCCATCCCTCTATGACGGACCTACTGTAAAGCATTTGGGTAGGTCACAGAGGAATAAGTGCGAACATTAGGAGCTGTCAAACTTTAACACACACGGGCATAAGACTTTTTGGTATAAGTACTACTTACACATGTAACTTACATAAGTTATTATTTCTTTTTTTTAGTTAAGAAATTTTATACTTTTCTATTGAATTGTGACTAGCTTGCTATCCACAATTTAATATTAAAAGCTAGCTAGCTAGACATAGACATTTCATAAACATATTAGAAAAAAATTGGCATTGAAATCATGCATACTTCTTTTTACCGCGCGTAATGAGTATTAGGTATGAAATTCGCTCAATGATCACTTATTAAAATTCAATCATTTGTTATTCAAAGTCAACAAATAATTTATTATAATTACTTAGCAATTTTACAATCCAGAATCAAAATAAAACTAAAAATAATCTTAATTATGTTCTAAGCATGTATAATTACATAATCCTTAATGGTGCTATTATAAGCGCATATTATAAATATGCGCTCATAATAACCTAATGTTGAAAATACCCATGCACTTGTGATTGTCAACAATAATTCAGTAAGTGCACAAAAAAAAATAAGGAAAAACTCATTGGAACAAATAGTAAAAGATACGCACTCGTCAGTGCAGTTCAAGGTAAAGCCGCGCGCACACGCGAGCGCCGGAACCGGGGGCGTCCGGGAAACGGACGGAACGGAAAAAATCGATAAAACGTAGCTCTAATAATATCGATCCGCTGTTTCACAATATGCGCGCAGCCTTAATTACGTTACGGTATTTAGGTCAGCAGTGGATTTATTACTTTGATGTTATTTGGCTTAAAAGTAAACAATATTGCGATTTTTGAGAAAATTTGGTTAATTGAATTTACTGTTTTTAATTAATTAATATTTTTGCAAGATATTTTATTTCATGCGGTTATTAATTTAAATGATATTATCTTAAACAGGGACCAATAATAAACAACAAAGTTAATTTAACACTAATTACTTTCTGCGGTTTTGCCATGACAATCATAGCATTTTTACTAACCTTTACTAACAATATTAATTTAACACTACATATTCCCAAAAAAGCATAGAATATTATTATTAGTAAGGTGATTTTAAAATTATCATTTATTTTTGTATATTAGTTTTCAACGGAACAAACGTTGGGACGCACAAGCTCGCTTGCTCGTTCCGGCCGGCGCCGGGTAAACGGACTGACGCACGGCCGGTAATGGATAGTGACTGTCCCACGCTGTGGGATCAACGCGCGTTTGCGAAACGCTCGCTTAAACCGCTCTAAAGTTGTACAAAACTCTGCCACAAGGCTATGTGGGTCATAATCAAGACTGGCGTGAATAACAATTGATTGCATTTAAAAAGAAAGCAAAAACTAGAATACATTTTGAAGCTTTCTCCTGTACGGGGAAGGTCATCAGGTTAATGCACTTTTGGCAAATTTTATATGTTGACTGAATCCTATTAAATTTAAATGACATAAACATAAAGGTCCGTTTCAGTTACCGACCGGCTATGTAGCCGCATGTGTTTCGCACGCTGCGTTTTCCACGGCGAGTGTAAATATATCTGAGTAAAAGTACCTTTTATAGTAATAATTTTAGTACTTAAGTATTTATTCGTAAACATATTTTGTAACATTACTTGTATTATAAAGCCTTCCATAGATTAGCCGTAGTTTGTAAGTGAATTCTCATAATAATGTTGTATTTTCTAAGAAATGATGTTATTTTTCCAGAGGTTTTTTTTTTCAATTTAAGTAAAATGTAAATTAATGTAAAATAAATTGAGATTTTTGTTAATGATTACCCTGTATATTATTTTCGACTGATTTGTTTTAGTAACGTTGCAATTTTCTAAAATATGTTCATAGCTCACAGAAGAAGTAAGTAGGACACATTAGACATCGATCTCGCAAACAAAGGTGCGAACCGTCGAGTGAAAGATCCATCCAAGTTCAGTTCACACAGCGCACGTAATGTTCCCGGGCTTAGAAGAAAGTCGGATGTGAAAATTGTCATAATGCACACAGAACGTCAAATCGGCTTTTTGCGACGGCGTGTGTGCGCAGGGCACTCGAGAGAAAACACGCACACGGCCACGTGGGAAACCTGCACGTACACGCGTAATTGTCAAACGAGTCACTCACACATGCACACAGTACGGTGAGCAGAAAAATATTGGCAATATATTATTTATGGTTTGTTTAACATTTTTGTCAGATTAACCAGAAAGTGTTCCAAAAAAAATCGAGTAATCATAAGTCCTTCAGTTGTTTCCTAACTAAAAATATCTACCGCTTGACATGATGCAAGATTTGACAGATAATTTATTAAACTTGTTCTAGTACATTTCATTATATATATTGAGTATTCACAATTGATGAATGAATGTCTACGAGTTCATCGTGTGGTTGAAACTTCTACAATCTAACATGTACCTATATCAGTCTGTTACTTTTCTCTGTGCTTTGCTGGTCCAATTTGCTAACCCTAACAGCACGGACTTTTTTTTTATTCAAACTAATTCTAAAATCACTAAACTTACGCGACTAAAGTAGGTACTTCGACATTTTATAAAATGACACATCAAAAATAAAGATCAAGTCGCCAAAAACTAAATGACTCGGCAAAAATGCCGCCCACGTTGCCGACAGTCCGCGAGGAGAGATTCTTTCACCAACCTACTTACGGCGGGTTGATTTCACCGCGCCGCCGCGCTGCCGCCGCAACCGACGCGACGGCAACCTTGTGTGATACACTGATAATTATTCAAGTTTACCATAGGAAGATAGCTCAAGTTTGATTAACACTATGATTTGTTTGGTATTTTTTGCGCGTGGTTATTTATTAACACAAACTTGTTAATAGCTTATAAGTCTACTAATCTACAGACACAATATCCCCGTCAAATATTCAAATTAAAATATTAAATATTAAAGTTATTAAAATTATTATGATTTAACAGAAAATTAATTAATTTCATGCTTTTCACTTGGTCCATTTGGGATAGTATTGTGAGATTTTTAATTAATTTTAGGAACTTAACGCTTGACCCAGATTGTCGTCAGCGGAAGATTCTCCATCCAATTTGTACACTTGGCATTTTACTTAGTCAGTAGCCATCGATGTTTTTGCATCTTTTTTAAGCTTTTTAGTGTAAAAGCTTTTCCCGTTCTTGCATCATCTATCATACATTCAGGACAACTTTCATTAATTTTTTCGTATCGTAGCATCCGTTTTTCTACATTTCCTTCTTTTTATAATACATTAGTTACTGACTTAATTTTTTCAGTCGTCTACGTTAAATCTTGCGTATAAATAAATAAGCGAATTACACTTAACATTTCACCGAGTGGCCGTTATAAGCAAAATGGTATCAACTGACGAGTTTCGGGTTTATTTATTAATTACCTTAGGTCTAAAGACATAGTACTTAAATTTCTTAAAATTATATTTTTAATAGATAGAGTAAATGGCTGGCTTTATAAGGCTACCCCACGTGGGATCCGCATCAGAGAGAGTTCGTTAAGAGTATCTAATGAAGAAATTTATGCCAGTTTTATTATGACAAATTATGCCATAAAATATATAAGTATGGTTGGACTAATGCGGGCTGATTTCACCTCTGATGGCGTGATAAACAGACATAAAAATAACATATCGTTAAGTGTTCGGTTTACATGTAAACTGCACCAATTCGTTGCTTTGACTCCTGAACAGTGCAGGAGCTGTAAAGGGAACAGATGTTTAGAAAGCACTATCGACTGCATTATAACAAACCATTGAACCGTCTTCTGTATTCTTCAAGTATATCTTCTGTACATATAAAATTCAAAGTCCTGACTGAATTTAATGACTGACTTACAAATCAACACACAGCCAAAACCGCTGGTCCTGGACTTGTTTAGAGGGTGTGTTCTTTGTAAAGTGTAGGTATCCACTAAGAAAGGGTTTTTTGAAAATCCTTCCTTAACATGGATGAAATGGGTGATTGAATTATTTTCCTATAGGCCACGCTGGGAAAGCCGTGGGCAGAGGCTAGTCATCTTTATAATATAGTACGAAAGCCATCTTCTAAAGTTGTCTGTAGTTGTCCAACTACTGCCAGCGGCCGCCGCAGCACAAGCAGGCAAGCGCGCCGCCCACTGAGGCCAGCAAGAGGCGGCGGCGACCTTTGCCAAGATCAAGTGAAAAGCAATCGAATAATATATATCGCCGCACCTTGCCCTTCATACTTGAACTTGTACGTGAACTTAGCATGGTGCAAGTTACAAGTGGATCCGGCAGCCCCACTTTGAGAGTTAGTTTCCAAGCCAAACTAAGAAAAACCACAAATGGTATAATTTTCAGACTCGGCGAAGAAAATGCCATACATTCAGATCGTGATATTGGTGACCATAAATGAGAAACCTACGGTAATTAAAATAGAAACGTCGTAAGTACGTAGTAAGTAAGGCGCTGTAGCTAGTGAAATTACTGGGCAATTGAGACTTTATGATCTGATCTCACAGTCGAGTAATCTTATTACCAGACTGTGCTGATGTCTCAGGATGATGTGCGCAGTGCAGTGTCGCGCGAAACACTATGTTTTAGATTTCCGAGTGACACTGTTCTGTTATGGACGGCCGTGGATAGATTGCTACAACTGCATTTGAATTCTGCAAAGCAGCTATAAATAGTCATCCTGCATGGTGCTTCATTACCAAAAGCAGTTTAAAGCCGAGTAGAGCTACTGAGCTGCCAAGTTACACTTGTTGACACAAAATTTCTAAAATGACGCAAAAAAAAAAAAAAACAAGTGACAGTGTAATAAAACAAACAGTGCTACAGCCAAAAAAATCCTTTTACAAATGATGTGATTTCTTTTTAATTAATTTTTATGTATGTGGCCAGGTTCAGATACATATAGTGCGCCATATGTAGTACACGGTTAGCATTTGCATCTACTAGAGAATTCTAGAGGAAACTTTAAAATAATAGTAATTCCAAAAATGAAATATAAATATTATATAATATATATAATATTTTTTGAATTATTAATATAAGTGGAACCACTCTGTGAAACTGGGACGTATCAAAAGTGCTTCTTGGTCTGATTCCATAAACACGCTGTCGACCGTGGCTTACACGCCATGACCTTTTACATGACGACGACTCAGGTTCTGGGCCACAGTGATTAATTACGCTGATTCGAGGCTCGTGCGCGCGCATTCGGGTGGCTGGTCTGTGCTGTACATTGCACATGTGCAGTAGATCAAGTAATACTGTCAAGCTACACTTCTCACGAGCATAAACGTAGTCAGTTTGAAATTAAAAAAATCTCCAAGTATGTCAGTCGTTAAGTTTTTAATCAACTTTCAGAGAGGAAGAGCTTCTATGATCGTCTTTATGTATTTATTTTTAGTAGTTCATCAAAATGGTTTACAATATAACTGCGAATAATGGTTCTACACAAGTAGAAAGAAAGTATACACAAAATGATACAATATTATCATCTGTACGCATCACTAACTGCCGACTGCGGAGTGAACTACAAGTTAGTTTTACTTTTTTTTATATATGACTAGGTTAGCGTTTGACCACAATCTCACCTAATGGGAAGCGACCGTGTTCGAAGGAGTAGCATGCTTGTCTAGTAAATGCCTATTCAATACTGCTGAACACAAACCTTCCCATATCCTGGCCTATTGCTTCCAATCAAATTCGTGTATCCAACCCAATAGTTTTACGTAGAGCTATACAAATTAATTCATATTCATCCCCTACACTGCCATAGGCTCTAGGTCTACTATCTACTTCGCTGTGAGAAACGACACCGTTTTCATGACTGAGGGAGCAGATACTGGAGTGACAGGCACGATGCAGGAAATGTAGCTTAATTATGTGACATTCAGAGAGGAGAGGGTAACGAGTTGATCTACATTTTAGCTTGTTTTAATGAAACACTATGTAAAGCAATAGATTTATTGGTGGTTGGTTTTAATTCAAACTATCTCTACGGCCAAAATGATCAAAATAAAGAGTAAATTCCCTAAATCTTCTTCCGGCAAATGGTCCAATTTAATTGCAGTTTTTAAGCCATCTGACAAGGCTTCTGACAAAATCTGAACACCTGGATCTCAGTTGGAGATAAATAATAAGCAGTTGTTATTCTCCATGATAATATCCTAAATAATATTTTATGTATGAAGTAAAGTTACTGTGAAATAAAAATATGGTAGTATCTGCGAGACTGTTGCAGCGAAATGTTGACAAGCGGGTCACTGGGTCGAATAGTAAGCTTTGCCAATTTTGTGGGGCAACTTTAATTGCAAACTCACTACAAACTGGAACTGAATCTGTAATTGTAACAGTTTGGCAATGAAAATTGGTTTGAGAACTGTGAATTTAGAAATGAAACCATTTGGCGTATTTTACAACTAAAATAATAAATTTTAATTACGAATAATTTAAAAGTTACTTATTGTAGTTAAACTGTACAAAAAGAATCGATGGCATCTATAAATAGGCATTGTCATATTATAACTTTACGAAAGATAAAAAAGTATCTGTAGGTTAATTCATATTAATCAGTAAATAAATAAAATAATTCCAATAAATGGCACACAGTTTTTAATTACGTAGCTGTATAAGCCAAATTAAAATACTGATATAAATGGCGTAATGAATGTACTACCAAATACAAGCCAAAAAAATCAAAACACTGGCCAAAAAGCATCTAACCTTGACCATCACCTCTGTCGCACCGAGCGACGCCCCCCTTCTCCCCCCTGATGAGAAAGTGTGCCAGTGACACACTTGCGCCGAGTGTGCCACATCCGTAAACATGGTGCAGCGGAGGGGGCGCCGGTTGAAGCGGATCTTACGAGGTCGGAGATAGAAAGATCCTTAATCGAAGCAACTTAAATAAGACGATTTTAAAAGACTGGGTCAGATAATTTACATTTTATTAGCTCACAATATCGTTTTTGTTAATGTTAGTGGCGAGAATAAATTTAGGTAACTCTTTTTTTAAGTTTATGAGTGAGAAACGTCTGTATAAATTGTGTTAATAAATTTTGACGTACATTTAGTTGATATCAACGAAACTTTGCTGTTCTATAATGTCGCTCATATAAAGTTAATATCTTTACAGTTTACAGATAAGTTTTACGAATTAATCTGAAGAGGTTAATTACTTAAAGATTTTTTTATTTCTATAAAAAATATTCACCCAATTTTAAAACGGCAGTGTTATTTTAACATCACTGTGAACCCAGTTTTTACATTAGGCAGGTTAATGATAATTAACCAGAACACCAGCTAGACGATCGTCAACTAAAATTTTAAATTAAGAAGGCGAATAAGAACACAATATTCACATCATCGGCAGAGAGGACTGCGCCTTAGCAGAAGTTAAGTATATGAAAGATACTGTAAGTATTTAATGTAACAAGTAAGAAATAAAAAAAACTAGTTTTGAAGTTAAAAACTGAACACTGAATTTCTAAATTAATAAAGCCTATATTGTTCACACTCACCAAAGAAACAAATTTCATAAACCATGTCACTTGTTAGTCTTCTTTTCCAATTGATTACACTGTTAGACCAAGTAGTACTTGTAAGGAACCCTTTGAAAAAAGGTACATTGAGTCACAGTGTAATTTCCCCAAAAATTTCTAACAGGTTATAATAAAACTCGGTGCTGGGACTCGTTTGGAAGCTCCTCACACATGATTCATACTAATTTGTCGACATTGATTCTTCTGTCAATAAGCTCTAACATACATAACTTTTTTAACTAATTAAACTATACATTTTTTTCATGTAACAATACTTTTTTTAAACGGGATAATGCTGTTGGTCTCTGCCGACCTTTACAGCATCACAGAATGGGAGGGCAGGCGCTTAAGGCACCCAGCCTTCAAAAGTGGTAGGCAACTAGCTCAAGGGCACCCCTGGGGTGCGAGTTTCAGTTTGAGCAGTAGCCGGGATAATCCAGAAGACACTGGAAGAGTGGATCGTATTGAAAGTCGCGACCGTTCTAGCTAAGCTCTACGGGGGGTACGTCGACCTCGCCGGCGGGGTCTGTGTCTGATTGTATTACGCTGGTATGTTCCAAAAGTGGTACTTGAGCCAGAAGAGCTAGGCTGGTCCGCTGACCTAAGCGCAGCCAATACTACGGCTGCTATAAGATCGTCCGCGTCACTTAATACAACACATAACTCAACGTATTATTAAACTTGAGTAAAATATGTCCTAAAATGATATCTAAATAAATATAACTCAAAGGTGACTGACTGACTGACTGATAGTGATCTATCAACGCACAGCCCAAACCACTGGACGGATCGGGCTGAAATTTGGCATGCAGGTAGATGTTATGACGTAGGCATCCGCTAAGAAAGAATTTTTCGAAATTCCACCCTTAAAAGGGTGAAATGGGTGGTTGAATTATTTTCCCATAGGCCACGCCGCGGGCAAAGCTGCGGGCAGAAGCTCGTTCGTATATAAATAGCTACTTCAATACTGAGTCAGCATGAATGCGTGCCAGTCAAGATCAGATATAGCCATATACAGTTAGTAGGTAGTGCTCCGAGTGGGTTAGGATCCGGCGGTATGCTAACTGCCAGTAAATATGGATACAAGCATATGAGAAGTGGGACATTGTATAAAGAGATGTACTTTACATAAATAACATGAATGCGTTTGGTACTGTTTTGAATTTTAGATGTTTTGTGAAAGAGCTAAGCTTTTTATCATAAAAACAGTAGCAGTAAAATCGTGGCAGAGGCAATTTGAAATTAAAATTGTACCTTACTATGTCATGCTATAGGTAAGATGTGCCCTTTATTTTTAAAATGTTTAAAGTTATTATTCTTTCTTATTACTAGAAAGCAATCATCAAAGGTTTTATGTAAATTACTAGTTGCGCTACGCGGTTTCACCCGCGGATAAAAAGTGTTTTATTCATTTGCTCATCCCGCGGGAACATTTACTTTTCCGGGATAAAATGTAGCCTATATGTTAATCCAGTGTATAAGCTATCTTGGTACCGAATTTCATCCAAATTCATTCAGCCATTTGAGCGTGAAGGAGTAACAAACATACACACATACACACGAACACACATACAAATTTTCGCCTTTATAATATTAGTGTGATTAAATGCCCATGAAGAAGACTTCAACGCGCGAACCGTTGTCTACGATATATTTTTTTAATAAAATTGTTTGATGATGTTTGACAGATAAATTATCAGAATAAAGCAGTATATAATTTTAAAAAACGAAAAAGTCTACTTGATCAGTTACTAAGCTTTTACTGGGACAATAAACAGTGGTTAAATCATATCACCATGACTGTAAATAAATACATATTACTGAATATTTTTGTATGTATAAATAAATGACGAAGATTATAAAATTCACCTCCAATTTTATATTATAATAAAAACATAAGTACGAAGCATCACCATACTTCTTATAAGGTTATGTTAGCCTAGTACTATAATTCCAGAATACCTTAAATAACCTACTTTACAATATTACACCTATTTTTATAGTATCGAGTAAAACAAAAGATAGTAAAGCAAAAGGTAAGTAGGTAAGTAAAGCAAAAGGTATTTGAATAAACTATGTTAAAAAGCTAATCCATAAATTTTGGATCGAAATGAGCCAAAGCCTAGGAAAAACATTTCCACGCACTGGCGCGGGCGATAGAGGGGGATGGCATGGCAGCGGAGGGGAGGTAGAAAAGTAAAAGTCGCGTCGCTATCAGGGCCCGCATTCACTCTCGCCGACACACTTGTGGCCCGCGAATTTGCTGGCTAACTGTTCTTTGATAATGTCACTGTGCCGCACTGTGTGTTGGAATAAGTATTACGCCGTCGCCGACGTCTGAGATATTTTAATATGCGACTGTAAAGTTAACTGTTTGCGCTCAGGGCTTGTAAATCTTTTGACAACCTTGAGGATTATCCACGTACTTTATTCAGTCTTGATCTGATCTCGAACACGTCCTCTCAATGGCTATGACTTAAAATGTTTATTTAAATTGAAACTTTTCGCATTGTTCAATAATTTACTCATAATAATAATTGAGATTATAAGTCAATAAATGGACAATATAAAGTTTTGTGTTACTTCTTCTTAACAGGTGTAATCGAAGCTCTGCATCGAAGTTTCCTAATGTACATTGTGCCGGATGGCTTGCATCAGTAGTGGGAAAGAGAACATTTATTTAGGCTTGTTAAATTTACTTTGTAATTTTATAGTATTGGAACAGGAACGTAGTGTATATATATATATGTATAATTGAGTAAATGTTTGTGGACATCTCACACAGCACGATCCAGCCCCAAACTAAACGAACAAAGCTTGTACTATAGGAACCAGATCACTGATACAATACTTAGATACTTTTTGTTTGTAAATGCATACATAGAATACAATAACACCCAGACACATAATAAACACCTATGTTCAAAAAAATGTTTGCCCTGGGTGGGAATTGAACCCACAACCTCTATAGTTCAGAAAGCAGAGCTACTGCCAACTGAGCTATCAGGCCAGTCACAAATTTATATTACTTTAAAAATATTTCTTCTATGGAGTATTTACGCCAGTCTGTATTAAAATTTGACATCTCCTAAGTTCGCTCGTATACTTAGGTATATACTTCTGTGACATACCCAATGCATTGCAGTAGGTGTGACATAGAGGCATAAGTTCGAACTTAGGAGTTGTCAAACTTTAGTACAAACGGGCATAAGGGATATAATTATCATCAAAAAAAATCTTTGGTAACTTATATTTAAAAAAATGATGCTTAAATAAGTTTATTATGACTATAATATCTATATTAGACAAACAGTACTTACTTATCATAACAAAAGGAAAGAATCTGTGTATCATCAGGCCAAAACGATCACCTACGGAACAAACTATCTGGCCGAACAAGTCTATCGGAAACGGTACAAAACGGTACAAACAACGGCGATCGTCCTTCGCGATCTTTTATTTGGTAAATTTAAAATTGTTATCGGCTTAGTAACTGTATCAAATTTAGGTGAGGCCTTATGGAACGAGCTCGACGGTTGAAATGTACATTTTAAAAGTTTTTATTGCTCTGTGGCATATGGTAAGGAGTCATAATTGATCCTATCTACAGATAATAACAATATATATTTGAATTTTGAATATAATTTGCACACCGACGTCGTCGGGAAGTATGGCGGATCTGAAAGGAAGGACCGAATAGGAGAAATAGGACGATACAGTTCAATTATTCCGTAGGCGAAATTTGAAATGAGTTATTCTTTAACAAAGGCTTGGCTATAAGGATATTTCGCTCATAAATTATATAAAACTATCATCAAAAGAATTTGTTAAGTCCTAGATTTCTATAAATTACAATTAACTATCAGGGTAAAATATATAAAAATGTTTCAATCTCATAAAACAACATTATTAATACTATCTTATCAAACCATTTATATTTATACTACTATCTATTATTACTCGTGATTATAACTATAACTATGACTTACTTATTACTATTACTTTTTATCTTACTTATTATTGTAAATACTGAAATACTTATAGCTTAGTTCATAAGTTACTGTTTGCCTTAACAAACAATTGCAATACTCTTGTCAGAGTATATATTTTAGGTTACTTTAAATATATACTTAAGTAAGCAAATATATTTGAGTAATAAATACATAATAATTAAAACCACCTGTAATGCAAGCAATTAAGTAAGTGAATCATTTACTTATACATACGATTAAATATATCGAGATACTCCTTTTAATCACTAATCCATACAAGTTATAAATCATGGCTACAGATACCGTTTATAAAGTTCTGTGATACGTGTAATTTGCAAGGAAATAGAGTACCATGAACCTGGAGAATGCCTTGAAAGTGGAGCATATCAATGGATTACAGAGCCTGAGCTGCCCAGCCCAGTTTGGGTGGTTATTAATCTGGAACTACTACTCGACTGTCTACCATTAACCGAGACTCAAACGGCAGCTTTCCTCACCCACACTTTGATGGTAGAAGCATAAATAGAAGTTATGGTTGACGAGGTCGACTTTATAACCAACTTCAAATTTTCTTATCGAGTGTCTACCTATTGGATGTGGCTTGTACCGGTGCTTAGTATTTTTTGTTTTAAGGCGGATTAAGGGCTCATCGATACATATAAAATTCAAAGTCCTGACTGACTGATTTACTTATATATCAACGCACAGCCTAAACCGCTGGTTCTAGAGACTTGAAATTTGGTATCCACTAAGAAAGGGTTTTTCGAAATTCCACCCCTAAGAGGTAAAACGGGTGGTTTAATTATGTATTTAAAAAAACTCTTCTTTGTTTCCTATAGGCCACGCGGGCGAATCCGCGGGCAGAAGCTAGTGTTTTATAAAGTTACCCAGTGGCGCAGCTAAGTATCCAAAGGCACTGGGGCAAAAAATAAACTTAGACCCAACTAAATTACTTAAAATCGTTTGTTCCATTTTCGTCGTGTTCCGAATTCAACGTACTCCAGATTTGTCGTCCTCCAGATTATTTATATTCCGAATGAAATAGAAATTTTCTCTAGTTTAATTTATAGTTTGTAAGTCCAGTCCAAGGGGCCCCTGAGCTTGGAGGCCCCAGGGCACTGCCCCGCCTAGCCCTCCGATAGCTACGCCACTGAAGCTACTGCACTTGTTTGCTGAACGAATACACGCCTATTCGTACTAAAATTAGTAAAGTAGTGTAACTTAAGTGTCATTACCAGCTTGTGTTAGTTCACTGGATATAGTTATAGGCATCTCTAAGGCACTCCACTTATACTTTAAGAAAACGTTAAGGTACATATAGAACTCCGCAACCTTTGAACAGAGGCAGCCCTATTTCAAACACACACAGACATGCCATTAAGTCCACGCACACAGAGACGCGAGCACGTGCGCAGAACAAGTCTAGATTCTAGATAGCACAAGACAGGACATGCCTTGCTTTAATGGCCGACGTGCGATTCCTGCCAATGCCACAGCTGACCGGGTAAGGGTCATTAACTGCATTGTTTTGAATATGATCAGTTTGTGAAACTTTTGAAGATCTTTCGTTAAGTTTTGATAATTGTGTATGATCTAAGTTAATTACATACTAATAGCATCTTGTATTTTAGGGTTTTTTTTATGTTACTGAATGATGTGACGAGCTAGTCGTTCACCTGATGTTAAGCGCCACGGCTGCCCATAACAGAACAGTGTCACTCGGAACCCTAAAACATAGAGTTTCAAGCGACACTGCACTGCGCACATCATCCTGAGACATCAGCAAGGTACATAACTTTTAGCATTATTTTGTTGGTTCAGTCTTCAACTCTTCAGTCGTATAAAAACTTAGCAGGTGCCAGACAGTCTGATAAATATTAATATCAAAATTATGTGGTGTTCGAGTCTGTTTGTACTGTCTTCATATACGCTAGTTCGAATTGGAAATGACATGTTTTAACACACCCGCTCATAAACTATCATGACCTACGTCATTGGGTGTAACATAAACCTGCGCTAAAATTGATGAATTAAGATTATTATATGGTTATTATAAGATTATTGTATGTGACCGCATGCATAATGACTTTCAACTGTGCATTCCGTGGAATTACTTATAGCCCGGTTGAATGTCACCACGACTGTACAAACAACTTGCGGGACGGTTCCTATTCAATTTTATTGAAAATACTGCAATTTTATTGTTATTTTTTCTGATTATTATGGACAAATTGGCAGAAGGCATATTTGATGAAAGCGACCTTTACTTAGGGACAATTTGATTGCTATATTTTAACATTTTTAACACCTATCGTTTGGCTGCAACATTGTATAATTGTATTATAAGTTAATGTATATTTTCAGGGAAACAACAGATATCTTCTAGGCATTATCGACCATGTCATCACAGGAACCATTACTCACATATTAAGTATTTATATAACCTTATAGGAATAACGTTATATTTCTATGCATTACTTTGGCTAAATGAATTTGACTATGAAGGCGTAGAAAGAATGTTGGCGAGCTTTTATTTTTAAATGGAGTACACAATACATTAAAATTTATATATATATATATAATAAAAAAGAAAAATATCCATTTTTAATTAAGGCACCTATAATTAATTACTCTCATAACTAAATTCTATTCGTTCACAATAATATACAAACACACACATTTAAACATATTTACACACACACACACACACACACACACACACACACACACACACACACACACACACACACACAAACACACACACACACACAAACACATGTTGAGACCGATGAGTGTTGTAGTGTAAATTCACTGTTATTTTTGTTTATTTTTTGTAACTTCTACACTATAAGTTTTTTTTTTCTCTAGATTTCACTGTATGTTTTTTTTGTGTGATATAATAATGTTTAAAAATATTGGGAGAAGCCACTGATTCCTGCAATACAGTTTAAAAACTAGTTCGGGAATCTATGGATTCATTTAAGATAATGTAATGATATTTATGTCAATAAATATTTTTGTATTTTGTATTTTTTTTTGTATGTATAGAACTTTAATTGGACGATTCATAATCCTTAGTATTCCTGATTTAAGCCGCGTGCTCCAACTACACACAAGGGACTTAAAATCCCCATGACTTATCAGAAGTTCCCTCCATACTATTTATAACTCAAGAACGGCTGAACCGAATTGGCTGAAAATTGGTGGGGTGGTAGCTTAGAGCCAGGAGACAGACATAGGATACTTTTTATCCCGCTCGACCGCGTTTAACTAATTCACCCATGCCAAGCCGAGGTGGGTCAACTTGTAATAAATAAATAACGCCCAACGATCACATACATAGATCCTGGACCCTAACTAGGATTCCCTGTATCAACGAGGACACCATGGTCCACTCATTCCACGTGGGATCATGGTCCCACGACACCCAGACTCAGAACAAGTATTTGCGCATTTTTTCTGTGCACAAATACTTGTCCTGCGAAACCGCCGCCTCCAGGTTATGAGCCGACCTGCTCAACCACCATACCACAGAGGCTGTCATTATTATAAGCAAAGCTTATCCAATGCACTCGACTACTATATAATAGATGTCTGTGTGTGTGCGCGTGGTTGTGTGGGTCTGTGCTCGCCTGCGACGTCGGCAGTAGGTCAAGAAACAAGGTCGGAACATTTCTCTCGAGGGGGGAGAAGGGGGGAACGTAGGGCTGCGTAGGCGCACTAAGTGGATTAGCAAAGGGTTTTGCAATTGACGGACTCTTTCATTGTAAGATGGAAGCAATTTAGGAAGCTAGGTCGAGATAACTGGAATGAGGATGGAAAGTGGGTTGAAAAAGTTGCAATATTCGGTACTAATAATTACCAAGGATTGCAAATAAAAATATTCTTGTACAATCAATTGCTTTTCTGTTGCTGGCTGGGGTATGAAATAACATGTTTGCATATAAACTGGCTGATACCTACATCTGTGAAATCTCGGAGAAATCAGTAAACAAACATAAAAAATACATACAGTCACTTCCGTCCGAACCTCCTGCAAATTTTCTAAATCGGTTAAAACTATAAATTCTCTTTAACCTCAGTAACCTTCTCCCCTCTTTAACCTTAGTAAGTATAATAAGGCCGGCCTACGAATTACACGAGAACACTACTATTGACCAGCCGATAGCTCAGTAACCCTGCCTTTTGAACTATGGGTTGTGGGTTCGATTCCCACCCAGGACAAACATTTGTGTGATGAACATAGGTGTTTGTTCTGTGTCTGGGTGTTATATTGTATTATATGTATGTATTTATAAACAAAAAGTATCTCAGTATTGTATCCGTTATATTCTGGTTCCCATAGTACAAGCTTTGCTTAGTTTGGGGCTAGATGGCGTTGTGTGAGATATTATTATTATTATGCTTTATGCTTATCTGCAACATTTTATCGTCCATCCATAAAGTGTACCTGAAAAGTGGAACTCTTCGATAATCTCCGGTTACCACCAATCGAACACATAAACAAGACCTAAGTGCTTTGTATACTACATACCTACTTCTCTCTCAAACATCTATGGTCCGTATTACAGAACGATGCTCAGTTATCGATCGGTGCTCAAGCAGAGATTTCATTAATAAAGTGATCAATTAGTCAATGAAATCTCTGCTTGAGCACCGATCGATGACTGAGCATCGTTCTGTAATACGGACCTATGTGGGGTATATTTACCGCCACAAACAAATACGTACGGGAGTTTGGCGGGAAAACGAAAAAGATCGCATTATATTATTTTCCAAAACTTGTTTTACTTTCAGTGTTAGTGCATAAAATCGGTGGCATTTTATTCGTTAAGTGCTGGATTACAGGCATGAGTGTGGGAAAGTGGTATAATGATGGTGAAAAGTTTCTTTTCGTGTTGTTTCCATAACTCCATAGAAGCTTCTGGTAAAGTTGCTGCCACTTTACTAGGAGTATGGACTTGACTTGATGACTTGGACAGTGACTTGACTTGACACATATATAAATATATATATAATATATAATATTAATGAACTTATGAATTAGGTAGGTACTTGACATTGGCTTAATACACAAAAGTGTGGAGCCAAAACCAAAACAAAAATTGTACGTACCTTTATATTTTCATTCAACATATTGCGAAAGCAACCACACCCATCGTGATTCAAACAGACAGACTTACATACATATTTATGTTCTAATGGTATGTAAATGTTACAGTTGCGTCCGTGGGAGTAAAGCAATTAAAACTTTTGACCCTAATATTAAGGAGTCGTCGGATTTTTAACACCTGGTCATAATTAAAGCACGACAGAAATGGGCTTTCGTTGATGTCCTTGTTACCAGTAATACGGGCAATAATACTTTCGTTCCTTCTGTCTGTTGTACTACATGTAGTTAACACTTCGTTCAGGGTATTATTTCCTTCGCCATATATTCATTGTAAAATATAATATATCAATCGCAAACAAAAAAAAGACTTCAGAATTATATGGTTTTCTCATTGATGCCATTGTCAGAACTGGACCAAATTGAAATGGGACCACACGGGAAGCACCAGCTTTCAAATAAAAGAATCATCAAAATCGGTTCGACCAGTTCTGAGGTAACAAACATAAAAAATACACTTGAATTGAGAACCTCTTCCTTTTTTCGTCGGTTGAACATAAACCGAAGGGATATTTGCAGTTTGTCGCCTCTAAAATCTCCGCATTACAGCACATGTGGCGCGTCGGCAACTATTTGCGTTACTCTCAATGCTCAGCCACTAACGACTTACTTGAGCCATTATCCCGTCGCGCATAATCTTGCAGCCTCACCTTCCCCGCCCGACTCCCCCTTTCACCTTACCCCACCCCCGCAGCACACTTCCGCGACACACATTCCTAAATCAACCGGACTCTCACCTACATATTTCGGAACTCGTCTTTTATTTAAATAACAACCTTATATCAACTCGGCAAAGTTTAAAGTGCTATTCCGTTGGTGACGTAGAGGAAAAACAACCTTGCTGCTAAGTGAAAGAAGTAGTTTTTGATATGGAAGAGGTGTAATCAATGAATCCAAAACGGTATGCAGCGCGGGTGCCGCGATGCGTGAGCTCAAATTTGGACGTTTTTTAAAAGCCTTTTTGGTTATTACGTCATAGTAATTTGAACTCTATAATGAAGAGTGTTAGGTTGATTATGACGTGGGGGTTTTAGTAGGTTTGCGAGTATGTCACGGCAGAGTTTGCATACTGAAGCGCGGTCAAACCGTGCGACGTTTCGTGTTGTTGGTGCGATCTCCGTTTGAATCGACGCGAACGACACACTTTTTTGACTTTTACTATCTTTTGTTGTTGTGAAGATTTTTTCAGAATACGTCTAGCATTTCGTTTGTAAATTGTGGCGTGAAATTACTAAAAGTTGTAAGATTTATTGAAATGTTTTAACTTTGTGCGGCACGATACTGCCTATTTAAGTCTGGAACACAAAATATTAGCAATAAGGAAACCGGCTAAGTGCGGGTCGGAATCGCGCACCGAAGATTTACGTTTGTTGAAAAAAAAAAAAAAAAAGAAAAAAAAAAAAAAAAAAAAAAAACACGAAACACTCCCTAAATTTACTTTAAAAGTTCTTCGCAGGTCTAATACGCACTTTTCCGGTTTTAATAGGTATTTGTAGGTTAGGACCATAATCATACCAAGTTTGAGACTTATTATAATTAGGTACAGTTTTTGAAAAATTAAAAACCGGAAACCTTTAAATAAGAATGTTTCTTATAGACCGTCTTGTAATCCCCCTAATTTTTTCCTTTTTATTCAGTTTTATGTTTCTAGAAATACAGCTGGATCAGAATGAATAATAGTTTGAAAACACTAAAAATACGCTTTATATAGAAAACCAAATTAAAAAATAGAAAATAAATTTTAATAAAATTGAGAATTGTGTAATTTTTTTTAAGAAATATAAATTAATAATAGTGCAAGTAAGAAAAAAAAAATATTTATAAAAAGGGTGAGTTGGCACATATAGTTAATGTATATGAAAACTTGAGAAATCATGAATTATTTGACACTGGCTAAAACACAAATAGTGTGGAGCCAAAAAAAAAATTAATAAATATATTGAAAAATTATAAGTGCAGAAATTTACTTTACTTTGAGCAGAATCAAATAAATAATAATAAAACAAAAAGATTTCTAGATTAGTTTTTTAATTTGGACCCAAAAGACACCCGACACCTAATACAAAACAAAATTATAGAACGATTAAACGATTGCAACGTATTCATAAATCTCTTCAAGAAAAACAATAAAGTTAACAATTTATAATATGTTAGTAACATACATCTTATAGAAAACTCAAACGACTGCACAAACATGTTAAATATTAGGTGAAAGAGATATAAAATGTGTTATCATCAGCAAAACAATTATTAAGTGACCATGCGGATAACTATTGCAAAAAAAAATAACATTCGAGTTATTCTTAACATATAAGTACTCAATAATTTATTCATTATTAGTTACCAATTTATTTTATTGTAATATTTGTCAAGAAATTGATTAATTTAAATGAACGGCAAGTTAATTTGTTTATTTCAGCGCCATCTATCAAAATGGATATGAAATAAAATCAGCTTGGTTTTAAAAATAAAAAATATGATTGATGTATCATTTACATTACCAATGATTTATAATTGGTAAAGTAAATGCAATAAAAGCTGATTAAAATTCATTAAGTATTAAAAGAATACTGTAGTTAAATATCCGCTGTCACATTGTGCTATATTTTATGTTATACTGAAACTTTGTAAATAATTTATTTAACTGGAGTGCGCATGAGTTGATTACACTGGAATACGAGTCAGTCTATTATAAAAACTTATACATAACTCGATTATAATAATACTTTGACATTACATCTATTAAGACAATAGTTGCCAAAATTACCCTTGGCAACAAATACGTTAATACATAAAAATATCTATCAAATATACGATTTAAACTTGTCAATATTACAAATCTATGAAAATGTCAGTCAAAGCTTATAATACTATTTGATTTTATACATAAATCTACAATGTATCGTAGAGATATATATACAAAACATCGAAAATACTTAAATCAAATAAGTTTCAAGAGACTCTTTGCTATACGTGATAAACAGGTGTGGAGAATTACCTGTTTTAACATTTATAGACTGTTAAGTGGTGTCGATTCTGTGTCGCATTCTCGTTAATTTCGTTTAGCTTTAGAGTATGCAAAACAGAATCGACATCACTGTCTCTTTAAAAAAAATACTCTAAGGTATAAATATAGGTCTTTGGAATGACATAATTATTATTTATTGACGTCAGCGCCTACCACAAAGCTGTACTATTTCTGTTCTTGATAACAGCGCCACCTAGTTTACGTTGCTAAAATTAGCTACAACGATAGCTTCTGTTCCAGCGCCGCCCACAGCGGGTCGAGCGGCGTGTCTCCCGCGTTGAAGACGTTCGTGTCGTGCGCGACAGATGGCGCGGGCTCCCCGAACATCGGGTAGTAGCTGGAGGCGACCGGTGGCGCCAGCGAGTGGCGGCGCCGGCCAGAGGCCATGCGGACACTGCGCATCATTGCCGCGGATTTTATGCGTTCTGAACAATAAAAAATAGTCATAAAAAGGTCAAGTATTTAGCAACACTGTGTCTAGCACGGGACTTATTAGTTCAACTAATTATAGGTACCTATATATACATAGATTAAATTTTATTCAGTGAACAGCTTACACTATGATTAGTTACTTTATATGTATATTATAGGTAAGTAATCAATGCTTTGTAATTATCTAGGCAGTAGAGATAAACAGTAATGTATTTTTCTATCATGAAATTTGTATCACGCACTTCATTCATTCAAGGAAGAAAAAAAAAGAAATGACGTTTATTTAAATAAATGGAAAAGAGGTATTTAGTGAATGTGTTTCGGTCTTCTTATTATTTTACACATCGGAAACATTCCGCTGAGTGCAGGCATGCCGCTAAATAAACGAAAACTATTTAAAAAATTTAAGTATAATTCCGTTCGCCTCGTCACGCATTCACCAGCTTACTCCCAAAGTCAAGCGTGCGTTTTGTGTGCAAGAGTTTTACTTCAAAAATCTATCAAAAAATTTCACGACAACAGGTTGAGAAATGCGACTTGTAAAGGAAAACATCCGAAGAGACGGCGAGCGTGGAGCGTGGTGGCGTACCTTCGTTGGTGCTGAGCGGGCAGTACTTGATGGTGTGCGCGCGGTCCCCGCGGGCGCCGCAGCGGCGGCACACGAAGGCGCGCAGCACGGGGCACGCCACGCGCCCGCCCGCGTCCTTCAGCGCGTGCCCGCGGTAGTACGCCTCGCGCTCGCCGTTGTTCTTGCAGAACCGGCACTCCTGGCGGATGAAGACGCTTCACTCTCTCTGACCCCACAACATAGAACGGCACTATACACCGATTCTTATACTGTCTCGGCAATTCACCTTTGGAATAGTCTACCTACCCACTTTCGTCAGGCATCATCAATTCAGGTATTTAAATACCAATTTGTAACCATTACCTCACTGTTCAAAATCAAATCGCGAACTGAAAGCAATCCATCTAATTATTTGTATATGTATGTATATAATAATATGTGGATGCTGGATGTCTCTGATGACCAGCAATATGCTGAGCCGACGCCCATTCGATACTTGTTTTTTTTTTCTATTCATTATGTACATATTATGTGTATAAATTTAACCTGTTTTTGTATTTTAATTTTAGAAAAGTATTGAATAAATGTTTTTCTATTCTATTCTATATGTATTATATTTGTATTAATGTGTGTATTTAATTTTGTATATTTATTTATATTATTACGAGTTTAGACATATAGTTAAGTTGTAGTTTTTCTTTTCTTGTGTCGCATCAATATTAGACTACCACATTAAGCCTTCTACACTACACCAAGGTTAACTGGAAGATAATGCTCTATAGCATTAAGTTCGCCTATGTACCTTCTTGTTGTTGTTTGTGCAATAAAGAATTTTCTATCTATCTCTCTCTCATTAATCCATGTTTCCGGTATTATGGTATATACAGTATCCTGTTACCTGCGGCAGCTTGGCGCGCCTCTCCTGCTGCATGCCGCGCAGCAACGAGTACAGCACGCTGTCGGGCAGCGAACTGAGCACCAGCGACTGTTCTCGTGTCACCATGTCTTCAGTGGGGCTGACAGGACATTCCGTACTCATGGTGCCCCAGTCACCGATACACTCGGAGCTCATGGCGCTTCGGGGTACAGTCTCCGGAGTCATGGCGTGCTGGGATACAATGGTAGACTGGTGCATGGTGCTCCGAGGTATGTTAGGTTTCGCAGTCGCATTGCCACGCGAGATATTGGGCTCCACTACTTCGGGCACGAAAGGCGCGGGTGGTACATCTGGAACACAAATACGGACTTGGATGACTCTATTATGATGTTCTCTTAAACATATCCGTTTATGGCGAACCCTGGCAACAATACAACAATAACGCCGAAGGATCACATACATACATCCTGGACGCTAACTAGGATACCGTGTATAGGGACCCAGGAACCCTAGTTTCTAGGTCCTGAGTCTCTAGACACTGGGTACCTTGTGGTTGCACCAGTTTTTTGTAGTTGGTTAGACCACCGGGGACTTTGTTTTTTTTTTCGGTGCACAAATACTGGTCCTGCCGCTAGAATTGAACCTCCCACCACCACCCGCCACCTCCGGGTTAAGAGCCGGCCTGCTCAACCAGCACACCACAGAGGCTGTCAACTTCCCTGATGCGCACGAATAGGCTTGCAAAGCCAAGCTTGGTGTTGAAAATTTTATTGCACGGGTACACAGTGCAGCTAACGAAGATGATGGAAGGGTATCTGATAAGACTCAAGTAGCTCATTTTATAAACATAAAATCAGCTTGGCTTTAGAAATAAAAAATATGATTCAATTATAAATCATTGGTAAAGTAAATGCAATAAACTTACAATTAAAATTAAACAAATTAAATAAAATTACTTAGCACCGGGGTAAATGTGTTTCAATGCTAGCTTGTCTGATAAGTACAAATAGCTAGTTGAGTGAGGTCTCACCATCGAAAACCGGCGTGGAGGTGGAATAGTGTTCGGGCGCCCAGTGCGGCGCGTGCAGCGAGCGCGGGCGCACGCGCGGCGCGGGGGCGGCGGCCGGCCACGACTTCTGGCGCACGTACGCCGGGCCCGGGACCTCTGGGGACAACGGAGGGTGTCGAAACACGGCACGATTACAATGATGTCTCGTGTAACCACTTCTTCTTAGTTAGTGGCTTCTGCGGCAATAACCACTTCTTCTCTTCGTTTAATGGCTTGCTATCGCTTTTTAGCGATAATTATGCCAATGTCAAGTGAGGAATTTTGTACGGTTATGTCATGTCAGTCTTATTTTGTCAGTCAAAATGCCACAGTAAAATGGTGGATATTTTACTGAAGGCTCTAGGAAGCCTTGAAGAGAAAACGAAAAGGCATGGTTTTAAAATTTGGAACCATTTGCCAACACTCGTGCACGTTCACGAACACGATCCACCCTTATTACACATTAAAATTCAAAAATACACGGGTAATGGAATGGAAAAGTTAAAAATTCACAACCGCCATTTTCGGATTCTTTTCAACGACCTAGAGTAACCACAAGGAAGAAATTAGATTTTTTTATAGTGGCCTAAGGTACCAACTGTCAGTCGTCGACTCCACATTTATTAGTCGCAAATGGCCACACGCTATACCTTCCCACATAACAGTTTGCATTTGCAGAGATGCATGCCATCAATAACTTTTTAATTTCAATTTTTTATTTATATTACAACCTTTTTCTGCAAGAAACGAGTGTGCTTTACGAAATCATTAAACAGAGAGTTTTGGCGGGAAAGCGAAAAAGATCGCGTCACCGCATTGTATTATTTTCCAAAACTTGTGTTATTTTCAGTGTTAGTGCATAAAAGTGGTGGCATTTTATTCGTTAAGTGCTGAATTATAGGCATGAGTGTGGGAAAGTGGTATAATGATGGTGAAACGTTTCTTTTCGTGTTGTTTCCAAAACTCCATAGAAGCTTTAAGTAAAGTTGCCACCACTTTACTAGGTGTATGACTTTAACTAGACTGACTTGACTATGACTAGACGACTTCGACTGTGACTTGACACATATTTGCGTGAAATATCGATAACTTGATAAATTATCAATTACTTGACACTGGCTAAATACACAAAACTGTGGAGCCAAAAGTAAAAAAAAAAAAAAACATTAAGCATTTATGATTTCATGTGAACTACTGTAATGGGTAAACTATTCCGAATAGACATAAGTACCTATTGCACAAACTTTAGTTCAAAACATCGCTGACGCGATCTTTCGCGATCGTTTCTTACTTCATGATAGCCCTACCCCAAACAATAGGTACCTACTTAAAAACGAGTGTGCTTTAGACCGCACGACTAAGTTCTTTAGTTTAGCTCCATTTATCGGCCGGTATAACGTTGTTTTGGCTTTGTTTAATGTTAATGTCGACATTTTGACACTTCTAAATTGCCATTTTACCGGACGTACCAACTTATAAATACAAATTTTTAACTTTGTTATGTTGACAATGGTGATCTACGTGAACCAACTTCAACTTCCGTTCGCCTCGCATTCACCAGCTTGCTTCCCAAATCAAGCATGCGTAAAGAAGTTTTACTTCAGTCGTGTGTTAAACATTCGTTTTTTTTTGCAGAAAAAGGTTGTAATGTTTGACGAGAGTTTTACAATAGGCACAATAAGGTCCGTATTACAGAACGATGCTCAGTCATCGATCGGTGCTCAAGCAGAGATTTCATTCATAAAGTGATCAATTAGTGAATGAAATCTCTGCTTGAGCATCGATCGATAACTGAGCATCCTTCTGTAATACGGAATTTAGAGTTATAGTTCTTACTTGGCTAGCATGCTACATCTTCGATCGCATCGTCACTTCCCATCAGGTGAGAGCGCGGTCAAATGCTAGACAAGTTTGAAGTAAAAAAAAAAAAAAAAAAAAAAAAAAAAATAGAACAGATACTACGTAATGAAAGGTCCAAACAGTGGTCGTACCTGGTTGCCGCCCCCACGTCCGCTCCTCGTCCGGGTTGTAGGGGGAGTCGGAACCGTTCATACGGAACTCACGCATCACGTCTTCCAGGGTGCACCTTCCCATCACTACTGGAATGGGCAAGAATTACATGAGACACCATTTTAAAACTAAGTTATGGTAAGTACTCTGCTAACTACTACTAGCTACTTAACTACAATCCACACTCGGCGAGCGTGATGAGTGCAGTACAGCCTACAATATTTATATGTGATAAAAGGTACCTCAGCAGTGGGTTATTTTTTTTTATGTTTTGGCTCCACACCTCCGTGTATTTAGCCAGTGTCAAGTAAGTGATAATTTATCAATTAAATGATATTTCACGCAAATATGTGTCCAGTCACAGTCGAAGTCATCAAGTCTAGTCATAGTCAAATCAGTCTAGTCAAAGTCATACTCCTAGTAAAGTGGTGGCAACTTTACTTGAAGCTTCTATGGAGTTTTGGAAACAACACGAAAAAAAACGTTTCGCCATCATTATACCATTTTCCCACACTCACGCCTGTAATCCAGCACTTAACGAATAAAATGCCACCAATTTTATGCACTAACACTGAAAATAACACAAGTTTTGGAAAATAATACAATGCGGCGACGTGATATTTTTCGTTTTCCCGCCAAAAAACGAGTGGGTTATTTATCCCAGATTTTTCCTGCAGTTAGTCTGTCGTAATACTTTTACCACAGACCTTGTATATTATTATAGGAAGATAGATCATAATATTATAGTGTATCAATTCCTTTCAACGCTAAACTAAAACTAATTTGACAGTACTAAAATTATGCTGTTTCTTTCGTGTAGATAGAAATGACAAGGACAACATACACAAAGCTGACTGGCCCGATAAGTCAGTTGGTAGTAACCCTGCCTTCTGAACTGTGGGTTGTGGGTTCGATTCCCACCCAGGACAAACATTTGTGTGATGAACATGGATGTTTGTTCTGTGTCTGGGTGTTATATTGTATTATATGTATATATTTACAAACAAAAAGTATTTAAGTATTGTATCAGTTATCTGGTACCCATAATACGAGCTTTGCTTAGTTTGGGGCTAGATGGCGTTGTGTGAGATGTCCGCACATATTATTATTAAAAAAAAGTTTTAATATCAAGAAAAGTAGAAATTTAATTAGTAAAGGATTCCTATACATAATATGTACCTACCTAACAGAATCTACATCAGTGTCTAGATAGTAATAACTGCTTGTAAAAAGTGAGATCAGAATGATGTAATTAAAAAAAAACTTCAACTTTCGACTGCCTAGACGCACGATATTTCTATTCCCAACGGCCCCGTTAACCTTCCCACCGAAGGGGCACTGGGAATTATTCAAACTGCCCATTGCCTTTTTATCATGGGGCGTATCATTAGCGTTTTGTTTTTCCAAGATTTTCATTTGTTTTACACTTTTACAACTTTTATATTTGCTTAACTTTGACAAATTAGTACAAAAAAGCAATGTTTTACATATTTGAATGTTTGTAGGATTGAACATCAAATTAAAATATTTTAACGCTTTTTTAAATTATAGGACTACACCCATTTTTAGGATAAGTAGGTCAAGTTTGCTAGAGTACACATTTCATAAGTGTTACTTTGTTGTAACTTATTCGTTGTTTATTTAGCTAGTAAATGCCGTCTCTTATCGATAATCCGACAAGGCACTTGAGTCGATTATTTGTTTCAATGCTGGCGGCGCGGCGCAGCATAATGTAAACATCTGCACGATAAACTTTAAAAAAGCGCGTCATAAAAAATGCTCCCTTGCAAATAACTATAATTTTGTCCAATGGACTTCTTTCATTTCAAATTGCGTTCTTTAGAACCTCGAAATGGTTTACGAAATTCTGTTTAGTATACTTACACAACTTCTCAAGTTATTGATGAAAAATAAAATAAGAAATTGTGAGGAAATCGAAATTAACCTTGATGTTAATAATGACTGACTTCTATGTAAAATCAAGTAGTGTATTCAATAAATGTTCTCCATTGACAGCCTTCTCCTTACAGGAAAGCCAATACCGATTCCCGCGGCAGGATAAATATTTGTGCCCAAACCAAGCACAAATACTTGTTCTGTGTCTGGATGTTGTTGGACCATGGTCCTCGTAGTTCCTGGGTTCCTAGACACAGGGAGTCCTAGTTAGGGTCCAGGGTGTATGTGATCGTTGGGTGTTATTATTATTATTATTTTATGTATTTACAATCTTATTATTATTATTAATATGAAAATAATATTCGTATAACTAGTTGCGCCCCGCGGATTCACCCGCGGATATAAAGTATTTTAATTATTCCCACGGGAACATTTCACTTTTCCGGGATAAAATGTAACCTATATGTTATACCAGTGTATAAGCTCTCTACCGTCGGGGCCAGATGGTTAATGCAGTGTGTCTCCATCTCGCCCCATCCCGGCGGCGGTCGGATCACGGGGGGGTTTTAGTGGGTTCGAGTCCCACATACCCCCTGCCATTACCCCCGTGGTGGCAGGGAAGTGCAAGGGCATTTCCCCCCCTCAAAAAAAAAAAAAAAAAAAGTGTATAAGCTCTTGGTACCGAATTTTATCCAAATCCATTCAGCCGTTTGAGCGTGAAGGAGTAACAAACATAGACACATACCTACATACAAACTTTCGCCTTTATAATACCTATTATAGTGAGATAGAACTTACGATCGAGATAACTGGAAGACTTCGGATCCAGGAGTTCCGACTTGGTTCGCGGCAGGCATACGCTGGACCAGCTGTCATCGCGGCACACCCACGAGGATGACTGTTCAGACCGGCAAATAATCCGAAATAATAAATCCCTGTACTTATGCAGTGGCGTAGCTACCGGCGGGCTAGACGGGGCAGTTCCCTTGGGCCCCCAAGCTCAGGGGGCCCCTCGGACTCTGACATAGGTACAAACTAGTGAAAATTACTAGATGGGAGGACTTTTCTGCAAAGTTCGTGTTGGTAGGTACCACCGCTTTGCCAGTTATTCTGCCGCCAAGCAGTAATATGCAAGCACTATGACTGTGTTCCGGTTTGAAGGGCACTGTAGCTTGTGAAATTACTGAGGAACGACTAGCTCGTCACATCATTCACTAATAAAAAAACCTCCCACATTCGGAATTCGGAAATTCATCCACACACGAAATATAAATAAACTGGAGTACGAGAAATCTGGAGTAAGTACGATAGGGTCAAGCATAAGAATCAAATTTTTATATGGCTATACTTTAAATAGAATGGACGGTGCAATCGTAATATGGTGTAGGTCATCACTGTGACGTCATCGGTGACGACGGAACACGAGACATCGCGGCTATATCTCGCTCACAGTAAATCGGAAGTTCGGAACGCGTACCTACTAGCGTAATAGTATCGATTATACCTACATCGGAATGTACTATAGTGACAGAAATATTAGATAAAGGTCTATGGTTAAATTGTAGCTTCTTAGCTTCGTTATTTTATATGCTAAAAAACTTACCCTAGAATAAAAAATAAGACGACTTTTAGGTATAAATATGGCCCGTCGTTTTTTTTTTCTAATAATCAGGCTTTTGTTCGAAGACATTCTTGAAATAAAAAAATCTGAATATCAGAGCAATAGGTACCAACCTAGGTATCCAATTATTACTGTAATATAAATGTTTAGTAGATTGTTATTTTTGTTTTGTAATTGGTAATTTTTAAATTACACTCCATTATATAGGGTAAACTTGAATAATTATGTGATGTACCTAATTCAGTGACAAGGTGTTTCAAAGCTAATATCGACTTAAATGAGCAGTTCCTTCTCTTTTAAAGTAAACCTTATTACGACGTAATAAATCTCCTTTGCACAAGTCTGGTTCGCATTGAGTGAGCGAGAAAGTAACAATCGACACATTGTATTTGCAGTTTTGCTAACGCGCGGCCATCATTTTTTTTGCAGTGCATTATTGTATCATTTTATAATAGAAAACTTGTGTAGAACATCCTAGAAATTTTACAGTTGATTATTTAAATGTTAGTTTTTGTGTTACAGTTCCTGTTTTTATCTAATTTTGTATAGTTTTTTGAAAATATCTTATATTACTCTCTCAAAAATTTTACGATTTTTCAAGTTTTGAATGGAAGCCGTACCACGGAATTAACGGAGGTAAGTGCACAAAGTAGCATGCAGTTTAAAGAAAAAGTCTTAATTCAATAAGCAAATATTCGGTGTAGGTGTATTTTTTATCACGGAATTACCTACATGAGATATAATTTTACTTTTTCAGAAAATATGGAGCGGAATGGGACAATTAAAAAAAGACAGGAAATATATGTGTGACATTTGTAACGTGCATGAAGAGAGTGATGACGACTTTTGATAACCCTATTGGACTTATGTTATAAAGTTGATTATTGATTTAAAAAAATTTATTCCGTGATGTAAAATAATAATTTCTCACGTAATTTCGTGGCAACGTAGCTGAGTATGTATCACGGACTTAAAGTCATTGTCACATAATTGCCAAAGATAATTAAGTTTAAATAAATAGAACGTCTATTTATTTAAACTTAATTTATATTATTTAGTCTCATTGTGTATGAGTAAATTAAAATTAAAATTAATACTAATTAGAACGAAAGACTGGTCTTTATTCTTAGTAAAATATAAATATTTTATTGTAAGCAAATATGATATTTTTATTGCAAAGTACGTTTTATCGCGCAATTAGATGAGAACACCCTACTCTCAGCGACTGACGAGAGGTCAATACACTTTATTGGCAATATTTTTAACACGAATTAAGCATATGATTCTACCCTCCAGTAAAATATCTTGCTTATTGCTACTACCTACAAATGAATTATTTTGGTTTTGTAATTATCCTCAAGTTACCTACTATGAAAATTCCAAAATAACAAATTAATCAAATCAAATCTTTATTTAGTACAATTTTCGTGAAATCTAAACATAAGTACTTAAAATAGTTAGAATAGACATGTTGCGTCCAACCTGCATACAAGTGTACAAATATTAAAAAAATATTATTGTTACTATTCATAATATTCATTAAACTATTGAACTTAACATAAAAAAAAACTTATCCACCTACTTTTATAATATTCAAAACGTAAAATAAATGAGCACCATAAAAACGAGAACCCACTCGATCAAACTCACTCAACTCAAGTGTTATTCTACAAAGAACTAGGTAGGTATTTAGAACTTCAATTTTGTAGGTGCAGCAAAAAAATAACAAGTCAGCACCTGCTTGGGTCGGCCACATGGTATACGTGCAATGTAAAAACAAATGATAAAAAATATTGTTATTTTTACTGTTAATCGAGTACATTATTACAATAAGTACTTACAGAATTAGTGGAGGTCCCACTCCCATAGTCACTGTATTGATCGAGACCCATTTTAAATTACGAACACTGAATCAATTTTCAAAAGAGCTTGCGCTTGGGCAAGCGTGTGCCTAGTACCGCGGCTAAAACAGGAATGAAAAACAATCCCTTAGTAGTTTGTTTGTGAATGATAAATAATACTCATTGGCCCATATTTTTGTTATTGTTTGGTTCGACTTATTTCGACCAATGGAGCGGCTTCACTTTTAGTTGCTTGACGGGCCGCGGAACCTTCAAAGCCGTTTTTTTTCTTCGTCGTCGCTAAAGTTATAAACAAGATGCTCTTATTTTAATAAAGTAAACAATTGTCGACGCGTGTCGTGGCATGGTTTCAGATTTTGTTATTGTTTCTAGTAATTCTAGTTCATTTAGATTAGAACAATATCTTGTTGACATTTTATTTAGTTAGGTAAATATGTAGGTACTTAAATCCTTATGTGTAGTTCACTAAATATGTTAAAGGTAACCTTAGTGTCGACGGGGGCTGTACGCGCGTCTCCAGTCGACGATGGACGGTGAAACATCGTGGGTTTTGAAGTCGGTAATGGAGCCCGTTTTTTAGCGCAGAGCCCCACATGACTTGCTTGCCCCCGAGCAGGCGGGTATGCGTAAATGCATTTCCTCACGCAAAAAAAATTTGGATTACTTAAGGGTATATCAAGGTCTGAATATTTACTGTGTTCCGAGATTCTTGCAAATACAAATACCTACTTACAAACTTTTCAATTCAATTTCAAAATATTTTTATTACTAATAATGATTTTATAAATTATACAATAACCAGTGTAGTATTTCTAGTAGTATAATAATATTGTTATTATATTGTGCACAGGCTAGTTCAAAAACATACAACATGAAGTTAAATAAAAATAATATTAAAAAAGCAGGTGATGAAATAGTGGGTTGGCTAGTCATTTGTTAGTAGGTATGTACACAGAATACTATTATGGGTATGTATGCTTTAGTGTATTACATTTATTGCATTACGCTTATTAAATACAAGAAGTCAATGAGGGTAGGCAAGTAAGTTGGAAGTCGAAAAGCAACAAGAACTCGTCGTGATTTACTGACCCACACACACGTGTGCGCGCGGTCCGCTGATCCGCTCGCCGCACTACAACCGTACACAGACAGAACAGAAAATATTTGAGCTTTATTTCTGTGCACAAATACCTTGTCATGTCTAGGGAATCGAACCCGCCGCCTCCGGGCTATGAGCTGACCTGCATAACCACCCCACCACATACTTAGGTTGTCAATGAAAGTCATCACCGTGAGCGTTTTTGAAGGTTTTCTCCTACATTTGTATCGAACTAAAAATTCTAAAAACGTCACCGAATTATGCCTTTTTTGCCACCTCACCCGCCACCCAGCCAAGGCGATAGGTCAAAATGATTGCTTTAAGACATTTTGTTAACTCTGATTATTTATATTGGCAAACATAAAGTAAAATGACAATTGTAAATTGTCATTTTACCGGACATACCAACATAATAATACAAATTTTAACTTTGTTATGTTAACAACGGAGATCTACGTAAAACTACTTCAACTTCCGTTCGTTTCGCATTTACCAGCTTACTCCCCAAGTCAAGCATGCGTACAGAAGTTGTACTTCAAAAAGTCCGACTAAACTACTATATATATATTAGGTCTTTACCTATGAAATTGCCGTTTTGTTTGAAAAAAGTTAAAGTATTTTTTTTTCGAACTTATTTATTTCTTTTATTCAAAGTAATCACCCCTGCAATCAATGCATCTTTGCCAACGCTGTGGCAGTTTATGGATGCCCTTCTTGAAAAAATCAGCAGGACGGGAGACAACAAACTCTTCAAAGGCGTTTTGTACTGCCTCTCGGGAATTGAATTTTTTTCCCGCTAAAAAGTTGTCCAAATTTTGGAAAAAGTAATAGTCGGTAGGCGCAAGATCTGGTGAGTATGGCGGATGAGGGAGAGCTTCCAAACCCAACTCATGCAGCTTAGAGACGGTCTGTTGTGCAGTATGGGGTCGCGCGTTGTCGTGAAGTAGCAGTGGAGACGACCGATTGACCAAAGCTGGTTGCAGACGTGCGAGTTTCGCCATCATTGTGGTCAGTTCTTCAATATACACATCTGCAGTAATGCTCTCGCCGTTTTGTAAAAAGCTATGATGAATCACACCAGCACTAGACCACCAAACTGTGACCATCACCTTTCTAGGGGTCATTTTTCGTTTTGCACATTGCTTTGGTACCGAACCAGGATCTAACCAACTTGCTGAGCGCTTTAGATTGTCAAAAAGAATCCATTTTTCGTCGCACGTAACAATTCGGTTCAAAATTCCTTCATTTCTGTGCCTGTTAAGCAGCGCAAGGCAAGTCTCGACGCGTACGTCGCGCTGGCGATCGTTAAGTTCTTGGGGCACCCATCTATCAAGCTTTTTTATCTTGCCAATCTGTCGCAAATGGGCCAATATTGTTTTGATGCTAACATCAAAAGCTGCTGCCAGCTCAGCTGTATATTGAGATTCATCAGCTTCCACAATCGCCTTTAATTCATCATTGTTGACCAAAGTTTCCGGACGACCACGAGGTTCATTTTTCAAGTCAAAATTCCCAGAACGGAACCGAGCAAACCAATAACGGGTTGTACGTTCGTTTGTACAGTTCTCTCCGTAAACGTCGTTGATGTTACGTGTCGTTTGTGCCGCGTTGGTGCCACGACGGAACTCATATTCCATAATTACACCAAATTTCAAAGTATCCATTATGAGGAAAAATGTTGAAATGTAATGAAAATACAACGCTAATCAATAAACAAAAGACTTATATTGTAAATAGAATGTCATATTTTTAAAACAGAATTAATTTGAATTTAGAATTCATAGCCAATCAAAACTTTTTTTTGTTTGAAAAAGTCTGTACTGCAATACGGCAATTTCATAGGTAAAGACCTATTATATATATATACAAATTTTAATATTCACTATGCAAATCATCAGTCAGTTACAAAACCTACTTAATGTGTAAAACCAAGTTACTGTACAAGACTGATTAAAAGAAAAATCTATGTCATAATATAGTGGTTAGGTATTAAGTCCAACTACAAACACGCACGACACGTGCCACAAAACCACCCCAAATGGACCGCAAAATGAGGGAAAACCCATAGGCTGTACTAAAAGAAAGTATTTGTACTGTTTCTAGGTTGTTTTTTTTAGTGGCGAAACATTCGTGTTTGTACTACTACAGAGGAGTAATTCGACTGAGACAGAATTTATTTTGCAATTTTAAACGGCAAATAAAACAAACCAAGTATGTAATTTAACACAGCATTTATTACAGCCTCGAAGGATAGGATCTCTGTGAATACTGACGTGACTAATATCAATTAAATAACATTCACTTATTGTCCGTGTATCAGCGTATAATTTAACGACTATTCAATATCAAACAATCCTTCTGCTCATTTAGTATAGTTGGATATTAAAGTGTGTAGATAGTATAAAATGTTTTATCCAAAATCATCAATATTGTTATCTATGATATTATTGAATTTAACAATTAATTTCTACAAATGTCTATTACAACATACTAATGGATATTATAGTAAGTTTCTAAATTTTGTTCACCGGCTTAAGGTGTTAAGTCAGTTTCTAAATTTTATATAAGAAATAAACCAAAGTATCTGATGCTGGCATTGTAAAGCAAATACATTGAATACTTTTTTTGCTATTTTATTGTTTATTGTATTGAACAGTCCAAAACATCTTCACTATGAGATTCAACCGTTATCGGTCATAAACTCCAATTTACCAGAAGTAGTAGAAAATAATGATTGTAGCAATAGAGACATTTTCGTATAAGGAACAATGTCTTTGTGATAATTTATACAACTAAATATTAATAGTAAAAGCAAGTTTAGTGTGGTTGTGTGTGTGATAACATAGTATAAATTATACCCACACTTACAAAAATACTCTCCTAGCAACAATGTGTATGTAGATTTAATTCTATTATAATTAGGACAATTTTTGATATGAGATGATTTATTGGTTACACATCAAATTTAATAATCATACTTTTAAATTATTAATTCAAACTTATAATGATGATATAACCAAAATCAGTGCAAATTATTTACTTGAAAAAAGTAATGGATATTATCAACAAGTCCGGACAAATTGGTATCACAATATGTAAGTGAGACAGCAACAGAAATGTATTTTAAAACTGGGGCCCCTTTTAAGACGATTTAACAAAATTAAATATTGTATCGATTCATAGTAGGTTTAATTAAATCACTCTAAAAAGTGATGGCCCTTGAACAGTGAACATACAGCATACCTATACCATTACAGTAAGGGCAAAATTCATTCACACACACACACAACCACAGAGCTACTGCACAGGGCTTCAGTTGGCGTCGACGAAGTACTCCTGGGCAGCCTTGGTGTCCGGCTTGATGGTCTTAGAGCCTGGCTTCCAACCAGCCGGGCAAACTTCTCCATGCTTGTCGGTGTATTGGAATGCTTGCACCAATCTGAGGGTCTCATCTACACACCTGAAGAGATATGAAGGTTTCATTTAATGGAGAATGATCTCAGTTCATACTTTTTTGGGTCTTTTCTCAAAGTGAAAGTAGCTAAGTGCTAGATATCGTTAGAACTGTTAATTTTGTTCCAAAACGGACATCTGAGCAATCGGACTACACATGAAAACTTTAAAAGTATTCATAAAATTAATTGTTTAATAATCTGATATTTCAAAGATTAATACGCTACCGAAATCAACGTAGGATATATCGTACATATATTGTATGGGGTTGCTATATATTATTTGACAATAAGCGCTTTGTAATTTTATATGCTTGGTGAAATAGCTTAATTTTATGTACCTAATATAATTTAAGTGCTAAAATTAGCCTATTTGCAATATCTTTTGACTTTGATACTTTTTATTCAGTAATATACATATAGTTCCTGCTGAGAAATCCGGTAAATGGGGGTCAAATTTTTAAGAAATTTGTTCACGCGTTCGTGATAAATCAAATAAATTGTTGCAAAAAGGCTAATTTTAGCACTTTCACAAATTTCACAAACCTAACGATCACATACATAGATCCTGGACCCTAACTAGGATTCCCTGCGTCTAGGGACCCAGGAACTACGAGGACCATGGTCCCAGTCCCACAACACCCAGACTCAGAGCAAGAAGTTGCGCTTATTTTTCTGTGCACAAATACTTGTCCTGCCGCGGGAATCGAACCCGCCGCCTCCGGGTTATGAGCCGACCTGCTCAAACCATACCACTATTATATAATATATACCACAATGCTTAAGTTATTGTAAATGTTTTTTTTTTATTTATTTAGTTTTTAGTTGAAAGAATAAAGGCAACCTTTAAAAAAATACAAAGCTCATTTGAATGCTATTGTTGTAAGTATATCACACAAATATTATAAAAAGTTTATATGATAGAAAGTTTGTGTGTGTATGTGTGTGTTAGTTACTCCTTCACGCTCTAACGGCTGAATGGATTTGGATGAAATTCGGTACCAAGATAGCTTATACGCTGGATTAACACATAGGCTACATTTTATCCCGGAAAAGTGAAATGTTCCCGTGGGATAAGCGAATAATTAAAGTACTTATTATCCGCGGGTGAAACTGCGGGGCGCAGCTAGTACGATTTTAAATGACAAATGCATAAAGCCACACAGAAAAACAACATTTTACTATTAATGGTTTACATTATTATGGTATACATTTCAAACAGTGTAAATTGATTGTTCGAATATTACATCATACAATGGTTACCAATAGCCAAATTATCGCCTACGTGCTAGGTCTGGTCCGTAAATGCAACAGTCCAATACCAAGGAAATTTGTTGAACTGGCTTAGTCATTGATAAGACCTGATAATAACTGCCTAGTTCTGGCAAGTTTTATAAATTTATAATCTGCTGATAGTAAATAGCATTATCCGATATTTAATTTTCAGAAAGTGATTAATTAAGGATTTATTTTCACTTTAATTTATGAGAATAAAAGTGATGCTTTACGCTTTTTTAAAATTGATTGATTCGGGCGTGAACTCGCGATGTTTTTCACGAACTTTAAAAAAAGAGGATTCATTCAGTTGGTTTTTTAAATCTTTGCTTATCCCATTAGTCCGACATTTATTAAACGATTTTGAAGTTACTTTTTAATTTAAATCGATATAGGTACTTTCACATTTGTCCCATTGAAATTTCATTCAAATCCGTTCAGCTGTTGCGGCGTGAATAGGAAACAAACACACACATACAAAAATTTGCATTTATAATATTAGTGTGAAGTGTGATAGTGCAACTGATTCAGTCGCCTGAATTTAAGGTTCAAATTAATTAAGTGTATCCTCAACTCCTCACCGTCCAACGGGCAGGTCATTGATGGTGACCTGTCGCAGGTTCTGCTTGTCGTCGATGATGAAGAGTCCCCGGAAGGGAATCCCGGTCTCTTCGTTCAACACGCCGTAATCCCGCGAGATCCTGTGGGACTTGTCGCTCAAGATCGGGATGTTCATCGGACCGAGACCACCTGGGAACGGATATAAAAGTTACACCCGTCTGCACTGAAGTTTAAAAGCACAACTTAACTAAGCAACACTTTCCACAGTTCTGGGGGGTGAACGGAACTGTGATTGCAATGCAACAGGCGAAGTTTCATTCCTAATTTGACAATTTCCGTAGTAACTATGTACATAAGCTGCACATTGAAACTATCAAATCAAATAATGTGTTTCTATCGGTTGCAATCAATCAATCACCTAGCTGGTACGTTTGTTAAATTTATGTCCACTTGCCACATCAAATAGTGAACTTTCATTGGATGCCTAATGACCATCGGCTGTATTCAACCAATGAGCGTACAGTATTTAGTGTTGACTTTACACGAGTTTGACAAACGTACGAAAAACCAGGGGATAGAGATACACTTAACTCTTAAATCGCTTAAATCACGCAAGCATCAGGTTTTAAAGCAAACTTACCCTGCTTGCGGGGAGTGTTGATCCAGGCCAGGTGGGTGAAGTGCGAGTCCGTGGAAGCGGCGATAACCTCGCATCCAATCTTGCGGAAATCATCGGACCTCTCGGAGAATGCTATGATCTCCGTCGGGCACACGAATGTACTGAAAAAAAAAAACGAGTGTACTTTAGACCACACGATTAAGTAAAACTTTAGTATAGCTCCATCTATCGGCCGTTGTTTAATGTCGCCATCTTGACAATAATAATTGTAATGTAAATTGTCATTTTAACGGGCATACCAACATAATAATAAATTTGGAGATCCGAAAATGGCGGCTTAAATTTTGAATTTTGTAGTGCGAGATATGAAGCAAAGCGGGCAACGTAACAAAAATCTAAATAAAAATTACATTAATAAAAACTAAGCCGACATATTTATCAAAACTAAGTTCTTCAGAAAACTGTTTAAAGTAAACAAAAAGAGGCCGTACACTGCAACCTTCGTGTCATTTACAGAGTGATCCCGAAAAATTAAGATATCTCTAGAAAACAAGCAAATTACAGGGTGACTCCGGTCAAATACTAAAGTGTGACGTATTTGCAAGTTTGTGACTAACATAATCTAATATTATTATTAATATTCTTAAACACCAAATACCAAGTTTGTATGGTTACGATAACCTCTTTCATTATTTCGACGTCATCGTGAGTTATGTAACCATTATATGTAAATATATTTTACGGTATAAACCTTGAACTTCCAAAACAAGTTATATTACCATAAGATACTCTAGGTTTGTTGAAATAAGATACGATATCGCTAAATTGACCTCCAACCAGAAGATGACCTTCGGTATAATTACGTATCGCCACAGACTAATTTAAGTTTTTGGTATCGTATTGTTTCAAGAAACCAATTTACGATATATATCAAGAATTTCCGATATGAAATAAAATCAACTCGGAATACTGGCAGGTGTTACAACACTACATTAACGCCTTAATTTAAATATTGATTATAGTCCGAGAGTACAGACTTAGTTTATTACTTCGATAAATATTTTTAAATAAATAAATGTAACATACTGAAAAAATTTAGCAACGAAACTAAGGTCCGTATTACAGAACGATGCTCAGTCATCGATCGGTGCTCAAGCAGAGATTTCATTCACTAATTGATCACTTTATTAATTGAATCGCTGTGCTTGTGTGTGTGTCGCGGTGCTTTGAGCACCGATCTATGACTGAGCATCGTTCTGTAATACGACCTAAGTTACTTTTATAAACACGAGTGTCTTAATATATTATGTCTTGTTGAATATCTTTAGCAACAAAATACAGTAATAGCAAATGTCGATGATATAGTATTTATGTAAGTACTGGTATAATATAATACATTTGTATTTTCAGCCCGCTTTTTTCAAACCATGGTATGCAAATATACAAATGAAAAAATCCTCTATTGTCAAAATGACCATCAGAATCAAATCGTCATCAAAATAACAAGTACCAAATCAAGTTATATATATTACTAAAACAGTTCCTAAGTGTCAACTTTTTCCCTATTACTTACCTTTTATCTCTCATAAAAACTTAAATATCAGATACATACTTAATTAAACTAGACATACAAAATTAAAATCTATATAATATATATATATATATCTATACTAAAAAATGCCAGCATTCTGGCCACTTTTCTCTCCACCAATGGATTAATTTAAGTTATATATTTCTTTATCTACTTTGTGTTTCTAAGTTAATTAACACATTCGAGGTGGTAGATACTTACAAGTCCAGCGGGTAGAAGAAAAGCACGACATATTTTCCTTTGTAGTCAGATAGCGATAGGTCCTTGAACTCGCCATTAACGACGGCTGTGGTCTTCCACTGAGGAGCGGGCTTGGTGAGTTGGAGAGGCATTCTGTTGAAGCTGGAAACGATATGAACGTTCGTAAAATAAACGAGTATGCTTTACACCACACAACTGCAGTCTATCGGCCGGAGTTTTAACTTTGTTTAATGTTAATGTCGCCATCTTGACTATCTTGAAATTGTCATTTAAGCGGACATACCAAAATAATAATACAAAATTTTAACTTTGTTTTGTTGACAATGGAGATCCAACGCGAATCAACTACCGTTCGCTTAGTTGCGCATTCACCAGCTAAGGTACTCCCCAGGCAAAGCGTGCGTAAAAGTTTTACTTACAAAATTTAGGGTATACAATTTTTTTAGTATTTATGTAGAAATCTTGCCGATTAGACGTTCGCAAAACTTCATTGTAACAATGGGGATAGACGATCTATGCTTGAAATTTAGAAAATAAAATATGACAAAATGACTTAAACACCATTGAGAAAAAAATGATTTTAAATTACTGTAGGATTAATTAAAGAATCAGTGGACCATGTAAATAATTTGCCTGGTATTATTTAAAGTAAATAATAATGGGCAGTCCGTGACTTCAGGCTGGTTAAGGCAACTATCGCCTATCATTAGCAATGTAATCCTACCCACAGAACACTTTATAACACAGACCTACGGCAGTTCCAACTATTCACTCCAAGCTACGGGTAATAACTAAACTGATAAGATACAATCGCCAACGTTTATAGTGTAAACTATGGATTTATCAGCGGGTTATGTATCCAATTGTAAGATCTAGAAACTACTTGTACACGTCACGATAATACCGTCACTACGTTGGATCAGAGACTTAGAGGTACTACATCATGTCAAATTCTATCATAACACAAGTTTATTATTTATTATTATCTATTCAAAATACTTGAATATAAGTGTCGTTTCAAAATAAGTAGGTAAGGTACCCAAGTATTAAAGGGCCCACGATGTCTGTCCTTTATCTGACTCGTGCATTTCGACATTTTTTAACATACAATACATTACTTAACAGATATAGCAAAAAAAAAAATAACAATAGATATTGCGGCAACGAGGCCTAGTATATTCAAAAATAAAATTGTAGAATTATTAGCGTAGCACTACCACATATCGCATCATACACCTATTTTAATATAATTTTGACACTCTGTGGTAAACGGTGCTGGTATCACGTTGATTACTGTCATTGTATATTACTCATAAGCTATAATTTTAATGTGGTATGTTTGTTTTCCCAAATAAATAAATAAATAAAAAAATAGCAGTAATATTTAGCAAAATTACGAATTGCGTGAGAGAGATGAAGGACTCGGGTATCACTAATTATCTACCTATTTATAGTTACAAAATGTGAAACAAACCTGATTGCTTGGAAACAGCAAAAAAACTTCTTAAATATTTCAAAAACTAACTTGCATAACTTTACTCTACAATGAAATATGAAGATGGATTGTTTAAGCGTTTCCACGCTGACTCTGGAATGTTCTCAAGCCGCGGTCATGGCATCGTAAACTTTTTAATCAGTCAGAGAGGTTAAGGCTAACCATGTATATTATTTAAATAACAGTTAAACTTAACAGTTAAACTTAGATGAGACTTTTGATAATTATTGTAAAACTGAAACATACGATATCAAAATTGACAAATGGTGATTTGCATTGCTATTAAAGAATTGTAATTGGTGAATAAGTTTTCAAAGCAAACACAGTCAGTAGAAAACACCAACTTTTACTCCAGTGAAAAATTAATAAAACATATCCAGGTCAAATTTGCTTATCAATGAAATTATTCTGTAATCCTTAGATAAGATCGAGCGTCTAGACCTATTTAATCAATAATTTTAATGATCCGCGGTCACGTCATTACCGATTGCACGCACCATAAAGATTATAGATTATTTTTGATTGATCAACGATCACTAATGAAATATTTTCAGATGTTATACAACAAAATTTATACCATTCTCTTCCAAAATTATGCAATGCATTGCTCAAACGCTGACAAAAAAATGACACAGAGGCCCGTCCTAAAATCGATTGCATTCATTGTCAGTTGTCAGTATATTAGCAATTAATGTATACTGATACATTAATTTTTAAGAGTTTATTGGTTTGGTTCCAGCAGTTACTGAACTGCTAGAACCAAACCAATAAACTCTTCCTTAGTAAATTAGTTTGAGAAATATAATCTACTCCAAAATACGAAACCTACATTACTGACTAATGATCAAACCTAGCTAAATTCAGATAGTCCGGCAAGTATTGAGGGTTCAATATGTCAACGTTTAACGTCATTCGAGCAGTCTTTCTCCACAAACCGACTAAGAGTTTCCCGTCACCATGGAATATGTACTCCGTTAGTACCCCACATGTTAGCATATTCGTGAGTACGGCTTCAAGGTTTGTCATCCTGAGGACAATGTGGAAAACTATCACTATTTTGGGAAAATACAGTTTATATTCATCAAAATTTAAGGTAAAAACTGCAGCGCATTTGAATGTCATATAATTTAATAAAAGCATAGTTGGAATTGAAGGTGTATTACAACGAACTACGACAGGTTGAAATATTGTAAATTACCTAAAATAACACACAAACATTTATTATTATTATATTACGCCCTACGATCACATATATACCCTGGACACTAACTAGGATTCCCTGTATCTAGGGTAGGGACCCAGGAACTACGACTTATACTTGATCACAGTTCACAACTTCACAGTTAAGGTCTCTACACTGTCATTATTTTTACTTTATTTTGCACTTCTCTTAGCTTCAAAAATTATTTAAGTATGTATATTTTGTTTCTATGTTAGAAATTAATTTTATTGGTCGTGTTTAGCACTCTAGCAGCTTACATCCAGAAGGGAATATGCCCACCGCATGATTTTAGCAGTTAAGGTTAGTTTTTTTAAAGTACCATAAGTACTTAATATATTCCCAGTTTTGTACTCTCAATAAAAAAAATACAATTTGACACTGGAAACCTATCCTATAATAACAATGCATTAGATCGACGTGTGGAAATGGGAGCAGGGCAATGCACTTCTGAGACTGAGACTCCCCATTATCACGAAGAATCGTGTGAAGAAAAACCGGTTTTTAAGGTAATATTATAATGGTGGCCTTACTGTTACCAACCAGCAGTGGACGCCAGTTATGCGAGAATAAAATGAGAATGTTATAATTGAATTCACAAGCTGAAAAACAAGCTCAGTGAAGGCTAAAATATGTGATAGAATCAATTTCACGGGATCTCCAGCCGTGAATTTTCCAGTATTCCTTCCCGTAAAAGCCATTTTAATGATGGAATGAGCAAGGTTACCTACTTAGTATGGTCACATTTAGATAGTGAAGGTTGCCGACTTGTGATGATAATCTTCTGTACATCTGATGTGCGTGGAGTTTTTTGCTCACACTGACAGCACCATAAAGACATTTCAAAGCCTGTATTCCACTGAAAATGGTTTTGATTGTACATAAAATTTTCGGTTACATATTATTATGAAAATATGCTGATAGGTACATAATAATAATCCTTACGTACTTATCAATGAATACATTGTCTCATTAAGTTATTCTTTATTTAAATTAAATTGAAATTTTATCATCTGCACCTCAATTAATTAAAAGCAATTAGAATGAAAATATAAATGCAGTCAATGTTGCTTACTTACAATATGGATAATATTTATGGAAAACTTGTTTCCGCTTCTCTGTCGCAAAATTGAGTGAACGTTTTCATATTGGAATGTACTAAAACTATTTTTTTATCAACCTTATAAAATTGGCATAAGTGATTGTATTTATCTGATTATACCCTTCCCTGACATGCCAGTGAAGTGTGGTTTCTCGATAACATATAAGTATGTTATCACTAGATGTACAGTTGTTTTTATGATAAACAATAAAATTAATCGAAAAATGTAAAATAGGCTTGCTTCCACGAATGAACGCATAAATATTAAATAAATATTCAAAAAATAAATTATATTGCAGTTATAGTTCTAATTTTCATGTTGGCTCCTGGACTATTTCCTTCATACAACAAATAAATTATTTCTTTATTTAAAAAAATAATTCCATGTCAAGTAATACAAATAATAGCTTCCCTAATCACTGAGACTGAAAATATTCTATAACCAAAACCAACATTAAAGTTTGGTGCAAAAACTATAAAATATTGATACCTATTACCTACTAATTTAGTTCAATGTCACATGTTGTCATGATCTTGTGAAACCACAGTTGTGGGAAAAATCGATTGTCATTGTTGAATAACTGATAAAACTATTAGAAAAATGTGAAATGCTAACAGTTATTCGCATTTCAAAAAACTGCAGCGAGTAGGTAGTTGAAAAACACTGTAAATTAAATATCCGATTGGTTTCTCTTCAATAGACTAATGCAACCTCGCAAAAATCAATGAAATAATTGGTGATTATTGATGTCATGGAATGCTGGCAACAATAATTAAACTTTTTACCATCAATGTTCATGTTGACACTAGTTTTATTCTAAGGTTGTCTACAAGCATTTAACTACAAATTTTAGTCTCATTTGATACTTAATTTTTTTTATTATCACTAGATGCAGTACTATACTATCTATTTCAGACTACTTCATTTCATCCAAGAATCTACATCATAGGTGTACCAAATTAAGGTAACAACAATGCTATTTTACTATTTGACAAAATCAATGTTAAACCTAAAACCACTTTGGAATGTGCTAATCTACCATAAAGGTTTTAAATAAGCTGAACCTCATAGAGTAGGGCCTCATCATAGGTATGAGATGCTCGGGTTTATCCAGATCCATGCTGGTGATCTCGTCTCCACGACAGTAGCACTTATGTTCCATCGTCATGGTGTAGAAGATGCTTGAGAATTCCACTTATAAACTTGGATCTCCTATTGAATCATGGGACAAAATATTGGAGGTGAATGTAATAATGTATGTCACTGACGGTGCTAATTTTTATTATTTAGCCTCCAAAAAATTATGTTTATTTTTTGCTTTGCGGGGACAATACGTAATATATTAGTGGGATGGAATAAACATTCCTGTTGGCCCCCACTTGTCCATTATTAAGCGATGAATGGTTTAGTAATACTTTTTTATAGGCAGCAGAATGACTGATATAATATATACAAGTGTTATGACTGGACATTTGACTCAGAAATCCAGTCACGCTGATGAACTGAATTATCAGCTAGTGGAGAGTGGCACTAGAAAGATTAAATTTTAAATCAACCATCTTGAGCAAGTGCCAACCAGGGGCATCTTCCAAGTGAATAGGTATACCGAATACAAGTAGGTAATGTTGATTTATCCTAACTTTTTAAATTGAAATGGAAGTAAGCAATGTATGGCTTTCATTAGACCAGTGCTCTGAAAATATGTTTGTATTCTCTCTGCTCTGCTTTAGCACTTTGGTCCACATTCCATTGAAAAAATTTCAATCCAAAATTGAAGGGACGAGATCAAAAAGGATTTAACAGATTTTTTTAACAAAATGACTTATGGGTATTGTTGGATTCAGCGTGAAATAATCTACAATAATACATTCTCAAAATACCCAAATGAGGCTTAAACCTCGGGATTTTCAGTCTAAAAACGGTTTATCTGACACAGAAATACAGTTTGTTTAGCATAAAAGCATTATTATATTATATTTTTCAGTAATTGTACGAATTAGTACTGTATTTTATATTTTAAATAAGAGTTAATACATTTTCAAGCAACTGAAACTTACATAAACTTTTTCTATTAATATTAATATGCACTCTACATTAAAATGAAACTGTTGAAGTTTAAAGTAAATTTTATCAAAACTATCAATTTGACAGTTTTTATTCTAACAAACCCTTTTTATTCTCACCCCTTGAATTGACATACACTCTGCATCTCCATAATTTTCAATATAATATGAAAGAGATAAAAGTTATAGAAAACCTATACCCTCCATAGGACCTTAATCTGCAGATATAAAAATAATGTTTTACACCATACTTTCTGATGGAGACATAATCAATCATCACCCACAACCTTTTACATCTCACTGCTAGCCTTTCTTACACCATCTGCCTCAGTAATGTACCAACCTAATCTAGTCTTTACTAAGTATATTGTTGACACATTTTGTTTCCAGACAATCAACACTGCATTTGACTATTAAATATAATGTATGCATAAAACAAAAGCTTCTAATACATTGAAGCAAATTAACTTCATAAAACTGGGAAGTCATATTAAGAATGGTTTAGAATCTGTTGCCAATGAATATAGAATATCTGAAACACCAGAGGCAATGCCAGTGTTTTTCAAGAAAAGTGTAGCTGTTCTCAATCCCCATTTAAAAATTCCACATGTAATATACATACAATACACAACGCTTAAAATATATACCCTATATAAGGTATATAGGTTGTAGATTAGTCCAAGTAGAAGATTAGTTTTGGTAAGTACCTTACATTACCACACATGTTGACATAATATGGACTAGCCTTCACAGTTCAATTCAATTTCATGCATGATGGAAACTCTTATAAACAATTACAGATTTACCCTGTTCATAATTATATTATTTATTACCTGGACTATGATACATTTCAAATATCTTACATGGTAATATCATGCAATAACTAATTTTACATGTAGAATGGCTTTCAAATCTCAAGTAATGCGGTAGCTGATACAGAAATGTAATATAACAAATTAACACACTTAAGCCATGCAGTGAGGGACCCTACACCGAAACACCCTGAAAGTAATTTCATGGGCATACCTTTCTGGTATTAGTTTTTTAGAGACATTCCCAACGATTTCGTCTGTTGAGTCACTACGCATTCTCTTCCTACTATTGCATCCGTCTTGCGTCATATTTTACCTTTAATTTCGGAAAAATAACAATCATAACGTTACTATGAGGGAATGCCGGTTTAAATGCAGGAATTTGTGGTTAAGTATGTGAACCAGAACTGTTGCATGCATGTTTTTTGTTACTAAATGTCGGTAGGTAGGCATCCCCACTTTTAGGAAACTATAATGGTTCCAGAACAAACAGAAAGTTGGCATCGCGGAAAATCTTTAGTATTAATTCGTAGTGCCTAACCGTAACCTGGTCTTAGAGGAATTAGGTACGCTAGCCTCATATTCCTATGATCCTGTCCTGGCAATAAAAAAAAAGTGAAAAGGTTCTCTCGATGAATCTTTCACGAGAATTTATCTTGCCACGAGGACCATCGATCGAATCTAAATAAGTCATTGCCATGGTGTCACAAATTAAATTATGATAATGTATGTATCTAAACGTAAGTACTCACTCGTAAAACTGGAATCTTTTCTGATAAATTGAAAATGAAGCACTTCGCTATGCCGGCATTCAGGAATGAATGATCGAAATTGTGATGCGAAACCGCCGATGCCGAACTAATATTGATTAGAAAGGAAAATGCCGGAAATGACAGCTGAAAAACGGCTGTCTCAAATGTAACTGTCAAAGAGTATGTAACAGTGACTGTTGAGTGACAGTAACAGTTATGACAGCCAACTCAGCCAGCTGAGTGTTGCTAGCGCGAGATCATGTAACCGGGCTTCAAAAAAAAAAAATTCTAGTTAATTCTTATAATTAGCTACTAATAATAGGGTGAAATATTACACTCGTTCAAATAGAAAGAATTGAGAAAACTATGATTATTAAAAGCAGTTCAATCTTTTGCTAATATGTACATTAACACTGGTTCTCACTGAAAGACAAAATTGAAGTTTACGTGATTTTTATTTTTTTACATCTCGGGTAACGTTGGGATATTAAAATGAAAAATCGCAACCAAAGGAAGTTATTCTTTACATAATAAAATATAGTAAAAACGTAAAAAAATAGACCAGATAAAAACATTTTTTTTACCATTCAAATGTTACGGATATGCATCGAATATTCAGTAATTATTCATATTCGGTATATGTGGCATAGTTTTTTCATGTTCAGTAATCGGCTGAATATACGGTAGAAATTCCGAATAATTACACCAAAAATTCATTAAAATGTATTATTTTAATTTCTGTATAATACTTCCGAAATGATATTTCATTAAATCACTTCTCCACTCGAGTGATAAACAGGACACTGTAACGTGCTTAACGGGCCCTGCCTAGCTATAAAGTGTCATAGAGTAAGATTTTGTTTGATGTCTCATCCAAAAATATTCAAATAGTTGAATTTAATTTAATTTATTTTTGAATTATCCATTTTCTTTAAATGAAAAGTGCTAAATTTAGCCAAATGGGTCTGAGCTTGCATCACCCAGAAAGCGTTTGCAGCTGACACAACACTGACAATGAGTTTTGGCGGGAAAATGAAAAAGATCGTGTCACCGCATTGTATTATTTTCCAAAACTTGTGTTATTTTCAGTGTTAGTGCATAAAATTGGTGGCATTTTATTCGTTAAGTTCTGAATTACAGGCATGAGTGTGGGAAAGTGGTATAATGATGGTGAAACGTTTCTTTTCGTGTTGTTTCCAAAACTCCTTAGAAGCTTTTGGTAAAGTTGCCACCACTTTACTATGAGTATGACTTGACTTGACTAGACTATGACTTAACTTGATGACTTGGACTGTGACTTGACTTGACTTGACACATTATATAATATTAATTAACTTGAGAAATTATCAATTACTTGACACTGGCTAAATACACAAAAGTGGGGAGCCAAAACAAAACAAAAAAAAAAAAAACATTGACAATGAAAGATTGAAAAACAGCCGGAAATAACCAGAAATCAATTTTTTGTTCCTTTTTGGACGGAATCCACAGATTAACGAAAAATATTAACGTTGCCCCATGAAAAAGAATTTTTTTATGATGTTAAAGTACATTCATCATACTCATCAATGGCTCAATGTATACCCACTATGTAACATAGGTAAGTACCTAGTGCCCGACTGCACTAATGTCTGGCAGCTCATATAAGTTCGTACTTATCCCTCTATGTGTTATCAAGTAGGTACCTACTTAAGTAATATTGAAAAAACAGTTTCCATCTAGCGAGTTCTACCCCTTATTATAATCCTGATATTATACATTCTGCAAGAAATGATATTCTATTCAATTCTATTCTAAAATAATGTTATTGTTTACAAGTACATAAGCATAGATAAAAATTAATTTAATATTTACATACACATTTAAGTTTAAGAAATGTTTTGTCTGATACAAACCTTGTTTGTATTATGCCGGTCTGTGTACTAAAGTCTATTAAAATACAACCTACAATTATAATTATATTATTTCGAATGATAGTAAAATACAAGTATCAAATTGGCTGAGGCCCTAATATAAATGTTGCTCTGTAAACGACAGTGGCACCCCCATTTTTTGTCAACTCCTTGTGGTCAAGCTATATTAATAAGTACAGTTTTAGACGCTAAGGAGTTTTGGCGGGAAAACGCAAAAGATCGTGTCACCGCATTGTATTATTTTCCAAAACTTGTGTTATTTTCAGTGTTAGTGCATAAAATTGGTGGCATTTTATTCGTTAAGTGCTGGATTACAGGCATGAGTATGGGAAAGTGGTATAGTGATGGTGAAACATATCTTTTCGTGTTGTTTCCAAAACTCCATAGAAGCTTCTGGTAAAGTGGCCACCACTTTACTAGGAGTATGACTTGACTAGACTAGACTATGACTTGACTTGATGACTTGGACTGTGACTTGACTTGACATACATATATATTACTTAACTCGAAAAATTATCAGTTACTTGACACTGGCTAAATACACAAAAGTGTGGAGCCATACCAAAACAAAAAAAAAGTACAGTTTCCCCGGGTTCTTGTATGCGTTTTTTTAATTCGTGTTAACTTAGCAGACCAAATATTTAACGCTCATTGGTTGCTTATTGATCATCAGGTGTCTCAACTCTCAACCAAGGAACGTACAGTATTTGGCATGTTGACACGAATTTGAAAAACGTACGACAAACCATGGGTTAGGGATATTATATAATGCGAATTTAAGAGCTGTCAAAGTTTAGCATAGAAGTGTCTGCTACCGATTGATTTAGGTGGCCGCCATTTGAAAGAAAAACAAGATGGTGGACAATAGGTATGCCAAAATATTTAAAGCTTTTCATTCAGGTAGGTCCTAGCTGAGTAAATTTGCTCTAAAGCAATAAGGTAGGTATAGATAGGTATCTAATTACAATCCATTACAAGTGCGCGCAAACTGCTCACTGGGAGTTGCAGCGGTCAACGTCTTCGATCATGTTAACAACGACAGGCAATTAAGGGACTGCAGTCCACTTAGGTACCTATTTCATCGGCACTTGTACCTACTGCTAAGATATATCGTGTTAGGGACTGTACAGTTTTAATAATTGAAGCCAAAAGCCAGAGACCGTGTCGCAGCTACCTAAATATCAAATAAATAACACTCAAAAATGTTAATTAATTTTGGCTTTAGCCGTACTGGCCCGATAGCCCAGTTGGTAGTATATAGTATATATATAGTTGGTAGGTATATTTACATAACGATTTTTCATAACTAGCTATGAAAAGGTTTTTTTTTCATTGATTCGTAACCAGTTATTATTATTAAAGTAATATTTTATGTACATAACATAAAATTGTATTTCATAACCAGATGCAAAAATTGATAAAATTTCTCCGGTCAACATGGGCCACTTCTTAACTTGTCTATTTCCACTTCCCAATTCGTCCACACCCACAACGTCCCTTTTTCTACGTTGTCATGCTTCATTCCACATTCGTCTATTTCTTATTTAAGTAGTTCCTTCTTAATTCGTCCGCTCTTCAACGTTCTTTTTCATTTTTGATAGTTAGCTTCATTTTTGACAGATGTCTTATATCGACATTCATGAAATTTGACAGATATTTCATATTTGATAGTACGTCACCTACAGTGGTAGTGGGCTGCACTGTCTATTAGGTCATCGCAGCTAGTATATAGTTCAAATGTTTTTTTTTTGTAGTAGGTAGTATTTAGTAGTAGTTATTATATCGTTGTAGTATTTAGTTGACCGAAAAAGGCGCTTTGCCGGTAAAAAATATACACTATTTCTCACCACCACCAACCATGTAACCATAGGAACATGATCTTCCTCAACATGAGACTTGTCACTTGTAATAATACATATGAAAAATGCAAAATTAGTCAAACATTACAATTGTTAAAAATGAAACATTGGCCAAAAATGACAAACATAAACAACGAACTTCTGCCCGCAGCTTCGCCCGCGGCGTGGCCTATGGGAAAATAATTGAACCACCCATTTCACCCTCTTAAGAGTGGAATTTCGAAAAATCCTTTCTTAGCCGATGCCAACGTCATAACATCTAACTGCTTTCCAAATTTCAGCCCGATCCATCCAATGGTTTGGGTTGTGCATTGATAGATCACTATATTAGTCAGTCAATCAGTCAGTCACCTTTGAGTTATATATATTTAGATTTAATATCTGTCAAAATTATATTTACAACTATACTTTTTGCGACATCCGCAAGTAAGTAGTACTACAAATACCATTATTAGAGTGTTCCTTACTTAAAATTACAATAAATATTCAAGTAAATACTTAAAGGTACTTTTTTCTGAAACAAAAATATCTACTTACCTAGTATTTGCCCCACGGTTCTCAATAAAGAAGGCAGTGTACGTTTTGCAGATAAATCTCTGAAAGCTCACACCTTATCAATAAAACACAGAGGAGAGGCTTAGAAGGTCTTGTTCCGTGAATGTATCCAATTTCAGTGTTTTTATTTTGTTTGTCTACGAATGGTGCATGTAGTTTTACAGCCTATTTACGTAGCTGTTGCCAAGTTCGATAGGTGAATATAGGACAAAACTTTTTATTCTGCCACAGAATACGTAACAGTACGCATTTTGCTTACTACTTTTTCAATTACGTTTATTCAATTGTTTATGCCTTCGAGAATAGTAAAATATCTATATATGCAATACTCACAAAGGTACCTGCGTAAAATACTCTAAAAAATACGAGTGTGCTTTTAGACCACAGGAATGAAGTAACCTTTTTAAGTTTAGCTTCATGTATCGGACGGTATAACTTTGTTTTTGCTTTATTTAATGTTAATGTCGCCATCTTGACAATTGTAAATAATTATCATTTTACCGGGCATACCAACATAATAATAGAAATTTTAAGCTTTGTTATGTTGCCAATGGAGATAATTCTAATTCTCAAGAAATGCCTTGCAAGTGCTTACCTACAAAACATTTACAAAGTACTCAGCCGGTAGCCGGTGCCCGCGCTGTGTGTAGCGTTAAATAGACATTTCGGTGGTTATCCAGTTACGTTTAGCGGCTTATAAAAGAAATAATTAATATGCACTTTGCACAATTATTCTATAGAATGATCTGAGTACATACACTTAATGAAAAGAACGCATTAAATTCCACCGTGTATAGTACCTACTGAAAATGACAAGATCGCGCGTCTATATGACATTGTTCGTTTACGCGCCACGCGGTTAGCGTGCGAGGCGGCTGAAACCTACAACGACGCCATACCTAAACAGCGGAGTGAGACAGTGACTTCAACAAAACGTTAATTTGTCCGTTTATGACGAATAGCGAGCGCAGGCTTCATCACAGCGTTTTAGCCATCTGGAATTAGAATGTAAATTATTGTAGACTGGCCAAATTGTGCTCTGAAAATACTGGCCTTTAGTGCCATCAAAGACTCGGGATTCGGGCTCGGGTCTAATTAGTAATTACTACTTTGAAAGGCCATGTTGGATTAGTGTGTTGAAATGAGATGTCTGTTGCAAAGCCTGCAAATTAGAATGAGTTGCGTTTGGAGCAGAAAATTCGATGGATGAAAATTACGGTCGTTTAATTTAGTTGCCTACTTAAGTACTAAACCTTAGAGGAATAATATTTCTATGTACTAAACTATAAAGAAGAGAATCCGTTTTTATTTTTTCGTTTTGAAATTAAGATCAATATTCTCGTAGACCGCGTTATTGCTTAACTTTAGGCGAGGCAGTAGTGGTCAAATGCATTAACTTTTTTTACCTCCTCCGAAACAGCTATCCCGATATTGATGAAATTTTATATTTACACTTGGTAGGTCTGAAAATAAGTTGATACTATTTTTCATCCCCCTAAATGATAGTAAGGGTGGCCCACCACGGTAAAAATTTTTTTCGGACCAATGTTTTTCTGATAATGCCACATTAAAAATGCAACCCTAAATTTTCTACCCTTTTACAACATTCCCTATTTATTGATTTACATGGCAAAACAACGTTTGCCGGGTCAGCTAGTGTTATATTGTCTATGATCATATCGTAAATAGCACTGGCAAGTTTAGGCAATCTGTAACGAATGGCAGTCTGTATCATAATGGAGAACCCAATATAAGACTCATGAATCAAACAAAGTATTTTTATTACATGGTGTCAGAATAACGGATTAAACATGACGGACAAAGCATTCGCGGATATTATAACTAAGCAGAATGAGATCCTGGCAGCGATGCAAGTTCAATTGCAAGAGCTGCAACGACAACAGAAGCAACCCTCGCAGGGTCATGTCCACGTTCCCTGGCCGGCGCCGCTCGATATCGCCGAAGGAAACTTAGATGACTTTAAAGCAGCTTGGACCAACTACGAGACTGCCACGGGGATGATTAAATGGGGTCCCGAACGAGACCAACAACGCGCATCGCTGTTGTTAAGCGCAATTGGACTAGATGCGTGTAAGAAGTTTCTGTTTGATTTGACAGATAAAGAAAAGGTATCTCAAAAGATAATAATGAACAAATTGGATGAGAAACTCAATAAAAAAAAAAAATCTCATATATAACAGATTTCTCTTTAATTCACGGTGCCAAGAAATCGGTGAAAAATTTGATACATTTCTAATTGAACTGCAGCGACTAATAAAAGTCTGTGAATATGGCTCTTTTGAAGACGACTTATTAAGAGATCGAATCGTTATTGGGGTCAATAATAAGGATCTGAAGAAGGAGATGCTCCGGACTGAAAAATTGACTTTGGAGTTGGCCGTTAATATGTGTAGATCTGCCGAGGCAGCAAGCGATCAAATTCTTGTTCTGGAGCACCCCCCGGAAGTCAACAAAATAACAACAAAACAAGAACCTAATAAAATGTGTAAGTTCTGTGGCACAAAACATTATTTTGAAAAAAAATTATGCCCTGCATATGGCAAGAGATGTGAAAATTGCAGTGGATGGAACCACAACACAAAAATGTGTAAAAAGAAGCATTTTAAAAATAGAGTGAAAGTTATTCAAGAGGAAAGTGACTCGGAGACAGAGCTGGTTATAGAGAAAATTGTAAGAGACAGCCGGGGTGTGAAAGGTGAATTAATAGTAAAGGTAAATAATAACTTAAAACCTTACTTATTTCAATTAGATACTGGTGCACAAATGTGCATAATCGGAAAAGACCACTGTATGAAAATATTAGAAACAACCGAATTGCCACTGCTCCCATCAAAATCTAAACTCAGCGCTATTGGTGGACATCCTCTCAGAGTCCTAGGAGATGTAATATTATCTTGCTACCGCAAAGGCACAAAGTATAAAATTAGGTTCTCAGTGGTTGATATACAACATGGGCCATTATTATCTGAAAATGCATGTGTGAAGCTTGGATTTATAAAATATTGCAATATGATAAAAAAGCAATCTAATGTAATAAATAATGACAGCAAGTTAGAGGCTCTAAAATTATTAGAGAGGTATAATGATGTTTTTGAAGGCTATGGTCAATTTTCAGGAGAAACAACCATCGAAGTAGACAAGTCAGTACAGCCTAGCATACAGCCTCCCAGAAGGATCCCCATGGCACTGCGGAACCACCTAAAACAAGAACTACAAAGGTTAGAAAATTCCAACATAATTATAAAAGAAACCGAACATACTGAGTGGGTTAATAACATTCTGATTATTAAGAGAAAAGACAAATACAGAATTTGCTTAGATCCAGTGCCTCTAAATAAAGCTATTAAGAGGCCAAACTACCAATTTACTACTTTAGATGAAGTTCTGCCAGAGCTGGGTAAAGCTAAGGTCTTCAGCACAGCAGATACCAAGAAGGGATTTTGGCATTTGAATCTCACCGAAGAAAGCAGTAAACTAACCACCTTTTGGACTCCTTTTGGTAGATATCGCTGGAAAAGGCTTCCTTTTGGAATTTCATCTGCTCCGGAAATTTTTCAGCAGAAACTGGCTGCATCTCTCAGTGGTTTGACAGGAATTGAGCTGATGGCTGATGATATCCTTATTTATGGAACAGGTGATACTATAGATGAAGCAGTAAAAAGTCACAATAAAAACTTAGAAATGCTGCTTCAAAGACTCCGTGCAATAAACTGTAAATTAAATCGAGATAAACTAAACCTCCTGCAAACATCTGTAAATTTTTTTGGTCACATCCTTACAGATTCTGGAGTTCATCCTGATGACTCCAAAGTAAATGCCATCAAGAACATGCCGGCTCCTACATGCAAAAAAGATGTGTTGAGATTCCTGGGAATGATTACATACCTTAGCCGCTACATTAGAAACCTAAGTTGTGAGGCATGTCACCTACGTAAGTTAACATACAAGGACACTGCCTGGCAGTGGACACAGCTTGAAGAAGATGAATTTCGAAGACTAAAGGACATAATTAGCAATCTACAATCACTAAAGTATTATGAAGTCAACAAGCCTGTTACCATGGAATGTGATGCCAGCAACCATGGGCTTGGAGTAGCATTGTATCAAGACAATAAAATCATTGCATATGCATCACGCACATTAACCACGACAGAACAACGATATGCCCAAATAGAAAAAGAAATGTTGTCAGTAGTATTTGGATGCACTCGGTTTGACCAATACTTGAATGGCAGTAGAGGGACAGTTGTTAAAACAGACCATAAGCCCCTTATAAACATCTTTAAAAAACCACTATGTCATGCTCCAAAAAGACTTCAACTGATGTTGATGACATTGCAGAAATATGATTTAAGTCTGGAATTTGTTAATGGGAAAAATAACAATTTAGCCGATACACTCTCAAGAGCTCCTATACAAAATGACACAATTTCTAAGAGTAATGTTGAACACTTATCAAAAGAATACAAAATTTTTGAAGTTCTGCAAGATATAACATATGAAGACCATTTGAATATATCGGATAAAGTTATTGAGCAAATTAAGATAGCTACAAGAAAAGACCTGCATCTTCAGTCTCTATCAACATTTATAATTAATGGCTTTCCAAAATATATTGACAACATGCCGCCAGAGCTGAAAGTATATTTCAAATATAAGCATGAGCTTAGTACTAGAGATAATATTATCTTTAGAAATGGTCAAATTTTAATTCCAGTGGCACTAAGAAATACCATGCTTAATAAACTGCATGCCAGTCACAGCGGCATTGAGAATAGCTTGCGTTTGGCACGCCAGAATGTATTCTGGCCTGGAATGTCAAAACAAATAATGGAACATGTAAAGGCTTGTACTTCCTGTTTGAGGTATGCCCCGTCGCAGAGAGCCCTGCCAATGAAAAGTCATGAGATACCCCGGTACCCTTTCCAGTCAATTTCTATGGATGTATTTGAAGTAAAAATAAAAGGAATATCCAAGAAGTATTTGCTAACTGTTGACCACTATTCAGACTTTTATGAGCTGGACATTATGAAAGATTTATCTTCGATTGAAACAGTTAACTTATGTAAAAAGAACTTTTCCAGATATGGGGTGCCACAGAAAGTAGTAACAGATGGCGCCACTAATTTTGTAAACCAAGAATTCCGAAAATTTTCTGAAGAATGGCACTTCACACATATAACTTCATCACCCCATTATCCACAGTCCAATGGTAAAGCAGAAGCCACAGTTAAGATAGCAAAACATCTGATACAAAAAGCGGAGGAAAATAAAGAAGACTTTTGGTACGCTCTGCTACACCAAAGGAATGTTCCAACAGCCTGTTCAAATTATAGCCCAGCCCAGAAATTCTTCTGCAGAAGGACAAGGACCAGTGTACCTGTTATTGAGGCAGATATGAAACAACAACTAGTAGAGGGTGTACCTCAAGCTATTAGTAATAAACAGCTGAAAAGTGAGAACTACTACAATAGGAAAACACAAAAATTGCCTCCTTTGCAGATAGGACAAACAGTATTTGTAAAAATAAATCCAGAATTAGAAGGAAGGTGGTACCCTGGATTGGTTAAGAAGAGGATTTCAAGTAGATCATACCTAGTGGATGTAAATGGTAGAACTTATAGACGGAACAGATCTCATATCAGACCATATGAAGCCAAAGCAAACTCATTCCAGACCGCTATGCATGCCTATCAATATCCATGTTCGGATATTTGTGATGAGACAGGCCTTGAAGTAACAGAGAGCTTGCCATCTCGGTTGAGAGAGGTCATTGAACCAGTTTCACCATCTGACCAAGTCCAGCAGACTACTGCGCTGTCATCTCCTGTACGTGCTGCGCCGCCGCCTACTAGACCTCGGCGTACAGCCCAACCGCCTGGATGGCTTCAGGACTATATAGTTGATTGATGTACATGATTTATATAGCATGTGAAATAATACATATTTGATTGTTGATGATTGATGATTGTTAGTTGATTTTGTTTTAAAATATTTTTTAGTTCTCAATAAGAAAAGAGAAGATGTTATATTGTCTATGATCATATCGTAAATAGCACTGGCAAGTTTAGGCAATCTGTAACGAATGGCAGTCTGTATCATAATGGAGAACCCAATATAAGACTCATGAATCAAACAAAGTATTTTTATTACAGCTAGTAACTATAATTATACTATATATTTATAACTAATACAATAATGTATAAATCACATTAGGAAACTGTTACAGCGTTAAAACGCTAAAATTGCTGAAATTGTGGTCCAATCACGCTCCGCTTTTAAAAAACCGCCAATTTCACGATTTTTCTACAAAAAAGCGACTTTTAAAATGTTGCCCTCCGCCGTACGTGACGCTTGCAAATTGAACTTATTGCGGGAGACATCTTCATTTGACAGAGATCCTCCACTCGCACCGCGGCGGCACAGGAGAATATTATATGAATGCCATGTAGAATAATAATTATGATTTTTTATTTTTTTATTTTTATTTTATTGTAATAGGTTCGGTAACAGACAATAGGCCATTACATACATTAGTATAAAATCAACATTGATACAGCTATATAAACCTAAAGTCCAATTATAACCGTACACAACTTAAACTAAGAAATCTTTGACACTATATAAATAAACAATTTTTTAATAGACTATTATTCTAAATACAAGTAAATTTACATAATATTAGTTACTTAATTACTTAATTAAATTATTGATAGCAAGTTTGAAGGATGCATAACTACATGAAAACATGTCACTGGGATTACTTAATTCATCATATGCGCGGCACATCCTAACTAAAGGACTGTTCCGTGAAACGTTATTGTAGGTAGGCGGCATGTTAAATAGCTGAAAACTACGTACAGAACGTGAGGGTACTTTTAAATTGACATTCATTAACAGTTCATTACCAAACATACCATTAACAATTTTGTACAAGATGCACAAATCCATAATGTTTCTACGACTTACAAGGGTTTTCATTTTGAATTTATTCAGTCTATCTGGATATTCCTTAAGCTTACGTCTCAAACCAAGTTTACTACACAGTGACCTCAAAAACTTACGCTGAATAGCCTCGACTCTGTCTACATGCGTATCATATATGGGGTACCACACCGAAGAGCAATACTCAAGAATTGACCTTACCAAGCAATTGTATAAAATAATCCACGTGGCATCATTTCTAAAAGGTTTCGCTGTGCGCAAAACAAACCCCAACATTCTATTTGCCCTATTTGAAATGTAATCATAGTGAGGTCTAAAAGAAAGCGCAGAATCGAACACAACCCCCAAATCACGAACAGTGTCAACACGACCTATAGATGTCCCATCAAGGTGGTAATTGAAACAAATGGGTGATTTGTTCTTGGTAAAGCTAATTATTTGGCATTTGTTAGTGTTGAGTGACATATGGTTGATTGCACACCAGTCATTGATTAAGTCCAGATCTTCTTGGAGCCGTAAACAGTCGACTTTAGAGGAGACTCGACGAAATATTTTGATGTCATCTGCGTATGCTAAGAAATTTCCATCTAAACGATCTAAAAGATCGTTAATAAATGCCAAGAATAACAAAGGCCCTAGGTTTGAGCCCTGAGGCACACCCGATGAAGCCATGAATGGTGCCGATTCATATCCATATAACGCCACCAACTGAGACCTGTTCAAAAGATAAGAGCTTAACCATCTATGTAGATTCCCGTGAATGCCCAAACGAGCTAGTTTTTTTAGCAATATAAGGTGATCAACGCGATCGAAAGCTTTTGAAAAATCTGTGTATATGGCATCCGTCTGTATTCCAGCTTCGAAGGACTCACAAATGTAGGTGGTGTACTCGAGAAGATTGGTGGATGTGGATCTGCCCGTGATAAAACCATGCTGATTGGGATTTAATCGGTGTTTTAAATGGCTATAAATATGATCATACGCTATGCTTTCAAATACCTTAGCAAAACAGTTAATTATACTAATTGGTCTGTAGTTTGTAGCGTCACATTTATCACCGGATTTGTATATAGGAGTTATCTTGGCTAATTTCCATAGAGATGGAAAAACACCTTCAGCTAAAGACTTCGAAAAGATCAATAATAAAGGTTTAAGCAGAGCTGGTGCGCAGCTTCGGACAAATATAGGGGGGATACCATCAGGTCCCGCTGACTTAGTAGTGTTAAGACTTTTTAATCGAGTTAACAAATCTGCATCCGATATAACCATTGAGTAAGTCGAGAAACTCGTAGGAGCGAAGTGGGGGTAATAATGACCGTTAGACGGGCTACTATATACCGATGAAAAATAATCAGCAAATAAGTTTACAACATCATTTCCAGTAACAGCAATACGGTTCTGCAATTTAATAGTACTCGGAACAGCATTAGTGACTCTTTTATTTTTGGTATAACGCCAGAAATTTTTTATATTGTTAGACAAACCTTCCTCAATACCTTCAATATATTTTTTGTAGCAGTTACTCATATTATCTTTCGCAACATTTCGAAAATACGAGTATGATACTGCCAGTCTGCACTAAAGTCTATTAAATTACATCTTACCTAAGCAAAACTTTCCCCCGGGTTGTCGTATACGTTTGTTGATTTCATGTCAGTCAGCTTGGCACACCAAATTCTGTTTTTTTTTTTTTTTATTTTTTTTTTTTTTACTTCAAACTTGTCTAGCATTAGACCGCGCTCTCACCTGATGGGAAGTGACTAGCCAAGTAAATACCTATTCACTCTTCTCTTGAACACGCCCGGGTCATATTTCGCCGGAAACACAGACGCTGGCATTCCATTCCTTAGCCGTTCTAATTAAGAACGTTGAGTCAAATCGCTTGGTACGAATGGGTGGTATTTCGACCACGACAGGATGGCGCTTAGCCGAGCGTCTAGTAGTCCGGTAGTGGAATGCTCATTAGTTCGCATATAATGCCTTACAGAATCAGCTCAGTCATCGATTGGTGCTCTCGTCGAATGGCGCTCAAATAGATTTCATTCTTAAAACTATCTATTGTTTCACCTAAATACCTACAGAGTAAATTAGATACACCTAAACCCGTTTGGAGACGAGATAGAATATAATTAATTAATTTTTCGTGATTTTGATAATACATCATTTGACGGTATATTATTCGAGTTTCCGAATTTCAATACCAAGTAGCGGAAACATCAAAGTCAAAATTCCCGATATTTTTTTTTCCTTTAGGTGTCTACTTAATAAACATTTATCCGCCACGCAGATGTTCTTAAGCAGCATAAGTATCTCAAATGTTTGTATTATGATGTGTGCACAGAATTTATCAGTTCTAGATGTCTGTCTACAAGTCTGGTAAAGTTTAAACGGCCAATTATCAAAGAAAAACAATAAGAACTTATCAAAATACAGGATAGTCAGGTCTGAAAGGCTGGCATAAGGCGAGCGTTGGCCAAACGAGCTGAGGAATGTACGCGAGGCCTGAGACGGCTCCCGATGTTGGAAACTTTCTTCATATGCCTCTCCTAGCCTCTTGGAAGTTTGATGGAGCAAGTTATGACCGAATTGAGATTTAACATTCATTCATCATTGCAATGGTAAATCATACATTTGCTGACTCCTACTCACAGTTCCTTAGGTCTTCTCGGCCTTTTCGATCGTTTCAAAGCTACTATTAAAATTTTCATGAATGTGATTCATTTTACATGGATATATTTCCAGCTTTATCTATATGACAGCCACTGTGGTGTGGTTGAGCAGGACGGCTCATGATCCTTAGGTGGCGGGTACGATTCCCGCAGCAGGAAAAGTATATGTGCACATCAGAAAAAAAAGCGCAAATACTTGTTTTGAGTCTGTTGTGGGACCATGGTCTTCATAGTTCCTGATTCCCTAGGTACAGGGAATCCTAGTTAGGGTCAAGGATCTATGTACGCGATGTTGGGCGTTATTATATTATTATATCCGATTGTTACTCACGAATAGTGTGTCGATTTCTCGACCAGGTTTCGAGCATATCCGATGCTCTTCCTCAGGAGGTGAGTTCACGCCGCGCACGCTTGTATCACCACCGCGATCTCTTATGACTCGATCCTCTACTTAGCATTATATTGTACTTTTGTGCAGACTTCGCTACTATACGTTAATTTTGTGCTTATTTCGGATTTTGCTGAGACAGCTTCTCTGCTCACATCGCCCAGCCCGCTGAGACGACACAATAAAAACTTGTCTAATAAAACATTTTTGTTCTGACATGTTTTATTTAGGTATTTTCGCCGTTAAGTTTTATTAAAATACTGGAAGATTGATGGTAAGGTAAATTAGATTTTGTGTTGCCATCACGAAATGTTTTCTGCAGGTTTGGGCAATATTACGAACACGCGAGTCGTAAAACTTGTTGCAAATATAATCACGCCAGGCGCTTTAGTTTTCGATACTTATCGTTAACTAGGAAGTGCCTCACGGGTTTTAATCGTGTCCCACGGGATATCTTAATGTACTGTGATAAAAAGTACCCAATGTTGGTCTTGGCATAGAATAGAATAGATATACATTTATTCAATCAATATATACTAGTGTCCGCAGTGTGCAAAATTTCAACAGAACCTTTTCTGCCATTAAAGCGTTAAAGTCGCACAAACAAACAAGTAAACTAACACATAATATAAGGATTTGTCACTGAGTAGGTACTGCTGCACACTACACAACTACGGCCTCTGTGGTGTGATGGTTGAGCAGGTCGGCTCATAACCTGGAGGCGGAGGGTTCGATTCCCACGACAAGTTATATTTACTTTATTATTAAGTAATTGATAATTTATCAAGTAAATGATATTTCACGCAGATATGTGTCAAGTCACAGTCCAAGTTATCAAGTCAAGTCATACTCCTTAAGTGGTGGCAACTTTACTTGAAGCTTCTTATGGAGTTTTGGAAACAACACGAAAAGAAACGTTTCACCATCATTATACCACTTTCCCACACTCATGCTTGTAGTACAGCACTTAACAAATAAAATGCCACCAATTTTATGCACTAATACTGAAAATAACACAAGTTTTGGAAAATAATACAATGAAATTTAAATTTGAATTAAAAAATTTTCCCGCCAATACTCCCCAAGTCCCTTATTATAACTTATTTCACAAGAGAGAATCAACACAGAGTATACATAATTATATAACCAAAAACTAAAACCATAGACTAAAAAAAGGAATCGACAATTACCACAGATAAAGCAAAATTATGAATGATTTAATCCGAAACATTATTTACTCATAAAACGATCTTATAAACACAATAGGTAACTAAATTCGCGCACCTATTTAGCACTATATTACTGTCCTGGCTAGGGAATTATATAATTACACAGTAAGCGCGTGGCTGTGGTCAGGTAATTTCAGTTTAGTGGTACTCGCTAGACACCCACCCTTTAGCCTACTAACTTACCTAGCTTTTAGGCACCTCTACCATTGAAGTGTGGTCTGGCTTTCCACCTGTTGAATATTACTTGTGACGAATCGATCTTGCTGGTTATTAATTAAAAAGAAAAACTTAATCATGATGTGAAACGTGGATGGTGGCCGTGCGATACATACATAACGTCTATTAACGTCTAAAAAGACTGACCGAATCAATCTTCTATACAAATAAAATTCAAAGTCCTGACTGACTGACTGAATGACTGATATATCAACGCACAGCCTAAACCGCTGGTCCTAGAGACTTGAAATTTGGAGGGTGTGTTCTTCTAAAGTATCCACTAAGAAAGGGTTTTTCGAAATTCCTCCCCTGAGAGGGTGAAATGGGTGGTTGAATTATATTCCTATAGGCCACGTGGATGAAGCCGCTGAAATAAAGCAAATTAAATGTATAATTACAAGCCCTCTCCCGTCCAGTAGGTAAGTACTCAATCAACCCCGAGTCGTGTCCAACTTCCAATAGCAAACTGGCAACTCGAGCTGTCAGCTGATTCGGCCAGCGATCCATCACGGTCGCCCGAAGTGTTCCAAATAATGCGAACAAAATGGCTGCTTTGTTTCCACTTCCGCCGAGCACGCACAACGCGAAATAAATTAAAATCGATCATGAAATATTGTTGGAGTACACAATGAGCGATGAGAAAGCAACACACGATGAAAAATGTTCATTAAAAGATATATGAAAGTCATTAAGTTTAATTATTGTGTCCATGAACATAGTGACCCCATCACCATGTCTTCCTGAAACACGTTTGAACACAGTAAACATGTTATATTTTACATGAGTTTATCTGTGACGACTCATCGATCATTAGTAGATATAAAATCTAATATAATTACACATACTTTTGACTGGCCTGGTTGCTAAGTTGGTACTAACCCTGCCTTCTTAACTGTAGTTGGGGTTCGAATCCTACCCAGGACAAGCATTTGTGTGATTTAAATCGATGTTTCTTCTGTTTTTGGGTGTTATATTGAATTTTATGTATGTATAATATTTAGAAATAAAAAGTATCTAAATATATATTGTATCAGTTATCTGTTTTTCATAGTACAAGCTTTGCTTAGTTTGGGGCTAGATGGCGCTGTGTGAAATGTCCATAAATATTTATTTTTATTTTTAAAGTCTGATATCATCCTCTATACTTTTTATACTTTTATTTCATACAGGGTATAGCAACTAGCGTTAGAGGGTCAATGTAGCATCTTTATCACTTCTTTCATTAGCAATTAAATAAATAAAAATAAATACCTATGTATGGACATTTCACACAGCGCCATCTAGCCCCAAACTAAGCAAAGCTTGTACTATGGGAACTAGATAACTAATACAATACTTAGATACTTCTTCGTTTTACATACATAGAATGAAATATAACGCCCAGACACAGAACAAACGTCTATGTTCATCACACATATGGTTGTCCTGGGTAGGAATCGAACCCACAACCTACAAGCTCAGAAGGCAGAACCATCGGGCCAGTCAGAAAATTAGAAAACAGATCATTATTTACGCCTACTAAATGTACTATTTTAGGCCTGGAGTTGGGTATAGTATCACTGGGCGGTCAATTTCACTCTACAGATAATGTTTTAATGTAAAGGAAAATTTTGAATCACGCACTGGATAAATAACACTCACAAACTCTCTCTGGAATTTCATTCTAGTTTATCTATAAACTTGTATTTTCTCTGACGTACTCATTCCATGCTGTAGAAGTTCATAAAAGTAATGTATAATATACAACAAGAAGTAACGAGTGAATAAAGTTAACTTGCATTCCAACTCAAAGATCTTTCGTGAAATAAAATAGCAGTGAGAACACCCCACCTCAAGTAAAAGCAGAAATAAAATCTTTTGTCGTCGTTATGACTTCCCTTCCGCGCCACAAAGTTTTTACTTCAAAATTTGGCGTTTTTCTTTGTCGACATTGTCGCGTTTTAAATTGAAGACTCGGTGGGTCTCAGGAGGTCTACCATTTAATAACGATGTCTATTATTTTAATAAATGTAACAAGCTATAATATAAATAATCAATACGTCACCAACATGCTGGCCTTCACTTCGGCCAAAGATTGAGAATTGCCATTCAACGTGGCAATGCTGCCAGCATATTGGGCACGTTACCTAATGATAGTGGTTTGATAGAATTAGTTTTATTCGTTTTATTGTTTTCTGTTTTAGCTATAATTATATTAAAAATTTGAAAATCCCTGACAAGAAATAATAAAACAAAAATGTACTTCGCCATTTTGTGGTGGCGGCCATCTTGGATTTGAAATTTATCATAGTGTATACACAGATCCTATAAAAACTTTATTATAGGATCTGTGAGTGTGTAGTATTCTACTCTTTCTCTTTCATTTGATACCCATATTGAGAGTTGTGAAAAAATATATAATCAGCCATTTTGTGGCAGTGGCTTAATTTTTTATACCAGGGCTTAACACTACAAAAAAAAAAGCGAAAAAAATATATATAAAAAATGTATAAGCAGAATAAAAAGGAAAAAAGGTTCAATTCTGTAATGATGCTTGATGAAACTTGATTATAATGTACGCTGACGATACGCTTTCTTCTTCTCCATAATAAAATAATAAATATTTGCAGATATATTTTCACGCAGCGCCATCTAGCCCCAAACTAAGCAAAGCTTAGCTACAGGAACTAGATAACTGATACAATACTTAAATACTTCTGTTTGTAAATACATACATAAAATATAATATACCCAGATACAGAACAAACACCTGTGTCCATCACACAAAATGTTTGTAATGGGTGGGAATTGAAACCCACAACCTACAGGTCAGAAGGCAGAGCTAATACCAACAGAGCTATCAAGTCTCGATGTATCATCACTTCACCTAACATATTTTATACTATGCTATAACTAATAGGCACATTTCCTTGCGTTCTGCGGTAGCCCCCAGCCTCAAACCAAATGGATTTCTCGTGTAAGTGGCCAATAGCGCGGAAGTGATGTGTACTTAGTTTTCAGGGTTCCTGTTTTATGTATAAAACCTTCTGAAACTGTTAAGATTTATGACTTCCTACTTTGTAAAGTATTTGTTAGACTTACTGCCCGTTAGTACCTTCTTATTCGTTGCCTAAGATCCTTTATCCGGTAATGGCAAGATACGAGAATAAGGTCTGTATTACAGAACGATGCTTAGTCATCGATCGGTGCTCAAGCAGAGATTTCATTCATAAAGTGATGTATTAGTGAATGAAATCTGCTTGAGCACAAATCGATGACTGAGCATCATTCTGTAAAACAGACTTAAGTCTTTTTGGGTATCATGAGCACTGGTCATTTTGAACATATTTTTGCATCATTGTCAATCACAGTATAGAATTTAACATAACTTTATCGAACAATCGACCCGACTGACTGACCCGAGAGCTCAGTTGGTATAGTAACCCTTTTAAGTTTAAGTTTATTTCGAGCTGTGTTGTCGAAAATGACTTTCATTCACTTGACGAATCGCATTTGAAATACACAATAATTGTGAAATGTATGAATGAATACGTAATGACAATTATTGTCATTACGTATTCATTACCACTTTACTACAGTTATTAATTAAATAGTACCCCAGAGAAACACTATAATACACCATTCAAATTGCACCGTCCATAAGATCCATTCATTTCATTCATTCAATTCATTCGTTCATTGTATCCGCCTCGAGCCGTTTCACAATAACCTTCATTCAATTACTCGGTAATTAGCTTTGCAATTACAGCTTTAAATTAACTTTTATTGGCAGACTTTAAGCGCTGTTTCGAGTATTGAATGACCATTTTATTAGTGCATTATTAAGTAATGTAAAATGATACCATAAATATAAATATATGTGGATATTTTATACAATACAACACTTTTGCATAGTTAATAACAGTTTATATTCGTAAATAAATACATAGAATATATTTAATATATGAATAATATAAAAGAGTGGCATATTTTTTTTTTAACGCCCAACGATCACATACATAGATCCTGGACCCTAACTAGGATTCCCTGTGTCTAGGGACCCAGGAACTACGAGGACCATGGTCCCACAACACCCAGACTCAGAACAAGTATTTGCGCTTTTTTTCTGTGCACAAATACTTGTCCTGTCACGGGAATCGAACCCGCCGCCTCCGGGCTATGAGCCGATTTGCTCAACCACCACACCACAGAGGCTGTCAATTATGTAATAATAAACCCCATATAAAATAAATGAAAAGAAAAAAACTAATTTTCTCAAATATTCTCCAAAGTTGGTACTGCTTATTTCGAGCCACAAAAACTGCGAAAGTAGAAGCAACTCCTCCAAAGTACTACTACTTGAAGCGTTTCACCGTTTATTAGAAAAACTTTCAATTACGTTCCTCTGAAGCTCTTTAGCTTGCAGGCTTGGCTTTGATAAAGGCAGTAAAGGCTTTACATTTTATTTTGTAATCGTAAAAACGCGCTTTACTAGACGCTACCACGTTTCTAACTCATCAAAAAAGACCTTGGGTCTGAATAGCCCAAGGGTTATGACGCGGATTTTAGATAAAAAAACGAGTGTGATTTAGACCACACGACTGAAGTATAATGTATGTATGTATAAGTCTTTAGCTATCTATCGGGTGGTATAACTTTGTTTTTGCTTTGTTTAATGAATTGTCATTATTCTTCATATTCTATTTATCCGAACATAGCGGTGTCGATTCTCTGTCGCATACTCTAAAGCTAAACGAAATTAACATATTTCCCTCTTTATCATTCCCCCTTTATCAGAAGAGTACCGCCATACTTTAAGTTTACTTTAGTTTTAGAGAATGCGACGCAGAATCGGCACCACTAACATAATAATACAAATCTTTAAATTTGGTATGTTGACAATGGAGATCTACGTGAACCAACTTCAACTTCCGTTCGCTTCGTTACACATTCATCAGTTTACTCCCCAAGTCAAGCGTGAGTAAAGAAGTTTTACTTCACAAAGAGATAGACGGCTTTTTTTTTACGGCCCTCGCACTTCCCTGCCACTGTATGCCTTCCCTGTGGTGGCAGGGGGTGTGTGGGACTCGAACCCACTAAAACCCTCCGACCGCCGCCGGGATGGGGCGAGATGGAGACGCACTGCATTAACCATCTCGCCCTGGAAAGACGTGCTTAACACTAGTTTAAGGCTTGTCTTTTGTAGTTAAACCGTTAAAGTTTATACCGCCTGCAACACATTTGAAATGCATCAAAAAGTAATTTAAGAACAGGTTCAGCTTGGTTGGCATTCTCACAAGGTATCGGCTACCCATCTAAAGTTAAGTCTAGTGCTGCAACTCTATCAAACTTAGGTCTTTAAGATCGTCGCTTCTACACAACTTATAAAATTGTATGGTGGGAGCTAGGGTGATTTATTTGTAGAGGTAACCGAAGAGTTTGTAATATTAATACCTATGGGATGGGTCTGCTAAATACCAGGTGGAACAGTAAAAAAAAATTGTTATCACAGATTTTTCTCCACAATTTTATGCAAACGAATGACGTGATGTCATGCACCTGATGTTAAGAAAGAAAGAAAAAACACTTAATCACTCACACACACTTTTAAAAAAAATTACAAGAATATACAAGACTATACAAGAATATACAAGACTATACAAGAACATACAAGAATATACAAGAAAATACAAGAGAATACAATTAAATATAAACAGTACCACGGCCTTGCAATACATGAGACTGACGGCTTAACGTGCCCTCTGAACAATTTTTGTGACGGTCACCCATCCAAATAGCGACTGGAGCAAACGTTGCTTAACTTTACGTTTAGAACGGAAACTATATGAGTTCTAAACAACTAAATGAAATTCCAAAAACACACAAACTTTATTAATCAATTGAACAGCACTGGAGTACAATAACACTGCGCCTGTCGCAATATGATAGCGGAACAATGCAACCGATGAACGGCAGGAGGGCCTCGACGTAACAATCGTTACAATGCAACAAAGAGTGCGAGGCGATCGGGAACCATGCAGCGAGAGGTCGAGGTCAAAGAGTCTCAATACTTACTAGCAAAACATAGAATAGCTTATTATTACGTAGTTTATTTTTATGGTAGTGAATGATGTGACGAGCTTGTCGTTCACCTGATGTTAAGCCACACGGCCGCCTATAACAGAACAGTATCACTCGGACCTCTAAAATATAAAGTTGCGCGTAACACTGCACTGCGCACATCATCCCGAGACATCAGCGCTGTCTGTAAATAAGATTATTCGACTATGAGACCAAATCATAAAGTCTCATTTGCTCAGTAATTAGCTACAATGCCCTATATGAATTCTTGGCGGCAGAATAACTGGCAAAGCGGTGGTACCTACCTAGACGAACTTTGCAGGATTCCTACCACTTAGTCAAAACTAGTATTTGGTCAAAAGCAGACACGAGTAATTAAAAAGAAAAAAGTACGTCGATATATGGAATTACGACAGTATGTCTAGACATATCCAAACAAAAAAATGTAGGTATAGTAAACTTATATCAATATTAATTAATCTTTTCTCATTGTTATAACTTTTCCACCGATATAATAACCGATACGTGAAACCTAGTAAACTTTGTTCCATTCTAGATTCTATGACCTAAGTTATTAATTAGGTAATTACTGAATATAATGTTTGCATTTTATTACTTACGAAATTTTCTTTTGTGAAAAGTATGGATAATAGAGAAAAATTATTGGTACTTATGAGATGATGAAGAATTTATTTTTGTTTCGTTTTTATTAATAATTTTGTTAGGTCTCCATTACCTGTTATTGTTGCTCGAGATGGTTATCTAGGTCAAGAAATCTGGCATCTGCCTATAATTTTTTATCAACTTCACAATAAAGCGTAGTTGAATTAATGCTTATCTAACTTAATTGATGAAAACAATATAGCCTTCCAATTTATCCGCTCACCTCTAAAATAACAATCGCGTAATAAAAGGTATAAAAATTCAATTACCGGTAGCAAGTTGACAAAAAGTTCAAAAGTAAACGGTAACGAGAATATTAAAAGTTCGAATTACTTCGTTTTTCTGATGGGGGCAAAAGGATCGAGTGAAATGAAATTTTAAACAAAAAATATAGAAGCCTTCTATCAGACGAGCGCCGACGATTGGGTTTCTGATGATCTCAAGTTACAGGCGAAAGCGAAGTTATATTTAAGCGTTCGTAGTTAGCGTTGTTAACCGATCGTTAAAGTCACATGTAATATAATACTAGTAAAGTTAAACAACGGTCGCTGTGGTCATAACTTGGATGACCACATCTAAAACGTAGGTACTACATATTTATTAGCGCTACCGTGCTTTGGATGGCACGTTAAAACGGTTATTGTGCGGAGTTGTTATCGAAATACAAGCCGTTATAAGCAAAAGCAGGTATGGTTTATGAAATTCTGATACCATCTCACTTTATTCTGATGTACTCGCTATCGAGCATGGTAAGATATCTATATGAAATCCACAGCGTCCCCAGCGGTAACTATACGTAACTAAGGATAATTTTAGTTTTAAAACTATCGTGAGTACGATACATTTTGTTAAATTAATAACGACTTAACTTACTTCAATCATATCACGGCAAAACAGCTAAGGATTTCATAAAAATATTTTAGATCCTAATTTTGGCCCACATGCTAAAGAAAAGGTATTCAGAATTTTCTACGTTTACTGTCACTCAAAATCACTTTTGTGTAAAAGAGAGATAGTCTTTAAATACGTTAGGTTATGAAGAGGACTACTAGGTTGAACACCGTTAAGGCCGCGGTTGAGTGCGAATGCGTTGCCGTAACCCTATATATGGTTTTTAATCGGTGGGGGTCCTAACAAACTCACTACCCTTGCGGTGGTTGGTATCCATAATGGGGGTTCCCAAAGTTAAAGAAAGGTTGCTTAATATTTTGAGTCTGCGAGTTCCCACGGGAAAACAGGAACTTCAACTTCTTATAATGGTTTCTGCAAGGTTACTACAATTTCGCCAATGTAAGGAAAACAGGAAAATAGCAGTTGCCTGCTCCACGGGGCTCCTTCACTGTCACTGTCAGTTTGACATAACAGCTATCATCGCGTTCTCTCGTACCTTGGACCAGAATCCGACAAAATAAGGATAAAATAAAAAAATTCTATACAACGTAAGCGGTTTATGAGTTTTCTATTTAGCGTCGCTGCAGGATTGAACGTTTTTTTACGAAAAGTGTTGGATTCGCGCAATTGTACGCTGGTTGGTACCCGCATTTTGTGGCACCACCACCGCCATTATCGAATCGAAATATCGCGATAGAAATGGTCTGTAAAGCGTTTATAAGTGAGCGTCGTGTCGGCTGCGTTTTGTTTGTTTTACTTCGCCGTGTTCGTTTAATCTGTAGCTCTGTGGAAATTGAGGATGAACTCAAATTTGGGTAGATTCTTTTTAGACTTTGTTCTGTTTTGACAGCCTCTGTGGTGTGGTGGTTGAACAGGTTGGTTCATAACCCGGAGGTAGCGGGTTTGATCCCGCGGCAGGACACGTATTTCTGCACGGAAAAAAAGCGCAAATACTTTTTGCGAGTCTGGGTGTTGTGGGACCATGGTCCTCGTAGTTTCTGGGTCCCTAGACACAGGGAATCCTAGTTAGGGTCCAGAATTTATGTATGTGATCTTTGGGCATTATTGTTATTATTATCAACACAAATGCTGTTCGTGATTGGCTTTATTCCTTTAAAAATTAATCTTATATTGTATGATAACAGTTTAAAATCCTTAATTATAATTTGGTTATTAAACTAACTTAGTAGAAAACGGGTTCCAGTTACTACATTGCGTACTTAAGTTAGATTGCGTGTTAAATTATAAGACCTACCTTTCATAAACCTTTGAAAATTATACTGTAACCTAACAGGTCCAATTAAGAAAATGACCCATTTTCCAGCGGCAAAGGGTAACTAACTAAAAACGTATCAAAGCCATCGGTCAACTGTAATTAGTTGCCTCCAAGTTGCCACAATCTTGCTCCCATCTTATACCGTTTGACATTTACATTCTGTCTAAAAGTATCGGGAATTAATGTTTTGTTTATGGTTACTAGTTAATTTTTTTTCATTGTTAGATTGGCACAACTATTTTCCATTTTGGCACGAAGTTTGAGTTGCAACTGTTATTTAGATTATATACTGTGCTATTTTTAGTTAGATTATATTTAGTGTGTATTGTAAATTTTATAATGCACAAACACATAGAACAAAGAGTTGGTCTTAAATTTTGCATCGTCGATGGAATTTTGTTTCGGAGCAAATTCGGCGAAGAGGCCAGATTTGTAGAAAATTCTCAAAAACTCAAGAAATACCGTCGAGCAACCTTATTTACCAGATATGACTTCTTTTTTCCTAAACTCAAATTAACACTTCTTCACTCGATTTCTTACCATTGTACCGTTTGTTTACCTATTTCCCAGTGAATCATTATGCGGTCCATATTATTGTTCTAAAAGCTTTGCTCGCTACGTCAAAAATATGATTAAAATTCTAGTTCTAGTAGGCGTAATATTTCACCTGCATTTCTCTTACGACTATAACAAAGTTATGTGAAAACAGCTCCACACTCATATCCGGTGGGTCACCGGGCAACAGGAAGTTGTAATCGGCGACCGGAAGATGCCGGCTGTTTATTGTTCATATACAGTGTTGCAGCCGTTCCTCATTCGAAATTAAAGCCTTTGTAGTAGAATTACAGTTCAGTTCGATTTACGAGGACTAATAATACGTTATTTCTGAATAATTTACAGTTCTTTCGGAGAAAACTTCTAGCATTGTATTGTAAGCAACATGAGGGTAGATTTAAATCAACTGCTTGGTAGTTACATAAATTGTTCGAAGAAAGTTTATGGCATTTTTTATTAGTCGAATTTCTTATTTTTTAATTCGCATTAATTTATAGGTATCATAGTGAAATTAACGTAATAAATTTTACTACCAATTGTATCAGCCTTACTACTGAACCCGAGCCAATAGATGCAGAAAAGAGATAAATGTATTTGGTATCTTCTGGTATGTGTTAAAACATAAAATGGTTTGTCTGTTATAAGAACTATGGCCAGCAAGGAGACCTCCACTGTTAAACATAGGCCTCAGCAGGTCATAAAACGTAACATTAAACGATTGTTTGCCTCTTGCATCCAACAACTCCCCGCGGTTTGACACGTCATCGGTCCACATAGTGGAGGGGACGGAATACGCTGCGTTTTCTGGTTTGTGGTCGCGAGTCATGATCCTTTCCACCTCAATCAATTGTCAGTTCTGTTTACAAGAACATTTAGATTTTATTATTGATTTTTTTATCTTATTCTAACATTTGACCACTGTCTGATATTAAGTTGACGATACCTATTAAAAAGCAGAACAAGCTCACAGTTCTACGTCCCATCTGATGGGAAGCAAAATATATTGAAAATCCTGCTACAGCGTCTGTAAAACTAGAATATTTACTGCAAACTTGCGTGAAGTTTACAATTATAGAGAATTTGATGCAAATAAGCGAGTGATTGCGTGTTGCGATGCGGAAAATTGGCGGTGCCTCCCTCGGGATGCACTTTTCACCGCCTGGGTCTGTTCATCGGGGGATGAACGGGTGACGTCGACGGCTTGAGCCGGGCTTACTTCAGGAGCACACGCAGCTGTGATTATAGAAGGGTAAGACGTAAAATTGAATTGAATTTATGGAAATGGTATTTTCTTGGGTATTTCAACTGACATTCAACGTCAAACGCACTCGCCTATATTAGACGCTAACGTACCAATCAAAATTATTATAGTTATCAAGGGTGAAACTTTAGAAATATTCAGTAACATTCATCTTTAGCTGACGATGATGTTAATGATGGAAGTTTGTTGATTATTTCAATAATAAAATAGTAAATAATAATGCAATTATAAAAAACAAAAACCTGCTAGGTTAATTGTTCATTGTTTCTGGTAAGGAGGAAAGTTATCAATATTAATGTATACATGAGACCCTCTGTGGTGTGGTGGTGGAGCAGGTTGGCTCGTAACCCGGATACGGCAGGTTTGATTCCCGTGGCAGGACAAGTATATGTGCACAGAAAAAAAAAGCGTAAATACTTGTTGTGTCTGGGTGTTGTGGGACTATGATCCTCGTAGTTCCTGGGTCCCGGATACAAGGGATCCTAGTTAGGGTCCAGGATCTATGTATGTGATTGTTAGGCGTTTATTATTATTATTATTATATTTATGGATGATCTACTTCGCTCAGGTTGCTCGCGACAGGGATTGGAGCGCGGTGGATCGTCCGCTGCGGATTCAGCTATGGACGGCACTGTAGCGAATACGCTTTTTGGAGGAATACGCGGCGAATAAAATAAACAGTAACTTTTTAAATTCTTAGATGAGACGGTCTCTTATAGCTATTATACTCCTACTGATTACGAATTGACACATAACATCTATTTATATCGTTTTCTTGTAATTGAACAACACTGACATTATATTAGTCAACCGCCTTATGGCGCATGACGAGGGTAGGGCGCTAGGGTTGAACCATTAATTTCCATTTATACAGACTGACAGCGGATCGGAACGCTGTTGTGTGGAGACCCTGAAAATTTTGCAACAATGTTTTGCGAATGATACAATGCTTAGTCGGAGTGAATTGAATTGGTCTGATGGGGCGTTAGTAGGAACGAAATTACAAAATAAAATGTCTATCAAAAAGTTTGACATATAAAATGGTGACACAGGGTCCTTGAATAACTCAAGAACTCTTGAGTTATTTCACATATTTACTTACACGTGAGTATGGTGCCTGTTGTACATATACATACATATATTTTTAAACCTACTTTTATAAATTTTTCCTGGATATTATTGGTTGCTCAATTTTCCGCCAGAAGTAAATATTTTCTGTGCTGCATTTGAAATATTGATAATATTTATTATTGATCTTTAAATCAATAATTATTTGTGGACATTACAAACAGCGCCATCTAGCCCCAAACTAAGCAAAGCTTGTACCATGGGAACCAGTTAACTGATACAATATTTAGAAACTTTTTGTACATGATAAAATACAATACGACACCCAGACACAGAAAAACATCGATGTTCATCACAGAAATATTTGTCCAGGGTGGGAATCGAATCGAACCCTACAACCTACAGTTCAGAAAGCCGGGTTACTACCAACTGAGCTATCGGGCCAGTTAAATGATTTCATTAAATAGAAAGAGATTTGGGAAAATGATGTTATGTATTTTCCCAAAAGTAATATGTTGACCACAGCCATGATAAAAAAAATGATTTTATATTTCAATAAACTAATATAGCATTCATTAAATGTCTAAAGCACCAATTCTATTCAACCAGACTACTCTTAACCCTTAACTACTCAACCGTTATTACATTCACACGAAGTTTCGGGTTCGATTCCCGGCTAGAGGTGACGTCTTAATGATTGACCCTTTGGCAGTAGGTACTATCGGCGCTAACATAATATGTTACCAGTTTGGGCCAATATGCTACGTTAACTATTGCGTGGGCACAACATGATTAATTATTTTAAAAGTAAAACTTCTTTACGCACGCTTGACTTCGAGAGTCAGCTGGTGAATGCGTAACGAGGCGAATGGAAGTTGAAAGTTGTTGGTTTACTTAGATCTCTATTGTAATCACCACAAAGTTAAAAATGACTTTTGTATTATTATGTTGGTATGTCCGGTAAAATGACATTTTACAATTGTCAAGATGGCGACATTAACATTAAACAAATAAAAACAAAGTTAGACCGGCCGATAGGTGGAGCCAATGACATTAAGGTGGAGCTAACTAAAGAAGCCTTACTTCAGTCGTCTAGCCCACTCGTTTTTTTTTAAATAATTATGGTACTAAATCACGAGTGAGCCAGTCAAAGATATGGAAGAACCTCAGAACCTAAGTGTAAGTCTTTATGCGATACCATTTCCTAGCAAAAACATTTCCGAAACAGGAATATCACAGCTCTCGTTTAGAGGCATAATCAACACCACATTTTGCGTGAACGGTCGCCCACACACCGCCCACACGGCACACAGTGCATGTACGAGTATATCACGCACTTCGTTAAAATGCAAATGTCTCCACATACACTATTCGAAGCCACGCATCACAGTGTACTCAGTAGTTGCGTGTTTGAACGTGTGTGAACGTTTTATTAGAAACAGATTGGGGAAGTGTGTGTTAATAGTTAGTGGTAGTGGAATAAAGTAAATAAAAAAGTTGGTAATATAGAGACTCTTGTTTGCGAGCATATATGTATTAGTATATGTATGCAGCTAGTGCTGCATTCCACGTTTTCACCAGGGCATAAAAGTGAGTATTAATCAAGTGTTGAAACTATCTCCATACTAAATTTCATCCAAATTCATTCCGCCGTTGCAACGTAAGGAGAAAATCTGCCATGTAATGTATTTTTTAGAGATTATTTAAATTACTAATATCACTATTAGGGTTGTATGTACTTTTTAAAACCACATCAAACAAAAAATAGGGTTTGGGTGGGCCATACTTATCACTTAAGGGATGAAAAAAAAACAACCAAGAAAAAACAACAACAGACCTACCAAGTGTGAATATACAATTTCATCAAAATTGGTTCAGCCGTTTCGGAGAGTATGGTAACAAACACTGTGACACAAAATTTTAATACATTTAGTAGTAGGATGGTTTTAAATTCATTTTAAATAAAGTACCTAACCTTTATCGGAAATGAAAATTGTGATTTTAGTTTCCTGTTTTATTCAGAGTTGTTTCTCAGATTAACATTACCAAAAAAACGTACGAAAATATCTACTATAGTCTCTATGTGAAGTATATAATAGTTTAACCTTAATATGTTTGTTTGCATATCTGGTATTAGAAATATGGCCATTTGCATGATTAGTCTAGCGCGAAAATAGATATAATAGTACTAGCAAAAGGTCGAAAGGTTTCACATATACTTTTTCATACTCTCAGTCAATCCAATACAGTCACAAAAATTATACTAAATGCACTTCCAGTCCATATAAAGTATAAACCTGTCGCATACAAACCGCACCGTAGTAATGCGAAATTCACCGAATTCGCAGTTCGCAAAGGGATATAAACTCCCCGGTTTACGTGCGTGACTACAAACTTGATAGTCCATTAAATTTGCATCGGACACGTTTATACTTTCTGTGGCCGGGCGGTGTAAAAGTAACGGAGTAATGTGCAGTAAAACGGTGGTTAAACAAATGGAATTGGTCGTTTAATTATAATAATTACGATGCATTCCGCTCGGCTATCCCGTGGGCCTTTTTTCCATTTCCCGGGAAAGGTTTTGCTGCAATAAAGATGAAAATAATAGCATCGTTTAACGTGTTATAGAAAAACTGAAGCTTCAAAGAGCATGCACGTTTTGAGTGTACGGGAAATTCTCGACGTATTTACAAAATAATTTTCGTCCTTTTCGCTGACGTGGAATATAGAGAGGGAAGAATATAGAGAAGTTTTGTCCTTTCGAATTAACGTTCAAACAACACTAATACACTTAACCCGATATTAGTTTAATTCATGATGGCAAAAAATCAGTTTTTAAATTTTCTTGACTAAATATGTTTTTATTTATTACATTTTTTTTTGGTTCATAAAACTGGTATAAATACATAAATTAACTTAAAAACACACACAAAACACGTGCAGGCGTGTACGTCATTCTAGATGTGAACACGCTGTGCTTAAAATAAATTTGCGTAAATATTGCGTATATTAATTTATATATTACATTATATTATATTATATTAATAATTGCGTAAATATAAATTTGTAGCTATATATTGTAGAATATTATGATTTTCAATGCCTCTTAATTGTAGACTCACATCGAAGTCAACTATTAGTTACGTTACCTTCTGGCAGTGGGCTGGAGCATTTGGACTGTCTATAGGTTATCGCGGCCAGTATATAGTCCAAAAGTTTTATTTTGTTGTTGTAGGTAGTGTTTAGTAGTAGTTATTATACCATTGTAGTATTTAGTTGCAAGAATAAAAGCACTTTGCAGCTAAAAAAGATTTATGTTTTTATGTTATTGGAAGAAGCAAGGTAACTTAAGATTATTACTCGAACTACAACCTTCATCTATGTTATTTCAACATAATCAAATCCAATTTTTCTAAAGTTGACAGCCTCTGTGGTGTATTAGGTAAGCAGGTCATCTAATAACCCGGAGGCGGCGGGTTCGATTCCCGCGGCAGGACAAGTATTTGTATACAGAAAAAAAGCGCAAATACTTGTTCTGAGTCTGGGTGTGTGCGACCATGGTCCTCGTAGTTCCTGGGTTCCTAGATACAGGGAATCCTAGTTAGGATCCAGAATCTAAATATGTGATCATTGGACATTATTATTATTATGATATTAAGGTACAATTTGTGTTATCGTAAATCTTTATAAACAGTGTATCTTTACGGTAATACCGTCTATATACCTAAACTTCTCTAATTCCATCGTGCGTCTATAAACCGCGACCATTCTACGGAACAACAAGCCCATATCTAATGTGTATCGCGGTGGATGACCCTCGTATACTCTCGTAAACTCACTTTTATCTGACTCTGGTTAACTAGAGCTATCTTTTGCTCCACCTATCAAACCTCTTATAGTTGGAACCATTCGCGGAAGATGGGCTAGCTTATTATTACAGTATTAATACAAAATGAGACAAATAGAAACAGTGTAACTTCGCTAAAAATAAAGAAATCTAAATATATATAACTCAAAGGTGACTGACTAATATAGTGATCTATCAACGCACAGCCCAAACCAGTGGACGAATCGGGCTGGAATTTGGCATGCAGGTAGATGTTATGACGTAAGCATCCGCTAAGAAAGGTTTTTCGAAATTCCACCTTTAAGAGGGTGAAATGGGTGATTAATACATAGGCCATAGGCCACGCCGCGGGCGAAGCTGCGGGCAGTAGCTCGTAGGTAATATGAATAAAGGACATTTTTAATTTTTTTTTTTATTGGAGTTTTTAATATAAATCAAAATTTCCATAAGTCGTATTATATTATTTTATCTTTACTTTTTAGATAACTTAATCCTTAACAGCCTTATTAATAAACACGAAATAGCTTTGGACTAGTTACACAATCTTTTGTCTCTTTCGATCCAGCTAAATATTCCAGTAGAAAAAAAGGACAAAAGCTGAAGTAACTAACCCCGAGACTAATACCCGTTTATTAATAATGCTGTAGGAGTATATGTGTTTATTAGGCTAGCCTATATAATCGTAGTATTAGGCTAGCCTATATAATCGTAGTATTGGGCTAGCCTATATAATCGTAGTATTAGGCTAGCCTATATAATCGTAGTATTGGGCTAGCCTATATAATCGTAGTATTAGGCTAGCCTATATAATCGTAGTATTAGGCTAGCCTATATAATCGTAGTATTGGGCTGCCATAAGCGCTGTTTAAAACCCCTTAAAAATTTATACTAACAATTCCTTTAAAAAAGAGTCCAACCGACTTCAATCCTACTGAATATGTTTATCACAAAAATGAACATCATCAATTTAGTTGAAGTCGAAATACACATTGAGGATAACTCAAAAACCACCCATCAAAAAGTAGAATCAAACCAATCAACCAGATTTCAAACAAAAAAGGAATCATCAAAATGGGTTCACTCAGTTGAAAGTTCTAAGGTAACACGTAAAAAAGACAAACAGTTGAACTGAGAACCTCCTCCTATTTTGAAGTCGGTTGAAAAGAACCTGAATTGTAAAATCCTTAGAGATGAATCATAAGTGATTCCGTTAACGTTAGTTAGCATGCGTATATCTATCAGTTATAGTTTTGTCACCGCTCGTTACCAGCCTCCATAATATAGGCACCACAACTCAAGCCAGTATATAATAGGTCTTTACCTATGAAATTGCCGTATTGCAGTACAGACTTTTTCAAACAAAAAAAAGTTTTGATTGGCTATGAATTCTAAATTCAAATTAATTTTGTTTTAAAAATATGACATTCTATTTACAATATAAGTCTTTTGTTTATTGATTAGCGTTGTATTTTCATTACATTTCAACATTTTTCCTCATAATGGATACTTTGAAATTTCGTGTAATTATGGAATATGAGTTCCGTCGTGGCACCAACGCGGCACAAACGACACGTAACATCAACGACGTTTACGGAGAGAACTGTACAAACGAACGTACAACCCGTTATTGGTTTGCTCGGTTCCGTTCTGGGAATTTTGACTTGAAAAATGAACCTCGTGGTCGTCCGGAAACTTTGGTCAACAATGATGAATTAAAGGCGATTGTGGAAGCTGATGAATCTCAATCTACAGCTGAGCTGGCAGCAGCTTTTGATGTTAGCATCAAAACAATATTGGTCCATTTGCGTCAGATTGGCAAGATAAAAAAGCTTGATAGACGGGTGCCCCACGAACTTAACGATCGCCAGCGCAAGGTACGCGTCGAGACTTGCCTTGCGCTGCTTAACAGGCACAGAAATGAAGGTATTTTGAACCGAATTGTTACGTGCGACGAAAAATGGATTCTTTTTGACAATCGAAAGCGCTCAGGAAGTTGGTTAGATCCTGGTTCGGTACCAAAGCAATGTGCAAAACGAAAAATGACCCCTAGAAAGGTGATGGTCACAGTTTGGTGGTCTAGTGCTGGTGTGATTCATCATAGCTTTTTACAAAACGGCGAGAGCATTACTGCAGATGTGTACATTGAAGAACTGACCACAATGATGGCGAAACTCGCACGTCTGCAACCAGCTTTGGTCAATCGGTCGCCTCCACTGCTACTTCACGACAACACGCGACCCCATACTGCACAACAGACCGTCTCTAAGCTGCATGAGTTGGGTTTGGAAGCTCTCCCTCATCCGCCATACTCACCAGATCTTGCGCCTACCGACTATTACTTTTTCCAAAATTTGGACAACTTTTTAGCGGGAAAAAAATTCAATTCCCGAGAGGCAGTACAAAACGCCTTTGAAGAGTTTGTTGTCTCCCGTCCTGCTGATTTTTTCAAGAAGGGCATCCATAAACTGCCACAGCGTTGGCAAAGATGCATTGATTGCAGGGGTGATTACTTTGAATAAAAGAAAGAAATAAGTTCGAAAAAAAAATACTTTAACTTTTTTCAATCAAAACGGCAATTTCATAGGTAAAGACCTAATATTATTATCCCCGCTAATGTTTGATATTATAACAACTGTGACATACAGACTCAAGTTACGATCGAAATTAAGATCTTGAGGAGATCTTGGAAGAGAATAATGCGCGTCTGCACCTACATTTGACAACCCTTAAGTTTGAACTATCTTTCTAGGTCGTACTCAAATGCAGCTAGGTACGTCACGGGATAAGTGCGAACTTGGAGCTGACTAACTTTAGGGCATAAGACTATTATGAGAATAAGATCTATTTACTTACGTGATGTAGATGAGTACCTACTAAGGCGTCCAGTACACGATAGATATTGCCGTCAGTTTCACCACAGTCACGGATATAACTGACGGATAACCTATCGTTTTACATCTATAGTAAAAAAAAATGGTGAAAACACATAAAAAAACGAGTGTATTTTAGACCATTCAACTGAAGTAAAACTTTCTTAGTTTTACTTCAGTTTTACTTTGTTTAATGTTAATGTCGCCAACTTGATCATTGTAAATTGTCGTTTTACTAGACATACCAACACAATAATACAAACATTTAACTTTGTTATGTTGACAGTGGAGATCTACGAGAACCAACTTCAACTTCCGTTCGCCTCGCATTCACCAGCTCAAGCCCCAAGGCAAGCGTGCGTAAGGAAGTTTTACTTCAAAAGATTATCCCTCAGTCAACATAATTTATGAATGGAATTGACGAATGGTGAATAAGCGTGTAACGTACGCTTATCGTTTCTTTTGCCTCAACTAATATTGGGTATCCTTACAGCACAAAGACAAGCTAAAACAAAAGAAGACGCAAAGAATACAAGATTTACAATCCACAAGTATTTTGACGAAAAACTAGCAGACGGCGTTTCTTTACTCTCGCCGCCTAATGTTGCCGATAAATCGGCGCGACAAAGGGCCGACTTTCGTCGGGGCTAGCCGTATTTCAGCTTTATAGCGCGATAGTTGCCGTACGCAGCGAGTTTTGCCGATAGCGCCATTTTATTGCCTCTGGCGGCAGATTGCTTGCAATTTGGATCTTGTAGTGTATTGTGTTGTTATGGTCGTCATGTGGCGTCACACGGTCCTACATTCAGAGAGAATATGTGACATTATTGTAAAAGATTGTTAAAAAGGCTAAAATCAAATCAAGCATTTGCAAAAGACACCTTGTTACACGTTTACGAAAAGAAAAATGTACACAATTTTGATCCTTCATAAAAGTAACCACAATGGTGCTTTTCAGATTGTTCCTGTCCTTAGTTCGTCCAGTTTCTGCTTAAATTGTATTTGATCTTTTACAAATAGGACGATTGGACCTTTTGCCAATTGAACATTATGAAACGGTCAGTTTTGTTTGACAACTGTCTGGTTTATAAAATATTACATTAATAGATATACATTACATTATGCTTACGCTGCTCAATTCTCACGATTAATTTTAACTTGTAGTACTGTTTCGTATTTACCGGCCATTACAGATAATTTTAAAGACAATAAGTACCTCAACTGAAAAATAAAAAGAAAATTAAATTGTTTTTTGACTTTTTATCCCCACTCCGACCAAGTAGGCTCTGCGTTTGCCGCGCCATTTTTCCGTCATTAAGTTTAAAGCATTTCTGGAACAAATAGATTAGGTACCTGGGTAGGTTCTATTTCTAATAATGACTGCTAATATTGGCTAATACTGATTTTTTGATGAATTGGGAGGGTTGGGAGGGTTATTATATTAATCGTTTCGAATTGAGCAGCTCGCATAATTATGATAGAACTTCACGTACAGGGTAAGTTCGTTTTATCATTAATTATATTACATAAAACGTTTTTTTGCCTACACTAATAATTTTAGTCTATTAAAATGTACTTGTCAGAAAATGACCTCATGATATAATTTTTTTTTTCTCATTAACATTGACTTATATTACTTTGTAAATCTATGTATTTTTGTTTCATATTGATTAGAATATCTATGTATATGACGGCGGCAACGTCCAGTTGTAAATGTAAACTCTATGCGCAGCGGGCAGCGATCGAACGGTGCAATCATAAATTTACCCTGTGGTGGCATTGAATTTATTACAGTGGCAGCACCGGCAATTGTCATGGCGCCCCTACCCGTCTGGCAATAAAAAAGGACCGCTCGGTGTACTCGGGATCATTCTTGTTCCAGACACGGCGCGGTGCGGACATGCTGAAGGCCTATAGTTATATAGGTTGCAACCTACCCACAACACGTTCCTGCCCACATATATAATTAAATGTTGTTTATATGGATTATCATTAATTATAGTTTTTTATAAGTATTTATTTTGTGTTCTTATTCTAAAATGCTTATTTACTTACTTTTAGTTTTAATTACTGTTGCTGTTGCCTTTGTTAATTATTATTTATGTGTAAGCGTCCGTGATGCCATGCAGTAGGCCCCGACTGAAAACCAGTAACTGAGGCTGTAGCTTGCAGCCTCAGTTGTATGCTGAGTCGGAGCCTATTCCGGACATCATGCAATATCTGTTGTCTCTACTTATTAATGATATTTTGATTGTTTTATGATATTGTGTGTGTGTTCTTGGAATAAATGTATTTTCTTTCTTTCTTTCTATATATTTAGTAAATAATCCTGCGTTTATTTGGGTTTTATTGAAGTAAAACATTTTTACGCACGCTTGACTTGTGGAGTAAGCTGGTGAGTGCGAGGCGAACGGAAGTTAAAGTCAGTTCACGTAGATCTCCATTGTCAACAAAGCAAAGCTAAAAATTTGTACATGATGTTGGTATGTCGTATGTATAAGTATGTTGTATGGCGCCATTAACATTAAACAAAGCAAAAACAAAGTTATACCGGCCGATAGATGGAGCTAAACTAAAGAAGTTTTACTACAGTCGTGTGGTCTAAGCCACGGAAGAGATTCAGGAGAAGTATACAAAGCTTCCAGAAGTGGATCAAAACAGCTTGTCACATAAATATGTTAATCATACACACAGAAATAGAATAAAGTAGGGAATAGGTACAGCAGTAAATATTCATCAGTACTTACCCGTCACCGACCGAAATTAGCCAACATGTTGCCCAACATCGGCATAAATCGCAGTCTTTATCTCTTGTCTTATTGGATCGGGTCCAAATCTGCAAACACTGCCGTCGTGGGCCAAGTTGGGACCAAAGTTTACTTAGTAACTGTAAGGAATTGGCCAGTGCTCTAGGGGTTTTCAATTTGCTTTATACCTTGGTTTAATTGTAATTGGTTACGGATGCTTATAGGTACTTGAACTGGAGAGCTGAGAGGTGAGTTTTGATTGAATAAGACTAAATATTAAGGTGAAAATAAGATTTAAGAGCCATATTGTTGGGTTAGTTGGGACTGTTAACCCATTTAAAAACAATTCCAGCAGTAAAAAATTATAATAGTGTCATATGTGTATGCCACACTAGGTGGTAGGACTTTTCTGCAAAGTTCGTCTAGGTAGGTACCACCGCTTTGCCAGTTATTCTGCCGCCAAGCAGTAGTGCGCAAGCACTACTGTGTTCCGGTTTGAAGGGCGATGTAGCTAGTGAAATTACTGGGCAAATGAGACTTTATTACCTGATCTCACAGTCTAGTAATCTTATTACTAGATTGTGCTGATGTCTCAGGATGACGTGCGCAGTACAGTGTCACGCGAAACTCTATACTTTAGAGTTCCGAGTGACACTACAACTGATATGGGCAGCCGTGTCGCTTAACATCAGGCGAACGGTTAGCTCGTCGCGTCATCCCTTAACATAAAAAAAAAAAATATATGTATAGTGACTGTGCCATATATAAAGTTATTGTCTATAACCATCAAAAAGAAATGCGTCTCACAATTAAGCCCACTGTTTGAAAATCATTCAAAAGATAGTATATCCGTGTTCCGTACTGTGTTCCAGTTTGAAGGGCGCTGTAGCTAGTAAAATTACTAGGCAATTGGGACACACGACGCCATTCATTATCATTAAAAAAAAACTTTTTTTTGTTATGGACTGACGTGACGAGCTAACCGTTCGCCAGATGTTAAGCGGCTGCCCATATCACCCTGAGACATCAGCACAATCTAGTAATAAGAATACTAGACTGTGAGATTAGGTCATAAAGTTTGCCCAGTAATTTTACTAGCTACAGTGCCCTTCAAACCGGAACACAGCAATGCTTGCACACTACTGCTTGGCGGCAGAATAACTGGCAATAATAATAGACGAACTTTGCAGAAAAGTCGTACCACCTAGTAAAATGTAATTAAATTTAAAATAGAAGAGTAGTAAATTAAAATAGTTTTAGAAAATAAAATTGGAACGGCTTTGACTTCTTTACTGGCTGCGTTTACTGCGATACAAAGAGTATGGAATAAAATAAAGTCACAGTGAAATGGCAACAACTCATGGACGCATACTGTTCTCTGCTACTTTGTAAGGTAAAACAAAACGCAGTCACTCCGATTACGAGAGCTCTGACAGAGTACGCAAACAAAATGCACTTTTCCTCAACAAAAGAAGCTATTAGGTACCCCACATTATTTTCCTCGGTGAAAAACACAATTTCCTACAAATCTGCCATCGTAAGCTCTCCAGATAATCCTTTGCAATTTCAACGGGTACATTTTTTATTAACTTTTCACGGTTAAAATCTTAACGGAGCCGCGACGTAAATCGTCTTACCTGAATTTTAATGCCACAGACGTTATTCCAAAGATCTCTTTTCACTTTATTATCCTTTGAAAATCCACTATGAAAGCTTGCAGCAATATTGAAAAATAGCTTTGCACGGGATATGAAAACTTCAAGGTTCTTCAACTATACAATCACGCAGAATATCATACGAGTGGTTTTTGAAATGAAAACTTATTTTTCTTTGAGCAATTGGGTGAACAAAAATCACGGAACTTGCGTCATTATCACCGAAGGCTTTCCATGAGCTATATGTCACAAGTTACTTAGTTTTCACATTTATTGGCAGTTCCCAAAGACATAAAAAACATGTTATGACGAGCTAGTCGTTCGCCTTATATTAAACCTCACGACTAGCCACAAAAACTGCAGATCCACCCGTAACTCTAAAATTTAAAGTTTTGCATCAACACAATAATACTAAACTGGGAAATCAGGTTATAAAGTCTTATTTGCCCTGCAATTTCACTACGGTGCCTTTTAAGCCGGAATACAATAGTGCTTGCACACATAGCTTGGCGCCAGAATAATTGATAAAGAAGTGGTACCTGCCTAGACGAACTCTGCACAAATACAATGCCAACTAATATAATAATAAACTAATCAGTTACATAGTTTTATTAGTATTGTTAGATTCTACAGACAGAGATTATTACATTTTGGAATAATAAAATCTATCTATTATTGATACTTTGTACATACGATGGTGGAAGAAGAACAATAGCTGTGTCCACGTGGACGATCTACTGCGCGCAGCTGAAGTGAGACTCAAGGCTCGAATTCCTTTGGCCCCCTGCGTGGTTGGAGCGTGGTAGATTGTATAGTATTCTGTGGGTATAGGCTATTGGCCATTCAATGGCATGATTACGAGTACAAAATTAATTCCTAAAACAAACTCAAACGATAACAAAAGGAAATGTAATCACAAGTATCTGGAAGAAAAGTTCAAGCCTAAAATATACAATTTGCTATCAGTGGTCGCTCTACTGAACCAGAAAATCTTACTGACAGAAATCTATCGATTTTCAATTCAAAACAGCCAAGACCCTATCAAAAGAAGGTCAATGGAAGCTTTATCTTTCACGTAGATCATTTTTAAGCATTTCTTTGAAGCTGTTACGAAAAACTTAACCCTAATTTGTGGAGGTAACCAAGTGAGGGCGACCTTTGTGACGCGCAAGTGCGTTCACATCACACCGCCTCACTGTGTACACCTTAGAATGCTTTGACTCGCATACAGGCGTAAGCAGACAAAATACAGGTTGCGTACAGTACGGGATCTTGATACCAATCATCGGTAACATAATGATGCCTATAAAATTGAAAGAAAGAAAGATTAGATTCAGGACATTATGCAACATTACAATATAGAAGATATACAGTATAATTTAGAGAAGAGAAAAATAACAGTCTTACGTTGTGTAATGTCATAAACCAGGTCCTTTTAGATTGTATTTGCTTACAGTGTATTGGGATACTAGAATTTGTACAAATCTTCACTAATTATGATCATCTAAAATAAACTAAAAAAAACGTGTGTGCTTTAGACCACACGACTGAAGTAATACTGTTTTAGTTTAGCTCCATTTATCGGCCGGTGTAGTTTTGCGTTTGCTTTTTTAATTTTAATGTCACCATTGTAAATTGTCATTTTACCGGATATACCAACATAATAATAATAATAATAATAATATGTGTGGACACCTCACACAACGCCATCTAGCCCCAAACTAAGCAAAGCTTGTGCTATGGGAACCAGATAACTGATACAATACTTAGATACTTTTTTGTTTGTAAATACATACATAGAATACAATATAACACCCAGACACAGAACAAACACCTATGTTCATCACACAAATGTTTGTCCTGAGTGGGAATCGAACCCACAACCCACAGTTCAGAAGGCAGGGCTACTACCAACTGAGCTATCGGGCCAGTAATACGATTTTTTTACATTGTTATGTTGAGATCTACGTTAACCAATAACCTTCAACTTCCGTTCGCCTCGTCACGCATTCACCAGCTTACTCCCCAAGTCAAGCGTGCGTAAAGAAGTTTTACTGTATAAAAAACACGTTCAGTGGGCTGCTCAGGTCAGTTTACAGTCCAAACGTTTTTTAGCACTACAGTTACATTATCGTAAAGAAACTTCGTTAATTGAAAATGTGTATAAAAATTAGAATTATAGATATAATGCAGTTGATGAAAAATGTGGTTGTGACGAGATTTCCTCCCTTCTTTTACGTAACGGTTTTTATCGATCTACACAACTGTTACATACTTATATATTTCTTTAATTAAATAAAGCCATGTTTCCACACCTGACGCAAGCACTGTAGGGTTATTTGCCGTTATAATTTACAAATCCTTTGTTATTTATGTAGAGATTATTCTGTTGTTATTAATTTACGTTCTGAATTATTTTAACAATAGAAGATACATATTGTTATAATAATAGTAAAGCCCAACGATCACATACATAGATCCTGGACCCTAACTAGGATTTCCTGAATCTCCCAGAAACTATGAGGACCATGGTCCCACAACACCTAGACTCAGAACAAGTATTTGCGCTTTTTTTTTCTGTGCACAAATACTTGTCCAGACGCGAGAATCGAACCCACTGCCTCCAGGTTATGAGCCAGGTTGGCTCATAGCCTGGCTGGTATGGCGTTCTTTAGAAAATACTTGTACAGTAGAGACTTGTGTAGAAAAATCAATTAGGTCTGTATTTATACTGCATTTGCCACTTTTTTACTTTTTATTTGCACCTGTTAAGAAAGGTTCTCTCTCATTTATTTCTATTCACCTCTGCATTTATTCTACCCTTGCTATCATTCGTTCAAAAAAACGAAAAAAAAGAAACAAATAGAATGTAGCAAGCAAAAAACTACTTAGGGGTCTTAAAAAAACTGTTTTTCCAATGTTTTTATAAAAGGAAGCCTTTTGCCGTAATCATCCCAGCTTCATTAGCCCTTTCAGGATTAAAAAGTTACCCAAACTCATGTAGGTAGGTACTCGTTACTTTCCCCGGAGTGCGTAAACCGGTTTAAACCGGTTACATCCCGGGTGATTACGTATTCGACAGTCGATTACCGCCGCGTCCGTCCCGTGGTCCTACTGTTTTCCCAGCTACCCCTATAGAGGTTATATCTTACTGTCCTCAGTATGGGGATGAAATCTTTATATTTGTTTTTTTTTAATGAGCGTATTAAGAGATAGTTATATGTATATAAGTTGACTGGCCCGATAGCTCAGTTGGTAGTAACCCTGCCTTCTGGACTGTGGGTTGTGGGTTCGATCCCCGCCCAGGACAAATATTTGTGTGATGAACATCGATGTTTGTTCTGTATCTGGGTGTTATATTGTATTCTATCTATGTATTTACAAATAAAAAGTATCCAAGTATTGTATCAGTTATCTGGTTATAGGCTATAGTACAAGCTTTGCTTAGATTGGGACTAGATGGCACTGTGTGAAATGTCCACAGATATTTATTTATTTATTATTATATGATGTGGTGATTTTAAACTGTTACCAGTATAATACATATCTACCTATTCCATTGTTACACTTCATATAATTGATTGTTTTTTTTTCTTTGTATTTTTTATTATTTGGTGTGTACAATAAAGAGTTCATCTATCTATCTATCTATATCCAAATATGTGTTAAAAACTGATAGTTTTATTGTAATTTTGGATAACCACCCAGACTCTGAACAAGTATTTGCGCTTTTTCATCTATGTCTATGTCTGGATGTTATGGGACTATGGTCCTCGTAGTTCCTGGGTCCCTAGACACTGGGAATCCTAGTTAGAGTCTAGGATCTATGTACGAGTATGTGATCGTTGGGCGTTATTATTATTCTTATGTATATTCATCAGCAGGTATCTAGTTATGTGAGTATGTAATATGGGCCAGTGCCCTTACTGCATGTATTGCGATGCCGCACCCTAGGGATGTATGGCCGCGTCGGTGTCATGTAAAACTAATGGATCGAAATTGTGTTTCCCGCGGTTGGTCAATATTTATACCGGTACGGCATTGGCTTCGGCGATGGGATACGACACATCTGTTTATTTTATTCATCTAAGTGCTAATTTAGTAGGTCGGAAATTTCGAATCCTAAAATGTATACACATTTTTTTTTTTTTTTATTTGGCGCACAAATCAGATAAAATCAACGCAAGAACAAGGAAAAAATATTTTCTATTATGGCTAGCCCGATAGCTCAGTTAGTAGTATGCCTGCCTTCTGAACTGCAGGTTGTGGGTTCGATTCCCACCCAGGACCAACATTTGTGTGATGAACATCGATGTTTGTTCTGTGTCTGGGTGTTTATATTGTATTCTATGTATGTTTTTATAAACAAAAAGTATCTAAGTATTGTATCAGTTACCTGGTTCCCATAGTACAAACTTTGCTTAGTTTGGGGCTAGATGGCTCTGTGTGAAATGTCCACCTATATATACTTATTTATTTACATACATTTTGAGCTAGTTAGTATACAAAATATAAGTAAACATCATGATTTAAAAAAATATATAAATGGGATAGTTAGTAAAAAAGCTAAAAAGGTTTTCTATGTTATCGATTTGTATCATAATCATTCAAAGTTTCAAAATGCATAATAGCTAAAACGTCTCAAAAATATCAATTGAGCTGTGGTGTTCCTTCAATATTGTGACAATTAAATGTCCTTCCTTTTTTACGTACATGTTTTTAATTATTAAACATAAGTATTTTATAATCGTTAATGCAAAACTAAACTAGAATATGCCCTTCCTTTACATTTAAAAAAAGGGCATTTAACTGTCACAATATTGAAGGAACACCACAGCTCAATTGATATTTTTGAAGGTCATTGACCTTCCTTTAATATTGTGACAATTAAATGTGGCTTCATAAAAAGTTATCTTTCATATGTATATTTATTTAACTATCTAATGTAGCACATTGATATTAAACATGCACTGACTATGAGTTGTATGAGCTTTCAAAACCACTGGCAGGCATTCAAAATGCTCTAGCCCAGCCTCTTAGCTCAGGGACTTGCAAAGTGCATACGATAAAAGAAACGATTCCATGACAATGGAATAACAAAATTAATGACAAAAAAACAACGAATCCACAATCGTCATTGATAAGATCTCGTCTCATTTTCATTTAAAACTCGATATCTTCCAAGCAAAGGTCAAGGGTGCCATAGAGCTAGGGTAACCAGGAGGTATCGAACGGAGGACACGTGTCCGTCATCCAGAGGTCCTCCCGTCCTCTCATCTACAGAATAATAATAATAATATGTGTGGACATCTCACACAGCGCCGTCTTGCCCCAAACTAAGCAAAGCTTGTATTATGGGAACCAGATAACTGATACAATACTTAGATACTTTTTTGTTTGTAAATACATACATAGAATACAATATGACACCCAGACACAGAACAAACACCTATGTTCATCACACAAATGTTTTTCCTGAGTGGGAATCGAACCATATGACGAAAGTTTATTAGTATAACCTAATTTTAAGTACCTCATATAATATTTGACTGACATATTTGACTTGTAAAAGTGCTAAAATTAGCCTATTTGCAATAAATCTTTTGACTCCCACAACCCACAGTTCAGAAGGCAGGGCTACTACCAACTGAGCTATCGGGCCACGGTTTTTCTGTTGAGTTAAATTTCAAACTAACGCAGTGTTACAAAAACATAAATTGTCTAATAAAACTAATCACTTTTGAAATTTGTAAAGATTTAAACCTGTATTTCTTTTAAATCTTTTAAAATAACGTCTTTTAAAAAAATCCTTTCTTTTTAAGGTAAGGGTTATCTTTTTTATTTTCTTATCTGGCAACCCTACATGGAACTCCCTCTAAAAATACATTACAGGAGTGTCACCGTCAGATTTTTCCTAATTATCCATTCGGGCACAAAGACCGGCCATTCCGGCGCGTTAGGTATTTAGGACTATGTAAATGAGTACGTTAGGTCACCATCGTATCCGAAACACACTGAATTTTGACACCTATTTGAAGCTAATTAAGTCTGGATTGGTTTGAAGGTCTTATAGTTAAGAGGGTTTAGCGTAACTCGCAACAAATTATTTTTAATGGGCTTTATGAGGACCCTGAAAATTTAACAGAATGTGTAATAACATCAAAATCGTCTAGGTTGTGATTAAGTTTGCCTCGCATGAATATTAAATTAAAATTTTGAATAATATTAGTATGTGAAGAAACAGCTGCGTTGTTTGGAAGGATTATTTGTTTGATATTTTTATTTGTGTAGATAACATTTAGGTTTAAAATTGTAGTAACAATCTTACGTATACGTAAAAGGTTAATATTCTGAAAACATACATCTATGGCACAACAATTAACTGAATCAACTATTAAACAGTATCAGAACAGTAACGAAAACAAAATTAAAATCTTCGATAAATGATGGTAAGGTAAATCGGAAAAACGACGTAAATTATGTGTTTATTTATTTATTTAGATACACAAAAAGCTTACAGTAAAAACCAAACGCTTATGGGTTTTCACGGGATTGGTTATATAGTATATATGTACTTATATAAATTAGATCGTTATTAATTTTTTAAATAAAAATATTAGTTACTTAAATATTTGATAACATATTAATGAATAATTTCCTATTAGTAAAAAAATGATTAACTCCGACTGTTGTGCAACCAAGGCGTTAAGCATAGTGAGTGCGTGCGAGGTGTCATAAGATTTTTAAACTCATCATAAATGTTTGACAGGCTTGCGCTTGACCACTATCGTACCTGATGGTAAGTGACGATGCGGTCTAAGATGTAACACGCTTGCCTAGAAGATACCTGTTCACTCTTGATTTGAGGACTCCAAGGTTGTAGTTTTCGGGAAACACGGACGCCGGTAAAGCGTTCCACTCTTTCTCAAAGCGATTTGGCTTCACGTTAATCATGCGCAAAGTACGATCAGTATTGCAAATTAACAGGGCAATGCTACCAGCATGTTGGTTACGCTGGCTAGTAGTAGTGGGCTGGAGCATTTGGATGGTCTATAGGTCGCGGTGTTGAAGTGTTTTTTGTAGAGAGTAGCTAGTAGTATTTAGTGGTAGTTGGTATTACTACAGTACTGTAGTGTTACTACAGTAGTAAATTAAAGTCTTTTGTCCGTTAAATAATGCGTTACATACGTAGGGCCTATTTTTAACCGACTCCAAAAACAGTTGTTTAATTCGACTGTAATTTTTTAAATGTTTGTCACCTTAGAACTTTCAACCCAGTAAACCGATTTCGATGATGGTCCAGTTCTGACAATAGCATCCAGGAGAAAACCATATAAGTCTAAAGTCAATTTTTTACGCTTTGCGTTTATTATTTCAATAGTTAGCTATGTCGTGTCTTATACTTATGCTAAAGAATAAGAGAATAAACTAAAACATTTTTTATCCTGCTTTTTTTTTTTATTTTTTTTTTTTTTATGTTAAAGGGAGCAAATAAGCATACGGCCCACCTGATGGGAAGTGGTCACCGTAGCCTATGGACATCTGTAACACCGGAGGCGTCACCAATGCATTGCTTACCCTGTAAGACTCTTTTAACCCTCCTTTTGAAGTACTCCATGTTGTAACTCTGTGGAAAGACCGCTGGCGGGAGCTCATTCCACATTTTGCAGGTGTACGGCAAGAACGAACGCATGAATCGAGTCGTATGAGATTTCCACGACTCAATAATATGTGGATGAGCTTTTTTGCGGTGGCGAGAGGTGCGATGGTAGAAACGCGATGCCGGGATCAGGTTGAACAGCTCCTCAGAACATTCCCCATTGTAGAGGCGGTAAAATATACACAGAGATCCAATATCCCTGCGAATATTGAGTGGTTCAAGGCGTTTGGTGATCTTGGGACTGTCGACAATTCTGATAGCTCTACGCTGTATTGAGTCAAGAGGCTGGACTTGATACTCCGTTCCAAAGGTGAGAGCAATACTCCACGTGAGGTCGGACTTGTGCTTTATAAAGCACAAGTCTTTGGCTCGGCGTGAAGTACCGCTTCGCCTTATTGAGCACGCCAAGTTTCTTTGATGCAAGCTTAGCCTTGCCCGCAATGTGACAGCGGAACTGTACATTGGCAGAAATGTCAACACCCAAGATCCCAATACTGTCTGAAACCGTAAGGGGAGCATTCTGAAATTTGGGAGCCACAACAAATGGAGCTTTTTTAGCGGTGAATGCGCAAACTTGTGTCTTGGCTGGCTTGTGGCTTGCTAGAGAAAGACCAGACTTGCACCAGACCAACGAGTATCCCTGAATTCTATTTCTTGTTTTAATGGAAGGTATTCTTATACTTTTCAGCACAACTTCTCGACATTCCAAACTGAAAGCTGGACTAGGCATCCGAATTTAAACAAGTGTCAGTGGACATTAGTTGTAACTGTCAGGCCCTTGTCTCCCGTCCCCCGTCCCCCCGACTCCGTACCCCTGGCCCCTGCTTAGTTCAACTGGATCCATGTAATCGGTTCCTTATGGGGCGGCCGTCACTTTGCATTTGTACCTCACTTAGTCGGCCCTTGTTCTGAACTGAGTATTTTATTTTGTAGAATATATTGCCCCTTCTGTAAATACTAGAAAGTATATTTTGTATGAGTCATTTGGCTTTTATCTAATATCGATTTCTAAGTCATGAGGGTTTTCCATTATCAATTTATCTGATCCATTTCAATGTCTGATTATAAACTTCGTAACTCGTTCGTAAACTCGTTGTAAGAAAAGGTTTTATGACATTTACAAATGGTATGTTAAAGTTATATCTATCTCCTTGCGAGCGGCTTAGACTCTCCGCAAAAAAAAATTATATTTAATTGTTTAAATTAAGTATATGTGAGCTGGAGAGGCAGTTTGTATAGTGGTGAATACTGTTTATTCAAATTGCAATAAAACATTGCTCGTGACACCCATGGAATTTCACTTCACTATCTTTCAATTTAACTATATTTTCAATTGAAAATTGACTTCACTGTCTACGGACTACACTGTCCGACTAGCTATAGGCGCATACAAAATTTTTATAATACTGTGGATTTTCCAATGCCACAATTTCTATATTTTTATCCATTTTATTTATTTTCTGTTATTTTGTAAATAAAAAACCAATTATGATATTTAAATTATTTCTAACTGCTCATTATTACCACGGTTTTAATAAAGATTGGCCATTTTGACGAATTTTAGCTATCACGCCATTATAAAACAAATTTTATGAGGTCCCATAAAAATGATTTAAAAACTCAAGCCCATTAATTAGGTCACGAACAAATTGTAATTGGTTATAAAAATAATATGCGCGTGAATTAAAAATAGGCTCGTTGAGTGTTTGTGTAATAACGAAGCGTGGGTTCAGTTAAGACTAACCAATTCCCGGGGTGAGATGGTGAATGCTGTACGACCCATCTCGCCCCACCCCAGCGTGCAGGGGCGGACGGATCACGGAGGGGTTTTAGTGAGTTCGAGTCCCACATAGCCCCTTGATGGCAAGGAAGTGCGAGTGCAGATTCCCCCTCAAGGACTAGCTAATTAATGATTTGAAATATGATGCTGAAGATAAAGTTTAAAAAAGTAGGAAGAAAGGTGCTCAAGTGCGACTTCAAACCGGAAAATGAAGCGATAGAAGCGGACCGACGACCTGCTAGGTTATAACTGAACTTCATTGCGGCTGATAGAAACACAAATATGTATAAAACAAATAAATTTTTGTGGCCATTTCACACAGCGCCATCTAGCCCAAATTAAGCAAAACTTGTACTATGGGAACCAGATAACTGATACAATACTTTTTGTTTGTAAATACATACATAGAATACAATATAACACCCGGACAGAGAACAAACATCGATGTAAATCACAAATGTTTATCCTGGGTGGGAATTGAACCCACGATTATAACCATAAGTAATAACTAAAATAGAACCATAAGGTTCAATTTTCTATAACAAGGCGATCAACTAAGTACCAACTTTACAAGTAAACAAGTTGACGGAAGGTGGGCTACTATCGATCGTGCAAATTGTAATTTGAATCGCAATCAACTGTTATAAACTGTCATGAAATATTAGTTCGCAAATTAACAAGACAATAACACAATTTACATCAAAGACAATGGGCTTGTAGAGGAGGAACTGAAAATGTGTTAATATAATTGTTACAATTTATTGAAGTAAAACTTCTTTACGCATGCTTTACTTGGAGAATAAGCTGGTGAATATGAGGCGAACGGAAGTTGAAGTTGGTTCACGTAGATTTCCATTGTCCACATAACAAATTTGTATTATTATATTGGTATGGTTGGTAAAATGAGCATTGTTATGACGGCCGATAGATGGAGCTAAACTAAAGAAATTTTATTTCACTCGTGTGGTCTAAAGCAGACCCATTTTTTAATAATTATAGGTAACAAATCTATAAATTCAGATGCATCAGTACTTACCTAATTTTTTGAGATGTGAAAATATAAGTAATAGCACTAGATATCCTATTTTTTAGTACTATGGGAATCAGGTAACTGATACAATACTTTGATAAAATTTAAAAATTATACGTTTTGATAAAATTCTTTTGCTTGTCAATAAAAAATCAAACTACGGGTCTATGTTTTAAAGGTGTAAATTAATAGATTAAATAAAGTAAAGATAAATTAAATAGTAGATATGCATTTGTTGAAAATTTTTTCGAAGTACATAGCGATTTAAACTTTCCGATGTATAATTTTAGATGCGAAATTTAACTCTCGTGTGGTATGAACGCGCCCAGACGTGATGTGTCGGGTCGCTACCTCCGTCTGCATCTTCACACCTGGAACTTATCTAAACATCAAAGGTATTAGCTCCTTAAGATAGCCTTTTTAACCGACTTCCAAAAAGGAGGAGGTACAATGTTCGTCTGTATGTTTTTTGTGTATGTTTATAATATTTTTGCCAATTGTCGATTGTTGTTAGTTCCAATGCGTATACTCCTGGTGGTCCCATTATCATCAAGTCGGGATCTGATGATGGAATCTTGACGAAAACGAGAAAAACTAACTATCAATAACTACTACTAATGTATGTTTACTAGGTGGTAGGACTTTGTTGCAAAGTTCGTCTAGGTAGGTACCACCGCTTTGCCAGTTATTCTGCCGCCAAGCAGTAGTGTGCAAGCACTACTGTGTTCCGGTTTGAAGGGCACTGTAGCTAGTGAAATTACTGAGCAATTGAGACTTTATGATCTGATCTCACAGTCGAGTAATTTTATTACCAGTCTGTGCTGATGTCTCAGGATGATGTGCGCAGTGCAGTGTTGCGTGAAACTCTATCTTTTGGGGTTCCGAGTGACACTGTTCTGTTATGGGCGGCCGTGTTGCTTAACATCAGGTAAACGACTAGCTCGTCACATCATTCACTCAAATAAAAATGTAGTAAGTAGGTAGATACTTGCAGGTAGTATCTGTCTATTGCCTATTAGACTTGGCAGGCACCGACTTCAAATAGATGAGTAGGAAGCGCTTATGATAATTTATTTTTTGGTTTTGAGTGCCTATTTGAAGTTTCTAAGCTGTCAGTTTTTAATTTATCATAAACAGTTTTAAACAGTGACCCAAGAGAAAAATGCTCCGCTCTCATTGGTTAACTAACGACAGCAAAAATGTCGGACCCGTTATCGAAAGCTTCCAAAAATTTCTGGTTTTAAAATAAATTCTCTAATTTAAATTTCACGTTCATTAATCTTCTAACAACATAAATAAATTCTAAACTCGGTATCTCTCAATACCTGCTTACACTGAAAAGGAGGGGCGCAGGGAATTCATTCCGGGTCCCAGACACTGCACTGAGTTATAGGAACAAGTATTTGTGGCCAAAAGGACTGGGCGACAGACTATTTTAAGAAGAATTAAATATTATTCAAGTACTAACTAAACGTAAATTAAGACCTTAGGTATAGTTTAGTTTTTTTAGGTCTAGATAAGTTTTGCATTGACATTGGTTACAAAAACAAAGGTTTGATGGACTGAACAATATTGAAATAAAATTATTATGGTACAATATCAAAGTTACATGATAGGACTTTGTACTAGGTGGTAGGACTTTGTACTAGGTGGTAGGACTTTGTACTAGGTGGTAGGACTTTGTACTAGGTGGTAGGACTTTGTACTAGGTGGTAGGACTTTGTACTAGGTGGTAGGACTTTGTACTAGGTGGTAGGACTTTGTTGCAAAATTCGTCTAGGTAGGTACCACCGCTTTGCCAGTTATTCTGCCGCCAAGCAGTAGTGTGCAAGCACTACTGTGTTCCGGTTTGAAGGGCACTGTAGCTAGTGAAATTACTGGGCAATTGAGACTTTATGATCTGATCTCACAGTTGAGTAATCTTATTACTAGACTGTGCTGATGTCTCAGAATGATGTGCGCAGTGCAGTGTCGCGCGAAACTCTGTGTTTTAGTTCCGAGTGACACTGTTCTGTCATGGGCGGCCGTGGCGTTTAACATCAGGCGAACGACTAGCTCGTCACATCATTCACTAACATAAAAAAAAAATAAAAAAAAATGTTAAACCTAATTCATTAACTAAACGTATAATGGTGGATCACAGTGAACTCCAGTGTATTCAATCCACTAGTGGATTGAGTCAATAGAGATCCTAGTGAATACATAAAATATTACTAAATAGGACATAATACACAATTCATTACTTTCTACATTATTAACCGGCCTCAAAGTGCAAATGTACAACAACTGAGATTAATATCTTTAATGTACTTATAGTCTACAACACTTTAAATAATTCGTAATTCGTTACTCAGTGAGTCGACCCATTAACGGGCCTAAGGGTAATTATATAGGTTTCTCCATGAAGCCGTGATGCAACAGAATGAAGTTAAAGTGTTACAGGACCCGCCCAGACCAATGGTGGATCACAGTAAATTCCAGAGTGGTATTTAATCGACTGGTGCATCGATTACAGTGGATTTTAGTGGTTGAGGGAGGAGATGAAGCCAAATTAATAAGCATCGATAATTTCCGCGTAGTAATTAAGTTTTGCTGCATGTTATAACAGGTCCTGTGATTTCCTGATGATACATTGAAACTTTTCTCTGCCATCCCTAAGGAGAAGGTTCCATCCAATAACCCTATTGGATCGAGAACTTTCCATTTCGACGAAATTATGAATTTTAATGTATCGAGTTTCTGCCACTTTGGCAACAAGTCTCGCCTACTCCGCTATTTATTTATGTACGGTCGACCGCGGCACAAATTATTCACATTTATAGAAATAACAATTTTATGCCAACGCGATAAAGCTTATTTTTCCGTATAAAATATATACACATTGGGGGTTTTGCTGTCTTGCGGATGTAGGAATCTGCATGGTTTTTTAATTTCGACTTTATAGCCACCATTTGCATGAATGATGCGATCTTGAGACTCAGTTGTAGAATAAACATTCTTCGTTGTGAAGATGTTACTCGAAGATTAAGTATTTTTGTGCCTTTTCCACCAACGACGCAGACCAAATTGGTTTGCAGACTAATTTATGTGCTAACTGATTTCTTTTTCTGTTTATTATTATAATCTGGATGCCAACGACCTTCAAATTGCAGCTTCGATACCTAATGTAGCCTACCTTGTGCTAAGCATAAGGTAGGCTATATTACGCATGTTTGTCACGGCTTTAGAGACGGATGCATGCGGGTTCAAATCCAGTTCGCGATTAAAAAAAATCCTTTATTGAAGTAAATTTCTTTACGCACGCTTGACTTGGAGAGTAAGCTGGTGAATGCATTACGAGGCGAACGGAAGTTAAAAGTTGTTGGTAAACGTAAGCCTCAATTCTAAAAATAGCAAAGTTGAAAAAAAAAATGTTGGTACATGGCAACATAATAATATTTTTTAAATCCAGTTTTTAATATCCGGTAAAATAACATATTGCAGTTGTTAAGATGGCGATATTAATTAACATTAAACAAAGCAAAAAAAAAGTTATACCGGCCGATAGATGCAGCTAAACTAAAAAAGTTTTACTTCAGTCGTGTGGTCAAGTAAAGCACAGTCGTTTTTTTTTAAATATTTTTTACTTATTTTCTTTATTTAGCTGCGCCCTGCGGTTACACTCGCGTGCTGAAAATTTCTTAAGTTTCTCTTTCCTAAGAACCTTCTCCTGACAATAACAAACACAACAAAAAAGAATTAGCGAAAATGTTCCATCCGTTCACGCGTGATGCGATGACCAAAAGAAATAGAGGTTCATTTTTATATCACACTAATATTATAAAGGCGAAAGTTTGTATGTGTGTGTGTTACTCCTTCACGCTCAAACGGCTGAATGGATTTGGATGAAATTCGGTACCAAGATAGCTTATACACTGGATTAGCATATAGGTACATTTTATCCCGGAAAAGTGAAATTTTCCCGTGGGAGGAGCAAATAATTAAAATACTTTTTGACCGCGGGTGAAACCGCGGGGCGCAACTGGTATACATATATATCTAATTAATTTAAAAATTCCAACTAAGATCCAAATTTCCAGTACTACTACGAATGAAATTTCTTCAACAAATTGTTATTCCTTAAGCAAATATTCTTCGAACGTACCCTGTGTATAGATAAATCTACAGTGTAACATTCGAGTGGGTCACCTGCAGACTGCAGCCCTGACTGGAATGTTTGCGGAACGTATCAGGGTGCAGTGGCGCGTGGTGGCGAGAATATCATGCTTCGTGTGCTTACAAAGATATGCAGTTCAGATGACCTGAAAAAAAGTGTTTGAATTTACTCTTAAATAAGATAAAATTCATATAGTTGAGAACACATGTCACATGTCACAGTTAAAGGATTTTATAGCAAACTAGCTGCGCCCCGTGCTTTCACCCGCGCGTTGAAGATTTTCTAATTGTCCGCTCAACTTTCCTAAGTTCCACTTTCATAAGAACCTTCTCCTGACAATAATAAACACAACAAAAAGGAATTAGCGAAAATGTTTGATTCGTTCACGCGTGATGATGACCAAGGGAAATAGAGATTCATTTTTTTTTATATACATATAGATAATTATATATATTTAATTTAAAGATTCTAACTAAAATCCAAATTTTCAGTACTCAGTGACAATAGTCAGTGTTTAACAAATTGTTATTCCTTACGTAAACATTCTTCAAACATCAGGGTATGTTAAAAAAGAATTGGCGAAAATTTTCCATCCGTTCACGCGTAATGCGATGACCAAAGGAAATAGAGATTCGTTTCTATATATAAAGCATATACAAAGTGCTTTTGTCAAATATAGTCCATTAGTACAATATATTCAAGCAAACCGGTACAATGCAGAAAAGAAAACTTCAATCCGAAGCTTTGATTACACCTGTAAAGAAGAAGCTACAAACTTTACAGTGCTTTATGCTTAATTTTTTTTTTGTTCTTTCAATTATTCTTCAAGTCCCTTCTAGTACTTGTACCCCAAGGTACGCATACGTTAGGGGTCGGTACATTCGCACATAACTGTTGAATAACTTCACGCTAGCCTCGCCCCGATATGCAGAGGAACTGTATAAGTAGGTCCCTGAAGGAAATGTTTCACTATTTGATTAAACCAGCAATTTACCATCTTGAAGTATTATCTGTGGTAACAACATTTCGCACCTTTAAAAATAAAGTGAATCAACTCAAAATTCATGATTGTTGGGAAATCACGTTTAAAGTTTCACAAGTCTACCGCTGACTATGTTTCAGCGAATATTTCGATTTTTGGAGCACTTTAAAAAGTAAAATGTCTTTAAAGTTTTGTCAAAATGATGGTGGGACATAATGGACTTCAAAATAATTAGAATTATTAATATTTACTAAAATATTGAGGTTTGAAATAAAAATTATACATTTTTTGTTACTTATATACTTATTAGTACAGTCTTTATGTTGCAAAAAATATTGCAACAAATGCATCACTAGTATTTAATGCATTTTGTTAGTAAAAACATAGTATGAAACAAGGTGTTTTAATATATAATGCTGTTTACCATTAAATGAAAATTTTAGAAAAAAAAAGAAAAATTGATAAAATGATTTATTATGAATTATTCCACTCAAGCACAAGTCTCAGTTTGATCACTGCTGGAGCATTTCTAATTGGTTCGTTTTGTGATTTCGGAAGAGATCGACGAGTCAATCAAAAAGAGACGAACGTTCCTTTATTTCGCTCGTATAGCCGTGAATGCAGCGGCTGTTAAACTGTACCTATTCTTTAGGAGCATAGAAATCGTTTTACTACAAAATCGGCGAATCCCAATTTTTTGACTTGATTCACTTTATTATTAAAGGTGCGATTTGTACAATCCAATGTATGATTTTGTGGAAGATGAATGTTTTTTATAAACTTCTTGAATTAGATGACGGGATTTATTTATATATTTATGTATGTATATTGCAGACCATTACCGATTGGTATTTTCTAGGCTAGCGTGTTACATCCTAGACCGCATCGTCACTTACCAATAAAAAAAAGCTTCATCTACCGGCCGGTATAATTTTGTTTTTGTTTTGTTTAATGTTAATGTCGCACCTTTACAGGACATACCAACATTATAATACAAAGTTTGAAAAAAAAAATTGTTGTGTTGACAATGGAGATCAACGTGAACCAACTTCAACTTCCATTCGCCTCGCATTCACCAGCTTACTCTTCAAGTCAAGCGTGCGAAAAGAAGTATTACATAAAAAAAAATAGGATAGTACTCAAACAGCACTACAGCGCTGAATTGCTGATGTCTCAGGATGACTTGCGCTTAAGATCGGGCGATGACTGTCACGATAAAAATATAATATCCAAAAAATATACCTCAATTATCGGCCTTATAAACATGATAATTAGAAATTCTTTCTAAATGATCTGCTGGGCGATCACGTAACTTGATTGCAACCTATAGAAACATAAATTTGTATGCATTTGACAGTTTGAATACGCAGTTTATGTGCATAGTTGGTCTGGAAATATCTCTTGTTGCATTGCAATATTTGCCGTGTCCTGTCCATAACCCGTTAATCCAGCATTAATTACTGGCACATCTACCGGGCTGTCTCAGCCTGCCAACATTGATACCGAGCTCTGCGTTCACTTGCGAGTAGGTGTAACTCTCAATAATTACAATGTTGTCTGCAGTAGTTTCAATTAATTCGGTTGCTTGAGGGTTTATCAATTTACCGGCTACTATACATGAATTTACTGTAAGAAGCTGTATTTGAAAACTGTTTATCACTCACTAGCTTCTGCCCGCGGCTTCACCCACGTGGCCTATAGGAAACGAAGAAGATTTTTTCTATGGATAATTCAACCACCCATCTCACCCTCTTGGGGGTGGAATTTCAAATAACCCTTTCTTAGTGGGTATCTACACTTTACAAAAAACACACCCTCGTAATTTCAAGTCTCTAAGACCAGAAATTTAGTCTTTGCATTGATATATAAGTCAGTGAGTCAGTCAGTCAGGACTTTGAATTTTATATGTATAGATTTTTATAACAGGGTGAGGACGGATCTAATAACATGGGGCTACCTGCCAGGCGATCACGTCACTTGATTGGAACCAATAGAAATACAAATTTGTATGTATTTTACAGTTTCAATACGCAGCTTATGTGCATAGTTAATATGGAAATTTTCAAATGATGAATTAAATTTCTCCTGTTGCATTAAAATCAAAGTTCAGTGATCACCCTCCTGGTATAAATAGTCGTTCGATACTTACGTTTTGACCATGTTACCACAAAAACGTAAACAAGACTTAGACAGACATCATACCAGTGTTTAACAATAGAAAATAATAGTTTGACACTTGTTAAATGCTTGTCTAAATCTTTTGTGGTTAAGCCGTGAGTGTTTCATTTCAACAATGTAACCTATTCTATTTGGAAACAAACATTTATTTTATCTATTTACTAGTTGCGACCCGTGGTTTCCCCCGCGGATAAGAAGTATTTTAATGGGATGAACATATATCATCCCACGGGAAAATTTCACTTTTAATAAAATGTAGCCTATATGTTAATCCAGTGTATAAGCTATCTTGGTATCGAATTTCATCCAAATCCATTAAGCCGTTTAAGCGTGAAGGAGTAACAAACATACACACAAACACACATACACACAAACACACATACATACATAAAAACTTTCGCCTTTATAATATTAGTGTGATGTGATGTGATTAGTGTGATGTGATCTTATGATGGCACCTATTTGGCACAACGAATCAGAATCGCGATTCAACGAGACAATGCTGGGTACGCTACCTACTGGTAGTGAGTTGGAGCATTTGGACTGTCTATAGGTCATCGCGGCCAGTATCTAAATGCTTTTTTGGTAGTATATAGTACTTAGTAGTAGTTATTATATTATTATAAATACTTGTCTTGAGTCTGGGTGTTGTGGTACCATGGTCCTAGTAGTTCTTGGGTCCTTAATTACAAGAAATCCTAGTTAGGGTCCAGGATTTATGTATGTGGTCGTTGGGCGTTATTCAGTTTGCCCTCTTATCTTTATCTTTTCCAATATCATATTCAAGCGAGTTCAAAAAGTAGAGTGATTATTAGTTACTTAAAGAGCGTGTTTTTCAAAATGTACATCCACAGGCCTTATATATAGGACGTCTGTGTGTGTACAATTTTATCATTTTTTCACAAGGAACTCTGTTTAATTTGCTGGTAACAATGCTTTCTGCTTTCATTAACAATGCAAGAAAAAAGCGGAAGAGTTAAAAAAAGCCTGGCCCGATTCTTTTTACGGTACATTTCTCTCTTACTAGCCATTCGAAAAAGAACTTAAAGCAGTGAGAATCAATTGACAAGAAACCTAGGTACCTAGTGTTAGCTACCTCTAGTGAATAAAGAAACCAAGCTTAAATTTGAATTGCTAATCGGAACATTTTTATCAGGGTTCCGTATTTCTGAAGTAACATCAAAGTTTTTAGAGATTTAATCATAAATACTAATTTATACATACAGAAGTTCCATTTTTGGTGTTTTCTATCAGTTTTTCTTTTCCCTGGAGGCTGTTCTGGTAATTATTAGTTGCTTAGAGGATTTCATTACATCCTAATAACATGTCGCCTAGATAGATGAGTAAACTTTTTACTGACGCCAAAATGCAGACGAAATACAAAACAGGAAAGCTTATAAGTAGGATGGTCTTATCGCTAAAAACCTAGCAATTTTTTTTAAATTTGATGACGTAACCAGCTATTCGATCACCTGATGTTAGCCGACACGGCTGTCCATATCAGTTGCAGTGTTACTCGGAACTCTAAAGTATATAGAGTTTTGCGTGACACTGCACTGCGCAGACATCAGCACAGTCTGGTAATCAGATCACTAGGCTGTATGATCGGGTCATAAAGCGTTATTTGTCTAGTAATTTCACTAACTATAGCACCCTATAAAGCGGAACTATTAACTACCAAGCAGTTAGTAGTGCGCAACCACTACTGTGTGCGCAAAACACTCAACGCAAACTAGCTGGGTATGACTTTCGGCTAGGGTGTATTTACCAGTTCACCATTAACCCTGTAACAATCGATCTTTAACTCATCGCTTGTTAGTTTTTTGTCTGTTGTTTTGGTTAGCTCGCCGACAGAGACGGCCAGTGACATCGGATTGACATTGACAGCTGGCTGGAGGGAGCTATTCTCCATTTCGCCGTGAGGTAGTCGGATGCAGTCTGTCGCGTGAGATGGAGTACCCAAGTCATTTTTTTTGTTAGTCTGTGTTTCAGACGGCTTTACCGATAAAGTCAATAATAGTATCCTCTATTTGGTCTGTGATGTGAAAGTAGCAATAGTCTATGGTTAGCAGTCATTTTTTCGGTTCTTAATTTTGCGACGGGGGTCTACGTTTTGATTTCGTCGAGGCGCCGTGAGAGGCCTATATAAAGCCCGCCGCTCGGTTCTCGGGCCTTTTTCTATTCGGAGAATCCGGCGCAAGCGCCGACGTGCCTGCGGTGCTGCCGTGCCGCCCCGTGCCCACAAATTTGGGAGCACAGGTAAGCAGAGCATCGAAAGTGTTTTCGATGGCGGCGAGCAAACTCGGAGGCCTCCGTTCCGCAACTAAATTGTCTATTTCTTTACAGATTTTTACCGACGGCTTTAGCCGCGTGTTTTCGCTGCTTTTGGCTGCATTTGTGGCCGCTATTTGCGGAGGTTGCTGGTTGCAGCTTCGCTGCCCTAAGGTGTGCCACGGTAGCACCGCGCCAGGAGTATAACAACCCCTAAGAAGGTATTTCTAGTGTTTTCTTTTAATGTTTGACTCGTTAGGTTAGGACGGTAAATTCGTGTAATTCGACTGCCTGACTTTTATTTCTGTTAGGATAATTACGTGGCCATCTTTCCGGTTAACCATGTGGCATGCCACAGGTCCAAGGGCCACCGGACTGCTTCGTGCCTGTGAAATAAAACACCGTGCTAATCCTAACCAATTTCTTCATTGCACTGCGCCATTTTATATGCGTTAATTTTCTTGTTTTGCCTGTGCACCATGACATACATTAAATTTATTGGAGCCTCATGCTTTGTGTGGTGACCATGCGGCCCAGGGCCCCGTGGACGGTCCGCGCCTAGCGACCAAATATTTTTAATTTGTCATCCACATGTTTTTTTTGTAAATCTTATGCAACTGCACCCATATTTCTTTCTCTTGTGTTATGCCTGTGCCGTGGAATGCTTCCCCGGAAGCGATTATCATGCCTAAATGCTATATTTCCATATTTCCGGGGAACCATCCATTTTTTATAGCATCTTAATCTGTTCGCATCCCCGTCTGGGGTAGGGCTAGCTGTATTTTATTGATGTTTTGAATTTATTTTTGGGGTAAGGTCCTTCCGACCACCTATATTTTGTGAATTTATTGTAATGCGGATCGTTTCCCGCATTTCAGGGGTTCATTGTTAGCACCGGAACGGCCCCCTGTGCGTTCTGGGCCCGTTCCTCCAGCTGCTAGCGATACCAGGTGGCAAGTTGCCCCCAAGGTATCCCGTGTGAGACGCGTACCCCTCTTGGTGCGCGTACTCCCGTGTTCTCTTCCCTCCGGCTCCGAGGACACCATCCGAGGATCAGAACACAAGTAACTCTTTTTCCCTAGCCCGTCTGGCTAGGGTGGCGCCCTTTTTTTTTACTTTTGAAATTACAAGGAATCCGTACGGTGAGGCTCACTGACCCACCCCTTGATGTTAACCGCTGAGCTGGTCCTTTTTTTGTAACGCTGGTATCCGTTGTGGCTAAAGCTAGGTAGGGTGTATAGCTTAAGACTTAGAATTAACAACTTATTTAGAGAGGGACCTGCGATGTACTACCACCTAAGCTAGGAAATAAACTATTTTCGTCAAGTTCCGACTTCTTAATTTCTCGCCCCTATACCCCCCTAGGCTAGCTACCGTACCACGTGACAACCCCTCGGTCATTTAAAGACTGGTTATAATGTCACTACGAAAAACAGGTAGCTCTTTACATTCAACATATTTGTGTAAGTTTTATTTATCAATTTTGTTCGGAACCCATAGTCAATGTGTTGTAGTCACTCCTACCTGGTTTTATTAGGTATCTACTTATTTATCCTATCTGCAGCTTGTCTTAAGAAGTGTTTTAAATGGATTCCTATGTATTATTATTGATAGTAGCTTCTTGACTTTTCAGTAGTATTTTGTTGCACAACTATTTTTAATGCAAAGTTCATTTATACTCGTATCATGAAATTGCATTTCACACTAAATTATCACCCAAATTACAAAAGAAATTGCCACACTCGCGACAAATAAATTCTCACCTTAACTTACCTCTTTTTACAATGAAAATAACGGTAGTTTAGCGCTGCAGTGTAAAATATATCTGTAACAAAGTCTCCGAGTGCGAGATTACACACAATAAAATAAACCTGCGACGGTGCTGTGGGAAAAACGGAGATGTTTTTATTCTGTGGCGAGGACGTTATATGGCCACGAATATAAATAAAATATTCGTCTTCATGTGTGAAAGTATTAAAGTATTTTGATATTTTTAACTAATAGGTAATGTTTTAATTTTCCCGTGTAAAGAAATATCCAGGGAATGGTTAGCGCTTTTCCTCGGTCAGCATTATAATCTATGCGATCACCTAAATGCTGACCAAGTGTGGTGATTATGGCAACCCTTGCCCCTCTTATGGGGCTTACCCGCTCTTCTGGTTAATGATGATGATAAATTCCGACCTAATGGTGAATGCAGGAAAGCAGTTTTTACCTTGGCTTTATCCTACACAGATCCTTAAAAAAACGTACTATAAAAAATGACAATTATCAATATCGATATTATATTGATATCAAGTAGTGTTGATTAGCTGTAATCATTGTTCCAGAAATCAAGACGGCTAAATTTTCTAGACGAATTGATAGTTTTGAATCCGGTCCGGTAAGTCAATCCATGCAAGCCTAAAGAAGGAATTTAATGTAAGTTTGACATTGGCTAAACATGTTAATCGCATTGAGTCAAACAAAAAACCCCAAAAAACTCAAAACCTCCCACTTAACATGGACACCTACTACGATTCTTGGTATTAACAAAATTTGAACGTAATGTATCGTAATACTAAGGAGAAAGAGTTCACTTTTGGTTTTACTCTATCTGATTCGCTCCTATAAGAAATGTGTTTCGTTGTATAGACGGAATCTTTCAAAAATGAACTCTGTAACCTAGATATAAGATACAAATATGACGTTTCTAGGTGATTCCCAAAGTTTTGGATGAAAATAGCGTCCAGATTGTAAAATAAAATCTTGCACATATTCGACCACGCAAGTGAACCCGAGCACCGTATGCCATTTACAACTATAATCCAATCTGCGTCCCGTTTACAACTGAACTGCTACACAACTGTAACCTAAGAATGTTTAGTAATAGTCACCAGAGCAGACGAGTAGGTAATGAAACAAGCGAGAGAACACAATAAAATAAACTTGGGAAAGTTGGAAGGCTACTAAGATTTTACTCACTTTGTAACTTCGAGCAATTGCTCGAAGCTTTGTAAGGATGAGGTGTTCGAGAATTCACTCTAGAGAAAGTAAAACTTCTTCTTGAACACTATTGTCACATAGTATAAAGTCTCGTTTCGCCTACATCTCATATTATGTTGTTATATTTGTTGATAGGTCGAAGGTCTGAATTAAGGACAAGGTACTTACGTAAATTATGCTTAAGTTTTTTTAACCGGCTAAGTACCTTTTCTCTTTCAACAATACTACAATGATATAATACATACAAAATTGATACAGTGCTAATCTGTGACATTAGTCATTATTTTCACCAAAATCTCTCCTTGTTCTTCTTTCCTTCTCCAATCTCAGCGGTAGCCCCCCTAATATCACACAGCACAATGGACAGCGAGATATCTGCGAAATGCTTGGGAATGGCTGTTTTTTGTTACAATTCGCAAGTAAAGTACATATTTCGTTATGTCGAGTTGGAGATTGAAGCGGGTCTTGTTCACAGGGGATGTGGTTTGTATACTACAGTTCAGTTTGCTAAATCCTGACAATATCAAGTTAAGGCAACTTATAATTTAGCGACTTTTAAATATCTTCATTATATACAATATTTTGAGACTATCTACTAGCTATCTATTAGCTACTATACTTTTTACTCATTTGACCACTGTGGGGGTGACGTATTCCTTCTGGTGTCTATTGTCAGGCGTGTTCCTATCTATGGTGCGGGGGACTCCAACCTACAGCTGTAGGTTGTGGGTTCGATTTCCAACAAAAGGCAGGGATACTACCAACTGAGCTATCGGGCCAGTCTCCAAATCAAACCATTCAAGCTAACAAATCAAGTATCAAGTTCCGCGCATACTTGAAAAATCATTGATGCAGGACCGAGCGGGAGTTGAATCTGAAAAGTCGCAAAGGCTACTATCGAGCCTCGTTTTTTGACACAGCCCCATGTCATGACAGTAATTCTGTAAGACCAGCCAAAGTTCAACAAGACTTTAACGTTCCAACTTAAAACTTGAAAAACGTAATTCACGTTTATACTCTGTTTCCAAGTGGATAAGGGCTAGTACATACGGAACACTGACGTGGATACAGATTTTTTTTATTACTGCAATCATATACCCTAACTAGGATTCCCTGTGTCCAGGGACCCAGAAACTACGAGGACCATGATCCCACTACACCCAGACTTAGTATAGTATTTGCAATTTTTTTTTTCTGTGCACAAATACTTGTTCTGCCGCAGGAATCGAACCCGCCGCCTCCAGGCTATGAGCCAACCTGCTCAACCACACCACAGAGGCTGATAATTTTTGATCAGTTATTGTTAGCTTCTCCTCGTAGGTATGTATGTGAATGGCCAAGTCGTTGCTGCAAAATACGTACCACGTACGTACGTGCCAGTAAACCACCGTCCTACTGGTAATGGGCCACCAGACCATTACCAGTGGTGTACTGGTTGTGGACTGGACTTTGTATTTAGGTCATCACAGCTAGTATACAGTTCAAATGTTTTTGAAGTGAACTTCTTTAGGCGCGTTGAACACTTTTTGGTTGACCAAAATCAAGGAAGTCGCGTCATCGTCGCCGAACGCTTCCATGAGCTATATGTATACTGGTGTATATGTGTGTACTTTTTGGGTGAACCACACCGCACCGCACGCTTCCCATGAGCATGTCACAAGTTACTTAGTTTTCACTTCTATCGGCAGTCCCCAAAGACTGCCCAGGACATTTTTTTATTAGGTATTGTCATCATCATCTGAAGATATGGGCATCAGCCTACACTAGTCTACTGCTAGACACAGGCCTCTCCCAAGGCACTCTCTCAAGGTCTTCAGCCATACTCTTCTATTTCCTGCCAGCTACCTTAATTATGTCATCGCTTGATCTTGACGCAGGGCGTCTTACACTTCTCGGGGGCGAGTTGGCTGGACTGCAGTCGCGACCCCTTCTCGCCCCTGTAAAGCGGAGGAGGGCTCACGGGGAGGTTTTAGTGAGTTCGAGTCCTTTCCCCCCCTCAAAAAAAAAGGGCGTCCTACACTTCGTCTGCCGATTCGCGGTCTATAGTAGATATTGTAGTAGTAGTACTTAATAGTAGGTGTTATGGTACTGTAGTAATTAGTTAAAAGAATAAAGGAACTTTCGAGATAAATGTTCAAGGTAAAGAGTTATGCAGTGTTTATTATTACGAGGGTAAAATTATAAGAAAACTTTATCTACAAGTACTTTACAACAAAGTTACATTGAATGCATCTTACGCACCTGTGTGTCAGACTTTACAAGCTCGTGTAAAGTTCAAAGCGTCGCGAATTCCCGCAGTAAAGTTCCTTGTAAATATGTGCTGAGGCAGAATGGGTGCCAATTTCTGCTACTTCCCCCAGCCGTGGGTAATGAATGCGCTAGCTGCCTTGATATTTGTTGTGGAGTGTGTTGTAGAAGTGTCGGTGTCAAATTGTTTTAGAAATGAAGGAAAACTATACTTAGAAAATGCAAATTAATTCTTATTATTTTAAAGCTCGATTTGCAAATGAAAGCTTTTTTAATTAATGTACTTTGTATTATTACGACGCAAACGACCCTGCCATTAAGTTTTACGTAAGAATTTGTATATCTGGCTGTGGCATTGTAGCAACAACATGACTTTGATTATTTTTTGTTTCAACTGTATTTTTATCAAGAATGCTTAGCTATCGAGACCTTTATAATGTCGCGGGCTTTCTAAATTTTTATTTTTAAGTTTAGAGGATTTCAACCGACCCCAAAAAAGGGGAGGTTCTCAATTCGTTTTTTTGAATGTTTGATACCTCGGAACTTCCGACTGGGTGAACCGATTTTGATAATATTTTTTTATTATTTGAAAGCTTGTGCTTCTCGTGTGGTTCTGAAGTCAGTTTTTAAACTTAGCGTTTGTTATTTAAACTTAAATTCATTATTATTATGTTTTTTAACTTTCAATTCAAATATTTAAACATTTAAATTTGTACTATTTCTAAGTCAACATAATTATTTTTCGATTAATAAAGCAAGTTAATGCAAAATTATTCTTTAACCAACCACCAATTTAAAGTTTTCATCGCATTTTGAATTGAATCTTATAAAATTAACTAAATTATAGAGTTTCCCAAAGTTAATTATTAAAGTGGATTCTATTCAGAACAGTGGATGTTTGGAGCCTATATTAGGCTGCGGCGCCTTTATTTCCATATCTGGAATAGTTTAGAAACTTGAATAGTGCTTTAATGAGAGGTTGAGTCGTGGAGTCGTTGGCGACTGCTGGGGCATTGTACTTTTGAATGTACCTTGAGCTTTATTTGGTAACGTTTTCTTTAAGAGACTTCTATAGAACTAAAAACAGCTTGTGGTTTCTTTATACAATTTTAATACCACTGTTAAAATCCACTGGCCTGATAGCTCAGGTAGTGGTATCTCTGCCTTCTGAACTCCGGGTTGTGGGTTCAATTCCCGCCCAGAACTAAGATTTGTGTCATGAACACAGGGTGTTTGTTCTGTTTATGAGTTAACACTACAATATAACAATAGTTATTATTAGTATTCTATGTGTGTTTTTACAAACAAAAGGTATCTATATATTCTATCAGTTATCTGTTTCCGTGGTACAAGCTTTGGTTAAATTGAGAATAGACGGCGCGGCGTTGTGTGAAATGTCCAGAAATATTTATTGAGTAAAACTTTTTTACGCACGCTTGACTTGGTGAGTAAGCAAGCTGGCGAGGCGAACAGAAGTTGAAGGTTGTTGGTTCAAGTAGATCTTCATTGTCAACTTAACAAAGTTTTAAAAAATCGTGTTATTTATGTTAGGAACCTATGTATGGTAAAATGGCAATTTAATATTGTCAAGATGGCGACATTAACATTAAACATAGCAAAAAGTTATACCGGCCGATAGATGGAGCTATAATAAATAAGCATTACATCAGTCGTGTGGTCTAAAGAACGCTCATTTTTATTATCATTTCTAAGTTAAATTTACACCGTAAAAGGGAGACCTTTTGATTTGTACATTGTCGGTCATTCCTATAAGATAATGATATTCTTTGACGAATTCATAACCTTTAATGTGACATAGTATATAAAAAATATAATTTAAAACAGTGAGTATAATTATTTTATGAAACAAATGGATTTCAATTGAATACCATCGCATTGCTTGGTATAAACTTCATAAATTGAGATGAACTGTACAATGCACATTTCACCACCGCATTTCTCAGTAAAATTACTTCAGTTCATTTGGAACTAAAGCCAAGAAAATGCTTCCAATTATGAATTCTCAAAGAAGTCTAATTTTAAAGGATTTTTAAACAATAGAAGTGAAGGGTGGGGTCTTAGTCCCTGCATTATTGAGTTATAAAATTTAAAGTCCTCTGAAACGCGGTCGTGGATTAATTCTCTTTCTGAAATAAATGAGAATTTCGATAAAGTAAAGCTACATACCTTCAATTCTTTGTTTAATAAATAGTTAAATAAAATGGAGATTTATGTATTATGAAAACCATGCCTGTATTGTCGTGTATTATTTTAATATTTATTTTTAAAAATTGCCCAAAACTTATATGAAAATAATTTTTAACGTTTAATTAAGTACTATGCTAACATAACTTTGTTTAAAGTTTACAGATAACTTAAGCTTTATTTAGTTGATTACGTAATTAACAATGGTGTAGATTGATAGAGGAGAAAATTGCTTTCGAATTCTGTTGTAGTACATATATGCTATATATGCTATGCTATAGATTTTTTTATTAATCTAGTTTAATTTATTGTTAAATGAAAGAAAGAAGTTTTTGAATTTTATTTATGTGACCGACGAGCTTATCATTATCATCTTGTTATCCTGTTTCCATTTTATTTCGACTCAGGACAACAGTAGTTCCTGTTCTTCCAATATCATCTGTCAGCCGTCATAATTCCATTCACCTGATTTTCATTCATATCGGTCTATACACAATTCCTCCACCGTTTGATGATTTTTAAAGTAAAACTTCTTTACACACGCTTGACTTGGGGAGTAAGATGGTGAATGCGTAGCGAGACGAACAGAAGTTGATTCACGTAGATCTCCATTGCTAACATAACAAAGATGAAAATTTGTTTTATTATGTTGGTATATCTGGTTTACAATTGTCAAGATGGCGACATGAAAATTAAACAAAGCAAAAACAATGTTATACCGGCCGATAGATGGAGCTAAACAAAAGAGGTTTTAACACTTTCGTGACTTGAACTCATATTTTAAAGATAGAGAGAATTTAAATTCAGATTGAAAAAGAGAAAAAACCAATAAATCTGCAATCGCCGAGCACTTACTTGAACTTCATGCCCCTAAGATTATCGCTACTGACCAGCAATTCTACCCAAGTGTTGTCTGCGAAGATATTGAAATTAAGAAGTACAGCAATTTTAATCGGGAAGATGGTTATAGGTTATCCTCATCGTGGAATCCGTTTATAAGAAGGTGAAAATTTATAAGACCAAAATATGCGGGTAGTTGGAAACGACGCCCATTCTGCACGATGCTGACACCCGCTACTCCAGTCCCCTCGTGACCACGGCCAACGTAACTTGGTCGAAACGTCGAGGTTAGTCAAAATTGTGTTTTGATAATTCTTGTACGCGAATAGACCCGTTATATCTTTTTTTATAACGTCGACTAACATTGTGTAGTTTGTGTTTGCTGACCATACTGTAACAACAGTAGTGTTATCGCTAATCCAATATGTAATGTATCGAGAATTCACAAATAATGTACATGAGTTATAGCGGATCGTAGAATGGAGGTCCGACCGAAGGTTTGTCCGTCTGTCTATCGGGCCGCTGATTTATTGGATTCAGAGATCAGCCCAAAGATACGTAGGCGTGGTTATATATAACACCGCAGACCGGTTCGCCATTTACAGATTGAAATTTAATTAAATTGTTGTTTGAATCTCGCCTAATTACCACATTCCGAAGATTCTAGAACACAGAACAAATGAACACGTAGCTCGATGATTAAAAAATAGTGATGCACCTTAGACATTGAATACGTCCTTTATTTAAGTAAAATAAAACTTCTTTACGCACGCTTGAATTGGGGATTAAGCTGTTGAATGTGTAACGAGGCAAACGGAAGTTGAAAGTTGTTGTTTGAAGTAGATCTCCATTGTCAAATTAACAAAGTTAAACATTACGTAAAATTTTCATTATATGTTGGTATGTCCAGTAAAATGACAATTTACCATTGTTAAAATGGCGACATTAACATTAAACAAAGAAAACACAAAGTTATACAACCGATAGATGGAGCTAAACTAAAGAAGTTTTACTTTAGTCGTGTGGTCTAAAGCATACTCTTTTATAATTTCTCAAATCGATTATCCTCTACACCCAAACTATCAAACATTTATTATTTCCGAAAAAGCACCAAATCAAATATGGATTCGTGCTCTTATAGGAATATCCCTTGGTGGGATAGTTCACAAACCTTCATGGATTTGTGGGGTCATGATGCAGAAGTCTTCATAAAATAATATTCGTGCACCATTTCGCTGATTTAATTCAAGCAGTCCGTCCATAGACTGCGGTGAAATAAAGAATTTCTGCCAACGATTGTTTCTTATAGCTTTTAATTCACAAAATAGTAAAATACCCAAAATTAGAATTATGTATTTAAGTTATAAGATATATTAATTAATTAAAATGACAGCCTCTGTGATTTCCCGCGACAGGATAAGTATTTTGTGCTTTTTTTACTTGCACAAGCACAGAAAACAAAAGCGCAAATACTTGTTCTATGTCTGGGTGTTGTGGGAGCATGGTCCTCGTAGTTCCTGGGTCCCTAGACACAGAGAATCCTAGTTTGGGTCCAGGATCTATGTATGTGATCGTTGGGCGTTATTATTGTTATGTTATTATTAATTGATAGTCATTTTACCACACCGTGTTGCTAGTGCCGCCCCAGGTTTTATTGTACCAACTTAGCTTTAGTTTAATAAGACCTAACAAACTGTATAATGAATGCAATAAATAAATGAATGAATAAGTAAATTAATGAAAAATCCTAGAAAATCTTTTTCTAGCCATTTAAAATAGGACATCTTTACTTTGGACATCTTTTCCAACATTCAGTCCCCGCGTCCACAAATCATTGCCGTAACGGTAGGGGGTAATCTTCGAACGGCATTATTTTACTGGAAGGACCTTAATGTCCACCGGTTCATGGTCTATAAAGTATTCTAACCTATATCCTTATACACAGAGTTTGCGCTTGCTACAGATTTTGCTAATAATTGTCATTGTTGTACTTAAAGGTTTTGTGAGAAATGCGGATTAATGTAGTAATATAAATGATTTTTTATCTTAAAGAACGACATATCGAGCTGTCATCATTAATTTATCATCTAGATCATTCGCCTGATGATAAGCGACACAGCTGCTCATATCAGTGGCAGTGTCACTTGGAACTCTAGTTTCGCGTGAGACTGCACTGCGCACGTCATCTTGAGACATCACACAGTCTAGCAACAAGATATTTTATCCAGCTCATTGCCATTTAAACTTTCTAATTTGAAAAGCTATATCGATGATTTTATTTCTCAACAAAGAGAGAGAGAGAAAGAGAGAAAGGGAGACTAAATTACTTACTAGGCAAAGTATGCCTAGATTGTGATTCACGAGTACTACGCGAAAGAAGTGACAGGCAAAAGCTAGTAGTATAATTATAATGTCTTAATTAGTAGTAGGTATATAATTTACGCGAATCGCTAATTGGATAAAGCAAACAATAGCATGGAAACCAGTGACCCAATAACTCAGCCAAGAGCAAAATGTTAATTTTAATTAGGTATTGTATCTCAAGTCAAGCTTAAAATTGCAACAAAATACAAGTTCCAAGTTTCTCTTCTACGATAATTATCTTTCTAGAGAAGTGGAAAAACTTGTGTTTTAATTTCAGAGCTTCGTAGCTTTGGGTTAACATTTCTGTATGATGTAAATCAGTAGCTTAGCTACATTTGAAGTTTTTGACTTAGAAACTTCATTCGTGTCGTAAAGTGTATGTGACAGAGTTCAATTTTGAAAGGTCTCTCCATGCAACGTAGCACATTACTTTTTGACGTATAGCTTCACTCGCCGCATTTTACTTGCAACATTCTTGGATAATATTTATCTTTCTACTTTTTTTGATTTAAAAACCAATATACTTAACCAATTTTGACTGGCCCGATAGCTCAGTTGGTAGTAACCTTGCCTTCTGAACTGCATTTTGTTGGTTCGATTCAAATTTTGTGTGATGAGCATCGATGTTTGTCCTGTGTCTGGGTGTTATATTGTATTCTATGTATGTATTTACAAACAAAAAGTATCTAAGGTCCGTATTACCGAACGATGCTCAGTCATCGATCGGTGCTCAAGCAGAGATTTCATTCATTCATAATTGATCACTTTATGAAAGAAATCTCAGCTTGAGTACCAATCGATGACTGAGCATCGTTCTGTAATACGGACCTAAGTATTGTATCAGTTATCTGGTTCCCATAGTACAAACTTTGCATAGTTTGGGGCTAGATGGCGCTGTGTGAAATGTCGACACGTATATATTATTATTTATTAAATTTTGATGAAATTTTTATGAAACTAATCTGTCATCAAATCGTAATTCAAAAGACGTCTGCTGCTGAACATAGGCCTCCTCCATCAAACACTAGTCTGGATGCTTATCATAGGGGAGATTTGCCACAATCACCATGCTTGCTAGGCGGCAGAAGGTTTTAATATATCGAAGTAAATGCTGCTGCCCATTCCCTGGATGTTTCCTTAGCCGGGTCTGATGGCACAAACGGGAAGAGATGGGGTGGTCTTATACGCAAGCTAGGACCACGCGGCCTATAAATATGGAAATTATGTCGTTTAAAAATAAGTTTTATAATGTATCTCAGAACATTTATAAACCGACTTGGAATATCATTTTAGGAAAGAAAAAAAAATACATTTATAACATTATATAAGATCAACATGTATGAAACCCTTTTATGTCAATAAATGATTATTTGAATATGAATTTACTTTCTTTCTTTCATAAAATAATATTCCAAGTTGGTTTACAAATATTCTGAGATACAAAACTTAGTTATTTTTAAGAAAGAAAGAAAAGTATAAATGTCTTTTCTTAAACTTAATCTCAAATATTCTTCAAATATTCTTCTTAAATAATCTGAGATATATAACAAAACAGTTAAATTTACAGTTAAATCGTTTTTTATTAAGAATAAAAAGGTGCATACGATAGAAGATATTAAAAAAATGGTACTCTTTACTACTGTCAAAATAAACTATACTTAGTAAACACAGCTTCTGTTCAGCATTCCAGTTAGTTTTGTGTACAATGGACAATGCTCGGAATTTATTAAACGTAGAGATTATCCGACAAGAAAGTGGGACGCTCAGTTAAATATTGGGACTTCTTTATAGGGATCTTGGAAAATCTACTCTAGAAATGGGACCGTTATTTTACGTTATTTTTCGATGAACGTTATTCTTTAAAGATGGATTGGTTTATAGTAAGAACCCAAACGGGACATTGATAATGCTGATCAATACAATACAATACAAAACGCTTTAATGACACCAAAAATAAACATGCAGAAAAGAGAATAAAAACATAACATAATAAACATAATAGGTAACATAATAAGTACAATGGATGGTCTTATTGCTAAGAGCGATACAGACAACCTTATCAATATGGATTAAAAAGAAACTGTTAATCTCTATAGCTTTTATACATCTTTTAATACTCATATCATTTGTTGCGTGTCACGAACCAATGATCATTGCTCCCGCACGTCATTCAATCTTATCCTGAAAAGTCTGAACCTTTCAGACCCACTGACCTCTTGCAAAGAATAATGGGCAGTGCTTAGCTAGGAATCTGCAGTTGACCAGTTTTGTTCGTCTACTTAATGACTCGCAACTAGTCGTAGCCGGATCTAACTGGCTGTAACCAGTTTTAACTGGTTGTAACTACACACTTGTGTAAAGTGGCGGGCACTTTGGCGACTCTATTATTAAACTTGTTTCAGTCGGACATTGTCTGTTTTATTGTGGTTTTATTTTGTTACAACAGCAACATTGCTCTAAGTTTAGCAGTAGTTAACTCTATTTTCTCTTAAATTGTAGATACTTTGCACCACAAATGCAGGAAACTAATAAGATTTATTTGGTCATAATGAACTTGGAAATAATTAACGGATACTTAAATACCACAACATAAATTTAAAGGCAACCTTTTCAAATGTATCTTCTTACATAATTGTAACATAAAAAAATTCACCAACATAACGCAAAAAGGAAAAAACAAAACAAAGTACGACCTGCGAATTCAAATATAGACTTTACTGCTTTGTGATTTAGTTTCAAGTCATGTGCAAGTTATTTATTTCTTTTTATATAGTTATTCGCAGTTTAATCCATTAGTAAACGGATATTTCCTGCGAGAAGCTCGCTAGGGTGTAATTATGTAACTTCCTGAAGTGTTACTTCAGAAGCTATTAGAGAGTTACGTAGTATGGATGTTTGCGAAACTATTAGGGGTTAATGTTGCAAGCCGCTGGTGTTTCCGTGGTTTTTGGTGGTGAATAGTATAAGGTACGGGATAAGAAATAAAGTATTAAAGAAAAGTATATGCCATTCGAAGCGTTATTTAAGGAAGGTTAGAATATAATTTTATACATTAAGGGTCACGATTTTTTAATCACATTTCTCTTGATATTAAGTGACAACGTGGTCGACGCTGTAGCACGCTCGTCTCTAAGAAACCTGTTCACTCTCCTTTGGAAAACTTCTAGAATATAGCTTTTCGGAAACGGACTCACTGACGTGTTTATCGATTTTTGTTACTAGAAATGAGATGATTTTTTTAACAATATCTCGCTCAATTCTTTCTTGGTTTTTAACACCTTGATTTGCTCCTACGTGTAATTGTCCTAGACTTGTGGTCTTGACTACAGAGTTCGTTATCAGACAAATATTCCAACTAAATGTAACCTTTCCTATCATAAGCTTCCCAATCTGTCGGCAAATATTTTTCGATTAAAAATGCCGAAAGTATTTATTATCATAGGTATCAGTTTGCATTTGGCATATTTACCTTAAATTAAAACTGTATTTATTCACCAACAACTTCCACCGTAAACAATAAAAACAGGTTAATCGCCGCTCTCGCATCCGATGGGAATTCCCGCCAAATTCATCATTGGCCCGCAAAATGGCGCCAATAAATAAAACATGGCCGACGACCATAGACAATGACAGATAGCTTTACAACCTCTCTGGGAGAACTGGTACTTGGATGATTTATTTATTGATTTCGGTGTAGTTCAATGAAGTTATTTGATGGAAAATCAGAAGGAGCTTGGCGTCTCTATATGAGAGATAGTAATGGGTAACAAATTACAAGAACCATTCGTTGTGACATGTATGCCTAGTGCTATCTACCTATTAGGTATACTAATCATGGCTCAATTTGGCTCACTCCGAATGTCAGCAATAAGTTTTCTCTCTCGTTTTAACTCTTCTCTTGGAAAAAAGTTCCACTCCCTAGCCGTTCGCATTATGAAGGTGGAATCATAACCATTGGTACAGATAAGAGGGATGGCAACTATGTATGGGTGACAAGATGCAGTCCATCTGTTCATCCGATGGTACAATAAGGATGGAATAATCATGCAATTCCGCTGCACACTCATCGAAAAACGTGACCAAATGTACCTAGCTGCACGTTATGGTTATGATTCTATAATCAATAAGAAAACCAGAGCTATTTAGCTAACAATTATTTAATAATGTTTCTTATAGAAAAGAACAATATAAGCCAACGACCAATAACAAAGCCCTTCCAAATGTAACATAGCCACAAAAGCGTCACCGCGCACGATTAGCCACAGAGGGGCAATTGGCAGGTTTTTAATTAATATCACCCGACAATGGATGCGCGATGGATCCCGCCGTGACACCTTGATTGATGGAGCCACGTGGGGCGCGGCAGACGTTGTTCTGCTTGTTGAACCGACTTTTGGTGGGTAGTCGACAAAGCATTTAGGAGATTCTAAGACGCAATCGAAGCACAGAATGATTGTTTTAATTTAGTACCGTTATTCAAGGAAAATTTTCAACAGTGTAGTCGTCAATTTATTGATGATATGCTTACAAAATTCAAAGCAATTCAAAGCAATATTCAAGAAATAAAATTTAATACTCTTTGATCCTCTCGCTCCAGCACGCCGTGTAATCTGTGTCGATTGTCATATTGTTTTACAATCATGCTACTTAGATGTTATACGCGAAATGTAGAGATAACCGCTGTTTTTTTTTTAAAAAGGGGACTTTGTGATTGCACAATTATATTTTAACTGTAATTAGAACAATTTTGCTTTTTTTGAGTTTGAAATTAAACAATTTGCCAATTTATAAATGACATTTTTACGTGGCCAGTTATCCTGCCGCCGAGCAGTAGTGTGCAAGCACAACTATGATTCAGTTTGAAGGCCATCGTAGCTAATGAAATTACTGGGTAAATGTGACTTTATGACCTGATCTCACAGACTTAAAGTCAGCAGTAATCTTATTGCTAGACTGTGCTGATGTCTCAGGATAATGTGCGCAGTGTCACACGGAACTTATATTTTAGAGTTCCGAGTCGCACTGCAACTGTGGTACGTGACGCTTAACATCAGGCGATCGACTAGCTCATCATGTCAATTATTAACATGAAAAATAAACTTTTCATGCTGCAGTCATGCGGAAAAACTTCCACAGGAAGATCATTTAATAACTGACAGGTTTGTGGAAGAAGTTTATGCATAAATTGCATCGTATAAGATTTCTAGCTGGTTAGCTTGAAAAAGTTTAAAAGTAAATATTCTAACAATGTTCAACTTTTAGTGAAGACATGAGAAAGCTGAGGGTCCAACCAAAACATATAGAAACAAACCCTTACTCATCCAAGTTACATACAAAAAGCGTATGTTGAAGTAGTACAGGTTCCAGTAGATACCGTTCCTAGAATCCCCAGTAATGAATCTGTGGAGTGCCTCACTCCAAGCACATCACTCCGCGAGGCATTATAACAAACACACGGAGATACATCAACATAAATGACTTTGCAAGCCTCAAAGTTTCTGCCATTGAATTACGGGCCACAGTGAGGGACAACAGAAGGTCAACTTCGCAGGCGTGGTATGTGTATTAAATTTATATTTCCTTTTACAAAAAGGGTTTTAAGCGACTTCAATCACAATGAGAACATCATCAATGTAGTCGAAAAAAAACGTATTAATAAGAATAACTCAAAAACGACTTGTCAGATCTCAATCAAATTTAAATGGAATATAATGAACTACACGGGAAGCACAAGCTTTCAAATAAAAATATAATCATCAAAATTGGTTCACCCAGTCACCAAGTCATTGGTTCAACAGTCAAATTGAGCACCTCCTTTTTTGAAGTCGTTTAAAAAGGCACTTTTACTGAGCGGACCATTAAATATTGCGCTCGATTTAAAAATCTAAAGAACTGTCTGCATAGCTTTTGTAAAAATATTGCAGGTACTTCGCAGTACAGGTAGTTTCTTATTTAGTAATTTGGTATATATCACACAATGAGGATTGTATTTGGTCTTAATAATCTTCATATTTCAACATAAAATGGAAATAATAAATAATAATAATAATAACACCCACCGACCACATACATAGATCCTGGACCCTAACTAGGATTCCCTGTGTCTAGGGACCCAGGAACTACGAGGACCATAGTCCCACAACATCTACACAAACACACAGCACAAAGTATTTGGGCTTTTTTTCTGTGCACAAATACTTGTCCTGCCTCGTGAATCGAATCCGCCGCCTCCGGGTTATGAGCCGACCTGCTTAACCACCACACAGGCTGTAAATTACTCCAGTCTACTGAAGAAAAAGTTCTTAAGTAGGTATTATCATTATTATACATTTGCTGAATACATAATAGTAGTTTTTACCGCACGTCACAGTGCTCGGTACGAGCGCGTCAAATATGATGATCAAAATTAACCTACTGCAAATTCTGCACTGCGATCAAACTTCCAAATTGGTACATGAGACAACGCATTAAACCGCGCACAGTGCACATTAATCTTCGTCACCCACACTAATTAGTTCCTAATTCATAAACGCACGCGGGTGACGCGCCCTAACGGACGTAACTGGTTTTAGTTGGATCTATCCCTGGTCTCATGAATGATACATTACTTGATTTTCCAATTAATAGGATAGGTAAGTTGGATAGGAGCGATTATGGGTGCATTAATTGTTTGTTTTTGTTCATCGTCTAATCGTATTTGGCCTGATAGCTCAGTTGGTAGTAACCCGCTGCCTTCTGAACTGTAGGTTGTGGGTTCGATTCCCACCCAGGACAAACATTACGTTAACCATTAATAATTATTTTGATAACCACTATCGATAAATTACTTTAACCACTAGGTATCGATTTTAACCACTATCGATAAATTATTGTAAACACTACCGATAAATCACGGCTCGTTGTAAATGATTAAGTGCGTATAAAATTGTAAGACCATCTTGTAAATAGTTCATCAAATGACTGTGCACAACTATTTTAATATGGTGGTAACTTGTAATACATTTATGTCGCATATATTTAAATCATGTGGTAAATTATATTTAAACGAATGATGAGTTTAGATGCAAGCCACTCATTTTTATATTTAACTAAAACGAGATTAGAATTTAAAAGTTCTAGATTGAAGCATACGTAAACAAAGTAATAATGGCGGTTAACAGATGGCGCCAGTGGAGTACTGCTTCGCTCTAGAAGGCGATAAGTCCCTATGTTTAAAATCAGTCAGTGTTGACCTAACCACCAAGCGATAAACATGTATCCTTGGTCTGTAGTGATAAAGAGTGTTTAATATTAAGTTGTGAATATACAAGTGATTTAAACGTTCAGTTTGTTTTCTTGGTCCGCAAGGGCTAACAAAATTGACATGGGTGCTCCCACGTTTTACACAATTATTTTTATTCTGTTACTCATTTATTTAGACAAGAGCTAAAGAAATAGTTAATTACCATTAAGTCCCAACAAACCTCTTTAATTACCTTTCTGCTAACGTCTACATTCGGAACTTAGTCACGTAAAAAATGAATTCAAATTACAAGTTTTAAAGAGTCAATTTAGGGAGAGCGAGCGCCCGCTTTTAATTAAGAGAACAAATGCTCCCGAGAAACGGAAAAAATGGTGGGGAAAGGGAATAAGTCGAGGAAGGAATGGCGTATTGAGGGAATTGTTGATGAGGATTGGTCATAATGTGCAGCGCTTTGAACGCAATCTTGATTTATCCGTAAATCGCTGTGGCTGCAGTCTTTGTTCGAACTTCTATTGCGATTTATAAAGTTTTTATTTATTTTTCAGTATTTTAAATTTTTTCTAGATTTAAATAAGTCTATATTGCCTGATGCATCTTGCCATACTTACCAATATTCTAATATTTTATTTTTATTCAATTTTGTATCATATTTTTATTGTCATTTTTATCGTTTATCATAATTATTATGACAGAGTATTTCCTACGAATAAGAGTTCTACAGTGTTTACATACAAGAAATACATTGTCATTGTAACTCATTTAAAAAAATGTGTTTGTATTTTTGACTTGTACATTTTTTACACATGATTTGATTATGATTATTATGCAAAATCTTAAAAAAAAGCACTGAAGCTTGAGTTGATCTAATTTGATTTGTTCGAGGCCCATTTTTTTCGTATTATTTCGATTAGGAAAAGTGAACATATCAGATAATTATTCTGATCTTGAACAATCCATATAATAGAGGTTAAGTACCTGACTGGCCTTGAACCGGGCAAGCCGATAGCTCAGTTGGTAGTAACCCTGCCTGTAGGTTGTAGGTTCGATTCCCACCCAGGACAAACATTTGTGTGATGAACATCGATGTTTGTTCTGTGTCTGGGTATTATATTGTATTTGACGGCGGCTACGTCCAGTTATAAACTCTATGCACAGCGATCGAGCACCGTAATTTACCCTGTGGTGGCATTAAATTTATTACAGTGGCAGCACCGGCAACTGTCATGGCGCCCCTACCTGTCTGGCTATATAAAGGGATCGCTCGGTGTACTGCGGATCATTCTTGTTCCAGACACGGCGCGGTGCGGACATGCTCAAGGCCTATAGTTATATAGGTTGCAACCTACCTACGCAGAACCCGTTTCTGCCGACATATTTCTATGTATGTATTTACAAACAAAAAGTATCTAAATATTGTATCTTAAAGTCTTAAAGTTATAATTTCACTGAAATTTGTTTTACTAGAGTGAGTGTTGGCCAGCTGTAGCCGGTGCAACTTTCAATCCGACACTCCCTGGTTCGAATACCGATTCTCCTTACGCCAATGAAATTTCAAGTGCTAAATTTGCATTCGCTGTTACAACATTGAAAAAAACTCCTTTCTGAAGTAATTTCATTGTTATTCTTTCAATGAGTTCATCTCTATAGAACCCATTCTGTTTTTTGAAATATTTTAATAAATAGTATCAGAAAACATACTTAAAATTCTTTGTATTATACACTAGGACCATGGTCCCTGTATCTCGTAGTCATTCATTGTATCCACTCTTCACGTTTGAAAATAATCTCTTACTACTTCCGTTTATCGAAAGCATCACCGACAAAGGTTTAGAAAATAAAGGCTAATCCACACGTATACATACATACCGAATATTTGTAACATTAGCCGCTACATCCAACGGATTCCGTTTGTACATAATTATTCAACTTTTCGGTCCTACTCGACTTGTTTGGGGTCGTAGAACTTTGTGTTGTGTAGCTTGTTTGTAGCTCGTTACCTGAGACCAAAAGACTGTAGACGATACGCTTAGTACCCAATACATATTAAACCTTATGAAGCGATACGGCTCTGGCAAAATGATTTCAAATTGCGACCCTTATCGTGGATGAAAATACTTCAAATTTTTGGATTTAAGCTCATTAAAAAGCTTACTAAGGTAGACACTGAGCTTTTGGTGTTTAAAAGCATCGTGATAGAACCTAAGCCTGTGGGCTTTTCATAGTTCTCGACAATATAGCCATCACTCTCAAGTAAGGAAAATATTTTTTAACCAGCTTTATTTATATCAGTCAGTTATCGAATCGAAAATGTAGAAGTTTGTACTTTAGAGCAGTGGCCAAAAATAGCCAACTAAAGGATTATTTAGTAACAAGCTTAAACTTATGCTTTTGACCAATCTTTTAGAATATTAACAAAAGCCAATGGCTTACTAAGTACAGTAATGACCTTGTCTGTGATGTGATCCTTGTGATGTCTGTACTAAAGACAGCCCTTAAGTTCGCGCTTATTCCAAATGCATTGCAATAGGTATGTCATAAGTACGAACTTAGGAGCTGTCAAACTTTAGTAAAGACGCACATAAGTATTACATTAGTTAATATTGTGTAGAAAGCTACATAGCTCTGTACGTCTGTGTGTTATGGGCGGCCATGACGCTTAACGACAGTCGGACAACTAGCTGGTCATTTATTAACATAAAAAGTAACGTCTAGTTCTTTTGTTAGTCTGAGCTCGTTACATAGTTATACGGATGAAGGATGCTGCGACAATACTGGGGGTTGTAGCCCGGGGGTGAGGAAGGGATGTTTTGATTTGGAGAATTAGCATCACAATTATAATAATAGATCTCCCGAGATTATATCCGTGTAATTATAGATTGAATTGAGACGCAATGCTTAATGAATGTCTGCATCTACCTATAATCATGTTATAATCTATGATCTGATTATTATCATCACTTGCGTCTTTACTGATAAACATTGTATAAGAGTGGAATAGCTGCAATGCGTTGTCTCTTATAATTTTATAAAGAAAAACAAAATACCAAATAACTATTCTATCGCTACACAATGTTAAGTAAGTAACAGACTTATTAATAAACTGGTATTAGTCTCGGATTAGTTACTTCAGGTTTTGTCCTTTTTTTGCTACTGGAATATTTAGCTGGATCGAAAGAGACAAAAGATGGTATAACTAGTCTAAAGCTAGTTCGTGTTTATTAATAAGGCTGTAAGGCATTAGTCTTAGGGGCTATATACACGGCGTATTTTTAACGTGTTAACGACGCGCAGTAGATGTCACTCGTAAACGTGCTTTAAGCGAAATTCAGACCTTAGTTAATAAGCTATTGGGACATCTACAGCGTCACCATCACGAACGCGCGTAGATAAAACGCGCGTCATCAGTGCGTTAAAAATGCACAGTGTACATAGGCCCTTAGACTCTGACCCGGCTATGTTATGCACGGATAATTTATTTAACATTATTTTATATTATACAGGATGGACAAGCAAATGCCTCCTAGAAAGTATCCTAAATATTAATATTAGCAAATTTTATTCAAATGAAGCACTTCTTTATTTATAGAAATAAAAGAAATTGAGAGGTGTCAAGGGACACCCGGATAGAACAAAGTTCCTTTCGATGCAGGAATGTAATAATTTTTTTAAAGTTATATATATAATAACAATAATATAATATATAATATAATAATGTTTGTCCTGGGTAGGAATCGAACCCACAAAAGACAGGGTTGCTACCAACTGAGCTATCGGGCCAGTCGATGCAGGGTTTGAACCAGGATAGGGTGATTCGAAAGTCGTACGGGCTACGAAGTGCACTGAGCCACACTCGGATGCCGATAGTATTACTAATAGGGAGACCTATGGAAATATATCTATGAGAAATCTTCCATGTGTTTCAGTAAGCATTTTTGCAAATACTAACGCTATCATAAATGCCCAACATGAAGTTTGAATACCATCTATAGGTATGTTCTGCTGAACTAATAACACAACTGTGGCTCGCCCTCCCGCTCGCAAATTCCGACGCTAAGCGAAGCGTTAATGTACCTTCACTGGAGTTGTATCAGCGCTTCCCTCCAAAGGAACAGGTACATAATGTCAAAAGTACACGTCCCTTTAATGTTACAAAATGCAAGCTGATTCATATTTGCACTATATATAATAGTATATATTTAGAGGAGATAGTCCAAATATAATGGTTTCATATTTAATATTACTGAACATGATAAGGTGTTAAATATGCGTTAGTTACAGGCAATCAGGTATACGGTCAGTTCCAATAAAATGAACTAGATGGCGTTGTTCTGCTTTTACTGTAACTGTAACTTGTAACTCTCAAGCGTTTCTCGCACGATATTTGTAGTGCATATTTCGCCGCCAAAATTTGAATAGAAATCTACAAACCCTACAGGGTTTCTTTTTTTTTTTACTGAATATTTTGACGAGCTAGCCGTTTACAGGTGAACGGCTAACCTGATGTTAAGCGCCACGGCTGCCCATAACAGAACAGTGTCAATCGGAACCCCAAAATAGAGTTTCGAGCAACACTGCACTGCGCACATCATCCTGAGACATCAGCACAGTCTGGTAATAAGATTACTCGACTGTGAGATCAGATCATAAAGCCTCAATTGCCCAGTAATGTCACTAGCTACAGTGCCCTTCAAACCGGAACAACGGTGCTTGCGCACTACTGCTTGGCGGCAGAATAACTGGCAAAGCGGTGGTACCAACCTAGACGAACTTTGCAACAAAGTCCTACCACCTTTCTCTTACCACAGAAACACTCCGCGGTTCCATAGGCTATAAAGGTTAGGACTGTTTACAAAAAGTCTATTATATCCATCCGCCATAATTATTAACTAGTTCAATATAATGAGGAGGTATATAATTCAGTTGCATTTTTGAAGTAAAACTTCCTTACGCACAATTGACTTTAGGAGTAAGCTGGAGAATGCGAGGCGAACTGAAGTTGAAGTTAGTTCACGTAGATCTCCATTGTCAGCATAACAAAGTTAAAAATTAGTATTATTATGTAGGTATGTCCGGTAAAATGACAATTTATAATGGTCAGCATGGCGACATCTATGTTAAAAAAACCAAAACAAAGTTATACCGGCCGATAGATGGAGCTAAAAGAAGTTTTACTTCAGTCGTGTGGTCTAAAGCACACTCGTTTTTTTTTAATGTAAACCACCCAAACATGTCTTACTTCGAATTAAAATACATTAAAAGCACGCATTAAAAGATAATCAGGAAAGATAAAAGGAATTTACTTGATCAAACAAATTGTTAACAATTCAATTTACAATTAATCGACTCAGGCTTTCAGGATCTTATTGTGTTTAGCGGAATTACACTAGACATTCTTATCATATCTTATTTTATTTTGTCCTAGCTTCTGCCCGCGGCTTTGTACGCGTACCCTATAGAAAACGAAGAAGAATCTTTTTCAAAGATAACTCAACCAACCATTTCACCCTCTTAGGGGTGAAATTTCGAAAAACCACTTCTTAGTGTATACCTACACTTTACAAAGAACACACCCTCCAAATTTTAAGTCTCTAGGACCAGCGGTTTAGGCTGTGCGTTGGTATATAAGTCAGTCAGTCAGAACTTTGAATTCTATATGTATAGATTTAATTCAGTTGACTTCCATATAACGATACGAAACAAAACCAACTGGCTTACTAGGAAACTAATATCGCAAGTCTGTGGGCAGTCCACCCGACACTTGGCAAGTACCGCACTTCAGTGGTGATGGCGAGTCGGGCTCGGGGAAAGGTTGAACGAGTTTAACGGAGTAAATATTGATTTGGGCATTTGATAGATGTTTAGAAGTTGATAAGTTGTGTGCGTACACGTTCTTTGAAGTGAGATAACGGCACGGAAAAAACAAATGAACAAAATGTACCCTCGGTCAATATGAAATGTACTCACATGGCAATGTTATGGCAGAGGAAATAACTGACTGGCTGAAAATTATAAGATCATCATCATCATAATTTGGCTGAGCTTAAATAACAAGATATAAATAAATAACGCACAACGATCATACATAGATCCTGGACCCTAACTAGGATTTTCTATAACTAAGGACCCAGGGACTACGAGGACCATCTCACAACACCTAGACACAGAGAAAGTATTTACGCTTTTTTCTGTGCACAAATACTTGTTCTGTCGTGGGAATCGAACCCGTTGCCTCTGGGTTAAGAGCCGATCTGCTTAACCATCATACCACAGAGGCTTTAATATATAAATTGCCATTTGGGCGAAGTGAATTAAAATTATAAAATTTCGTCCTTTTCAATTTTTCAATAGTATTTAATAACATAGAATAGAATAAAGAGAGCCATCTTACTAAATTATTTGCAATAGAACAAACCACGTTATAAGCAAACATTGAATAGTAGAAACGGGGTTTATAAAACTGCAGATAATGTGATTTGAAACGTAATCTGCGAATATCGCAACGCCTCAATAGGAAATGCACTGACTGCAATCTCCAGGTCGGCGGAGTATGCATGTTGGGCGGCTAAAATATATCTTAACCGTAGAAGTCATGTTTAAAAATCCAGTTTCATAGGCATCACCCATTAACATTTCTATGGAATCAATAAAAATAATATCCATTCAAATAAAAAAAGATTTTTTCTAATCCGTTTGGAGAATGACGAAAGATATGAGATTACAAACATTAAAAAGAAAAAAATAAGATGTACCCAAATTGAAAACCTTCTCCTTTTTTGAAATGTTTTGAAAATGGCAATATTCAAGAACATTGTGTAGGTAATTTTTACATCACGCACTAAGTTTAAACATATCCACCAAAGAAACGCGCTGCCACACTATTGTATCTATTAATAATGAACTGAGAAATAATATCCCCATAAAATTAAATACCGTTCTTGCTTACTATCAAAAGCGGCATTTTACCTTTCCTCCAGTTCAATAGGAGGCCTCCTGAAGCTTATTTAAATATATTCTAACTATCCCCATTCAACGCAGATCTTGAATGCTCCACCTTCGTGTTCATTTTGTATGGAAGGGTCCACTTTTGTATGAACTACTCGCCTCGGATGTGGGAATACAAACTTTACTTGTGATCGGGGGTGGGTGGAAACCATGTGTGGATTTCACTTTGCCACTATTTGCCTAATAAGAGATTAATGTTTACAAACTTAAAGTTTATTTTAGAAAATTGGTAATTTTTGTGAGTACGTGTTTATTTGCAGAGCTTAAGAATGTTATAGGGTTTTGAGTGTGCAATAAGTGTACTGTTTTTGGTCTTTATTGAAAATCGGTATTATTTGGTTGTTGTGGTTAGGTTTGTGTCATTTTAAGCGTATCCTCCAGCGGGATATCCTTTTATGATTATTATTACTCGAGGGTGACTACTCTTTTCCTCTTAAAGCGTGGCGTATAACTTTCTTCAAGGATTTTTACAGTGAGTTTTCTTTAGCGAGTATAACGGATTTCTTGTTTGATTGTATTAAAATATTTAAAAATATTGCCATATAACCAACTTTTTTCGCATTTTATAGGCTTGCATTTAACCGCTATCTCACCTGAGTAAGTGTTTGCTCTTGCTTTGAAAATTCCCAAATTATATTTTTCAGGAAACAGAGATGCCGGTGAGTTTATCCATTCCTTTACCGTCCGCGCAATAAATGTTGTAGCGAAACGCTTTGTGCAGATTACAGGAATGCCCACCATGTACAGATGTCGTGTTTCCGTGCTTCGTGTTGTGCGGTGGTAAAAATGACGGGATGAGAGAATAAAGTTGTGCAATTATTATGGACTTGAAATATTAAATCGGCAATTAATTTTATAACATCTGAATTCAGCTGCAACCATTCGTGACATTTCCAAAAACCCGTATCGGATGTCCCAATATTAGGGCGGGTGCAGACCAGCCGATGATTTATACGACCGCAAGAATGCAAGGAAATGCTGCTGGCAGCAGGCCAACCGGCTAACTGCGACCAAACACGGGAACTGGCAATTTGAGAACGCGACCATATTAGAAGATGACAGCGCAAGGTATGAGAAGTGGCGGGGGTGGATGCTCTTTGTTTTATTTCCAGAAAATATTAGATTTTCCTTCTGTTTTAGTTTCTCTTGGGATATAAATTTTTTTGGTGTTGTTTGGCGTTTTTTTGGTGGGTAGGCGTGAATAATGTCTACATTACAAAATTTTTGCTCTTCATAATAAATTGGATTAAAATAGTATTTTCTACACAAATTTGAGTAAAAAGTGAACTATAAAGTGTTTTTTTAATGGTGATTTGTGAATTATCAATATTTAGATTGATATAATGCATAGTGAAGTTTAGTGCACTTACTTGCTGGCCATATCCTACCTGCACTATCTACATTTAAACTAGATAAAATAAAAAGATTACGAAATGTCCAGTGTACGAGAGGTTCTGGATACTCAGAAGCAGATTGAAATGTGCCTCTTATCTAAGATGAGCAATTTCGAGAAGCAGTTGGCGTCCACAACTGCAGCACCTGACGGTAACCTTACCCTAGAAAGGTTAAGTCGTGAGTTCTGTGAATTTAAGAACTCTGTGTGGTCTATACTTACAATGCTCCGTTCACTAGTCAATTCCCTCATCGCAAACGTTGATGACTTGGATAATCAAAGCCGCCGTAATGTCCTATTATTTAATGGTGTCAAGGAATGTGATGGAGAGACTTGTTCAAATACAATTCTAAACATTATTAATACTAAGATGGGTCTGCTCGACATTCAAGAAACTGCACTTATGTCTTGTCATCGCCTGGGATCCAAGCGTGAGAAGAGCAATCGCCCTATTCTGGTTCGCTTCACTGATGCTATCAGTCGTGGTTTGGTTTGGAAGGAAAAGAAAAGGCTAAAATTGAGTTCAGTAGTACTCAGTGAATTTCTGACAAAAACAAGACAAGAGATCTTTGCCACTGCACGTAAACACTTTGGCATGACTCGCTGCTGGACTCAGGAAGGGCAAGTTTTTGTCAAGCTGCCTGATAATGAACGTAAACGTGTAATATCAGCAGAAGAATTGAATATTTTTATTGCCAAATTCCCGCATCCTAGCACTGGAAATAAGCCTGCTACTACTTCCACAATAGATCCAACACCATCGCGGTCTGCTGCCGAGCATTCTCCAACCTTGGTCTTGGCTCCTGACCCGCCAACAACTCGCAGGGCAGCCAAGAACAAAGCAAGCAAATGATTTATATTCTACTGATTAGGTACTGGACTTTGAACCCTCAGTTTGACTGCTTCTTGTAATTTTGTAATATTGCATTTAATTCGCTATATTTATATATTTATCTATACATGGGCATGGTGATTTGTTTGCAGTTGCTATCATCACATAGATCACAGTCCTTCAACACAGACTAATTCAGAACTGTGTGGTATATGTTTCACCCTAATTACTTTTTAATTATGTTTACAATACCATAATCCTAAACTTATGCTGTACAAAACCATATGGATAATAATTATTGTATGTCATTATGTTAAGTTACCTTAATAACTTAAATTTTTAATATATTTAATCTTTTTTTTCTTAACTTGGGTATTGAAGATTAATAATAGCTACCTAGATAATAAGAAATATGTATATGGCGTCAGTATGGCCGTGACGGCGGCAACGTCCAGTTATAAACTCTATGCACAGCGATCGAGTACCGTAATTTACCCTGCGGTGGCATTAAATTTATTACAGTGGCAGCACCGGCAACTGTCATGGCGCCCCTACCTGTCTGGCTATATAAAGGGATCGATTGGTGTGCTACGGAGCATTCTTGTTCCAGACACGGCGCGGTGCGGACATGCTGAAGGCCTATAGTTATATAGGTTGCAACCAACCTACCCACAACACGTTTCTGCCCACATCAGAAGTGGGATTGCCCATTTCTACATCACTTTTCAAGCAACGCGAAACGTGACGAGACGTGATGTGAATGATGACGTGACGGCGGGTGACACTAATATCAAATTTAGTTGCAGGGTTAACCCAAACCAGTGAAAAAAAAAATGGAAAAAAAGTAACGATTCGTTTTTTTCGAGAAAAAAAGAGAATGTAAAAATGATGACAAGAAAAATGTGTCTGAATGCTAAAGGGATAATCTATCCGGACTAGCACTAATGGTCCATAAAAAAAAATGTTAGTTGCTAAAGGGATATCTATCCGGTCTAGCACTAATTGGTCCATTAAAAAAATGTAGGAATGATGATTTTTGGTTGCTATAGGGATATCTATCCGGTTAGCATTATTCGGTCCATTTTTTTATAAATGAAGGTATATTGATGGTCCTGAACTGGGTTGTCGATGGGTTAACCCTGACGATGACTGGAAGGTTAAAATACTTTTGAGTAATCAAATTGAAAACTGATCTTTTGACTTTGACTCCAAGTTTAACTCAATTTAATTGTCAGGATGAACGAGCAATAACACTGACACTTATGTCCCTCACCAGGCACAAAGTGAAGCTAAGCGTACGAGGACGTACGCACGTCAGTATGGCCGTGACGGCGGCAACGTCCAGTTATAAACTCTATGCACAGCGATCGAGTACCGTAATTTACCCTGCGGTGGCATTAAATTTATTACAGTGGCAGCACCGGCAACTGTCATGGCGCCCCTACCTGTCTGGCTATATAAAGGGATCGATTGGTGTGCTACGGAGCATTCTTGTTCCAGACACGGCGCGGTGCGGACATGCTGAAGGCCTATAGTTATATAGGTTGCAACCAACCTACCCACAACACGTTTCTGCCCACATATACATCCATAATTAAATAACATGTTTTATAAGCAAATAAGGAATGCATTTGTCACTTTATTGGGTTCACTTCTATTAATTATTTTTATACTTAGTCATTATAGATGTTGGAGTGAGAGTGAGCCCAATGATTCATTTTTAAATCTTCAAGATGATTACTTTTTGCACAGGGTATGCTATGGAGGCAGGTTCTTGTTTATCATCTCGAAGGTTTTTTTTTTATGGCAGTTGTGTGTTAGGTTTTGTTTATTTGCACACCTGTTATTTGGTATACCTAACAATTTTTTTTTTCTTTCTTAATATTGTTCCAAATATCTTGTTATTCTTTTCCTGACATTAGTAAGTAAGTCTGTGAAACATCAGCTATAATTTTTTTTTTCTCAGTTATATTATTGGCTATAATGTATAAATAAATAGCTGTAAAAGTTCTTTAATTAGGTATATTTCTGGGCAACTGTAGACAGAAGCCACTGCTGTGAGAGTATTCTTGTTATTTTTTTGTATGTTAGTACCTTAGAGGTAATAATTGCACTATAACATTCTAATTCAACTTATATTTTTACCTGCACTTAGTATTATGAGTGGACTATGGTTTAGACGGACCTCAGTGATTTTATGATATAGCCTGGGTTATAGTAAGTACCTTATATTACTATCTATTTTATTTTTATTTTTGTTTCAAACTTGCTACATAGTTGCAGTATGGGCTGTATGGGTATTTATACACAAGACATGTATCTTTTACGGTAATTATACATTAAATAACGGCTACAGTTTTGGGGTAAGTACTTATACTGGGTCTGTAAACAGCTATCATTTGGCTGCTCTGAGCATCCTCGGGCACTATATCATATACTGCAACTCATTTATAAGGTTCTTAATTTTAAAAGCACTTGTTGTATTTTTTTGTAGAATACTTGTTGAACTTTTGAACCTCTTCGGTGTATGTAAATGTAGTTAGTTCCTAAGTTTCCGTTTTGTAATATTTTCGGCCAGCAAGGTATGCAACAAAATTTAAGTAAATTTTTAGCTTCGTAAGAATGCTAATATATATTTTAATTACATATACCTATAAGTGAAATAGATTTTTATTATTATTTAGAGTATATTATAGCATAGTATATTTATATATTATAATTATTAGATAAGTATGTATTTTAGTGATGAATCATTTCATACCGCTGAATCTGATAGCTCATATAATAGTGCCGAAGAAAGTATTCCAAGTCTTAACTGTTTGCTTAATGACGCCTTTTCACCATTTTCTAAAAACTTGAATATCTGCCATATTAATGCTCAAAGTGTCCCCGCTCATTTCAGTGAAATTTATGATACTTTCTTATCCGAATCTATCCATGGTCTCCTTGTCTCTGAAAGTTGGTTTAAACCTTCTCTTCCTTCCACCTCCTTCCCCATACCTAACTTTGTATTAATTCGCAATGATCGTGTCGGTAAAGGTGGTGGAGGTGTTGCAATTTATTTAAAGAGTCACATTCCATACAAAATCGTCATGCAGTCTTCTTCGCAGTATAGTTCTTCTCCTGAATACCTATTCGTTGAGGTTGACTTAGGTATCAAGTTTCTTCTAGGAGTGGTCTACTGTCCTCCGAATATTGACTACTTCTCTAAACTTGAAATTGTAATGGAAAATTTACTCCTTGACTACCATCGGGTTCTAATAATGGGCGATCTCAACACATGCTTGTTGAAACAGGATGCACGGTCTCGTAAATTAAAATCACTTATTGATTCATCCAACTTAAATCTCTTAGATCTAGCACCTACCCACCATTCACACACTAATAACTCACTTCTTGATGTGATCGTAACCTCTGATGTCAATCTCGTTTCTACGTATGGCCAATTTGACGCCCCTGGATTTTCCCACCATGATCTGATTTATGCATCTATCAAAGTTAAAGTCCCTAAACCTAGGCCCGTTATATTAAACCAACGGAATTTTACTCGCATGAATATTGAAGAGTTGAATAAAGACGCTTCTATGGTACACTGGTCATCAGTTGAAGAATTAGACACCATGGATCAGAAACTTGAGTTCTTCATGACGTGCATCTTAAGTTTATTTGACCGTCACGCACCTCTTCATCCAGTGAAACTAAAACGTAAGCCATCCCCGTGGATGAACGATTTAATACGCAAGGCAATGTCTAGGAGGAATCGAGCATTTCGAAAGTACAAGCGTGACAGGTCTGATGAGAACTGGACTGAGTACAAGAAGATGAGAAACAGATGTAACCAACTATGCCGTAACGCCAAGCGTCGATACATAGCTGAACAAATTGAGCTGTCAACTCCTAGTGGTATATGGCAGTTTTTAAGATCGATAGGTATTGGTAAGCCTAAAACTCTTGACTCTAAGATACCGATTGATTTAAATGTACTTAATACTCACTTTACCTCTTGTTGTGCCATTGACCATGACAAAAAACTTGAAACTCTAAATGAGATAAATCGCAGACCTCGCTCAGATCCTGCTCGTGCTTTCGAATTCACATCTGTAAGCCAAGATTATATTAATAAAATTATACAATCCCTCAAATCCAAAGCCATGGGTAGCGACGATATTGGCCGCATTATGATCTTATACATCTTAAATCATATTCTTCCTCCGCTGACTCACATTATAAACTTTTCTTTGTCTACTGGTGATTTTCCAGATGTTTGGCGTAAAGCTCACGTCCTGCCTCTCCCTAAGGTTTCTAATGCTCTTCTCCCTAACCAATTTCGTCCAATTTCTATTCTCCCGTTTCTCTCAAAGATAATAGAATCTGTTGTTTATAAGCAAATGACAGAGTATCTCTGTAATGCAGAACTATTAAACCCGTTTCAGTCAGGTTTCAGAGCCGGCCATAGTACAACGACTGCCTTGCTTAAGGTCACTGAGGACATAAGAGTTAGCATGGAAAATTCCCAGGTCACGATTCTTGTTTTAATCGACTTTAGCAATGCATTTAACGCGGTCGATCATGACCTGCTGTTAGCCACTTTAGACCATCTAAATTTTTCCTCCCTTTCTTTACGTTGGTTCTCCTCTTACTTGAAGGGTCGCCGGCAGGCAATCCGAACTGGTCAGAGTTTTTCTGACTGGCGCGAGTTGGAAGCTGGCGTCCCTCAAGTAGGAATATTGTCGCCGTTGCTATTTTCTCTCTTTATTAATCTGCTTTCATCCTACCTTCATTGCTCATATCACTTCTATGCAGATGATCTTCAGCTGTACCAACACTCTAATATTCAAAATTTAGATGATGCTATTGGCTCTATCAATAATGACCTTGTCCATCTACTAACGTGGTCCAAGCACTTTGGCATTTCAGTCAATCCAGATAAATGCCAAGCTATAATTATTGGCAGTTCAAGAAGGCTGTGCAAGGTTGACTTCGCGAAGCTTACTCCGCTGCTTTACAACAATTCTTTAATCCCTTTTTCCCACACTGTTAAAGATCTTGGCTTGCTTATTGACTCTAAATTGTCTTGGTCACCCCAAATTAATGCAGTATCACGTAAATTTTACGCTACACTCCATTCCGTCATCCGTTTCAAAAACTTCCTTCCCATGTGCACTAAAATATCCCTTGTCAACACCCTCCTCTTGCCAATCATTGACTACGGTGACATCTGTTACCTCGATGTATCCGAAGAGTATCTCAACAAACTTGATCGCTTACTTAACACTTGTATACGTTTTATTTTTGGGCTACGTAAGTACGATCACGTTTCTGAATATCGTTCCAAGTTGAAATGGCTTAAAATCCGGGAAAGAAGGAATGCTAGAATTCTTAGCTTACTTTATTCTATTCTAAATGATCCTAAATCTCCCGTATATTTAAAAAGCCTCTTTAAGTTACAAGAGGATACCCACAATCTCAATCTAAGGTCTACTGACTCTCGACTTCTTGCTATGCCTAAGCACACCACTTCTTTTCGCGACAACTCATTTGGGGTTGCGGCAGTACGTCTTTGGAATCAACTACCACCTAAAATAAGAAAAGTCACTTCTAAAGAGGTGTTTAAAAAGTTAGTTCGGGAGCACTATTTTTTTTTTTTTTTTTTTTTTTGAGGGGGGGAAATGCCCTCGCACTTCCCTGCCACCACGGGGGTGGTAGCAGGGGGTATGTGGGACTCGAACCCACTAAAACCCCCCCGTGAGCCCTCGTCCGCCGTACCGGGGCGAGAAGGGGTCGCGACTGCAGTCCAGCCAACTCGCCCCCGGCGGCAGGCCCTTTCGGGCCTCTCCGCGCCAATGGATGGGTGACCTTGCTCACCAAGGTCACCCACCAGACGTGTGGGGCCGTGCAAGCCGGCTGAGAGTCCCCCGACTCTCCACCAGTGGCCCCACTACGGGGGAGGGAGGAGGTGCGCGTAACGCCTCCTCCTCCCTCCCACTCGTCTGCGCCGGAGCGGGTCAGCTCCAGCGGCCTCCTCTCTGACCCGCTCCGCGGTCTCCTTCTGCGCCATCACGTACTCGCAGAAGGAGACCACCGCCTGCCACGATCTCTCGCTGTCGAGCATGGCTCTCACCACGCTTGGCAGCGAGAGATCGTGGCCTACTGCCAAGGAAAGTGTGTGCCGCTGCGGGTCGGGAGCACTATTATAATAACCCTTCCTAACCTGGTTTAACGATTTGTCACTATTTATTTATTTATTTATTTATTATATGTGTATGATATTTTATGTATTTATTCTTTTTATGTATATAATCACTTTGTTTAATATTTTTATTTTATTTATATATTTTTATTTTATTTATATATTTTTATTTTATTTTTTTCTTTTACAAATACTACTCATACAAATTTTGATGCACGCCTACATCCCTCTTTCTCAAACTACGAGTGGATGACTGGTAGAAAATGCTTTAGCATTAAGTCCTCCGTTTGTACTGTTTTTTTAGTGCAATAAAGAATTATAATAATAATAATAATAAATGAATAAATATTTGTGGACATTTCACACAGCGCCATTTAGCCTCAAACTGAACAAAACTTGTACTATGGAAACCTAATAGCTGATAGAATACTTAGATACCTACATACATTACGAGTTTTACGCGTTTTGTTCACTCAAAAAATGCTCAGTGCGCCTAAAGAAATTTTCACTTCAAACAAAAAAATGAGTGCGTTGTAAATAATAATAATAATAATATAATATGTGTGGACATCTCACACAACGCCATCTAGCCCCAAACTAAGCAAAGCTTGTGCTATGGGAACCAGATAACTGAAACAATACTTAGATACTTTTTGTTTATAAATACATACATATAATACAATATAACACCCAGACACAGAACAAACTCCTATGTTCATCATACAAATGTTTGTCCTGGGTGGAAATCGAACCCACAACCCACAGTTCAGAAGGCAGGGTTACACCAACTGAGCTATCGGGCCAGCCAGTTTAGACGACATAATTGAAATAAAACTATTTTAACTCCATCTTTCTTGGCCCTACAGTGACATGGGAAACGTACCCTTTTCTTTCCATCTTCACGTAGAGAGAGAGATATAATATAGTATATCTCCCTCTCAACTTCCGTTCGCATCACCAGCATACCCCCTAGTCAATCGTGCGTAGATAAATTTAACTTCAATAATATTTTTAACTTTGTTATGTTGATTATGTAGACAATGGAGATCTACGTTAACCAACAACTTTAACTTCCGTTCACCTCGCCAGCTTACTACTCTCAAGTCAAGCGTGCGAGTCAAGTTTTACTTCAATTAACCGTGTTCCCGCTATAGTCTTCTCGTTTATCCCAAACATAATTCCCACAACTTATAACGAGATACATACTGTTGGTGCATAATAGTTTCAGTGCACTATTCATTGTTTTCGTTTGTTGCTAATGACGTTTATGTGCCGAGTGGACTGAGGTCGTCGGCGGACTGTTTGTTCGTTTAATTGAATGCCGTAATTTTGTATTTACAAAGGGAGTGGCAGTAAAACGTCAGTTAGGCAAGTGGCGGGAACGTGAATATGTTCCGTTGTCGGCTTTGTATTATTTGCATAAGCTTGTGTAATTTCGGACTGGGACTTCTGTTTATCAAGATGAAGTTTTGTTGAATTAACTGCGTCACATATTCTTAATAGTGTTTACTACCATTTCGGTATTTTTTACTGAAAAGAGGAAGTTTTCAATACGACTGTGTTTTTCTTTTTTATGTTTACTACTTTAGAACTTTTGAATTTTCAAATGAACCGATTTTGATGATTCTTTTTTTATTTGAAAGCTGGTAATTTCAGTGTGGTCCCATTTAAATTTTATCAAGATTTGACTAGTAGTTTGTGAGTAGTGAATTATCCTTAGTCATCCGTATTTCGATTTCAACAACTATGATGATTTTTTTGAAACTTTTTTATAGGGAATTGTAATATTATTTACAGTTGCAAAGTGTTTATCATCGTTGGTGGAGGAATCGGCGAATTATTACCCGTTATGAACATTCAATAAATGATTATTAAACTACTGTAGGATTTTTGTGGTTTAGATATCTCATTGTTGCATTTTTTGTGCTTTAATCTTTGGTTGACATATAATACAGATTGTCAAATTATGAAGTCAAGTGGCGAACTCAAATTAAACAAAGTCATTTTTATTAACACTTTTTGGGCTTCACAAATTTTTACTGTGCTCTTTTTATTATAATAAAGTAATTATTGTACTAAAACCACGGTAAGAAATTGATTTATCACAGCATTTCCTGGCGCAATATTCATAAAAATAATATTCCCTATAGGTTTCCCATAACCCTCATTATCCCCAATAACTCATTGACTTCCGACCTCTTAATCATACAGGTCTCCCGCACAGCTCTAGCTGATGTTTCGTATTTAAAAATGCTTCTTATTTAGTTGTTGTTAAGGTTTATTATAGTAGAGAGTAGTGTCAAACTCGTTAAAATATAGGTACTGTTTCATAAAATGTACAAGTTTACGTTCTCACTCGCAGATCTCAAAAGAATATCACTTTGAAAGGCTACTTGTGTCTTGCATCCATCAGCTACTCGCTAATTATTTTAGAGCTACATCTGTTACTTTAGTTCTCCTGTGGATCTTATTTTGCAAGAAAACTCCGAGCATAAATTAAAGAAAGTATTAAAAAATAACTGCTATTCCTTCTTCTTTATTTAAAAAAAACGAGTGTGTTTTAGACCACACGACTGAAGTAAAACTTATTTAGTTTAGCCCCATCTATCGGCCGGTATAACTTAGTTTTCGCTTTTTTAATGTTAATGTCGCCATCTTGATAATTGCAAATTGTCATTTTACCTGACATACTTACATAATAATACAAAATTTTAACTTTGTTATGTTAACAATGGAGATCTACGTGTACCAACATCAATTTCCATTCGCCTCGCATTCACCAGCTCAGTCCCCAAGTCAAGCGTGAGTAAAGTTTTACTTCAAATTAATTATTAATTAATTAATTAATAATTCGTTTGACAATATAATTATAATAATATATAATTAATAATGTATAATATATAATAATATATATAATTAATATAATAATAATCAATTAATTAATCAATCGAAATAAAAAGACTAAGTAATGCCAATGAAGGCGTAATAAATATATAAGTAGCATGCACCTAGCCCCAAATAAGGAAGTAAGAGACTTGTACGTATGACTTGTAAGCATAAATCACTGGCCCTCGATAAGTTCGCCTCATTTAGCCCGCGACGGATCGCGTCTCAAGAGAGAGAACTGCCGGCCCTCTCGCTTGGATGGGATATGTTACACGAGTTTATAAACGCCTGCAGTTTGGAGAGATCTGAAAGCTGTTTGAACTGGGAATAACTATGTTTACTCGGTGGCACGACTTTGTGAATTGAATAATAATAATAGCGCCCAACGATCACATACATAGATCCCGAACCCTAACTAGGATTTCCTGTGTCTACAGGAACTACGAGGACCATGGTCCCAAAACACTCAGACTCAGAACAAGTATTTGTGCTTTTTTTTTCTGTGTACAAATACTTGTCCTGCCGCGGGAATCGACCCGCCGCTTCCAGGTTATAAGCCGACCTGCTAAACCACCACACCACAGAGGTTGTCACAAAATAGATATAAATTTAGCTAGTAGCATGCTATGCTTTCTATCGCAAGACTAACGAAAAAAAAACTGGTCATAATCTAACTTGACGGATTGTCTGACTAGTCTATCACAAGAAGGAATGACTATGTAGACTAAATCTAAACTAAATTTTCAAAATCAATAAAGATTCAATTCAACATTATATCAGACCAAATTCAATTCAGTGACATCATGTACCAAACGGGAGTCCCAAGTGTACGGATATTATTAAATTTGGTTGAACAATTGGCAATTCCCTTGCGGGGGATAATCCGGCCCTGGATTTATTGCCCGGTTTGCAAATTATTATTATGCTGTCCCATAATTGCGTTAGCCTTTACTCTCGATGGAGATTTTGGACTTTTACCGATAATTCACTTGAATAAAATGTTAATTTATATAATGGGACATAATATATACAAACATACAAAGACCGGTTAAATACTCACTACTATCCCTTCTAGTATAACCAGTGGAACGTCGGCGTACATAAAAATGGATTTATGGAAGACAAAAAGTGCACACGTCACGTCTCAAATTAATTACATATATTATTTGAAATGCAATTATCTTTCTTTTGTAGCTTTAAGTAGAAACTTTACACATGGTGCATCCTCTGAGTTATGAGCCGACCTGCTCAATCACCACACCACAGAGGTTGTCTAATGGTGGTAGATATACCCAAACAAAAAATATATTTAGTTTCTACCACTTGCCTACATTTCAATATTTCAATCTAACTTCGATATCATTTCCACTCCCCCTACGTCTTTTCATTTACCCTTTTTTGATTACATAAACTGATATAACTACGATGGTTTCGTTTAGTAGATAGATACTTAAACGTTACAGGTAGGTATTAATTCAATTATCTCCGTTAACTCTGAACATAGATTAGGGATTGTTCCTTTGATTCAATTTAATTAATCTATTGTACCTGATGTTGACGTGCAGATGCGCATCAATTTGTTATTGAATGGGTTGATATCATTCAATCATCACCAGCAAACTATATTAGTCCACTGCTAGGCGTAGGTCTTAAAAATGAATTTTAGAGTGTAAGCCACACTTATAGCGTATCTACAAAGGTATATGATAGCAAGCGGTGGACTGTATATGAATGGGCGAAATAAAGGCGTAAGATGGTGTAAGGATAGAAAAACTGTATATCTAAATATTTAAAATAAAAATATGAGAAAATATAAAACTAAATCGACTACGCTATAATACTATAATAATATAATACTATCAAGTCAATGGAAAATAAATAAAATGAGGAAAAACGTTTAAATTTAAAAAGAAACTGGCATGTATTCTGCCAGTCGCCAACAGTATAGTCTTCACGTATGAAATTACCGTTCTTTGCTAGCCATTTAAAATAAAAATATGTTATTTAACTAAATTCTAAATCCAATTTTATTTAAACAGATGGCAACGAAAACTTACCCCTAAATAAGATGGTCAATGTTTAGTGGTCTAGTTCCGGTGAGATTCGTCACAGCTTCCTACCAAACGAGATGAGCATTACTGCAGATGAGTACGACGAAGAACTGAGCACAGTGATGGAGAAGCTCGCATGTCTCCAACCAGCTTTGGTCAACTGCTGCTCCCGCAAGACGATGCGCGACCTCATGCTGCACAGCAGACGGTCACCAAGTTACAAGAGTTGCGGTTGGAAGAAAAGGAGACCTTCCGCTCTACTCATCCATCCGCTACCAGACCCTTTGCGTATATCATCGCTCTCCCTAATGGGAGGACGTCCTACATTTTGCTTTGGCACTCAAGAACGAATCTACTTCAGAGGTTCTCTACTCTTAGTCTTTAATGACAAGCTCACTGCCACTTCAGTTTGACAATTATTTGGATGATGTCAGTGATCTTATTTCTTTGTAGGATCAGATTCAGTCCTTCGGTGAAACTACAAAAGCATAACTCTTTCCATAGCTCGCTGAGCAATTTTAAATTGGTGGACTATAGTCGTATCGTGCCCACGACTTGGCTTCGTTGATTTCATTAAGACTCTCAAAAAAGGGAATTAAAACGAGATAAGAAAATAAAACGTTTGCCCAAAAAATAAAACGTGTAATTTATTTTACAAAAAATCCAATTTTTTCTTTTTTGTAATGTAAATTTTTGTATAGTTATGAACAGCCCTAATTCCTCAATACTAGATTAAGTGAGAATAAGCACTTTTATGCAGCAATAATGCAATGTTACATGCAGACGCATGCTACTACGCCTCTATACTTTGATGGATATTGGTGATCTTTGTGTTTTTATTCGTAATTAAATTACCTCTAAATCGGTGTACATGACTGCATTTTATCATAGATTTTGTATTATAGTTTTTTTTAAGAGTCCATTCTCTTTTTGTTTTTATTTTGATCAATATTATTATTAACGCGCATGTTTTTTTGTATAAAACTATAATGCAAGTATTTCGTCGACACACCACAGGACATGGGAAGGTAACTGAAATATTGAATCCATTAAGCCCTGAATTACATTTTATATCAAACCTTTTAAATAATGTTTCTTTTTTCAAATGATAAGTTATACATTATATTATACAATAGCTAAGTTGTTAAACAGTAAAACTAAAATAAAATTAAAAACTATGTATTAGCAAAACTTAATCTAAAAAGCCGCTACCAGTAGGCAACGTGCCCAAAATGCTGGCGGTATTGCCCCGTTGAATTGCAATGCTTAGTCTTTGGGCTAAATAGAGACCAAAATTTCGGTCACGTGTTACCTTAATTTAACCAGTCGTTCCGAAAGATCTTTGTAAATTATTTTTTTCTAGCTGCATTATCACACACCTGGGCCCATGCTTTTTGTTACTTTTTAAAAATATATTTTATGATTAATAATGAATATTAATAACCATAAGCTGTATTACATATTTCATCAAAATGTCTCTCAAAATACTGGTGATTAAAACAAGCATTTGCGAAGTTTTAATCTCACACAATGGATCACCGGAAGAATAATGATCGTGCTCTTGTGCTAAACCTTAGATTAATTGTCGGTAAATAAAGTAGAAACCCTACGTATCCGGATTCCTACAACATCACTCATCTCAGTGTAAAAAGTTACATCTAACAATATAAAAGTTGAAGTGGAGTCTCTCTAAATGATGCTTTTTTGGAACAATTAACATTACCGCTCCCAATTAGAATAAGAAATTGAATACAAGACGCGTTTTGTGTTTGATTTCATTTTTCGTGTCAATTATATTAAGTAATCTACATAGACATAATTTTTATAATATCATTTCTTAAAGCACAAGACAAGAATATAATATTCTTCCTCTGCCTTGCATGTATATTTGGTACCTTTGTATTTTCATAAGACTAACCTCGAATTCTTCAAAAAGCGAAGTGATCTCATTACTAGACAAAAAAGATCTAAGTTCGCGAACCTGCTGTATACCAATCTCTTTGCCGTAAAGACATTTATAAGAAAAACGCATATAACATGTGTATTAAGAGTATTCATGGTTTTGGCGGGAAAGCGAAAAAGATTCCGTCACCGCATTGTATTATTTTCAAAAACTTGTGTTATTTTCAGTGTTAGTGTATAAAGTTGGTGGCATTTTATTTGTTAAGTGCTGGATTACAGGAGTGAGTGTGGGAAAATGGTATAATGGTGGTGAAACGTTTCTTTTCGTGTTGTTTCCAAAACTCCATAGAAGCTTCAAGTAAAGTTGCCACCACTTTACTAGGAATATGACTGACTAGACTGACTTGACTATGACTTGACTTTATGACTTCGACTGTGACTTGACACATATTTGCGTGGAATATCGATAACTTGATAAATTATCAATTACTTGACACTGGCTAAATACACAAAACGTAAAAAAAAAACCTATTTTTAACAATTTACCTAATGAGATTAAATCTTTGAATGAAATATATTTAAAAAACGTTTGACTTACTGGCTTTTAGGCAAATGTTTCTATAGTGTCAAGGAATATGTAGTATGTATACAAACGTTAATGTAGTAACAAAAATATTTTTGAATATTTGCACGCTTGCATGCAGGCTGAATGCACGTATCCACTACTTACTATGTGACCTTGTACCCAAATTAATAGTGTATTCTTGCAAATAAAGAAATGATTTGATTTGATTTGAAGAATACTTCCTTATTTCATATATTGTTCACTCACCACGAATAATAATTTTAAATAGTTAACATTAACATAACGATTAAGAAACATAAATAATGTGACAATTAACATAATTTACAGTAAATTTACTCAGATACTTGTTGCCAATCTCATAAAAAATCTTTTAATACACTTAAAACAAATGAAGTTCATTCATCCATTCCATAACACAATAAAATTACTTTTTCCAAATTTGAGAGTTATAAAAGCAAAGAATCGTAAAGTTATACCTTCAGTTCATCACTGGAGCCCCGATATAATGCGTAAGATATAAAAACACGCATAAAAATCAAATGAAATTACTTTGTGCAAACAACACTTGATGTTTAAGGTTCCGTGTACATTATAAGGCGTAGAGTAAAAGTATTACGCATGATTTGTCAACAATTACTTTTAAAAGTATCAAAATAGTTGAAAATTTTCATAACAAATGTGAAGCATGAAACAGAAGTATAAGGGTTACTGTGTGTAGTGTAAAAACGTCACTAGAATGTGTCCAGCATGACTGATATCGAATATAACTCTAAACGTCACTAGAATGTGTCCAGCATGACTGATATCGAATATAACTCTAAACGTCACTAGAATGTGTCCAGCATGACTGATATCGAATATAACTCTAAACGTCACTAGAATGTGTCCAGCATGACTGATATCGAATATAACTCTAAACGTCACTAGAATGTGTCCAGCATGACTGATATCGAATATAACTCTAAACGTCACTAGAATGTGTCCAGCATGACTGATATCGAATATAACTCTAAACGTCACTAGAATGTGTCCAGCATGACTGATATCGAATATAACTCTAAACGTCACTAGAATGTGTCCAGCATGACTGATATCGAATATAACTCTAAACGTCACTAGAATGTGTCCAGCATGACTGATATCGAATATAACTCTAAACGTCACTAGAATGTGTCCAGCATGACTGATATCGAATATAACTCTAAACGTCACTAGAATGTGTCCAGCATGACTGATATCGAATATAACTCTAAACCAAACCAAACTTACAGGGATTTTATATACTACTAATCACCTGAGAATGAGATTATGGCTCTGATCTAAATTTAAATATATAAACATGTAGGGGTACTTTTGAGTATCCTATATAGTCCGGCTTTCTTTTTAAAAAGCATGACTATAAAGGATATGATAACCTACATCTATAATTACATCATAGAATTGGTTTGCTGTTTACAGGCCAACACTTGGATTCATAGAAGCCTGTATTTTGTATAGTATCCTTTAACTGCAGTGTTGAACCATTCATCTACAAATTAATACCACTAACTCATTTTGTTTTGTTCCAGTGCTTTTAGAATAAGGCTGTAAAGATCTGAATGTGGCAGTAATTTTCAGTGCTGCATAGATAACTCTTGAAGATTGAATCAATGGACGTCGTAATGGGCAGAACATGATAGCTCGCAGATATTAAACGCCCAACGATCACATACATAGATCCTAGACCCTAACTAGTTTCCCTGTATCTAGGGACCCAGGAACTACGAGGACCATGGTCCCACAACACCCAGACACAGAACAAGTATTTGCACTTTTTTATGAAATAAAATACTTGTCCTGCCGCGGGAATCAAACCCGCCGCCTCCGGGTTATGAACCGACCTGCTCAACCACTATACCACAGAGGCTGTCCACACACACATGAAAACTGTTACATTATTTAAATAGATAAATAAAACAAAATATTATAAAAGAAAACCAAATCTAATAAACCACTACTAGCAGGACCCGTGCCCATCACCATGTTGAACGGTAATGCTTTTTTAGAACGGGCTTGCTGTTGGTCTCTATCGACCTTTACAGCGTCACCGGTCGGGAGGGCAGGTGCTTAAGGCGCCCAGCCGTCAAAAGTGGGAGGCAACTAGCTCAAGGAAACCCCTGGGGTGCGAGCCTCGGCTTGGGCCGTTGCCGGGATAAGAGGATCGAGAAGATTACATCCACTGGAAGAGTGGACCCTATTGAAATTTGGAATGGTAATGCTTAATCTTTGGCCGAAGTGGAGGCCAGCATTTTGCTCACTACTTACTAATTTTATATAATTATTTCATATCCAGGTAGCATACTTTATACATAGCATATAATAGCAATTTCCAATACGTATAGATTAATTTTAATATAATGGAAGAATCGATCCTATAACTAATGTAAAATTCACATAAGTCGAGGCGTTCCGATGCATCTGAAAACAATTTCCACAGTTCTGCCTGCGTTCGAAGTTCCAGCCGAGGTGCGCATTCTGTGGAGAATTCTAGAACTTCTAGAATTTAAAAACCAGGTTTGCATAGAATTGTAAAGGTGTGAGTAAAAGCAAGTCGATATGAGGTGGGTTTTTTGTCGCCTAGAGGCGAAGCTTGGCTTTGCAACCAGTGAGACACCATGCCAGAAAAGGGGAAGGGGAAAAGGATGCATATTTGGTAAAAACGTTTTCGCAGTCATTGGTCATATTTTATAGCTGTGGTTGAGCGTCTAATCCGGTGAGTTGGTAGACGCGGGAGCATATCCCGCTGGTTGCTATATACCGGTGGTCCGATCACACGGCTTTTAAAGTAAAAATAGTAAAATTATCTTATAGATTTCTTGTATGATAAAACAAAACCAACAAAGCTTTTTAATTTTATCATTCCAGAAAATCCAACTGTACCCAAGTGCATCCTCCATGTTATCAGATCCTCGCAATCTTTATTCCATTTCCACACGCTTATCTTCCAGAAGTTAATTACTTGGTGAAAAAACATACTAATAAGCCAAAGTTCAGGTTAAAGTGGCATTTAAAACTAAAACGATTATCGGTGGTCAAAGTCCAGAGTAAACTGACCTGCGGGTAATTGGCTTTGGCTGGAATCGGAGCCGACAGCGGCGCCACTCTTTAATAACGGACCGTGATTAAAATTGCACACAGAATTATATTGAAGTTGTGAAGAGAGAAAGCTTTCTGGAAAGGTTGATTGGTATTTTTTTTTTACTGGATAGATGAACATTGGACCGCAGCTTGATGTGATGAAATTGACGACGTGGTCTACAATAATATTATATGCTTGGCTAGAAAACATTAATGGGATTCCAAGTCTGATTTATGTCTATTAATGCAATAAGCGGCAATTACACGGATTTTTTAGATTTAATTCTTGCATTTGCACCTCCATTATTGCATTTGCACCTCCATTTTTGCATTTACATTTGCAACATGGTGTGTTGTCTTAAATTAAAGCGTTATTGCAAAAAAAAAAAAAACAAGTAAGTCACGTTACATCCAGATATGCTTAAAGTTTTCTTGCTCATCAAATTATACTAAACAGTCAAACTGACTAGAAAGCGAGATAATAATAAAAATGGTGAAACCTTGCCGAAGAGCTGGTATTATTATTAATATTTACTATGTTGCCACACTAGTAGCGTAGTGACGTTGTCGCGCTACCATGATGTTGAACTCGCATGTTCGTGTCCCGGCGCACCGGCGCAGGACACTCGACCGAAATACTGGCTAGTTAATACTACATTCATTATTTAGAATTTAATAACGGCTTAGACATTACACCTCACAACACTATATCCAGATAAATCCAGATATATCCAGTATCCATTAATACCAAGAGCTAACTCCTGAGAGCAAAGCGAATATTATTTGCGAGGCAAATACGTGAAGCCATTTGCCAAGTTTCCGTGCGGTTGGGCCGCGTTCGGCGGATGCACACTGGATATGAAATTAATCATTGTTATTTTAGGATTTTATTAATATTTCAGCCTTACACCGCTTGATTAAAAATGTTAATTTTAATTTCGATAGTGTAAACAACCTGAATCAGTTCTACGGTTTTGGCGTGAAACTTACACAACCACAGAAAATTTCACTATTAATATTTATTACGAATGATAATGATAACACACAACGATCACATACATAGATCCTGGACCCTAGGATTCCCTGTGTCTAGGGACCCACGAACTACAAGGACCATGGTCCCACAACACCCAGACTCAGAACAAGTATTTGCGCTTCTTTTTTCTGTGTAAAAATACTTTTCCTGCCGCGGGAATCGAACCCGCTGCCTCAGGATTATGAGCCGAATTGCTCAACCACCACACCGCGAGTGATGTAACGAGTTAGTCGTTTATTTTTTGTAGCAAAACTTCTACGCACGCTTGACATGGGGATTAATCTGGTGAATGTGAGGCGAACGGAAGTTGAAGTTGGTTCACGTAGTTCTCCAACATAACAAAGTTAAAATGTGTATTAGATAGATAAATAACTCTTTATTGTCTCACCAATGAGTTGGTATGTGCGGTAAAATGTCAATTTACAAATTGTCAAGATGGCGACATTAACATTAAACAAAGAAAAAACAAAGTTATGCCGGCCGATAGATGGAGCTAAACTAAAGAAGTTTTATTTCAGTCGTGTGCTCATAACGTTCAAGCATATTCTTCTTTTATTCACAATGGGTATGCATCCTAGTAATTTTGTTTCGACTTGGCATTTACTTGGTAATGCGCATCGCCGCTACTTATGCGGAAAATATGATAAATGCATGAGCTCCGGTTTAGCACCGAATGTGAGTACTGAAATGCATGCTATGTGGAATTACTTTGAGCTCCACACATTTTGTAACCAAATATTTAATATTTGTTACCTCAGAACTCAGGCATTTATAAATCTATTAGGATAATCTTTTTCATGAAATAAACAGCCTCTGTGGTGTGGCGGTTGAGCAGGTCGGCTCATAACCCGGAGGCGGTGGCTTCAATTCCCTCGGCAGGACAAGTATTTGTGCACAGAAAAAAAAAACGCAAATAATTGTTCTGAGTCTGGGTGTTGTGGGACCATTATCTTCGTAGTTCCTGGGTCCTTGAACACAGGGAATCCTAGTTAAGGTCCAGGATCTATACAAATGATCGTTGGGCGTAACTATTATATTATTATTATTATTTTCGATTGGTCCCATAAAAAAATATTATCTTGGTTCATGAGTTTGGATTTAAATCAAAATAACTGCAAAATTGTATCATCTAAGTACATCTTAGTATGAAATCAAAGCAATAAACGTCAGTTTCTCCTATTTATATCTTCTGCAGGCTTAGCACGGCATGTGGAGAAATTGTCTTTCCCCCGGTTTTTTCCACCTGTCAGTTAAAATAATCCCCCTCTCCACCTTACGTAGCACGGCAACGAGGAGAGGAAAGAAATATTTCCCTTTGACATTATCGTAGACATTATATCCCGCTACTCCCCGCTTCAGAGCACGGACTCGGAAGAAAGTGGATAATATTCTCTTGAATTGACATAAAGCAGAGAGTATTTATCTTCGACTCTTGTAGGTGGGTATAAGGAAGTCAAAGTGTTTTAATAGGCACAAAAATGTCGCATGCCTATTATAACTATGTTTAATCGCGGGAACTCAAATTTTGGAGCGAAAGTTACACCGGGAGGAGCATTCGGAATACAAGTAATCCCTTCCAAATCCCGGGAAATGAGTTTCAATACAAAAAAAAATACATAGCGAAATATTCGTGAAAATACAATTATTAGTTTAGTTTTAATAAGGAAATTATTTAATTTACGTAATTAACTTAAATGATGCATATATTTTTTGAGTATATTTTATTATAAAATATATACATATAAAAATTTAAAATATAACTACTACACAATAATTAATCACGTTTTTCCGCTCATATTACAAACAAAATAAAATTTTAATTTAAACTACTCACTTACTCTCACTCATATACATAGTAGTCGTTACATACTCTTTGATTAACACAAGGACACAGACTCAAAAACCTTATATTTTCTTAATTTTTATATTTTGTCTTCAATCCCAGTATATTTAGCCGAACAATTATCTATGGTTTGATGGACTGAACAAAATATTGAAGCATGTAATGTCATTTTAGTTAAATTTTCTCGTACTGGCAACAATACGGTAGAGAAATCTAAAAACGCTACTCCCGCCGTTTATCCCCCGGATAAAGCTTTCCACAGTCGCGGCCGTGCTCGCAGAGTGGAATAAAGTGACAGTGAGGATAAGTTTGTTATCTACTCCCTGGGGAGAAGTTGTCCACCGGCCGTGCTAGGCCTGCTGGTCACGTAACATTTTCAACCGACTTCAAAAAAAGAGGAGTTTCTAAGTTTGACTGTATTTTACCTCGGAACTTTCGACTGGGTGAACCGATTTTTATAATTCTTTTTTAATTTAAAAGCTAGTGCTTCCCGTGTGGTCTCATTTCAATTTGGTCCAGTTTTGACAATGACATCCATAATGAAAAAAACATATAAGTCTGAAGTCGGCTTTTTACGCTTTGCGTATATTTATTGTGAGATCAGAAACATGACAAGCAAACTATCCCATGATGGTAAAGCGGTTACTGTATTCATTGTTAATAATAACACTATATTTAGTTATTTCAATTTCTATTACTATTAGTATTATTTCAGATGTTCATTTATTAAATATCAGTTCATCGAAAACCCTGTCGGGCACGCAACATTAGAAGAGACTATAATTATTACCTGGGAATTTACAATTTAATAGGTAATATCCATATTATGAATATGTCGCAATATCGCGGCTAGTTAGATTAGTACCATGTACGCTCTTACTAACAGCTCATGTACGCCTTTTAGCCGATAGGGGTGGGACTTGCAAAGACAGGACTATTTTTAGTTATTTCCTTATTTTATGCGACTTGGATCGACTGGATTTAACAATACACTTTTTTAGTTTGAAAACTATCGTTAGTATGACATATTTTTGTAAGATAAATAACGGCCAAACTCACGTCGGTTATAAAGTCGAAATTACTCCGACCAGGTTTTGGACAATTTCGATGTCCTTCTTAACTAACGCAAGCGGCGGCGGCTTTCGCGAGCGTCAGCGCCTAACATTTTAATTGACGTGAGTTTAGCCATTATTTATCTTACAACAATACACTCTCGGATATTCAGACACAGCAATACTATTAAATTGGTCGAGTAATCAAATTCAAGTAAAAAAAAAATTTTAAATGCTAAGCTGGCTGGAATGAAAACCGGTAGTGGGTATATAATGATAAGTCCAGAATAAGTTCAAATTATCAATAGCTATTCAACTGTTTAGGTAGAACCTAAATGGCTACCTGATAATGATTTTAAAGCTCATCCTCTTCGTAGATCCATGGAAATGTCACACAATCCGTTTCTCGAGATTATTTTTCCCCACACCTGCAAGATCTGGAAGTAACTATCTTCTGATTGTGTTTCGCTGAGCTACAACATGGGGCAACTTCAAATGACAGGGGCTTAAAAGGTAAGCAACGCATTGGCAGCGCCCCTGATGTTGCAGGAACCGGACGACCAGGTACCAGGCGACGGAATGCTTACGATTGGCCATCAGCTTGTTAATATTTTCGTATTACTTATATGAAAAAAAAATCTCGTCGACCTACTAAAATCATTTTCACGACCAAAAAACACATCACTATAAATGAATCTTGTTGAAGTTACTTAAAATTTTGTTTTCAATTACTTTAAAGTCTTGTTTTCGAATTGATCGCCCCCTTCCTAAAAGTCTACAACCGCACTCAGAAGCTCCCGCCAAGCGTTTCGATTGGAGCGTGAGCGAAATGAATTTATACGCGAGAGGAATAACTTAAACTCGTAACTGGTAACTTCGGATTTTACAGTTACTTTAGTTTTACAGTGTTTCTAATTGCTCAAGTTTGTGTGATTACATGAGTTATGCTCTCAAACGTTAATGCTTACGATATGTATTTATAATGAATGGTTTTCTATTTTCGACGAATTCTTGTTTCTGTATTTATAAATAAAGCTGGTACATCAATAATTCATCATCATCATCATCATCAGCCTACACTAGTCTACTGCTGGACATAGACACGTCACGCCAATAATTAAACGTATTCAATTGAATGGGGCTGTTCTGTTGATTTTACTATTAGAAAGCCACCTGAACGTGGGTATTTTTTTTTTATCCTGGCTTAACGACTATTGCCTAAATACAATCAGCCGTTAGTGCCGCTTAAAACTAAGATTATTCCTGACTATTCGCTTACACAAGAAGAAGAAACTGGTTTTTTAATGATAGCAATTTTTGTCCGTATAGTTAACAATTTTTTTTTATTCTCAATAGTCAAGGCATTTGAATAATGTCACGCTTGATAATGAGTGACGATGCGATCTGTGATACATGCTTGTCTAGAAGACACCTAATCACTCGCAACTTGAGTCTCCTAATACTATAGTCAACTGGAACAAAGAAACAGATAATTAATACACTAATAAAAGGTTTTTTAAATGCTGCTTTACCACAGACTCCTGGGGTTGTGCTCTTTTTTAATATACTACTTACATATTTGTTACTTGCACTATTATTATTATTTTTTAACAAAATCAACGCGGGGGACTTATACAGGATGATTTAGCTAACATGGATCAAACGATCTGTGGGGATAGGGGGTTTCAACTCGCATCGGATGGACCCCCATGTATGCTCTACCATTTTCGACCGCTTAGGAGATATAATTATTTTTCGGAATCTCTACCAAATTGTGGATTGAATCACAATAATAATAGTATTATAACAAGAAGATTTCTAAAAATACTGTAAAGAATTTAGGCTGTTATGATAGTGGCATAAAATTTAAAAAAGTCTTTTACATAATTAAAATACTTCGTAATATATCAGTTGCGAGCTTCCACTAAACACCCCACTGCAGAATCTCCCGACTCCTGATATATCTGCGCCCCGCTGCATCCTGCGACCCGTTCGCAACAGCAATTATAAATGTCACACATAAATCGCGACTGGGCAACGAGTAGACTACGCAGAAGATGCTAAATAATAAATTACCCAGTACTTACCTATTTCTGGCATGGTATCAGGTCAGCTCGTTATTCCATTATGTCTCATGCATCTATACCAAAAATAGGCCTCCTACATAAAACGCCACTTTGGACGCTTATCATAGGGGGAGCATATAATAATAACGCCCAACGATCACATACATAGATCCCGGACCCTAACTAAAATTCCCAGTGTCTAGGGAGCCAGGAACTACGAGGACCATGGTCCCACAGCATACTCAGAACAAGTATTTGCGTTTTTTTTTTCAATGCACAAATACTTGTCCTGTCGCGGCAATTGAATCCGCTGCCCCCAGGTTGTGAGCCGACCTGCTCAACCACCACACCGCAGAGCCTGTCAAAACAATATAACGCCCAACGATTACATACATAAATAACATATATAATCACCAAGTTTGGCTGGTGTCTTAGTGATCGCAGAAGATTTTAATGTACCAAGACCACACATCCATTAAACACACGTTTAGAAGAAACAAAACAAATCACTAAAAACTTACCTACTTTTATAGCCTAGCCTGAGTTGGCACTGCATCCTACGACCCGTTGGCAGCAACAATTATACATTTCACACATAAATTACATCTTGGCACCGAATAAATATAAACAGAAGATACAAACCAATCACTGAGAAACCTTGCCTATTTGTATCATAAGTGTTACCAGTGTATCTATAATATATAAAAGGAAGCCAAACATTACACAATAGTATTATTTTAACTTAACAGAGAGATACATGAATGGAAGACAAAACTTTTTGTATATTTTTATACATTTCGCAGATCCTTGACGTTTAAAAACCCGAGAAAGAGGACTTTTTTTCAAACTTATTAATTTGAATAGGCTTGCTATATTTTGACAACAAGCGCTTTGAAATTTTACGTGGCTACATTAATAACTTAAATTGAGTATTTTAACTATTCTAATTTTACTTTGTGCTGTTTTAATTATTATTTGAATTTGAATTAACAAATGTCAAACATTACACACTAAAGCGCTGTAAATTGAATTATATAAAATATAACCTACTCACTTTTCTTCCTGTACTTATGTAAGAAGGGTCAAAACCCTTTTTGTCTTACGAATAAATTGAAGAGGCACATAAGGTCGCTTTACTAAAAGTGCAGAGTATTTGTCCCATCTGTGCGTTGTTCTCTAATCCCATACGTTTGTCTCGGAGGTGAGTTCATGCATTAAATACACTTGTTCTAATTTATTACGTACGAAGCTTTCTTTCAACCAAATTGCACGTCTAGAGTTGTAACCCTTACGTATAAATACTATGAAGCTAGTTCTTAATGGCGTCATTTGGTACTTAAAACTAGATTAGGTATCACAAAGGTTACTTACTACTTACTTACTTGTTTATATACATACTAGCGACCCGTCCGGCTGCAGAGGTCTTTAAAAAAATCAAAAAATTATACATTTGTACACACACACAAACACACTTATCTAAGTTTATTAACCATAACTAAAAAGGATAAGTTATTGGCGAGAAAACGAAAAAGATCGCGTCGCCGCATTGTATTATTTTCCAAAACTTATGTTATTTTCAATGTTAGTGCATAAAAAACGAAACGTTTCTTTTCGTGTTGTTTCCAAAACTACATAGAAGCCACCAGAATTTACCAGAAAGTAAAGTTGCCACCACTTTACTGGGAGTATGACTTGACTAGACTAGACTATGACTTAACTAGATGACTTGGACTGTGACTTGACTTGACACATTATATAATATTAATTAACAAGAGAAATTATCAATTACCTGAAACTGGCTAAATACACAAAAGTGTGGAGCCAAAACAAAACATAACAAAAATTAAACCGACTTCTAGCTTGGCTGGCACCGACTTCAAATAGATAAATGGGTAGTGCTTATAATAATTTTTTTTTTTCGCTTTTGAGTGCCTATTTGTGGTTATAAAGTCGGTATTATAAAAAAAAAATATTATATTACTCAATAAGAGTAGATATAGTTTTGTATTGCTTCTCGCTGGTACCGCCCGTCAGTCTCAATCTTGTGCGCGATACGAACGATGTGAAATCGCCAAACTCCATCTCTTCTCAATTTGAAGACATCCTCAACCTCGCGAGTGACGTGAAGGCTGCTAGATCTGCCACTGTGATAATGTTTGTTGTGCCACTTTCCACTTGGATGGTACCGTCGTCACCAGGATCCGAGCTGATACCTACTTCTCACTGAGCTCTATTTTTGCACCCTCAAAACGCAAAGGTGCGCAAACATATTTGCTATTGATAGGCAAAATTATTGACATAAAAAACAGTTAATAAGTAATAACAACATAATAATAATCTTTAGTCCATAATATTCCTAGATTCATAATTCTGTGTGCTTTATTTTATGTGAACAAATAAATTTATTATTATTATTATTGTTAATAATAACGCCTAACGATCACATACATTGATCCTGATGGACCCTATATAAGATTCCTTGTATCTAGGAACCCAGGAACTGCGAGGACTATGATACCACAACACTCAGACACTGAACAAGTATTTTCGCTTTTTTTTCTGTACACAAATACTTGTCCTATCGTGGGGATCGAACCCGCCACCGCCGGGTTATGCTACTTAACCACCATACCACAGAGGCTGTCTACAGCAGACAGTAAACGCCAATCACGGCTTATATGAATATGGTATACGCTTAATATTTCAATGGATATTATAAATCTGTTGAAATCACCATTTTCATATTTTTAACATGCTTTCGATTAAATACAATTAATTTTCAACAAGTACCATCATTTTCCAATAATGAACTAGCGTCGAGTTTTAATTAAAGTTTGATTAAACATGATATTTAAGTTCAGCCGTTGAATAATTGATTTCATATTATGAATATCACGTAATACTTAGAAATTAACGAAATTTGCTGAGCAAATCCGCATTATGGTTGATAAAGTAATTTTAATCCATGTCATTAAGGGCTAACCGATGCAATACCTATAGGCAGTTTAGATTTAAGGGTTCACACACCTTCCCAAAACACTGAATGATGTGACGAGCTAGTCGTTCACCTGATGTCAACAGTGTCACTCGGAACTCTAAAGTATACAGTTTCGCGCAACACTGCACTGCGCTCAACATCCTGAGACATCAGCACAGTCTGGTAATAACATTACTCATCGACTATAAATTCAATTTATAGGGTTAATTGTCTATATCCGTATTCCTTACTTACGAAAATTACACTATCATACTTCACACTAATATTATAAAGGCGCAAGTTTGTATGTGTGTATGTGTGTGTGTGTATGTTTGTAACTCCTTCACACTCAAACAGCTGAATGAATTTGGATGAAATTCGGTACCAAGATAGCTTAATACACTGGATTAACATATCCCGTAACGTTCCCGTGGGATGAGCAAATAATTAAAATACTTTTTATCCGCGGGTGAAACCGCGGGGAGCAACTAGTTCAAAATATAATTTTCACGTCTAAACACCTAAATCAATTATGATTATTGAGTGATTTCGAAGATATTATGTCAAAAGCGACCTGCAAATAGTGCATTCGATGAACCATTCTTGTGTTTTGTTTGTAAATGAGTAAAATAACTGGTGAAACTAAAAGGCACTTCTAGTACCAGACGTAAAATACGCAAAGCTTCATATAAACAACTAAAAGCAATATTCCGCGTTTGGAAACCAAGCAAAGTTTTAATGAAAGGAAGTGCAGCATTAGTGGCAAACGTTCAAACTAAGCAGCGCAGCAGGTAATGTATATTGCCCACGGCGGGATTCATAATGGAATATACCTAGAGTTACCTTGCGACTTTACAAGCAAATTACCCGTTTTCTATGGGAAATTTTAATTTTCGGGGTTAAAGTAACCTGTTAAAGCTGTTGATGTCGGTATAGTGTAAGTAATGTTTTTTATGGTAATGAATGATGTGATGAGCTAGTCTTTCACCTTTTTTTTTCACCTGATGTTAAGCGACACGGCCGCCCATACTATTATGGGCGGCCGTGTCGCAATAAGAATTGACAAATTCACTTACAGAGAAATGTAATTAAAAACTTTAAATTTTGAATTTCAGAGTGACACTGTTCTATAACAGTGTCACTCTGAAATTCAAAATTTAAAGTACATTTCTCTGTAAGTGAATTTGTCAATTCTTATGAGAAATAAATTCTTTAACCGTAAAGTTTCGCGTGATACTGCACTGCGCACATCATCCTGAGACATTAGCACAGTCTGGTAATAAGATTAATAGACTGTGAGATCAGATCATAGTCTCAATTGCCGAGTAATATCACTAGCTACAGTGCCCTTTATACCGGAACACAGTGGTGTTTGCACACTAATGTGGGAATTCCAATCAGATAAGCCGTGTTTATATAAAACTCACACAAACAAAAACAGAAGGGGAGGGATAGAAATGTAGGGATACATTGGCTTACTTATTTTTGTTTTGGCTGGCCCGATAGCTCAGTTGGTAGCCCTGCCTTCTGAACTGTGGCTTGTGGGTTCGATTCCCACTCAGGACAAACATTTGTGTGATGAACATAGGTGTTTGTTCTGTGTCTGGGTGTCATATTGTATTCTATGTATGTATTTACAAACAAAAAAGTATCTAAGTATTGTATCAGTTATCTGGTTCCCATAGCACAAGCTTTGCTTAGTTTGGGGCTAGATGGCGTTGTGTGAGATGTCCACACGTATCATTATTATTATTATTACTTAATTGTGAACGCCAGAAAACCTGCGGTGTCGTTGTAGTTCAATTACTGTGGGGTGTTGATTTGGGTTTCAACCCCCACCGACCAGAGATATTATAAGTATGCCTTGCATTTGCACAAATCCAGTAGTTTCTGACTTTATATTTATATATTGGTGAGGGTAACATAGATAGGTGACCCGAAGTAACAGTAAAAGGGTAGCATTTCAAACCGTTTTTGAAATCTTCATTAGTTAAAAAAATATTTACTGTAAATAGCTGTTTGAAAACAAACGTGAGTACAGTGACACATTTTATAAGATAAATAACGGCTAAACTCACGTCAATTAAAAGATAAATAACGGCTAAACTCACGTCAATTAAAAGATAAATAACGGCTAAACTCACGTCAATTAAAAGATAAATAACGGCTAAACTCACGTCAATTAAAAGATAAATAACGGCTAAACTCACGTCAATTAAAAGTCGAAATTACTCCGAGCAGGTTTCGGACATATTCGATATCCTTCTTCTGAGAGCCATTTACTAACGCAAGCCGCGGCGGATACACGCGACACGGCGCGACACAGATATTTACATTTTGTAAGAAAGCCTTCTGCCATCTGTGTGATAAATAGAATATCATAAAGTCAAAGTCAAAAGATTTAATGTAAATAGGCTATTTTTAGCACTATTACATACAAAAGCAAACAAAGAAAAAAGCTCGCAATGATCACAAAGTTATTTTTCTGATGAATATCTATTTTATTGCTAATTAATCCGAAAACAGACCACAATTAAAACATTGTTACAATATTATATTATTTGTTGATATGTCATAGAATATAGGTCAAAATCTAATTATAAAGTACTCAGTAAAGCTCGCGCGAGAATTCATGGTATTTATATCCAGTTTCACGAATTAAACAGCTATAAATAAATTTAATTTTGATAAATTTAGCATAAATACAAGTCAACGCGATTGTAAAGAAATTTATATCGTAACGTCATTGACTTGATGACCAATTCTGTTTGTAGTTCAGAAATAAAATATTACCATCATCTATTGATGATGATAATCAGGCTATTGCCTGAAGACGTCCACCATTCTTCTTTATCGGTTGTCTGCTTTCAATAAATAATAATAATAATGATAACGCCCAAATATCACATACATAGACCCTGGAACCTAACTAGGATTCTCTATTTCTAGGGATCCCAGGTACTACGAGGATCATAGTCCAGCCGACCTGCTCAACATGTGGGGCAATATTTTATATGTACAATTTTTTTTTTGGTTTTGCGTGCATTAATGGTCCATGCAACTAGTCGAATATAGTACACAAATAGTTGTTTGATGAACTTTTCACGAGCAATTGTTTTTGATAGGCATCGTTCGCTGAATTTTCGTTTTCATGTTAAAAATTATTCTGTCGGAAAAAGTCTGTGCTAGCTTGTTAGGGTGTAAAATATTTTGCGTCAAAAGCATACCCAAAATAGGATGAAACTAATGCCGTAATGTGGTAGTTAGATTTGTTGAATTTCTATGAATGTAAAACGAAATGGAATTTGTATAATTTTGTCGCCACATCGGGAAAAAGAGCTAGTGTGGCTTAGCGGTATTTCTAGCGACTTTCGAACTGACTTAGAATCCAGATTAGAATTCCATTCAAACCGCAAGAAAACATCGTGAGAAAACAAATTCAAATTTAAGAATCACATTTCGAGAACATTTGTCATATACCAACCCGCACTTGGCCAGCGCTAGTGCAAAACTTAAATAATGATGCGTTACCGTCTGAAACAAATAAATCACAATTATAATTTTTAGTAGAACTCCACAAAGCTCTATCTATTCCAATCCACACTTCATTTGTCAAAGCGGTACGGTACTTTCCCGTATCATATTTCAAAGCGACTGTATGACTGAGAACTCTACCGTTGAACGCTTGAACGAACTCTCCTTACTCAACATAGGTTGCTCTAAATTTGGTAGAAACAATTGTTTTTGTGCGTTCATGTAATTTTTTTATTGTAATTTTCCTAATTTTATTGCTGTTTTAGTGTTTCGGAACGGATTTTCAAGTACAAACCACACTTAATATAATCCTAAAGATTTTCTCGGCCACTGGTGAATGCGAACAAAGCTCAGTTGGTAGAATCTAATCCGTTAAGTAGAAATGTCTGCATCCCACTGGTTGTTAAAATTTTCTGGAAAAGTAATAGTAGTAATACATTTCAGGAGTAGTAATAATGTCTTTATATTTTAGTAATAGTACTCTAGTAAAACTCTATAGAATAGAACTAGAGTATCATTTTTATTGAATATGACTATAATATTGACAAAAAAGAAAAGAATTTGTCGTTCCAAATAACTTAAGCCGTTTCAAAAATAATATGTTACTGTTTACTGTATATTATTTATTTACTCTACCATTGAATAAAAAGACTCAGAAATACGGTTATAAATAAAATTTCACTTATTTTTCTTTACAACCGGCTACAGAGCCCATGTAGAGCCACGTACAGCATTAAAATCACTAGAACCTCAATGACTCTCCCTAACGGAGTTTAACCTGTGCTTTAGCAGTACTAGGAAATATTTTTGTTGAGCTACTTGAGCTACTCTACATTTTAAAGGAAACTTGATGCTTTTGTAAAGATTAGTTTAGGTATATACTTTTTTACTTTTTTTTACAGCTTCTGTGGCGTAGTGGTTGAGCAGGTCGGCTCATGACCCGGAGGTGGTGGGTTTGATTCCTGAGTCTGGGTGTTGTGGGACTATGGTCCTCGTAGTTCCTGGGTCCCAAGAAACAGGGAATTTTAGTTCGAGTCCAGGATATCTATGTATGTGATCGTTTGGCGTTTGTTTTATTATTTACAATACAATACTAAATTTATTTATTGTACACCAGAAGAAAAAAAACAGTTACAGATGATGAATCTTAAAGCTATAGTACAATGGGCGGACTTATTGATAAGAGCGATCTCTTCCAGGCAACCTTTGGATGGAAAGAATAATTGGAGAGATAGAGGTTGGTGGTGTAAACAATTTAAGTAAAATTGATTATTTATTACTTGAATAGGTATTTTTACTCTCCGTTTTGGTATATATACCTGAATTTAACCGTAATTTATTCTTAATGTCCTTAAACATAAATAAATTCAACACCCGAAACCAAATCAAACTGCAAATGATTATCCAAATTTACGAGAACAGTTTGGGAGCCGGTGACCTAGAGTTCAAAATTGCATAACACGCCATGTGGTGTGTGAATTTGCTAGGGATAGGATTGTTATCCGTAAATATTGTCCGATCTTTGAAACTCGGTGACTCTAATGATATAATTTAGTCATTACATACATTATAATATTAATAGTAATAATAATACTAACGTATCTAATATATGTGATTGAATGTAGTAATTAAGTAATAATTATTACATTATATTATTAAAATAGTTATAATAATATAACATAACTTTGGATAGCATATTTGTTTTGTAAATAATGTTTTATTAGTTGTAACTTTTTATTTATAGAGTGCCTAGAGTGCATTGTGTTATTGCCATCCAATTATAGTATCACACTAATATAGCGAAAGTTTGTATGTGTGTATGTTTGTTACTTCTTCACGCTCAAACGGCTTAATGGATCTAGATGAAATTCGGTACCAAGATAGCTTATACATTAGATTAACATATAGGCTACATTTTATCACGAAAAAATAAAATGTACCCGTGGAATGAGCAAATAATTAAAATACTTTTTATCCGCGGGGCGCAACTATTAAATCATAAATGTAAATTTAGTTATAAGTATAATAATGTAATACACGGTAATATAATGTAGTAATTACATACACTAATTACTACATTATATCATTAAAATAGTAATAATAATATTTGTTACTGTTATTGTATTGTATTTATTATTATTTAAATCTGCGCGATGCTTAGCTTTTCAGTAGTTAATGGTAGATTGATAGCTAAAAATTAACGGCGATTTTTGGGTTCAAAAACTTTTTTTCATACACGATAATGTGAATTATAGATACTACAGGCAGTAGTTAACTATAGCAACAATCGCAAAAGAATTATTCCCCGTAAAAGTTACCAGCTTGAAATAAAAGTTACGAATTCGGCCACATCCGTAAATAACCGTAAATTATCCGTAACCTCCGCATCCCCACTCGGCGTATATTGGAAAAGTTCCACCGTTTGCATGCAATACTTGCTGCGCGCCCGGCGTTGCTCGCATTTCACGCCCGTACTTTTCTCTCACTTGACTTCTAAGGATGCTCAGAAGTTGAGCCTACTATATATAAAACTGAACGTTTTACTAATAGTAGTATGTATGACCTTTATAGGCGAGTGCGAAGGATAGGCGATATTTTTTATCTCTTTCTTGTGTACACCTTATCACTTAGCTTAATGCCAGAGTTCTTGAACCGCCCAAAGACTTGGCTTAACTGTCGTTAAGCCAAGCCCGGACCGGCCCGGCTTAACGTATCCCCCGAAGCATGGTAGCGCCCGGTTATAAAATACCGCTTTTGTAGCGATCACGGATCCAAGTAGTGCTGTCATTATAAATAAATGTGAATACGGATTCCGACTGAAAATCTATTATTAAGGTCTCACCCTAATTGCATGCTTATTCGGGACCCATATCATGACGTCACGCAACAGTATATTTTTAGTTTCTCTTTTTTTTGTGTGTTTTTGTTGTATGATTTCTTATTTGTAAAAATGTAGTGCTGTGCGATGTCTTGGATAAATCTATTTTCTTTCTTTTCTTCACTACAGATTTCGATGCAAAAATTTTAGTGTAAGATAAATTAAGTCTTATTAACTTTGCCATGAACATGAACATAAACATGAACATGAACGTGAACATGAACATAAACATGAACATGAACATGAACATGAACATGAACGTGAACATGAACGTGAACATGAACATTAACATGAACATAAACATGAACATGAACGTGAACATGAACATGAACATGAACGTGAACGTGCACATGAACATGAACATGAACATGAACATAAACATGAACGTGAACATGAACATTAACATGAACATAAACATGAACATGAACGTGAACATGAACATGAACATGAACGTGAACGTGCACATGAACATGAACATGAACATGAACATAAACATGAACATGAACGTGAACATGAACATGAACGTGAACATGAACATGAACATGAACATGAACGTGAACGTGAACATGAACATGAACATGAACATGAACATGTACATGAAAATGAACATGGACATGAACATGGGATTTTCCAAAAAAAAAATTAGTGAAAAGTCGAATACTAAAAATTTTGACCTTTTTAATGAATTTATTATAGTATTACTTTAATATGGACACTAATCGATAAAATGACGGACATTTAAATGAATGATAAATCGTACATTTTAGTATTTAAGTACCAAATTCCGCACCAATTTTACTCAAAAACTTCAGCCGTTAAAATAAATAACGTACCTTTTACTCAGCGCTCTGAAAGAGACATGTAAGCCAGACCAAAATCCTGTCCGCCGACTACATCCAGTCCGTCCTTTAACTACAAGTGAGGTATTATGAAATCCTCTGTTAAAAACAAAGGAATTCGGGGCCTTTGATTAAGCTCTATTGTTTTTATCATCACGAACACAGTCCCTAAAGTTTTGTTTTATTAACTTCACTTCAGGCTTTATGCTGAAAAATACAAAACTCTTGCGTAGAGTAGGTAGACTCAACTGCGTTTACCTCCTCTACGCAAGAGGAAACGTTATTTTAATCTAACTTGCATAGCATATTTAATTTAGATTTATTTTCAGCCCTCAACTCAATAGCAACGATCGGATCATCATCACTTAAAAGTTTTTTTTTTATATGTTACTAATTGCGCCCCGCGGTTTCACCGGTTTATTTCGCGGTTTTATTTTTTTTATTTGCTCATCCCGCAGGAAAATTTCACTTTTCCAGGATAAAATGTAGCCCATATGTTAATCCAGTGTATAAGCTATCTCGATACCGAATTTCATCTAAATCCATTCAGCCATTTGAGCGTGAAGGAGTGACAAACATACACACATACACACTTTCGCCTTTATAATATTAGTGTGATGGAATGACGTGACGAGCTAACCGTTTGCCTGATGTTAAGCGACACAGCTCCCCATATCAGTTGCACTGCCACTCAGAACTCTAAAGTATACAGTTCCTCGTAACACTGCACTGCGTACGTCATCCTGAGACATCAGCACTTTCAAATAATAATCATGATGATATATATATATATGACAATGATCAGGCAATTTCACTAAATTACTGGGAAAATTAGACTTTATGATATGTTAGCTCACTAGCTACAATGTCCTTCAAACCGGAACACAGCAGTGCTTGCGCACTACTGCTTGGCGGCATAATAACTGGCAAAGCGGTGGAACCTACCTATACAAACTTTGTAGAAAAGTCCTGCGAGTAATTCTAAAAGTAAGGATGATTAAAAATAGAAAATTAAAATAAAATTAAAAACTATGCATTAGCAAAACTTAATCTAAAAAGCCGCTACCAGTAGGCAACGTGCCCAAAATGCTGGTGGCATTGCCTCGTTGGATGGCAATGCCTAGTTTTTGGGCTAAATAGAGACCAGCATTTTGGTCACGTGATGCTTCGGTCAGTCGTTCCGAAAGATCTTTGTAAATTTTGTGTGCACTCGGTCCCTACGGCCCCAACTTGATTTTGTATGAATTAATCAAAACAAAGTCATACTTTTAGTTGACTGTAGATATTATTATTCGAGCCCTAGCCTCCACATTATTTCAGGATTCCCTGTGTTGTGGGAGACCAATTTTACAATCATTTGTATTTCTAATTTTTGGGACATTACAGACGCTCTGCAGTACTCTGATTATATTGTATTACAGCAATGATGGTCACTTCACACTTTAAAAATAAAATTTGTTTTGTGTTCCTCTAACTACTGGTGAGGATTCAGCCAGGAATATAGAGAGTTGAATAAAATCAGGCTTCCTTGTATGATAATATATTCTAAAGTATTATACATAGATCCTGGAGCCTAACTAGGATTCCCTGTGTCTAGGGATCCATGAACTAAGAGGGCCATGGTCCCACAACACCCAGACTCAGAACAAGTATTTGCGCTTTTTTTCTGTGCACAAATACTTATCCTGCCGCGGGAATCGAACCCGCCACCTCCGGGTTATGAGCCGACTTGCTCAACCACCACACCACAGAGGCTGTCGATGAATGGATAAATGATGTCAATTGATAAATGGATGACATTCTTCTTATTATAACATTATGTTATACTGTCGTGTGCAGGAGTCGCAGCGAACGAAAGGCGAGCGAACCGCCCGGCCGCGCCACCGCCTTCTACGCCACCGATTGCTTGTTTAGTATGGTAGTGTGCGCGTGCGCCGAGCGCTGGCCGGCCGACGCACACTAATGCGTGCGTGAACAACTACCATTATTCATTTCTGATTAAGTTCATGATATGAGCGTGTCAATTTTACTGTTGTCTCTGATCAAATTCCTTCAAAAAATAATGCTTAGGTTCTTAATAAAAAAAAGCTTCTAAAGTACTCGTATAAAACTCTAGTATACACAGTCTTAAAATGCAAATTCAAAACTGCAAGGTTTCCACTTAATTTCCCTATGTATGCAAAAAAATGTCTTCCTATGCAAAAGCAGTGGTGCAAATGTTCACATTGTACTCTAAGGAAATTGCTCTAGAACTCGTTACGATGGCTAGTAAATAAAAAATAACTATTCACTTACCTGCTTCAGAAACGTGCTGAAATGAAGAAAACCTCACGCTTCCATTCCGTTCTCGCATGCTGGCATTTTCTTTTACTAGTTCCCATATAAAGCGTTTCTTCTTATTATTTTTCACTTTAAGATAAAATCCTATAAGAATAGAGATGGGTTATCCGGCAAATATGTGGTCACTTATTCGGCCAATAATTGCCGTACAATATACGACACAAGTATGCGATCTAAAAATGCTTCATTTGAATCTGATATAAAACGGCTATATTTTCTTGGTTTCACTAAATCAGTGCACGTCTTTTTTACATTATGCAGAGAAAAAGGATTGACAACAGCAGCTGTGTCAGTTGCGATGATTAAGACTGAAAGTATAGCTGAGTAGTAGGTATCTGTTTTTAATTAACATCATTAGCACGTCTCTTAATTAACTAAGATAAAAGTGAACCAGTATCTTCTAGATCAGCATGCTCTATTGTTGACCCACTTACGTCTCGTCACTCGTCATAACGGAAGACAGTAGTCAAATGCAGGGCCATTATACATAAAAACATAGGAGATTAAAAGTGTACATATGAAATAAGAAAACATTTAAAATATGTTCGAAGCATTCGGCTAAATTTCCGGCTAAAACAATGAAAAAATGAAGATATTGATCATCCCTAATAAACTCTTTTACGATCCCTAGCAGGCTGAACGTGACCTGTTCTCAACAAAACATGATACATCGCTTAACTTATCGAGAATATCGAATAAATGGGGCACATCAAAGCGATGGTTAACATTCTCGAAGCTAAGCATCGATATCGATATATGCATACCTAGATAGTGAAGTGCATTATCACGACAACTACTGCAACAGGATACCTAGGAGTAACAATACCTCGACAGCGGTGTCTATTGCAAACTATCATTCCAAGGATTTACACTCGCTCAAGTTATATCGAGAGTTAGCCTTGTATTCGAGATTTGTCTCTAGAATTATTGAAGCTTGAATGGAGGTAGATTTACAATTCTAAGTGAATTTGGAAATTGTATTGGTTTTGTATCTTAGGCGTTGATACGTTGCTTCATTCGCTTGAAAATGAAAGGGTTTTCAATAGTCTGTTTCATTTATGCACAGATTTGCTAAGATGAACAAATGTGCATTTGTAAGCTAGAGAATACTCGCGTGAAATATTTTACGACGTTAAAAGATTTTATTCTGGGCTTAATTTTATAGTTCCTTATCATAAATCTATAAAATCTATGGATTTAGTATGACCATAGACGCCAGTGAAGCACCAAAATTATATCCTATACTTGATCTTAACTAGGATTCCCTGTATCTAGGGACCTAAGACCTACGAGGACCATGGTCCCACAACATCTAGAAAAACAAAATATAACAAAATGGCGATGGTAATAAATAGTCAAAGGATTTTATTGCAAATAGGCCGTTTTTAGCAATTTTGCAGGTATATTATGAGTGGGTTGTTCGATTTTTTAGTATTCTTATATCTATTATATAAAACGCTTTGTCCTGACTGACTGACAATGCACAGCCCAAACCACTGAACGTATAGAATTGAAATTTGGAGGGTGGCTACCTCTTATGACGTAACCGCGTGCTAAGAAGTTCCCTGAAATTAATTAGCTTTCTACCAATCTAACGACGGCAAACATGTATGATTTTGTATTACTTGTAAACTAACTCTTCACATAATAATATTATTAAAATAAAATAAAATAAGAATAAATTCAGCTATAAAAAGTGTTCCCAATAAATCTTTGTAGTACTAAAAAGTATTCAAGTCACATACACATTAAAGCTAGACGGATGAGTCCATTCTAGACGCTAGACACCCGACCTCTATAAAAATTGGGTCTCAAGATTATATCAGAGCTGATTTTTCAGCCGAAAAGTACCTCCAGATACGTGCCCGTATAAGGCTTGGCAGCCCTTTGAGTCTAGTACGCGGGCACATGGTAACTATGGTGTCAACTGTGGCACAGGCCTGATTAGAAAGATATTATACTGTTATACATAATATATTATTCTTTAAAGATGAACAATGTCATCTTTTTGAAGCTCTTTACGCAAGCTTGACTTGGGGAGTAAGCTGGTGAATGCGTAGCGAGGCAAATGGAAGTTGGTTCACGTAGATCTCCATCAACAACGTAACAACGTATAAAAATGTATTATTATGTTGGGATAAGTCCGGTAAAATGACAGTTTATAGTTGTCAAGATGGCGAAATTAACATTAAACAAAGCAAAAGTTATACCGGCCGATAGATGGAGCTAAACTAAAAAAGTTTTACTTCAGTCAGAATATTTTTAAGTTTTTTCAGCAAAATATTAATGAATTGAAGGTTCACTGATTTTCATTTATTTATGGTATAAAAGAGATCTTATAAAAAAAGACGGTCAATGATTACATATACACAGATCTTGGACCCTAAATAAGATTCCCTGTATCGAGGGTCCCAGGAACTACGAGAACCATGGTCTTACAAGTATTTGAGCTTTTTTTTCTGTGCACTATTCCTTGCTCTGTCCCGGAAATCGAACCCGACGTCTCCAGGGTATGAGCGAATCTGCTCAACCATAGACTAGGCCCCCAATATCTCATATTAGAGAAAAAACTAAGATAAAAATTTAAAAAAACACTTACTAATTCATTCTCGTACAGGCACATCTTTGGTGTCCGTTGGGCCCGTCACTTGAATTATTTTTTTTTAAAATTATATTTGTATATATATTGTATAATAATAATCGGTTATCTGTACTTTGATGGTGAATTTTACTAGGTTATAGGATTTTTCTGCAAAGTTCATCTAGGCAGGTACCACCGTTTTGCTAGTTACTCTGTTGTCAAGCAGTAGTGTGCAAGCACTACTGTTTTCCAGTTTAAAAGGCACTGTAGCTAGTGAAGTTACTGGGCAAATGAGACTTTATGACCTAATCTCACAGTCTAGTAAACTTATTACTAGACCATGCTGAAGTCTCAGGATGACGTGCGCAGTGCAGTGTTACGCGCGAGTGACACTGCAGCTGATATGGCCAGCTAGGTCGCTTAACATCAGGCAAACGAGTCGCTCGTCATGTCATTCCTTAACGTTGAAAAAGTGTACCGTGTAAACGTGAAAACAACTACAGATAAAAAATTATAATTGACTTTATTTCCGAACTTCAACCCCCTCGTATTATCATCAGGTTAAAAAAGTAAGTACTACCAAAACGTGCCTGTTTGAGTGTAGCCTTTAAGATGCCCTCAGGGCTGATTTAGACAGCAACTTAGTCAAAGGAAGATGACCAACTTCAGAGTGTTCGCGAAAAGTAATGAACAAATTTTGCTTTCAAGTAAATTGTTTGTACCCTTTCCTGATCGGGAAACTGAATTGAACAATAGCAGCTTTGATGAACGCCATTTTAAAGGGAACTTTCTGAAGTTATTATTGGAGGACGATGCGATTGTAATAAATGATTTTGTTTTTGGTACTAGCTTAGTGCTATAAAAGTTACACACACAATTTACAAATTACAAATTGACAATTTACAAATTGTCAAGATGACCACGGCCAATGTAAGTTGGTCAAAATGTCGAGGTTAGTCAAAATAATGTTTTGATAAGTTTTGTACGCGAATAGACCCGTTTTATCTTTACAGTATATATATTATGTATATTTATATTTTGTCATTGTCATACTAATGACAATACCAATTTACAATTACAATACAATTGACATACTAATGTAATAATAAATTTACAAGATTTGTTAGTTTGGCAATGGAGATTTACGTGAACCAACTTCAACTTCCGTTTGCCTCGCATTCACCAGCTTATTCCCCAAGTCAAGCGTGCGTAAAGAAGTTTTACGTCAAAAAGTTAACTGGAATAGATTTGGGTCTCTTTAAGACTAGAGTGAATATGCTTCGACCGCATCGTCTCTTATGATATGAGACGTAGGTCTATACGAACATAAAAAAATCATTTATGAATCTTTCATAGTAATTGTGAATTGAAGGGGTGAGAATAAAAAGGATTTAACTGATTTTTTTGCCAAAATGACTTATGGGTATCGTTGGATTTAGCGTGAAATTATCTTCAATAATACATTCTCAAAATACCGAAATGAGGCTTAAATCGATCGATCGATAGATTTTGAGTCTAAAAATGGTTTATCTGTCACAGGAATACAGTTTGCTTAGCATAAAAACATTACTATATTTATTTTACTATATTATATTTTTACAGTAATTGTATGAATTAATACTATATTTAGTAATTTTAAATAGAATTAAAACATTTCCAAGCAACTGAAACTTACATAAACCTTTTCTATTACCTTATAAGCACTCTACATTAAAATGACGCCGTTGACGTTTAAAGTCAATTTTCTCGAAACTGTCTATTTGTCAGTTAAATCCTTTTTATTCTCAACCCTTCAATTAAATCAGTTACATTGGCAGGAGAAGAAGGTCGAGATTAGACTACGTCTACTGGATGAGTGGACCTTATAATATACAATATCTATAGGTTTGTTAATATGAACAACCAGAAATGACCCTCTGATTAATAGAGTCTATAAACCTTACGGACCCTTTTCGCATATCGTTTTCTAATGAACCCACTGGGTACTTATACACAGAAGTAAGTCTTGTCGTCCTATTTTCCAACATTAAGAAAATAACAATGAAAATGCCGAAGTAACCCTACACTGCTCGATCGCCGTCAAAAGCATAGTATTGTAAGACGTTTACCCATTTCGGTAGTGCCCGAAACCGGACACTCGCTGCCCGCTTAGTAGGGCTATTGAGGGTAAATATGACCAAGATGTTGGGGTTGCTTGAAACTCTCTCCGCAGCGACTTTGATATTAGCTTTGTTAAGAAATGTAAGCTCTACAATTCGATAGAAAAACCGAGAAAAATTGGAAATTCAAAAACTTTGTAGATTTAACTGCAAAATTGTATGGTAACCATTTAAATGCAGTTGCAGTTGTGACGCACGGAGAGCTTAGGTGGTCTAAGAAGCTTGTAAAATTTTACTTCATACATTGTATGACTACTCGTTACAGCGCCATGATTTTTAATTTTTAATTTTGAATGAACCGGAATGATAATCTGAATTTGTAAATATTATTTGATACCAGATGCCTTAATATGATATATTTAATGTACACCACCAATCTTTTTAATTCATTATCTATATTTATTTATATCAGAACCGAGGGCTTAGCGTGTCTTCCGAAGTGCCGTAGCGCTCAGTTATAAATTATAAAACATCATTTTTTGTAGCAGTCATCCATCCAAGTTGCTGCAGCAAATCCTATGAGCATAACTGAAGGGTTGAGAATAAAAAGGGTTTAACTGTCAAATTGACAGTTCCGAGAAAATTGACTTTAAACGTCAACGGCGTCATTTTAATGTAGAGTGCTTAAAAGGTAATAGAAAAGGTTTATGTAAGTTTCAGTTGCTTGAAAATCAAAAAAATCAGTTAAACCCTTTTTATTCTCAACCCTTCAACTGAGAGTGAAAAAATGAAAACTAGCATCGCTCTTTCCAACCATTAACAAAGTTATGGTATTTGTTCAAGAGTCGTGTCCATTATTCCAACGTTCAGTTTTCTTTCTTGTAAAAGGGGCTAGTTTATTTCTGAACGTCAACTTCTAAAGTCCGCCATAAATGCATAGTGCATAAGTGAAAATTCTATGGAGCGTGAACGCCTTTATGCGCTGCGGAGCCGATACGAAGACTTCGCATATTTATGAGGGCCGTGTACGTTGAGAACATTGGATGGAGAAAGAATGGAGGAAAGAAATTTCCGAGGAGATATCGTGATATTTTTATATACAACTAGTTGCGCCCCGCGGTTTCACCCACGGATTAAAGTATTTTAATTATTTGCTCATCCCACGGGAAAATTTTACTTTTCCGGGATAAAATGTAAGCTATAAGTAGGTATAAGCTATCTTGGTACCAAATTTCATCCAAATCCATTCAGCCGTTTGAGTGTGAAAGAGTAACAAACATACAAACATACACACAAGCATACACACAAACACACATATAAACTTTCGCCTTAATAATATTAGTGTGCAAAGTTGCGCCCTGCGGTTTCACCCGTAGATAAAAAGTATTTTAATTATTTGCTCATCCCATGGGAGCATTTCACTTTTCCGGGATAAAATGTAGCCTTCATGTTAATCCAGTGTATAAGCTATCTTGGTACTGAATTTCATCCAAATCTGTTCAGCCGTTTGAGCGTGAAGGAGTAACAAAAATACACACATACAAGCTTTCGCCTTTATAATATCAGTGTAAAGTCAAAGTCCAAAGATAAATTGCAAATAGGCTATTTTTAGCATTTTTACAAGTCAAAATTATATTAGGTACTTAAATGAAGTTATTTTACTAAGCATATAGGATTACAAAGTGCTTATTTATATATATTATATTACATAGCATGATGATTGTTAGTGATTGGGTTAGACAAGCGCATTTTTGAGGTATTACAGTTTATCAACTGTTTCTGAAAGTTTCTCATATTCTATGAAAATTAGAGGTACCCCGTTGTTTTCATCGTAGTAATTTTATAGAAGTAGAAATAGAAATATTTATTGGCCTGATAACACATTGTTATACTGGGCAAGTCATTTTACATATTAAAAATATTATTTATCGAAATTCATTGGGATAATATAAACATATGGCAAAGAAAATTAAAATATTACAGAAATACAATTGAAACTGTTAAACCTGCTGTAAAAGAGCAATAAAATAAAATAAAATGAACTAATTGAAATAAAGATAATTATAAGAATTAAAATTGATTACCGCAGTAACTAATCATTTTAAGGATAAAAAGTTGACAAATACGTTGGTCGCGGAAGTCAAAGTCAAAGTCAAAAGATTTATTGCAAATAGGCTAATTTTAGCACTTTTACAATGAATAGGAATATAGTTCAATGATTTTGATAAGCTACACAAACGAATAAGGTATTGACCAGAGAACAATTTAATACTATTGAAAGGTTAGGAATGCCTAGTGATGAAAAAAGGATATATTTTTTCTCTTTCTTTTCATCACATGGTTGACAGACATTATTTTGTGTTCTTTATTTGTGTGACCTATTTTCTTGCTTTTCACTCCTGATTTCTTCGTGTCTTCATAAATATCGTCAAAACTGCTCTAGGTTATGATTCCATGGTTAATCGACTTTTATGTTTCTATTGCACTCATAAATTCCGAACAAGACATCTGTTTTACAATCATCTGGGGGATGATGACGGAACTTTGATTGCAATGCAACAGGAGGAACTTCAAACCTAATTCGAAAATGTTCATAGTAACTACGCGTATATATTTGACAGTTTCAATACGCAGCAAATTTCTGTTTCTATTCGTTGCAATCAACTTCTATGATCATCTTGCTGATGTTGACTGAACGTGTTGTGTTTTGTTAGTTTGCTTTTTGATTGAAACCACCGCAACACAGGTAAGATGCCTTATGTCAAGACCGACCGTTCTATCTTGATTTATTTCAGCAGCTTTTTATATTGAGATTGTGTATCACGGCTGCTTGGATAGGTTTTGAATTTTTAGCGATATGCATCCATGTTTAAGCCACAGTATATTATAAGGGAATGTTTATGAATATACCAGTGCATGGAAAGTGAAACTATATTTCCGTTAATATAAATGATTTTTATCTAAATAAAATTTGCCTGTGTTTAGTGAGGGTGATTTGGGTAAATTTTGCTGTAACAAATATACGAAACGACCACAAATAAAATTAATTCTGTCTCTATTATAGTCCTTATCCCTAATATCCCAACTAATATGTCTATGAAAGGGACACGACCAATTTAGATCAAGTTTTCCACACAAACTGCATATAATACCAAGATATAATAAGCTGCAACATTCAACCATAAAAGTGATAATAAAAGCGATTTTTAATTGATAACTGGAATTTTTGGATATTTTTGCAAACATGTTTATTTTAAAATGACAACCTCTCCTGCCTCAGTGGAACTACGTAAAATCCACTCGCCACAGTGAAATTAAATCAGCAGATGAAGTTCCGCCAGCGAATCGAGGACGCTTCGCTTGCTCCTATACAGTAAGTTTTATCTGGTGTAAACTAGTAAGATTAAGTTTCTGTGAATGAGGAGTGAATGGGGGATAGTGGGGGCAGCAGGGGTAAAGTTGGGGTATACTGGATATGGGTAAAGTTATAAATTAGATGGTTTTATTTTAGTTTGGTATAGGCCAATTTTTGGTAAACTGTTCCCTGTCTAATTATAGGGCATGTAGGATATCCTATCATAATTATAATCCCGATATATTCTAATATCATTTCAATCACAATTTTTTTTTCTGATTTTTAACATATAAAAGAGGATTGTCTTGAAACAAAAAGTTTCAGTTACCTGAATTTTTTTATAGGTTTTCAAAAGTTGTTTCTCGTTTAAGAGAGATTAATTAAGTTTAGACTAGTCAAAGAGGTCTCAGAAACTTCTATAGGTCCAAAAGTTGTCGAAGATTTTTTTGACATACTCTTCCAATCCAGAATCTGTCGTATGCCACAGAAAACATTAACCAAACAATCGTTTTTAGTTTATACTTGTGTGCTCATTTCATTACAGTGTTCATTTTCTACCGCAGGTTTAGTGAATCCGTTGAATCTAAGAATCTGTCCAATTTAGGAATTTGTCGAATGAAGAATCTGTTGGATATTCTGGATTGCATAGATTTGTAATAACGAATCTATGCAGACTACAGACTTTATCCTATACCGAGCAATCAGATCCAACGTTGAACGGGTTTTGTGATTGAATTGTTGAATGTGCCGAAATGGCTATTAAGCTAATTTTCCCCGTAGTTGGATAATGCTTTTAAAATGTTTTTAACAATAAAAATAATGAGGCCATATACGGTTTCATTCCGACTCCGCACGATCCTGACTCAAAACGAAAATGTGAACATTAACAATTAAATGCAAAACTAACAATGAATATTTTCTTAATAATAAAATGTTTTAAAAGCAATGGCTCTTTGCGTTTTTGGTAGGTAAGTACAAGAAATTAAGTAAAATATTCTATTTTAAAAATAAATTGAATACTATTAATGTAAGTAACACATTTATTAATATTACAAAAATAAAATATAGCATTATAATAGGTCTTTACCTATGAAATTGCCGTATTGCAGTACAGACTTTTTCAAACAAAAAAAAGTTTTGATTGGCTATGAATTCTAAATTCAAATTAATTTTGTTTTAAAAATATAACATTCTATTTACAATATAAGTCTTTTGTTTATTGATTAGCGTTGTATTTTCATTACATTTCAACATTTTTCCTCATAATGGATACTTTGAAATTTCGTGTAATTATGGAATATTGAGTTCCGTCGTGGCACCAACGCGGCACAAACGACACGTAACATCAACGACGTTTACGGAGAGAACTGTACAAACGAACGTACAACCCGTTATTGGTTTGCTCGGTTCCGTTCTGGGAATTTTGACTTGAAAAATGAACCTCGTGGTCGTCCGGAAACTTTGGTCAACAATGATGAATTCAAGGCGATTGTGGAAGCTGATGAATCTCAATCTACAGCTGAGCTGGCAGCAGCTTTTGATGTTAGCATCAAAACAATATTGGTCCATTTGCGACAGATTGGCAAGATAAAAAAGCTTGATAGATGGGTGCCCCACGAACTTAACGATCGCCAGCGCAACGTACGCGTCGAGACTTGCCTTGCGCGGCTTAACAGGCACAGAAATGAAGGAATTTTGAACCGAATTGTTACGTGCGACGAAAAATGGATTCTTTTTGACAATCGAATGCGCTCAGCAAGTTGGTTAGATCCTGGTTCGGTACCAAAGCAATGTGCAAAACGAAAAATGACCCCTAGAAAAGTGATGGTCACAGTTTGGTGGTCTAGTGCTGGTGTGATTCATCATAGCTTTTTACAAAACGGCGAGAGCATTACTGCAGATGTGTACATTGAAGAACTGACCACAATGATGGCGAAACTCGCACGTCTGCAACCAGCTTTGGTCAATCGGTCGTCTCCACTGCTACTTCACGACAACGCGCGACCCCATACTGCACAACAGACCGTCTCTAAGCTGCATGAGTTGGGTTTGGAAGCTCTCCCTCATCCGCCATACTCACCAGATCTTGCGCCTACCGACTATTACTTTTTCCAAAATTTGGCCAACTTTTTAGCGGGAAAAAAATTCAATTCCCGAGAGGCAGTACAAAACGCCTTTGAAGAGTTTGTTGTCTCCCGTCCTGCTGATTTTTTCAAGAAGGGCATCCATAAACTGCCACAGCGTTGGCAAAGATGCATTGATTGCAGGGGTGATTACTTTGAATAAAAGAAATAAATAAGTTCGAAAAAAAAATACTTTAACTTTTTTCAAACAAAACGGCAATTTCATAGGTAAAGACCTAATATTTTGCAACCACAGTGAATCACAGTGACACAGTGACGTACACACAATTTTATCTTATCACCTAGCTTGCTTTTGACTTGATTTGAGCCAGAGTTTTCCCTACAAAATATCTTATGCCATTTGAACACAATGTGAGCGGATCCTAAGCGGGCGAGACAAGATCACCCCAATTTCGCAGACACCCCATATGGACAACTGTGTTGCTCCGTAATTGGGAAAACGCAATTTTGCTCGATTTGCAAATTGCTCTAGTTAAGCGCTGTGATTTTTGCTCGTTTCGCTTTTTTGCTGGTTTAGCTTTTGCGCTCGCTTATTAAAGTAAATACGACGGTGATTAAAGAAGCCGTCTAGTTGGGATTTTGAGAGGAAAACAAATGTGACGGCTGTCAAGGGCTATCTTGCCACACTAGCCGCGCAGGACCTTCTAGGAGGTTGCTGTATATTTTTTTAAGCATTTTTGTCCTCCAAAAAGTCTTCTACCTAATTTTTTTTTATCTACTAGCGTTTATCGATTGTTTTACGACTAACCTTTAAATTGGGATCAGTACCAGGTAACTTTGATTTTACATATTTGAGTTTATTGAAATGTTCTCAAAAAATATTACATATTTTGAATGCCCTCTTACACAAGTTCATTCAAGTGTACTATCGATTTTGAAGAGTGATGTACCAATCACGATTCGTTATTGTCCGGGAGACATTTGAAAGTATTTTGTTTACAATATCCATAATTTTCATATCAGATTTAAGTTGTCCCATTTCATCTGGTTCCAGTTTTAAGCACTGCCATATATAGAACCGTAATGAGAAATTTCTCCACACCCCTATAGTATGCGCAACTTGCCAAACACAAAAGGCTACAAGCGCAAGGCTCCAAACGCCGCAAAATTTGTGTCAAAGCTTTAATTAATCGCTCTAATCCTTTGCAAATTTAGCGCAGTGATTGTTTTCAGCGGTAACTTGTCTGCAAACAGTTCAAATCGAATTTATTAGTTTTGCGCTAACGAAGCAATTGGTACGCGGTAATTTGTTTGAAAGTGTCGAATTATTTGTGTAATCGCTGGTGTAATGTGAAATTGTTTGGGCTAGATATAGATGAATAGATTTCAAATACACCACCATTACAAAAAGAGTACATTAGGCTGTAACATTTAAAGATCATCAGCATTATCGACATCAGCATTGCAAAGGATTGTACAATATGAAACGACGACTTTTGAGAAAATGCTTGTATGTCATGACGACGGAAATAGAAGACCACAAATTTGTTTGACCTATGTTCACAAGCAAATAAATTTATTTGATTTGAGCATGAAGACATCCTCTGAACTCAGGGCTCTTGGAATAGGTACGAATATACATCGTGTTGGTGACTGGCCGAATGTAGGCTTTTATTTTTAACTTTTTAAACAGTTTTGCTTTTGTTTCATTTCTATGACATGGAGTTGTCACATTGGGTTTTTTGGTTACGTTGGTGTGTTTCGTTTTATTTTTCTTTAATTTTTAATGTGAATATTTAAATATACATTTTCTTACCATTTTACACCATCGTACGTGTTTATTTACCCATTCATTTAGTTTAAATAGTCCACCGCTCGCCATTGTTTAAATTGTTTATACACAAATTATTTGACCACTCATCTGATGGATCAACACTGACGTAGTTTACGATGATGCTTGCCTAGAAGATTAGAAGTTTACTCAAGAGTAGAACAATTTCAATTTGGGAGTCTTCAAGTCAATTGACTATATGATATGATACTGCCTTTGAATAAATTTGCACTGTTCCGGATCGCTAGCACCAGTAGTGTGAAAGAGAACTTCTTTTTTTTTAACTCTTATATTGTATGGGCTTGCTATGTAATATTTGACAATAAGCTACAATAAACTTAATTTTAAGTACCTAATATAATTTTGATTTGTAAAAGTGCTAAAAATAGTCTATTTGCAATAAATCTTTTGATACTGACTTTTAATAGGTATTATTTAGTACCAAATCACTGCGTGTAAACTACTAAAATATCCCAAAATAATACGCTCCTCACATAAAACAAATTCATACAAACCAATAAAACTGATTCGAGCCCTACCCGCCCTAGTCCTTGATTCATAGGGCTCTAGAGACCACTTCCCTTACAAATGGACGCTAATACATTACAACTATGAAAGTCGAACGTTAAAATATCTTTGTCACTGTCATTTGCAGGATTTAGGACTGTTTCTATGATTTATTGGTGATTTGTAGACGTAGGTATTTTGGTCCCTCGGTTTAACATAAGCTTCCCGTTCTATTAATGAGCCTGTCGGTAGTACCATTAAACGAAAAATATAAAACAATATTAAGATTCAGAGCGGGTGTAGCTCAGGGGTAACCCGTATGACTTTCAAACCAACGCATCTAGGTTCTTATTCCACTCTGCCTTGCACTAATACACAAAATCATCACATTAATGAGTTAGAAAAGATAAACAAATGTCCAAGAATCACAAAATTCATAAACATTTTGTCATTTGCCACCAACCTGCACTTGGCCAGTGTGGTGCATCAATATGGCCTACAGTCTCTCCATGTGAGAGAAAGCCCGTAAACCATTACTTAGAACCAGGGCTTGGAAACCGGGCTAATTTTCTAACCGATTAACGCCAAGTACATGGGAACTTTTCTTTTCGGTTTCGTTCTACCGGAACCGCATTAAACGATTTTTGGTAAAAAAAATCGTAATTAAGGTTTCATTCAAAATCCGAAAAAATAATCATTTAAACCAGTTTTTACCGGTTAAAACCAGTATATTGTAAACCGGTACCAAGCCTTGGGTTAGAACGTGCTAGGTTGATGACAAAAACATTGCTATTCACGCACTGGCTTAAATTAAATTAAGGTTTAGTTCGGCGATAAAGACATAGATGGTGGTACAGCGCAGCCTCTCGTTTCACCGCGGTACGTATAAACAGCTATTTATTTACACGAAAGGCTCCTCTATCCTCGGCCACCTCACTCACTGCTTCCGGAACCACTTTACTCATATTTCCTGTGCGGTTATTGCGTGTATAGATGTTAGGGATAGGTTTCATTTCGATAGCAATATGCAGGTCAAAGTCAAAGTCAAAATCAAATAAATTATTGGAAAACGCTAATATTAGCACGTTCATAAGTTCAAATACTTATGCCCTAATGTACTAAAGTTTGAAAAGAAAGAAAGTAAGAAGAGTTTGACAGTTCAAGTTGCGTGGCGTTGTGTGAAATGTCTACACACATTTATTTAATTAATTTCACTCTCTAAGATATAGTTTTTTTAATCAATTTCACTTACACTGTGATAAAATACTGAGTTGTATTTTAGTTTGACGACTTGGTTTACTAGGGAAATAAACAGTTGTATTTAAAAAAAATATGTTAGTGAATAATGTGACGAGCTAGATACCGTCCATAACAGAACAGTGTCACTCGGAATTCTAAAATATAAAGTTTCGAGCGACACTGCACTGTGCACATCATCCTGAGACATCGGCACAGTCTGGTAATTAGATTACTGGACTCTCACAGTAATCATAAGTCTCAATCGCCCAGCTATACTTCCTTTGCTTCCTTGCTTCCTTTGCTTTCACTAGCTATACTTCCCTTCGGCGGCAGAATAACTGGCAAAGCGGCGGTACCTACCTAGACGAACTTTGCAGAAAACTCCTACCATCTAGTATGCTTATCTTTTTGGCATTGTGTGAAGATTGTTTCGAGTGTTTCTCAATAGTATTTTAACAAACATAATGTCAAATTGTAGTTGCTTTTGAGGTCGAAGATTCGTAAGATTTTTCTAGTAATTTTTTTTTAAATAATAACGCCCAACGATCACATACATAGATCCTGGACCCTAACTAGGATTCCCTGTGTCTAGGGCCCAGGAACTACGAGGATCATGGTCCTACAACACCCAGACATAGAATGTGAATGAGGATGTGTGTACCTTGATACAATTTTATTTAATACGTAGAAGATATAGATTGATTTACATTATGATTTACATATTTTGATCTACTGTAAGGAAGGTATGAGTAAAAAATTACAAAGTGTTTAGTTATACTTTTATTTCGACAAACGGATTAAAATATGGCTCTTTTGGTTGGAATTGTATATTGAATGTATATTTGAAACTTAAAATATATGCTATTTAATAATTATTGATGATGGCAAGGTGATTGCCATCAAAACACGTAATAAAGCACCGCTTTAAAACACAATGTAACACGGCATTTTACGATTTAATTCCATACATTTTCACTGAAGCACGTGCTTAGAGACTTATTGTGGTCTGTGTATGTATGTATGTTTTGTGTTTTATTGTGTGTAAGACATTTACGAGGATTCCCGAGAAATGACGAGAGATGAGGTTTGCGAAGATGTGTTAAGATAAATGGTTGTCTCTTCAAATGATTATGTGGGACGTAAATCAAAAGCTTGTGAGATTTGGAATTTATATTACAAATTCGAGATCTAACAAGCTCGCACGCCTTGTTACATTTTGTTAATATTTAAAATGATATAGTAACTTTATACTGTAAACTATGTAGATATTATGTACAATTGTAATCACTACCGCAATTAATAGCTACTGAATACTACTAGTTTTAAATACAGTAATTTCAGACTTTTGAAACTCACTCTTGCTGCCGGGGCCAATGAGAATTTAATTCCCATCAGCCCCAGTGTCGCGATCCAATTATAACAGGTTCGATGCTACTTTTTCTGTACCTGTGGCCCCTGTGAGTGCCGTTGTTGAAGTTACCGGGGATAGGACTTTTTTCCCATCGGCCCGAGGCCAGAGGTGCGGTGTCAATGGGACTAAGTCCAAAATATTTGGACCGTATATATGATAATATTATAAATAAAATTTGTATACATAATATTATAACATATATATATAACATATAGGTTACATTTTATCCCGGAAAAGTGAAATTTTCGCGTGAGATGAGCAAATAATTAAAATACTTTTTCGGGTGAAACCGCGAGGCGCAACAAGTATGGTATAAAAAAGATACCGATGGTACTTAAAGCGCTCAAGCAGTACCTATTATTTGCTTTTTTTATTTGCTAACTTAAATAGGTTAAATAAAATTGTTAAATGGTTAAATTAAATAGTTAACTTATCCAGGGAAACTTGTAAAATGCAAAAAAATCTTTACCTACATATATAATATAATCTAACCTACAATTATACAACACGTATGTTTTTTTAAAGCTAATTTAATCCTAAAAGGATATACTCAAAGTACTGAACGTTTTGTTAAAAACTTTTGCAATTATAAAATAAAGATGGATATTATTCTTAATTGGGTGCCCTTTGACCCCTTTAGGTCGACACGATACGACACAAAACAAACAATCAAACCAAGCTCATAGCTCAGAGAGTTTTGAGCTTTAGCTTAGTTTAAAATTCAATTGATTTTAAAACGCATAAATCTACTTCAATTGTAAAATAGGTAAAAGAGTTGATTTTTGAACATTAAAAACTATCGCAGTAATTTCAAAACCAACACCTTTTGTCAATGAGTTAAAAAAGCAAAAAAGCGCTTTCTAAAAAGCGAAAAAGCAGTTTCGACATCATGCCGCGACTAATTACTACGTTATGGGACTTGTGAATTATGAATTCATGAGCGGAAAAACAAAAGCCATTCGCCAGGTCGTGATTTGCAAAGCAGAAGTTTTAATTAGTTTGTTTCACCTTTGGGCCAGCGCGGGCCAGTCTGAGCCATGGTTATTGAGGAACTGAAACTGATCTATAGATCTTTGTGTAGAGAGAGATAGAAACAGTGTATGTAGAAAGCTATTTTATTAGAATCGTTATATTCTCATGCACAGAATTTTTTAGTGATATTAAAATGAGATATTTAACGTAACTGAAACCTTTCAGAGTCGTAAATGAAAAGAAAAAATGTGCGGGGCAGTCTTTAGGGACTGACGATAGAAGTGAAAACTAACTTATGAAATGGAAGTGTGCGGTGACGATAACATAAATTTCACGCTTTTTGTTCACCCAAAACACACGTTATATACACAGAATAAATATGTATAGCTCATGGAAAGCGTTCGGTGATGATCACGCGAGTTGCATGATTTTTTTGAACACATTTGCACCTCTGGTGCAGTTGCAAGAGCCCCACATGATGAGCATAATCATGTTCTCTGAAACCAAATAAATATGAAGTCATCCTTCAATCTTTTTTTTTATACAATGATCACAACACCTAGACTTAGAAAAAGTATTTGCACATTTTTTTTCTGTCTACAAATACTTGTCCTGGCGCGGGAATCGAACCCGCTGCCTCCGGGTTATGAGCAGAGCTGCTCTACACCACAGAGGCTGTCTGCTATAGAGGCTGGCTGTCTATAACGGTAACAAGAGCCGTCAGGATGCAAATGGCTTTCACTTAGTACGAGTAATGGTTCAGATAAGTAGCCCCTGACGTAGCACATTCGAGCCGATGTTACATTTCAGCCAGTCTATTCTGACCCTGGCAAGCGCTAATATTTACCTCTGGTCAAGAAGAACTAGTTTGGGTGAGGGAAGGGAGGAATGTCTAGCTGTACTGGCTGTTTCAAAGATGTTAGGAATTATGGAGAACATTTGTCAAAGTCCAGCATGCAGCGGTCGTCTTTGCATAGTGTTTGATAGTAAGTTTTGATCAAGGATTTTAGTTGTTAAATTACTTACATAGAACATGTAAGTCTTGTGTTTGCGGTTTGATTTATCACTCTCGAATTGTACACTGCTATCTGATTTTAATATTCTTTTAAAGTAATAGACGAGCCTTTTTAAATTTTGGATTTCAGACGTTATGATTTCAGTCGTTAAAAACAAAAACGATTTGAAATAAGATTATGTGATAGTAATCAGAACCTACATAGAACTAACTAAACGTGTTTATAATTGGTAAGTAAATTAAGTCACTTAAGGTTGCAAATTGTTAACAATCAATCACCTTTCCAAAAGAAGCAGACCACTCTACATTAGATAAAAAGGTCAACAAACTTCACCCATAAAACCCATTTTCTTTAATATAACACATAAAAAGTCGTCGTATTTTCCTAGTTTCCCGCGTAGCGGAGAAAGGCCTTCACCTATCACGTCGGCCCAATAAAAAAGCGGCTTAGTCAAATACTCTAAATGCCAAGCGATGTCACATCCAGGAAAAACCTTCTTAGGATCAGGTGTACCAACACAGCTTACTACTTGGAGAACACAACATGTGGTATTCCGACGGCTTCTTTGTTTATGAATGGCGTGATCCAATTGTTTGCTTGTTCTTAAGCATCACAGCAGGCTGCCTATAGGAAACACTCGGAACTCTAAAATATAAAGTTTACTATAACTTTGATAAGTTGCTGGGCAAATGAGATTTTATAACCTGATCTCACCTGTACTGTCTCAAGATGAATTTTATACACCTTTGTTACCTGTTACCTGCTAAAGCCACCGCTGCCTCAGCTTCATGGGTGGGGATCAATCTTACCTGTACTAGGGACACACATAGAAAAATTATAAGCTTTTATAAAAATCCGAAGGTCTGGCACTCACGGGCTCTTGGACCATTATAGTGAAAGAACGCGAACGTTTAAAACGGATGGATTTTTTAAAGCCAAGGATTAAGCATTCTGCACCCCGGCGAAGTAAGATGCGTGGCTTGTGATGCGATTATGGCGAAACTTGATGATACTTAAGATTTATTGTATAGATTGCCTCCAAATACCATCACAGAAGACACAATTTAAAAATATTACAGGCCTTTGAAGACGGTAAACAAAACATATAAAAACATCTTCCCATACCATAAACAGGCAACACGATCAATCCCCGTGATTCCCTTAATGAATCGAATATCGGAAAAGCAACGCGATCATCCCAAATGGAACCAATGGAGACTCAGATGACAAAATAAATTTCATCTGCGTAAAATTTACGATGCAAACCCCAGCCTTTCAATCAATCTAAACCCTATTCCTTTCTACTATGGTATATTTTTAGTCTTCAGAGAAGAAAGCTTAATGAAAATGGTAAATATTAAAGTAAAATTCAAAGGGCCGTGCCAAGTCAATTTCGCGACCAAATGAATCGAAAGTCGTTAGGGACGAGAATCGACCGTCCTATATTTGAAACCAGGACGTTTGATTTGTTTGACCGATGCTCTTTGTAGATTGGTCTATCGCCTACGATTTTTTCGCGTACGGCTTTTCGCGTACATCCTTTTGTCGGTCAAAAATTGAACTTGTTGAAATATTTTGTAGCAACACGTTCTGCCATTGTTGCAATAAAAACAAGAGCAGTGATTCATGTGGTGCACAGGCGAATTTTTAAGATCAGTCAAGCCTAAAAAGAATTTGTAGAGTTTGTAAAAATCAAAGTATTAGTGTTTCAAACATAACTTTGGTAAATAAATATTAATGCTCATATGTTTGAATAGGTATAGGAGTCAAACGGTGGTATACAAAAGTGTATGAACTCTCTAAGGGTAAGAGATTAACTATTATTAAATTAATTAATTTTTTTTTTTGGGAAGACCAACAGCGTGACGAAATTATATCAAAACAACATGAAAAAAAGGTCTAAATCATGTCTTTTAAACTGATTTTCATTCAAAATCCACATTCATGACATCACAAACTTTAGGACATTCTTATACATATACATATCAAATAGATCTACGAGAAACAACAATTAAAGGAAAAATATAAAATGAAACTTTTTACGGGCCCGATAGCTCAGTTGGTAGTAACCCTGCCTTCTGAACTGTGGGTTGTTGGTTCGATTCCCACCGAGGACAAACATTTGTGTGATGAACGTAGGTGTTTGTTTTGTGTCTGGGTGTCATATTGTATTCTATGTATATTATGAAGTGTGAAGGTCTAGCCTATGTTGATCATTAGGTCTATGGAATTAATTGAAATGAATTTTTTTATTTTTTTTTCTGTTAGTTAATGATGTGACGAGCTAGTCGTTCACCTGATGTTAAGCGCCGCGGCCGCCTATAACAGAACAGAGTCACTCGGAACTCTAAAACAGAGTTTCATGCGACACTGCACTGCGCACATCATCCTGAGACATCAGCACAGTCTGGTAATAAGATTACTCGACTGTGAGATCAGATCATAAAGTCTCAATTGCCCAGTAATTTCACTAGCTACAGTGCCCTTCAAACCGGAACACAGTAGTGCTTGCACACTACTGCTTGGCGGCAGAATAACTGGCAAAGCGGTGGTACCTACCTAGACGAACTTTGCAACAAAGTCCTACCACCTCGTAAATTGGTTGGTTACTGGAGCGTGAAGGTTACATATATATAAAAAAAAACATGAAAAGTAAGAAATAAACATATTTTATGCCTACCGATGTTAATAAATAATTAATCAGCAAATATTACTATTATATATTAATATTTAACAGGTGCCTCATTTACTTACGAAGATGTTTTGTATTTGAAGTAATTATTATACTAGGTAACAAGACTACCAAATCTTTTGAGGTCGCCTCTAAATCAAAATTAATTACAATTTTCTTCGCAATTACGATCTACTAAAATCCGGTTTGAATATTCTAGGAATATCTAAAGTGAGTGATTAAGCACCGTTCTAAGCTTAAAACTTAAGTAAAAGATTAATTTTCGACCGGCCTTGTCCTCGTCGCTAACTTGAAGGGAGAAAACTTGGCAAATTAGTATAAAAAGCTCCATTGTTTGGATGAAATATATCTACAATCCCTCTTGGAAAAGTGCTGAAGATTTTAGCGTGTTTGAATTAATATAGCAGAAGGTGGATTAGCTTTAAGCTAACTGCGTGTGTAAAAAAACCTTATACATTTTATTCATGTTTAAAGGACAATGGGAGGTTTTATAAAGTCCGCGTCTTTTTGTTTCTGTCATGTCCATTAGTCTCTCATCATCATCATCATCAGCCTACAATAGTCCACTGCTGGACATAGGCCTCTCCCAAAGCACGCCACTGAGCCCGGTCTTCGGCTCTACTCTTCCAGTTACTGCCAGCTACCTTGCGTATATCATCGCTCCATCTTGCCGCAGGGCGTCCTACACTACGTCTGCCGGTTCGCGGTCTCCACTCTAGAACACGTCTACCCCAACGGTTATCGGTTCTTCGGCAGATATGACCAGCCCACTGCCACTTCAGCTTGCTAATTCGCTGAGCTATGTCGATAACTTTAGTTCTCTGGCGAATGACTTCGTTTCGGATCCGATCCCGCAGAGAAACACCGAGCATAGCTCGCTCCATAGCTCGCTGAGCGACCTTAAATTTGTGGACCAATCCTACCGTGAGTGTCCACGTTTCGGCTCCGTAGGTCATGACTGGTAGGACGCACTGGTTGAAGACTTTCGTCTTGAGACATTGCGGTATGGACGATGAAAAGACATGACGAAGTTTCCCAAATGCTGCCCAGCCTAGCTGTATTCTTCTGCTGGCTTCACTCTCGAAATTGTTTTTCCCTAGTTGGAGCGTCTGCCCTAGGTAAACGTACTTTTTAACAATCTCAAGAGCTACTCCATTTATAGCAATCTATCCATTAAAATATCAATCCATTAGTCTCTGGTAGACTGAAAAAAAGGCAATCAGCAGCATAAACCTAAGTAGTTCCAAAAAATTAAGAATCACGTAGGTGTCTCCTGAACAACGTTAACTAAAGTTTTCCCAATTTTAGATACCGCGGCTAAGGGAGGGCATAGCGTTTTATCTGCACGGCTTTCGATAGTTCGTACAGTAGGTACTTGAAACCTTTTCAATGACGTAGCATGTGACACAGTTGGTCTCAATGAACAAGACTTTACAACCAACTAAACTAAAAACAAATCAATAATTATTTTCAAGTGATAAACTTTTACAAACAAATGCATACCAAATAAAAAAGAAGCTTAAGCTATAAATCCTAAATAAATTGAAATATCAATGATACAATTATGCCAATGCCCTTTTGCACTTCAAAATTTAACATTTATACCGCGGAGAAAGTTAAGCAATAACTCCTCAGCCGTCACAAACTTGCCAAGATTTCTGTTTCTACTTTAAAATTAATAGGATCGAGTTCCGATTAAACAAATAAATGATCGTTTCGATTTTAAAACATTTAACTTGAAACTTTTGGAGTGCAATTAAAATGTTTTTGTTTAACTTGATTAAGGGCATGGACACATGGCATCGGGCTACCACGGACGCTACTGTTGTAAGCAACGTGCTCAAAATGGTATTGAGTCAGAAATGAAAACCTTGTGCTCTAAATTATTAAAGTAGGCAATGAAAAGAAGGATTTTTTTTTATATTAGTGAATGGTGTGATGTCGTTCATCTGATGTTAAGTGACACGGCTGCCTATAACAGAATAGTGTCACTCGGAACTCCAAAATATATAGTTTCGCGTGACACTGCACTGCGCACATCATCCTGAGACATTAGCACAGTCTGGTAATAACATTACTCGACTGTGAGATCAGATCATAAAGTCTCAATTGCCCAGTAATTTCACTAGCTACAGTGACCTTCAAACCGGAACACAATAGTACTTGCATACTACCGCTTAGCGGCAGAATAACTGGCAAAGCGGTGGTACTTACCTACCAAGACGAACTTTGTAGAAGGAAAAGTCCTAAAATCTAGAAATTATGAATGTGTAAATATTATGATGGTAAATAAAGGGTTTAGCGCCCATAGCGAGGCTCGGCTAGCCATTTTTAACAGTAAAGCAACATTCGCTGCGGTCACTCTTAAGATTGATAACCGCTAAAAAAGAGCAATATTTACAACTGAGCACTACTGTGTTTGCACGTTAGCCACCGATCTCAGGTCCCGTCGTAAGACAACAGTCATTAAGCCACGTCAGAAGTCTTCCTTAAAAATGTCACAACAAGGCTGTCCATCATCATACCTACATCATAAGTAAAGGAAGGAAGGGGTGTTGCAGGACGTATGGATAAAACTGATATTCTATCATGACACTATCAGTACAACTATCTCCAGCTCTACTATCTTTTTTTTCAATACTTAATGTTTAAAAAAAATGACTTTTCCCTCATCTTTCCGTCAGTGTATCAATAGCTTACAAAACTGTCTTAAAACGCCATGTAGACAATTTTTAACATTTTCCTCCGCGAAGTTCACCCGCGGGTCTCGGGCGCTGAATTTATCTTCGCGCTCAAACTTTTCTGTACAAATATTTTGTAGAATCTTCATTTGGACCTTTCGTTTGGTTTCGGATAATTCCTTTAAATATTAACAGTTGGTGTAAACAAGTCAAACCTTTAGTAAACATCCGCGGTGGCTGATACGCCAAGAAATTTCACTTTGTGCTTACACCGTTATATATTACTTAGACCATTAATTCTTTTATCAAATTTGTTTTAATTTATTATCAGTTAAATATTTGTTTTGGTAATATGCCCATCTCTCTAATTATTAACCTATCATATAAATATTACATTGCTCTGCAGCTCTCTAGTTATTGCCCCATAAATATACGTTTAATAATAAATACAAATCTTGAAAGAAATCATGACTATGTTGTATGTACGTAGTTTTCAATATATCTATATATATAAAAGAAAGTCGCGTTAGTTATTACACTATTTATGTCTTAAGAGCGGCTGAACCAATTTGGCTGAAAATTTGTGAGGAGACAGCTTAGAACCAGGAGACGGACATAGTACTTTTTATCCCGTTCGAACGCGTTTTACTAATTCACCCGTGCGAAGGCGGGGCGGGTCAACTAGTTTAATATATTTTGAGGTATTTTTTATGTAATGCAAATTTTTTTCAATTTAATTTTATGAACTTTGTCACATTGCCCAGTAAGATATTTATTGCGTTATCCAAATGTAGTTACGAAAATTGAATTTAAATTTCATTGAAACAGTTCCGTTCACGCTCGTAAGATTAATGAAATATTATTGAAAAAAGAGTTACATAAGTTTGGCTTATTCTACGAGATCTTTATTACTAAGTGTTTTTTTCTGTATCAGCAGTAAAAATGCGTTTATATAAGTTCAATTGAGCAGTGTTAATGGTCGCGTGCGAGAGTTCTCATTAAAACTAATGAGCACGTGTGACGTGTACGTCATTCGAGCACACTTTGAGAGATTAACGAGCTGGGCCTAAGAACATGCAGCGCTGGATGGTCGTACAACGCTTGCTTAAAGCGCTATTTTACTTAATTGGGAATTTTTACTTAACCCTGCTACACACCTTCAGTTTTAACCATGCGATCTTGCTATACAGATGAACTCTTATGTGTTAGATATATAATATACAAATAATTAAACTGTACACATTGAAAAACTGTTTTTTATGTTGTGAAATGACGTGCCGAGTTAGTTTTTTTTACTCAGTCGTTCACCTGATGTTAAGCGACACGGCCGCTATAACCGTTGTCACTCGAAACTCGAAAAAGATTCGCGTTTCGAGTGACTGCACTGCGCACGTCATCCTGAGACATCAGCACCTATAGCCATATATACGATTAATATCTAATTATTTATTAAAGACTATTTAAACTAGCTGGCGTTGGTAGAAAAGTTAGCACGCGGTGATATTTTTTTGTTTATTGGCTCTACACTATTGTGTATTTAGCCAGTGTCAAGTAATTGATAATTTATCAAGTTAATGATATTTCACGCAGACACGTGTTGGACCTTTCGCGCCGCGCTCGAACATAGGTATTTGCGACAGGATTTAGCCAATTGATATCGAGGTATTAAGTAAGTACATAGTCTTAATTCGTAACCTCGCCTTTTTGCCGTTCCTCCAAGAACTGCGTTATAGAAACAACCCTGTTTTTTGCGCTCGTAAAATGTGTTCATTACTAACTAAAGACTGCAGTCAGTCAAGGTACGGTAATTAACTGAGCTTTTTCTGAACATTCAAAGGCAATTTCTAAGGGTTAGGTGGGAATTTTTTACGATATCCAAAGGTAATTATTCTTTTCTCTGAAGTTCATAGACATGGATAGAAATTCAAAGATACTCTAATTAATTAACTATACAATCGGTTATACAGGTTGCGATTGAATTAATTAAATTATTGAGTAAATAATTAATTACATGTCATTTATTGATGGTTTTTGAAGAGTAACGAGTGCAAGAGATATTTTTTTTTATATGGTAAAGAATACGTTAATTACAATTAATGGATTGGCCCGATAACTCAGCTGGTAGTAAGAACTGTTTTATTGGTTATAGGTTCGATTCTTACCCAGGACAAACACTTGTGTGAAGAACATAGATGACACAAATGTTAGTCCTGGACGGGAATCAAACCCAAATACTCAAATACTCATTTATTGATAAACTATGTTTACACGTCATTCATTAATTAATAAGGCAATTTGAATAATAAAATATAGTTGTAGTGTATACATTATATACAGCTACGTAAAAATACACATTAACAAAAAACAAACAAAAAATTATATAAATTTTACAATTAATGATCACTCAAATAATCACACAAAATAATTAATATTAATAATACAAATTTCAAAAAAATAAAAATAAATCTATAATAATTAACATGTCAAAAAAAAATTACAATGGTAAACCCACAGCTCATAACCTACAGTTCAGAAGGCAGAGCTACTACCAACTGAGCTATTAGGCCAGTCAAAGTCAAGTTGAGTAAAAATGACTAAATATGAAACATTATGTATATGACGGCGGCTACGTCCAGTTATAAACTCTATGCACAGCGATCGAGCACCGTAATTTACCCTGTGGTGGCATTAAATGTATTACAGTGGCAGCACCGGCAACTGTCATGGCGGCCCTACCTGTCTGGCTATATAAAGGGATCGATTGGTGTGCTACGGAGCATTCTTGTTCCAGACACGGTGCGGTGCGGACATGCTGAAGGCCTATAGTTATATAGGTTGCAACCTATCTACCCACAACACGTTTCTGCTTACATCAGAAGTGGGATGCCCATTTCTACATCACTCTTCAAGCAACGCCGAAAATATGATGACGTGACGGCGGGTGACACTAATATCAAATTTAGTTGCAGGGTTAACCCGGACCAATGAAAAAAAAAGGGAATAAGTTATGGTAAAAAAAAAGTAATGATTTGTGAGAGAAAAAAAAAGAGAAAAAAAGGGTAAGAAAAAAAATTAAAAAGTTAAAAATAAGTGAAAAAAGAGAATAAAAAGAAAGAATGTAAGAATGATGACAAAAAAATGTGTCTGAATGCTAAAGGGATAATCTATCCGGTCTAGCACTATCCGGTCCATTTTTTATAAATGAAGGGATAAGGTAAATGCTGATTTTTGGTTGCTAAAGGGATATCTATCCGGTCTAGCACTTTCCGGTCCATTTTTATAAATGAAGGGATAAGGTATTAGTTTGTTGATTTTTGGTTGCTAAAGGGATATCTATCCGGTCTAGCACCATCCAGTCCACTTTTTGTAAATTAATGGATACTGATGGTCCTGAAGGGTTAACCCTTCAACTACAACTCTTTGTAAATGGCCTTTGTGGAGCGGAGACCAGGGTTAACCCTGACGATGACTGGCAGGTTAAAATGCTTTTGTCTAATCAAATTGAAACCTGATCTTTTGACTTTGACTCCAAGTTTAACTCAATTTAATTGTCAGGATGAACGAGCAATAACACTGATGTCCCTCACCAGGTACAAAGTGAAGCTAAGCGTACGAGGACGTACGCACGTCAGTATGGCCGTGACGGCGGCTACGTCCAGTTATAAACTCTATGCACAGCGATCGAGCACCGTAATTTACCCTGTGGTGGCATTAAATGTATTACAGTGGCAGCACCGGCAACTGTCATGGCGGCCCTACCTGTCTGGCTATATAAAGGGATCGATTGGTGTGCTACGGAGCATTCTTGTTCCAGACACGGCGCGGTGCGGACATGCTGAAGGCCTATAGTTATATAGGTTGCAACCTATCTACCCACAACACGTTTCTGCTTACATATATGTCATTTGAAAATCAAACAAGAGATTCTTGTTAAAGAAAACGTAAAGGCCCGACCTTGACCGTCTTTTTCTTTATCGCTTACTTCAAAGAGGACCTTTCGTGACACAGACCTTCCCTCGCAAACAATTTACATGATAAATAGAAAAACTTTCCTGACGGCGAGGTGTTAAAGACAACGAGCACGAAAACAGGACTTTCAAAGGAAACTAAAAAAAATTGTCTAAATACCTTGACAGCTTTCCATTTTAAAGTGATATCAAACGTGCCTCGAACGCTTAACGAGCCATGTAAAATATTATCATGAAAAAGACCTGACCTTGTTACGTTTTAGTGCAAGCCCTAAAACAAATAAAGTCCAGTTCTTTGTCGTGTCGTGACTTACAAAAATCTAGGTCTTACCTCTCTGGGAATAATGTTTCTGCGTCTACATAAAACACTGAAAGCGTCAGTTTGTAAGAACGGATAAATAAAACGGTAATTCCTTACGAACTTTCTTTATTCAAGCTAACAATATGACAGATTGTGTAGTAGTTTGTAAGGAGTAATTCTGCAAAGTATATTAAGTTACTTTGCGTAAGTTCTGAAATGTATCGGATTTTTGAGTACTCGAAATATTGGTTTGTTAGTCGATCATAGAAAGGAGTGTTAATGAAATTCCTAAGGACTACCAGCGTTAAATATCCCGTAGTAAACAATACTTTGGCGTATAAAGTAAATCAAAATATGGTAATATACCAGTTTTCACTTAATGAAAATGGAATGGATAAATTGAGATTTATTCAATTCAAAACATATGTTCAAAGTTCATAGTGCTAGACTGGTTCATTGGGTTTCCAAGTTCAAAGTTCTAATCCAAATTCACAACCAAACACACCACAATATATGATGGTGATGATCATAACGTCATCACCACATCTGGCAACATCAGCTGCACAAGTGAAAATTGGCTGAATATTTGTCTTAATATTCTTGTATTTTTCAAATACGGGAAGATAGCAATAATATTGCTATTCTATAAAACCAAGTTCCTTTGTGACAAAGGCTTTTTTAATAAGCAAAATGGTATCGCGGAAAAGATCTCTTTGTGGAGCATTGACAGAGGATAGTAGCGACGCGAAAGGAATTTTAGCATTTTTGATTTTAGGTTTTTTTATCAATGATATTGCCATTTTGTATGAAATAATTTACCAATTTTTTTCTCTATAATTTAATCTTTGCCAATGCAGTGGCAGTTTATTGATGCCTGTTTTAAAGTAATCAGCTGAACGGGAGGCACAACATTTTTCAAAGATATTTTGTATCCATTTTTTTTTCTGCCAAACCTGGAATAACCAACGGTCTGTAGGAGCAAGGTCTGATCAATACAGCGGAAGACAGCAGCTTCCAAACCCAGCTCTTGTAGCTTGGAGACCGTCTGCTGTGCAGCATGAGGTCACGCTAGCAGAAGCAGCGGAGACGAGCAATGGACCAAAGCTGGTTAGAGACGTGCGAGCATTGTGTTCAGTTCTTCACAGTTCACATATCTGCAGTAATGCTCATCTCGTTTGGTATGAAGTACTGATAATTCACCCCGACACTAGATCACCATATAAGTGACCATCACTTTTCTAGGCCTTTCGGGCTTTATATGATGATGATGATGATGATGATGATGTCATCCTTGCCAATTCCGGCTACGGCTACACTTCTGCGTCAATCCGGAGAGCATGGGTGGCGTGCTCTTAAATGGCTTATATATCCAATTTTAGCGGAAAAAGTACGCGCACAGTGAATGCACGTCAGGATGCCATTGACGAGGTTGTAGCTGATGTCAGAAGGCGGTCTATTTTTGAGTTGGTCACGTTTAAGGTCTAAATCGCGCCTTCTTTTGTCTTCAAACGCCCATACCTGATTCTGGACAAGTCGTCGCCAGTTAGGACGGGCTTCGGCCAAAGCTTCCCAACGAGAGGGCTCAATATCACAATTCTTCATGTGCCTTAGATATTGGACAAAGCCCAGCAAGCATATTATAAGTTGACAGCCTCTGTGGTGTGGTGGTTGAGCAGGTCGGCTCATAGCCCGGAGGCGGCGGGTTCGATTCCCGCGGCAGGCAAAAGAGCAATTCGTTCCATTTATAACATGAAATCCCGCGACTCTCTCAGGGAACGATTTAAGGAGATAAATATTCTTACAGTGGCTTGTCAATACATTTACGACAATTTGATGTACACTCGCAAAAACATTAGCTCTTTTCCCAGATATTGCGACATTCATAACTTTAATACTAGGAACAAAAATAAATTGAAAGTTCCAAGATTCAGACTGCAGAAAGTTAATGGTTCATTTATGGGAAACTGTATACGCTTTTATAACAAGTTGCCCGACGGTATCGAACAATTGTCAATGCGTAAATATAAATTATTCATAAAGTCAAACTTAATGAAAAAAGCCTATTACACAATAAATGATTATGTGTCGGACAAAAAAGCTTGGCCTGACTATCCCAAGCTTAACGGTATGAAAGCTTAGGTACTTTGCCTATTGCCTATTCCTATCTATAAATTCAGTTTCTATTTGTAATGTTTATAATAAGATAATCACGGTATTTTTCTTGCACCGGTGTGACGTGGTGGTTATTTTTGTAACATATTCATTATCTCAATTGTAATGAATTATATACATTGTAAAAGACAGTAGAAAGAAGACAAAAAAAAAAAAATACATCACTGTAAAGTTTCTTGTAGCTTCTTCTTTACAGTTGTAATCGAAGCTTTGGATCAAAGTTTTCAATTCTGCATTGTGCCGGATTGCTTGCACCAGTAGTGAGAAAGAGAACTGCTTTTTTTTCAAACTCATATATTGTAATGGGCTTGCTATATTATTTGACAATAAGCACTTTGTAATTTTATATGCTTAGTGAAATAACTTAATTTTAAGTACCTAGTATAATTTTGACTTGTAAAAGTGCTAAAATTAGCCTATTTGCAATAAATCTTTTGACTTTGACTTTGAGGATAAGTATTTGTGCACAGAAAAAAAATATAGTGTTAAACTTCCATCTACCATTTTATCTGTTTTATAACTTTAATAATGTTTATGCAATTTAAAAAAAAATGTGTTGTGTACATATTTAATTTATATTAGTGAGGGAAGATATCGTTTTGTATTACCTCTCGCTGGTACCGCCCGTCAGTCGTCAGTCTCAATCGTGTGCGCGATACGAACGCTGCTATATCGACAAACTCCATCTCAAAGACATTCTCAACCTCGCGAGTGACGTGAAGGCAGCTAGATCTGCCACTGTAGTGCTTGTTGTGCCACTTTCCACTTGGACGGTCCCGTCGTCACCAGGGTCCGAGCTGGACTGCTGGTGAATTGGCTTACATTATTACCTACTCTCACTGAGCTCTATTTCTGTGTTTTCCTTTGCCTTGGTGGCACCTACGCCCAAATAACGCACCCTGGGAACGCGAAGATGCGCTAACGCTATGCATTTCTAGTAATTGGTTTCCTTATTCTTAAGTCCCCTACATAAGTATTTGTACAATATCTAACATCATAAGTGTATTTATAATAAAACAACTTCCCATCACGCAAGGGTAAGGGTAGTAAAAAATAAATCTTGAAAGGAGCATTGTGAAGTGAATTTTAAAATACAGCGTCAAGTGCTATCGAAACTTTTCAAACGTTTATTCGCCCGTCTATCGGTAGTGGGCGACTGGGGAAATCGGGACGATGCACCGGCATTTGCTTTAGGGAATTCGTTACGTTTTATATGTATAATGAAAATGAAGACAAATGCCAAATATGTGATTCTTTCTATGTTTTTCCGGAGTTCACCCAGACATAGGAAACAAAACAACGAAATTAAAATATGTTTGTCTTTTTCATTTTTCCTTTATAAGAAGAGTACCGCCATAATTTATGTTTAGCTTGTGAGAACGTCACATAGATTAGACACTAATAGCAAAATTCAATCTGAGATGTTGAGCAGGCAAATACTATTCTTTTTTTTTTTTCAACAGGCGGGACAGATGTGCTGTACCCACCACAAACATTGATGATATAAAACCAACTTCAAAAAAATGGGAGGGTCCCGATTCAGTTCAAATTCTCGTCATTTTCTTATTTTTGTAACCTCAGAACCTGCACAAACAGCTATTAACCGAATTGTGAAATTTCTTTAAATTGATTTTTAAACAGACATATTATATAAAAAACGAGTGGGCTTCAGACCACATCTGAAGTAAAACTTCTTTAGCTCGATCGGTTTAACTTTGTTATTGCTTTGTTCAATATTAATGTCGTCACCTTGAATGCAACATGCCAACATAATTATACAAATTTAAAATAATTTTTAACTATGTTGTTTGTTGATGAATTAATGTCTACGTGACCCAACAAATTTCAACTTTTGTTACGCTTTCACCAGCTTTTTTTTTTGAACGAGCTAATGATTTTGCTATCTAGCAACCTTTAGCTAGTTTAAAAAAAAAACCTTCACCAGCTTACTCCTCAAGTCAAGCGTGCGTAAAGAAGTTTTACTTCAAAATAGTCGCGTACCACGTTCCAATATACCACAGTGGCGGTATAGACCCCGTCGACTGGTGCGCGCGATACTATTCGATCGGCATCCAAACAAATACCCAGCTGTCTTTTGTTTCTTTCATTTCCTGAGTGTACGTTTCACAAAATGTAGGTTATCGGCTGACGTCCAGCTGTTTAAAGTAAATTGCTTGTACTAACATTTATCGCTCTTTAACTGCGTTTTCTGGAATGCAGTAGATTGCTACTGCTACGGTGCTAAAGTGGGTGAAACGACGAAGTAAACAAAAGTAGTTTTTTAGTGTGACAACAGTTAAACTTGATACAGTCTACCATAGATGTAAATAAAAGAGGGGAGATAAAACATTAGCTTCGACAAAGTGGCCCGCTCGATTTAGGTGCAACGCAATAAAAGAGATACAATAGTACGTATATTTAAGCCAGTTGAGTTGATCAGTGGAAAAAAAAATAGCGCCGTTTTTTATGAAGATAGATAGATGGATGAACTCTTTATTGTACACAATAAATAATAAAAATTACAGAGATAAACAGTCTATACTAATATTATAAAGAAGAAAGATTTGTATGTATGTTTGTAACGAATTGGCTCAAAAAGTACTGGAACGATTTTAAAAATTCTTTCACCATTTGAATGCTACATTATCACTGATTAATATAGGCTATTTTAATTGCCGAAATTCTTAAAAAATAAATGTCTACCCGTGCAAAGCCGGCACGGGCCGTTAGTTTTTTTTTGTTTTTTGTTTGGCTCTACACTTTTGTGTATTTAGCCATTGTCTACTTGATAAAATTGGTAATTTTTCAAGTTAATATACCAGTATGTGTCAAGTCAAGTCACAATCCAAGTCATCAAGTCAAGTCATAATCTAGTCAAGTCACACTCCTAGTAAAGTGGTGGCAACTTTACCAGAAAGTTTTATGGAGTTTTGGAAACAACACGAAAAGAAACGTTTCACCATCATTATACCACATTCCCATACTCATGCCCGTAATCCACCACCACTTAAAGAATAAAATGCCACTAATTTTATGCACTAACACTGAAAATAACACAAGTTTTGGAAAATACTAAGATGCTGTGACGCTATCTTTTTCGATTTTCCGCCAAAACTCGGGGCCGTTAGTTATTTATATACAGCCTTATTAATAAACGGGTATTAGTCTCGGATTAGTTACTTCAGCTTTTGTCCTTTTTTTGATACTGGAATATTTAGCTGGATCGAAAGAGACAAAAGATGGTGTAACTAGTCTAAAGCTAGTTCGTGTTTATTAATAAGGCTGATAAAGTGTAACTGCCCATATCAGTTGTTTGTATCAACTCTCAAGTATAAAGTTTCGCGTGACACTGCACTGCGCACGTATTCGTTAGACATCAGCACAGTAATAAGATTACTAGACTGTGAGATTAAGTCATAAAATCTCATTTGTCCAGTGATTTCACATGCTACTGCCCTTCTAACCGAAACACACTCGTACTTGCACAATACTGCTTGGCGGCAGAATAATTAGCAAAGCGGTGGTACCTGCCTAGACGACTTTTCAGATAAGTCCTACCACCTAGTGAATGGTTACGTAACTTGGTAGGTAAGGCATTCTATAGTGTTCTGACTACATATACGTTTTGCAGCTGGCTCCCAAAACGTAACGGCTAATAACAAAATGAATAAGAAAATAATGTAAAAACACAACGTCATTTAAAACCCACGAGCTACATTTATCAAGATCTGTAGCCCCATTTGCATTTATAGTGGTTATTCCGATGTAACTTACACTTTTTTCGTATTCGGGCGTTACGTCGCCGCTGCGAAATTATAGGGAAACAAGTAATACATACAAACTTTCCTTGCGTTGCCAGTGTTGTTCGAAACGCGAACACATTTTTCTGTTTCAATCATGTCTTTTGTATTTATTTGAAAAATACATACAGACGAACATAGTACCTCTTTTTTGGAAGTCTTTTAAAAAGTAGTTTTGATGCCTTATCGATAAAAAACAAGAGAAATTATTTAAGAACAGAAGTGAATTTTCTACTTAACCCAAAACACCAGTAATTTTGGTTATTAAACAAAGTTCATTGTAAGTGGTGCAAAAATAGTGTTCATTTTTCCGCCACTTACAATAAAGTCCAAATTATTGAAACAAAACATGTTCCGCTTGTTTCACACACAAAATATGTTTACATACATAACTTTGGCCATTTCACCGAATTGACTTTAAAAATGAACTCGCCAACTCGTTACGTTAATGCATACGAAAATGAGTTTCGCAAAGTTAAATAAAGAGTACCTACATGTGTACAATGAGTGGCAAAATGTGTAGCACGCTTACAAAGGCATGCTTACACTGTCAAATTTTGTCGTAACCAAAACTCAGTACAAAATTACTATGAGTTAAAGTGAAAAACGTTACTTAAACTACTTTACAATGTTTTTGGCCCAAACTGATTAAATTTTTTAGAGTAAAACTTCTTTACGCTCGCTTGATTTGGAGTAAGCTGGTGAATGCGTAGAGAGGCGAACAGAAGTTGAAAGTTGTTGGTTCACGTAGATCTCCATTGTCAACATAACAAAGTCAAAGATTACTTAAAATTTGTGTTATTATTTTGGTATGCTCGGTAAAATGACAATTTACAGTCGTCAAGATGGCAACCTTAACATTAAACGACGCAAAAACAAAGTTATACCGGCCGATAGATGGAGCTAAACTAAAGAAGTTTTACTTCAGTCGTGTGGTCTAAAGCACACTCGTTTTTTATACATTTTATTGTTATAACAATATACAGTTTCAATTATTAACACCACAGAAACTCTTCTTATATTTAGAATACTATTTTAGCGTTACCAAGATGCCAGTGTCCTATTTATTTGACTCAACACTGCAAATCTATATTAATATCGTTGAGAGTGATCACAGACTCGTTGGCAAAATTAAAATTGAGCTCAACAGCGAATATTTATTTAAATACGTTGATGTCACCCTGATAGTGCTTCGAATACGGTTGAAATTTCAATAACAGATTTATTTAACTTTTGCTGGTAATGACTTAATGGCAGTTAAATGAAATGGAAGAGGGTATGGAATGAAACTCTGAACTTTATTAAGTACAAGCTGAATTAAATTTTACTCAACAACGTGAGTGATAGTTTGGAACATAGAAAAGGGAAAATCCACAATAACTAAGAGTTTGGATTACTTACATAGCTTCCAGACTAGAAACAATATATAATTGATTATGTTAGGATTGTAATGTTTGTTAATGAAGAAGAATTTGAATAAATGGTACTGACAACGGATAAATTGCATAGAAACTGAACTAACAACAGTTGAAGAAGAAAGATTGTAAGATATGGAACCAATGAAAGAAAAAATAGGAAGTAGGTTAGCCCTCAACGATGTTGCCTATAATATTCCTATTTCTATGAAATAGCCTGATAATTTAAGTGGGTAACGATCACAGGAAGTCGATGGATGTAAAATGCATATTGTGGGTGGGTTCGTTTCAACCGAACCCACACAGTTATGTGATCGTGATCACATCGGCTGATCCTGAATATTTTAACAACTCATCCCACAAAATGTGAATTGGTAAGTTCATGTTTGACAGTGGATGTCAATCTTGATGTTCTTATTGTGATTCATAATAACACACGAGTTCATATTTTGGTTTCTTAAACATTCTATATCGATAGTTTCACAAAAATCTCAGATGTACTAATTCACAAACGAGATTTGTTCGAAAAGATGTCTCCACGGATGTCAAATAATACTTTATAATAGCGTAGCACTCATAACGAAACTCGACGTCCCGATTGTTGTCGCGTAAGGCAAAAGTCGTTAAGCCAAGTCAGTAGCTAAAATTCTGATACCACGGCTAATAACCTTTTTTTTTTTTTTCTTCTTCAACCTTGTCTAGCATTTGACCACGCTCTCACCTGATGGGAAGTGACGATGTGATCGAAGGTGTAGCATGCTAGCCAAGTAAATACCTATTCACTCTTCTTTTGAACACGCCCGGGTCATATTTCGCCGGAAACACAGACGCTGGCAAGGCATTCCATTCCTTAGCCGTTCTAATTAAGAACGTGGAATCAAATCGCTTGGTACGAATGGGTGGTATTTCGACCACGAAAGGATGGCGCTTAGCCGAGCGTCTAGTAGTCCGGTAGTGGAATGGTGATGGGAGAATGAGATCATGCAGTTCTTGTGCGCATTCGCCGTGGTGTAATCTGTAAAAGACCGACAGACTTGCCACCTTACGTCGGTGCGCTAGGCTCTGGAGCCTTTCACCAACCATAGTGTCATCGTCAATGAGCCTTTTGGCACGCCGTTCAATCGAGTCCAGAGCCTCAAGCTGGTACTGGCCTACAACACGAGAAGAAAGGAATTTCATAACTTGGTAAATGCCGTCAAATTAACAAAATATTCTCAAATATTTCATTCATTACCCGACCTTATAGCTACTGTACATGTATAGTGAAATTTATAAGTCTAATTTAAGCTATGTGTAGATGTACACATAGTGTAACAATTTATAATAAGTCAACTTCCGCTTTCAAGGTCTCATAAATCACCTGTTCTCAAGTTAACCTTATTAACTAACTTGTATAAGCTATGCTACCCGACGTTGCTTGTTATTACGTCTCGTAGTTATTATGGCAAGACATAGTTCATTGATTTACAGTAGTCAAACTATATCACAATTATTTTTATGTTATAAATACTACTCATAACGATAAAAGAATTGATAACTGATCCACCAAATAATCCAAACTTCATTTTCATACTTTTGAATTGGGAGTCAACCTAAAATTTCCTCAAGTATATGATGGAGATTTGGGAGAAACCACATCTACAGATAAAATATAAAAATAGGTCGTTTCTTAAATATAAAAATAAGTCAGTTACTGCGTGACTAAACCTGTAGTTAGGTCTATAAGATGAACAAACACAGTTGCCAAATTATAATTTCCAAAAAAGTTGTCCTACTGTGTTTCGGGACACTATGCCCTAACCTCGCACGTGTTGGTAATCACCGTTTTAATAACCGAGGTATAGGCAACATTTTGGTATTGCCCGTACAAATACGATTAGGTGGTTCCCCCGTCATTTAGTGATTATGGTAAACGAGAGCGCGTACAATATTAGCTATTTACAAAGTACTTACTAATGCTGTAGCTTACTAAGTAGAAGGAATTTTCTGCAAAATTAGTCTATGTAGGTACCACCGCTTTGACAGTTATTCTGCCGTGAAATAGTAGTATGCAATGTGCATGTTCCAACTTCGCAACATTACTTGTGCTCGGCTGATCTGTATGAATGAGAATGTTAAACTAGCAAACCGTATTAATTGCTTCACCCAGGAGTGGTAACGTTGTGTTCGCTTTGTTATTTCGTTATCTTTTGTTTCTAAGCATATTCATTTTAGTCCTAGCAAGATTATCTTTTATCAAAATCAGTCGAATAAAATTTTAAGCTATCTATCACTTCGTTCTTTCATTCCAACACAACAGAAGTTTGTCAATTGAAGGGTTCAGAATAAAAAGGGTTTAACTGTCAAATTGATAGTTTCGAGAAAATTTACTTTAAACTTTAATGGCGTCATTTTAATGTAGAGGTGCTAATAAGGTAATAGAAAAGGTTTATGTAAGTTGCAGTTGCTTGAAAATGTTTTAATTCTATATTATATAGTACTAATTCATACAATTGCTGTAAAAATATACTATAATAAAATAAATATAATAATGTGTTTATGCCAAGCGAACTGTATTCTTGTGACAGATAAACCGATTTTAGACTCAAAATCTCGAGATTGAAACCTCATTTCGGTATTTTGAGAATGTATTATTGTATTGTATGATAATTTCATCCTGAATCCAACGATACCCATAAGTCAATTTGTGACAAAAATCAGTTAAACCCTTTTTATTCTCACCCCTTCAATTATATTAGTAGATAATAGATATAGTTTGACGGTAAACTATAACACTTTTTTTTTTTTTTTTTTTTTTTTTTTTTTACTTCAAACTTGTCTAGCATTTGACCGCGCTCTCACCTGATGGGAAGTGACGATGCGATCGAAGATGTAGCATGCTAGCCAAGTAAATACCTATTCACTCTTCTCTTGAACACGCCCGGGTCATATTTCGCCGGAAACACAGACGCTGGCAGGGCATTCCATTCCTTAGCCGTTCTAATTAAAAACGTTGAGTCAAATCGCTTGGTACGAATGGGTGGTATTTCGACCACGAAAGGATGGCGCTTAGCCGAGCGTCTAGTAGTCCGGTAGTGGAATGGTGATGGGAGAATGAGATCATGCAGTTCTTGAGCGCATTCACCGTGGTGTAATCTGTAGAAGACCGACAGACTTGCCACCTTACGTCGATGTGCAAGGCTCTGGAGCCTTTCACCAACCAAAGTGTCGTCGTCAATGAGCCTTTTGGCACGCCGTTCAATCGAGTCCAGAGCCTCAAGCTGGTACTTGGCAGACCCGTCCCACAGGTGGCAGCAGTACTCCATACACGATCGGACTTGTGCTTGATACAGATTTAGAAGCTGTCCAGGTGTGAAGTACCGCCTTACCTTGGACAATATGCCGAGTTTTTTTGAAGCTACTTTGGCTTTGGACTCGATGTAGGATCCAAAGTTTAGGTTTGACGTGAGATCAACACCCAAAAGCTCAAGATGGTTTCCTAAACTTACAGATACACCACGGAATGAAGGAGCCAGATGGAGTGGGCTCTTTTTAGCAGTGAATAAACACGCCTGTGTTTTTGCAGCATTGAACCTAACCAAGTTAGCATCGCCCCAATCGGACACGGCTTTCAAAGCCAGGTTCATGCGCTCAACCATAGCCTCTCTCTCAATCCGGACATCGTCACCACTGGCTCGGGCACTGGATGTGTATCTTTCAACAACAGTACTATCATCTGCATACCCAAAGGTACCGGGCTTTACACTTTTCGACAGTCGACAGCAATGCCATCGTAAAGATAACGCAATACAACACTATTTGGTGAAACGTATCGGAAAAGACATATATAAAAAGTGCCGTGTTTCAAAATCGCGTTACCTTGGAAATTTGTCGTAAAAACGTATTTTACTGGGTCGAGTGAGTTTCTTTTACTATTTGTACTCGAATTGTATATTGTATTATGAAACCAAATGAAATCTACACTAAAATGTAACAGTTATATAAATGAGATGTTTTTAGAAAATTTATTATTTGTCTGGAAGAGATCTCTCTTAGCAATAAGTCCGCCCATTGTACATATTATTATGTAATTCTTATTTCTACATGTTTACTATTGGTGTCAATAAAGTGATTTGTATTGTATTATATTTATCATAATAATATGATTATTTCATAATCAGCCAAATACCTTCATCCAATTTTTTGTAGCCATTCTACTCTTTTCACTTCTTAAAATAGCAGTACATTTTATAATTACCTTTCTGCACATTTCATATAATTTAAATGAGTTTCAATAAATGAGGTGGTGAGATTACCCAAAAATTTCATTCTGATCAATATATTCCATCTCGAAACCATTTCGATCACGATACACGCCACGCACCTTAGTACAAGAACCCTTCGATAGAAAATATTCACTTTATCCAATTCCGGGGCGAATCCTTCGAGACGATATAAAATTGTTGCTCCCACGGCGGCCTTTAATAAATCCGCTTATCTCATCCGCCCCACCTCATCTGATTTATGACGAGAGAAATGCGTTTTGATGGTGCTGAGTTCAAGTAAATCTTAACTATGCCATCATGTAGTTTTCTGATCACACTTATGCGGGTTTTCAATTTGGTGTTCTACAAGGAAGCAACTTTAGACCAAATCAATTTAATAGATATTATTATACACAATACAATAATTTAGTCACTCATATTTAGCTATATTTGAACTGAGTTTTTTTATTTTTTCTGTTACAATGGACTGAACTGACGATTTAGGATCTTGATGTTTTTTAATCTCATACATTTTAGGCGGGAAGATTCTTATTCAAAAGATTCGCTAAGTTGAAAACTGGGTTTTTTTATGTAATTATTACCATCAAACGGTCTGTTTTCATAAAATTTCGGTTGCAAATAATGGAAAAAAATGACAATGGTAATGATTTTAGTATCTAATAAATGAGCCATTAATATAGATTTAAAACATACACAGTTAGAAGACACCTACTTTGCACATTCGTTAACTTTATGCACGTACATCTAATAGATATGTAACCAACTAAAAATTATTAATTCTTTATTAAACATTTAAGAAAGTGCAACGTCGTTTAGTAATCTCCAACATTACCCTAAGATCTTGTAAGTCGTCGTCTTTTACAAATTAAATTAAAATTTAATTCAAATTCAAATAAGGTAGCGAATGAGATTGTTGAGTTTATCCTAAACAATATGAAAAAACGTAACACTGCGGTGACTTTCAACGGAGACGGAAATTTTGCATAATGAGGTCCTGTACACGATTAGGTTTTAACGATGATGACTCTACCAGATCTAATAGTGTATATAGAAAAAGTGTACTTAACTAAACGATGTAAGGTTTATTTTCAGACAGTGGGAAAAGAAGATTTTGGGCTTGTCTAATTTGTATTCTCATAGCTTCCATAGGCGTCATGCTCGGTAGACAAAATAATGTATTCCGAGTAGATCCCGTGCCGTAGATTAAAAATAAGCTAAGAGTTTCCCCCGAAGCCGATCGTGAAAATTTCCTCTATTTCTGTTTTTAATTTTTACTCAACATTTCCCATGTTTTTTCGCAGTTTTTTCCGCTTTATAATTGGTCTTTGCTATGGAAATCTTGACAAAGGAAAGGGAAGGTCCATAATTTACTCGGATTTCGAACTCGTTATCATGATCTCAACTCTTGTTGAGATTTTTCTGTTTTCTTGCAAGCACTCATTGTGTTTGTTTTGTTTAGTATGACGCTGATATCTTTTGAGCAATCACACTTTTTGCTAGAGGCTTCACTTAGACCGATTTTACAGACGCGACACAAATTTGCAGGGCCTTTGAGAATAAAATTAACACTAGTTCGGTCCGGTTTTTATCCGGCTTTGACATTTTTTTTAGTAAAAACAATAATGGGAGTTCAATTCATTAACCATAGAAAATCTTTTGAAGGATAAAACTTAACAATATTCCTCGTATATTAACAATAATAATAACGCCCAACGATCACATGCATAGATCATGGACCCTAACTAGGATTCCCTGTGTCTAGGGACCCAGTAAATACGAGAACCATAGGCCCACAACACAACACCCAGGCTCAGATTTTATAAAAGTATTTGTCCTTTTTTTCCTGTGCACAAATACTCGACATGTCGTGGGAATCAAACCCGCCGCCTCCGGATTATGACCCGCCCTGCTCAATCACTACACCACAGAGGCTGTCAAATATTGATACTGAAAATTATTTGCTATGTACCTGTTTACCTTTGTTTATATTTGACGTGTGTTTTTTATATGAATAAATGTAAATATAATACAAATAATACAAACGCTCAACGACCATACACATAGATAATAATTACATTTCTATGTAACATTGCATAATTGAAGGGGTGAGAACGAAAAGAGTTTAACTGATTTTTTCACAAAATAGCTTATGGGTATCTTTGGATTCAGCGTGAAATTATCTATAATAATACATTCTCAAAATACCGAAGTGAGGCTTAAACCTCGAGATTTTGAGTCTAAAAACGATTTACCTGTCACAGGAATACAGTTCGCTTAGCATTAAAACATTATTATAATTATTTTAATATATTATATTTTTACAGTAATTGTATGAATCAGTACTATATTTAGTATTTTAAAATAGAACTAATACATTTTCAAGCGACTGAAACTTACATAAACCTTTTCTATTACCTTATAAGCACTCTACATTAAAATGAAGCCGTTGAAGTTTAAAGTCAATTTTCTCGAAACTATCAATTTGACAGTTAAACCCTTTTTATTCTCAACCCTTCAATTATCATACACGCCTACCATCTAAATAATGCTTGTTTTATCACCATTCACATAAAAAGGGTACGAAAGTTTTAACCAAGTGTAAACAACCATCTCTATCTAATAATATTCAGTGTGCTCTAGTGCAGTTAATGGATGCAGGTTGAACCTGTCGCATTAGGTTTAACTAAACCGTCGTTTCTAATTGTCCATCCATTGTCCATCAGACCGGCTGCATGTGACAGCTGGCAGTGGCATTATCACACAAGACGCTTGCAACATTATTATGGAAATATCAATGTATTAACATTATTATCGTCTCTAAAATGAACTCATTAATTGTAACCTAATGAAAATAAACTCGATAATAATAGCAGTGCTTGTAATCATGTAAAAAATTAAAATAATAATAACGCCCAACGTAGTAGATCTACATAGATCTACGAAGATCACATAAATATGTGATCCTGGACCCTAACTAGGATTTTCTATGTCTAGGGGCCCAAGAACTACGAGGACCATGGTCCAAAACACTAAGTATTTGAGCTTTTTTTTCTGTGTCAAATACTTGTTTTGGCGCGGGAATCGAATTCGCCGCCTCCGGGTTATGAGCTGACCTGCTCAACCACCACACTATAGACGCTGTCAATGTGTAATGTGCACCCATTGATAAGATACATAATTATTTGCTATAGAAATAAATTAGCTATCACAGGCTTTTGTTATTTATTGATTATTTAGTATTTATTTATTTATATAGATATAAAAGACGAAGTTATCCAATTTTTTCTTATGAGTGGCTATTTTTTCAGTGTTATTGGTAAAATTAAATGGGCTACAGAGAACATTGATATTTTATAGTTTTAGAAAGTGTCGTACATTATCTTTGGTGTAATGGAAAAAGAATTTACATTCGATTTAAGATTTACCAGGATTTATTCACATATACTTATATTTTATTATTATTTGATCCTATTATCTTAAAGTACCGAAACTGGCCCAAGTATGAGGACGGTTAAATGGAGCAAATTTTCTGTCTATTGCCTTTATTGAATCCCCATTACATCCATTCAATTTTACTATATTTTTATGAGAAAAACCTTAACTAAAACACTGCTGAGTCATAACAGGACACAGTGTGCAAGGCTCAGTATCCCGACTTTAGAGAGAGCTCTTATGATCACTAGATGAAAGAAAAAATCGCAGAATCTTTCGATAAAATCCACACTTCATTAGAAAACACTACATACTACACGTTGAAGATATAGGAAAAGATGGTTGGCCAAAACATCAAGTAGACAAATAAAATTATAAGCGAAAACAGTTGATAAAATTGCGAGAAGGCGTTGACTCATTGTATCACTATGAAATAGGCGTATTATATTTAGCAGTCTAAGTATATAATTCCAAATCCACGAATTGGTAATTGATAAAATTCGGAGTGAGGATAACTGCAGGAGAACTTCAATCACCGATATAGCTCTCCAAGTTAGCAAGTTGAAATGGCAATGAGCTGGCTACATCGCTTTTAGAGCCGAAAACCGATGGAAAAGATTGATCCATTTGTTTGTACGGGCAAATGCTGTTGGTCTCTGCCGAACTTTACTGCGTCACTGGGCGGGAGGGCAACCGCTTAAGGCGCCCAGCCGTCAAAGGTGGGAGGCAACTAGCTCAATGGCACCCCTAATGAGGGCAGTCCCATCCACTTCCAACTTTGGTGTTTTTAAATTAAGAGTAAATAGGTTATTTCTAGGTAAGCGTGCTCCACCTTCGACCTCATCACCGCTTACCATCAGGTGAGATGTAATCAAATGCAAACCCATCAAAAGTAAAAAAATAAATGAATGAAGAATCGTTCGAAAAAGTCAGACTTCAACATTTCTGTCTGGGCATCGTTTATTACCGCGGGTCGTATCGTATTCTTATTCCATATCATTTTGCTGTAAGTCATTGTGAGTATATTGTGTTTGTAATCTAATGTTCAGTCACTCAATAGTTCAGGAATAAATTCAATTCTTTTATTTATATATAATAACTCAATATTTTTGTTCAATTATACAGTTTATCAGAGCGCCTGGTTGATGCTACGCGTGACCAAAGTGCTGGCATTTATTTGGCACAACGAATCAGCATTGCAATTCAACGAGGTAATGCTGCCAGTACGCTACCTACTGGTAGTGGGCTGGAGCATTTGGACTGTCTATAGGTCATCGCGGCCAGTATATAGCCCAAATAGTTTTTTTGTAGTAGGTAGTGAATAGTATTAGCTGTTATATTATTCTAGTATTTAGTTGAATATAAAAGCCAATTGTATAATAAACCTTGTAATTTCGTAACGTATATTAGTCCATTTAAAATAATAGTATTTTAAATGCCCCATTAAATACATCCTACTGCGCATCTACTGTGACGCGACCGCCTCCCGCAATCCCACGGGACATGTCACCTCGCGATTGAGACACCATTAACTTGATTCCTTCTTATCGTATCCCCGGAGCCGCTGTTACTTTTAAAGGATATGTCTGTTGAACTAACCAAGGACCGGAAATAGAAGGGAAAACAGTTCACTTCCTTATGTAAAGTCGATGCTATGTTTCCGCTATCAAATTATGATAACTGGATGTTGATAGAGGACGTAGACAGATACAGTAATGCGATAAGGGTGAATGGGAACAGCTTGTTATGTGACTTGAGAATACCCGTTTTAAGGGCCTATTATTTATTCATATCTTTGAAGTAATAGGTAATTTAATAAATTAAATATTAATTTCTATACGCAGCTTGACTTGGAGAATTAGATGGTGATTGCGAGTCGAACGGAAGTTGGTTCACGTAGATCTCCATTGTCATCATCATCATCATCAGCCTGTATTAGTCGACTGCTGGACAAAGACCTCTGCCAGGGTACGCCATTGAGCCCGGTCTTCGTCTCTTCTCATCCAATTATTGTCAACATAACATAGTATTTTTTATTTATTATTATGTTGATAATTGTCCGGTAAAATTACAATTTACAATTATCAAGATAACGCAGTAACATTAAACAAAGCAAAAACAAAGTTGTACCAGCCGATAGATGGAGCTAAAGAAGTTTTACTTCAGTCGTGAGGTCTAAAGCACACTGGTTTTTTATAATTGTTATTTATAACAAGCAGTGCCACGTGGTTTCACCCGCAACTTACCCGTTTGTTGGGAACTGTGTATTCTCCGGTATGAAAAGTATCCTTGAATCCGGTAATATTACTAATTCAATCAATATTGGTTGAGCAGTTTTGGCGTACAATTCAGACAACCAATCCGACGTTTCACTTTTATATTAACATATAAAAAAAAGCAATACTAACGTATTGCTTGAGTATTGTCACAATTTTTCTTTGGTTGGTGTACGGTGTAGTCCGTACATAAAATGAGAAGACCTAATTAATTAGAAAAACTGTTTATTAATCCAAAAAACTAGGTCTAAATGGTTGATGTAAATGTTGCGAGAACACGCGGAATGGTTGGTGTCCGATCGTGAACTGGTGACGCGCGGTATAAAATATGGTATGAATGAGTAAAATGCTGACCGCGCGTTTGGTGTGCGATGCTCGCATCGTACAGTTGGTATACCTACTTGATTGAGTTAACAAAACACCTTTTACACCTTTTACACCTTTTACCTTTTACATTTTATACCTTACAGATGTGTAAGGTATAAAATGTAACTCTCAAAACTCTTTATTTTACTTCACAAGAAACTATTGAGTAAACTTTTTAAAGTCAACTAAAAAGCACAGACCTCTTCACTTCTGTGTCAAAGTGCAGGCGGACTCCAGCCAAAGCAAGATCTTTTTATTTACATTCCACGATAAAGTTACTGGAAGAGTCGAAAATAGGTAGGAGAATTTTGAAATAAAACTTCTTTACGCACGCTTGATTTCGGGAGTAAGCTGGCGAGGCGAACAGAAGTTGAAAGTTGTTGGTTCAAGTAGATCTCCATTGTCAACATAACAAAGCTAAAAATTTGTATTATTATGTTGGTATGTTCGGTAAAATGACTATTTACAATTGTCAAGATTGTGACATTGACATTAAACAAAGCAAAAACAAAGTTACACCGGCCGATAGATGGAGCTAAACTAACGAAGTTTTACTTCAGTCGTATGGTGTAAAGCACACTCGTTGTTTTCTAAATTATCTTGTATGTTTCCCGTATTGTAACGTAATGTTGTGTGATGTTCTCAATAAATGTCTTTTTTAACTTGCTAAAAACATACTACCCATCTATATATATATATTTATATGTAAATATTCTTTAACTTATAATAAATATATTGACAAATATATCTATTCACAACAAAATGAACACATCTATATCTCAGATTTTTTTTCTAGTCCTGAAAACCGGACCCTTTCGAGCCCTTACAGCTCGTACCATATTATTTTAGGCAAGTACGTTATTTCACTTTAACTTTGCAAAGATGTTGAAACTTCGTTTCTTTGTAAGTGAACAGCTATTCTCGCTGCTCTCGCAACTTTAAGGGCTTTTTGATGGGATTCTTAATAAAATACAGTTGCAAAATTGATATGTGATTACTTTGTGAAACTGCTGTGTTGGGTTAATTTTTTTGATTGCGACTAAAGTGTGTTGTAAAGCTGCGAGAGAGTTCTGAAAATTAATGAAAGTCTTTCGACAAAATGCAAGTTTAGGTATTTTTTACAAAGTTTATGCCCGTACGTACTATAAAATCCAGGTAACTTCAATAAAACCACCGTCTTCCGTTCTATTTTGTTATTCTTCTTTTACAAAAACTACAATACTTTTAGCAAAACAATCCTTATTCCAAAACCTTTTAATTCTCTCGCTGCTACCGATAGAATGCCTCTCCTCACGTTTTGCTGCCAATCCCCATCTTATTTTTTTTTAAGTCCTGATGTCTTTCGCCTTTTCACATTATAACTCAGTGTTGCTAGTGCACCAATACCACGAAATCCGATTATTCTTAATAACATTAATCAAACCTTACATTATTTAAGTTTACCAGCTCCTTAGTCGCACTTATCCCTCTATGAAATTCCTACTGCAATGCATTTGGGTATGACGTAGAGGAGTGAATGTGAACTTAAGAGCTGTGTAACTTTAGTAGAGATGGCATTAGTATGGCCATCTAGGTATGTAAAGTAATTAATTTTTTTGTTGTGTTGTATTCGTCGCATAAAAACACAAGTTGTGACCTATTCGTGACACTGATTAATGTAATTACCATGTACCTCAATGTTTAATTATATAGATATTACTGTACTTAAGTTAAATTGTGTATATTTCAATTCATTTCATTTCTGTCTACCCGATGTCATTGCATCACATCCCTATCTCTACTAATATAAGAGGTTGTTTTTTTTTTTATTATGATGTCCATAGGATACGCTTATGAGGTCCATATTATCATAATAGCGTTTTTTTTATTCAATTCAATTTCAAACAAATAAGAAATTACACAACATATTATTACTATATAATAACAATGTAACTTGAACATTTATATAGCTATTATCTGAAAAAAAAAAGCCCTTTGAAGCCAGACAGACAGACAGACATACTGAAAGATGAAGTGACAGACGGACTGACAGACTGAATGACAGGCGGACTGACAAACAGACTGATAAATGGACTGACAAGTGAAGGGACAGATGGACTAACGGACAGACTGCCTGACTGAATTTTCGTGTATATTGTACATGCCGGTTTCCTCACAAATCGATGTTTTCCTTTAGTATTATAAGAGCAAGTGCAAATTTCACACAACTTTATTTATTTATTGACGCAGAGCCAAGCGGGATTCAAACAGGGTCGGCATAAAAAGTAGAACGGTGTACCGCTGAGCCAAAATCACTCAATACTTGTTCACAATTCCAAAAATATGTGAAATAAAACACAACCCCCAATATTCTGGTGGAAGACCGACGGAATCCATTGCAGGTGGGGTCAGACCCTATAAATCCGACCCTAGTAAAGCAGAGCCGCTGATATCTCGATCGGTTTTCGCGAATACCCCACTTTTGTTTCGTTTTATTTATATCTTTCCTGTGTTTTATTGATATTGTAGTTGGCGCGAAATTAGGATTCTGGAAATTGGTTCGCGAATAAAATGGAATAAAATAATTACACTTTTGTCATGCGCCTTGAAATTTATTAAAGCTTTCTTTAATATATCAAATATATTGAGGTTAACTCCTAATTGTAAAACTATATGTGATCCACTAAAAAATATTCAAAATTAAGGGATGGGCCATAATATGTATATGGGCCATATATATCATGGCATTAATTAAATGATGGCCACACTACTGCTAGGGAAAATGTTTGCTACCTTTAAAAAATAAATTTGTATGGTAAATATTAAACATTTTCAATACGTAGTTTATGTGCATAGTTACTATGGATATTTTCAAATTAGGAATGAAATTTCTCCGGTTATATTGCAATCAAAGTTTTGTGATCACCCTTTAGGAGAGTGCAAAGTAGTGGGAAGAAATATTCCCAGCCACATTACTGGTAGTGCCGTGGGTAATTATGGCCCGTGTTACTAAGTACGAGTGGAAGGAACGAAATAAACCAGATAATACTGATTACTTAATTTGGTGGTTATAAAGCTGACGGACAAATATACAGATATGACGAACTTGTACGGTTTTCTTGAGTACTATGGAACTCTAAAAAGTAACTCACAGAGAATAAAAATTATAAAAACCAAAAAAAAAACTATGTGGACTTTCACAAGACGTCATGTAGCCCCAAACTAAGTAAAGCTCGTACTATGGGTACCAGATAACTGATACAATACTTATATACTTTTTGTTTGTATACATAGAATACAATATAACACCCTGAATCAGAACAAACACCTATGTTCATCACACAAATGTTTGTCGGAGGTGGGAATCGAACCCACAACCTACAGTTCAGAAGGCAGTGCTACTACCAACTGAGCTATCGGGCCAGTCAATAATAATGAATGCTAAACTACTACGATATGAATGCATGCTCTTAATTACCAAATACTTAAACAGTTTCTGTGGGTGGTGGTTAAGCAGGCCAGCTATAACCCAGAAGCTGCAGGTTCTATTCCCGCCACAAGACAAGTATTATGCATGTAAGTATGCATGAAAAAAAATCGCAAATATGTTGTTGTATTGTGGGTGTTGTGGGACCATGGGATCCTAGATACAGGGCATCCTAGTGAGGATAGAACCTTGAACCGTAACTAAACAAATGTATTTATTCAAATATCGATACAGGAACAAAAATACATCCATAGCTTTCCATATCCAAACTAACCAGCTTTAGGCGAGGCGACGGGTGAACTTAAAGGATCCAAAAAGGTCAGTAGCAAACTCGTAAACTGGCACATCACGATGTGGAAAAGTCCAGTTCTGGACGTTTGGGACAAGTAAGAAACGGTGTGAGGAATGAAACTACATTACTTGTGTTATATTTACTTTATACTGTACGTGAGTACAAACGTAATTTTTGGAGCAAAACTTCTTTATGCACGCGTAGGGGAGTAAGCTGGTGAATGCGAGGTAATCGGAAGTTGACGTTGGTTCAAGTAGTTCTCCCCCGGTACGGCGGACGAGGGCTCACGGCGGGGTTTTAGTGGGTTTGAGTCCCACGTACCCCCTGCCGCCACCCCCGTGGTGGCAAGAAAGTACGAGGGCATTTCCCCCCGTCAAAAAAAAAGTTCTTCGTTGTCAACATAACAAACTTAAAAATTTGTATTATACATGATGTTTGTATGTCCGTTAAAATGACATTTTACAATTATTAAGATGACGACATTTACATAAAACAAAGCAAAAAAAAGTTACACCGACCGATAGATAAAGCTAAACTAAAGAAGTTTTACTTCAGTCGTGTGGCCTGCACATTAATTTTTTTATAAATCTAATTGATATAATTTGACTGTAAAGTTTACTTAATCAAATATTATTTATAAAACATTACATAATTGTTGTAGGATGGCGTGATAAGTCTTAAGTAGATATATGTAAGTAGCTACAAACAATCCATCCTTTTAATACTTCACCGAGGTAGTCACAATAGATAGTGATACATCGGCGGTGACTTTTGACTATATAAGCTGAATCTAAGAGAATGTAGGTTGTAGCGTATTTCGTTTGTGAGCTGCATCGTAAAAATCTAGCTTTAGCTAAACCTTACAGAATTTAAGGTAGTTCGTTCAAGAGCTGACTTTAGAGAATTTTATTGGAGATATGAATTTTAGATAATTTATTCCCCTAATACACCTACCAAGATATCCCTATTAGTAGGGATACGTGGACAAATCCACTTAGATCTACCGGTTGTTGTTTTTGTTTCTAGTTATTGTTGTTGTTGTTTTTGTTGTATATGGAAACTCCTGCACTTATCCAGATGATCAGGCTTTCCTGGAGGGTACTGTGTTATGTTAGTTATAAATCACTAAGTACTTCATTAGCGTAAGGTACTTGCAAATTTATTTAATTTATTTTTATAGCAGGTTTAAGTGAATTAGAGTTTCCACCTATCACAACTAGTAGATTAAGTTTCCACCTATCACAACTAGTAGATTAAGTGATTTATTTTTCACTTATCCTTGCCAGAAGTGATACCTTGGCAGAGATAGGTATATCAGGCGAATTCCCTTTAGTTCCAGAATTGAACAGAATAGTCGAACGATGTAGAACAGGCCAACAATAAGCCGAATTCTACCAATCGACCTCTGTACGTGTTAAAGCTTGACCTAACACAGCTGACATTAAAGGTCGTATCAATATAACCCGATATGACCCAATGAGGCGCCGTTTCGGTATTTCGCACATTTCAAATTTCGTGCTAAATTTCTGTATTATGAAAATATTTTCAAAAACGTCACCTAGAAGACAATAGATTTGTTTTTTACGTAAAACAAATATATAATGCAACGCTGCACATGTGTTTTTAAAACTAAAGTATTGATTTACATTTGTCCTAACTTATAGCTGTGCTTGAACGTAAACCCCTCAATGCGCGAATTTCAGTTAACGCGAATTTTTGCTGAACCTATTCATCGTGTAACGCTTTGGGTATTACTGCAAAAAATTATAAAGACAGTACCTAACTATTTCTGTCTCATTGTTTATTGGCCTCATGACTGAGCAGTTGATTTTATTGGTATAAAACAGATTGAATCTATGGAAAGACATAGGTTACTTTTCATCACCATAAACTGTGCTTAATCCACACGAGCAAAAGCGCGGGCGGCAGTAATGTAGGTAGTAACAATTCTAGTATACAGCACTTTGCACCAAGCGACAAACTTGTTTTCAATTCATCAAAGGCCCACGGCCCGCCAAATTTGCCGCTTCCAGAAGTCCTCGGATGTTTCGTTCAGGAATGCTAAACTTCCCCTAACTCTGCAATTTGGAACTCGTCAAAGGCTAACTATTAAGGAGTTGAGATATATGGAAATTTGGGCCTTGACAGTTTGGTATTGTAATATATATTAAGTAGATACTGATTATTTAACGAAATACTTTTACGAACAAATAATGTAAGTAACATTCGAGAAAAGCATGGGTAAAAAGAAAAGTTTTCGATTGTTTTCATCGCGAGCTAGACAAAAAATCTTATTCTTTGAGCGTTCAAAATATCACTTTCTCCGCTTAAATCTACAAGTCTCAATTTTCAGTTAGATATTTTAAAAGTTGAAACATAAAAATAAAGATCAGGACAAATTAAAACTTTCCATTGCGTACTTGTTCTGAAAACATCCTGTAAAAACGATATAGCCAAGACAAAGCGTGCCATAAAGATTCAAACTACAACAATGTTGGCCACATGTTTTGCTTCAGTAAACTTAAGAAGAAAGCGCTAACTTTGCCCGTACTTAGTTTCTGAAGTGCAACTTTTTATTTGACTTTTATCCGGGCCGAGATGAGTTATGATTTTCTTGCGACCCGTGTCGGAGTGAAGTTGGGTGTCGCTGAATATGACGAGTGACAAAACGTTTTTGTGACTTTGTGTAGATCAGAAAATGCGAATGTAACAGGTTTGATTTTCGTTATTATAGAAAAATGGAAAAATGGTATTAATTATACATATTTTAAGGTGAATATGCATGGAGTCTTGCTGATAATGCATGTCACAACAAATCACTCATTGATGCGCGACACCGAAGCATAGCGGGTGGTCGGTCTACCTTTAGAGAGGACTTTCAGCATTTTTCTTGAAACTCACCATACTGTAAATATGAAGAACTTCCAAAAGTCTATACAATATGTTAAATTCCAAGAATTTGAGATATTGTCTGTATAAGTATTGTATAAGTCTATACAATACGAGTATGTTAAATTGCGAGACATTTTGGCAGATTACTGAGGCAGCCTGCAATGTTATCCGCGTTTCTTCATACAATCTGACAGTCCATTTAAAGGTAAATTTTTAAAAAACATTTAATTTTTTGTTCACCTCTACGCCATTAAAGTAAGATAACCTCCAAATATCAAGTTCTAGTAGTAGCTAAAAGAAAATAATATTAATTTATTATTAGGCGACAGCGGCATATAATGGAACTCGGAGCTTCTCTGGTTAAATAGTTAAGTGCGGTAACTGAGGTTCAGTTTACTTTACCGACAGTTTATTAAGAGGAAATTAACTGTACTCAAGTTATTGAAGTTTAATTAAACGGTGAATATCGGCAGTTTTGATATTGTTACTGAAGATTGGACGATTGTAGCTTATTAAAATTTCCTTTCGTCTTTTTTGGTCATATTTAAAAAATGTCTTTGATTTAAAAACCTAAGGAAAGAAGTTTGGGAAGGAACAAATTTTAGAGACATTATTCTGGTTTCAAAATATCTCTAAAGCTTGCTCAATCTTTCAATTCTTTCAATTAAATACTACAATGATTAAATAACTACTATTGAACACTACTACTCAGGTACTATAAAAATAAAAACATTTGGACCATTTAATACTAGCCGCGATGACCTATAAGCAGGCCAAATGCCAGTAGCGTACCCAACATGCTAGCATCATTGCCTAATTTAATTAATCTAATCCACTGTAACTTATAAATTCAATCTGAGCCACTGACAAGAATTCCGTATTAAAACATTTAGCATCTACAAGTTACGCCATTCACGATCTTTCTTACAGCCTAATGGAGAGAGAATAAAACTGAATGGATATTTATGATGCCAGTCTTAAACTTATCTCAACGTTGGAAAAAACCGTGTTTACACACTGTGTTCGAGTAGTTATTTCGTTTGCGTGTTTTAAGAACTGACAACGCCATCTAGTTTCAATTTTGGTACTATATGCCGCGAAATAAAGCCAGCAATCGTGTGGATATAGCAATCAAAATTGTAGCTAGTCTTTGTTAGCAATATATTTACATAATACAATGTAGGTACGGTCTGTGTTTTCCCAGCTTAATGAATAATTGGCACCACACGCTATTTAAAAATAATTAAGCGACTGCTCACTAAAAACGCTATTGTTATTGAATTATTATTTAAACAAGTCATGGAGTTACACAAGTAACAAACGAAAAACGTAAAAACCCAACTCTATACTTATACGTTTTTCTCATAAATCTCATTGTCAGAACTGGACCAAATTGAAATGAAATGGAGAATACACAAAAAGCATCAGATTTCAAATAAAAATGACTCATCAAAATCGTTTTACCTAGTCGAAAGTTCTAATGTAATATTTTTTTTTTAAATTCAGTCGAATTGTAAACCTTTTTATGAAGTCTCAGGGCTATTTTTAAAACCCGTGTCATAATTTAAATAAATGACCTTTGTTCTATAACTTACGAATATTTACTCTAATTTCATGAATAAAAGATAAAAATGATATATACCAAACTATAACCGTACTTATGCGTAATTAGTGAATGAAACAAATGATAACCACGATACACTGGTATTATTGCCTAGTACGCACATAAGAAGACAAAAAAAAATGCGTTTATTAGTAAAAATGTGTAAAAAAAAGATTAAAGCTACCGAATTTAGAACCATTTGTTTTGTAGTGGAAAAATAATGAACATTGTAGACAACTGTAATACTCACGGTAACTCCCCCTTGGTGCGTACCAACATGACTCACCCCTAAGAGAAATAGATCCTCTTTGTAAACATCTCACCGGTGTCCTCTTAATGGAATATAGATTTTGATGAGTTTGACAACTCGGAACTCGATCGGGTTTGGGAAGATAAACTCAAATTTGATAAACCAGGATTAAAGACAGAATAAACGCCTCCGGCGATTTTCGGTGTTATAGCTAAGCGAGGCGTGGGTTCAGTTAACTATTAGACTCATAATAGGTTATCAAAAATTACTAAATTAAATTATCTTTGCTAAATTAATTCGAGTATAATTGAAAAACTACTCAAAGTCAAAGGGTTTTTTGTATAAAGCTATTTATAACACTTCCGAAATGGAGGAGATATTATATTCACGTGTATGTTTTTTTTTGTGTATCGTCGATATTTTCGCTAATTGTGAACCGATTTCAAAAATTCTTTTATATTTCGGAACCGTCTCCCGAAATGGTCCCATTATCATCAATTCAAGTTCAGACTATAACCTGATACTTGATATATGTATGTAGTAAGTAGGTAGATACTTGTAAGTAGTATCTATCTATCTGCCTATTAAACTTCGCGGGCATCGATTTCAAATAACTGAATGGGTACCGCTTACAATAATTATATTATTTATTTTTCGCTTCTGAGTGCCTATTTGTGGTTTTGAAGTGTTTTAATTTCTGTGACTAATTCAAGTTAAAATGAGGTACTTAAAATTAAGTAATTGTACTAAAAAAAAAAATACAAAGTGCTTATTTTCTAATATTAAATAGCACGCATCTCTCTTTAATAGTTCTCTTTCCCAATACTGATATCAATCAAATTTAAACAAATTAACAAAATTAGGCAATCCGGCACAATGCAGAACAGACCCGATTAACAATTTACTATTAATAATTTAGAAGTATTATTGAGTTGTCAATGCATTTATAACGCTCCTAGTATTGCAGATATCCATAGGCTACGGTGACCGCTTACCATCAGGCGGGCCGCATGCTTGTTTTTCGTTTAAAATATAAAAAAAAACACTATAAACTATGTTGTCTCTTGTTTTATTTTTTCTTATTTTTAAATTAACAACTCTTCGGCTATTGAATGTTTATTCTGATTACGGGAAAGCCTCTGTGGTGTGGAAGTTAAGCAGGTCGGCTCATAACCAGCGAGATCGATTCCCGCGACAAGACAAGTACTTGTGCACAGAAAAAAGCGATATAATAGTCTGTCTGGGTTTTGTGGGACCATGGTCGTAGTTCCTGGGTCTCTAGGTACAGGGAATCTTATATAGGATCCTGGACGAATGTGATCGATGGCGTTAAAAAGTATCAAATTATAAATTACGAGCTTCTGCCCGCAGCTTCGCCTGCGGCGTGGCCTATGGGAAAATAATTCAACCACTAATTTCACCCTCTTAAGGGTGGAATTTCTAAAAATCCTTTCTTAGCGGATGCCTACGTCATAACATCTACCTACATGCCAAATTTCAGCGCGATCCGTCCAGTGGTTTGGGCTGTGCGTTGATAGATCACTATGTCAGTCAGTCAGTCACCTTTGAGTTATATATATTTAGATTTACTTATTTACAGTAACGGGATTTGAGTTTTACCTATGGGGTGATCACGGAATGTGAATGTTAAGAAAACCTTAATAACCGTTTGAATATCTACAGCACTTTTCCAATTAACTAAGAATGTAGGATTAGTTTTCCAAATTTCAAAATTACATCGGTGAAAAAATTAAATACCTATTCACACCTACATCAATTTTATAGCGCTTTATTATATAGAATGATAAGTCTATAACATAGACGCAAGGTCGCTGGTCTGTCAGACTTCTATAGGCTACATTTTGGAGAGTGTGCGCATGCCCTTCATCAACTCATTCCTTATCTCCTTTCCATCATAGAACTACGAGACTTGGTGATTCGTCACACCCATACGTTGTTAGTGTACCCCAAGTCCGCACTAAGCGTTTTGCTGACTCATTTATAGTCCGAACGGACAAAGAATGGAATGCTCTCCCAAAAACAGTGTTTCCTTCATGGTATAACCTAGGTCTTTTTAAGTCAAGAGTGAATGGGCATCTCATGGGCAAGTGTGCTCCACCTTAGACAACTTCGTCACTTACCATCAGTGAAATTTTAACATAAAAAAAAATATATTTGTACAGATTTAAATTTCTGAATAAATATTTGAAAAGATGGAACCGTTCATAATCGGTTCAATAAATATCGCTCACACAATTAAACGTAAATAATTGAAAGTACGGCCATCTAACTTCCACTCCATCAGGCTTAGTAAAAAATACGCCCTAGGGCCTAACTGTGAATTCAGCGTGAAAATAACGTTTATTAAAACGTTATATTACAATATAACTCGTTATAACCGCTTTTGTCAGAACATGTTGCCCTCCGGGAATATTGTGTGAATGATTGTAATTGGCGGTCTGGGTCGAAATTTGTCAAAGGTGCTAAAATTATATTGAAATTGAAGTTAGTTTACGAGCGTGTGTAACCATGAATGGGTTTTGGGTTATAGCTGTGATGATTAAAGTTGGCTATCGGATTTTATTACCTATTATTATTTTATGTTAATGAATGACGTGATGAGCTAGTTGTTAATCTGACGGTAAGCGATACAGCTTCCTATAACAGTTGCAGTGTCACTCAGAACTCTAAAATATAAAGTTTCGTGTGACACTGCACTGCGCACGTCATCTTGAAACATCAGCAGTCTACAACCAATAGAAACACAATTTTGTATAAATTTGACATAGTTTATGTGCATAGTTAGTAAGAAAATTTTCAAATTAGGGATGAAATTTCTATTAGTGTTGCATTGCAATCAAAGTTCCGTGATTACCCCCCAGATCAGTAGGCAGCACATAATGTCTCATTTGCCCAGTAAGCTAGCTACAGTGTCCTCCCAATCGGAACACTACTGTGTTCACTAGTGTGCTTGCGCACTTCTTTCATGACTTCTTAAGCTTTGATACTTCCAATGTCACTTTTAATCACTCAAAGTTAATCTCCCCAGTCAGTACTTCGTACAAAATATAAGGGCGTACAATTAAAAGCCATATTAGCGGTTCCACCCTTCCCTTTACGCGATGTCAGATTTAACTACATCACTATTGACCCAGTAAATCCCTTTGACTCGTACATTTATTAGGCAAAAAGGGCTTGGTTTTGTGGCTCTTTTACGTTTAGGAGATACTTAACTAAGTGTTCTATACGATTTGTATTACCACTTAGAGAAGATAAGCTTTTTATTAAATGTTCGAATGTGTACTACAGTCGCAGAACAACAATGCTGGTTTTCAAAGCTATCTTAGATACTACGATAAGATATTTTTTTTTTTTTTTATGTTAAGGAATGACGTGACGAGCTAGCCGTTCGCCTGATGTTAAACGACACGGCTGCCCATACCAGCTGCAGTGTCACTCGGAACTCTAAAGTATAAAGGTTCGCGTGACACTGCATTGCGCACGTCATCCTGAGACATCAGCACAATCTAGTAATAAGATTACTAAACTGTGAGATCAGATCATAAAGTCTCATTTGCCCAGTAATTTCACTAGCTACAGTGCCCTTCAAACCGGAACACAGCAGTGCTTGCACACTACTGCTTGGTGGCAGAATAACTGGCAAAGCGGTGGTACCTACCTAGACGAACTTTGCAGTAAAGTCCTACCACCTAGTAAAAAGATATACTCTTTATTGAAACGTTACATAAAAATTATTGAAAACTAACGTAACCAAACTTTAACAATGCGAGAGCGAGAGAGCTGAGAGCGATCTCTTCCAAACAATTTTTGTTAGGAATGAAATAACGCATTAATATATGGATGGCGGTTTTCAAACGAAAATGCGATGGAAAAGCAACAGGGATCATTACTTTCTAATTTGAAAACTTCCGTAGTAACTATGCACGTTAACTATGTATTGGGACTATATATGATCGACTGGCCCGATAGCTCAGTTGGTAGTATCCCTGCCTTCTGAACTGCAGGTCGTGGGTTCGATTCCCACCCAGGACAAACATTTGTGTGATGAACATCGAAGTTTGTTCTGTGTCTGGGTGTTTATATTGTATTCTATGTATGTATTTACAAACAAAAAGTATCTAAGTATTGTATCAGTTATCTGGTTCCCATAGTACAAGCTTTGCTTAGTTTGGGGCTAGATGGCGCTGTGTGAAATGTCCACAGATATTTATTTATTTTATATATAATTTGCTGCTGAACAGATTTGACTGAAAATTGGTTGTAAGGTAACTTAAAACTAGGAAACGGACATAGGATACTTTTTATCCCGTTCGACCACGTTTTAATAATTCACCCGTGCTAAGCCCGGGCGGGTAAAATGTAATTTTATTAAATACATACGAATTTTTGTTACTTTTGGTTGCATTCTCTGAGATTTCATTCATTTTTCTTGGTTGAGAGAGCAAGAGGCAAATAGACGGTCAAAGTGATGCTCTATGGGAGAAGGGGGCTTATGGTCATCAGTAGACATATTCCGACTGATTTTGATGATGATATAAGACATCTTTCAATTTATTTTCTGTCATGAAATTGCAGCAAGGGAAAACTTTCTATCGTATTTTACGTAAGGAAATAAACAATACAATTTTTATTTTTCATTATAATTTTTTTTTATTAATTTCGGCACATTGCCTTTATTTTCAACTAATAAAATAAAATACTACAATGCTGTAATAACTAATACTAAACACTACCGACTACAAAAAAGAAGTAACAGTTTTTTTTCGGTTTGATCTTAATGAAATTATGTTATACAAGAAATTTTAATTGAACGCCCCTGCCGTTTCCTTAACTCAGGTATTTATTTCTGAAAAACGTTCGAGAGTAAAGTAGTAGCTTTGATAACAAATCTAGAAGTTCTAGCTTAAACTTAATAGGCACTTAGTGAGTACTAACTAAAATTATGTGTAAGTTGAGTTTGTGTATCTACTAATATTAAGTGTAAGTTAAAACTTCTAGATTTGTTATTTTATGAAAGTTTCGTCTTAAGTTGTGCCGTTTGCCCTGTGGAAATTTCCACCTACCTAAACTAGTAGGGAGAAATAAATAACCAAAGGTATATACGCGAATTTTAAATTTAATTACAAAAAAAAATTACATAAAAAAAATTTGACCGGCAGCTAGCGGTAGGCACATATATTTATAGGGCCGTGGATTTGTGCACTTTAACTAGTTTCTAAGCTTCCTACACCACCGCGGGAAAAGTACTGTCCTGATATTGTCGGGGGCCCCGGATGGTGGGTGGCCCCAAGGTGGCAGCGGCAAGCCGGAGTATAGCTGGACCCCGAAGATAGCTGCAGTAAGGGGTACCGGGCTTGTTGGGTGTAATTCCGCCGGTAAGAAGTTTCCCGGGAAGTCGGAAGTTTTTATTGGTAACGGTTTACGACGTTGTTGTTGTTGATTTTTGTTGATGTTGTGGTTGTTGTTGTTGTTGTTGTTGTAGTTGTTGTAGTTGTTGATGTTAATGTTGTTGTGATTGTTGTAGTTGTTGTAGTTGTTGTAGTTGTTCCTGGAATCGATAAATTCCTCCATATTAATACGGGAACCCATCTAGCTTCCGTTCTGGGGACCCACCAACGGCTACAGGAAGAACGAATACTTACCCGCAGTATAGTATTGCCGTGGTGGTACAACCAGAACGGAGTTCACAAAAAATAATATTAATAAAGCTGAAGGCTATCATTAAAAGCAGAAGGCAATGAAAATAGAAGAAAGGGAAATGACTTTAAATTACATTAAATTAACTTAAATCAAATAATATTAGCAAACATTGAGAATATAAGGTAGGCAAAAAAGAAAGGATGATGAAATTTTGACGAATAATTGTTGTGCATAATTCAGCAATTTGCAAATGAATATACTACAATTTAAACATTGGAAAATAAAACATTATTAAAGTCATTAGGAAAATAACGGTCATTATAATTATCCTATGTTGGGTTTTTTTTTTATGTGCCATTTAAAACTTACCCTATATCGGGAACAACACGAAAACTTGAGACGTGTTTAGAACACAAGAATACTTATTAAATTATTATAATAAGGAAATTATGAAAAATATGTCGTAAATTGCACAGTCGGCTAGGGCGCTCGAGCTGGCAAAGCGATATGTGTGCTCGCACTTAAGTCTAGATACGACTGGCGCAGGCGGCGGCGGTCGTGGCCCCGCGTTGGCCACCACTTCCTCAGTCCGTACCCCGCGGAGTTCTTGTGTGAACCGGTATGACATAATTCGCGCGCATTGATTTAATAAGCGTTACGAGACAGGTGCCGCGCTTAGAATTTAGGATTTAATATAGGTTTATTAGAATAATAAGTTAGGATAAGTTTGTATTTTAAGTTGATTTAAATTGATTATAAGTAAATATTATTTTAAAATAGAAATTAATATTAAACCAGTAACGTTCCGTTACATTACCCGCTCGTCCCTCATAAGGATTTTATTTTAAAAATAAAATCCGCACTAAACTACTCTGAACCAAAATTCTTACTATTACCTATCATTCTACCATTCAAAACATTCAATCCTCATGTTCATTCAACCTTTCAGAAAACATCTAATAATATTATAAAATTATGAGACGCGCCTTTCATAACAAAAATCATGTGCCAATATGTTCGACATAAGACTCTTTGTAAGAAATGTAAAAATGATTTTAATAGACTTGGGAACATAACAGAACTCAATTAATTACAATATTTACCATAAATTTTCAAATCTTTTATATGCCAAGTGCCCAAGTTCTTACCCGACATATCTTGCAAAACGTAAACAAGTGGCGAGCGTTTTTCGGTAACTCGGCATTTTATATATTTTGGGGCAAGCTTTTTACTAAAAAACTTGTCCTTGTCACTCAGTACGTAAGTGCGCTTGTAGACTACATCACCTACGTTGAATTCAAACGGTTTGCGTCTCAAGTTGTACTGAGATGTGTTCTTAACGTGAGCATGATATAAAGACTTCTGAACCTGGTCAAAAACATTGCTTAAGCAACCGAGGTTTTCCGCATAAACATCCCGGGGCATAAATAAAACCTCATCACCTAAATCTATATCAGCATAGTGCGAACCACACAGTACTACCTCCCTGCCGAACACAAGAAACGATGGGGTAAATCCAGTGGCTTCGTTTACAGAATTATTGATTGCGAACTGGACCTTTGGTATAAACATATCCCACGACCTGTGATCGCCTTCGACAAAGGTGGAGATACAAGTGATTATAGTTTTGTTGTACCGCTCGACTAAGTTCACTTGAGGCGTATATTTCGGCGTGAAGAATACATTCGGAATGCGGTATTTTTGGAAAAAATCGTTGGTCTGACCGCTAATAAACTGACTACCATTGTCCAAAAAAATGGTCTGTGGAACACCATGGACCAAGAAAATCTGTTCTTCTAATAATTTTATAATAACGTCTGAATTTGCTTTTTTTATAGGGAAAATATGGCAAAATTTTGAAAAGCAGCATGTCACTACTAGAATATAGCTATTCTGCTTTCGTGTAACTGGAAGAGGTCCCATTAAATCGATGGATATCATTTGGTAAGGACGTGAACATTGTTTTGGCCGACCCATTGTACCAAGAGTAGCGTGATTTTGGCTTTTGTACTGCAGACACACAGAACATGCACCTACGTATTTCGCCACATCCTGATACATCCCTGGCCAGTAGTATCGAAGAGCAATGCGCCTGTACGTCTTAAAAATACCAAGGTGACCAGCAGTGGGCTCATTATGATTCTCCGCAATAACACCATCCCGAAGTTCCTGTGGAACGACCTCTTTCCAGGAGAACTCATTTGTCAGGTGACACTTATTTTTGCTGAGGCGGAAAAGAGAATCATTCTTAATTTGGAAATTCGGAACATGTACTGGATTATTGAGGCAATCACCATAAATGTTTTTGTACCAGTCATCACTAGTAGTCGCAAATGACTTGGAAGTTACAATAGAAGCGACTGGAACAGCTCTAGATAAGGCGTCAGGAATGACGTTGTCTACACCACGACGGTGTTTGATTTCAAAATCAAAAGACGACAAACGTACACCCCAACGTGCGAGTCTTCCAGTGGGATTATTGAGTGACAAGAACCATTTTAGAGCACTGTGGTCGGTATAAACAGTGAAAGTTTTACCATTTTCGACGTAACATCGCCAATGTTCCAATGCTACCAGGACAGCAAGAGTCTCCCGTTCTGTAATGCTGTAGTTCTTTTCAGCCGTAGTCAATGATCGGCTCATGTACGCAACGGGATGCTCCTTACCCGCAACTGTCTGAGTAAGCATGGCACCCACTCCGTAATTACTGGCGTCCGTGTGTACCTCGAACGGCAGATTATAATTAGGACAAGAGAGTACCGGAGCGGAAACCAAGCACTCTTTCAGTTTTTTAAAAGCAGCATCAGCTTCATCCGTCCATTGAAAAGGCGGGGAATTCTTTTTATTTGAAGTAAGCTTGTTTAGCGGACCTGCGATCGTGCTAAAGTTGGGAACGAACCTACGATACCAAGTAGCTGTGCCTAAAAATCGCTTAAGCTCCTTACGACTAGTGGGAGTCGCGTAGTTGAGGATGGCTTCAACCTTACCTGGGTCGGTTCGCAGTCCATTCGCATCGACCACATATCCTAAATACTTGAGCTCACTTCGGAAGAATTCACACTTCTCTAGATTGATGGTAAGATTCGCTTTACGCAGTCTGTCTAAAACACGAAGTAAGAGAGAGACGTGGTCATCAAAAGAGCTACTTACGATGACAATATCATCAAGATAGGCAAAAATCCTGTGATCCACGTCACTAAGCAACGCATCGACCAAACGTTGCTGCGTAGCGGGAGCATTTGTCAGCCCAAAAGGTGTAGTTTTGAATCGGAACGTTCCGCGGCCTGGGACGTAAAATGCCGTCTTGTCTCGGTCCTCCTCAAAAATTGGCAACTGCCAAAAGGCTTTGGATAAGTCAAGGCTACTCAGGAAACGTGCGTCGCGCAAGTTATCCAAAATCTCAGAAATATAAGGCAAGTTGTAAGCGTCTCGCTTCGTAACTGAATTCAATTTACGGCTATCTAAACAAAAACGAGGCTGGCCATTTTTCTTCGTAACGATAAGAACCGGAGACTGCCATGCGCTTTCGCACGGTTCCACCACATCGAGACTTAACATTTCATCTACCTGTTCGACAAGTATTTTTTGTTTCTCTGGTGAAAGTCGGTAGTATCTTTGTCGAATAGGGGGAGAATCACCAGTGTCGATGCGGTGGGATATCAAATGCGTTCGACCCAATCCTTTATGCTCGAAAGAAATATCCTTAAATTGATCGACGATATTATCCGCGATAGCTTTCTGCGAATCGTCTAAGTTATCGTAAGAATTGATAAATGTCGGCTGACTATTTGCATTTAAGTCCATTAACGGGACGCTAGACAGTTGCAGCGAGCCTAAATACTTAGGACACAAATGAAAAGCGCGCCAGAAGTCAATTCCCAGAATCAGAGAAGACTTAACTTCAGGAACTATGTAAGCCTTCACTATGTGAAATTTGTTTTCGAAATTTATAGGCAAATTCATGTAACCCAGACTATCAAAAGATTGTCCACCTGCAGCAACGATTGACACATTGTCATCAGTACAAACCTTGAGACCCCGGTTAACTAAAGTGTTGTGCGCATTATTACCTAAAATGGTGACAGCAGCACCCGAGTCAAGTAGACCTGAGACGGTTATGTCATTTACCTTAATATTCACGTATGGTCGTGTATCATCTAGAGGTTTATCTTGTAGAATTGTAGCAAGGTTGTAGCTTTTGAAAAACATTCGTACTGTTTCCAACCATTCATTCCAATCTTCAACATTAAAACGACCTTCCATTGAAGATGAATCACTACAATTCTGAGAATCTAGTTTTTTGAATTTGGATTACATTTGGGGCAATCAGGTTTCTTAACACCCTTAAAACCACACTTGAAGCACATAATTTAAGAATTCTGGCAATTGCTTAAGCTATGTGAATTATTGCGACAGCGAGGACAGTAAGGTAGTTTCCTGTCAGAATCAGAATTACCTTTGTTAAAAGAATGTAAATATTTTTCATTGATATTATTCATAGTATTAGGTTTCGTATATGTATTTTGTTGTTTATTTTTAAAATCATTAAAGTTTGCATTAAAATTTGGTTTTTGCTTAGTAAATGCATTCGATTTTTGTCTATAAGCAAACTCAGGTGCTACAGTATCAGACGTTGCGGCTGGAGGCTCACGAAAATGTACCAAACGCGATTGAACATTTTCAAAGTTCCTACAAAGAATTTGTAACTGATTAATGGTTTTAATTTCAGTCGCTGAAGCTAAAGTGCTTGCATAGCAAGGTCTGATATTGTGCAATATGATTTCAAGTTTGTCTTCTTCCAGTAAGGGCTTCGACAAACGTGCAAACATGCTCGACAAAATTGACAAATAAATTGTTATATTTTCTGATTCACCCTGAGTCCTAGATTGAATCTCAGCTAGTAAACGATAATCATAATCAGTTTTGTCGAAGTCTTGCTTCAAGAGAACGACAAGTTCATCCCAAGTCGATACCTGTTCCCTAACACTTCTAAACCAATGCAGTGCGTCATCTACAAAAATTTCGGTAGCAAATGAAAGGAGCTTCGAACCTGAAATACTGCGAGCTTCACTAAATTCGTTGGCCCGTTGAATGAAAGAGCGTACACACGTCTTCCCATCAAACTTCAACCTACCTAATTCAGAAGTTCTAGTAGCACTATCGCATGTTACCGAAACATGAATTGGTGTAGTGCTTTGAGTTTGCGACTCAGAGCTTGAACCAGGCAAAGACAGTGGATCGACACTTTTATTCTTTAATAATAAAAAACTTTCGTAAAATTGTTTGAAAAGTGAGGTACATTCAGCATGTTGTTGAGAAGTTTTTTCATCTGTATTTATCCTATTCAGTCTGTGGTAAAGATGGTGAAACATATTTTCGGTACGTGCTAAAATATTTTTGTCCGTAACACCTTCATCAATGATCGCCTTAACCCTCTCCAAAAGTTCTAAAGAACTGCTCAAGTCGACCAATGCATCCAAATGCGAGTACATAATGTCTTCTGAAGGAAAACTTTGACTCAGCTTGATGATTTGTTTCCTAAGATCCGCAACAGTAGAACCGGGAGTTTCTCCACGAACACCAACCTCGTATTCTAATTCTGATTTTTGCAAAGACAAAAATTTAATAGGGTACGACATTGTAGTTGTAAATGGCACACAAAAAAGGAAATTTGATCAATGATGTAAATACTCCGTTCTGTTACAATCAGCTTTTAACAGAACGCTATGGTTTGATGATGATGATGAATGATTGTACCTAGATGAAAAAATAAAACAAAAAAAAAATTGCAACCAAAACGAAAAAAAAGCGTTAATAAAAAAAAACGTAACTGGTGTGAGTACGGCTTAACAATGAAAGTTAATTTAATTACTTGACACTGGCTAAATACACAAAAGTGTGGAGCCAAAACCATACAAAAAAAATTAATTAACGTACAGATAAAAAATACACAGTTTAAAAATTATAAACGTGGCAACTAATGAATTAATTGTAAACAGAAAATAAAAAGAAACACTTTACTCACCTCAGTTACTGCAAACCAAAAATAAATAGCGTTTTACAAAAAAAAAAAACCACACACCGCAAAAAAACTAACTACGTGCAGAAGATAGAAACTAGTTAAACCCACGTAAGAGGGCGCCAATGTGCCGTTTGCCCTGTGGAAATTTCCACCTACCTAAACTAGTAGGGAGAAATAAATAACCAAAGGTATATACGCGAATTTTAAATTTAATTACAAAAAAAAATTACATAAAAAAAAATTTGACCGGCAGCTAGCGGTAGGCACATATATTTATAGGGCCGTGGATTTGTGCACTTTAACTAGTTTCTAAGCTTCCTACACCACCGCGGGAAAAGTACTGTCCTGATATTGTCGGGGGCCCCGGATGGTGGGTGGCCCCAAGGTGGCAGCGGCAAGCCGGAGTATAGCTGGACCCCGAAGATAGCTGCAGTAAGGGGTACCGGGCTTGTTGGGTGTAATTCCGCCGGTAAGAAGTTTCCCGGGAAGTCGGAAGTTTTTATTGGTAACGGTTTACGACGTTGTTGTTGTTGATTTTTGTTGATGTTGTGGTTGTTGTTGTTGTTGTTGTTGTAGTTGTTGTAGTTGTTGATGTTAATGTTGTTGTGATTGTTGTAGTTGTTGTAGTTGTTGTAGTTGTTCCTGGAATCGATAAATTCCTCCATATTAATACGGGAACCCATCTAGCTTCCGTTCTGGGGACCCACCAACGGCTACAGGAAGAACGAATACTTACCCGCAGTATAGTATTGCCGTGGTGGTACAACCAGAACGGAGTTCACAAAAAATAATATTAATAAAGCTGAAGGCTATCATTAAAAGCAGAAGGCAATGAAAATAGAAGAAAGGGAAATGACTTTAAATTACATTAAATTAACTTAAATCAAATAATATTAGCAAACATTGAGAATATAAGGTAGGCAAAAAAGAAAGGATGATGAAATTTTGACGAATAATTGTTGTGCATAATTCAGCAATTTGCAAATGAATATACTACAATTTAAACATTGGAAAATAAAACATTATTAAAGTCATTAGGAAAATAACGGTCATTATAATTATCCTATGTTGGGTTTTTTTTTTATGTGCCATTTAAAACTTACCCTATATCGGGAACAACACGAAAACTTGAGACGTGTTTAGAACACAAGAATACTTATTAAATTATTATAATAAGGAAATTATGAAAAATATGTCGTAAATTGCACAGTCGGCTAGGGCGCTCGAGCTGGCAAAGCGATATGTGTGCTCGCACTTAAGTCTAGATACGACTGGCGCAGGCGGCGGCGGTCGTGGCCCCGCGTTGGCCACCACTTCCTCAGTCCGTACCCCGCGGAGTTCTTGTGTGAACCGGTATGACATAATTCGCGCGCATTGATTTAATAAGCGTTACGAGACAGGTGCCGCGCTTAGAATTTAGGATTTAATATAGGTTTATTAGAATAATAAGTTAGGATAAGTTTGTATTTTAAGTTGATTTAAATTGATTATAAGTAAATATTATTTTAAAATAGAAATTAATATTAAACCAGTAACGTTCCGTTACAATCGGCGCCTAATTTCCAAATCTAAAGCGCTCATTATAAAACTAAAGCTAAGCTGGAGGCGGGTATAAATATGACAGCGGCACCTTAACTTCTCTCCGCTAAACTCGTGTTTAAGCTTATCAAATTTTAAAAGTGCTCACGGTAGCGTGGCTCGCACTACAGCCACAAAACAGTATGCAATCTCTATATTTTTATTTCATGTGTTGCTGAGCTATTCTTACATAACCAAGTTATATCTTAAAAATTTTAAGTAACAAAAAAGTAAAAAAGTAAAGTACGACAGTATTGCATACAAGCTCGTGAACGGGCGCTGCTTGCGGGAACTGGTCTGCTCGTAGTGTATACGCAAATATGCAAATCGATGTTCCCAATATATTTAGTATCCATAAATTTAAGAAAATAGGAAAAATAAGTTCCTCCTGTATATAATAAATAATAATAATAACACAATAACATAACTGCTGTAAGTAGTATTTTAAAAAAGAGCACGGACCCAGGAGTCTGTGGTAAAGCAGAATAAAAAAAAGTGTTGCATGCAAGTTGGAGCAGGAGTCACATATACACAATAACTACAATTGCATAGGCTCCCAAGATACAATTTGGGTCCGGTAGTTTACAGGTATTATATTCCTAATTTGTTATCAGTATAATGTATGTATATATTAATTATGTCACGGCTTATAATCCACGTTTTAAACAATGAAAAAAAAATTATATTATTATAATTTGTATATACTGATAAATAAATATCTTACCTTATCTCATATGCCTACGCTTTTCCACCGCTGCGATACGTACGTTTTCTCAAAAGGTCTCAGAGGAAGGTTATAATCCACCACGCGGGTAAGTTCGGGTTGGTTTTCTCTCTCTCTTCACTCGAATTCTATCTTGAAGCTTTCGAATTAAAAAAGAAAGAAAAGACATATATTCAAGACGTTACACAACATTACGTTACAATATAGAAAACATACAAAATAATTTAGAGAAGATAAAAAATAACAGTGTAACGTTGTGTGATGTCATGACCAGCAGGCCTAGCACGGCCGGTGGATAACTTCTCCCCAGGGAGTAGATAACAAACTTATCCTCACTGTCACTTTATTCCACTCTGCGAGCATGGCCGCGACAGTGGAAAGCTTTATCCGGGGGATAAACGGCGGGAGTAGCGTTTTTAGATTTCTCTACCGTATTGTTGCCAGTACGAGAAAATTTAACTAAAATGACATTACATGCTTCAATATTTTGTTCAGTCCATCAAACCATCGATAATTGTTCGGCTAAATATACTGGGATTCAAGACAAAATATAAAAATTAAGAAAAAATAAGGTTTTTGAGTCTGTGTCCTTGTGTTAATCAAAGAGTATATAACGACTACTATGTATATGAGTGAGAGTAAGTGAGTATATATTAAATTATATTAAAATTTTATTTTGTTTGTAATATGAGCGGAAAAACGTGATTAATTATTGTGTAGTAGTTATATTTTAAATTTTTATATGTATATATTTTATAATAAAATATACTCAAAAAATATATGCATCATTTAAGTTAATTACGTAAATTAAATTATTTCCTTATTAAAACTAAACTAATAATTGTATTTTCACGAATATTTCGCTATGTATTTTTTTTGTATTGAAACTCATTTTCCGGGATTTAGAAGGGATTACTTGTATTCCGAATGCTTCTCCCGGTGTAACTTTCGCTCCAAAATTCGAGTTCCCGCGATTAAACATAGTTATAATAGGCACGCGACATTTTTGTGCCTATTAAAACACTTTGACTTCCTTATACCCACCTACAAGAGTCGAAGATAAATACTCTCTGCTTTATGTCAATTCAAGAGAATATTATCCACTTTCTTCCGAGTCCGTGCTCTGAAGCTGGGAGTAGCGGGATATAATGTCTACCATAATGTCAAAGGGAAATATTTCTTTCCTCTCCTCGTTGCCGTGCTACGTAAGGTGGAGAGGGGGATTATTTTCACTGACAGGTGGAAAAAACCGGGGGAAAGACAATTTCTCCACATGCCGTGCTAAGCCTGCAGGTCCCGACTCAGCATATTTCTTTAAAAGTTGTAAGAGAGAATGCGAATGCCGCACATAACCTAAAAATTATCTTTTAGTGTCGTTGAGCATGTATAGTGAGGTGACTCAGTAGAAACTCGTACGACTTTCAAACTGACGCATCCTCACAATTAATTACAGTATAGTAAGTACAGTGTCAAGAGCGTCCATACTGTTAAATATACACCTTGAGTGAGAATTTTTAACTAAGCACAGGGAATAAGAAGATACGGTTTAAATTAAGTTTTCAGGGAGATTTTAAAGTTTGTCTCGCGGATTAAAGGAGGCTTCTTTTAAGACGTCCAATCTGTTTGCTCTCACGTTTAACGTTTAAGCAAAAGGAAACACGGAAGGGGATTTGCAAATTGGAGTTTGTAAGAAGGAAGATATAACATTGTTTTGAATTTATTCGACACAATATTATGATGTTATAGTGTAATTTACGGGCGTACATGTATAGTATAGTACGTAATAGTGCCTAAATTCTATATCCCGGAAACGTCCAAAGCCAAGGCTCGTGCTCTTGAGCTAGTTGCCTCCCGCTTTTAAAGGCTGGTCTCCTTGCGCCTGCCCTCCTGCCCGGTGCCCTGTAAAGGTCGGTAGAGAACAACATCAATAGCCTTTTCAAAAAAATAATAATCCCCAATTATCTAAGTAGTTGACTGAGTACTTGATTTGGTATTTGACGCTTAAGGCGTGTTACTCTTCTACTCGTTTACCAATGTTACTTTTTTTGTAGTAAAACTTCTTTACGCACGTTTTACTTGGAGTGTACGATGGTGAGGCGAACGGAAATTGAAAGTTGTTGGTTCACGTAGATCGCCATTGTCAACATAACAAAATCAAAAATCTTTATTATTATTTTGTTATGTCCGGTAAAATGACAATTTATAATTGTCAAGATGGTGACATTAACATTAAACAAAGCAAACAACAAAGTCATACTGGCCGATAGATGGCGCTAAACTAAAGAAGTTTTACTTCAGTCTGTGGTCTAAAACACGCGTTTTTAAATTATCAAGTTCTCAACACACTTTGAACAAAAAAGCTTAGCTTATTCAGGCCTAAAGGTTGAACAAACCAATTCGATCCAGCACTAGGCTGTGCGGTTTAAGAAGCGGTCTATGGCAGCCAATCAGCTGTCCGGATTGGGACAGACTCTCAAATAAAGCTGCCGTGTTAAATAAGTAAGTGCTTTATAACAGGTTTTAGCCAGTAGATAGCTAGTCAGGTGAGCACTACGTAATGCCTTTCTAATATGAGATATATCGGTCTTCTATCGAGTGCATTATGGAGAGCGTATATTGGAGTTGCATAACCTGATTCCGTGATCACCTTTCCACCATCGGACAACCAGATGTACAAAAAACGCCACCGTTACACGGTTAATATCCCACATGTGCAAACAAAGCGATTTGGTTTCACATTCAAAGTCAAAGTCAAAAGATTTATTGCAAATAGGCTATTTTTAGCACTTTTACAATTCAAAATTATATTAGGTACTTAAATTTAAGTTATTTCACTAAGCCTATAAAATTTTCAAAGTGCTTATTGTCATTTATCATGCAAACAGCCAAAGAGTGGAACGCTTTGCCGGCGTCCATATTTCTCAAAAACTACAACTTTGGAGTCTTCAAATCGAGAGTGAACAGGTATCTTCTAGGCAAGCGTGTTACACCCTAGACCGCATCGTCACTTACACTTAGTGGTCAAATGCAAGCCTATCAAAAAAAAAATGGTTCTAAGAATAGTTAATTATTTTGGATAATTATGATTTTGCACAAGGAGATTTTGATTCCATACTGAGTCAGGACCTAGGTGATGATATCACGCAACATTAGCTATATTGTAAATTTTTCTAATATACACCTCATCTATGTATTACTCATGTGTATTGTAATATAATGTTGTGTGATGTCCCGAATAAAAAATTGGCGGGACAGTCTTTGGGGACTGCCGATGGAAGTGAAAACTTGTGACATATAGCTCATGGGAAGCGTGCGGTGAAAATGACGCGAGTATCACGCTTTTTGTTCACCCAAATTGTGTTTAACGCAGTTTTTCACTTCAAAAAGTCTTTGATTTCTTTACCTAATCTACATTTCAAATATTCCAAAAAGCAGTAAAGGCCTGAGGCCATGAAATGAGCGAAGCAGCCGATATCCAATAAACCTTTTAGAGGCCATTAAAATAGTTATACGAACTTCAACGTATTCGTATTTCCTGTACTTTTACAACTCATGTTAAATGCTTTAACACGTACCTGTGATGATTAAAATTTTAAAATATATAGTGCTTTACGGATTTAAAGGTTAATAGTAAGAAATAAAGCTAGGTTTCATTAAAAATATTAACTTAATTAATATTAACATAAACTAAACGTTTTAAATATGCTACTGGACCTACACAAAAAACAAAAACTTCAGCAAAAAAAAATCTTCGTGAATTATTAAAATCAGACTCAGATGAGACTTAGAATCAGATGTTCAAATACTAACATCTTACGTATAAAAAAATCTGTTCTAGTTTGAAGGGCGCTGTAACTAGTGAAATTACTAGGCAAATTAGACTTTATGACCTGATCTCACAGTCCAGTAACCTTATTACTCGACTGTGCTGATTTCTCAGGATGACGTGCGCTGTGCAATGTCACGCAAAACCCATACAACATACATTCCAAAGGCGGTTATGACACGGCACCGCGCGCCGCCGCGGTTTGCGGTGGCGGTTAAGCGGATTTTGTAGCAGTGCACCGCGCGGTGTGGCGGTTTACGCGGCTGTCCACGCGGACTAATTTATCGACATGATATCCATTTTTTTTTAAATGTATTACCAAACTGTAGCTTTTCCTTCTCCCACAATATTCCACGCGGTTGCGCGGCACCCCGTGCTTGAAGCGTCCGCGCGGAGGGGCGGTGGCGGCGAGGGAATCGTTCGAACGCGCGGTCGGGCGGTGTACGTGTGTTAGGCATCAAGGGATTACTAAGAGACCAGTGCAACATAAAATCCGCCTCACCGCCTGCCGCGGCGGTTCGCGGTGCCGTGTGAAAACCGCCTTAAAATCAAATAAACTCCAAATCGTTTGTTTTTATTTCCTCAAACGAAGCAATTGAAGGTCAAGTGCTGCTTAAAATTGAAACGTCAATGAACTCTAATGAAATGTTAATCTCAATCGAAAAAGGTACATTATTTTGATGATTTATTCAAGAGAATGAAAAATTAAAGACATTCCTTCCCGAAAGACAAATCCCTCGGAGACTGTGTTTGAATAATTCAATTTATTCTATTAAGGTGGTTCGTATTAATTCCACGCGCGCCGTGAATTTGTAAGGGGCCGATTTTGGAAACACACGGGTGGAATTTTTTTTGAAAACGTTTTGGTTTTTTTTTTTTTTTAAATCAGTTTTATTAAAAACGTTTTGGTTGAAACTTACATTCGGTATGATGTTCGACGACGACTAAATAAAAATATCATCACTCTACTAGTGCTACAAAGGTATCGATTATATGGATGATTTTACATCGATAATTATTATTACATATGGGTGCCAAAAATTAAATATTATTGTATTGCTTATTTCTATCATCGAGTTTTACGTCTTAGTTCTTAATTCTACGTTTTAGTTGTCTTTGTCAGAGTCTACTTCGCTGGACTCTTTCAATAATGATGTTACCTATATTTTTTGGTTTTCGGATCTCAAATAATAGCCCCAAATTCAAGTAGGTACACTACGGATGTACCACCAAACTGAGCAGAAGTTCGAACTATATACCACCCAGCCTACAATTGGCCTTTTCCACATGGTTGATTTATTCAATAACAGGGACGTCAACTAGCATGTATAGTGTATACCCATTTTAAAATCAATGTGAATCAGACTCCGGAAAGTTTACTTACACGTTATCGTCCGTAATATCTTCTCGTATACTCCACGTAATCCCCAAACATAATGGCACAGAATCGTTTACATATAATTACTTGGAGCACTCATTGTTATAACATAAAATCGTTGGAGCGTTGAAAGAGACCCTTATTACACAAGATATCATGTATGCTCATCAAATCTTTTTATGTTTTGATGTAGACAGTGACAGTCTCTGTGGTGTGGTGGTTGAGCAGGTTGGCTCATAACCCGAAGGCGGCGGGTTCGATTCCTGCGGCAGGGCAAGTATTTGTACAGAATATAAATACTTGTTTTGAGTCTGGGTATTGTGGGACCATGGTCCTCGTTGTTCCTGAGTCCCTAGATACAAAAAATCCTAGTTAGGGTCCGGGATCTGTGTGTGATCGTTGGGTGTTTATTTATATATACATAGTTTTTCGCTCACAAGCATTGAAAAATCGAATATCAATGTATAGAAACAAGTGTGCTTTAGACCACACGACTGAAGTAAAACTTATTTAATTTAGCTCCATCTATCGGCCAGTATAACTTTGTTTTAACTTTATTTAATGTTAATGTCATCATCTTGACGATTGTAAATTGTAATTTTACTGGACATACCAACGTAGTAATATAAGTTTTGAGTAAATTTTGACTTTGTTATGTTGACAATGGAGATTTACGTGAACCAACAACTTTCAACTTCCGTTCATCTCGTTACGCATTCACCAGCATACTCCCCAAGTCAAATGTACATAAAAAAGTTTTACTTCAATAATAATACTTATATGTATTTATATGTAGGTATGTAATATAAATGAATATCAAATGATATTTTTTTCAAAAAAAATATATAACAAACAATTCTTTCATATTGTTCATCAAAACTTCAATCAAGGGACCTTACTTAATACTTTGCCCTACTTAGTCAGACATTAGAAAACGGGACAAATCGGGTAAAGTCCCGTCATAATTGCGAGCCGTCAAACGCTCGCTCAGTAAACTCTAGTTTGGAATTATTTACCCGACAAGAAAACTTAACGAGCCGGGAACTCGACTTTTCTCTAGAATACTTTCTAAAGGAAAAACTATTTTTACACAAGACTCGTAAAGAATTCCTTTTGCGAAACAATTTTACTAGCTTGTTTGGTATAAGTAAGAAAATTAGTGAAATACGCTGTAAGAGATATATACATCGATCCTTCCTTTTGCCAATTAGGTATATAGGTTACCAAAAAGGAAGATCAAGATTTTTCCAGATAATTTTATCTATACTAATATTATAAAGAGGAAAGATATGTATGACCGCGGCAACGTCCAGTTGTAAACTCTATACTCAGCGGGCAGTACCGTAATTTACCCTGTGGCGGCATTTAAATTTATTACAGTGGCAGCACCGGCAACTCCCTTACCCATCTGGCTATATAAAGGAAGCGCTCGGTGTACTACGGATCATTCTTGCTCCGGACGCGGCCCGGTGCGCACCCTGAAGGCCTATAGTTATATAGGTTGCAACCTACGCACAACCTGTTTTCCTACATGTATGTAAGTATGTTTGTAACGAAATGGCTCAAAAAGTACCGAACCGATTTTAAAAATTCTTTCATCATTCTTTTTTCTTTCATCATTTGAATGCTACATTACCACTGATTAATATAGGCTATTTTAATTGCAAGAAAAAATATTTATGCCAAAGTGTTTAAAAATAAATGTCCACCCGTGCAAAGCCGCTAGTTTATATATTAGTTATATATATATAGTTTATGGTTAGTTCATTAAGGTCAAGTTATATTATACGATACTAGACTTTTTCTTGATATTAAATGTTAGTATTTATTCATTAGTGGGCAGTACAAGTAGTGTAAGGCATGAAATTCGATTGACATTTATAGAAAACATAAATAAATATGAACATCATCACATATATTAAAAATACGGATTTCAATCTATTCTGTTATCTTGTTGCTTGTTCATCCAATAAGCGTACAGTATTCGGTGTGAAGTCAACACACCAAATTCTGTACGTTGACAGCAGTTTGACAAACGTACAAGAAACCGGTGGCTAGAGAGATAAGTGCGAACTTAGAAGGTATCAAACTTTAGTGCATACGGGAATTAAAATACTTAAGTAATTGTTCGAAGCATTATAAAATAATATAGCAAGCCTAGCTAGCGTCCGCGTTCAGTCAGTATTTATCAGATAAACAGATATATTATCCGCGCAATAAAGTATTTCATTAATAAAAACAAATGCCAGCCACTAATTTAGTACCATTATATTATAGAAAATAAAATTCCATCAACGAAAAACCCAGTTGTGAATACCCCAGCGAGCCTCAGGTGTGGAAATGCGCTAGGGTTGCTCTGCTCACGTCCCGAGTGACGCGTCTGTCAGGGCCGCCTCTTTGACATGACCCGACCGACGTGACAAGCGTCATGCCTTTGGAATATTCAAAGGTTATTTGGGAACTAAGGACATATTTTTTATGTTAAGGATGTTATTAAATAATGTAATATCTAAATCAAGTCTTTAATAAGTAAAATAATTATATAAATTTAGAATTTTAAATTAATTAAATTTAGAAACTTAGAACGCTGAGTTTATTTTTAATTTATCATTGTTTTGGTTCTCCTCATAATAACGAAAATTAATTTAAAGCAGTATAGATTCAAAGTAAATAGGCCCATATTTACAAATATACTGTACAGACATACATATTTCATACAAAACACACAGACAGTCTGATGTAACACACTGAGTTGCGATGTATCAAAGTGCGGAACATTAAGGTGCGACGCATCTAATTACTGATCACTGAGGTGTGACGTATCAAAACGCAGTACACTGAAGTGCGACGTATCAAAGCGCTGCACACCGAGGTGCGACGTATCAAAGTGAGGATCACTGAGATGCGATGTACCAAAGAGCGGATCATTGAGATGCGATGCATCAAATTGCGGATCACTGAGGTGCGACGTATCAAAGCGCTGCACACTGAGGTGCGACGTATCAAAGTAAGGATCACTGAGATGCGATGTACCAAAGAGCGGATCATTGAGATGCGACGCATCAAATTGCGGATTACTGAGTTTAGTCGTATCAAAGTGAGGCACACTGAGGCGCGAGGTATCAAAGTGCGACACGGTAGCCTACGTAGCTAGAAAAACCATTACTATATATAAATAATATAATTATTGAAAGAGCTTTGATGACGGTGTCATTAAATAGAAGGTATTAAGGCACTCAACATAAATATTGAAAAGAGGTTAAATTTTTAGGAATCCCATATTTCTTCATCTTATTCCCAAGAGTTTCGTAACTTTCGCCTTTTTTAATCGAAATCTCGTTAATCCAATCTGGTTTTATGCGAAGAAAATGAGTTAATTGTAGAACTTGAGCTAATTAAGTAGTTTGTCTTAGGACTCAGGGTAATTGTTATAAGTGGTACACGGGAGAGCAATAATATGGACCTTCGCATCTTTAATTTATGAGCTGTTTTTTGAGCTTGCTTCTAATGACGGATAAAAAATTATTTTCAGCTAAAGGTATAGAGTATTTTTACATCTAATAGAACAGCATATAATATTACAACTCTAATGACACCCGTTATAAAATTATACTACTTTATAGTATAATGTATCTATTTTATATATATGTATCCACCCCGGTAGGAAAAAGTAGAATTTGTTCTACGTTATGCAACTGGTAGGGGTAACAACACGCTGGCTGGAGTAATAATAATAATACAATACAAAACGCTTTATTGACACCAAAAATAAACATGTAGAAAATAGAATCACATAATAAGATAGGTACAATGGGCGGTCTTATCGCTAAGAGCGATCTCTTCCAGACAACCTTTGGATGGACAGAGTTTTGAAACACTATGAGCAAGGACGGCGGTGCAAATAAATACTATATACTAACCTATACTCAAATAATATAATACATAAGAATAAATAATAATAAAATACATATACCTAAGTCATTGATATATAATATATACACATATACACACATATACAATTTATATATATATACTTATAACAGTTAAAAGGAAAACAGTTTATTTAGTTAGGAGTCAGGTTGGATAGATAAAAATTTTTGACTTGAGATTTAAAAGTGAAAAGTGATTGAGCGCGTCGAATGGTAACAGGGAGTTCATTCCACAATCTAACAGCTTGGACTGTGAAGGAGTGGTCGTAGAACGAAGTACGACGTACCGGGGGCTTGAGAAGGAGGTTTTCCGATGACCTAAGAGACATAGAGTTGGAGTGGGAGTGATAAAGAAAATCGAATCGAGCCTTCAAATAGTGGGGAGTAGAAGGATTAAACAATATATTATAAAGAAGAGACAGGATATGAGTATTCCGGCGAAGACGTATTGGGAGCCACTTGAGCTTAGAACGAAACTGAGAGACGTGATCATATTTTCGGAGACCGAAAACAAATCGTATGCAGTAATTTTGAAGACGCTCAAGTTTATTGAGTTGCTCCTCAGTAAGGTCAAGGTAGCAGGCGTCAGCATAGTAGAGAATTGGAAGAAGGAGAGATTGTGCAAGCGAAACTTTGGTAGCAGTAGGCAAGAAGTTACGTAACCTATTAAGCGCGGCTCCTGACCCAAATATCCTACGACTCACAGATTGAAGTTGAGGACCCCATGACAAACAGCTGTCAATGATAATACCAAGATTCTTTACTTGAGTACTATAGGGTACATTTGCACTGCCAAACTTAATCTTCGGAAGTGAAGTGTAGTCAATCCGTGAGACCATTCTTGAGCTTCCCACAATAATGGCCTGAGTTTTTGACGGATTAATTTTGAGTCCGTATGACTTGCTCCAGTACTCAATACGACGCAAATCACCGTTTATAATATCTACAGCCTCACTTAAGCGACCGACAGGAGCTTGAGTATAAATTTGGAGATCATCTGCATAGAGGTGGTAGGAAGAAGTTAAGAAGTAACATATGGAATTGATAAAAACAGTAAATAGAAGAGGAGAGAGAACGCCACCCTGTGGGACGCCAGCACTCATGTCACACCACGAAGAGAACGACTCTTCGATGCGAACACGCTGCCGACGCCCATACAGATAACTGTGAAACCAGTCAATCACCGTTGGAGATATGTTAATAGAGCGAAGTAGTGAAAGAAGAATATCGAAATCAACAGTGTTGAAAGCGTTGCTGAAATCAAGTAAGGTAAGAGTTGTTAGCTGGCTGTTTTCCATACCTAGTCTGATGTCATCTGTGATTTTTACAAGTGCCGAGACTGTGCTATGACCAGGACGGAAACCAGACTGCAGAGGATTAAGGAGGTGGTTCCGGTTCAAGAACGTGCTAAATTGGCCGTGAACTAAGTGCTCAAGGATTTTAGAAAGGAAAGGGAGAATAGAAATAGGCCGGTACTCGGAAAAGGACTTAGGATTGGACTTCTTGGGTAGTGGAATTACTTGGGCATCCTTCCAGCAGGATGGTACAGTACTCGTCGAAACAGAACAGTTCAGTATATGGCACAAAATGGGTAATATTTCATCCAGTATAAGAACAATCATGTTACGACTAACACCGTCACCACCTACTGCATTAGAGGAAATAGATGATATGCTCTTTTTAACATCACAAGTGGTGAATTCACTAATGATAAACGGAGAATAATCAGGAGTAGGGATAGAAGAGAGATAGCTAAGTGTAGCAAGTTTGTCATTCAAATCGATGCTAGAAGACGAAGAAAAATATTATATTAATAATGCCCAACAATCACATACATAAGTGTAACTAGGATTCCATGTGTCTAGGGACTAAGGAACTACGAGGACCATGGCCCTACAACACCCAGACACAGAACAAGTATTTGCGTTTTTCTTTCTGTGCACAAATACTTGTCCTGCCGTAGGAATCGAACCCGCCGCCTCCGGGTTATGAGCCGACCTGCTCAACTACCACACCACAGAGGCTGTCAATAGAGTATTTGTGTTGTTTATAGATTAGCAATCGGCAGCAAGGGATAAAAACAGGAGGATAAAGGTTGAATCAAAACGCATAGAAAGATACAGATTGGAGGAGAGGCGATCACATGTAGTTAATTAAATGAATAAACAAACTTTGCCCGTTGAAAAGAAATATTACCATCTTTTCAACAAAGCCCGCCCAGACCAATAAATTTAATTAGCCGTGTAATTTGCGAAAAATCTTGGCTAAGTTTAAGGAAAGATTATACAAGAAAAGCTTTGAGATGCTCAAAGAGATTGGATAGAAACCTAATAAAGAATTAGTGCTTAGAAATACGTATTCCCGTTTGACGGGCTTTAAGAAATGTTTTCTTTTGCGATAAGAGCGTTTTAGGGAGTATTATTTATTGGGTTAAGAATCTTGTTGAATTATACGAAGATAAAGTATTAGAGAAATGACAATAGCGCTTCTATGATTAACAGTTAATTCAGTTTTGTAACTTATTCTGTATTCATTCATGGTATAGTTTTGATTTTTAGAGCCCGTATGGATCAGTTTAGAAATCGAAGAAGCATTTTGGATCACTTAACAGCCTGAGCATACGTTTGAGAAAAAAATCACGTGATGAGAAATGATGACGTTGTTTAAGGTAGAGCACGTTTTTTCTCAGGAATGGGTAAAAATTATAAGTTGAAATAGTTTTCAAATATACTACCACAATACACTAGGTCATAGGATTTTTAGCAAAGTTCGTTTTGGTAGACATAAGTCTAACATCATCTAACATGTTTTTAATATTTTTATCCATTTATTCCTATTTTGCGCGCCGTTCATATCCGAAACCTATAATAGGATACTAACCGTTGACATAGAACCTTGAAATTTGTAGCTTAAAAACAGCACAAGTACAGAAACAAACCAAAGTTTACTAACACACAATCCCTAAAATTGGGTAGTGTAACTTTTAATTTCTTTTTCCAAGAAATATAAATAATTTTTCAGAACAAGCGCGCTTCAAGAACGGGCGTAAACACAACATTGCAGCGATTGTTTGTGAATAAAGTTTTATACGCAGAGGTTGTAGTTCTTTTGACATTTATTGCGCAATACATAAGATATAAATATCAACGGAATAGTTGGGGATTAAATCTATGAAACTGGAAACTGCAAAAACATGTTTTTAAGTGACGTTTAAAAATGTCTAATAAGAGGTTTGACGTTTTTAACCGCGACAGACTAAAAGTGTCAAAACCTTACAATTTAGACGTCACTTTTTCTCATTACTCCACTAGAAAAAAAATTCCAATAAAAATGACAGAAGAGTTATATAAACTCAGCGATAGTGCACGAGGTAATTTATTTTATATCATGCGGCATACACCTTCGCACTTGGTCGTAATACGAAATGTTAAACTTTCTCACTAAAGCGAAACAAGTTTCCAAGTGTTGCTATGATATGGTACAAAAATGGTCGATTAATTTCAGACGGTGCTGCTCTTGCAAATTAAACGTCTGTTTTCATTCTTATGGAGAATTACTGAAGAATACTAATTATTAATAAGTCACACACATATGTTCTCAGGGTCTTAATTACTTTTTTGATATTTTTAAAGTGCTTTAAATTTGCATTACATTATTAGCCTGAAAAAGCCTCTACTAAACATATGTCTTCATGCCCATGCATTCCAATGAGGGTTCATTAGGTAGGTCGTCCATAGTCGACACGCTTCGTAGATGCCTTGGTGATCACAGTATCTACTAGTAGATGTGTGTAGAAGTAGTAGTAGATTATAACTGTGCTGATGTCTCAGGATGATGTGCGCAGTGCTGTGTCGCTTGAAACTCTATGTTTTAGGGTTCCGAGTGACACTGTTCTGTTATGGGCGGCCGTGGCGCTTAACATCAGGTGAACGACTAGCTCGTCACATCATTCAAATGCAAACCGAGAAGAATGCTGATGCCCATTCCCTTGGTATTTCACCAGCTCTTACTTATGAGAAGATATCAGGAGGTCATATTTTATCGCCGAGGCTACACCACACAATATGTTAGGAAAGTTAAAAAACTGTGATAATTTTGAATTTGCCTCTTGACAAAAAAATTATATATATTTTACCATTTTATTTTATAGTAGTGAAACTTCACTACAAACCAGACGTTTTAAACAGCTGGATGCTATGTATACTATAAGGATATAATAATAATAAATATAACATTATAATAATAACGCCCAACGATCACATACATAGATCTATGGTCTTTACCTATGAAATTGCCGTTTTGTTTGAAAAAAGTTAAAGTATTTTTTTTTCGAACTTATTTATTTCTTTTATTCAAACTAATCACCCCTGCAATCAATGCATCTTTGCCAACGCTGTGGAAGTTTATGGATGCCCTTCTTGAAAAAATCAGCAGGACGGGAGACAACAAACTCTTCAAAGGCGTTTTGTACTGCCTCTCGGGAATTGAATTTTTTTCCCGCTAAAAAGTTGTCCAAATTTTGGAAAAAGTAATAGTCGGTAGGCGCAAGATCTGGTGAGTATGGCGGATGAGGGAGAGCTTCCAAACCCAACTCATGCAGCTTAGAGACGGTCTGTTGTGCAGTATGGGGTCGCGCGTTGTCGTGAAGTAGCAGTGGAGACGACCGATTGACCAAAGCTGGTTGGAGACGTGCGAGTTTCGCCATCATTGTGGTCAGTTCTTCAATGTACACATATGCAGTAATGCTCTCGCCGTTTTGTAAAAAGCTATGATGAATCACACCAGCACTAGACCACCAAACTGTGACCATCACCTTTCTAGGGGTCATTTTTCGTTTTGCACATTGCTTTGGTACCGAACCAGGATCTAACCAACTTGGTGAGCGCTTTCGATTGTCAAAAAGAATCCATTTTTCGTCGCACGTAACAATTCGGTTCAAAATTCCTTCATTTCTGTGCCTGTTAAGCAGCGCAAGGCAAGTCTCGACGCGTACGTTGCGCTGGCGATCGTTAAGTTCGTGGGGCACCCATCTATCAAGCTTTTTTATCTTGCCAATCTGTCGCAAATGGACCAATATTGTTTTGATGCTAACATCAAAAGCTGCTGCCAGCTCAGCTGTAGATTGAGATTCATCAGCTTCCACAATCGCCTTTAATTCATCATTGTTGACCAAAGATTCCGGACGACCACGAGGTTCATTTTTCAAGTCAAAATTTCCAGAACGGAACCGAGCAAACCAATAACGGGTTGTACGTTCGTTTGTACAGTTCTCTCCGTAAACGTCGTTGATGTTACGTGTCGTTTGTGCCGCGTTGGTGCCACGACGGAACTCATATTCCATAATTACACGAAATTTCAAAGTATCCATTATGAGGAAAAATGTTGAAATGTAATGAAAATACAACGCTAATCAATAAACAAAAGACTTATATTGTAAATAGAATGTCATATTTTTAAAACAAAATTAATTTGAATTTAGAATTCATAGCCAATCAAAACTTTTTTTTGTTTGAAAAAGTCTGTACTGCAATACGGCAATTTCATAGGTAAAGACCTATTATTTGATTCTCTGTGTCTAGAGAATCTAGAATAAGGATGACTATAGTCCCGTAACACTCAAATTCAGAACAAGTAGTATTTACATTTTTTTCTGTGCAAAAATATTTGTTTTGCCGCGGGAATTGAACCAATTATGAACCAACCTGTTCAACCACCATAGAGGCTGTATGTGTGATTATACAACTTGGCCCAACATCCTCTGGAGAAGGTACGAGTGAGACAAAACACAGCATAGGTAAATCACACTCAAATATATAATATACCCGCCTGCTGTTGCAGTTATTTGATAATAAAGGGCATTTACCTTTCATCGGCACTAGATAATCCTGAGACACCGTCATATCTACCTGTTATCCTGTGACCTACTTCGGAGAGGGGTGAGTTACCGTGGAATTTACTACCCTCTTTGTGTGGAACAAAGCAGGGGTTGAGGATATTCAATGATAAATTCTTTGGGTTTTTGTTTTTTAGATGCTCGGGAAGGTTGAATGGTCGGGATAATTGAGCCTTTTCAGGAGGAATTGTGAAATTTTCAGAAATTATTTGATTATCTAAACAATCATTTATTACCACTTGGTGTTCAAAGCAATTTAAATGATAATGGTGTAACTTAATTTGATAATGGTGTAACTGTTACATCATTATCATTTAAATTCCTTTGATTATGGTATTTGGCAAATCTCATGATAGAAAAGAGCGTTTAAGCAGATTGTAAGTGGCAGCGTTAGCGGTAAGTGGCAGCGTTAGCGGTAAGTGAACCGAAGGGGAGCCGTTAGTTGCAAGAGGCAAGCAGCGCCTTAAAGTAGCGCTTTTTCGAGGCTATTTTTCAGCAGTTTTTTTTATGTTATCGAATGATGTGACGAGCTCGTCGTGCACCTGATGCTAAGCGACACGGCCGCCCATAACAGAACAATGTCACTCGGAACTCCAAAATATAAAGTTTTGCGCGACACTGCACTGCACACATCATCCTGAAACATCAGCACAGTCTGGTAATAAGATTATTCGACTGTGAGATCAGATCATACAGTCTCATTTGCCCAGTAATTTCACTAGCTACATTGCCCTTCAAACCGGAACACAGTAGTGCTTGCACACTACTGCTTGGTGGCAGAATAACTGGCAAAGCTGTGGTACCTACCTAGACAAACTTTGCAGAAAAGTCCTACCACCTAGTATTGTCTTTTGGATGATGATGATGACTTCCATTTGTTCACTATCTCATTTCAAAAGTAAGCGACGACGCAGTTCATAATTGCACATACTACTTAGGAAACAAAGTCTGTCGCTCGTACCTTACGCCGATGAAACTGGTTCCTTAATCGATTGCCGATAGTTATATAGATAGTTATTTTACATAAGCACGTCTAGATGCTCCAACTAGGGTCTACATACATCAAGTTTCTAACTAGTCCCCACAAGTAACGTAAGTATATTCCGTGGCACATGAAGTACATATTCCTTGATTTATTTATGAGACTTATACTTGAAATTACTTTGAAAGTCTTAATCTATATGAAGCTTATACATGTGTTTACATCTGGATAATCAAACAATATTTCCCTCAATTCAAGTTATTTATTTACAAAACAATAACTACGGCGTTGAATCAAATACCTATAATCGACCCTTGAAGCCATCCCAGACTATCCCAAGATAATAGTGCCCTTACAATGTAATCATATTAATCAACACAAACTAACCGTCGATGTCCTGCAGGCCGTTTAGTGCAGCAATAAAATTGATATTACGACCCACGGAAACGGCCCGCCTAAGGTTGCTACCAATGTAACAAAGTTTCTATCGGCTCGTTCAATCTAGGTCTATACTTGCCAGCAAAAACAGTATACTTACGTATACCTTTGTATGGGCTAGTCATATTATAGGACGAAAATTATCGTTGGAGTAAACGTGGGTAAAAATACCATATATATATATATATATATATGCGCGCGCATTTAGCGCATTTAAAAGTGTCAGTTCCACTCGGACATGAAGGAAACAGCTGGAAGACATTGAAATGTTCTAGAAACACAAAACTTGAATATTTATGTCATCTAACTGCTGCAACACCTTTACCAAGATACATAAAATGGGTTTTTTGTGTTTTCACAAAATTCAGGGTGATTCTGACAAATATTTAGGTAAAACTAGACTCTACCGGTAGTAGAGCCCCTTTCTGGGCCTTCGCTCGCTTAATGCTAATCTCTTTAATTTATCCGAACCGGAGATTCTCAGGATTAAGTGATTTAAGTTCGAGACTCTCGTCTTTGGAGCTTCGTAGAGCAAGATTATGATTGTGGAAGTCATTCATGCTTAGCTTTAGGATTATTTTTGTAAATTGTTTCGTCTCTATGTAGAGATTTTTTTGTTGGTAGAGTAAGGAAAATTGTTTACTCACAAAAAATGCGAATTCTTGGTTAAAACATTTTAAGATAATCCAAGAGGCATTTCTTTCTTCAAAACGTTATTTTGGCTAATAGAGTAAACTCTACAACGAAAGTGTTACAGTGACTTTGTGGACTTCGTAAACGTGTATGTAAATGTGTGCACACACCTCTACAAATCCTTATATACACATTTGAAAGAGAAGGAGAGAGCAAGAATGCCTTAAACGATATTCCATCGTTAAGCCGAAAGTTTCATAAAATTAATAGTGGACCATTAATGAAACCTACATTAATTTCCTCTACAACCCTCATACTTCCACGCCCGAAATTCATAAACTTTTATGACATCTCACTACATCCTCGCATGCTTTCGTCAGTGTTCGGCCTTTTCCGTCAACTTTCGGGTTGTAAATTGGAGTGTAAGCTTATACCTTTATTACAGTACTTATGAAGGTACAATGTACTGATTATGCATGGTTTTAAACAGCTTGCAGATTTATTTTGCCGGTTTGAAATGTATTTACGAAATAGCATTTCATATTCTACATTCGTGGCATTTTTGCTGAACAATGTCCTGTGAAATCAAATAAGTAGATTTACCTTCACCATTAAAATATAAAAAATAATACTACTCGCTTTGCAAAGACGATGTTTTATTTAAATAGCGACTCTATTAACCAGAAAATAATATTAATTTTAGAAAAAATTAAAACACTTTTAAACATACGTATAATCTGTGCAATACATCTTTGACTAAAGTAACAACTGTAAGAGATTTAGGGATACAGATAGACACTAAATTATGCTTAAATTTACACATAGATAATATTATCAACAATGCTTTTAAAATGTATGGATTCGTTATGCGGTGTTCCTCTGATTTTAAGCGAACTTCTACCTATCTCTACCTTTATAAAACTCTAGTACGTTCTCAGCTTGAGTACGCAGTGCCTATCTGGAATCCTTATTACAAAAAATATGTGGATGCTATTGAGAGAGTTCAAAAAAAGTTTTTACGTACAGTGCATTATAGATGTCATAGAGGCTACTTACCTTATTCCCAGTTGCTCACCATTTACAACATGGTTACATTAGAATCAAGAAGGAAATATCTTGAAGTCACCACCTTGTATAAAATTATAAGTAATCAATTCGATTGCATAGATTTAGTGAGACGTATTTGTTATATTGTACCGAGAACTATACACAGGCGAGAGGCGCGTGCTGGCCGTTTGTTCGCAGTTGGTACTTGTCACACGAATGCTGGCCTACGTGTTCCTATTCGCCGGATGGTAGAAACATATAATAAACATTTTATTAATATTGATATTTTTGCCTGTAACATGATTCAATTCAAATTAGCAGTTTTTCAAAATCTTTCTTCATAATAATTTTTGTTATCGCATGAATATTTATTATATAATTTTATCAGATGTTATATATTTTGTAACATTACAAGTACGCAATAAGTACTTATAATGAATATTTTGTAATATCTAAATTTTTTAGTTTTTAACATAATTTATTACTTCTTTTCACCTCATTTCATTTCATTTTATTTCTTTTGTGTACATTTTAAGTAAATACGAATGTTTGTGTTTAGCATGTCATCTTCCCCTAGCATTAAATTTATTTATACTATTTAACAATCTGAGGATAGTGTTGTGGGCTGCATTATTACTAAGTTTATCATAGTTATATTTTAGCTTAATATTGATAATGTGTGCTGTTTACTATTCCTAATAAAGAAAAATAAAATAAAAAAATAAAGTACAAGATTAAAATTAATATTAAAATCACAGACTAGGTAAAAACAAGTGAGTAAGCCTGTGGCTTAATTCTTCCAGAGCATATTTCCGCTTCATGTCTTAGGCTGTGTCAGGAAAATTCAGTTACAAAGAGGAGCCTTTATGTACCTCCTCTCGTGAGCCAAATATTAGCTCAGGATTGCTTATCGTTAGCAGGCCTGTGGTTTAACAGCCAAATAAGCTAGCTCAGCTTTACCTGTTATGGGGAGCTGCTTTAGAACCGCGTCGCAATAACAAATTTCGATAAAGGTTGACACGTGAAAGGAGTTTCTAACTTTTGTATTGCGGTTTGGTACTATCGGATGCGGATATGTTAGTTTATTGTTTGGCTTAGAATAGAACCTTCATAAAGTGAAGATAAGTATTATGTACTGTGGTTTTGAATTTCCCTTTGTGTCTCGAATTAACAAGGTTATTGGAAACGATACGTAGGATATTTCAGCTTAGCCAGGCTTTGTTTAGGCTGTCTATTTAGGTTTTTAGAGCTGGGTTGTGACCGCTTAAAGACCTAGAGCACAGAAATTATATGATAGCCTGAAAATTGTCGTATATATTCTAAAAATAATAAAATAATGCTAAGGGGGTCTTTGCCCAGCAGTAGGAGAGTAAACTAGAAATATTAGCTATAACTATAGAGTTATGTAATTTTTTATTAATATTCTTAAAAACAAGTAACATAAATTTTATTGCACCGCTACTATTTTTTCCTGGCACATCCAGATTGACTGGTAGATAATGCACCATATCATTAAGTTCTTCTCGTTCTTCTTCATGTTTTTTACTAAAGTATTTTTTTAAATACTTAGTTGTGTAATTGTGTAGGTATACTTATTCTACATATTATATTTTTTTTAAACAATTATGTATAATGCTAAGCCAAATGTTAAGAAAACTAAAAAAAATACTTCTTGTTTCCTTACTTTTTTGGCAAAACCAATGTTATTTTCAGGTGAATATAAAAAAAATAATACACGTATAGCATCGGTATCACAAATTATTCCTTTCCAAAGCTAACAAGATCCATAACTTTAGAAATACATAATGACAAAGGAGAAAGAAATCCTAACCAAAATACGGCAAGATTATAAAAACATGCTGTAAAAATACATCCTATGATCACCGTAAATATTCATCCGACCACAACACAGAGGAAAACCAGCTGTATCAGAACAGTAATTAGGTTGAAGATCCTACTTTATTAAAGGACGTAAAAATAGGCAATAAGTATACAATAGCTTACGCTTGAGAGTAATGGTGTGTAAGTAAAGCCATCTCGGCAATAACCTTCAAAACTTGACGTCTCTTTATTGATATGAAAATGAGCATAAAGTATGGAGCAGGTATGATAAGACGGCTAATTTAAGAATGTTAAGTAAATAGACTTAACGTAAGGTGGCCCCTTTTTTAATGTTACGAAATGACATGACGAGCTGGTCATTCGCCTGATGTTAAGCGACACAGCTACGCAGTTGCAGTGTCATTGGGAACTCGCGCGACACTGCGCGCGTCATCCTGAGACATCAGCACGGTCTAGTAATAAGATTACTAGACTGTGAGATTAGGTCATAGTACCATTTGCCTAGTGATTTCACAAGCTATAATGCCCTTCTAACCGAAACACAGTAGTGCTTGCGCAGTACTGCTTGGTGGCAGAATAACTGGCAAAGCGGTGGTACCTGCCTAGACGAACTTACCAGAAAAGTCCTTCCACCCTTCATAGTCGTAAAAAAAAAAAACAAAAAACAATTAAAAAAACATTTTCAATATCATTTTTAAAGGTTTAAAAGCCCTGTTGTTAGATTAGAAAATCAGATCGTATAACATACCCTATTTTCACTTGATAGGAGCAAGTAAACTATTTACCCTGTCAACTGAAACACGCCCCTTCCGAACCCATTGAGATCTCCCATTATCATAACAAAAAGACTGCGATGTAATATCGTTATTTTACCGTTATATTACATCTAAATTACCGTTATATTATTGCTATATTACCGTTATATTATCAGTTCATGGTGTTGAGGGGGCAGTTATTTTACTTAGCGGTTATTTTATAGGGTGCTAAATCGGATGCGACTGGTTTTATCGTAGTTTCGGTGAAGGGTTGGTGGTGAAGTTTGTACCGTCCTAATTTAGGCAAATGGTCAGTTGTTACTGTTATGTTATCGTGATGGAAATTTCATAACTATGCGTCTTTGGGTCTCTGTTCCCGGAAGAACTTTAGCATGAATGCTTTTATGTTTATGAAGCTAGTCGGAAATCAGCAAACAGCGTAGGTATATTACAATAATTACAAACGGCAGGATCATGGCTTTCATTTGGACTTTTTTAGTTCATAATATTAGCATTCATTTAAAAGAAGAAAACTGTAAACTGACAGCTGACAACTGACTGAAAACTGACAGCTGTTTTGAGTAGATATTTAAATAGATTAATAAATTATGTTTTTATTTTAGGCTCGCATCGCCATTATCGACGGAAAATCAAATGTTTAGCTAAATTAATTATTAATAATGATAATGATAACGCCCAAAGATTACATACCTATGTAGGGAATCCTAGTTAGGGTTCAGGATCTATATCATGGACCCTAACTATAGGATTCCCTGTGCCTAGTCAGTAGGTACCCAGGAACTACGAGGACCACGGTCCCACAACACCCAGACTCAGAACAAGTATTTGCACTTTTTTTTCTGTGCACAAATATCTGTCCTGTCACAGGAATCGAACCCGCCGCCTCCGGGTTATGAGCCGATCTGTTCAACCATCACACCACAGAGGCTTTCAAGTTATTATTATATTACTTTTATTAATAGTAGTTTTTAGCGGCATATTTAGTACTTTGATCATAATAAATTGTTTCAATTTAACAAAGTTTCAGGATGCACCATTATGCTAAGTGTTTCATGTCCAATTTTAGTTTTTTTCCTTTACACTGTAAATTGATCAAGTAAAATAGGTAGGTACTGGGCTAGAAATAAAACGCGGAAGGAATAATTTGTGGTCAAATGCTACTCTGTTTACAAATACAGTATATATAACTTTGACAAATCCGTTCCATTTCCGTTTCCTCTTGTCTGACATATTAAAATAAATAAAATTTTAATCGCCAGCAGAGATGCCATCTTCCAAAATAAATAAGAGTAACATTACGTTCACATAAACAGCTGGAAGATGTCCACTATTAAACACAAACACAAAAAAAAACATTAACACAGGCCTCACTAACAAAACGCCGCTTTAGATAGCTTATCATAGGGTCTTTTTTATTCAAAAATAAAAGAACTAAAACATTAACATTAAAATTACCTATAACGTCGCTTTCACAGTTCTGTCACAAACCGACCCCAACTCAGCATGTTTATATTATTATTTTATTTAATTCTGCTTTACCACAACCTCCTGGATCCGTGCTCTTTTTTGATATACTACTTACATATTTGTTTGTTGCATTTTGGTTTTAACAAAATCAATACGGGAGGGACTTTTTTTTTTCATATCGTATGGTTTGCCATATCACCGCTTGGCAGGTGGTATGGTAAACGCAGAAGAATTTAATGTACCGAAAAAATGCTGTCTAGCCTTTGGACATTTTCTTAGCCAGCTCTTACGGACGCCGCGGGAAGAGATGGGATGGTCTTATCACACTGCCGAGACGTTACGTTCAGTCTAATGAATCTCAGGCATTATTATTCCTATCCAATGCGTCCAATAATTTCATGTAATAATTCAAAGAGCCCGGAAACAAGAAAATTAATTCAACCTTATAGCGCAAGTAATAAAGTTCATTTTGATCATAATCTAACTAACTAATTTGATGGAATTAGCTTAGTATTACCTTAATATTACTATTGAGAATTCAAACGGAGGTGTCACAAGGACTCAATCAAGCGAGGTTTGTAAACTGACACATTTAATAGTGTTGTTAGCATGATGTCACAAGTTTTTGACTTGAAATTGACTGGTCTGATAGCTCATTTGGTAGTAGCTCTACTATCCGAACTGTAGGTTGTGGGCTCGATTCCCACCAAGGGTAAACATTTATTTGAAACATCGGTTATTTTCTTTTTTTCTAGCTGCATTATCGGAGACACGTGAGTCCGTGCTTTTTGTTAAATTATTTTTAATTTATTACTTTAGAGTTCAGCTTATTATTAATTATGAAAATTGTTGTAAAAAAAACCTGAATTAAAGAAAAAAAAGCAAAAAGATTATAATTTTTTTGCCTACGTTTCTATTTCGTTAAGAACATTCAAACTTTAAGAGTAGCGTTTCACTGGCTATTTGCCAATAAGGAAACAATTTTATTGTAAATTAATAGATTATATAGTTTATTAATGGTATACTTCATCACCCAGCTGGAAGACACTGTTGCACATATGCCTCCCCCATAGAGCGCTATATGATTAAAAAAAGACTGTGCTTTAGACCACACGACTGAAGTAAAACTTCTTTAGTTTATTTTAGTTTGAAAATTACGTTTGAGTTACGTGCTAACGCTCGCAAAAGCCGCCGCGGCTTGCGTTAGTAAATGGCTCCCAGAAAAAAGATATCGAATATGTCCGAAACCTGGTCGGACAACTTATATCTTCCTTTCAACTTCCGTTTGCCCACACTCAGAACAAGTATTTGTGTTTTTTTCTGTACACAAAAGGGTCCTACCATGGCAATCGAACCCGCTGCCTCCGACTGATGAGCTAATCTGCTCAACCACTACACCACAGAGGCTGTGCTGGAGTGGCTACTAGCTCTGGCAACAATCCATCCTATAAATTCCAAGTATATCTCAAATGTCTTAAAAAACTATTTCACTATGTACATTTTACGAAATATTTTGAGATGCATAACTACGATAAATGTGAAATTCTCGTGGCGTCCTTATACATAGAAAATATAAAAGGTCCGCGAAGAAAATTGTGAAACATATATTGTTGCATAACATCAAAGGTCGGGAAAACGTCGCTCTGGATGGCATCGTAATAACGGGTTTCTTGTTAAACGTATAACAATTTTGCAAAATGATACCTGCATTATAGATACCAAAAGCGAGCTATATTTGTGTGGACAAGCTGTAATTTAAACAAGCTGTAATAGACCAAGAATTGTTTCTAGATAAGTTTGGTGATATGTAGATTCTTACGTTTCATAAATCGCGTGCGATCGGCTGACCCGATAACTCAGTTGGTAGTAACCCTGCCTTCTGAACTGTGGGTTGTGGGTTCGATTCCCACCCAGGACACTAGATGTTAGTTCGGTTTCTGGGTGTTATTTTGTAATTATGTATGTATTTACAAACAAAAAGTATCTAAGTATTGTATCAGTTATGGTTCCCATAATGCAAGCTTTGCTTAGTTTGGGGCTAGATGGCCTGTGTGTCCACAGATTTTTTAATTATTATTATTTTATTTATTACAGACAAATTTCCAATGCGATGTTACTGTGGAATGCACTATCACAATCACAATTGAAGGGGTGAGAACAAAAAGGGTTTAACTGTTTTTTTTCACAAAATGACTTAAGTGTATCGTTGGATTCAGCAGGAACTTATCTCGACAATAATACATTCTCAAAATACCGAAATGAGGCTTAAATTTCGAGAATTTTTAAAAACGGTTTGTCTGTCACAGGAATACAGTTTGCTTAGCATTAAAACATTATTATAATTATTTAAATATATTATATTTTTACAGTAATTGTATTAATTAGAACTATATTTAGTATTTTAAAATAGAATTAATACATTTTCAAGCAACTGAAACTTACATAAACCTTTTCTATTACCTTATAAGCACTCTACATTAAAATGAAGCCCTTGAAATTTAAAGTCAATTTTCTCGAAACTATCAATTTGACAGTTAAACCCTTTTTATTCTCAACCCTTCAATTGATATATCTAGGAAATATAAAATAAAATATCGGCTCTAGCGCAAACACTCCCGTCTTCTGCCTTCGCCCGTTTCGTAGTGTTGCCACATTTCGTACTTCTCCCGCGGCCTGCGCAGTGTATCTCTTGAGACGACACACCTAGTAATACAATGTATAAATAAAACTTATGTCGTGAAATATACTAATTAATTATTAGTTTTTAAAATTAAGAGTTGTTTTTGACTTTAGTGGAATGTAAAAATCAAACGACCAAGGCAAGTGTGGCGGGTACGCTACATACTGGAGCATTTGGACTGTCTATAGGTCGTCGCAGCTTGTATGGAGTCCAAATGTTGTTGTTTTTTTTAAAAGTAGGAAGTGTTTGGTATTAGTTATTGTATCACTGTAATATTTAATCGAAAAAATAAAGGTAATTTGCAGGTTAAAAAAAACGTTAATTTATCCAAATTAAATTCGATAAATACGAGTCTAAACTAATATCATAAAGAGAAAAATTTTAATTGTTTGTTCGCATTGAATTGGCTCTCTTTCACATACTACGAAAAACATAGGCAGTAGAATATATATACAGGTGTATAAAATACCCGAGCCAAGCCGGGGTGAGCTGCTAGTTAATTAAGAAATATACGATAAAAAAGAATTCCTGAATCGGTTCACAAGTGGTGAAAATATCGATGTACAATACACAATCACTGTGGTGTGATGGTTAACCAAGTCGGCTCATAACCCGGAAGTGATGGGTTCGGTTCCCGTCGCAGGACAAGTATTTGTGCACAGGAAAAAAAGCGCAAATACTTGTGCTGAGTCCGTAGACACAGGGAATCCTAGTTAGGGTCCAGGATTTATATATGTGATCGGTGGGCGTTATTATTATTACATACACAAAAAAACATGCAGACGAACATAGTACCTCCTCATTTTCGAAAGTCAGTTAAACAATAAAAACGACATCAACGTCGGAATACTATTTTTCTACACAACTAATTACCTCCATGTCCAACAAAAGCCAAGCTCACGAAACAACACCTGATCTACCAGCATCTCAGATAATGCATCTTCAATATTCATCGGTAACCTCCAGTAGCTAACGTATGTTGCTAATAGATTATTGAGAGTCCTCGTCAGGTTGGGTAGGGGAGGAGGGGTGGGAGTGGTGGTAGTGGGGTAGCTTGCAGACAATACGGCATGTCCTCTATTAAATTATGATGTATATTAGATACTGAATTGGATCAGGGAAGAATAGTTATTATATGTTATACACATATAAGACCCTCTTTGTAATTCAAGCTAACCTGATCCCGTAACCTAAACTATACCCAATAATTATGAAATATTAGGTGTATTATTGGAAAATAATTTTGATGTTATTTTATTCCATTAGAGAAATGATAGTTTTTTTTTGGAAATTTTGGTGTCTTTTTGATATTGTATTTTTGGGATTGATTATTAAGGTCATAAATATACCGTCATGTTCAAGAATCACAAACTTCCAGGGCCATATTTTACCAAGTGACAAATCGTAATCACATTAATATTATAAAGGCGAAAGTTTGTATGTGTGTTTGTGTGTATGTGTGCCTGTGTGTCTGTGTGTATGTGTGTGTATGTTTGTTACTCCTTCACGCTCAAACGACTGAATGGATTTGGATGAAATTTCGTGCCAAGATAGCTTATACACTGGATTAACATATAGGCTACATCTTATCCCGAGTGAAGTTTTCCCGTGGTATGAGTAAATCATTAAAATACTTTTTATCTGCGGGTGAAACCGCGGGGCACAACTAGTAAAAATATAAATGTCAGTCGAATACGCCAAATCTGCATTTCATATATAAAAAAAACTGTACGCGATTGATGATTGTCAGTCATATTGACTGACATTTTTAGTTTTATTATGATTTGTCCCTGGGCCCTGAACATTTGTTGTCAACTGGTTTTCTTCCTTGTGCCCTAATTATGCTTGACACCGGCACGTTGTCGGAGCTCGGCTGTTCTTTCGCAATCTGATTCCTCGCCTCCACACTAAATGTATTAATCACATACGTATAAATGAATACACGCAGCTGTCCCTTGTTAGTGGATGTCAAGGCGTAACGGTATAATTAGTTTTCGTCCTTTGTGTATGGTTACTATCCAATGTGATTTATTCCATTTTGTTGTCATTACCGAGATATATAGCACGCGTTGAAACGAGAAAGATGTATGTAAATGACTTTCAAAGATGGCCATAATATGTTTACTATGTTTTTTTGTATGTTTTGGCTCTACACTTTTGTGTATTTAGCCAAATTAATTGATAATATATCAAGTTATTGATATTTCACGCAGATATGTGTCCAAGTCATCAAGTCAAGTCATAGTCTAGTCTAAGTCATACTCCTAGTAGAGTGGTGGCAACTTTACCAGAAGCTTCTATGTAGTTTTGGAAATAGATAGATAGATAGAGAACTCTTTATTGTTCCACCAATGAAATATAAAAATATCAAGAAAAACTTATGAACTAGTGTTACAATGGGCGGTCTTATCGCTGAAAGCGATCTCTTCCAGACAACCTTTGGATGGACAGTATTAAATGCAAAAGAGTAGACGGTGGTGTATGACAATTTAAAAGAAATCTATTAACAATAATTAAAAAAACATATACTTAATTTTTTGCAATAAATATACCTACATCCTAATACTTATATAATCATAATATTATAGTAAACTAATACATATTCTATATTACTTATAAAGCATATCATAAAATAGCGTGATGAATTAATGCAGCAGCTATGAAAGTAAATATTGCCTTTGCACCATACTTTTAAATATGGACAAGGACTTCGCATGTCTAACATCAGTGGGAAGCGCATTCCACAGGCAAACAGCTTGCACTGTGAAGGACTTGTCATAGAATTGGGAAGTATGGACGGGAGGCATGAGCTGGAGAGTTTCAGAGGAACGCAGGGATAAGCAGTGGGTTTGGTGCAGGAACTTGAAGCGCTCTTTGAGATAGGGAGGAGTGGACGGGATAAATAGAATAGTATAGAGGAGAGATAGAATACGTGCATTCCGGCGAGATCGGATAGGTAACCACTTCAGCTTTTTGCGAAATTCGGAAACATGGTCATATTTGCGAAGGCCAAATATGAACCTGATGCAGAAATTTTGTAAGCGCTCTAACTTATTAAGCTGTTCTTCGGTTAAATCTAGATATGAGGCATCTGCATAGTCGAGAATCGGGAGTAATAGAGATTGTGCCAGAGCAATTTTGGTGGTAGTGGGCAGAAAGTTACGCAACCTTCTGAGAGAACCAGCAGATGCAAATACTTTGCGACTCGTTTCAGCAAGCTGTGGCACCCATGATAGTTGCCTATCAATGAGTATTCCAAGATTTTTTACGACGTCGCTAAACGGGATTGTAGTACCGTCAAAAATTACCTGAGGTAGATGGAACCAGTCAATTTTTGAGATCATCCTAGAACTTCCAATGATAATAGCTTGCGTTTTAGCTGGATTGACCCTGAGACCATAAGAGTGGCTCCATTCTAGGATACGTCTAAGGTCATCGTTAATGACTTCAATGGCATCCGGTAGCTGCTAGAAAGGAGCTTGTGTGTAGATCTGTAAATCATCTGCATAAAGGTGGTAGGAAGAAAATAAATTTTGAGAAATTGAATTTATAAAGATTGAAAAAAGGAGAGGAGATAAAACGCCGCCCTGAGGAACACCAGCAGTCGTGTTACACCACGGTGAGAAGGACTCATCAATGCGAACACGTTGCCGGCGACCAGTCAGGTAATTACGAAACCATTCAACCGCCGTTGGAGATATGTTAAGTGAGCACAGAAGTCCTAACAAGACATCAAAATCAACATTGTTAAAAGCGTTGCTAAAGTCCAGTAGTGACATCACTGTTAACTTTTTCTTTTCCATGCCAAGACGGATGTCGTCAGTGATTTTAATCAAAGCCGACACCGTACTGTGTCCAGGACGGAAGCCAGATTGGAAAGGGTTGAGGAGGTTGTTTCGAATTAGGAAAGAGGTCAACTGCTGATGAACGAGTCGCTCAAAAACTTTAGAAAGGAACGGAAGGATGGATATAGGGCGAAAGTCAGAAAAAGCAGAGGGATGAGTTTTTTTAGGAAGAGGTGTAATCTGGGCTTCTTTCCAAATGGAAGGAAATGCACAGTCTGATAGTGATGTGTTAAATATATACTGAATAACAGGCAATATTTCATTAAGTATAAGCATTATCATTTTGCGGCTAATGCCGTCACTACCGACTGCATTTGATGTAATAGACTCTATACTCTTCTTAACATCACAATCGGTAACTTGTTGAAATACAAAAGAAGAATGGTCAGGAATTGGAATTGTAGAAAGACGTAGTAATGTAGCAGCTTTTGTAGGCCCATCAAATTGGGCAGAAGAGGAAAAATGTTGATTAAGCGCACCAATGTTCAAGTCTTTAGGGATGTTGTCGTGGCGTGACTTTCCAACTCCTAATGACCGTAAGAACTTCCAGACTTTCGCAGGATCATCAATTTCAAGGGAACTATGGATATGTCGGCGTTGTGCATCCCTACACACCTTATTGCAGTGATTCCGATGTTTAGCATATTTCTCTTTGTTAGCATCAGTAGGTCTACATTTCATTCTTGCTTTGGCTGACAATTTTCTACCCATAACACTCCGGATTTCAGGCGTGATCCAGGGAGCAGGCAGGTGCTTTAATTTGACCGGTCGTAAAGGAGCATGTTTGTCGTACAACATTGTAACGATACTATTAAAACTTTGGATTTTTTGGTCAATAGAAACCGCATTAACTATGTCAGACCAGTCTAATTCGCCTGCATCGCTACGCAAGATATCCACATTAATACCACCAAAATTACGTTGCAGAAGAACTTTGGGCTTAGCTTTAGGCGGACGGATTTTATAGGACAGATAGATCATATCATGATGAGAAAAAGCATCCGCCGCACACTGACCATGCTTACTAACGTGGGATAATGAAGACACAAGTATTAAGTCTAAAAGAGAGGGTGTGCAGTTTGGCAATTTATGCGTAGCATTTAACGGAAGAATAGTCAGGTTGCTAGCCCTGACAATAGAGTTGAAGGTTGAAGACCGGGTGTCCTGTTTTAGAAGACACGTATTAAAATCACCCATAATGATGGTGTGATCGAAGGAGGTTGAGAATTTTTCTAAAAGCTGTTCAAATGATGAAAAATAGTTGATACGAAGCGATGGACAATAGTAAACTCCAAGTAGAACCTTAGCGTGATTGATAATAATTTCTACGAAGAGATGTTCACCAGCACAGGAAGGGGGTGGCTGCACTGACATACTTACTAGAGTGAAAGGGATGTGTGAACGGAGATAAATAGCCACGCCTCCACCGCCACTACCAGTGCGGTCGTTACGTATTAGTTGAAAACCTGGTAATGAGTATGAGATAGAAGGAAGACAGGGTTTTAGCCAAGACTCGGAAATTAAAATAGCGTGAATATTCGTATGCTCAAAAGACGCCTGCATATCAGAAAAATGAGCCGGAATGCTTTGAGCGTTAATGTGAAAAACGTTAAAGTTTTTCGGAACATCGGTAAGAATTGACTCTATTGTGTTAGACAGACTGGGAATGCTACAAAAACTATCAATACTGCTGCTTGAACTATAAGAAGAGCAAATAGAGACGAAATCGTCACTATCGCTGTCTTGATACATAATATAAAATAAATATAAATACAATATAATATATATTTATACAACTATAAATATCTAAAATAAAATAGATATAACTATTATTTAACTACTCTGAAACTGCCACCTGCCAGCTGTGCCATGAAAATCAACAACATTACAACATTTAAAACAACAATATTAAAGAAACAAACAAAAATAAAAAATACTAAACATGTACATCTAGTAAGGTTCGGACAAATACTTATCACCTATACCTAAAAGAGATTACAAGTATTCATTACCGACTGAGTACTAATACTAAACTACAATAACAAAACGTTTCGATGCACTGGAATGATCAAATTAAAAGTAAACACATCATGCTAATAATGCATCGTACCGCAACTGATAACAACTGGAACATTAACGTCAAAAAAAAAAAAAAACAACCGAAGCTAGCCGTCAGCCTACAGAAGAAAAAAAAAATTGTAAAGGAAGATACCAAAGAGCATATAACCACTACGTTTGAAGGTACAAATAAATAACAAACTGCAAAGACTACAAAATAAAAATAACGTGACGGTGTAATAAGAAAAATATTAACCTACCTACCTCACCACCCAGTCGGAAAACATACTGTTACCTACAACAACAGACGAGAACAAAGTGCTTCTGCTTCACTATTTCTTCGCTGCGTTGCGCTTTGACTTCGTCGGCGCCGCGGTTTCTAATGCTGCTGGCGCCGCGGTTTCCAAAGCAGCTACCGCCGCTGGCGCAGCCCCCTTCGTCGCTGCTGCTGTCTTTTTGGCCGACACTTGTTTTAGCGAGATCTTGTCGAGGTCTCCTTGACAGCTAAGGCGATGACGAGCTCCGTCAGAACCCAGGACAAAGACAAATCCTTCCCTTGTCCAGCATTTAGTAACACCGAACTGCTGACGAGCTGCCATAAATACAGTGTGCCGAGCCTTCGTAAGAAACTCTGAAATAGTTACGCCAGATCCTTTCAGGCCGGCTTTGGCAGACCAAATTTTATCCCGAAGAGTGATGTCCCGAAGTTTGCAGAGGATTGGCCTAGGCTTATCTGCATTTCCTGCACGTCCCATACGGTGACATCGGTTGATATCACACACAGCAAATGTGGTCAACTTGAGCCGCTCAACAATCGCCTTTACAAATACCTGTGCAGTGTCTTCACTTGAAGCCTCTGGAATTCCATGCAATAGCAGGATCTTCCTCCTGCTCCTCATCTCCAAATAATCCATTTCTTTGGCAAGTAATTCAATTTGCCCTTGGAGAGTTCGGAAAGAGATCACCACAAAACTTTTAAAAGTTGCAAATTCGGCTGTCAGTGCTTCCGTGCTAGTGGTTGCTGGAGTTTTCTGCAGCTTGCCCTCAAAGCTGTCCATCCGTTTATAGAAGGTTGTCATGAGCCCTTCCAAGGATTGCATAACTGCAGCGGCATCCATATTGAAATGTAGGTAGTGCACAGTGCAGTGATTTTAAACTGTGAAACCTTGTTTAGTGCAGTGAGATTATGTAAGGAAAACACAGTATGGCAGGTGCGGTATCTTACTTTTTACAATTATGCATTAGTTTTATCCTAAATTACTGTTTTTATATTTTTAAACGATAATTAAAATGAGAGTGCACAAAACACTTGTATGTTATTCCACACCTACCGCCCAAAAAAAAATAATAACATTGACACATCACAAATAATAAGAAATAATACGAAAAGAAACGTTTTATCATCATTATACCACTTTCCCACACTCATGCCTGTAGTCCAGCACTTAACGAATAAAATGCCCCCAATTTTATACACTGACACTGAAAATAACAGAAGTTTTGGAAAATAATACAATGCGTGTGTGACGCGATTTTTTTCGTTTTCCCACCGAAAACTCGTGTATTTTCTTTCTTAATATATTAAGATTTTAATTCTTTGACGAAAAATTTACCGATTTGTACAGAAAACTGCACGAATCCTATGTATTCAAGTTGAAGGCTATCACAATAATGTGTTTTAAACTTGGTCTGTGTCTGGATGCTGTGAGACCATGGTCCTCGTAGTTCCTAGGTCCCTAGATACAGGGAACCATTGTTATCTAATTATCTCCATAGGATCTATGTATGTAACTTTTCATTTTATTTAAATGGGATTTTGACACGAACCCTCTGAGTATACGTTCATGTGTCTGAGCCCATGCGTACTTTATAAAGTCAGAGCACGCAAAGTTAAAGCAACATTTGTAACAAAATTATAAAAGTTTTCAAAAACCAAACTTTAACGTTATATCTGTTGTTAGTCTGGATAACGGGCGAAGTTTAACATATTCTAGCCGAATATTGTTCGAGTCTTGTGTGGAGACTTGTTACAAACTCCGCAACGCATTCTTGACTTTTCCAATGCAGTGAGGCATTTAGGGAAGAAAAGGTTCTTCGATCTATTGTAAGATTGGATATTTTATCATAGAATTGAGATTTTTTTATATAAATGTTTTGCGGTATTACGGAATGATTTTGTGGTAAAATTTAAAATTTATTTTGTTTGAATTTAAATTGAAAAAGAAAGGATAGTTAAGGTATATTGACTGTGGGTATGTACTTAGTTTGATAAGCCATGACGACGACTTGACGCTCATGGGCTGTCAAAACTATGTGAAAAAACATATTGGGCAAACGTGACGCTTAACATCGGGCGACATTCTACTTAGTAAAAAAAAATCCTTTTAAAAAAAGGTTTTAACTGACTTAAATCCCAATGAGAACATCATCACTGTAGTTGAATTCGAAATACGCATTAGTAAGATTAACTTAAAAACAAGTTCTTGATCAAATTTAAATGGAATCACACGGAAAGTTTCCAAACAAAATCGCTTCACCCATTCAAAAGTTCTGAGGTAACATTAAAAAATTGAAAAATATACAGTCGAATTGAGAACCCTCTTTTTTGAAGTCAGTTGATTAGTTTAAACAAAAATAACTCCGTCTGCGGAGGGTAATATAATTCATCTAAGAACACATTTTATACTATAAGTATAGGGTGTAGAGTAAAATTGGCTCTTCTACATCACTTGATCTAGCTTTGCTCCAGTTGCATGATACAGAAGCCCCAATTTTGTACGCATGGTTTGAAATTTCTAACTTGGATATACATAATCTGAGCGCGAGAGAGCAAGTGATGCAGAAGCCCCAATTTTACCTTACTTAAAGGTATACTAGAAGACAATAGCGTACGAGACTACGCAATTTTAACCCTTATGAATCGCTTCGAATGGAACCGTTCATATAACCAAGGCTTGGAACCGGTTTACAATATACCGGTATTTTACCGGTAAAAACTACTTTAAGCGATTATTTTGTTCGGAGTGAAACCGTTAAAAGAACTTTATGAAAACCTTTATTAACTGGTTTATTCTGCGAGAGACATGCATGCTCGCGTCGCGTCGCCGCTGCCGTCGACTTGAGGGTAGATTTTGTGCTGTATAAGTGTAGTAGGTAACTCAAGTGGTTAAAGTGGATTAGTCCCCATAAAAATCTTGAGTTCATATTTTAATCTTCTATCAAACACCACACAATTGCAATGGCAATTGTAAATAAAAAAATATGTAAAAATATATGTATTTCTGATTATAATCTATTCTATCGTATATAATTTATGAACGTAGTGATTATAATTATACTCTTTGAATAATTTGTTAGAAGAATACCAACCTGACTGGTAACACTGATTTTTGGTCTATGAACTCGATGGATATTATTGAGTTCTTAATAGTATTCTGTGGCAGCATTCTGTGACAGCGAGCGAAAGGAGACGTTACTTGAAAATAAATTCATGTTAAGGTAATTGTACAGTTTTATTTATACTTGTATTATGACTTCCTAGTTAAACACCTTATATAGTCATATAATCACAGATAGGTACAGACCAACCTATGAGCCTATAATTTGCAACAAAATACCGGTTCACTTTTGCCTTGAAAATTCCCAGATTATATTATATAAACACATATATTAGATAAACAAAGACGCTGGTATGTTACAACACATTGGCAAAAAAAGTCAAAAACAAAATTCACACTTTAAGAAGTGTGAATTTTGTTTTATATAATATCGGGCTTCTTGTTTCACGTGTTTATGAAAACTGGACTTTCGTAACAAAATATAAATATTATTTTGATCAAATTTTATGAGCCTCTCAGAATAATGGAAAGGTACTGAGGAAAGTTTGATCGCAAAGTATTTCGGAATATAGGCTTAGGTGCGGATTATTGAAGCTGGGGTAAGTGTAGTCATATTTTATAAAATGTTTTCATTATTTAAAACATCACACACCATCAGCCTTTTTTTGAGGGTTTACTTATCAGTAAAAGGAGTGTGCATTCGAGTAAGAATAGCTCCATCTATCGGCCGGTATTACTTTGTTTTTGCTTTGTTTAATGTTAATATTGCCATCTTGACAATTGTCAATTGTCATTATACGAACATAACAATACAAATTTGTAATTTTGTTATGTTGATAATGGAGGTCTACGTGAACCAATTTCAACTTCCATTTGCCCCGCTTTAATCAGCTTACTCCTCAAGTCAAGCGTGCGTAAAGAAGTTTTACTTCAAAATTGATCATACTAATCACATTAATATTTTAAATCTTGAAGTATGTGTGTGTGTGTGTTTGATCCCTCTTCACGCGGCAACAATTCAACGGACTTGAATGAAATTTGAAATAGAGGTAGCTTATGTGCTGGATTAACACATAGGCTTTTTATAAGCTATACGATGGGGCGCAGACAGTATTTTATATTTTAGTATTACTGAACATAGATTATGACATTTATTTAACAACCATAACTACTCACTAAATTAAAGATTCAATTTATATATAAACATAATACTAAACTATATTTAATTATTTGAAAAAGAGTAATATTGTGGGTAAACAATCATAAATAAAACACAGAATTTAATCATAATCATAATCAATCATTTATTTGCTAGGATACACACATCAAATACATTTCAGATTAAAGGTAATGTCACAGTCACTGCACCCGGCCCGCAAGCAGGCGTGCTAATATTTATATAAATTAATTGAAATTCAAATTGCTATTATTTTTATTATTACATGTCAATTATTTTAATTAAAATTATCACTGTTATAACTGATTACCTACTTAAAATTTGAAAACTCTTGCATGCTGTAAAAACACTTCTCGATCAGCCAACTATACAAACATCTTTTAAATATGTTTCCCTGCAGTATCTTAATATTATCCGTCAACTTATTATACGCTAATATACTCATATTAACTACGTTCTTCTTATAAATGTCTATGATAGGGAGGTTGATAAAGTTGATGCATGAACTTAGAGCGCTTCTGTCTAGGCATAATTTCATTTCACTTAACAAAATATTGTGGGTGGCTTATAGCAAACATACACAAATCCTTAATATACATACATGGAAGAGGTAGAATATTACAACGTCTAAAAAGTGGCTTGCAACTGTCCAAATACCAAGCTTTACTTATAGCCCTCACGCACCTTTTTTGTGTCATGAAAGCTCTATGAGACTCAACTGAGTTTCCCCACAACATAAGACCATAGCCGAGTACCGAAGACACATATCCGTGGTATGCAGTTACCGCTGCTTCTCTAGAGACCGTCTGCTTCAACTTTTTCAGAGCATAAACAAAGCGGCCAAGTTTTGGATCACCTTCCGCGGGAAGCGTACCCAAAAAGCTGGCAACATTCTCTCGTTGAATAGCTGAACATACACTTTTTATCTATATATTCATACTTAACTTTGTCGTGAGTGAGTGATTGACAACTTACAGCCCAAATCACTGGACTTGACTGGGATGGTCTTCCTTTTATGGAGTAAGGGTGTAATAAGAAAAGGTGTTGGATAACTCAACTCCTAGGAGGGTCAGATGGGGATTTATGGAATATATGAAGAAACCTTGATGGTGCTAGTTAAAACTTAAATTCATAATCTATAGTGTAGAGTAAAATTGGTTTGGTTATCCATCTGAATTTGTTTATAAAATAACAAGCTTCTGCCCGCAGCTTCACCCTCCGCGTGGCCTATGGGAAAATAATTGAACCACCCATTTCACCCTCTTAAGGGTGGTGAGAAGTGAAAGTAAGAATTTCTAAAAATTCTTCTCAGCGAATGTCTACGTCATAACATCTATCTGCATGCAAAATTTCAGCCTGATCCGTCCTGTTTGGGCTGTGCGTAGATCACTATGTCAGCCAGTCAATCAGTCAGTGACCTTTGAGTTATATATATTTAAATAAGATAATGATACTTAGACAGGTAAATTCGAAGAACTAAGTTTAGCTGAGACTAGTTTATTTATATGTTTATAAAATGTTATATATATATATTATGTGGCTTTTGTGATAAAGTTGATGTAAAGAATAATTTCCGAATGCTTTGAAACTGCTAAATTAGAGCATCATCTAAGGAACAATGACGTAAAATATCTATTGAAATGTCAAGCTAACATATTCTCACAATACATTTATTGAAGAAAATTAACTGAATCATTCCGATCGAAATGACCTCGATCTGACCGTGTCCCCTCCCTACCCATCTGATACATACATGAAACCGATACATTCCAATTTCGCACATTCTACTTTATTTATGCGGAAGCGCCTCCCTAATTTACGTATTCAGTCGACGTTTCGAAATTGAAGCTCCCAAAAAGTTGGGAAATACATTGTTTACCTCGTACTTTACCTTAGGGTCAGGAAGGGATTCGTTTTACTTAACAAACAAGAAAGGGCAATGGCGCTTTGCATCTACGTGCTTTGTAGGTCTTTTCTTTTATTTGTATCTTATGCTGTCAATCGTTCGCGGTTCGTACGCGTTTGGTTTAATTTTGGCGGAGTCTACATATTTTGATAGGCAAACATGGCAACAAATGACAAGTTTCTGTGGATAAAAAAAAAAAATACCCCCATATTGGGCTCTATATGGAGGTATTTGGTTTTTTTTTTATTAATTTTTTTTTCAAATTATATATAGGTAATTGGTTTACCATTTGGTAAATTTTTTGTCCACCAATTTTCATGGATGAGAAAAGGTAATGAGAATTTACTAACTAACCTTACTTCTAGAGTTTGAATTGTTTGACTTTGTTTTGGTCTTTTGCCTTGAATTGGCGTTAACTTTTTTGTCTATTGTGTAACGACACACCTGCAGAAATTACGTGACCTACTACACAATACATAACACGCCAATTTTTTGACCTTGTTTTGACCTTTTGCATTAAATATGGCGTTAACTTGTTGTGTATTGTGTAGCGACACACCTGTTGAAATTATGTCACCTACAGAATACATAATACAACCGATAGTTTAGCTGCCAACTTTCGGCGCCGTACTATCGGCAGGTGTGTCGGCGTACTAAACCAAACAATCATTCAAACTCACTCGTCTGGATACAGTGTCGTGGTCCAGAATTGTAATAGTCTCTGATAATATACTTATAAATTACAATGTAATTCCCTGACTAGTCACAAACTTTTAAACTAAGCAAGAAAATGTTATCACTTTTTGGCGGGAAAACGAAAAAGATCGCGTCGCCGCATTGTATTATTTCTGAAACTTATGTTATTTTCAGTGTTAGTGCATAAAATTGGTGGCATTATATTCGTTAAGTGCTGGATTAAACGCACGAGTGTGAGAAAGTAGTATAATGATGGTGGAACGTTTCTTTTCGTGTTATTTCCAAAACTACATAGAAGCTTCTGGTAAAGCTACCACCACTTTACTAGGAGTATGACTTGACTAGACTACGACTATAACTTGAACTGTGACTTGACTTGACACATATTAACATTAACTTGAGAAATTATCAATTACTTGACACTGGCTAAATACAAAAGTGTGGAGCCTAAAAAAATGTTATCACCATACGGTTTCATCACGATGATTTGGTTCACTAATGGCTCAGATTAATAGACGATAATTATTATTCAGTTTGACTTAACTTGGCAATTAAAGTCTTAAAGCCTTGATAGGTAGACATTTAGGTAATTACAAAGCAATTATCCACCGGTTAGTGATTAAGATGACCGCAGGAGTGAGCTGACTGTAAGGAGTTATTAATTGGATCATTAAATGGTAATCCATTGACGAGTAGAGATAGATACCATGGTGCAATGCCGCTAGTATGCTAGGTATATAAAACTGAGTCACTTAGTGTGCCGGAGAACTTGTATTATTTATATACGCTGGCGTATATAAATAATACAAGTGTCTGTAAAGGTGTCTGTAAATAGAAGACTGGATGTCACAATCAACAGTTAAAATATTAAAAACTGGAGTTAACATTTTTTTTTTTTTTTTTTTTTTTTTTACTTCAAACTTTTCTAGCATTTGACCACGCTCTCACCTGATGGGAAGTGACGATGCGATCGAAGGTGTAGCATGCTAGCCAAGTAAATACCTATTCGCTCTTCTCTTGAACACGCCCGGGTCATATTTCGCCGGAAACACAGACGCTGGCAGGGCATTCCATTCCTTAGCCGTTCTAATTAAGAACGTTGAGTCAAATCGCTTGGTACGAATGGGTGGTATTTCGACCACAAAAGGATGGCGCTTAGCCGAGCGTCTAGTAGTCCGGTAGTGGAATGGTGATGGGAGAATTAGATCATGCAGTTCTTGAGCGCATTCACCGTGGTGTAATCTGTAAAAAACCGACAGACTTGCCACCTTACGTCGATGTGCAAGGCTCTGGAGCCTTTCACCAACCAAAGTGTCGTCGTCAATGAGCCTTTTGGCACGCCGTTCAATCGAGTCCAGAGCCTCAAGCTGGTACTTGGCAGACCCGTCCCACAGGTGGCAGCAGTACTCCATACACGATCGGACTTGTGCTTGATACAGATTTAGAAGCTGTCCAGGTGTGAAGTACCGCCTTACCTTGGACAATATGCCGAGTTTTTTTGAAGCTACTTTGGCTTTGGACTCGATGTAGGATCCAAAGTTTAGGTTTGACGTGAGATCAACACCCAAAAGCTCAAGATGGTTTCCTAAACTTACAGATACACCACGGAATGAAGGAGCCAGATGGAGTGGGCTCTTTTTAGCAGTGAATAAACACGCCTGTGTTTTTGCAGCATTGAACCTAACCAAGTTAGCATCGCCCCAATCGGACACGGCTTTCAAAGCCAGGTTCATGCGCTCAACCATAGCCTCTCTCTCAATCCGGACGTCGTCACCACTGGCTCGGGCACTGGATGTGTATCTTTCAACAACAGTACTATCATCTGCATACCCAAAGGTACCGGGCTTTAGCAGATCATTGATGTGGAGTAAGAATAGTGTTGCTGAAAGAACTGACCCCTGAGGTACACCAGCATTAATAGCTAATTGATCGGAAGAGCAGCCATCAAGAACTACTCTAAGCGATCGTTCCCTCAAAAAGTCTGATATCCAAGTGCACAAACCAGCAGGTAGTCCGTAAGATGGAAGCTTATTCAGAAGACCGTCGTGCCAGACCCGATCAAATGCCTTAGAGACGTCTAGAGATACAGCAAGTGCCTCTCCATGCATCTCTAAGGCTTCGCTCAATATGTGAGTGGCATACGCGAGAAGATCCCCAGTGGACCGGTTTCGGCGAAATCCGTATTGCCGGTCACTGAGGAGATCATTGTCTTCAAGGTATGCCAAGAGCTTGTTGTTAATTATACGCTCCATACTCTTACAGAGAATGGAGGTAATTGAGATGGGTCGATAGTTGGCAGGATCAGCACGACTGCCCTTCTTAGGTACAGGTTGTACGTTGGCTAGCTTCCAACTCATAGGGACTATTCCGGTGTCTAGAGAGAGGCGAAATAGGCGTGTTAGAATGGGAGACAACTCGGGTGCACAGCTCTTAAGTACAATTGCTGGTATACCATCGGGACCACTGGCTTTGTTCACGTCTAGACTGCGTAATGTTTTTAGTACTTCCTTCTGACGTATGCGTATTTCCGGCATGAAAACACCGCATTGTGGAAGGCAGGGAGGTACCTCATTAGCAGTATCTAAACGCGAAGCTTCTGCAAAGAGAGTGGCAAACAAGTTTGCCTTTTCTTTTGCAGTGTGAGCCAGCGATCCGTCTGGTTTCAATAATGGAGGCAGTGAGGATCGACAGAAGTTCGCTTCAACCGATTTGGCTAGGGACCAAAAAGCCTTACTACCCGCTGGGTAGGAAGCAAGTTTAGTCCCTATTCGACCAATATGATTGAAACGAGCCTTCCTTAATTCCTTCTTACAGGCCTTGGCGGCAACGTTAAAGGCTTTCTTCTTAGCTCGAGTGTCCGAGGCCTTGCGTTTTCGAGCGTCAGCCCATGCCAGATATGCCGCATGCTTCTGCGCTTCAGCACGTGCACATTCGGCTTCAAACCATGGGCTGGCTTTGCTGGTCACGGGTTTATCGGAAAATGGAATAAAATATTCCATAGCCCGACATACTACCTCAGTAACCGCATTCGCGCAGACCGTCGGATCTCCAGAAGAAAAACACGTTTACCGCCAAGGATATGAAGCGAAGAAATGTCGCATCTCGTCCCAGTCTGCTAAGTTGTATCTCCAGACACGCCGATTGCTCTTAGGGCTTGGGTCAGGCGGGGAGTATACTGAAACGGACTTGACCAGACAGTGATCGGAACTACCAATGGGTGAGGATACCGCCACAGAGTATCGGTCTGGTTCAGTCGTGAGCAGAAGGTCGAGGCAGTTAGCAGTGTGGCTATCAATATCAGGCACTCGCGTTGGCTCTTTAACAATCTGCGTTAAATTGAGCGCCAAAGCGAGCTTACGCGTCTCTCTCCCAGCGTGGTCCGTGATCCGGTGTGGGACTAACCACTCCTGGTGGTGAGCATTAAAGTCCCCCAGAACAACAAGCTGAGCCGAAGGATAGCGTTGCTGAGCCACATCTGCCGTTTCACTGAGATACTCCATTAGAAGAGAACATTAGAAAGAACATTTTAAAATGGAATGGAATGAAACAATAATAATAATAATAACGTCTTACTATCACAGAGGAAAAATGTTTGGCTACCTTATACGACATGATGACCTAATGAAAATCATCATAAAAGGAAAGGTAGAAGAAAAGAGAGAAAGAGGCAGACCTAGAAGGTCATACACAGATCAAATAAAAGAAAAGATAAATGTCATCTCGTACTGCACTGGAAGATTGGGAACGATGGCGATTACTCCTCCGACAAGAGCAGGACTTTTAAATAAGAAGAAGAAGTATACATATACATTATCAGTATACATATAGCTCGCGGAAAGCGTTCGGTGACGATGGCGCGAGTTCCATGATTTTTGTTCACCCAAAAAGTGCTCAACGCGCCTAAAGAAGTCACTCCAGAAACAACGTTTCGGGGTGCGACGCGTAATTTTTTTCCTAAGCTGTGCCTCAATGTTAAGTAACGAAATGGCTGAAAGTTTTATCACGTAATGTCTTGATTGGGAACTACAATAGGTCGTCTTTCAGATTATATGATGTAGTTTTGATCATTATACTTATACTTTTGAGCCATAAGCAATGTGTCCTACTGGGTTACGGCCGTGGCTTCGCGTGTGCCACATAAATAGGCCCGTAAATCTCCATGTACCCTGATTACCCCGACCTTGCGGCAGATTGATGATATATTTGCGGGTCGTAAAGAAAGGGCTAGTGGAAAAACTTGTGAAGTAATTTGGCTTTTATTAGGCTGGAATTACTCGAGTTGGTTACAAGACGGATGGCCTTTCTTTACTTGTTTTTGTAGCGGGCCCTTTGTGTTTTTCGCTAGATTTTCCATACATTTGTAGTGGTGAAGTAGTTTGAGCCAGGTTTTATTGTAACAACCGCTGGATATTTCCAGGGATTGAATAAAGAATACGAAGGCTTAGCACAATAGCTTAGGTTTTTTCTTGACTTGTTTCGGATCTTTCAATGGTATTATTTGTCTCCGCTCAATAAGAGATTTGTTTCAAAGTACAAGGTTATCCTTTGTGTCTGGTGTTAGGAAGGTAACAATCGTGGTTTTATTTTTAATGTGGCTCCAATAAATATTTTCGAAACATTTCAGCATGTGAAGCCGCTAAGCGTTTTTAAATTTAATCAATAAGATCATGTACCTACATAATGTAACTAAGTTAAAGTATGATATATGGGCTGGCATAGCATGTTTTGAAATGAAAGCACCAAACAAATTTTGAATAAAACAAGATGAAGCTGATTAACATTACAGCAGTTTAAATGTAAGCATAAAAATACGAAGGTCGCTTTTTTTCGTCCTTATATATATATATTATTCATTATGATTATGGCAAATGAAATATATACATATATATTTAATTTGCCATAATCATAATGAACTTACTTACTAACTACTTTGGAATAGGTCACCATGCAAGGGTGTTGCTGAATATAATGCAGAATGCAACTGCCCTTTCCTTGGATATTCCTTTAGTTTTACGCCATCAGTATATGTATATTTAGTTGAGGTAGCAGATCGTAATCACGGGGCCATTGCTTCATCACCAATCATCACTATTCAGTCCAATGTGAAAAGAACCCTAAAGTAATGACAATATATTCGTTTTTCATATAAACTGCTATAGCTTCAATATCTATATGCTAACAACAACTCTTCGGATACTTCAAAAGGCCTAAAAGCATCTGAAACTAAATCGCAACCGAATTGTACTGGGATCTCCAGTGAGAAATTCAATCAATCGTCTTAAAAGCCCATGCCCTTGGAAGGGTCTTCCGCCTAATGGTTCCAATTGCTCTGTATTCGAAGGATCCTACCTGGCTCAAACGTTGTAGCAGTAAAGCAACTACAGACAAACAGTAAGAGGCTCCCTTTTTGAAGTAAAACTTGCAAACTAAAAAGCTGGTGTATTCAGGGCGAACAAAAGTTGAAGTTAGTTCACGTAGATACCCATTGTCAACAAAACAAAGTAAAAAAATTGTCTTAGTGGGTGACTTACAATTATTTTCAAAATGGCGATATTAACATTAAACAAAGCAAAAACCAACTTATACCGGTCGATAGATGGAGCTAAACTAAAGAAGTTTTACTTCAGTCGTGTGGTCTAAAGCACACTCGTTTTTCTTTTTTCTCGTCTTCATAACATAAAATACAAACAGACGGCCAATACATTTTGTTAAAAGTATTATGATTTTGCGAGGGATGCCACAAGTTTGTTTCTATATGTATAAGTACAAAAAACGCACCTGTTTTGTATTATTTCCTAATCATGTTTGAATTGTAAATCATACCTACAGTTACGAGCTGTTTCAGATTTATGTGAAATAAATTTTCGAATATTAAATGAAATCCATCAGTGACAACCCTAATCATTTAATCAGCGTTGGCGTTGACACGGGGCATATTTCCTTACTGTCTAAATGTTATGGTGGTGAGTGAGATAGGACTGTGCGGTATGCCTTTGATCACTAACCTATACACAAATTTCATTTTAATGTTTCGAATATATCTGTACCTATCTATATATTTTCCTACTCTCCTCCTCTAAATAAATAAAAATGTATGTACTTTATTGCTGATTCACCATAAATTAATATAAATAATATGTGTGGATAATAATATGTGTGGACATCTCACACAACGCCATCTAGCCCCAAACTAAGCAAAGCTTGTACTATGGGAACCAGATAACTGATACAATACTTAGATATTTTTTTTTTGTTTGTAAATACATACATAGAATACAATATAACACCCAGACACAGAACAAACATCGATGTTCATCACACAAATGTTTGTCCTGGGTGGGAATCGAACCCACAACCCAAAGTTCAGAAGGCAGGGTCACTACCAACTGAGCTATCGGGTCAGTCATAAAAGATCACACTTTGGAAGCAAAGAGATGACTTCAGTTCTGTGCTCTGTTATTCTAGACTAGAATGCGGGAGGAATGCTGAAATTTTAAGATATCGTATTACTTTTTTATTGCTTCACTTATTGAGCCGTCTCTATTGTTCTTCTAGTCTGTACTTTGAAGTTGTCGTAGTTGGGAATACTTAAAGTTTGTTAGTTCTTAAAATGAAAAGGATTTGTATGATTGCCTTTTAAAACTTTCCATAATAATAATGTTACATTTCGCGCGCACTTGTTTTTAGATTGATTTTTACGCTTCGGCGCTGATGTTCAAGTTTGGTATTAAAGTTACTTGTTGTAAAAAGTACCTACTTTCAACTACTCATTTGTGTTGATATGACGTAAATGCTGCATTAGTAAGGTCTTACAAATTTTAATCGTCGATAATAATAGGTTATTCTAACGATGTCTTGTTACCAAAATGCAGCCAAATCAGATTTATAAAAGATCTAAAAAGCAAAATTACTAAATGTCATCTAACGAGCGAATTGGGACAGTAATTGATCTTTATTTACAAAATAAATGAAAAATATTTTTATTTAATTTTTCATATTTACGGTTTATTAAGCTTTTTGTTTTAGGACGTTTTGCTATTAGATCATCTATACATATAAAACTCAAAGTCCTGACCTCCCTGACTATAAGTCAGTTATATGATTATACACACACACAGCCTAACCTAAACCGCTGGTCCTAGAGACTTGAAATTTGGAGTTTCTTTGTAAAATATAGGTGTCCACTAAGGGTTTTTCAAAATTCCACCCCTAAGAGGGTGAAATGGGTGGTTGAAAAATTTAGTCTTCGTTACCTATAGGCAACGCGGGCGAAGTCGCGCGCAGAAGCTAGTATCAATAACAAATCTATCGTTGACAATTATTTGAATACCTAAAGAACGAAGAGATAACTCTAGATAAAATAAAAACCTGTTATAAACTTTAGAGGTACTTATTTACTTACTTATTTATTACATTTGGATGATTGAACACAGGCAAATAACAAACCAACAATCGTAGAACAAGACATACAAGTTTATTCGCCATTAAGCACACAGATACTAATTATGCCCAAAACTCTCTGGTGAATCGTTTGCACAAGACATACAATAAAAAAATTAATAATATTGATGTGTTTCACAAGAGTAAGCAAATATTTAAGCATGAAGTTATAAGAGTACTAAATGAAACTGGCAAAGCCACTAAGTAAACACAAACTTTTGTATCAGTAAGTATATTATATTTATATAAGTATATAAGTATGTATGTTGTGAGAATATTTATAGGTATAGGTTTTGCTATCATATTACATTATATATCTATATATTATCATAAATATGTATTATCATTTATCACATATGCACCCTCTTTCTCACACAATTAATATCATGACATGACTTGTGTAGCTGCACTCTCTCAATGACAGTTGAACAACACAATCACGTGTACCTAATTTAAAAAATGTAAAACCGTATTTGGCTGTAAGTTTTGCTAATTAAGATATGATAATGTTAAATTTTAAGAGCTGTGGTTTTTGTTTAATAAATAAAATAAAATAAAATAAAATAAAGTTGCCAAACCTATGCCCGTACATTATACTTAATCTGTCAACCGATTTATTAAACGAGGACCGTTTATCGAATGCCTAATTTCCCAGTTGCTAATTAAACCGTTATTTTCGAACGAAAGTTGATATAAATTGCATTTTCGTGCCATTTTGTGGGCGATTGTCGCCATTAAAAACGCTGGAATTAATTTATGGACCGCGAAAAATCGTTTAACAGGTAATAAAGCGTTTTGGGGCAACGCTGTCGAACGATGATGGAGGTGCCTGGTCATATTGAATTATGGCTGAGCTGGAATAGCTTTCACAAACGTAGGGTGTAAAAGCTATGATTCTTTTCTAAAACGGAATATGGAATAATTTGGCTTGCAGTTTGAATATCAAATCAGCGAATAAAATACTACAAAAAAAAAGCTACCTACGATATTTAGTCGTATTATATTTCCACTAATCTCAAGGAAACTTTAATTTATGGTGGTGAATGGATCATTTGAAAATGCTGACGACTTAAATATCTATGTTTTTTTTTGTAAAAGTGCTAAAAATAGCCTATTTGCGATAAATCTTTGACTTTATAGCATTACTTTGACTTTGACTTTATAGCAATACAATTATCTTAAAAAAAAAATGAGTGTGCTTTAGACCACACGACTGAAGTATAATTTGTAAATTTAGCGCCATCTATCGGCCAGTATAACTTTGTTTTTGCTTTATTTAATGTTAATGTAAGATGTCATTTTATCGGACACACCAACATAATAATACAAATATTAAGTAATTTTTAATTTTGGTAAGTTGACAATGGAGATCTACTTTGGTTAACACAACTTTCAACTTCCGTTAGCTTCACTTGCTTACTCTCCAAGTCAAGCATGCGTAAAGAAGATGTACTTAAAAAATATCCAAGTAGTAGTAGGTTACTGAGTACTGTTAACTCTAACGATACATCGCTGAGTGTAACGAGACTAACAATTAACCACACACACGGACGGTCGGTCATAAACTCATGTCCCTCGTTTAGCACGTCAATCAAGGCTTAGCCACAGCAATTTGACGTCAACCGAGACTTAGAACTCATCAGTTTGACGTGTAATTGGCTTCCAGCTCGACGTCTTTGAATGTCGTTATGGGCTGGAATTGTAAATATTGATGACGCGTATTGAAACCAGCTTATTAAGTAACCAATGAATTCTTGAGGCACGGTATAACTTTGATTATTAAGGCAAGTTGAAGTCTATATTACATCTAAGAGGTGACCAATATTTGATAATAATAATAATGCCCAACGATCACGTACATAGATTCTGGACTTTAACTAGAGCTTTTCTGCATCTAAGGACCAAAGAACTACGAGGACTATGGTCGCAAAACTTAGAACAAGCATTTGCTGCTTTTTTATGTGCTCAAATACTTATCCTGCCGCGGTAATCCAACCCGCCGCCTACGGGCTATGAGCTGACCTGTTCAACCACCACGCCACAGAAGCTGTCATAATAAGAAAAATATCATAGGTGCGTTACGATAAAACACTATTATTTCATCCCAAGAAACATGAATAAAACGTTTGAATATAAGTGTTTTAATCATCAAAGGATCGCACTTAGACGATGTCTAGGCTTGCGTCGTCTGGAAGAAATCGCTTTAAGCGATAAGACCGCCCATTATGACACTACATTTTTTTAAGTTTGTGCTTACCAATTGTTTCTGTAATGTGGTGTTTCAATAAAGTCAAAGTCAAAATATTTATTGCAAATAGGCTATTTTTGGCAATTTAACAAGTCAAAATTATATAAGGTAGGTACTTAAAATTAAGTTATTTGTCTAACGATATAAAATTACAAAGTGCTTATTGTCAAATAATAAAGAATTTTATCTATCTATAAATCATAATAATGAAGGTTATCAGGATATTTTTTAATATTTTAAAATACGCACTTCATTCGCAGCATGACTGAATCGCCTTTTTCGCGAAAAAGAAAGTTTCAAATAGCATAGTAATCCTGGGATTAATAGATTTAATGATGATTTACAGCATTTGTTATAGCTGTAAGAAAGCCTCGGTCTGTAATATGTGGTGTAACCTTGACGTCCCACGCTACACAGATAATAGCAGCTAAAAAATAGTTTAGTAAATAACATAATTCAAGGGGTGAGAATAAAAAGGGTTTAACTGTCAAATTGATAGTCTCGAGAAAATTGACTTTAAACTTCAACGGCGTCATTATCTCATTTAATGTGGAGTACGTATGTAGTAATAGAAAATGTTTATGTACGTTTCACTTGCTTAAAATGTATTAATTATATTTTAAAGTAGGTACTGATTTGTACAATTACTGTAAAAATATAATAAAATACATGCAAAATCTTTAAAATATCCCGCGGCCGCGAGTGTGTGGACTACTAACGCAAAAACTTTTGTTAGAGTGTGATATATGTGCATCAAAACCAGTGCCGATTTGAATGGATTACTCCACATCGAAGGACTTAACCTAAAACAAAACCACCAGGTACCCCATTCTGCACTTCCAACTATATATCACAATTCTTTCCAATGATAATACAAATTTTAAGTAATTTTCAACTTAGTTATGTCCACAATGAAGATCCACGTGAACCAATTTTAACTTCCGTTCGCATCGTATTCACCAGCTTACTCGCCGAGTCATGAGTAATGAAGTTTTACTTGTAAAAAAAAATCAAGTTTAGTTAAACATTATTTACTGTCCAGTACTAATTTTGACACAAATTAGGTATACAATATACACTAAGGCCAAGTACAAAAGTAGATTTCTGAGAAAGCCGTGCGAGTTATGAAGTGATTAGTATGTATGAACAATGTTTTGAATTAGTTTGTCCCTCGAACCGAAGTCGGCGTCTACAGAAACATAATGAAGTATTTGGCTGAGTAATAGAGGTGTTGCCAACGTACGTATTATTATTGTTAGAGAAAGGACTTTATTAGGCAGCCCTTTCAATGACACACATCACAGCTGGAAGATGTCCACTGAACATAGGCTTCCCCATAAAACGCTACTTTGGATGCTTATCATAAGGGTGAGTTTACCATAACCACGCTTGGTAGGTGGGAAAATCCAGGGAATGGGCAACACCATACGCCTGGGTACGTTGAAATTTTCTGCGATCTCCAAGCCGCCGCTTTGATTATGGACGCCTATATTAATATTATAAAGAAGAAAGATTTGTATGTAGGTATGTTTGTAACGAATTGGCTCAAAAATTATTGGACCGAGTTTAAAAATTGTTTCACCATTTGATTGCTACATTATCACCGATTAATTTTTTTTCATGAAAAAATAAGGATCCTTACTAAAACTACTAGAATGTTACCCAAGGTGTAAAAAAAAGGCCTACAAAATACGAGTATCTTCTATCGCATGCGCTGCGAAAACTATTGCTGATAGAACAAAAAAAATGTTCCACAATAATAAAGAATATATCAATATCTACAAAAATGTTGCAATAGCATGTGTCTCACTATTGTAGTTATGTCACTATGATTATTATTTAGGTATGTCCTGCATTTACTGTACGTTAATGACATATTTATTAAAAAAGAAGTGTCCACCCGTGCGAAGCCGGGGCGGGCCGCTAGTTTATGATAAGCGCCTAAAGTGGCGTTTTATGGAGGAGAGCTGTGTTCAGCATTATACGTTTTCCAGCTGCTTATATGAAACAATATCTTAAAAATTATGCTATTTAGGTTTTGTTCTTGCAAAAGACAGATGCCATAATTTTTATCGTTATAAACACCACTAAAATACATCTCTTTAATTTATCCCTTAAACTACTCATATTTTATTTATATTAAATCGAATGAGGCCTTTGAGCGGCCCAAATAATGTGACACTAATCTTTATTGCTTTTTGTCATCGAATCACGCGAGAACGGATGTAACATTTTCGCTAATTCTTTTGTGTTGTGTTTATTATTGTCGGGGAAGGTTCTTATGAAAGAAAAAATTAAAGTAGTGGAGCAAAAAATTGTGCAGCTCTGCGAGGTGCACCTAGTGTTTAATAAAACGATTATAACTGTAGTCAGCAAGTTTAGATAGCCTCTGTGGTGTGGTGGTTGAGCAGGTCGGCTTATAAGCTGAAGGCAGCGGGTTCGCTTCCCGCGGCAGGATAAATATGTATATGTGCAGCGAAAAAAAAGCGCAAATACTTGTTCTGAGTTTGGGTGTTGTGGGACCATGGTTCTCGTAGTTCCTGGGTCCCTAGACCTAGGGAATCCTAGTTATCAGGATCTATGTATGTGATCGTTGGGCATTATTATTATTATATTATCTTTATTGAACTGGAGAGCAAGAATAGAACTGAATAAACAAAAGATTATCAAATACGATAGACAAGAAAGATGAATAAAACAATACACAAAGAGGTTGACTGTAAACTAATATAAAACCTATTTTCATACACAACAGGTACCACTTACATACATGAAAAGAAAACAAAGAATAAAATATATTTGGTTATATCATTCAAATCATACAGAGTACATTCTAGAATGATGTAAGTAGTAATTTTCAATCAGTTTTCTCTCGTTGATGGGTCACTCATTCGTTCGTTCTCTTTTATCTGCTTTCCTTTCATGTTAAACTTTGGCCAAGAGCTTACAAGCGATAGATACGGCACGGGCGGTCTAGTGAACCGGAGGATATCTGAGTGGATCAGTGGATTGAATCCACGGTGGAATGGAATTAGGGAGCATTTTCGTTCGGGCTATCGGCGTTGGCCATCTTTTGATTATAGTCTGTCAACATTGTTTTGGAAAGTATATTATTAATGAAATTTTATAAAATGTAGTTATATTTGGTAATGGTAAATGACAGGTGGCTGCAAGTAGCAGCCATAGAAAATGTACCTATGGTAAGTCTACCGTTACATAGTACCGTTATGTTTCAACCTTCAAAAAAGCGCTTGGCCAATGAACGATCTCGCAGATGACGTCATATTAAGCCATTTGTGGCGTTTTTATTGGTCAAAAGAATTTTATTGGAAAGAAGAAATTTACTATGTAGATTCTTACAGACCGTGCTACCCGTGCTCTTAGCAGCATTGGCGATGATTAAGTTCTATGTAGTAGTCAATAAGTATTCGTTACTAGCTGCGCCCCGTGGTTTCTCTCCGCTTGGTGAAAATTATATAATTTAACGTTCAACTTTCTTAATTTTTTCTTTTATAAGAGCCTTCTCCTGAAAACAATAAACACCACAAAAAAAATATAAAAAATGTTCCTTTCACGCGTGATGGGATGACCAAAGGAAATAGAGATTCATTTTTACATATACAGATAAAAAAGGTATATTTAACTACCTATGAATATTTCTACTTTTATAACTCCAATTTATAGAACCATTGTTCAAACCGAACCAAGATTACAAACGGCCTTCCTGAGGCTATTCTCAAGTAGTGTCGTCTACAAAATTAAATACCTGTGGTTAAGGTACTATTAGATATTTTGTAACGGTGAGTAAAATCATTTTAAAGCGATAGTGGTTTAAACCAGTTCAAAGTCACCTTTGTTCAGATTTTGGTAGAGTTAGAGTCAAAGAGCTACTCGATTAGACAGAAGATTAACTTGTAAAATTAAGTATATTGATATTACACCGAGCAAATCAATCTTTGATTCAATGTATTCTTAATATGTAACTTACGTACTACCATAGAATATTTTATACCAGTACTACTAATATTGGTGGTTTACCTTTGTAGTGCGGTAGTTAAGCAGCACGGCTCATAACCCACAGGCGGTGGGTTCGGTTACCGTGACAGGATAAGTATTTGTGCACATAAAAAGCAGCAACTGCTTGTTCTAAGTCTGGGTGTTATGAGACCATGGTCTTCGTAGTTGCTCGGTCCCTAGATACCTACAGGAAATCGTAGTTACGGTCCAGGATCTATACATGTGATCGTTGGGCGTTATTTATTAATTTTATTTTTTAAATATTATTTCTTAAGGCTTAGAAGTAATGAGCCATCGTACAAAATATTAGGCACTTTGCTATTTTATATGCTAGAACATTAATTAGATTATTTTAATGCCTCTGAATTTCACTTGTAGGTAAGCTTAGTCTATATTTTGATAGTAATTTGGGATAAATCATTTAATTTGACTTGAGTAACGTTTGCAGTTTATTATAAGAATAATGTGAGCCCACAAGCTGCCACGGCTGCCCACGGCTTCACTCGCGTGTCCTATAGGAAACAAAGAAGATTTTTTTTTATACATAATTCAATCACACATTCAACCTTTCAAAGATGAAATTTTGAAAAACCCTTTCTTAGTGGATACCTATACTTTACAAAGAACTAGTCCCTAGGATCAGCCGTTTAGGCTGTGCATTGATATATACGTCAGTCATTCAGTCAGTCAGTCAGGACTTTGAATTTTATATGTATTATAATGATTAAATGTTAAATGGGCTTATGAAACCCTATTTCAAACAAAGCAAGCATTCCAAGGGTAGTTAAACAATGGTCAATGTAGCTAACTGCAGTAGGCTTTTGTCAGCTAAATGCATATTTGAACAATGACAATGCCAAACTAACCTCACATCCAAAATTCAAACACCAACTGCCAGTTTCCAGCAACATAATCATCCAATTTGCTTGACCGAGCTACCAAATCGTTTCATTTGCGTATAATCAGATCAGGACGCCCAAAAACTCATCCTTATTGGCCATTACTATTCTAGTGCGGTGACGGCGATGGAATGACGGTAAGATGAGGATTAGCATATGATTGGAACCAATTGAGACGGCAATGGTGATTAAACATTTTTTATGTTACAGTTTCATTTTCATACTCATCATTATAGTCTTGCTATATTTCCACATGAAGCACTTCATAATTGTATATGCGTAGAATAATAAGTTAAATTAATTATTAACGCCCAACGATCACATACGGATCCTGGACCCTAACTAGCGTTTGTAAAAGACAGTAGAAAGAAGACAAAAAAAAAAATACATCACTGTAAAGTTTCTTGTAGCTTCTTCTTTACAGTTGTAATCGAAGCTTCGGATCAAAGTTTTCAATTCTGCGTTGTGCCGGATTGCTTGCACCAGTAGTGAGAAAGAGAACTGCTTTTTTTTCAAACTCATATATTGTAATGGGCTTGCTATATTATTTGACAATAAGCACTTTGTAATTTTATATGCTTAGTGAAATAACTTAATTTTAAGTACCTAGTATAATTTTGACTTGTAAAAGTGCTAAAATTAGCCTATTTGCAATAAATCTTTTGACTTTGACTTTGACTTTGACTTTGACTTTCCTGTATCTAGGGACCCAGGAGCTCCGAAGACTATGGTCCCACAACACCTAGACATAGAACAAGTATTTGCGCTTTTTTCTGTGCACATACACTATTGTCGTCGTAATCGAACCCGCCGCCTTCGAGCTAGGAGCCAACCTGCTCAACCGCCACACCACAGAGGTTGTCAGTTATTTTAAATATTCCGTTTTTGACATATAAAACTGTTAAAAAATCTGATAAAATTTCTATGGGACCAATCTAAAAATATATTTCAAACAAACATATTTTCTGTAATTAGTTTATAAATTTCACTGGCCTGGTAGCCTGGTAATAGCAGTTGGCAGTAGGTCTGACTTCTGAACTGTAGGTTGTGGGTTCGATTCCCATCCAGGACAAACAAAAGTGTGATGAACATAGGTGTTTGTTTTGTATCTATCTCTGTATTTTTACCTCGGAGAATTTCACGCCGAGAAATAGAATTAGTAAAATATTAAAACGTGGCATTATAAATTCTATTCTTATATTTCACACGGATCAAAACGCTTTCCACTCCAACGCTCCGATGGATACCAAACGCAGTCTACAGTGCAATATAGAATTCCAACGTCCAATTCTACTAACGATGACGTAACAAGGTGAGCCGTGACGTCACTTGCGCGGTGAGGTTTATTTTTGTCCGACGCTGCACGCTCGATTAGGCCATCGATTATCGGATCGGATTCATACTAATCACCCGTGGGAAGCGCTTATTGTGGGTCGCTAGAATTTGACGGGGTGAATGCAGTAGAGCAAAGTAAGTCTAGAAGATTACATTTTTCTTTAGTGAGGTAATTAGCATCGTTGCAAAAACTTATTATGAGCGAAATTATTTAATTACTTTTTTTATGTTATTAAATGATGTGACCAGCTCGACTAGCTAATGTTAAGTGCCACGGCTGCCCATAACAGAACAGTGTCACTCGGAACCCTAAAACATAGAGTTTCAAGCGACACTGCACTGCGCACGTCATCCTGTGACATCAGCACAGTCTGGTAATAAGATTACTCGACTGTGAGATCAGATCATAAAGTTTCAACTGCCCAGTAATTTCACTAGCTACAGTGCCCTTCAAACCAGAACACAGTAGTGCTTGCACACTACTGCTTGGCGGCAGAATAACTGGCAACGCGGTGTTACCTACATAGACGAACTTTGCAACAAAGTCCTACCACCTAGTAAAACACACAACATACAACACTTACATATATAAAACTTACTATATTTATTATAACATTGAGATTGAAGAGTGCATATTATATATAATAGCCGTGAAAAACAACATCGGTTATTAATAGTAATGATTACGTACTCGGGTGTCACATCCACAGAATGTTTGGCCAGTTCTTTTGAACTGATACAAATAGTATCAGTTCAAGAACTGGCACACAAACACACGCTCAACACTCCCTTACGCACTTCACATCTTTTCAATCTCTCATACACATCACAACTTCATATACAGGTAATTAACAAACACACGCTCAACACTGCCTTACACACCTCACATCTTTTCAATCTCTCATACCCATCACAACTTCACATACAGGTAATTCACAAACACACGCTCAACACTCCCTTACACACCTTACATCTTTTCAATCTCTCATACCCATCACAACTTCACATACAGGTAATTCACAAACACACGCTCAACACTCCCTTACACACCTCACATCTTTTCAATCTCTCACACACATCACAACTTCACGTACAGATAATAAGTTATTTAAAGTAATTAAGGTACCTATGATATTCTAATTACTTTAACTCGATCTTAGGTAATTCGTATCTCAGAGTCTCAAGATACAGGCTATCGCCTAGTTTGAGCCTCGTAGCAAGTTATGTTCGACGGCAAGTTTCTTTTTTTGTATCCTCTGTGTACCAATACATAAACTTTTGTAACTTTTTTTGGATTTAAGCATTTATTATTATTATTGTGTGAATGTGAATTGTCTTTCTTCATTACTATGTACAACAATAATTACTTGACACTGGCTAAATGCACAAAAGTGTGGATCCAAAACATAAAAAAAATAAATGTACAACAATTACTACAATTCATTCATGGTACTCAAAAGCCACTCAAGAAGTCACAACAGAGAAGCCCTTCCCTCAATGAAACGTTCATTACGCCGCGAATCTTTTCCTATGTTAATCGAATAAGGCTAGATTATATTTATTGCTGGCTTGGATCCCGTACTAATTGAAACCATCACTTCGGGGAGCTCGCGAGAAATGAGCGAGCTAGTAAATGGGGAACCCTTTTGGAGTCATATAAATGAATATGAAGAATAATTATAGGTTATGGGCCTGACTAATAATATGTAGAATGAATTTGGACATGGATGGGATTCTCAAAGGCGGTTGTCACACAGCACCGCGCGCCGCCGCGGTTGGCGGAGGCAGTTAAGCGGATACTGTAACAGTGCGCCGCGCGGTGTGGCGGTTTACGCGCCTGTCCGCGCGGATGGATTTAACTTTTCAACATGAAATCCACTTTTTTCTAACTGTAGCATGTCTTTCTCTCACAATGCTCCGCACGGTTACGCGGTGCATTGTGGGAGATGAGAACCGCTCGAACGCGCGGTCGGACGGTGTACGTGTGATAAGCATCAACGGATTACTAAGAGACCAGTGCAACTTGAAATCCGCCTCACTGCCTACCGTGGCGGTACGCGGTGCCTTGTGACAAGCGCCAAAGTTTGATAAAAATTAAAAAAAAAAAAAAAATATTACATATAAAAAAATATGTTTCTAACACGGTGATAGAAATAAATGAGGTTAAAAAAACTACTGAGTGATATTGTGCCATCTGATAGTGTTTTTTTTACCTTTGATTGGCTTGCAATTGACCAATTATCTCACCTGATAGTCACGACGAGCTTGTCTACAAGATACCGGTTGCCTTGAAACCTGCCAGATTATATATTTTCGCTATTTGGCAACAGAGGCGTTGGTTCGTTGTTCCATTACTTTACCGTCCACGTAATAAATGTTGAAATGAAACGCTTTGTGCTGATTGGAGGAATGCCCACCATACACGGATGTGGTGTTTCCGTGTCACTTGCTAAATTCTGGAAAGTAATATACAATAGCCAAATAAATGAAAGGTGTTCATTTTACGAATAAATATTTTTGAATGATTTGTAAATTTTGCTGCTTTTTCATTGATGCTATTTTTGCTCTGTGGTGTGGGGGTTGAGCAGGTCGGCTCATAACCCGGACGCGGCGAGTTCGATTCCCGCGGCAGGACAAGAATTTGTGCACAGAAAAAAAAATCGCAAATACTTGTTCTAAGTCTGAGTGTTGTGGGACCATGGTCGTCATAGTTCCTGGGTTCCTAGACACAGGGAATCCTAGTAAGGGTTCAGGATATGTGTATGTGATCGTTGGGAGTTATTATTATTATTATGTTATCAAGATATGTACCCAATCAGAATATCATTTATTTCTCTTTAAAAATGAAATATTATAACAGAGGTATATTTTAAAATAAAGAGCCGTTAGCAAGAGAAATGAGGCGGTAAAACACAAGTGACCGTACTTTCACAGAGTATTGGACGCAATGGATAGCTTAATTAACAGCTCGATTTTAATTTCCTCTTTCGCAGCTAGGTTTGCAAATACTCGGCTAGTACCTATATACTGCATGCACTGGATTGGGACCTCTGAAAGCATTAAATTGGAAGCAATCTATACTTATAAAATTCAAAGTCCTGACTGACTGACTGACTTATATATCGACGCACAGCCTAAACCGCGGGTTCTAAAGACTTGAAATTTGGAGGGTGTGTTTTTTGTGAAATGTAGGTGGCCACTAAGAAACGGTTTTTCGAAATTCAACCTCTAAGAGGGTGAAATCGGTGGTTGAATTATCTATGAAAAATTTTCTTCTTCGTTTCCTATAGGCCACACGTGCGTAGCCGCGGGCAAAAGCTAGTAAGAAATAAAAATACACAAATGCATTGTGAAACTTAAAACAAACTCAATAGTGTTAGATTTAGCTTTGTACAACAAATAAATAAATAAATAATTTTATTTCCAAAAAAGTTACATGAGTTTTTATTACACAGAGTATTTAAGAAAAAACTTAAGGTCTAAACAAATTACTTCTAAGGTCCATTCTACAAGCAGAATTGATTTAAAATACTTATTATTTATTGCGCCTGTTTTACATAGCAAAAAGCAAAAAAAAACCGCTCACGTTCTTGATTCAAATATTTTACTTTACATTAAAAATGTATCTGAAGAATTAATTTTCTTTTACAAACCTGTAGCCGCGTGAAATATTGATACGCGTCGCTCGTTAATACTAGGATATAATATAAAAACCAGCCATTTGCGAGTCGGACTCGTGAACTGAGGGTTCCGTACAAATTTAATTATTAAATACGTATTTTATATTTTTTTTTGGTTTTTAGTGAATAACTTGAAATCTTTTAACTGAGTTGCTTTTGTAAGTATAAATCATCAGATCACCAATCAACAGTATACATCCAATAATGTGTGGTAGTGAGTCAGTTGCTTTTGTATTTAATCAATCTGTAAACAGCTTGTAACAAAATGACAGTATGAAACAAAAACATAGCGCCAAAGGCTTTAACAGCGGCACGTGTAGAAAATCCTAAATAAATCTCGTAACTAGTAACACAGCATCCCTGTACAATAAATAGTGCCGCTGCAGTAATTACGAGAAGTGCACAATTCACTCCGACGCCGGGGAGGCACCGGTGATTATTGGTTTCGAGCATTAGCTGGAATCTCTACCTTATTTTGGTACAGGAATTGCTTTTGTCGAGTTTTTATGGCACGTGAAAATGTTTTGTATAGCTGACTGTGAATTTAATTGCTGTGATATATGTAAATAATAGAGAGAAGATAAATCAGCGTATAGTATCTCGAAAGTGGCCTGTTAAAAATAGATCCACACAATATATCAGGAAAAAGAGAAAAATAGGAATACTCGTCTTTTACGCGATATGTCAAATCTTTGACTATGCTATCTTAAGACTTGTTAAGCAAATTTTTCCTCGCTTGATTTTTATATCGCAATGGTATCGGGATTTTTAAAATATTGTAACGTTATTTTTTATGGTCATAATTCACTAATACTTAGCTAACAAAACACTCTAAATAATTGTCAGAAAACGAATCTCGACATGAGCCATTCGTAATTACACATAACCAAACTGTTATCGCTGAAAGCAAATGCAATAATAATAATACATTTCATTTTATTACAGATAATTCAATCTAATTTGTTAGTAACAATAAAACTTACAGCTATATACATTAACACAATTTAAAACAGTTAATTTTATCCCCAATAACGCTGAAAAAGTTTTGTATTTAACCTCTGATGAGTATACAAGCTAATATGACAAAATTTAACGAGACTTTAGCAACGCTGATATTATCAGAGTCATAAATCAAAAAAATACGTGCGTTATTAAAAATCCCCACCGCCGGGGGTGTAATATATTATTAATATGCAAATGGTACGCATACATCAATCCTCCTGATGGGTGCTACACGTATAGTTAACGAGCAGTATGGACATTACATCAAAATTAATTAAGTCGATGTCACTCGCACACACGTGTGTTGATTCATATGGAGCTCGACTTTAAGGTCCGTATTATAGAACGATGATCAGTCATCGATCGGTGCTCAAGCAGAGATTTCATGCACTAATTTATCACTTTACAAATTAAATCTCTGCTCGAGCACCGAATGACTTGGGGAGTAAACTGATGTAAGTATGATGAATGCTGTCAGCTAGGCTGAATGAAGTTGATTTACGTAGATCACCATTATACACATAAAAAATCTAAAACTTTGTATGATTATGTTGGTATGTTCGGTAAAATGACAATTTCAAGATGGCAACATTAACATTAAACAAAGCGAAAACAAAGTTATACCGGCCGATAGTTGGAGCTAAACCAAAGAAGTTTTACTTCAGTCGAGTGGTCACAGCCGTTTTCTTCCTTCTTTTTTTTAACTTGCACGCCGATATAACTTTCACTGCCATATATGATCATTTATACGTCCATCAACCAATCTTTTTCGTTCTTCCACTACCAGGTTTTTCTATCAACATTCATATTCAAATTATCTTCGCTTTTGTTTACTTGACAATAGCGTTTTTAAACATTAGAGTCCCAATGGCTCATACTGTATTTTTCAATATAGCGACCATATCACGCACAATGAGTTTTTGTTTCCGTCGACAGATGTTCCAGCATTCTTTGTGTGAGCGAGGTTGGCTGAAATATTATGATAGCGGACTCAATATCAAGCAAATAATGAGGATTGGCGAGTCATTTTTGTTTGTTTCCATTTTGACAATTTCCTGACTGACCGGGAATGCGGAGTTCGCGATTTATGACTGATGATTAAGTATTTAATGAAATACTAAGTGATATTGGCATTTCCTGCAAACTCCAGTGCTCACTGGATACTATCTTTACCCTTAAAATAGTTTGAAAATAGATTTATAAATATTTTTGGGAACTACTTATTTTTTCTTTTTAACATTTGTGTGATGAACATGGATGTTTGTTCTGGGTCTGAGTGTTCTATGGTATTCTATGTATGTATTTACAAACAAAAAAGTATATAAGTTTTATATCGGTTATCTGGTTCCCATAGTACAAGCTTTGCTTAGTTTGGGGCTAGATGGCGCTGTGTGAATTGCCACACATATTTATTATTATTATTAATGAAATAACGAATTTCGGGTTTTTACCTTTGAGTAAAATACTGCAGGTAGGTAGGTATTTGCGCAATTCTATGTTAGGAAAATGAATGTTACCTTACCTTGCCTTACTGCGCTGGCATTATCGGCTTTATTACGCCCGCTGCTGAACTTAGGAAAGCTACGCATCACAGTTACTAATGTTCATAGGCGGTGGAACGTTTCTCTTTCTCTCCGTCTGTTTGTAGTCTTTTTCGATTAAAGAACTAAATCGATCACAATGAAATTTGATATGAAAATAGTTTAAGTTTTGGGAAAAGACATGATCGGTACACATTCCTTTCCTTCTAATAAACGTTATGTAACGGACGAATAATTATTCTGTCTTTTTTTTTCTCTATTGAGCTAGAAATTCGTAATGACAAGACAAAACAAGAGAAAACATTAAGTAGCTACTTCCCTGTAATACATTTATTAATAATAATGTTCATTATCCAAAGACACTGGCAGCGTATAAATGAATATAATTTCATTCATTAGTACTATAACATAGCTTTCCCATATATGAAAAATATATGGCTCCATACTAGAAGCCAGAAATTTTGAGATTTCCAAAAACACAAAATTCTATAATTATTTATAATAACGTAAACATAAATATCAAACTCGAAGAAGTTCGCTAATTGATTCTGGCTAGTTACACAGGTGATAGATGATATATCGTAATACACTTAGAACATCAAAGTAATTTGAGAGCTGGAGTAGTTTCAAACTAGTAACAAGCTGTCGCATGTAGTCTATAATGCCTCACACTTAGGTATATCGTGTATAGGTAAGTGGCTAATGCAGTATTGTATAGCATGCAGGGTTGTGGAAATAAAAGATCTACAGATTCACTGAGGACTTAGAGACTTAGACGTTTCATAATAAAATAGAATAAGTCCAAAATCAACAAAAAGTACTTGTAATGACGTTACTAATGTCACGCGACGTGTAAATAATAATATAAAAAAAGATGTGTAAATATGGAACATCAAAACGTGAACCGGGAATGGCCGAACGAAACATTACTAAAGACTTTAGTATTTCTAAAATAAAATTGTTCTAATGACACCAACAATAATTTATGAACGTAGTTCTCCAAATTTTCAGCAATATCAACACATTTTTTATATACATATACTTAATCATAGCCAGACTATATTCTCAAGAAATAACCAGATAACATATTTATTTGATACTAGTTGCGCCCCGCGGTTTCACCCGCAGATAAAACGTATTTTAATTATTGGCACGGGAACATTTTATTTTCCGGGATAAAATCTAGCCTATATGTTAATACAGTGTATAAGCTATCTTGGTACCAAATTTCATCCAAATCCATTTAGTAGAATGAGCGTGAAGGAGTAACAAACATACACATATACAAACTTTCGCCTTTATAATATTAGTGTGATTGTGATAGTATGATCAATATTTCACTTAATATACAAATCCCACATTCTTAACACATTTTCATGCGCGTTTGACATCAAATTATGATCTGCAATTAGGTATCAACTTTAAACAGTATATATTTTATAGTAAACCTCTTAAAAACGTACTATGACGCGGCCATGAAGTTCCTCAAACACCCAGACTAATAACAAAATAAATTACAATAGATATACATGCCGTGACTTGGAGACGTAAAGACAAAACGACTTGCCTTCAGGAATACTATTAAAAGTAACTATAAAAATTGCCTATTATGTCTATGCATTTGCTTTGGGCTAGAAGAAATTTATTAACAAAGTTTTTATGTATCCTGTAGTTGATGTAATCCAATTTTTATAGTGATCCAAATCTAATTTTTTGCTATATTAAAATTTGTTATATATATGGATATAATCACAATATTTCAGTGAATAAAAAAGCATATCGAATATGATTATGATAAAATTTATTAGAAATAGAAATATGCAAGTTTGTGGATAGAAGGTGCGATCTTTTTAACTCCAACTGGACTTTATTTTATGTTCAAAATCCCACATACACTATTGAACGTAGACCCTATAGAGAGCCAATTTGACCACCTACACTGATTTGATTATCACTCATCGGCTCTCCGCTTTTTGACCAGTTAATGATCATAGAACTTTGATTGCATTGCAAAACGAGAAAATTTATTCCAAATTTGAAAATTTCTACAGTAAGCTAAGCACGTAAACTCATTGAAACTGTTAAAACCATACAAATATATGTTTCTATTAGTTGTCATCAAGTTCCGTCATCGCTGGCGGTCCGTCTAGGAGGTCACCCAATAACCTTTCTTCCTGATAAGCTCCTGGAACTATAAAAAAAATTAAAAATTTACCTTTTAAAAACTTCCATAATTAAGTCAGTTAAGCTTCCTGCCGTAACGCTATCCAAAAATATCATTAACCAGAAATATTATTCTACAAAAGAAAACGCTTCCGACCGGGTAAAAAATACGAAGTATCACAGGCTAATTTATACAGGGTATTATAAAACGAACGAGATTCTGGGCAATTTTGTACCTACCCACTTAATTTCCTTAAAGCCTGCCGAGCGGAGATCCGCTACATTTTTGGGTAAACATCGTCAAGTATTTTAACATCAATTAGAACTTGTATTAGGTTGCGGAGTTTACGGTGTAATCACTTTGTTAAACGGAAGATAATAAGGGGTATTCTTTTACGCAGTTTGACCACTTATTTACGCGCTCTTTAACTTGGTCAACTTTTAGGATAGTCTTTTTTATAGATATATTTTTTATTAACAAAATTAAGGATACAATAAATAAAAAGTTTTTTTTTTTTAAAGTTAAAATGGGCATGCGTTTGACAACAACTCCTGATGGTAAGTGACGAAGTTGTCTGAGGTGGAGGACGCTTGCCCATCAGACGCCCATTCACTCTTGACTTGTAAAGACCCAGGTTATACCCAGGAGGAAACACTGTTGCTGGAAGAGCATTCCATTCCTTGGCCGTTCGGACTATGAAAGACCCAGCAAAACGCTTATAACTAATAACACATTATTTACAAAATAAATATACTATCCAACTCACCACCGCACGGTAAGGTTCCCAGAATACTTGCAGCATTACCTCGCTGAATTAGAAAACTTGGCTTCTGAGCGAAGTATGTGCCAGCTCTGGGATCCCTCGAAGCGAGAACTAATCTGGTAGAAACTTGTCTATATTTTTTTTCTATAGATTATTTTTAACGCTTAGTTATTAAACCTATCACACATACTAGATACAAATATGGCAACACCCGTTATACCCATAGCTATTAGTAGCTTTAAAAACTAAATCGTGTAGCCCTCAGTAGCACCACAGAATAAAAAATATCTGGTAGTAGATGCTATTGAATTGATTGATGCGATTGATGCTATTGACAGCCTCTGTGGTGTGGTGGTTGAGCAGGTCGGCTCATAACCCGGAGGTAGCGGGTTCGATTCCCGCGGCAGGACAAGTATTTGTGCACAGAAAAAAAAAGTGCAAATACTTGTTCTTAGTCTGGGTGTTGTGGGACCTTGGTCCTCGTAGTTCCTGGGTCTTTAGACACAGGGAATCCTAGTTAGGGTCCAGGATCTATGTATGTGATCGTTGGGCGTTATTATTATTATATTATTATTATTATTATTGTAGAGAAAATTCAACAGTCTTTGGGGAGTTCACTGGAGCTAGTCGGACTGCACTTTCACATCCCAAAACATTCCGCTATACTCTAAATACAAAATTCCGAATTATATTGTTTCTCTTTCGACATCACGTTAGCAACAATGTGAAAACAATTGCCATTAAAAAAAAACATCACCAAATGTAAAAAAAAAATATTGTCACCAGAGCTAGTGAAAAACATCTATGCTCAAATAAAAAAGGCACACAAAAGCCTTTCCAAACTCGTTTTCCGTGCATTTCACTCTATTCGAAACTGACGAGAAGTCAAGTCGTGTTTGCAGAGCCATTAAAGCTTTCAATATTTGCATATTTTCGTAGGAGACGAGTACAATAAGTTAGCTTGTGCAGTAACTCAACTCGTGAGATTATCACAATTTACAGTAGGCATCATTTGGACGACGATTAAAATTTATGTAATGTATTTGTATTAGTTATTAGTAAAACATTAGATTTGCTCTCTAATATAGGCTCTATGGTGAAGGCGACTTGCACATAGGTAATAATATCATCGAAAACATAACCTAAAATATATGTTGGTCAAGGTCATTCCTACTGCTCTTATAAAATCTGTTTTGGATATTCCGAACTATGTTTTTGTAATATTCTTTAATTAATTATGTCTAGTCTATTACTTTAATTTAAACAAAACCTTTCTAAAGATTTATTTAGCGTAGGCAGACATATGTCGTCATGAAATAAAATTGTTAATTGTGACGAGAAACCGAAAGAAAATCAGAGGAAGGCATAGATTCCTGTACTGTTTTTACTGTTGCAACTTTGGGAGTTCCACGCATTTTAACACATCTTGCGTATGAATAAATGATTTTTGTATTCCCACATTTTGTCTGTTGTTTCCTTGACGCGTATTGTTTGAGTGTTTGCTTTGGGTTATGGAATTGATGTGACGGTTACTCAAACTTAACGCTCAGGTACTAGAGCAACTATTTTCTAGGAAAAGTAACCTTTATTGTTCTTGGAGGAATACAATAGTATTTCCACGTTTTGTCTGTTGATACCTTGACGCGTATTGTTTTGAGTGTTTGCTTCAGGTTGTGAATGGATGTGACGGATACCCAAACTTAGCGCTCAGATACTAAAGCAACTATTTTCTAAAAAACTTGCCCATATTTTTCTTAGCGTATTTTATTCCACCATTTTGTCTTGATTCCTTGACGCGTATTGTTTGAGTGTTTGCTTTTGGTTATGAAATGGATATGACAGTTAACGAAACTTAACGCTCAGGTACTAGAGTAATAATTGTTGTCTAGGAGAGTAGCCAATTATTATTTTTGGCAACGTACATATATGCAAATTGAAATGAAGGTTACTAATTGATTGAAGGTGTTTACCATTTGCTGTTGGAAATTATATGCTTTCCGCGTGAAAGACAGTCGTTTGTAGTGACTTACAGTATGTACAGGCATGACATAGATTTATTTAATAATATTCTGACTGATTCTACTTCAGATGCTTCAATATTAACCTTATATTTTTAAAATAAAATGTTGCAAATGCCAGCATGTTGGGTACGCAACCTACTGGTAGTGAGCTGGAGCATTTGGACTGTCTATATCATCATCATCGTAACCAGTATATAGTCCAAATGTTTTTTTTTTGTAGTAGTAGTAGGTAGTGTTTAGTATTAGTTATTATATTATTGTAGTATTTAGAAAATAAAATGTATATGAGCATATTTGCTTATCAATTACAGGATTTTTTTGATATTTAAACAACATAATAAATAGTGTAAAATCTGGTCAATTTAAAAGTAATTGAAATATAAGAAGTATAAACCGTAAACTCACAGTAAATTAAGGTCATATTTCTATAGTAACGTCACAACAGGTTCATTATTACTACGATTATAATCAATCTAGATCATAGACTTCTTCATAATGCCTTCATTTTAGGTCGCAAGGATCAAAAATCCATCACTTATCCCTTCAAAATGTACCTAAATCCACGTAAAAATGAGGGCTTGCTCCTAAAAAAACGACATTATGCTAATTTTAGCAGCGTATATAAACACTTTTGCTGGAAAACATGTACCTTACAGTGCTAGCAATAAAGTTCAAAAGAGTTCACTGTTTAGTCATTTACATGTAAAGCCGAGTTTGTGGCGAAATATGGCGAACCGGATTCAAAGCAGAAATTGTCCGGGACGGATATTAACTTCAACCGGGATTTGTTGGGAAATTTTTAATTTCACCGATGGCGGATGACATGTGAGTGAAACTTAAAAGGTGAGTTTATTGCTTTTGTTCTAGATTTTACTTCTGAGTGAAGCATTAGGATTTTATATTAAACATATATTGAAGCAAGCGACTTGTTTGAGTTATATTTCCTTTTTTTAAACGTGTATTTAATAATACAAAACAGTAATTTGAGACTAGTTTAAGGCTTGTTTAAACCTTTTGTGGTTAAACCAAGTCAAAGTCAAAAGATTTATTGCAAATAAGCTAATTTTAGCACTTACAAGATTATTTAAAAAAACAATACTTTTTATACCATCGAATAAGAAAGTGTCCAATAATACTTTTCTTGTTGTCTCTATTAAAGCGAACACCCCTAGATTATTTAATTAATTATTCGACGATGTGACGAGCTGGTCATTCACCTAAACTCGGAACTCTAAAATGTAAAGTTTCGCACGATACTGTACTGTGCACATCATCCTGAGACATCAGCGCAGTCATGTCTTTCTGACAACAACTATAGAGCCAATAAGTTGTCAGTCAGCTGTCCCAATACTTCAGGTCGGCTATCTCCGGTTGTTATCGGAATTGACGAAAGTTTACGAGTTGCGTGCTCTCAACAAATGTTGCTCCACTTATACTAACGATGTAATTTTCTGTTAGCGAGCCTCTTTTGGTCGTGGTCTAAGGTATGAGCTGAGGCGTTGAGTCTTTCAGTGTTAAACGGATGTTTTCTTAGCCACTTTTCACAGCACAGTGTATAATTTTCATTCTTGTTTTTCTTGTAGGTACTGTATAAGTGCAGGCACTGATGTCCAACCATTAAGTTTACTTGCTAACGCCACTTCAACAGAAGAATCTCTGGTGTACGGGCCAACCCGTAACATTATTGTATTTCATTATGTATCAATTCAGTATCAATAAAGCATTCATCCGGAACGCACGTCGTATCTTTTCCGCTACGGTTCAATAATGTTACGGGTTGGCCCGTACATCTGGTTTAAACTCGACCCTTTCGATATTAAGTTTGAATCGTGAATTTGAATCTTGAACAACATACAATAACAAATTATTATCAATAATGAAGCTAAATTCCTTAAGCTTCTTAGTCACGTCGATCTTTTGAAATGCATAGTTTTCTTGCCATGATATCCATCATGGCAAGAAAACTATCGACTAACAAAAACTGTAAAAAAAATACAATCGAATTGAGAACTCCTTCTTTTTAAATTTGTTGATAGGATTTTTTTTTTAATAAGAAACCTTTAAACCAATACTCATTACGCTAATTTCTATTTTTAAAAACACAAGTAAAATTAGTGTGCACAGAGGACCGTAGTACAGCCGTAGGATAAGTACGGATAACGGCAACAGTCGAACATTAATTTATTTGCGAGTCTTGTTAGCTGGCAAAGATTAATTGCAACATTTGCAAAGGGTTAGGTTACTACCTCTATTGTGAAGTAGATCCCGCTGGGTAAGAAGTTTTGTGAGTAGGGCAATACAATGAAAATGGAGGAGCTGTAAAATTTAAATTAAACCATGCTTACTGTTTGTGTTAGCGTTGTTTTATTTTAAGGATGATTTGGCAGCTTGTTTATTATTCCATTTTCAACTCATTACGTTCCTATTTCTGGAGCTTAAGCTGAAGACTTCTCTCACAGAAAGATATAGTAGTTGTAGTTCATCAGTCTGGACAATTCAAATTCTTCATACAACGTCGATGATAATGTTGTTTTTGAATGACGCTTATACATGGTTACTTTTAAAAAAGCCCAAACTGTGTATGTTTCCTCTGTGGTGTGGTGGTTGAGCAGGTCGGCTCATAACGCGGAGGTGGCGGGTCCGATTTCCGCGGCAAGACATGTATTTGTGCACAGAAAAAAGCGCAAATACTTGTTCTGAGTCTGGGTTATGTGGGACCATGGTCCTCGAAGTTCCTCGGTCCCTAGACACAGGGAATCCTAGTGAGGGTCCAGGATCTATATATGTGATCGTTGGACGTTATTATTAATATTATTGTACCTATCATAAACGTTAGAACCAAAGTTGCCTAAATAAATAAATAAAAAAGTCAGAATGAGAGAGATTTCCAAATAGTTTATGATAAAATTCTAAATAAAAAATTAATTCAACATTTTAAATTTTATGTTAGTGCTTTATTTCTATAACCTCTTTCTTGTAAATATGACAGTAATGTTTATTTTGGTTAGTGATGATAATAGTCTTGTTAAGATGAATTCTATGGCATAAACTAAAGTCTTGGTTATAACACTTATATCTGATAATACTTATAGAACCAGGATCAAATTGGAATGTCCAATTAAATAGTTCGATGACGTCACTGAGTTTGGTTCGTTAAATGAAACGGCTTATTATATTTCAATTTTATTTTATTAAAATTTTAGGTCTGTATCTTATTAAGTGTTTTATTATGAAGTCTCTGCACAGACTTTATTGGTATCTATGAGTACACTAACATGTTTAACAAAATTAGTGCGTTTGGGAACAAATCACTATTACATTTGTCATCATTGACGTACAAAACAAATTAATGTTTCTTCACAAAATTGGATTACACCACTTGTCAGTTTAACATATAATTCAGGTAATATTAAGTTAAATTTTCAAGGTAAGTGCATTCAATTAAAGTCGGAATCTACTGTATCAAAATACACAATTAGTATCAAATCAAAAACGATTAAACAAATCAAAATTGGTTTCAACAACTGCGGCCAATATGAAACTGATAAAATTTCAAATTGATACCTTCGTAACTTAAGTAATTAAAACTTAGGCGAGAGGGTCAGTCGTGGTTAACAATCGTAATATAAATGGAATTATACAACCTGTCATACCGTTTTCTTATGTTATTTACATATTTACAAACACTATTGGTCCATCTATGTTAAAAATTAAAGCTCAAATTGAAGTAAAGAAACAAAATGAAACGTGCTTGCGAGTAAAATTAAACAAAAATACGTATATTTGTAATAAACAATTATTAGCTCAAAACGAAACAAATAATCAACCAATTTTAATATCGCTATTAAAATCGTTTTTTTTTTTGCAGTTGGAAGTCAGTGTAAAGTATAAAATTACTACTATTTAGCAGCAATGACCTAGTAAGGATTGTATTGTACGAGTAACAGGCAGCTTAGAACATCGTTGAATAATTTTATATTTAAGATTTCAGTTAAATCGTTTTGTTTCTATACTTCAAATACAACAAACAACCTAGTTCACAAAAGAGCCTATTTAAAAACGCATTATGATTAATTCAAGTTAATTGGCAGTAATAATTTGGTGTTTTATTCATCATTGTATTAAATCAAATTTACAACGAATCCATTTAATTCTTCAATTGACTAAAAATTAACCAATGAAATATTATAATTACTATTTGGTGTGAAATTGTTCAAGTTATAGACTTATTGTTAACAATTCAACGTAAGATGTTTCATTAAACTTTATCAACTATTCGTCACAATTAATTTAATTTGTTTTAAGTTAACTAACAATTGAGATTAAAAATGTATGTAGGATGGATATGCGGCTGAGCTGCTGTTATATACAACGTCTAACAAATTACTATTTACACCAATTTACATAAAAATACCGTTTATATAATGTCTTACGTCATGTATCTCAACATCTTTTACTTTAAAAGATATGATAATAATTATTACACTAAATTCAACCACCACATTGTAATTTTGTCTATATTACAGTCGTTAAATACGCTCGTCACTTTACCCAATTCACTATTCAATTCTTATCAATATAACTCACTTTAAGTCACACAGAGTTTGAACAAATCGTCACCATCAAGAAAACTAAAGCACTGCAGTTTTCAGTGTCCAACCTTCTCTAATACTGTGACACAGACATTAGTCCAACCATCGAAACACAGTTGAATCCTACCAGAATGTTACTTAACTGCTTCGTTTCAGATGTAGTCTGTGACGCACTGGAGAAGGTCCGGCTCGAGTCACACGATCTCATCGTGGTGGGCCACGTCACTGCAGCTGCCGGCCCGCTGCAGTCAGGCCCTCTGACGTCACACTCGTAACTCCTCCATTGTCACGTTTGACTTCGCGTTCAACTGCGTGTTCTTCTTCGTCAATGTGTTAGTATTGATCATCTGCATTTGGTGCGCTGATAGCAGCGGCTGATTTTCTTGCAGCTGTCCACTTGCTAAAGTATTAATATTAGATTTTCCTATTTTAGGGGGCGGTGGAGCACGAGGCAACGTCGCCATACCTGCTACATTGTTACTCGGCAAATCGGCAAACTCAGGTGGAGGTAGTTGATGATGCGAATGAGTATGATGATGGCCCAGAATCGTCGCTGGGTCATTTTTTAAACTAGTTTGGTACGTTAAGGCTCCTTCCAAATCTCCGCAAATATTGTTTGGCATTTGTCCATTTTCAACTCGCTTCTTTAAATGAGTCCCATTGTTATGACCGTCTTGACCATTCATTCTCGTTTTATCTCTCTGATAGTATACTCCCGCAAATATTAGGACATTTAAAATGAGTAAAGAACATCCAATAGCTATAGTCACGCTAAGTGCAGTAGAGTAAGCTGCAAAGCCATCTTCGGGTGCACTCGTGGTTGTTGCTTCTGTTTTGTGTACTTCACCCACCGTGCTCTGTGTCACTGCATTTAATCCAATTATGTTAAAATTAAGTGGAGAAGTTATATTTAGAACACTAAGTACTGGAACTTTAGTTGCGGCACCTATATCAGTGATGATCAAATCAGTGGTTTTCTTAAACGGTGGAATGTAGGTTTTAGGAGTGGCTTGGATGGAAGTTGAGTCTTCATTTTCAAGTTGATGATGTGATGGTGGTACATCTTCACCGCCAGGACGGTGCAAATCTGGCACAAGATTGAGCCAAAATGATAACCTGTAGGCAAAATAAAACATGAAAAATAACCATAACTTATTTGAAATGAATCTAAGTATTAAAATAGACTTCTGAAGGGTAAGCAGGCTATTACGTTCTAACATAGACGAGCTTGTGATATGTAAGTAACAAAAGCTGGTGTATTATTTTCTGACATATTCGTGAAATTCGTGTACCATATAATATATTACATGATATACGAAATTTCTCTGAAAGAATCGTAACATTAAAAGTGTTTTCTGTATTCTGTAATCAAACTTCTCACCTGTGGGCTCTGTAATGGTTCTTAAGTTTAGATTTGGTGTCTATATTCAAGTATTTCTTGTGAACTGCTTCATACGCTATCCACTCGATGTTTTTCATACGTGCTCTTTCTTGTCTACCAGCTCTGATCGGATCACTTTCTTGAGCTTCATTTGGGTTCCTAGGAGATAATAAAAATAGTTACATTACAGCATTCTAAATTGTTTTCTCTCAATGAGTTTGTGATGTAAAACGAAAGTACTAGAGAAGACCAGATACCCGCCATCAACCTGGTGGTCAAATATAACAGAGATCTCAAAAGAGCCTAGTTATCAGAAGTGAAAACTTAGGATAAGATAAGATATCCTAGCGCAGACATGTGAAAGAAAAAAAAAAGAAGGAGTTTGCGCTATTAAAGTTTGTTATAGTGCATTTTAATGTGTAATGTTTTGATCAAAAATAATAGTTTCATTAAATTAAGATGGAGTCACAACTTGTTAATTTTATCCATTTAGAAAATAAAAGTACACCAAAAGCTACGTAATTTACAGAAGTTGAATTGTCGTTAATTAATCTCACCCAGTTTTAGCGAAGTTTCCCCAGTACAGCATTACAGACTCTGACAGCGCAATTTCAGCCTTCGTGTAGTTCCTTGGAAAGTGCGTCAGCCCACCAACCAAAGGAGCTCCAAAAATGTACGGCAGCTCTTCACCATGTATGCATCCTTGTCTCTATTGGAAGAAAATGTATACATTTAATCAATGGAACAAACGAGGTAGGCATTTTGATATTTGGACTTTTTATAGTAGGTAGTGTAAGTAGCTAGTTGCATTTAGTAGTAGTTGGTATTGCAGTAGTTGTTAGTTAAAGAATAAAGCACTGAGCCCGCCTTAAAAATATAACTAATAACCTATGGGTGCGTTTTGCTGGTTCTGATGCAATGTCTCTAGAACGCTTCAGATAGGTTATAATAGTTTTTCTTTCTTTTTTGAGTAATTTTAATGACGAGGTCAATAAAGTGTTTGTTTAATTTGACTAAAATACATACATTGATTACCGACACAGAAATAGTTTAGTCCTGGAAAAATAAGAATTTCTCCAAGAAACTTACCCCCTAAGTTGCGAGTGAAAACCGCATGGAATCTCTACTTACTAAATTAACACTGCATAGCAGTAGAATATTTACTCAGTGTTTTTTCTGATTTTATCTTTGCCTATTTCAAACTTGATAGAGAGAAACTTAACACTTTTCCGCTACACAACATTTATTATTGAGGGGGCTAATATCTGTGATCGGTACATACTCACATATATATTTTGTTTATTTTTAAAGTCTCATTTATAGCAATTCAATAAAGCTTTATTGGCTTCGTGGATCACGTGATCCTCAATCAAAATGCCATTCATTACTCCATCCTTTGTCTGCCATACACCATTTTGTTTTCATCGATTTTATTCATATGAATGAAGGCTGCATTAATTATCATTACATTACGAGTTTCAATAATATTATATGCGTCAAAATGTAAGTAGAGATTATCTCTTATTTGTGGCTTGCTATATGTTTTTCACCTCAGCAGCTCGAACTGCTTCGAACAGGCTCAAAATATGCTCACATTATAAAAAAAGATTGTGCTTTAGAACACAAGACTGAAGTAAAACTTCTTTAGCTCCATCCATCGGCCGGTACAACTTTGTTTTTGCTTTGGTCTAGCTTTGTTTTATGTTAATGTCACCATCTTGATAATTATATTGGTAATTGTAATTTTACATGCAAACATACCAAAATAATAATACTTTGTTATGTTGACAATGGAGATCTAAGTTAAACAACAACTTTCAACATCTATTCGCCTCGCCAGCATATTCCCCAAATCAAGCGTGCGTAAAGAAGCTATACCTACTTCAATAAATACTAAATTTATATCAAATTCATTTTCGATTATTTTTATAACCAGTCTAGTCCAGCCAGATTCAAGTCTAAGACCCCGCTTTGGTGTAAATAGTCGATGAAAAATAAGTCCCGTAAATCACCATCGCATAAAGCATCCACAACGAGCTCGTTGTGTCCGGTGGCAACCGGAACTAGTCAATGAAAACGGAATCGAATACCGGAACCAAAGTATAAAACCGGAATACACCGGTATTTCACAAAAGCGGTTGCAATTTGCTGAATGCCGGTTCTAGACTCCTTATTGCTTTCCTATCTCGTTAGTTCCGGCCAGAGAAACAGTTGAAGATAGAATAGTGTAGAAGATGAAAACTTTGAGTGCCGTAAATCCCGCTAAATTGTGTTTGGCTTCTAAAGGAACTTTTTTAAAAAAGCTATATCTATGGCTTTTTTGACTTTAAGATACAGAATCCCAGGTGAAGTTATGATTAAATCTTCAGTATTAATGGATTGCGTGATGTCTCAAGCTGACGTGTGCTGTAAAGTGTCACGCAAAACTTAAAATTTTACACTTACGAGTGCCACTTCTACTATTATGGGTGGCAGTGACACTTAACCGGTGAATGGTCTAGCTCGTCGCGTCATTGATTAACATTAACAACTTTTAGTGTAGGACAAAAGCTTTGTAGATTTTTTAACAAAAACGCTGTTGAATCAGTTATATCACTGATATATTTTTCGGTTGAGTTCCGTTAACTTCAAACCTATGTGTATCTAATAGCCTTTCATATTATACTTCGTTTGATTCCTTGAATAGGAACTATTGAATTCTGACTATACATTAAAATGTTATTAGTATCTGAATTTATATATTTATCCATTATTTACTTTATTACAGTTATTGGTTGAGTTATGCTTCTTGTCTATTTGTTCATCTTTTCGTATGTTCTTTGTTGTTATAAGTTCCGTATACTGAAAGCCACGTTCCTCGTTTTGGGTTCATTATTTCTTTGTAATTTTGGATTATCTAGGATAGATCTCTCTAAGCTATAAGACATTGGTTATAATAATAATAATAACGCCCAACGATCACATACATAGATCCTGGACCTTAACCAGGATTCCCTGTGTCTAGGGACCCAGGAACTACGAGGACCATGGTCCCACAACACCTAGAATCAGAACAATTGTTTGCTTTTTTTTTGTGCACAAATACTTGTTCTGTCGCGGGAATCGAATCCACCACCGCGCCGCCGCCACCGCGGTTATTAAGATCTGGATTACTGACTTTTCTAGTTATATGGTATTTTCAATAAACATTTTATCTATCTATCAATTCTATCTATGATTGCCAATATTATACAAGTCTATTCTATCGTAGCACTTGCCTTACCCACCGATCCAGGTATATTCACATTTTGCCGTCAAACGCCATTTAGTAAAGACCTCTCGCTTTCGTGTTTTTGATAGTATCTAAGGTGTTTTTGTAACTGGTTATATCAAAGGTTAAATGATCTCAGAAATTCTGCCCACAAGATCATCTTGTTAATATTTGATAGTGAACTCGTGTTGATCAAATTCTAGCGTAGTAGTGGTGTTTTGATCGAACACGTTGCGCGTTGATTGGCATAATTATGGTAATTATTATTAGTGTCTCTATGGGAAATTCACGTTCCGATTTGCGCACATTTGAAGAGAAGGTAATTGTGTTGCATAATTCATTTTCTAATAAACTCCTGTTGAAGGAGTTTATTGGTGGTTCTTTCCGTCAATACATGAGAATTACAAGAACAGTTACAATACGGGCAATGAATAATAATTTGCAAATTTTTGTAACCCAACTACCTAACACTCATTTGTTTTTTGTTTCATTAGATATAATTATTGTAAATTTTAAATTTGCGATTGAGAGTTTTGTTATTTGGTCGATTTGCTTACGAATTGTATTTTGATTTGTCATTTCGATAAAGTTACAACTTTTTTGAATAACGCTATTTTAAACTTTCACGGTTATTCGCACTTTTGAGTTCCCAATAGTATAATATAGTAAATTCAAAAATGACTACAAACACGGTAAAGATTCCGTAAAGGTTTATTTAAAATTATCTAACATTTTAAACGAATTTTAAATCTTCTCAAGCCAAAATGGTATTTTTCAGTATTTGCACGTATTATTTTATGTGTGTCTGGCTACAGATAAAACACGTTTTATTTAATTAAAGTCCCAACAACATAAACTTTGTGTGAATAAAACGCTCGATTATAAAAGTAAAAAAAAACATAATTATATTGTAATTTAAATAACTTCTCTTAATTAAATAACTTTTTAATCACCTCGTCTGTTCATCTAGCTGAGCGAATTTCTAAGGGACAATACTTAAGCTAACCTTGGATTTACTCAACTTTGTATAAATCCAGTCCAATTGAACGGCAAACAAAGCCATTTGGCGTACTTTAGTCTACAAAAGTCTCTAGTTCTGGTAAGGCTTTAATTGTTTTAGCCTTATGTAGCCTTCATAAGTCTTTTTTTCTCGCAGATATCATCATCATTCAAATTTTTTTTCTATCTTATATGTATTAATTGTTTTGTGTTTATTTTGAAGGAAGTTTGATTATTGTAATCCTAAAAATTACTAAATATGTGCAAGGTGCTATTGATAATTCATAATTAATAATCACTATGTATTGTGTACACCTACTTTTAATTTGTAGATAGCTGATTTACTATATCTTAATATTCTCTTCATTCTAAATTCAAGCACTTAGGAATCCTAACTTTACTAAAGGAATACTTTAAAACTCATTAGTCTGAGTCTCTTTGTGTGAAGCTGTATTTGAATTTTTATCTAAGACCTCTATTTAATTGCATTCTTTAAGAACATGAATTCAATTAACATGCAATCAAATAATGAAAGGTATATGAAGTGATTCAAAGGGAACAATTGAAAAATCTTTAAAAATTCTCGGTCGTGTCTTTATGAAAGATACTTACAATAAAAACATGGCAGATATAATTGGTCTAAGTTTTTTAGATTCTAGACTATATGCCACATTGACGCAAAGCCGTGAATAGATTTTTTTGAGGTACATTTTGGCCTGAGCTCTAAATCGCAACCAAAGGGTCTTTCTAAATAATACGGGCCTTTGTTTGCTAACCTATTGCTTTCATTTAAAACATTTAATTCAATATAGCTACATATATATTGAATTCTTGCAAATTCTAATTAAAATATAATTTTAAATAAAGAAAATATTTTTATACTCTAAAGAAGTTTCATGCAGTATCTTTATGGCCTTACCAACGCCACAGTCAAGTATGATCTATGGGTAGTGGAGATTCTATACTCTAGCTTTGTCTTCCGTACCTAGATAACTCAGTTCTATATTGATAAAGAACTCATAGAAGCATAATCTCCCATACTTTTTGTCTTCCATAACTAGATGACTCAATTTTATATCGATAAAGAACTCACCTAAGGATAGTCACCTATATTTTTTGTCTTCCAGAACTAGATGACCCAATTCTATATCAATAAAGAACTGACCTAAGGATAGTCACCTATATTCTTTGTCTTCCACAACTAGATGACTCAGTTCTATATTGATAAAATAAATAACTCACCTGAGGATAGTCTCCATATTTTGTCTGGTAATCAAACACGTAAAGATACGAGTTTCTTCTCAGTGCTGAATGGGTGTCAGCTGTGAGTACTATTGGCGCTACCACTTGTGCATCACTCAGAGCTTCTAATGTTTCGTCTCTGGTAAAAGAACATACAAAATTAGCGTGGTAGAATTTTTTTAAGCCACTTGAACTTAAATTTCAGTCAGGGATCTCAACGCTTTCACTAGTTTGTGAATTTCAGTTAGTACTGACCTGATGTTGATTGGATGTTGGACGGGTCGCTCCCAGTCTGTGTACTCATTGATGATGGTAGCGAGTATCTCCGAAAGGTGGTAGCTGTAGGTGTTTCTGACGAAAGACTTGAGGATCTTGGAGCGTCTGTCAGCCTCGATTCCGTATTGGACGTCGTCTCCGCTAAACGCGAAGTATGCTTCGGCTTTCGTTACGCCAAGCATCAAATCGTACCTGGTAATAAAAGGGTTAGTGTTAATGATAGATAATAAATTTCTGACACCTAATTAAAAGCGTTTGAAAAAAACAACGAATAAAGAGTTTTTATTTACGAAGAAATTACAAGTTGCTTTTATGGAGTAAATAAATCTATTCAAAAAAATTAGGTTTATTTTCTTTTGTATGTTAGGTACACCAAAGATTTTACAAGTCTTGTAAAATCTTAAATTTAATTACTTGTAAGCCTAAGTTTTTTATCAGGATTTTCAGTTAAAATAATTATCGACCATAATAATAACCTCGATCAGCTAGGTGATCGCAAACCGATCAAAGTATAGATTAGACAGTTTCAATGCACATTTTAAGTTTATAGGTAACTTACCTATAAATAAAGACAACAATATTGCCTGTTGTTGCCAGTTGCTTTGCTATTAAAGTTAATTGATCACCTCCAAAAATGTCCTGTGTCCGAACTTTAAGATAGTATTTACACAGTCCAATACTGGGCGAAAAAATATACGCCCGCCTGAACTAAAATACACAGCTCCTAAGTTCACACTTATATCCCTACACTAGGGTTTCTCTAACGTGTGTCAAACTCGTGTCAAGTCGACCAACACTTAACGTTCATTGGTTTAGACAGCTGATGATCAACAGTCAACCAATGAACGTTTAGTATTTGGTCTGCCAAGTTGACATGAACTTAACAAACATATGCAAGATCCCGGAGGAAAATGTTGCGTACCTAAGTTGTATTTTAATAGCTGTACAGACAGTAGTAGACAGTAGTAGTAATAGAGTAGTAGTACAGACTGGCATAAAATACGCCAATCTGGCAGCCTTACTTGGTCAGTTGAGCCACAGCGCTCTTCCTCATCAGCACAGCGTTGATGATGTTGATGGCGTTCTGAGCCTGCTTGCCCACTGGAGCCCGGGGCACAGTCTGCCCTCCCCACTCGTACCCATTCTCTGGGTTCACGAGGAGGTCACCTGTATCTGAGGGAAAATACCCATGTTAAGAGCGTCAGTTTGATTTAGCATGTTGTTAAGGCTATATTCCCTTCTGTCCCACCGCCTTGTCCCTTACCAATATATATTGTGTGGCAGAGGAATAGTTATTTTGTGTTTTGTTTCTGTCTATCGAATTCGAAATGGCCAAAGATAAAATAAGAGAGAGCAGCGAGGAGCTATTCTATTGTTATTGATTATTAGGAAGAGGGTTTGACGGGATAATAATGTTTTCTCGTTCTTCTTTAAATCACGAGACATTGATTTTGATTTATTCATGTCTGTCCCCTAATTAATAATATCTTTTAGTGTTTAAGTTTTGTAATAAGGTAATTGTATTTTTTTGGACGCAAATTACTGCTAGCTGTTTAATATGGCGTCCTATAGAGGACTCTGTTCAACAGTGAAAGTTTTCCCGTCGATGATGATGATGATATAAAAAAACCATTCATTCATTGATTCATTAATTTACAGTAAACTGTCCCTACTATTAAGGGTTATGTCTATGAGTCACTGTTATGCCGATACCCCAAAGTGTTGACAACTTTTTGTAAAGAAATTAAACAAGAATAAAATCCTAACATCTAACAGTATGACGGCACATTCAATAAAAACATAAATAATATTCCTACTTCCGAAGTTTCATTCCGTGTTTTTACGACGTCCATGAACTTTGTAAACAACCAACAAAGATTCGTAAAAACTTGAGGAAATTAACGTCGTGAACATCGTGAATTGTCAGAAAATAAGACCTAGCGTTAGTACTCATTTATTCAACGAGCTGAGAAAGCAACCACCCACTGGAATGATTCAACAAACTTTCCAAACAATTTTATTGTACGACCCCTATTAAATTCGTTTAACAAACTTAAAGAGAAGCCTTGAAATCAAATTTGGTAACTAGAAATAGCTTTAAAATATTTATTTTGGGTTGAGAAAATCGCGGTAGTACAATAATTTTTACTATGATTTATCATGACAGCCTCTGTGGTGTGATGGTTGAGCTGGTTGGCTCATAGCCTGGAGACGGTGGGCTCGATTCCCGCGGCATTACAAGTATTTATGCAATGAATAAAACGCTCATATGCTTGTTCTGAGTCTGGGTGTTGTGGGACCATGGTCCTCGTAGTTCCTGGGTCTCTAAGACACAGGGTTATATATATATATCCTATTATATATTAATATAGTTATATATCCTAGTTAGGGTCCAGGATCTATGTATGTGATCATTGGGCGTTATTATTATTATCATCATATTATTAAAATATATAAATAGAATATATGAATATGTATATTACGTAGTACTGATTGTTTACACTGCCGCGATAAACATAAGACGCTCATGAAAGAGTTCTCGTCTGATAAATGGCAAATTGTGAGAAAATAACCTGGTAACACATGATTACTTTGTTATAATCTACTATACTACATACATTTTAAAAACCAGCGGCATAAAACAACAATTACAAACGATGACTAAGCATATCATAAAACGTGCGAAAAGCCTTCAAATCAGAAGAAACCCGCTCTGCAAGCTGAAAACTGACGCCCTAAGGGACCCGACGAGAAAACTTCGCCGAGACAATTTAATAACGAAGGACGTGACAACCCTGATGGACACTACTCCAAGGTTTCAGAGGAATAAGTTGTCGGTTAAAATGGACAAGGAACGACAAGGGTTGTCGTTAATTCCGTAAAACGCACTGACGGGATTGTGGTAAAAAATTCGTGACAGCCCTATTCAGTGGTTAAATTTCACTTTGTATTTACAGTCAGACATTATTATATTTATTATATAATGATATGCACCGCGCAAATAGGAAAAAAGCAAATGTAATTATAATATTTTGGGCGGGTACTTTAACTTGATTTTTTTTATTACAACAGCCTCTATGGTGTGGTGGTTGAGCAGATCGGCTCATAACCCGGAGGCAGCGGGTTCGATTCAAGTATTTATGGACAGGAAAAACGCACAATTATACTCTCTTGTTCTTCGCCTGGGTGTTGTGGGACCATGTACCTCGTAGTTCCTAAGTTCTTAGATACAGGGAATCCTAGTTAGGGTCCAAGATCTATGTATACAATACACAAAATAATACAAAACGCTATATTGACACCAAAAATAATCATGTAGAAATGAGAATTACATAATAAGATAGGTACAATGGGCGGTCTTATCGCTAAGAGCAATCTCTTCCAGACAACCTTATATAATTTATTTTATATAAGTACACAAAACAAATTGCAGTCATCGACTTATGCCACATAGACATGCTTATAAATTATGATCTGAATTGTAACTTAAGACTACACATAGTCTTAAGTTACGAGATAAGTAAGACTCTGTGTGCACAATAAAATGAAACAATAAAGTGACCATAGAGAAAAATGCGGATGAGAGTACCCATCAACAAAGCCACAAGCTTAAGGAATACGACTATGGGTGGGATGGATTATTCCGACACAAAGCAGCTGTTGTGTCGGAACCATCCGGCTTACTATGGAGGATATCTTTTACTGTTTTCATGTAACTGCAACTCTTTGGATCAAAATTGTCCAATTTAGAATTATTCACTAACAAATTATTACATTCTGCCACCAGGGTTAACCATTTGCCTACACGAGAACAAAAATATATATGCCGTACAGCCACCCAAACGTCCAATACATTGCTCAAATAGTCTGCAGCAGACGCAAAGACCGATGATGATGTACATACATATAACTTAATGGAAAGTAAAGTAATTGAGAATCTCTGCGAACTACTCAAAACGAAATTCATTTTAAATTCTCAAAGACTTACATTGTAGTTTGCGCAGACATTTACTCCCTGTAGAGTAGTGCGGATCGGCACAAAACTTGTGAAGACAATTTAATAACGTCAGCTAACGTCGGACCGGGGATGGGAAGAAATACTCGTTCCGTGGTAATAGAAATAGATAACGAGTTGCTTCGCCGGAATTAAACTGCGTATTGAAATCGCAAAAGTTTATTGAAGTAGAACTTCTTTACGCACGTTTGATTTGGGGAGTAAGCTGGTGAATGCGTAGCGAGGCGAATGAATGTTGAAAGTTGTTAGTTCACATAGATCTCCATTATCAACATAACAAAGCCAAAAACTATTTAAAATTCGTATTATCATCTTGGTATGTCTGGTAAAATGACAATTTATAATGCCAAGTTTGAGATTAACATTAAACAAAGCAAAAACAAAGTTAAGATAACTTCCGATGTCATGAATAATGAATGTTTGAGTGCTTTAAGTACACTGGAAATCAATCTTGGACGAGTAATGCAACTATACAAAGTTAAGATTTCATAACGGCTCTATTAGTTATTCTTAATAGATCAGTAAATAAAGCATACTTTGCTGCAGTTAATACTTGGATTGGTGAGAGCTAGAAAAAGGTGTGTATAGAAATACCTGGAAAGGAAATAGAATTCGGCTAAACTAACCAATAACCAACCCTTCATCTATCCCCAATAAATATAAAAGGGAAACTTTGCTTATTTGTGGATTTAACGCCAAAACGACTGACCTGATGTGTATACAAATATTATTTTTAAAATATAATTTTATTCATAACTAAGGGTTCTGCAGGAAAATTTAAAATTACGAATAAAACCGCGAGGCCTATTCAGGTGTTCTTAAAAACAATGTGTAAAAAGGGCAGTTCAAACAGTTTTTTATTCATAAGTTACGAAAAAAGTGACGGCACAAACTTATCTTGATGTCTGACATTTTCCTTGAACACGTTCTGAAATTGTAGCAACATTTCGTCCCAAACGTGAGAACTGCGAAGAAATCGTGATCACGCCGAAACAATTGACGTGTCATGATATTATGATACAAAGAGGCAATATCTATCCCTTCTCACTATACTGGATGGAAATTTAACATTTTTGTGTGCTGTTTTTGGGAATAGTCATTCAAGGGTATTTTTTTTTTATTATAAACTGAAGGTACCCAAAGTTTCGCTTCGTCCTTACTAGTTACCTTAATTTACGTGATTATATTTTTCTACTAGCTTCTGCCCGCAGCTTCACTCGCATGGCCTATAGGAAACGAAGAAGAAAATTTTTCATAGATAATTCCACCACCCATTTTACCCTCTTAGAAAAATCCCTTCTTAGTGGATGCCTACACTTTTCAAAAAACATATCCTCCAAATTTCAAGTCTTTAGGACCAGCGGTTTAGGCTGCGTGTTGATATATAAATCAGTCAGTCAGTCAGGACTTTGAATTTTATATGTATAAATGTTGATATATTCAAAGGAATCTGTACAAATTGGATCGGCCGCTTAAAGTTTGACAGCCTCTGTGGTGAGTTATTGAGCAGCTTGGCACTTATGAGTTGACGGGTTCGATACCCGCGGCAGGATAAGTATTTGTGCACTGAAATATAAGGCACAAATACTTGTTTTGTGCCTGGGTGTTGTGGGACCATTGCCCTTGAAGTTCCTGGGTCTCTAGATACAGTGAGTCTAGTATCTATGTGTCAAAGCCCTCTAAGCCGGAACACAGTAATCTTGCACACTACTGCTATAGTATCTACCTAGACGAACTTGGCAGTAAAGTATTAGGACCTAGTGAAAGCAGTTCTGCACCCGATTCTATAAGAGCGAATTTTTAAACGAACGCCATAACCTTTCATCAAGATATTTGTTGTATTATTTATTATTTTATCAAGATCAGGTCAAGAAAAGGTAGCAAATGGACCAAGAAGAAGACAGGTACTATCAAATCTTATATTTAAACGAAAATTTTTCTTTCTCTTTTTTTTGTTTTTGTTATAGTATTTTTGTGTTTGAACCGTTCATGACGTTTTAAGAACCAGAAACAACTGCACAAATAAAAATTGTTTACACAAACCTCCAAAAACTTAGCAATATCACTATTTTCCTCTTCGTGTTAAAAGCTACATTTTGTTTAAATATTTTCACAGCAATTCAACAGCTCCCGTCACTATACGACCCCAATTCCCGCTTCACCCCAATCCGGTATCGACAGATATAAAACAAGACAAACTGTGAACAAAAGGGCCATCAAGAAAAATCGAAACAATTGACACGTTGAGATAGTGACAAGCAGATCACTTATTGTAAGATGATGATGCATAAACTTAGGATATATCGTTGAAGAGGTTCTCTATTATATCTTTACCAACTAGCCACAGTCTCCTCGTGACCACGGCTAATGTAACTTGGTCGAAAAGTCGAGGTTAGTCAAAACTAGGTGGTAAGAATTTTCTGGAAAGTTCGTCTAGGTAGGTACCACCGCTTTGCCAGTTATTCTACGTCAAACAGTAGTGTGCAAGCACTACTCTGTTCCGGTTTGAAGGTCAATATAGCTAGTGAAATTACTGGGCAAATGAGACTTTATGATCTGATCTCACAGTCGAGTAATATTGTTTTAACTTTGCAATACAGCTACGGTGCCTTTTAAGGTGGAACGAAAAGGTGCTTACACGTTTCTGTTTATTGGAACAACCATTTACGGTCTTTGCTCATGATTTAAAAATAACTTTAAAAAGGGTATCAATTAGAGTAATTTTAAGTCTGCAACGCATATTCAGTGCCCCTGGTGCTGCAATCATAAGTGACGGTCAGAGCCACATAATTAATTGGCTGTCTACTTGTTTTCAAAATGCACCGCATTTTCTTTTAATAAAATGTCTAACTCAATCCAAAATGGCGGAACAGTGTTAACCGAAGGAATATTGGAACAAAGTTAACGGAGTTTTGTTCGACAACTTTGCCTGTATTGGTAAGTAATTGAGTATACTTGTTTAACTAAATTTGGATAAATATGCAAATGAATACGCTTAGGTTGTATGTTTTAACGAACACTAGCTTCTGCCAGCGGCTTCACCCGCGTGGCCTATAAGAAACGAAGAAGATTTTTTTAAATAGATAATTCAACCACCCATTTCACCTTTTTAGGGATGGAATTTCGAAAAACCCTTTCTTAGTGGATACTAAAACTTTACAAAGAACACACCCTCCAAATTTCAAGTCTCTAGGACCAGCGGTTTAGGCTGTGCGTTGATATAAAAGTCAGTCAGAACTTTGAATTTTATATGTATAGATAGGATATTCACTTGGTTTACGCAAATAAGTTTACCAACATCTATCATTATTATTATCTACTACATTGTAGTTCTAATTAAATTCATGACTAAACTATACAAAATGTTCATCACATAAATGTTTTTTCTGGGTGGGAATCAAAGCCACAACCCTTATTTCTGGAGGCAGAGCTACTGCCAACTGTGCTATCAAGTCAGTAGGTATAGTAGTTAATAGAATTAAACGTGTAAATATCAAACAAAATTACTCATTAATTAGGTTCTTAATAAGATTTTATAATAATATATGAAGTATAAATTAATTTTTATGTAAAATGACATATTCATATAAATAGTTAGACACAAAACTGTTCCCAGTTAACCAGTTTATCTGTTGATCTACTTTAGAACAACGTTTGATATTAGCCCGACCTTCAGACAGATAAAGCCATATGACTTCTTACTTCGCAGACGATAACCTTTCAGAATATCTATTTGAAATGCAAATTCCTGCAGCCCCAATGTAATAAATACCAATTGCTGCATCAAATTCAGCCAGACACGAGGGACTTTAACATCTGTAACTGTCTAACCAAACCAAAATGGCGTCGGTAATCTAGTTACCGCACTGGAATAAAGTTTCTGCGAAGTTTTGTCCGATAGCTCGGGTATTGAGCCGCTCTTGCTTTGAACCATTTGATGATGGATATATATGAAAGCGGAACAATCGGGTAGTTACATCTTAAGAAAAGAGTATCCCCTGTCGCAATATATAATATATTGTCGATACAAAAAGCGTCATCGGTTTTCTACCCATAAAATAATGTTATCTGAATTCGATGATTTTTTAACATGTTTTTACACAGTGACTCGTACGACTCAATCTTTTGAGTATTAGCAATATATTTTTAGATAAAGCCGAATTTTTTAAACGTCAGGGACGAATTTTTTAAACGTCAAAATTATAAGAAACACAAGTATTTCTAAACAAATAAAGAACATATTTACAACGTGCTCGTGTGACTTTAGGTAGCCTACCACGGCAAGGTCATGGCACTCGCGAAGGCCTTGTGTACTTTTGTTTATTCTAAAACTACTTAGGTAGCTGTTCGGCGTAATATTGATATATGAAAACTTACTTAATCAGTTGCTATTTCCACTAATTTTTTTAGTATGTGTGCTTACACACCTGTCCCTAGCCAAAACCTCAGCACGAAAAGCATTTAACATGTTTAAAACTACAGCTTGTATAATTATGATGTGATTGTAAAACTAAGTAAGGTTTGAAAAGATCATCATCATCATAGGAAGTCCCAGACTATTACGTTACCAACGCTCCCACAGAAAGCTTTATGTCAACTCGATGCATAAGCCATCGTTTGAGATTTTTTAATGCTCTAATAGAAATGATTTTTATAAAGAAATAAGTTTCAATATTAAAAAAGTTAAAATTGAACCGTCGCCTTTCAAACGCCTCTTCGTTCACTTGAACAATAAACAAGACGTAAAATGTATGATTATTTCTTTTAACTTTCTTGGTGAAGCCTTTAAAAGTTATTCTTTCTTACTTAATTAACCTTTATTCGTATGCTCTTAAACATTTTAAAGTTAAAAACATGACAGAACAGGGTATAATGTAAATATAATGTAAATTGCTTAAAGTGATATTAAGAAGTCATTAAAATAATGAAAAAAATAAATTGTCTACATTTATTCTCTTTTTAACCCTCAAGTTTTTTTAATCTAGTTTCACTAAAAAGGATATTTAATCGTATTAAAAGCCGTTAACTATTTGTTTTTATTTTAGTTTTAATATCTAGGTACTTGGTAAAGGTTGAAATGTTTGTATTATTTTGTCAGCTACAAGCTAATACTGAGATGTAACGGGGGTAGGTTACGATGACCTCTTCCCGTACGCTTTTTTAGTTTCCTACTAATAACATTTAAAAAAAAAAACAATACATATATTAACATCTTAAAAAAAAAATCCTCCCAACTTTTTTATAGTCGGTTTTAAATAAGTATTTATGTAAGCTTAGTGTATTTTATCTAGTGAATTTAAGGACGCGATTCTCGACTGTTTTCTCATGTAATTGAGAATCTTGACAGTATCGAAACTAGGGTTTGGCTCTCCGCCAATCGGGACAGCATATTTTGAAGCGCCATGTTTGTTTGACTTCTATATTGTCTGCCCTAGATTTTTGATCGTAGCTGTCATACTACCAATATACATTGTAGTGAAATAAATTATCATGTTTTTTTTCGAGCTAACCGTTCGCCTGATGCTAAGCGACACGGGTGCCCATATCAGTTGCAGTGTCACTTGGAACTCTAAATTATAGAGTTTTGCGTGACACTGCACTGCGCACTTCATCCTGAAACATCAGCGCAATCTAGTAATAAGATTACTAAACTATGAGATCAGGTCATAGTGTCATTTGCCCAGTAATTTTACTAGCTACAGTGCCCGTGCACAGCAGTGCTTGCGCACTACTACTTGGCGGCATAATAACTGGCAAAGCGGTGGTACCTACCTAGACGAACTTTGCAGAAAAGTCCTACTATCTAGTAAAATGTGGAAGCTCTTCAATTTAGAGACCTGAATTATAAACAGTGAAGCCGGAATATAAGCCTGGGTGCGTCGGCTAGGAAGTCGTACAGGCTACCGTCAAGCCACTTTACATCAAACAGCATAATTTATAAAGTTCATACCTATAACAACGCCGTCGACGCTGGGACCGAAAGCGTAAGCGAAGTCCGGCGCTTGTACGGACGCTGACAATAGCGCTTCTAAAGGGCGCTCACGTAAGCAACGGAGTAACGCTGGTGGCGTTAATTCTGAAACAAAATGTTAAACTAAGTGCCAAAGCTGTTGAAAACAATTAATAAAATAATAATAATAATAATTCCCAACGATCACATACGTAGATCCTGAACCCTAACTAGGATTTCCTGTGTTTAGGAACCCAGGAACTACGAGGACCACAACACCCAGACTCAGAACAAATAATTGTGTCCACAAATATTTGTCCTACCGCGGGAATCGAACCCACCGCGTCCGGGCTATGAGCCGACCTGCTCAGCCACCACACCACAGAGGCTGTCTGTATTATTGTATAATTGTGTTTATACTTGTAACGTGAGATGACAATGTTATTTCAGCGTCGTGTCACTTTGGGCACTTTCATTTATCACTTTGTTCTTACAAAATGTTCCAATGGTTTTTTAACCCATATTTTTGGGTTATTTTTAATGTGAATATTTTTTAATTTTTTATTGTGATAAAGATGACAAAATCTAAAAAAATTAAAGACAAAAAAGCAGGGTTATTAAATAAAGCGAAAATATGCATTACACGAGCTGACTTAGACTTAACTGAGACTAGACTAGCCTTTGACTCAACAAAAAAAAAATATTAAAAAAACTTGATACTTCTAAAACATAGAGATGTAAAACCAGTCCAGATCAAATTTAAATCTCATAAAAAAGTCTAACAAACTTGGTACTGGATAAATATGCTTTGCAGGCAAATAATTTGTCGTAAATAGGCTATTTTTGGCACTTCGAGTCAAAAATCAGAATACCCCAAACACACACACACACACACACACACACACACACATACACACACACACACACACACACACACACACACACACACACACATACACAGCACTACGTACTATGTAGTTCCGCTTACTGTTATGACATACCTGGTGAGCAGTTGGCATGGATGGCGACCAATGCTGCGTACTTGTTAGGGTCCGCTACCAAAGACCACGGGCTGAGACCTGATCCTGACATCAGCACTGCTCGGTGGAAAAGAAGACCTGCAACAAGAGATTTTTTTTATATTCTTGTGTACAGATAGCTAATATGTTTATAATAATGGCTTACTTATTTATGATTCAAAAAAATCTATTCAGACATTTGAGGATCAGACTTTGTGTAGTAGAACAAAAGTTGTTTATTTCAGTACGAGTTATTACCTAAAAGGTATAATATATGGTATTAGTATGTATTATAAGTTTAGTATTGATTGTTTGTTTATATTTGAGGTGATTATACCTAATTATTGTTGTTTATAGTACGTAAGTTGTAACAACACCGACCGCAATTTTATTCCTTTATTTCCTGTCCATCCTAAGGTAGCCTGGAAGAAATTGCTTAATGTGATAAGGCCGCCCTTTGTTCTACCATTTTTGTAAGTTTTTTTAAAGTGCGTTTTTATGTATAAGTTGGTGTTCAATAAAGTATTATTGTATTGTATTGTATTGTACCTAAAAGGTTTCAAGTGTATTAAAAATAACCCTGTATATGTGATTCATCTAACTAATTAAAATCAAGGTTAATTAAAAATTTCAGTTATCTCTGAAATATTGTACGTCTGGAATTATCATCATTAAAGGTAAATAAATAAATGAAGGTACGTACGATGGTTTAACACCCAATTAAAATAATACTCGGGATTTAATAATTTACTTTTCAGAGGGATCCCTAAATTTTATCTCATTAGCTTATACAAAGCTGAAACGTTACATTACCTTCACGCGAGATTATTACAAATTTAATATGATGTTATTTGTTTGGCTTTTGTGTAAAAGTTTTGTGAGATTAATCATCGTACCGGAATATACCAAATTTCATGTTTAACAAACAATAATAATAATAATGACGCCCAACGATCACATACATAGATCCTAGACCCTGACAAGGATTCCCTGTGCCTAGGGACCCAGGAACTACGAGGACCATGGTCCCACAACACCTGGGTGTATATATAACATATAACATATATATAATATATAACACGCTATTTTTTCTGTGCACAGATACTTGTCCTGCCGCGGGAATTGTATCTGCCACCCCCGGGTTATGAGCCGACCTGCTCAACCACCACACCACAGAGGCTGTCAAAAAAGAATTTGGTCTAATGAGGTATTTCGTAAGATATGTACCCGATTATTATATAAAAATTTCGGTATCTGTAGATACGAGGCTGCTAATTTTACGTATTACTTTGTATTTAATATCATATAAAACAATTTCAATTAATTATGTAAACAGTACCGAAAAGTGTCTAAAACCAGAGCCTCCAGCTGTTTTCTATAGTTAAAAAATCGTTTCGATGAAATTTCCGCTATGAGGCGACTAAATCAGACTTACTAACTAAAATAACACTATATATTGCTAAATGTATATTTTTTTTTTACCTAGCTATTAATTCTTAAATAAATGAGACAGGATCCAATCCAACCAGAATATTAAAAAATAATAAAAAAAATCATTTTGTAACGATCCTTGATAATTAAACCGAAATAAATATGAAATTCTAAATATTTATGAGCCACCACGATATTTTTCCAGTCACCTAATCGCAATGGGAGATTATTTGAAAATAAGAAAAAAAAATTTGGTATTGCTATGACTATTCCGTTAATAACGAACTTTATACGGGTTTTTAAATGTATTTATAAATACTATGTACTCGTTTATGGTTTGGTTACGTATGGTACCATATCCTATTTAAAAATGATCACATTTAACAGCGTTAAATAGAAAAGAAAAACAAAAATGCTACTATACTGTACAAGAATACTTAGTAGACAAATACGTAGCAAGCTCACGATGATGACACGTACTGAGTTACTATATATGAGTATGATATATTTCTATTTCTACATACATTTATTCTTCGAGATTTCCATAGTCAACATTTTATTATTGTGTAAACTTAGTTAGTACTTTCTTTTCTTTATTTGCTATGCCCTAGCAGGGTTGTGTAACTTGTGTGATGTTATATGTATTTCCTTGTTACATAATGCAATAAATAAATAAATAAAAAAAAAAAAAAAGAAGTGCAGTATTAAAGATAAATTGAGTTGTAAAAATCAGCTCTTCCGAATAAAATGGAGGCAACGTTGACAAATTCGGAAGAGGTCTAGCAGTCGTAAAATTAACGAGCTCTTTTACAAAAGAAAGCTTTAAAAAGGAAATTACGTTCGACTCTCGTTAAAAAAACTGTAAGTAACGTTCTTTTGAGGACACATTGATTAAGTTTGTTTGAAATTTTTAATTTAGGTTTCTCAAAAGAAGTTAAACCTAAAAACAATTTTTTTTCAGGCTGTCTAAGTCTATAACCTCAACCCGGCAACATACCTACGGCCCTAAATAATGTAGTCGATAGTGTAGGTAGATGCATTTAGTAGTATGTATATGCTGGTATCATTGTATGTATGTTTATATATAAATGCTTCATTGTCCCATTAATATTGCACTACCTCATTAAGCCTTCTACAACACCAGGGTAAACTGGAAGATAATGCTCTATAGCATTAAGTTCGCCTATGTAACTTCTATTGTTATTGTTTATGCAATATAGAATTTTCTATCTATCTATGTACTAGATCAGAATGAAAGCTCGCATTTTTTAACCGACTTCAAAAAAGGACGAGGGTCTCAATTTGAGTGTATTTTTTTAGGTTTGTTACTTTAGAAATGTTGACTGGGTGAACTGATTTTAAAGATCTTTTTTATTTGAACGCTTCTCGTGTATTCCCATTGCAATTTGGTCCAGTTCTGATAAAGGCATCCATGAGAAAACCATATGAATTTGGAGTTGAGTTTTTACGCTTTGCGTAAGTTATTTGTTTAACAAGCGTCACGGCTATAACAGTTAAGTGTCGAAGTAATCTACACATATAAAATTCAAAGTCCTGACTGACTGACTGACTTATATATCAACGCACAGCCCAAACCGCTGGTCCTAGAGACTTGAAATTTGGAAGGTGTGTTCTTTGTAAATTGCAGGTATCCACTAAGAAAGGGTTTTTCGAAATCCTATCCCTAAGAGGGTGAAATTTGTGGTTGAATTATCTATGAAAATTTTTCTTCTTCCTTTCCTATTGGCCACGCGGGGAAAGCCGCGGGCAAAAGCTAGTTGCTCATAAAATTATGAAAGCTTTGGAGAAAATCAGCAAAACTTCCATCGCAATTCTCGACTCTCTCAACAAAAAACATCATAAATTTATCCACTCTAACAGACCAAAAAACAACCAAGTTCAGCTCAGCGCAAAAGCACAAAGAATTTCCAGAAAAATTAAGACATAAAAACGTAGACCAGCGTCTTTGCCAAGTGATAGGTGGATGAAAAAACCGCGTTGAATTCTCAGCTCGCAAGAATCTAGGTCGATGTCCGGGGAAAATAGGATGAATGGTGCACCCCATTCTTTAAATTGTATGGTCTTGAGCGTTGCATACGGATAAGAAATTAAGAGAATTGAAGTAGCTACTTATTTCCACGATGCAATGTTGTTATGCAAAGTGTTAGAATGGAATATGCAGCAGTGAAGCGTAGCGGTTTTTCACACATATTTTGTTTTATAAATGTATTAAATTTTTTTATTTATATAATTGTTTTCATATATAATTCCTAAAAGGCTCGCTAATCATACTAATATTATAAATGCGTTTTGTGTGGATGAATGTTTGCTAATCATTCACGCAAACACTTCTGAACGGATTTGGAGGAAATTAGGAACAAAGATAGTTTATAACGTAGATTGACACATAGGATTCTTTTTATTTCGGTAGTATGTTCCCGTGGGATGCCCAAAAACTACTGAACGCATTTGGATGAAATGAAAAAATTTGGAACTCAGATACTTTATGTTAACATCTAAATTAATTACCTAAATTAAAATTGATATTTAAAAATTTTTAGCGTTCCATTCGTAAAAAGATGTCTTTGGAGGAAAAAAGGAATCTTTAGAATATAGACCATTTTTTAACAGCGCGGCGCAGCTATAGTTGATAAAAAATAGCTGGATTTTAAATAATAATCCAGCTATTTTTTTATTTTATATTATATTTAATTTTATAATCCAGCGGAATTTGAACCCGCGCCTTCCAACTCGCCGGATCTCACTGAGGTCCATATTATTTTCATACAAATATCTTGTTTGTGTTTTTCTTCCACGAAATAAGATACATAAACTCGTGCTGTGTTCTTTTAAAAATATTGAAAAATGTTGCAAAATTCTCCACAAAACACATTTCGTTTCACAAAATTATATTCTTTATCCCGTAGAGTAAAGTCGGCTACACTTGAGAGGGTCTGGATAATCTCCTTCGGGTCCTGTGGGTGACGTAGAATATTTTAACAAATTTGTGAACACACATATGTCGACTTTCTTGGTACTCGTAAATACGTTATAAATTAAGTTTACTGTTTCCAGTGACATGATCAAACAAGCGTTTTTTTTTTAATTCTTTTCAATTAGTGTCGATACATATATAAGATGTTTGTTAGTATGTTTATTTCTTTGTATGTGTGGATTTCACGTTGAAACGTTTGAACAGATTAGGATAAAAAAAAATCACAAAAATTGCAAATATTTTCAAGGTCGACATAAGAAATCATTACTAATTAATTCAAGAGGAAAAGAGTAAAAACATTTAACGTAAATCATCTTAGGTCCTTGTTATCTATGGAATTGTATTAAACCATCTTCCAATGCCCTTGAAACATTTAGAAAAGCATTGAATTAGCCAGTCCAGTGAATTAGTGAATTAGTCGTCTTCTTCCGTTTTGCACAACTTTGCATTCTTAAAAACTATGAATTCTTTTAATGTTTCCTTTTTTTCAATGGCAACATAAAGTGATTTCAAATTCAATTGGAACCATAAATTTGAGTGTAGATGCGACTAACCTATCGCTTACTAGTTTTAGATAAAGATGAATTATACAATACTCGGTAAAATTGTTTTAAAACTAACTATGCTCTACATTGCAACTAGAGATAGCTTTACTAAAAACAACATTAAAACTCCTAATTAGTACGAAAACTAGTAACACAATAAAGTATTACGAAATACAGTTATTTTCACAACTTCATTCCGCACTGTACGTGCTCAGACTTGGAACTGGCAGCAAAAGGAACTACTAAATGAAGGTATTGTTTTACAGGAAAGTAAAAAATAATATTATTATACAAGGCATACCGAGTTTGTTGTTTATAATGAAATTGGCAACTTAGTTGTTAGTAGCTTGTCTTTTGCAATGCAACTGGAGTTTTCATTGCATTTTAAATTCTATTCAAAATGATACTGTGGACGGTCTATTAGAACGATAAACGCCTTCAGTGACGTCCCGCGTGAAAGTGTTTTGGGCATTGGAGTGTGCATTGCATCTAACTTGTATACTCTAATCATCCACCCTTGGACGGACTAGTGAATTTTTTTTTCCCTCTCAAGTGAGATAGCTGGATAGATAAGTGGAATAACTGATTCCACTTATCCACCCCGGACGGAATTATGAAAAAAAAGCCACTTTACTCTCCTAGGTAGGATAGCTAGGTGGGATCAGTAATATCCAGAAATAGTTGACTAATAGGTTTTATCTCAGATTAGAATATTGTATAAAAAACTATATTAATTAGTGGTTTTGCCTGCTTCACCAAATTGGTTTTTGGAAGAAAAAGTAAATCTTTATAGATAATCTGGTAACCGTACAGAATTTTTTATTTTCCATTTTGACAACTAGTTATAAAATTTGGTACGAGTATTCTAATGGAAATAAACGGTTGAGTTCTCTATTGAGTCATATTATTATCTCTATTTAACCAGCCAAGCTATCTTTGATCTCTAAAAATAAGAAAAACATTGGTTCATAATCCTAAGAACCAAGCACATATAGTCTCTGCGAAGAATTCCGCTACATGCAAAGTGCAGTTTCAGAATTCACAAAGAATATTTTATACAGCTATGTTATTCAATTTTTATACTCTAGGTTCTGCTGAAGGCATCCATTTCAAAATTATTAGTCCAGCTTTGAAGGAACAACGTTGAAAACGTGGAGAAAATATGTGAATGCACCTACATGTACTTGATTTGAATTTTCATTGTCGTTGTTCATGGTACTTTGGAGTACGAAAGAAAAATCATTAAGACCAAACTTTCTTTGTCGTTTTTATTTTAATATCTATACTGATTTAACTGTAAATTACTTTTAATGTAAAGGATAAACACGTTCAAATTTATTGTTTGCTTAAAAATTAATCTTTTTAACTACAGTAAGTAGACTGCTTAAAATCGCACTATCCTAAATTGTAGGGTGTCCGTTGGTTTCTTCAAACTTTAAGCGGATTTTTATGGTAATAATAACAATCACAAACAATGATAATAATAACGCCCAACGATCACATGCATAGATTCTGAACCCTAACTAGGATTCCCTGTGTTTAGGGACCCAGGAACTACGAAATCATGGTCCCATAACACCCAGACTTAGAACAAGTATTTGTGCTTTTTTCTGTTCACAAATACATGTCTTGCTGCGGCAATCGAACCCGCCACCTCCGGGTCATAAGGTGACCTGCTCAATCACCAACACAGAGGTGTTATAATTAAATGACTAACTGCAATCTTATTGCGTAATCCACTTGCATCAAATATTGCCTGATATATGAACAAATTTGGAAATGATACATGATTTTTTAATTGTATATTGTTTTTGGATACGTGTAAATAATCAGGATTTACTTTGGACTTGACTTTGTGTTAGCAAACCAAAAAATCGTCATATCTACTAATATCTACAAAGAAAACTTTGTGGATTTTAAAACATGTTTAAGTACATATTACTTATTATATACATTTCATGCAACAAATTAAGAAACATTTTGGTCTTAAAGTTAAGATCTGTGTAATTTAACGTATTTTCTTAATTTGATGTCATTTCATTCCCGCTGCCATACATTAATGTAATTTGCCAGAGCGCTACGCAATCTCTACGCGCCGCTACGCTTCCGTAACCGCAGGGCTACGCCCTTTAGCTACTACATTTCGTAGCAAGTTAACGTTTGAGAGTTTCAGGTAACACTTTGTGTTTGTTCAACCAACCTGATGTAGTTTTTACTGAACTAAACTGTCAGTACTGATAGAACATTTGCAAGGTAGATTATTTTTAGTCGACTTTCGAAAAGGAAATTTTTTTGATCTATAATAAATTGGCAGTATCTGCAAATTTTTTTTTTGTAAAGGAATGACATAATGTGCTACTCGTCACCTGATATTAAGAGCCACGGCTGCCCATATCAGTAACAGTGTCACTTGGAACTAAAGTATGGAGCTTCGCGTGACACTGCACTGTGCACGTCCTCTTGAGACATCAACACTGTCTGGTAGTCTGCCACTAGCTAGAGTACCATTCAAGCATCTTTGTTCCAATTTAAAGAGTGCTGTAGCTAGAGCTTTCGCACTACTGCTTGGTGGAAAAAAAAACAGGCAAAGCGGTAGTACCTACCTAGACGAACTATGCAGAAAAGTCCTACCGTCTAGTGGAATCTACCTAAACAAGTGCAAAAATAAGTTCTCGTAGAGATATTTCATTTCTTTACGAGAAACTTCGCCAAACCTGTTTAAAGTTCAATATGAACTACAATTGAAAATTCATGACTTTAAAAAAAATTTATATCTCAAAAGTTAACTTAGCTGTAAACTAACAACCCTTGGAGTAATAACCCCAATTTACCCCAAAATGCTAATCTAAATGCATCCCCAAGGTTTTATCTGTCGGCATTGTGTATTCAGGACTACTTCCAGAGTGGTGAGTCGGTGAGATATAATTTCTCGCACAATTTTCGTTGCAAAACAGGAGTTAAAGGATAAACGTGCGAGTGTTCCATTTTTTACGTTTGCCCGTTTATGTTTGCGATCATAGGATTTTTCAAGACATTAAAATATTTGTGTGACGGAAATGAAAGAATCATGCGAAATTTGGTTTTATTTAGTAGTTTTAAGTCTTCTTTTTGGATAACAAGTATTGTCCTGCCTGTTTACTATATCCAGAATTAAAGTAGTTCACCGCATAAAAACTGTATTGTGTTTTCGTTTAAATTTTGTTTTTGTTGTGTTGGTTTCTACAATATACAAGCTAACAAATTAAAAATATATAATATATAATCTCAGATTAGTTGCTACTGCAACATAATAGTGTACACATATTTTTTTTTTATATTAAGCGCAGACAGAGGTCATTTAGCATAGCTTATCTTTTCGCAGAGCCACACGAATTTAACGCTTAAAAAATTAGGCAATGAAGCTTTGTGAAAAACACGTTAAACACGCACGCTAAATAACCGTTTAAATAATATATATATATATATTGCCACACCCAGACACAGACACTATTTTTCTAAGCACATCTACTTGTCATAGGAATCGAACCCACAGCTTCACAGCACAGACAACCTAGGGGTCTAATACTACGGGTTATTGTATAAAATTGCTGGTTTGTACAAAAAATTTAAACTAATTTTTTTTCTAATATTTAACATATATATTTAATCATAATATTTACCGTCATCCTTAAAAAATGCAGATAGCTTATACGATGGATTAACATAAGATACTTTTTATACGTGGGTGAAACCAAAGGAGGCACCAAGTCTATGAATTGCTGCCATCTAAGCAGAAGTCCATTTATGTCTTTACGATTCAACTCTTTTTAAAAGTAGAATTTCCACAGATATCACGTGAAACGTGAAAAAGTTTCACACGAAAATGTCACACCATGAAGGTTTTATGTCAATTCAATACAAACAATGTAATATCTGAGAGTTTTGGCAGTAAAGCGAAAAAGATTGCGTCATTGCATTGTATTATTTTCCAAAACTTGTGTTATTTTCAGTGTTAGTGCATAAAATTGGTGGCATTCTATTCGTTAAGTGCTGGATTACAGGCGTGAGTGTGGGAAAATGGTATAATGATGGTGAAACGTTTCTTTTCGTGTTGTTTCCAAAACTACATAGAAGCTTCTGGTAAAGTTGCCACCACTTTACTAGGAGTATGGCTTTGACTAGACTATGACTAGACTATGACTTGACTATGACTTGACTTGATGACGTCGACTATGACTTGATACATATTTGCGTGAAATATCATTAACTTGATAAATTATCATTATTTGAACGGCGTGCCAAAAGGCTCATTGACGACGACACTTTGGTTGGTGAAAGGCTCCAGAGCCTTGCACATCGACGTAAGGTGGCAAGTCTGTCGGTTTTTTACAGATTACACCACGGTGAATGCGCTCAAGAACTGCATGATCTAATTCTCCCATCACCATACCACTACCGGACTACTAGACGCTCGGCTAAGCGCCATCCTTTTGTGGTCGAAATACCACCCATTCGTACCAAGCGATTTGACTCAACGTTCTTAATTAGAACGGCTAAGGAATGGAATGCCCTGCCAGCGTCTGTGTTTCCGGCGAAATATGACCCGGGCGTGTTCAAGAGAAGAGTGAATAGGTATTTACTTGGCTAGCATGCTACACCTTCGATCGCATCGTCACTTCCCATCAGGTGAGAGCGTGGTCAAATGCTAGACAAGTTTGAAGTAAAAAAAAATAAAAAATTTGACACTGGCTAAATACACAAAAGTGTGGAGCCAAAACATAAAAAAAAGTGATATCTATTACTAAACACTGGCAATTTCAAACTTGAACCCCTATTACTATGTTAGAAAAGCGTGGCCGTTTACCGTCAAGGTCGTTTTATAAAGCGAAAGACTTTACCAAAGTTAATAAGACCATCCTCAGGCAGACAATTCCATTACAGTATCTGCGATTGTTACAAAAGCTACAGAGTAAAAGTGGGAAAAGATTTTGTGACTTTTTGTTACTATCTTGTCCTTTTTAATTCACTGCAGAAAAGTTAAAGATGTGCATTTTATTTTGGTTTTTATAATACTGTAAATTGGAACACTACGAAAATATTTCTCGAATTACCGATATGTTTTCCTTCCTAAAAATTCCGCACATAAGTCATTAGTGCAGACCATGGGATTTGAACCTGGGAGCGTCGGTTTGAAAGTCACACGGGTTAAAATTGAACCACACTCACTTTTTTGTGTTCACTGATGTTATGGCTGCCCATAACAGAACAGGACGAGTGACAAATCGGAACTCAAAAATATAAAGTTTCGCGTGATACCGCACTGCATACATCATCCTGACACATTAGCACAGTCTGGTAAGATAACTCGATTGTGAGATCAGATCATAAAGTCTCATTTGCCCAGTAATTTTACTAACTTTATTGCCCTTCAAACCGGAAAATGGAATAAAATTAGAGTAAATATAAATAGTAGTTGATCAATACAAATGCATGTTATTGAAGCAATACAAGTATAAGTATTTGTGCACAGAAAAAAAAGCGCAAATACTTGTTCTAAGTCTGGATGTTGTGGGAGCATGGTCCTCGTAGTTCCTGGGTCCCTCACAGTCACAGTAAATCCTAGTCAGGATCCAGGATTTGTACATGTAATCATTGGGCGTTATTATTTATTTATTTAATACATCAATGTTTTTTTAACTTGGTTATCTCATTGTAAGTACAAGCAAGTGCTTGTCGCAGTATCATATCTCATCAGTCTGCTCCTAACTGCACCTTAACGTCTGAGGATATTGCTCAATGTTCCTAACGCGATGTTGTTTTGTTAAATCTGTTTTATAGCGCCGCTGGGAAGTTGTATCGTGAAATTTAACTTTCGTTCCGGTTTTAATCCGCTTAACAACATGTCGTTTTGAATATAGCTTTAATAAATAGATGTAATCGTTGTTGAAGACGGTAAATGGCAAAAGTAAATCCTATTCAAGATTTTGTTATCAATTTGTAGATATTTAACGTACCCAGTTTGAGAATGGTATTATAATAAAAATTATACCCAAAAACCATAGTAGGGTGATGATGTTTTGATAAATATTGTTTAAAAAATATTTATTTATCAGTGTTTAATATGTTTAAAATAGTAATTAAAACAATTTATTACTGAATTTACATTCTGTAATTTATTTAAAAATATATTGTAATTATTAATTAAGATCAGATTATCCTCACTGCGCAGTTGGTATTTAGTTGCTGTCATCTAAACTGTAGATTGTGGGTTCGATTCCTACCCATGACAAACGTTTGTGTGATAAACTTGGATGTCTGTTCTGTTTTTGGATCTCATACTATATCATTAGTATGTATTTACAAACAAGAAGTATATAAGTATTTCATCAGTTATCTGCCGAGCGATCACGTAACTCGATTGCAACTAACAGAAACACAAATGTGTATGGATTTGATAGTTTCAATGCGCAGTTTATGTGCATAGTTAGTATGGAAATTTCTCCTGTTGCATTGCAATATAAGTTTCGTGATCACCCTCCTGGTTCCCATAGTTACAAGCTTCACTTAGTCAGACTAGATGGCACTGTGTGAAATGTCCACATATACTCGTATTTATTTGTTACACTGTAGTAATATTTTGTCCCAAAGTATTAAGTGATTAAGTGCTGTATTACAGGCATGAGTGTGGGAAAGTGGTATAATGATGGTGAAACGTTTTTTTTTGTGTTGTTTCCAAAACTCCATAGAAGCTTCTGGTCAAGTTGCCAACACTTTACTAGGAGTATGACTTGACTAAACTATGACTTGACTTGATAACTTGGACTGTGACTTGACTCGACACATATATATATAATAATAATTAACTTGTGAAATAATCAATTAGGTACATTGGCTAAATACACAAAAGTGTGGAGCCAAAACAAAACAAAAAAAGAACTAAATTATAAATCTATTTCTCGTTAATTTCAATATGAGACTTTTTCAATAAGTTTTTTCATAATGTTCTACGAGTACTTAACAATTTTAATATCACCAAGAACACAGTACGTGTCAGCATACAGCGCCCAAACGAGACTATTGATTTAAACGTTACACTAGAAACAAAACGACCAAACTCGCACATTTTACGTCATTGGAAAGTTGACTCTGTCTTCTGGAGCAAAAGTTGAGATATGTTGTAGTTTGTTTGTAAGAGCGAAGGGAACTTTTATATTGGTCCTAAATTGTTTTGCACGGAGTCATCAGCTATGCGAGAGGGGACGGAAAGACGCGATCGGAAACTAAATTGGTTGCGATTTGTATGTTAGTTAGTCTATAAGCTACGTTCATGTATACTGTATATTAGTATCTAAATAGCTCTTATGTCTTTATGTCTATGTCTCAGCAAGAATATTATGAAATTATATAAATAAGCTGTTATTTGAAATATTGTAGTGACTGGCTATTCCTGTGTGTGACAACCTCTTTAGTGTGGTGGTTGAACAGGTTGGCTCATAGCCCAGCGGTGGCGGGTTCAATTCCCGCAGCACGACAATTATTTGTGCACAGACAAAAAGCTCAAATATCTTGGTTGTCACTACCAACTGAGCTATCGGGCCAGTCAATATACACGGTGGAATTTAATTCGTTCTTTTCCTTTAATGTATGTATTCAGTCGATGCTATAGAATGCTCCAATATAACTAAATAAAAAAAATACTTATGAAATAAAACTTAAATCTATGTATTATCAAATTTTAATTCTAAAGAAAACCCTTGTGACATTGAACAAAGTAGGTATTTTATTGCCTACGAAACATTCACATAGCACTCAGCTGGTGTCCGCGCTCTGTGTGCCGTTAAATAGACATTTCGGCTGTCATACAGTTATTGTAAGAGGCACTAAATACTAAAACATTTTTTTTTAATTCGACCGCATACGAATATTCTATAGCATGGTCTGATTACATACATTTAAGGAAAATAGTAAATTAAATTCCACCGTGTATATTTTAAATTTTTGTGCGCTCAGCATCAAGACAGTGGCAAATTCTAACTTAGAATTTTAGAATCCTTCAAATCGGGCTTAAACCCAGCACTCGCAGCGAAAATCAATTATGATTTACATTTTGCACATAGAACTAATTTGGTTCAAGTGTTTCATTGGTTTTGATTCTTATGTTCTAACGAGCTTCTGCCCGCAGCTTCGCCCGCGGCGTGGCCTTGAGAAAATAAGTTAACAGAAGATGTCATTGGTAGCCTATTCGACGCTACAACCAAGAATATGGACTCTAAACTTAACTATCTTGCTATATTTTTGGACCCGTCGAAGGCATTCGACACTATCTCTGTACCCATCCTGCTTACCAAACTAGAAAGAATTGGCGTTGGAGGCATAGCATTAAACCTTTTTCAAAGTTATCTATCAAATCGTAGACAGATTGTCAAGATAGGACCTATTTTGAGTGGCGAAGAGTTGTTGGATTACGGTGTCCCCCAAGGTAGCATTTTAGGACCAACATTATTCCAGATCTATATAAACGATTTGTGCCGGTTCTTTTTACAAAACTGCCGAATTTTCTGCTATGCTGATGATACAGCGATACTCGTAAAAGGGAGTACTTGGCATTTGACTAGACTCTATGCTGAGAGAGCCATGCAAGTAATAATGGTATGGTTGGCAGACAATCTACTAACTCTTAACGTAGACAAAACAAAGTACCTGACCTTCTCGATGAAATCGTCAATGCAGCCTTCTCGTGATTTATATCAAATCAAGGCTCACACTTGTTCCGACCTTGGTGCGAAAGATTGTCTCTGCAATACCATATCGCGAACAGATAAATTAAATATCTTGGAGTATATGTTGACAAACTCCTAAACTGGCACTCTCAGATAGATGCTTTAACCTCTCGGACCAGAAAACTGATATACATTTCCAAAAAACTGAGAAGCTCAGCCGACCAGAAGACACTAAACTTAGTATATTTTTCGCTATGTGTTTCAATAATCTTTTAATTATAAAGTACCTACATCAAATATCTACGTGTTGAATTTTAAAAACCTCAGTTCTCATTGTTTGTGCTGCAATCTCCCAACTCATCGCTTTGGCTATTCGTATGAATATGCAAGTGTGGATGGATCGGTTCACCTTCGAGTGGATGAAAATTGTATGAATAAACTGACAAATTAAGTCGGAGTTACATTCGTGATATGTTTTTCTCACAGGTTAGCATACCACCAAATACACACACACACATCATATCGCTGTTCCCAAATCAAAACCCTGCCTTCTGAACTGCAGGTTGTGGGTTCAATCCCCACCCAGGACCAACATTTCTGATCAACATCGATGTTTATTCTGTGTCTGGGTGTTATATTGTATTCTATGTATCTTTTAAAAAGAAGTATCTAAGTATTATATCAGTTACCTGGTTCCCATAGTACAAGCTTTGCTTAGTTTGAGGCTAGATGACGCTGTGTGAAATTTGCATTAATATTTATTTATTATATTAAAACATGCACTTTAAACCAATTATTCAATTCACCCAAATAACGTTCCAGTGTAAAATTTCAGTAGTAACCAAGTTATCGACGCACGACTCAACTTGGAAGCACCACTCACCAGGTAGTTAATACGATAAGTGCGGTATTAAGTTGGTGCTTAAAATTTTAGTATGTCAATTTACGAGAATGTGACTTCCGCATCTCAAAGCTAAATTAGGCTCTAAATAGGAAAATGAATAACTAACATTTTTTTTTATTGGTGCTCTAAAACTTTTTACTATTTTTTTAGTTTTTTTTTTAATACTAGGCTTACGGTTGCCCACATGTATCCCGATATTAAACAACAATGTCGTTATAGATAAAGCACTCTCGCCTATAAGAAACCCGGAGAGTGAAAACGAAACTTTGGTTGCAATGCAACGGGAGAAATTTCCATACTAACTATGAGAGTTACGGGCTTGCGTTAGTAACTGGCTCCCAGAAGAAGGACATCGAATATATCCGAAACCTGGTCGAAGTAATTTTGACTTTTTAATTTACATGAATTTAGCCGTTATTTATCTTACAAAATACTAACTATGCACATAAACTGCGTATTGAAACTGTCAAATGGATACAAATTTGTTTCTAGTGGTTGCAATTGAGTTACGTGTTCACCTAGTTGTTAACTCTCCTCTGGAAAACGTCCAGATTATAGGTATTCGGAAACTCAGACGTACAAGATAACCCTAAAATCGGGCGAGTACGACCGCATTTTGATAGTCCCATATAATCTTTCGCACAATAAAATGTTTTCACATGTCTGTCAGGCCTTAAAGGGGTGTTAAATTCTCTTATTGCGGCAAAGTACTTAAGTTACGTATTTGACTGTAACCTTCATCATAAAAAGATGCCGTAAAACAGTTAATCTTTGCTGAGAAATGGTGTAAAGCCGTTTGACTGCCCTCACAGCTTAGTTCATACTAGTTCTGTTTTTTGCACTGTAGGTTTGATCCTGGATCCATATAATGAACTTGAACTTTATTTCTTCTTAATTTAGGTGATATATTTTTACTTATTACAAATATAAATTTACAAGCGAAATGTATACACAAAAGTTTATTTATCTGGTTCCCATGGTACAATTTTTGCTTAGTTTGGCGCTAGATGGCGCTATTAAAGGTCAACATACTTTATATGTTACTAAAATTTTAATGAGGTATTTCAAACTCAATACTTTTTCACTACGTTTCACAATTTATTAATTTACTCTATAACCTTATTAAGTATTAAATAATCAACAAAATTAAATTTTCTACACCTTTGTATTTTAATATTTGTAATATAAAATAAATTAAACTAAGTTATGCTATTAGTGGCATTAAACATTGAAAATCAAACCATTTTGTATATAAAAGGCGTCAAAAAATATCGTATATTTTACCAACTTTCTGACCATCTCAAAAACGTTAAGCCCTCTGGGAAAGCCGTCGACAGAGCCACAGACTATAAAATGATAAAATCTTATTACATAACAAAAATGATCCCAGAATAACAACAGACGTTTGCCTGAACTATTTCACGCTTCGTACATGCTGGGTCATTTATTTAGGACTTGAATACATAAAGTATAAAATTAGAAATTTGCACACGGCCATAGTAAAGATTTACGAGAGATTAGTGACGCTAAAAAGGCACTTAATTTATATTCTTACTAGCTGACCCGGCAAAAGTTGTTTTGTCATATAAATTTAAAATAGGGGATGATGACAGAAGGTAATAAATTTAGGGTTATATGTATTTTAATGCCACATCATAAAAAAAATATTTCCGTAAAATAATAATAAAAATTTGAATGACCCACCCTTATTACTTAGAGGAATGAAAAATAAATAACAACCTATTCTCAGACCTACCAAGTGTGAATATAAAATTTCTTCAAAATCGGTTCAGCCGTTTCGGAGGAGTATGGTAACAAACACTGTGACACGAAATTTTTATTTATACAAGATGGAATTTAATTCACTATTTTCCTTAAATGTATGTACTCAGACCATGCTATAGAATGTTCGTACAAGGGCCAATTAAAAAAAAAAGGTTTTGTATTTAGTGCCTCCTAAAATAACTGCATGACAGCCAAAATGTCTACTGAACTGTACACACACCACGGCAATAAAACACCTGCTTTGTTCCATGTCGCAAGGCTTTTTTTTAGAATTTAAATTTGATAATTACCTAGATTTAAGTTTTATTTCATAAGTACTTTTTTTATTTAGTTATACGGGAGCGTTCTATAGCATGGTCTGAATACATACATTAAAGGAAAAGAACGAATCAAATTCCACCTTGTATAGATTAGAGAATACTTTGTTTTGGCTTAGATTAAAAGTTTTAATACTTGTAGTGACCATAAATAACTTTAGATAAACTTTTCTAACTTAAATAGATTTTATAATAATATTAACTTCTGCCCGCGGCTTCGCCCGCGTGGCCTTCAGGAAACGAAGAAGAAACCATAAGAAGATAATTTAACAACCCATTTCACTCTCGTAGGGGTGGAGTTTTGAAAAATCCTTAGTGGATACCTACACTTTACGAAGAACACACTTTCCAAATTTCAAGTCTCTAGGACCAGCGGCTTAGGCTGTGCGTTGATATATAAGTCAGTCAGCCAGGCAGGTCTTTGAATTTTATATGTATAACTTTCATCAGGTTCAGTCGGGCCGTTTGCTATATACAGCATGAAAAATAAAATAAACTACATAACATAAAGTGCTACTTATTGAACTGTTTTATATCCAAAAATAGATAATCTCGCAGAGTTAGCAAAAGAAACACTTACATGGGTCGTCCCGTTTCTCATCCACGCAGCGCTCTTGGGGTTTTTATAAACGCAGACAAGATTTATGACCTACTAACTTTAGCCTAGTTGTTTTTAATTTTTTCCTTCAAGGACCCATGAAGTACAATAAAAGTATTTTCACAGTTTTATAGTGAGCTTAAATTTTGTGATGAGTTTACAATAATAATAATAACGCCCAACAATCACATAAATAGATCCTGGACCCTAGGATTCCCTGTGTTAAAGGACCCAGGAACTACGAGGACCATGGTCCCATAACACTCAGGTCCATGTTACAGAACGATGCTCAGTCATCGATCGGTGCTCAAGCAGAGATTTCATTCATAAAGTGATCATTATTGAATGAAATCTCTACTTAAGCACCGATCAATGACTGAGCATCGTTTTGTTATACGGACCTCAGACTCAGAACAAGTATTTGCGCTTTTTTCTGTGCACAAATACTTGTCCTGCCGCGGGAATTGAGCCCGCTGTCCCCGGGCTATGAGCCGACCTGCTCAACCACCGCACCACAGAAGCTGTGTAGTTTAGGAGATAATAGGATTCTGGTAATATTATTACGGATATATTTAGTACAAAATAGATACCGTATCTGAAGAACGATTCATCAAATGCCGGCATCGCGTGTCTACTATTGCACCTTTGACCACTGTGATAAAGCTGGGAACCAGTTAACTGATACAATACTTAGGTCCGTATTATAAAACGATGCTCAGTTATCAAGTGGTGCTCACGCAGAGATTTCATTCACTAATTGATCACTTTATGAAAGAAATCTCTGCTTGAGCACCGATCGATGATTGAGTATCGTTTTGTAATACGAGCATAAGACACTTATTTTAGTTTGAATACTATCACAAGTATGACACATTTTGTAAGATAAATAACGGATAAACTCACGTCAATTAAAAAGTCTAAATTACTCTGTGGTGTACTAGTGTGTGAGCATACAAGTGTGAAATATTAAACAATCAATAATCTTACCCTAGTTTTGGCGGGAAAACGAAAAAGACCGCGTCACCGCATTGTATTATTTTCAAAAACTTGTGTTATTTTCAGTGTTGGTGCATAAAATTGGTGGCGTTTAATTCGTGAAGTGCTGGATTACAGGCGTGAGTGTAGGGAAGTGGTATAATTATGGTGAAAAGCCTCTTTTCGTGTAGTTTTCAAAACTTCATAGAGGCTTCTGGTAGAATTGCCACCGCTTTATTAGGAGTATGACTGGACTACATTATGACTTAACTTGATGACTTAGACTGTGACTTGACTTGACACATATATATACATGTATAATTTAACTTGAAACGTTACCAATTACTTGACACTGGCTAAATACACAAAAATGTGGAACCAAATACAAAAAAAGATCTTACCTTCAGGTACAGCCAGCGAGGTCAGCAAGAAGTGGACACAGGCAGCCCCAGTCCCGTGTCCCATGAGAGTGACGTTGGTTGGATCACCTCCAAACACGGCCACGTTTTCTTTGATCCAGTGCAGTGCTGCTATTTGATCCATAAGACCGTAGTTGGCAGGCGAGCGGGGATAATCATCTGTTCTGGGGTTAAGAAAACCTGGAGAAGAAAGAAAAAAGATTTTAGTTTCATTAAAATTTGATGTGTTTTAATTATTACTATTTACTAGTTGGTTGGACTCTTCGGCAAAGTTTGTCTAGGTAGCACAGCTTTGCCAGTTATTCTGCCTTCAAGCAGTGTGTTGTGTTCCGGTGTGAAGGGCCCTATAGCTTGTAAAATTACTGGGTAAATGAGACTTTACGACCTAATTTCTGTGCGGGTGTCTTAGGATGACGTGCGCAACGCAGTGTCACGCGAAACTCTATACTTTAGAGTTCCGAGTGACACTGCAACTGATATGGGCAGTCGTATCGCTTTACATCTGGAAAACGACTAGCTCGTCATGTCCTAGTGTACAAATACTTGTACTGTCTCGGGAATCGAATCCGCCGCCTCCGGGCTATAAGCCAACCTGCTCAACCACCACACCACAGAGGTTGTCAACTGTATTAGTTCACTGCCTCTCTCATATATCGCTGCTCCATCTAATTAAAAGGCGTTCAAAGTTACTTTTAACCGACTTCCATAAAGGAGGAGGTACTATGTTCGTCTGGTTGTATTTTATTTTAACTATGTTCATATATATTTCGATATTATATATGTTCGATATTTCATACAAGTTGCGGTCTGAACTAAAGAACAAGTCTAACAAGTAAAAAATCGCTATATGCAAAATCTTAAGGTACCGAAACGTTACAATACGATTAAAAATTATTTGAACCCACAAAGGACTTTTTACCAAAGTAAAATTAATTTCGTAGTAAAAATAACAAATCGGGAAACTCAACAAACACTCGGCTATTGTTACCAAAGATACAACATTTTACTAAAATCTCTTTTTTATTTACCGAGAAATAAAAATATTTTAATATCACAAAGGAGAGATTTATTTTTGCTTAATTACACAACGTTAATTATTCTTTATAAGAGAAAGCGAAAAGGAAAGGCATTTCCATTAAAACAAAATTAGTCGAGGTTAAAAATAAATAAAGTTAGCTAACCTTATACATTTTGGGCTAAATATTTGCGAGCGTTAACGTAATGAAAAAAAAAGTAAGTTGAAACCCTAGCATCTCAAAAGTAAATAAATAAAATTATTAGTAAATAAAATGCAATTTCCATAACTTGCACGCGAAAGGAATGCATATATATAAAGGAATATATTTCATTTAGATTGCAAGAAAAGCGCTTTAAAGGGCCACTGAGTAACCGAGCGATGGAAGGGCATGCCTCACCCACTCTTTTTACCCGACAACTGCCAAAAGAGGGTTATAATTTTGACACACTATGTACGTTTAACTAGTTGCATCACACGGTCTCGCCCGCGGATAAAAAGTACCCTACGTGTTAATCCAGCATCTAAGCTATCTCTATTCCAAATTTCATCTACATCCATCCAGCCGTTTTTAGCTTAGAGGTACTAAACATTCACGCTCACACAAAAACTTGGGGTTTTGTAATAATTATTATGATAATAAAAACGCCCAACGATCACATGCATAGATCCTAGACATTAACTAGGAATCCCTGTGTCTAGGTACCTAGGAACTACGAGAACCATGGTTTCACAACACCCAGACTCAGAACAAGTATTTAGGCTACTTACTTTATAATAGTACCAAAGGTTATGATGACAACCCATTCCTTTAAAACCGCAGCTATTAAAGTCCGCAGTTATTAACATTGTTTGTTCAAACGGAAACTTTGCAACCGAACTAGTCTTGTTTATTGTGTTTGCATCGTAAAACCAGGGTAGGGTGAAAGTGCTACGTGTACATTAAATACATTTCTGAATAGAGCGAATGTTTCTGTATCCATCTCATTTTCACCGAATTACGATATCGTGGTTAAGAGTGAGACAACAATATTCAGTTTTCTGTCAGAATTGCATTTTCGATAGCGCGCGTTGTACGTAACGCGAGAACTGAGTAGTGATGTACGTTCATCGCATTGTATCTATTTTATCGATGATTTTTTAATATCTTAACTGCGTAAAGGTAAATACTACGCACTAACAACACAATCGCGCCCGTAATTACAGTTCTGACTCAATATTTGACTTGAAATAGCACGAACAACAAACAACAACAAAAATAAACTGAACCAATAAGTTCAGTTTCTTTTTTTGAATAATCGAACTCTTTTGGATTTGTTTAACTTCCGACAAAACATAGACGTGCTATAAGTTTAACGCGTATATCTATCTGTTCATTTGTGTGTCTGTGACATCTTGGCTCCTAAACGGATGACTTGAATTTTATTGAAGCAAAACTTCTTAACGCAGGATCGAATTGGGGAGTAACCTGGTGAATGCAAGGCGAACGGAAGTTGAAGTTGGTTCACGTAGATCTCCAGTGTCAAGATAACAAAGTAAAAACGTCCGGTAAAATGGCACTTTACAATTGTCAAGGTGGCGACATTAACATTAAACTAAACCAAAACATAGTTATACCGGCCGATAGATGGAGCTAAACTAAAGAAGTTTTACTTTTGTGTGGTCTAAAGCGCACTCGTTTTTTTTTTTTTAATATAAGGAAAAGAGATCAAATACAATATCCACGATTTTATATTCAAAGACCTATATAAAACATAATAATAAGACGTGGCAAATCTAAATATTCATTTAACGACTTTAAAACTAACATTTGGACTGTCTATAGATAGTCGCGGCCAGTATATAAGCCAAACGCTGTTTTTTTTTTGTAGTAGGTAGTTTTTAGTATTGGTTATTTTATCAATGGAACCGCTATATTTTGAGTTTAGTTTTAGAGAATGCGACACAGAATCGACACCACTGTAATATTTAGTTAAAAGAATAAAGGCAATTTGTCGACTTAATCATGTTTGAAATTTTTCCTAGAATCGCTCATTGCACTCAACTGTACGAACGGGATATAAATACAATTAAAACATCATAAATGTCAAGGAAAGATTCAAAGAAATACCAGAATGTACGCAGCGCACCAGAACAAAGTCAAAGTTGCCACGCCAAAAGGGAAAATCGTCAACTATGCGTCAGCGGCACAAAGGACGTCTACCGAAGAATGTCACCTCTGTTTTTATTGAAAGTGACGTTCTCACGTTATAAGTATTGTATTTAGGGAATCTGCTGAGAACGGGTTTCCGTGAGTTGGCAGAATTTCGATGCGAAAATGGGGTAACGTGGCGGAACTGAGATTTTATGTGTTCCTGACGACTTTTATGATTTTGAAGGATTTACGGATGTTCGGATGTTATGGGTTGTTTTTTTGACAATTTTATGATTTATTTGTCTGTTGTTTTTATGGTTCATGCCGATTTTCACAGATTTTTGAAGTAAAACTTTTCGCACGCCTTACTGAGAGTAAGCTGGTGAATAAAAATTTATATTATTATGTTGGTATGCCCGTTGAAATGAGAATTTACACATTAACACTAAACAAAGCAAAAACAAAGTTATACCGGCCAATAGATGGAGCTAAACTAAAGAAGTTTTACTTTAGTCGTGTAGTCCAAAGCACACTCGTTTTTTTTTAAATATAATGATTTATTATAATCCCTTAAGGCACCTCGGTGAATCGTCTAAGCTTAAAGCATATACATTTATTATTATTTTACTTGATTACCAGTAAAATGTGGTAGTGTTTATCAGGAAAAGCTTTGTTTTCATTTATGTATTGTGAAATTTGTTTTTTTTTTTTTGTTTGTCTTTGGCTCCACACTTTTGTGTATTTAGCCAGTGTCAAGTAATTGATAATTTCTCAAGTTAATTAATATCATATAATATGTCAAGTCAAGTCACAGTCCAAGTCATCAAGTTAAGTCATAGTCTAGTCTAGTCAAGTCATACTCCTAGCAAAGTGGTGGCAACTTTACCAGAAGCTTCTATGGAGTTTTGGAAACAACACGAAAAGAAACGTTTCACCATCATTATACCACTTTCCCACACTCATGCCTGTAATTCAGCACTTAACGAATAAAATGCCACCAATTTTATACACTAACACTGAAAATAACACAAGTTTTGGAAAATAATACAATGCGGCGACACGATCTTTTTCGTTTTCCCGCCAAAACTCCGTGAAATTTGTTAGTATTCTTATTCATATTCGTCTGTTCTGTTTCCATATTGTTATTTCATTCGATAGTTCAAAATTATAGTTTTTGTGATGATGAATTATTATTTTAATGATTAATGGATCAATCGTTTTTTTTCGCAGTGTCATTCAGCTGAGTTTTGACGTTTGGTATTACAATTGATTCATCTACAAATAATATAAGCTCGTACGAAATTCCTTGGAATAATATTTATATACGTACCTTGATGTTAAAGTTTAAAAATATTATTTCCGAACATTTTCCACAATAATAAACATAAATATTTTAGTTTCAAAACTATCATATGAAACATTTTGTAAGATAAATAACGGCTAAACTCACGTCAATTAAAATCGAATATGTCCGAAACCTGGTCGGAGTAATTTCGACTTATAATTGACGTGAGTTTAGCCGTTATTTATCTTACAAAATAAATATTTTAGAAATTCATGACTATATCTCACTTTGTACTGAACTGCCGAAGCACTTAGAGCCGGGTGTTTGCTTGAAACTTTGCCAACTTTGGCTTTAAATCCTAGAACACACCGGGTAGACACTCCGTAATCTAATTGGAAATATAAGCGGTTTATTATTATGAAACTATAAACTATTTAGATTACTCACTTTATATTTTAACTAACTTTTGCCCGCGGCTTCGCCCGCGTGGCCTATAGGAAACGAAGAAGAATATTTTTCATTGAGAATTCAACCACCGATTTCACCCTCTTAGGGGTGGAATTTCAAAAAACCCTTTCTTAGTGGATACTACACTTTACAAAGAACCTTTCTTAGTGGACCTATACTTTACAAAGAATACACACTCCAAATTTCAAGTCTTTAGGACCAGCGGTTTAGGCTGTGCGTTAATATATAACTCATTCAGTCGGTCAGTCAGGACTTTGAATATTATATTGTTACAAAATACTTCACTTCGGGAGCTGATGCAAGCGGCGTAGTATATATACGAGCGACGGAGAAGGCTCGGGCTCACTTTTCGGGCAGCGCTCAGAGGCGACAGACGTTTTATAAAATCACGCTATTAATTATTGTCGGTTCTTAGTAAATCTTAATAAATATTCTTAGCTTGATTGTAAACTTATTTTTTTTAAAACTAAAACCACTTAGGATTTCCAACATCAGAAGTGGGATCTAACTCAATTCTGACTTGGTTATTCTGATTTCAAATATTGCTTTGCTTTTGCTGTTGTGATTTTAAAGAATGTCCGCTAAAATTTTTGGTAGCTACGGCTGAGACTACACTAACTACTAGTAAACGTAAAAGTCATTCCAGGACATGCAGTGCACGTGTTGTTGCGAGTACATCGCGCGCCATGTCGGCGCCTGCACCGGATGCTCCGGCACGCCAGCCGCGTCGTGCGAGCCGTCTGCCCGCTGACTGCGCCGTCTGCACTGCCCTACCAGTCTAGACTTGTCCGTGCCATGTTCAAGCACGCCTCCGCCCACCGCGGATATGGTTATAAGTGAAGTAACCGAAAACCTCGTTAATGCTATGATGCCATGCCGGTAAGATCGAACCATGTATTTATGTCAAATTTCGATCTGTCTTTGCATGATTTTGATTCGTTGTGTGGTCAAATTGATCATGTGCGCAAACTAAATAGATGGGACGACAGTGAGTGTTTAGCACGTATAGGTAATTGTCTGAAGGTGACGCGAGGTCGTGGCTATACGATTGGGTTAGTAATGATCGTAGTTGGCCAAATTTCAAGGGTGAATTTAAGGCATTGTGCCCTATACGAGTAAATATCGCGAACATTTTATTTGATGCTATGAAAACTGATTCTGATAACTACCCCACGTATGCAGAATATGCTAGACGTTTGTTGTTACGTTACGCATTGTTAACGATTTGAGTGACGAGTTCATTGTAGCGATAGTTACACGCTGGTGTTACTGATCCTCAAATTCGCGCAACTGCTATGAATTTAGTGAGTTTTTTGGCCATTTATGTGAAACCTCATCAGATTACACCCGTTCGAGCTCGTGGTGTTTTTCGCAAAGATTATGTTCAACAAAACAAGCGAAAACGCGAGTATAGTGATTCTAAAGAGTGAGGCAGAATTTTCCATCAACGTTAAGAAATGTGAATTTCTTAAAACTGAAATAGGTCAAATGATTACTAATGGTCAGGTGAGACCGAGCGAGCATAAGGTAAAAGCTTCTGTTAACACGTAAGTGCCAAGCAATGCCTAAAGAGGTTAGACATTTTTAATGCTACTAAGTTAGTTTTTGTTACTTTAAACGGTACATCCCCGGTTATTCATTCAAAACAGAACTCGCAATGGTACCGTTAAGATGCGGTGATGAATAATACTGCGTCCACACTACCTGACGCTGACCAGCAACTCCAAGACGCTTATGTCAACAAGGGTCGTCAGCAGTCGCAAACCTTCACCGTTGGCGATTTTGTGTTCGTGAACAGGTCGTCACAATCTACGGGAAAGCTGGACTCTGGCATGCTGGGGCCCTACAAGGTCCTGCATGTGCTGCCACCCACCGCTGTAGCTCGAAACTTCGCGGCGGGTCTTAAGGCAAGACAACGCAAGCGGCCGCCGATCACATGGTGTTTTGGCGGGGCGAATGGACGCTGGAGGCTTGTTCTGCGTTCTCCACTGCGGATATCTGTCTCACCAATGTGACTCAGCGATGACTGCACTTTGTGTGGCGTCGTTTGCAATGTGTGATCATTTCGCACAGTTGCCTTCTCTCTATTTGCAATGTGTGAGGTGGCCTATGCCTCTTCATGCAGTTGCCTTTTGCAATATGTGACGAGATTATTCTCTCCACATAGTTGCCATTTTTGCAATGTATGACGTGGCTTGTGATTGCCATGTCATATAGTTGCCGTTTTTGCAATATATGACGTGGTTTGTGATTGCTATGTAATACAGTTGCCGTTTTTGCAATGTGTGACGTAGTTTGTGAGTGCCATGTCATACAGTTGCCGTTTATGCTATTTATGACGTGATTTGTGAGTATTACATTATACAGTTACCGTTTTTGCAATGTGTGACGTGGTTTGTGAGTGCCATGTCATACAGTTGCCGTTTATGCTATTTATGACGTGATTTGTGAGTATTACATTATACAGTTGCCGTTTTTGCAATGTGTGACGTGGTTTGTGAGTGCCATGTCATACAGTTGCCCTTTTTTCAATGTATTACGTTATTTGTGAGTGTTATGTCATACAGTGGCCGTTTTTGCAACGTGTGACGTGGTTTGTGAGTGCCATGTCATACAGTTGCCGTTGTTGAAATGTATGACGTGTTAATGAGTGTCATATCATACAATTGCCGATTTCTATTACAATGTGTGGCGAAGTTTAGAAGTCCGGAATTCTGAAATTCGCAATACATTTATTTTTCTTTATTTACAACGCGAACATGCGCCTGTAACCATTACTTGTTCTTACAAATTTTCATAAAATTATTATGTGAGACCTGTGTTGGTTGTACTTGAGTGCACGCTTGTGCTTCTAACACAGTTGTTTTGCAGTCTCCGTTTTCAATGTTTATTACAAGTACCTGTTGAATTTCTCTAAATTAAAATTTCTTTGAATTGAGCAACAGCTTCATTTTAATTTTGAAATGGTTTCAGTTACCAACGTTATGCCTGTACATCGGGTCCTAAAATCATGTTTTGTTGTGTTATAGAAGAAGACACAACGGCCGAGGTCGACGACAATGTGCCGCTTGAAGATGAAGCAGCTGTTGAGGACAACACGCAAGCAGGAACGGCCGTGTTACAAAATACTTCACTTCGGGAGCTGATGCAAGCGGCGTAGTATATATACGAGCGACGGAGAAGGCTCGGGCTCACTTTTCGGGCAGCGCTCAGAGGCGACAGACGTTTTATAAAATCACGCTATTAATTATTGTCGGTTCTTAGTAAATCTTAATAAATATTCTTAGCTTGATTGTAAACTTATTTTTTTTAAAACTAAAACCACTTAGGATTTCCAACAATATATATAGATTACGTTTTGTTTAATCTAATTAATACATTTAATCTGATAATTGAAAATCTTTGACTGACTGTACTGAAGTCTATTAAAATACAATTTAGCTAAGCAACACTTTCCCCGGGGTTCTTGTATAGATTTGTTACATTCGTGTCAAATTGGCCAAATACTGAACTCTCATTGGTTGCCTGTTGATCATCGACTGTCTCAACCAATGAACGTCTAGTATTCGACATGTTGACTTGACACAAGTTTGACAAACGTACGACAAACGAAGGGCTAGTGATATAAGTACGAACTTAGAAGCTCTCAAACTTTAGTACACACGGGCATTAGACTTGCGTTCTTTTTATTTTATATTATTTTCTTTAATGTAATGCACTTAATCAAAACCTCCTGACAACTTATGACGGCTTGGTACTTTACAGACGAAATTAATTATCAGGTTTTGCACAGAAGGGAACTTACATAATAGCCACAGATGATTAAAAGTAAGATCATATTTAATTTTCCTCATACATCATTAAATATTTCACCAAAGAATATATTAATGGGACATTTCTTAATTATATTCTCTGAACAGCTTCTGCCCCACTTTTGTGTGTGTTCACACGTGTTTTCCAAAGTCTATTAGGGCGAATAGTGAATGCGCCATGTGACCAAAATGCTGGCATTTAGCACGTTGGATCAGCATTGCAATTTGTTTTCAAAATTGCAATGCTGCAAGCATGTTGCGTACGCTACCTTTGGTAGTGAACTGGAGCATTCGAACTGTCTCTAGTTCGGCACGGCCAGTATATACTATGTATACAGTGCATATGTTTTTGAAGTAAAACTTCTTGATAGGACCACGCATATCACTAAATATTCTTGTTTCATTTTGTATTTAAGATGGTTTATACTTCTGTATAATCTTGCTCAGGAAAAACTTATGACAAGGGACTAGCGCATGGCCCATTTTGTAGGGACCCGATGAGCAAGGGGTTATTTAATAGGGTCAGCGAGGTACAGCGAAATGTTCCGGAATTTATGGATGGTAATGCTGCGACATTATGGAAAATGTAGGCAAATTTTTCTTAATTGGGTTAACTTTACCTAAAAGTTGTATGCTTCAGCAAGAAAAGGATTTATAAAATTTAACCTCTGAGGGTTTTATTATGTTAGTGAATGATGTGACAAGCTAGTCGTTCACCTGATGTTAAGCGCCACGGCCGCCCATAACAGAAGTGTCTCTCGGAACTCTAAAACATAGGGTTTCGCGTGACACTGCACTGCGCACATCATCCTGAGGCATCAGCACAGTCTGGTAATAAGATTACTCGACTGTGAGATCAGCCCTTTAAACTGGAACACAGTGATGCTTGCACACTAGTGCTTGGCGGCAGAATAACTGCCAAAGCGGTGGTACCTACCTAGACGAACTTTGCCTACAATTAGGTGATAAAATTTATTAAGAAACGCAGGTGAAACCGATGATTACCTCTAGTTTCCTGTCATTCCGTTTTTATTGAGATTTTGAACGAAACCGTTATGATTATTGTGCCACATTAGACTATCCACACAAAAACACAGAGACGATTACCAACATTTTTGACTTTTTCTCTCCAATTACTTTTATAGTGTATACGTGTTCAAAAGTTAAACGGCCTACTCGCACAAGTATATCGGATGTTATCTCAGAAGCCCTGAGACCATAATAAGTGTCGTTCACACAAACGGCCGCGTATGAAAACGTAAGAATTTCTCGAATAATACAAGAATAAAGCGGAATCGTCTGTGCTAAGTATAAAATTATCCTTTTGAGACAATGATACTCATACACATGATATAACTACGTACGGGAGCCGTTTCCATTGGGTTCGATGTAACCCGATGGAAAAAATCGAACGCTTATATTAGATAAAAAGCCTTTAAGGACATAAAGTTTAGAGATATTATTTTTATTAGGAATATGATATTATAAAATAAACAAGTGTTCGAATACAAGTAATATTTATTTGTATTTCTTTTTATTTTAACTTGTTTTACACCGCTGTATATTTATCTGCTGCTACCAACTGCAACTGCAACCTATGGGTGGAAACACCCATAGGTTGTTTAGAAGATATCGCTACTAGTGATAAGACCTCCCATTATGGCACTAGTACGTAAGATTTATTTTATTCCTGTATATATTGTACATTTTATTGTTGAGACAATAAAGAGTTATCTATCTATCTATCTATAGACGTCTACGATTAAGATGAGTGTATGTTATGATCGATGTAATTCAGCGATTTAATTGTTTTATTCGATAACTAAAATTAGTAATAGCAAGCCATACAAATTCTATTTCAAATTATGTTTATTGTAACATGAACAGAGTACAAAAATAATGAGATGATAATAATATAGATACAAAAAATAATCAGTAATAAAATTAAACGCACAGTTTTGTAGTTATCATAATTATTAAAGACGTATAATAAAGGCAAAAAGTTTTAAACGTTTTTTTTTTTAATTACTGAGTAGGCCGCCATTTCTATTGACAGAGGACTCTACTATTATAAAGTAACGATCTTTTTCTGTTTGATACCAAAAAGGTTAAAAGTTAAATTTATAACAATCTTGTAATAACATAGTGGAAACACTCTCTAAGCAGACATACAAGTACGTACATAAAGTGGATATTGCGGTTAAGGAGAATATAGCGTGGTTTTCGGCGTATTCCTGTTGTAATATTAGACAATGAGCCCTCATTTATGTATTGTTAGAGGAAGATGTTATATTGGGCAATTGGCTGTAAGTTTGTTTTGAATTTCAAATCTGAAGATATATTATAAATCCATGATCACATTGTTATTGAATTGTAAAGAAACAGAAATGAAATTGAACTTTAAGATTATAATATTAGAGCAGGTAATACTTATACGTTAATTTAACATTCATGTCAATTTTGTAAATGATAAGTATTATCGTTAACCTTGATATCGTAGCTATAAATTCGTCAGATATTACCATAAAACTTCAGCCATTTCTCAAACTGTGACAAGACATTCTTAGTACTCCAAACGATTATGAATATTCCAATGGCCATATTCATGGCTTCACGTAAGTTGCCGTCACAAAAACAAGTGATTATGCTAAAGCTGAATCGCGTAGATAATTTCAGATCGAACTTTATTGCTGCCAAACATGCGAGCCGACGATTAGAGGCGGATCATATGGAAATAAAAGTTTAATCAATGTTAAGTGAGGTTTTGCTCGGTATAGTAATCCAAAAGTTTAAACTGCTTACAGCACGTTCTGAATCTTGATAAAAATATTTGGTTTAAAAGATTCATTTGTTGTACATCAAAAAAAAACATGGTGTACATTACTGCAGTTTTAGGTAAATTATTTCATCTTGTCTAGAGGTGAATCAAATATCATCAATATGCCTCATCCCCGGCATGTCCGCAAATTTTGAATAAGTAATTTAGTCTAACACGTAATACGAATTTAAGTTTAAAAATTTGATACTCACCCAAGATCCCTAGTCTATAGTTGATGGTGACGACCACCAGTCCTGCATGGGAAGCCAGCACGGCGCCATCGTAAGGGTTGCCAGAGCTCCACTCGTAGCTCTCCCCGTGCACAAATACGAGCACTGGATATCGCGCGACAGCATCTCGTACTCCTGCTGGAAGATTGGACGTATTAGAAAGAGTGAGATATAGTAGTACTAACTCTAGAGTTTATCACCATGTATGTTAATATGCTAATGTTTTACTAAGTACACAATGATAAATCAAAAAATATTGAATATCTTAATTATTTCCATCATTTCCATCATGTCATCTATGTAAATCAGTGGCATACATCTATTGTTTTGAAACGAAATAATTATAAAGCTATTAGTTCTATTTTATTTTAGGTACCCTCTTTCACAGCTTTTATGGGACCACGGCCTGTGCGAATAGATTTTGTTCATAATTAATACACAAATTTACTCTGTTATACTTTGAGTATACATTAGAACATTCCTATGATAATAAATACTTATCCAACCATTTTTAAATCATAAAGTAAATCAAAAATTCCAAATATAAGTACCCGAAAAAGAAATCTATTCTATGAAAACAGTTCATGGTTATAACTCAGTATCCCCTCCTGTTTCATTACCATCATAAACCACCGCAACATCAATAAAACAACAAAGATAACATCAGGACAAAATACCACCGAGCAATATTACCGCTATTACAAAACTAATATCTCACATGAAAGGACGCCAAGCTGAGATTGATAACCGCATAATCGATTATTAACGGAAAGACTTTACTTTGAAAAAAAAAAAAAATCAATTATACACTATATTTCTGCCAGTGTTGACATCAAACACTGGCAGAAATAATATTTAATGATATATTTATAATACTATAAATGATTATGATAACTTAGTATGTTATGGCATAAATCGGTATCCCGTTTTGATACTATCGAAACAAACATCGATTTATTCAGTAACAATTGCCATTTCTATTCGAACGCACTAACATACTGACTGGCGAAGTAGTGTAATTCCTATATATTCTCTTTATGACTGCCTGGGAACCAATAGTGTAGAGGGATTCGAATAAACGACTTTATAGAATGAGTTAAGACCCACTGTGGACAAATTATAGCTATCTTCCCAGTTTGTTACACGATTTTTATTAGCTTGTATACTACAAAGACACAAAGGCTGACCTACTTAGTTATAAACGCAGTATCAGGAGTTACATACAGAGTTATTTAAAATATTAAATTAGTATCGTTATATAATTTCACTAGCTACAGTGCTCTTTGAACCGGAACAGTGGTGCTTGCATACTACTACTTGGCGGCAAAATAACTTGTAATGTGGATCACCATATTACAAGTTATTTTGCCGCGGTAGGATTTTTTTGCAAGTTCATATTGGTAGGTTGATTATTTACCACCCTACCAATATGAACTTGCAAAAAAATCCTACCACAATTCTACTAGTACTTACATCAATTTTTTGCAACTGCCCTAGTAGAGATAGTCGTATTGTTTACTTTTTATCAGAAGTACACTAGATAGTTTGGTTTCATATTGTATTGATGAATTTCCGCGAGACAACGCCTGATTCAATCAATATAAAAAAGGTTTTGGTAAAATTCTAAAAAATAAGAACAATTTTTTCATACCAATTACTTAAAAACACTTTATTGCAAAGTAAAATCCAAACCAAAGCGCAAGGCTTTAAATTCTTATCAAAGTCGAAGTACAAAAGAAACACATTACGAATTCGAAACACTCCCCGCGTATAATTTGGCTAAAAACTCTCTTAACAATTCAAATAAATTCTTTTTCCCGATAAAAGTTATCTGCATTCAAATCCTGGTTGGAAGGAAAGCTATCTATCGGATAGATCGGGGAGTTTCCTTTAGCGCCTTAGTCCTCGTAAGGTGGCAAAATGGAGTTACAGACAGTGAACTATATTTAAACAACCGCACGCTATTGAAACAAATGTATCTATCGGAAACAGGATCATAAAGAAAAAACTTGATTAGGAGAAATAATTAAGCAGTAGTTGGTTGACAGTATTTTTGCGCATATCTAGGCATATTGTGCGGACAGTTTTTATTCATAGTTTCATTTTTATGCAATATTATGTCATCACTCCACTCCACAGTACTCCTAACATAGAATAAAAAGCTGCCTGTTGGTTACTTCCACCCATTTATCATTATTATTCGGAAATAAATAATATAATTATTTGTCTTAGGATTCTTAAATATAACAGCTAGAAGTTCTGGGTTCTTCATAATCTCATCTACCAAACCAAGATAAGCTCGGAACAAAACACAATGTCAAGTAAAGGTCAATATTGCATGAAAATTCAAAAATCGGCTTCTGTTTATAAGTATACTGTGTTTGGCCTTTCTAGGTGTGGGTCTCCCCCTCTTATCTCAGTCATGATGGATCGGGAAGAAAGGGATAAATCAAGTTTTTGTTCGACTCTGGTTTGGTGCAAAGATAGGACGCGCACGATTTGTAAGGATTAGTTTTACCTGGTTCTTTAGACTTTTTGTATAGTTTATCATTTGAAATTTCATCTACTTTAACTTTTCTGAAAAACTATACATTTTATAAAGAACGAGCTTCTGCCCGCAGCTTCGCCTGCGGCGTGGCCTATGGGAATATAATTCAACCACCCATTTCACTTTTTTTCTTTTCTTTTCACTTTGAATTTCGAAAAATCTTTTATTGGTGGATGCTTATGTCATCACATCTACCTGCATGCCAAATTTCAGCCCGATCCGTTCAGTGGTTTGGGCTGTGCATTGATGTCACTATGTGCACTATGTCAATCAATCAGTCACCTTTGAGTTATATATATTTAGATTACGTTATTTCTTTAAGGGCTCAAGCATGGAGTAGTGATTATCGATACATTTGAAGTAAGTTTCACACTTTACGAATATTAAAGTTTGTCATTATGCGCATGCGAATGAATGACTTGCAGCTATGGTAATTTGCAGATATTATTTTCCGATTACTAAACGTAATAAATAACTTTTATGTTTTCTGATTCCTTTATTGCTTTTCAATGTTTTTGTATATTTGGGACGCACTAGTGCAAAAATTGTCTTTGATATTACTTTCTTACTTTGTACTTGTTTTATGTTTGTCGGTTGTTTTACTTACCACATTATCTGGCTATTTATAAAGCTTAAGTGTCATAATTGCTAGCATAAAATTGTTCTCTAAATATGTGGCTTCTAAATGATAGCAAAATGGCTCTTAAATGTTTAACTTTAGCCCCCACATCTTACACCAGTCGTCAGTTATAATATTAAAGGGTCATAATGGCCAATTTAGCATGTGGTTATGTACAACAAACGGGTTCTATGAAATTAGGATCATACGATATGTCTGTTTGTTCAGAGGTTTGCTCATACGAAAGTTCATTACTTAAACCAAACATACGAAGGGTCTTTCATAAACACTGCCCGGGGCCAGCTATCTCTTTGCAAATCGACAGTAATGATGTAGAAAGAGACGGGTATAGGTTTATGAGCAGCTGCTAAGTTATTTAGATGATTTTTTGTGTTTGTTTGAAGACCATTATTTATCCTTACTTATCATAATCAATAGATAGGAAAAATAAAGCGTTTTGCTTAAGTAAGCTACGTCCAGGCTTTAGGCACGAATAGCTGAAGGTTCGAATCCCGTTCGTGACTTTTCCTTAAAACTAGAAATAATTTAGGGTAGGACGACCTGCAGCGAGATATAGCAATCATATGTGCAAGGTAGCTGCAATGTTACGTACAATATCGGTACCATACATCTCGGACCTATTCTATGAAAATATAAGCCAATCCACAAAGGAATGTAAATCAGTCCAATTCCCACATTTTGATAATATTATAAATCAATGCGGAATGGGTAAGGACTACGATAAATTGAAATGATAAATCGGGGGTTTTGGTTCACGTATAAAATAATATTATCATTTTTCGTCAAATATCTGAGTTATAAGTATGTGACAAAAATGTTTTTGCAATAAACATCAGAGTATTGGACTCCATCTCATATTTTAATTACCAGAAAATGACACTAAACATAATTAATTCACTTCTACATGAAAAATTAACCAAACTTTTTTCTTTTACTAAGTGGCAGGACTTTTGTGAAAAGTTCAATTAGGTAGATACCATCACTTTGCCAGTTAATATACTATCAAGTAGTAGTGCGCAAGCAGTACTTTGTTCCAATTTGAAGGTCACTGTAGCTAGTGAAATTACTAAAACTATTATTTATGGTTCCAAGTGACACTGCAACTGATATGGGTAGGCATGTCGCTTAACATTAGACCAACGACTAGTTCATCGGGTCATTCTTTAATATAAAACAAAAACTAAGCATTTATGCATTCAAGCGAAACACAATTTCGATATCTTGTAAGTAGAACCGTCTTATTTCCAAGTTATCTCCAAAGCAATAGCGATGTCCGATCGCTAAATTTCCTAACTCTCTCAAGAAAATGGCGAACATTTTCACCCCGTTTTAACCTGGTTTGAGTCTAGACATTTTTTCGCGCTCGATCAGAATAGAAAGCACCCTAGGGTAAAGTAGTCTGAAATCTTGGGGCATTTTGGGTAAAGGAATACACGTTCAAAGGCATATGACAGTGTTATCTGAGCCATTCTTCAAACTAGCACTTAAATCATAACGCGCTAGCACTATGACGTCCTTTGGAGGCCTGAGACATGAGAAATATGTGATTCTCTATATTTTTCTTTGGTATACCAGTCCATTAATATTTTTGCAGTAAGTGGTAAAGCTTGTAGCAGTTATTAGTATTAGGTATTTTAGTAAAGGCTCTTTGCCCGTAGGTACTCAAATATTTTAACAGCCTCTGTAGAGTGGCGGTTGAGCAGATCCGCTCATAACCTTAAGGCAGTGATTTCGATTCCCGCGACAGGACAAGTGATTTGTGTACAGAAAAAAAGTACAAATTCTTCTATGGGCTACAGTCCCTGTAGTTCCCGAATCTCTAGATATAGGGAATCCTAGATAGGGTCCTGGATCTTTGTATGTGATCGTAAGGCGTTATTAATTTATTTTTTTATTTATTTACATAAATATTTCACGGACTTTTTTTTAAATGAATAATATGGAAAATCAATAATAATAATAGTAACGCTCAACGACCATATACATAGATCCTGGACCCTAACTAGGATTCCCTGTGGCTAGGGACCCAGGAACTACGAGGACCATGGTCCCACAATACCCAGACTCAGAACATGTATTTGCATATTTTTTTTCTGTTCACAAATACTTGTCCTGCCGCGTGAATCGAACCCGCCGCCTCCGGGTTATGAGCCGACCTGCTCAACCACCACACCTCAGAGGCTGTCAAAATAAGAAATGAATATGTAAGGCGTAGCTTGAAAGTGGCACCGTTGACGGAAAAGTTGAGGAGTAATGAGTCAATGTGGTAAAGCCATGTCACCAAGAGAGTTTTGAATAAGAATGTTGATGGCAAAAAAGTAGTGGCACACCGAAAAAAGTGTGATTAATTTAAATTAATCACACTTTTTTCGGCTTTTTTTATATATATCTTTGGATATTTAACTCAAAGGTGACTGACTGATTGACTGACTCACATAGTGTTCTATCAACGCACAGCCCAAACCACTGAACGGATCAGGCTGAAATTTGGCATGCAGGTAGATGTTATGACATAAGCATCCGCTAAGAAAAGATTTTTCGAAAATCCACCCTTAAGAGGGTGAATTGGGTGGTTGAATTATTTTCCCATAGGCTCTTTACCCATAGGTGTGCAAACACTTTAACTCCCTCTGTGTGGTAGTGGTTGAGTACATCAGTTCATAACCCGAAGGCAGTGGATTTGATTCACGTGACAGGACATGTAATTTGTGAACAGAAAAAAGTGCAAATACTTGTTCTGTGTCTGGATGTTGTGGGAGTACGGTCCTCGTAGTTCCAATACATGAAATACTGGTTAACGTCCAAGAAGGGTTTGTGATCGTAGCGCGTTATTTATTTATACAAATATTTCATGGACAAATTTTTTGGGTGAATGTAATGAAAAATTGTGTGTAATTTAGTTTTATGTTTCTAGAATGTAAATGTTTTCATATCTCAATGCATTTGGTCTCTGTAATTATTTACTAAAAAAGTAAACTATGCCAACTCCAGTAATAATAATATAATTTATGCACCATGAAAGCGACAGAGATGAAAATACAAATGACATTCAGTCAGAATAGAATACGTAAGTATATAGCTTATAATCTGAGAAATCGTTTCCAAGGAAGAGTCTCAATAATACATTTTAATAAGTAAGTAGGCCTTCATCACAAACGTAACTTGATTTTAAATCCAACAATTACTCGAGGAAAAATCATGCTGTTATCTAGAACGTGATCTAAAAACGTTAAGCTTTTACACGGATTTCCAACAAAAATCAAGTTCAAACGAATTCAGATAAAATGTTTTCTTTCGGGCTTTATATGGACCGAATATCCTAAAGTAAACTCTTAAAAGAACTAAGCAAAGCTAATGAACCATATAGACTTTACTTCCCAAAGAAATTGCTTAGAAAAGTTCCTTAAAAGGAAAACCTATCTTAGGGAATTTACCCAAAACTTCTTCAAAAGGGAAGTACTTATTACTTAGCAAACATCAAAATAGAATTAGACTTAATAAAGGAACTTTAATTTTGAAAGTGCAAATACTGCTTTTGTGAAATTTAAGAGAAAAGCCTTTGTCCTCGACTGATGTGGAATTACAAAATATATCGGAAGGTGTGTGGGAATAATCTACAACGTTCGCCAAGTGCGGGTTGGTGGACGAAACAGTCGTGTTTTTAAGTTTTGTGATCCTCGAACATACCTCGATGTTTTTGTAAGAGCGAGTGCGAAATTTCACACAACTTGAAAAATTGGTGCAGGGACGGTGGGATTTGAACGGACGTTAGTTGGAAAATCACATGAATGTCACTGAGTTCGAGAGAGCTGAGAGAAATATATATATTGACTTAAAATGCTGCATAGGATAAGAAGAGAAGTGGAGTGGTTAAGGCAAGAAGAGTAGTGGAGTGGTTAGGGCAAGAAAAGAACTGAAGTGGAGTGGTCATGTTGTAGAAATTAATGGTCATAGCACACATGTTCTGTAGTTGAGACCGCAAATTCGCAGACGTGCGTGCGGTGAAGGAATCAGCACAGAACGAAATAATGCGTGGGGTGATTTGTGTCTTGAAAGTAAACAGAAATCTAAATTTAAAATAAAATTTGTTTCGAGTTCGTGGGCATTAAATTTCCTGGATATCGTCTATATTAAAATGCAAGATCACGGACGCAGGTATCGTTATAACAGCAGAAGTTAAAGAAATATTCAACTAGACAGCTCTGCGTCCATCTTCAAGCATAATAGCTAATAGATATCTATATTGACGCTGTAAAGGTTGGTAGAGACCAACAGCACTAGCCCGATTAAAAAATATTTTATTTATCTATAATAACCATGCCTAGTAACTTCGCTGATCTTCTTTTCTGATCGCAATTGGCTAGCATGCTATACCTTCGATCGCTGTAACGGAACAGAAGTCCCGTAACGTCACAAATATAGTAAGGAATAAATATTGAATAAATATACTAAGAAAATCAAGTAAAATAATCCCATAATAAGTTCAAGGTCACAGGACGCTAGAAAACTATGTATGAAATATATGCAAAAACAATTCACTTAGATTTATGAACATCTACAAATACTAGAATAGTTAAATCCATAAGAAATGTATCAAAATAAATTAGATTAGTTTTACACTAATTCCATTCAAACAGTTGATTAATGCATTTAAGTAATTAAATGAACAATAAACAAAACATAATAAATAAGTTCCATTCACATAATATTACCGGAGCATTAAAGTATCTATGTATTGAAACAGAAATTGCTACGAAAACGAAAAATAGCGAAAACATTAATAAAACTCCTTCGTAATAAAGAAAAGTACTTAAAACTGCCAAATACTTAAACAAATGTACGTCGCGGAATGTGAATTAGACCTTTGTCGCAATAACTTCCCATCCGTCTGCAAAATAATATAATCTGTGACAAAAATGTATCGGCTAGAAGGGCAAGAAACACCGGAGATAGCAATAAAGCCGCGAAATGTCGGGTGGAGCGTGAGAGTGAGAAGAGAAGAGCCAGAATTGTACACGTTAGAAGGAGATGATGAGAATAGTTGGAAAGGAATTTGGATAGTTAGCAAAAAGCAATGGCCGCGGCTCAAGGGAGTAGGTCGCGTTGAAAGGAAACAAATAGGATTTTTACGTTTGTTTGTACTCGGTGCATCGAGTTATTCGCATAATCTTCGTAATTACGAATATTTAGTTATTAACTTGTGAAATTTGTGATTTCTTGCGGATAAAACGGGTGATTGTGCGTTCGTCGTAGGAGTAGATCGGATCGGAGCATATTTTTAGGTTAAGTCCTCGGAGCGCGGGTTAATTTGCATAATTTCAACAATTTTCTGATTTGGTTATTAACTCGAGTTATTAACTGTTTAGGTGCATTAGTGAGCTAGATGTCCTCTCTCGTTTCTTAAGAGTGGTGTTAGTAAGTGAAATTGGTGTTTTGTGATAATACAAGTGGGGTCAGTCATCGGTAAGTCGAGGTACACGCCACGGTAAATCATTATAAATAAAATACTAAAATATAAACATTCCAAATGATCCAAGTAATTTACATAGTGAAAACGTAATTACAATAAATAATTTCCAGTAAAATGATGTAATGTTGTAACAAATAATATCTGAATGAATACTATTCAAAACAAATAATATCAAATTAAATCATAATCTTTATGAAATGTCATGCTTACTCAGAGTAATTATTTATGCATACATACATAGCTTATTATTATTATAATTCTGGTAACAAATAATTATTATTAATCAGATGGGTTTGTATCTGTGTTATCAAATCTGAAGGTTGGAACTTGGTTAAGATCTGGTTTCACTAAACCTAATATGCTCCATAAAGTGGGCTATATCTACTGACTACTTTGATAAAGTCTGTTTGCACATTGGGTCTTGCGGAGCCGTACCCTGAGGTTTCTCTATGCTGTACAGATTAGAGAGCTTCTTCTTCATTTGTGTAATTGATGGATTTTATCATGGATTTTATATAATATAAATCTACCTGCGATAGTATTCTGGATCTGAACTCGGGGACAACCTAAGATGGTTTAACCTGACCAAATCAATCTAATTAAAGATTGTTTTAAATCCAACATACATCTGATAAATGACTGGTTATGTCATGAATTATCATATGGATATAAGTAAATATCCTGATAATTTTGTAATCTAGCTGGGTATGGCTTGATTACCTATATAAAAGTAACTAATGGCTGGTAATGTCATGAATTATCATATGGATATAAGTAAATATCCTGATAATTTTGTAATCTAGCTGGGTATGGCTTGATTACCTATATAAAAGTAACTATTGACTGGTTATGTCATGAATTATCATATGGATATAAGTAAATATCCTAATAATCTTGTAATCTAGCTGGGTATGGCTTGATTACCTATATAAAATAACTAATGGCTGGTGATGTCATGATATTTCATAAGGATATAAATAAATGTCCTAAAAATCTTGTAATCTAGCTAGGTATGGCTTGATTACCTATATAAAATCTATACTCAAATAATCTAATCATAAACTCAAATTGTTTATCATACAAATAAACCATAAATATTATTAACTTGAATAAACACCAACGGGTAATTATTCCATGTCTAATTCTAATATAATGGTTATGTCTAATCGCGTCTAGGCAAAGGTATCGTGATAGGAATAGGTAGGACGGGGAGGGGGGATTAGGGCCTCTCTGGTAACGAATTCAGTAATTACCTAAGAGTCCCACAAAGAAATCTGTTTTGATAAAAGAATATGTCCTCTTTCTTACTATAGTGCACTGCCATCTGCAGTTTTAAAGCACTTATCAGTGGGGAGTATCCAGTCAGGTGACGAATCTCACATTCTTGGGGCGGGGAGGAGCTCCTTGAACAGAATTATAGCAGAAAATGACATGCTGTAGTTTTGCTGATAAGTGCAACCTATATTTAATATATATTTAATGTAAACTCAGAAAGCATGAGATGAATTTTATAAGAAATAACTTAGGTCTAACTTAGGTCTGAAATATAACTCAGTTTACTTACGAAAACAATACGTTGGTTCCTACTGAAGTTCTATTATCGTTATGCCACTATCTAGTATCTATCAGTTTCTATAATATTATATCTATGGGGAGTCGCTTACAGTTACAATTATACAGTACCTAAATACCTACTTACTACTTATAGCAATACCATAATACTTGTATACTAGATAAATAAATAGATACCTACCTATATTCTTAATATTCTTGCATATTTACGTAAATATCATCTAATTACTAACGTTAATACATATTTGCTACAAATCCTAATAATTCATCTTAAAATCCTAGTCATTAATAATAAATAAACGATAAACACAAGATCGGTTAGCTAGGTCGCCTTAGGAATTGTCTCACTACCTTTAAAGAACTAGGGTTACTACAAAATCACAACGTACGGTCCTACCACATTATTAGACGATCACATATCACTTGGCCATATTTACATCTTCATCACCTTCTATAACACCTCTAACGTTAATATACCAATAATATACTTTATTAGATTTATAGATCAATTAGGGTTAGGACGGTTAGGGTATACGGGTAAGGGTTCCCTTTTCAGGGGGGGCGTTACATCGCATCGTCATTTCCCAACAGGTGAGAGCGTGGTCAAATACTAGATAAATTTGAAGTTTAAAAAAACTACTTAAAGCATTTTTCTAAGAACAGTAGAATACTGCGAGCCTGATGCAAAATAATCTCCGAAATCTTTCCCAACAGGTTCACCTAAAAACTATGGGTACATCATTTTTATTTGTGATTTTATAAAATGAAATAAAATAATACACACTTCTGGGTGGCTTTTTACTCAGTTTTATTATATATTTTTGTATGTCGTTCCGGTAGAATGTGAAAAATCATAAATTATTATTATTATCATCTTTTGTATATACCCATGTTAGAACAAATAAAGATTTGAATTGAATCAAATGATTTGAACAATCTGAAAAAAAAAAAAAAATCATATTTTCATAATTGTTTTGTACAACGTTATAATAACAAATCGAATTGCACTTCAACCACACTTACATTTACTTTTAAATGAAATAATGAATATAAAATTAAGTATTTAAAGGAAATCCGCTTGACTTCCATACCACTCCCATAACACTATCCGCTTGCTGATGGATCGACTGTAGAGCATAAATCAACAGTGACTCCATAAATCTGGCTTGCCAATGACATCACCGCCGACGCGGTATCCCGGGTAGGCAGTATGGCCTTGTGGAGTATTTCAGGTCTATTAGTTTTATTTTTGAAGGTGTGAAAGACCTGATCCTCTTTATGTTCATAAAAAGCCTCTGCTATATATTTCAACACTGTTTAGGTGGTTAATGGGGACTTTGAATATACACAGACCTTTGTTTTTGCATTTTTGTCTATATTACTTGAAGGTATTTTTGTGAAATGAGTGGCAAACAAACAAGCGAGATCCATCTGATACATAGTCATTACTGAGGGCGTTACTAGTGCGTTGCTTACCCTTAAGGTTGGCGCACTCCGTCGGTGGAGCAATATTAGATGCCCATCCTTAAGGAGTACGCGGTGGTTACTAAGTTACAGGCATTTTAAAATACAGAAATAGAAAGATACAACTCAAACACGCAGTGACGTCAGTTACCAGTCCTCACAGTAACTCATTACTAAGCTGTGGTAGCTCTACATACAATATTTTTGGCATGTGACGTCACAAGCCATGCCTTCATAGTAGCTGTGAGGAAGCTCAACACGATCTCTGTTTTGCGAGAAAGGCACAGGCGATGTAACTTAAAAGCGTACTACTCCGTGATTAATTTACCGATTTTACTTATTTTTACAATGATTACATCCATTTTTAACCTACTTTATGAAAATAATATTTACTTGTTCATTTTTAATAGTAGTCAAATAGCCTAATATTTCGAGCATCAGATAATTCGGTATAATTTGTCACTGAAACCATATTCAATAGAACCTTGATATTGGTATTCAATTTCTGAAACACGTAACCAACATCTTATAATAGAATAATCATCATCTATTATAATAATAATTCAAACTCCAATTATCTAAAGAATTTTGATAATTTATTGGTGACATTCTTCTACTTTAGCTACGATCACGATGAGCATTACACAAATACTCTCCAGACCTGTTCCGATATTTCAGTGTTCCGGAAATACCGATACCTTTTCCGGTATTTCGGTATTGCAACGATATTAAGATACCATTAGCGGTATATTCAGTGTGTAAGTACGGATCCGAATGCAAAGCGTAAATTCTGATCCCGAGTGATTTGAGCGCATACGTGCGCCATAGCTGTGTAGCCGATGGTAACGTTGCGTTGTTTATTTGGCTGTTGGAATGCTTTACTGGTACTAAGTTATTTAGACTGTGCGTTACATTAATGAAGCCAATTTCATGACATTCGCATGCAATGCAAAAGCCATGAGTACATTACTGTATGTGGTATTATTTTTGTGTGACAGAATCAAAACTCTATCAATGGTCTGGTTTGTTTCAATTTGTTAAAAGAATTCATTTAATTTTAATTTAAAAAAAAAATTAAGTTATATATTTTTTTAAAGATTATCCAAGTTTTAGGCTCCGATCCAAGAAAGGGGTGTTATAAGTTTAACTTGTGTATGTTTTACTTATCTCTTATTATATATATCTTACAAACGGATGAACGGATTTTGATATTTATTGAAGTAAAACTTAACGCACGCTTGACTTGGGGAGTAAAATGGTGAACGTGAAGCGAACGGAAGTTGAAGTTAGTTCACGTAGATATCCATTGGCAACATAACGAAGTAAAAAAATTGTATGTTGGTATGTCCAGTAAAATGGCAATTGTCAAGATGGCGACATTAACATTAAAGAAAGCAAAAACAAAGTTATACCGGCCGATAGATATCTAAAATATATAATCATAGATATATATCAATAGATAACTAAAATAAAGAAGTTTTACTTCAGTCATGATTTTTTTATTGTTATCTATGAAAGGTAATTTAATCCAGTTGAATCCATTTAATAATTATTGTAGGGATTAATATTGTACATGTTAATAATTATAACCGTTTGGTATTTGAAAATGTTGTTGCCATCACTCTGCATGTGTGATAGAGACCACAGATTTCGTGAGTGTATTTACCAAAATTTTAGCGTTTCTGGAAAAAAATGGTTTTCACCCTGTAAATAATAATAAATATATTCAAACGGTTGACACCAAAACTAAGAGGATTTGTAAAGACAAATCCTCTTAGTTTTGGTGTCAACCGTTTGAATATATTATAAATCTACGCCTGTTGTTAATATGTTTAATACCTAATCTAATTACAACTACTTTCTTCGTAATAATAATAATAATAATAATAATATTGACTCACAAAATTCATCACTAGTGGTCAGGTAATTTTAACTACAAAAGTATTATGAAAACTCAAAGAAATAAGACATACTACACTCGTAGTATAGTTTTTCACTGTGTAAAAAATATTGAAATCAGAAACACTTAATAGAGACAATAAAATTCGTGTTAATGGGCACAATCTTAGAAATTAGGTTTTTAGAAGTTTAAGTTAAATTAAAATTGCTTATTAGGCAAATATGTATGGCTAGATTGTAATTCAATTGGAGTGCCTACCTGGACGGTACTCTAGGAATAAGGAGAAAAAAAATAAACATTGAAAGGTCAAAAAATCTTTGCCGATTTTTGTATGGATAAGGGTACTCTCCTTACCGACTCCTTCGTGGTTAAAATTGCTCATTTCAACTAAATTGCTTACATAAAAATAAACACTAAAACACAAAAGCATACGTCAATATAAAGGGCCTACTTTAATCAAGGGTGTAAGATGTATGTAAGGATTTGTGGGAGCTATAACGGCGCGTCATTTACGGTTATTAAAAAGCGGAGACTATTTCGGGAGGATCCTGGAACCACGGATGGATTCGGCATTTGCCCTAAGTTATAAGCGGATTGAGAAATAATAGGCAGCAGCAATGGCATTTCAATTACGAATAATAGTAATAATAGTAGTAGTAAAATATTGACACATTAATTCCTGTAAAAACTAAACTATATTGAATTATTGGAGAAAAAGTAATATTGTAGGTAAAAAGAGGTCATATATAAAACAGAATTTAGATTACCCTCTGCGGGAAGCGTACCCAAAAAGCTGGCAACATTCCCTCCTTGAATAGCTAGACTAACTCGTTGGCCGAAGTATGTGCCAGCCTTTTGGTCGCGCGTCACCTCAACCAGGCGACTGGAAAGCTCCTTGACAAAAAGCCGCTCCTGCGGGCCCCAGGGAATTATTTAATTGTAATATCATTTGATAGTGGGTTTAAATATTATGGCACAATATATTTTAGAAGCTTTTCGGAAAAAAACAATATGTTATAGGTATCAAACAAGGAATCGGGTCGTCTGATTTGAACAGGTCATTGTAGCCAATGGACCTGTAGTACTAAGGTATTGTTAAGTATTTTATATAGGCTTTTGGAGGCTTTTTATTGGCTGTTCAAGTTTATTTCATTATTTAGTTTCTTGTGATAGCTGAAAGCCCCCAAATAAAATAAATAAAATATAAAGCTTTTTCTATTGAAAACTGGTGACTAGCTCATTTTCCACAGTATCTCTTGAATTTTCAAGATATAAAAGAAATTATGAACAATCCATAATCTCCACGAAAATAAACTCAAACAAAAATATTACGTGACCTGCCTTCTTCTTCTTGTGTCTTCTATTTTAAATCGACCCACATCGGAGTAAAAACCTATGCTATGAAGTAACTGAATCTACATTACTAAACTAAGTGCTTTAAGCAAGAATATATTGCATATATGCACGCATGCATTTTCCTTTACAAGGCAACAAATCTGACGTTTTAGCATTTCACTGCAGAAATATGCAAAACCAGTCCTGCATCAACTTTTTCGCTCGCGCTCGCCCTGGAATTTCGAACGTAACTTTTTTCGCTCACGCTTGACTCGTAACTTAGACCAAGCCACCCAAGCTGTAGGTGAAAAAGTATTATGTATGCACAACGTGCTCCCCGTTAGTGACAAAGGCCTAGGGCGGGTGGGACGTGAAAAAAGGCGGATTTCCCCGTAATATTCGACTGCCTTGAGGTAATGCACGTTTTAATAAGGGTTTAGTGCTATTCATTTTGAGGAATTAGTAATTTTTTAGTTGCTTCACAGTTTTCAGATGGATTAATATCGCGTAGATAATGCAGTGGTGGTTGTGATCATTTGGTTTTGGAGGGAGATAAAAAATAATGTTGTGGTCAGCTTCTGTGGTGTGGTGGTTGAGTAGGTCGGCTCATAACCCAGAGGTGGTGGGTTCGATTCCCGCGGCAAGTATTACTGCACAGAAAAAAAAATAAAGCGCAAATACTTGTTCTGTGTCTGGGTGTCGTAATTCCTGGGACCCTAGACACCGGGAATCCCAGTTAGGATCCAGGATCTATGTATATGATCGTTGAGCGTTATTAATATTATTATTAGTATTTTACGTTTCACAAGTGAGTTTGATTAGATTTCCAAGACAAAATTAGGTTTTATATGCAGCGCGCTCAACATGAGATGCCTTGAATCTTCAGGGTGCAAGTTTATTTTCTTGCCTTACGTTTTTTTCCTTACGATAATATTTTTTGATCCCCTCTTTTATGTATATTTATTTGTTTATTATTTTTAATTACATAAACTTAGAAATATTTGCATGTAAAAGCAAGCAAGTGTGTCAACTGATAGCAAGATATATTTATTGAATAAACTATAAAATGTGCAATATAAATTGATTAGAACAAACTATTTCAAGTCAATGAAAATTACATTGCAATATAAAGTTTTACACAAGATTGTGAACTTGTGACAAGTCTTTCAAACTTATCACCGTACAAGGTCCCTCGCAATATATCTTCCTTAAAACTCCGAAGCCTGTAACAGACATGATTTAAACAGGCGGCACCTTTTCCTGGCCACGGCACCACTGTCTTAGTTAATTTTTTAAAACTTTTTTACTTGAGAAGTAGCGTCATTACTCTCACTGGTCATCCAATTAGTGACATTCGCGAATTTTGTTATAAAACTCGTTCATTTATTTTTAATATTTTACCCTCTTTTAGAAAAATTTCACGTCCGGTAGACGTAAACGCAATTTTCCGAGTAAGGGACAAAACGCTTTTGAAAATTAGCCGAGTGGAGCATTGGGGCTTTTTAACTGAAATAATAAATCAAGTTACTGTAGGTACGTTTTGTCCGCTCCCAGGCGAGTGTTTTTTTAATGTTGCTGTGCATATAATGTATGTTAACATATATCAAATGAAATTTAAAATTTTGTGGCTGTTATTTAACTTTTGGGAAATTCTATTTTAAAACAGTTGAAGATCTGTATAAAAGAAAAAGAGAAAACAAGGCACTTGCTTCTCGAAAGAGGCTTGCTTAAATTAGGTGCAATGTATACATTCCCATTTATTTCATTCATACATTCTTTCTACGTTCTACTTTATACTTTCTAGTTCTTCATACGCCAGATCTTATAAGATCAAGAAATAGATGGGAATGCACATCTCAAGCGACCAGAAAAGCAAGGCGCTTTAACTAAGCGACGTGAAGACATACTATTTTTTACATACTAATAATAAATAGTATATATTAATTAATAATAATAAGTATATATTGTATATCAATAATTTAGGTACTTATATGTATTTTAGTATTATTTATTTTTATGTATTATTTTAGTATTATATATCTGTTTTTATTTATATATTATTTAAGTGTAAGTAAGTATAATTATGCTATTCATTTGCACCGCCGTCCATGCTCATAGTTTCTCATATCTCTGTCCATCCAAAGGTTGTCAGAAAGAGATCGCCCTTAGTGATAAGACGCTCATTGTACCTATCTTACTATGTGATTCTCATTTCTTATGTTTGCGTTTGGTATCATAAATCGTTTTGTATTGTATTGTATTTTTTTTTCTGGTTTTGGCTGGACGCTTTTGTGTATTTAGCCAGTGTCAAGTAATTGATAATATCTCCAGTTAATTAATATCATATAATGTGTCACACATATAAGTGTATAAGTATCATATAAGTGTCAAGTCACAGTCCAAGTCATCAAGTCAAGTCATAGTCTAGTCTAGTCAAGTCATACTCCTAGTATAGTGGTGGCAACTTTACCAGAAGCTTCTATGGAGTTTTGGAAACAACACGAAAAGAAACGTTTCACCATCATTATACCACTTTCCCACACTCATGCCTGTAATTCAGCACTTAACAAATACAATTCCATCAATTTTATGCACTAACACTGAAAATAACACAAGTTGAGGAAAATAACACAATGCGGCGACGCGATCTTTTTCAAAAACTGCCAAACTATTGTATTTTAATTACATCTATAGTCAGACTGGAGGTCTGGTACATAATGATGTTGCCATTGGTAAATAATAATTAACTCCACAACACCAATATAACGAATATTCTCAGAAACATAACTATTTACCTTGAGCGGGTGCGTAAATGTTCAAATACAGGCAATCTTCTGATTGGTTTGTCAGGAACGGCAGTATCCTCTTCAAGTACTCCAGCCTCCCCCTTGATATCCTTTTCAAGACTGCCGTCTCATTCCTTATATCAGGAAGTACTTGTGGACAGACTGGACTGAACTCTTCTGCGATCTTCACCCCTGACCACTGAGCTCCTGATACTGGAGGCATGAACCTTAACGATCCAACAGGCGGTGACGCGTAAGGTACTCCTCGAAAAACTTCAACTGGTTCAAGAAACCTTGACTCTGGGGTTACTATAAAACCTCGTATGTCTCCATATTTTGTCCTCACTACTCTAGAACTAATGAACGGTTGCTGTGGCTTCTCTTCCATCGTGGAGTCTCCCCTGACCAACTTTGAAGTCAGTACTGGAAGCGTGACGAAGTATAAGATCGTATGTAGGATCATTTTCGTTGGTGCCACGCCACTTCCAGCTACTGACTCTGGTTCTGTGCTATAAGTAGACCATAGTGGTGACGGGAAGACGTTGCTTTTCAGTAGTCAATCTGAAACAAGAAAACTCAGTTAAATTATTTTTCGCTTGTTGTTTGGTTATTTTTTTACTTTATTTGAACAGTTCAAATGAAGATTTCTGTAACATAACCCGATAATAATACTTTACGTAGAGGCGCTTGTGTCATGACCAAACTACCATACTAAAAAGTAGTAGAAATATAGAACAAAAATACAGAATCTTGTCTGCCATACTGTAATCTACTATCTGACATGCGCGGGGATTGATTAAAACATTGCTGTAAAATTATACGCCTGCAGAGGTCTAACTTCATTTCAAACACGCAATGTATCGTGTCTTAAGCGAATCGTCCGCACTACAGCATACAAAATTTATTGGTAAAAATAATTTACAAATCAATTGTAAGTAATTTTGAGTATTTTGTAATGACTGAATAGAAGTAGTAAGCTTTGCCGATCAACATTTTAAGCTTTCTTTTAAATATATTGGCGGAAGTAGAATTTGTTATATGTTTTGGTAAATGGTTAGATTTTTTTTTGTTATTCTTTATTGTAAACAGAGTTTTCTGATTTGAGTGAGTCTATAGTTTTTTTATATCGCGTGTTGTAGTCGTGTGATGCTCCCAACTTCACAAGCTTTTATAAGATCATCGGCATAAAAACGCTTACAGTGAAGTGGGTTTTGGCAGACTCGCCCTGCGGTATACGAGCTATTGCATGAATGGATTGTTTTTGTAAAATGAAGGCACGATGCTGTGAGGTGATGCAGTGAGGGAGTGCCTCACTGCATCACCTCACAGCTCCGTACCGCATGGAGTGAACTGTGAGGAAATAGAAACTTCGGACCGCGTGCCTAGCTGCTTACTTGGCAAGCCAACTTGAAATAGGTTTGTCTCAGGCCACATAGACGGTCTATATGCAACTCCCACTTGAGTGCACTATCATGTGAAAACCCAGTAGTTTAAGCTACGAGACTTGTAGCAACGTGGACCTACGTCTTGGCGGTCTGCTTTTTGTGTACATAAAATAACTCTTGTCTAAGTTCACCACACCCAGTCGATTTTTGAACGATTGTACATTCGCGGCCATCGCTACGGCTGCTGCTTCATCCGCAAACATGAATATGTCAGCGTTTCTTATGTACCCTGGGAGATCATTGAGCAGTAGGGAAAAATGGTTTTACATAAGCATGATCTTTGGGGAACCCTAAGGTACGAATACTCGTTCAGTACCTCCATACACTCGTTCGGGATACTAGCGGCCGTCATATAGTTCTATAAACGGTTTTTAAGTACGACAAAATATTTCATAGTACAGGCCATGACATTTCCAGTCCTAAGTGTATCTGTAATGTATCAATTTCAATGCAATATCAATCTCTCACGACCCAGTAGATTGCCATTCAATCGAAAAAGTTCGAAATTAGCCGTAACGCTTCCCCTGTTTGAGTCAGCAAGCCAGTACATTGTTGCCATTTGAAATTTATTCCGAAGTATTGCCAGTTTGGGAGTTATTAGCATAATTTGTTTTCTAAACACCAAAGTTCCCATTACCTTTTTTAAATCTGCTTATCGTAATCGACGTATTTACCTGTTAATCTATTTAGGAACATTTTGGTCAAGCAATCTAATAGAAGGATGATGAAGAGAATGATGATGATCGATGGATGGAGATGATGATAGTTATAGTTTGAGTTGGTATATAAGCCTTTAGACCACGCAAGTGCATTATTTATCATTATCTATTACTAGCTGCTACCCACAGCTTTGCACGCGTGGACTACAGTTTATCAAGATAAAAAGTACCCAATGTACTTTCCAAGAGTTCAAATTATAACCATTGCAAAGGACAATGTCATATTTCACCCTGTACGATAACAGCATCGGACATTCACGATAATTATTAGTTTTTTTTTTAAATATAAGTAGCATACATCTGTTTAACACGGACTAGCTGCAAATCGTAATGAAAAAAAAAGTATTTGATGCGACATTAAACATCCGACACGCCGCCATCTTTGCCAAATGACAATAACCCACAGACCACTTAGGAGAGACTACAATGACCGCAGAGCACCAATATATTAATGACCAAAAGTTATGTTAGAGTTTTGGCGGGAAAGCGAAAATGTGAAGTTGTTGATTTTGTATTATTTTTCTAAAACTTGTGTTTCTGCGAGTGTTAATGTGTAATATTGGTGGAATATTAACCATTAGGTGTTCGTTAAGGTGCACGAGTGTAGGCAAATGATACAAACGCAAAAAACGTGCCATTTCTTGTTGTCTACAAAACTCTTTCGGAAGTTTCAGTAAACCTGTAAAGCGTCCACCACTTTACTGAATCGTGACCCTGACTAGACTTTTAACTACCTGACTGATTGGGACTCGATAAATTGACTATTTTATTGAAAAACATACACAGCCCTATTAATAAACGGGTATTAGCCTCGGATTAGTTAATTCAGCTTTTGTCCTTTTTTTGCTACTGGAATATTTAGCTGGATCGAAAGAGACAAAAGATGGTGTAACTAGTCTAAAGCTAGTTCGTGTTTATTGGTAAGGCTGACAATGTTTAATGTTTCATATTATCTGTATACTTGAACATGACACTGACTAAATGAACTAATCGCGCGGAGCCGACAAACTAAGAAAAAAACCCCACGTCACTTCACTCGCGCTCGCTCGTTCTTCGTGATCATGACGTGTAGTGTGTTTTCAATTTAATGGATCAAAAATAAGGAGACAAACAATTGTGCAATATTGCTGTACCTAATTGCATTGTTGGGCGCAGGACATTAATAAAGTGGTTTTGTTTCGTTTCAAAACCAATGTAAGAAAGTAGGTACATATTATACATAATATATACCTACTTTCTTACATAGTTCTTCTTCAGCGCCATCTAGCCCCAAACTAAGCAAAGCTTGTACTATGGGAACCAGATAACTGATAGATTACTTAGATACTCTTAGTTCTTTATATATTGATATCTATTGGACTATAACTACTATCTTACACTATATTATAAGTACTCGGATGTCGGAGCTATGAAAAATCATGGCTTTCACGATACACTTATAACCTCAAAATCCGAGACTTTTTTTGTAATAGCGCAATTCTCCAGCTAGTCTGCTATAAAATGATGATTGTATACGAAATCAGTAATGTTTTTCAATATAACACATAATTTTTCAAAGCTATTGGTTCAGGGCAAATAATGTATGGACGGAGAACAATGTCCTTTATCATGATCAGTTTAGCCGTTTAACTAAGAGAGACACAGAGAGAGAAAGAGAAAGAAAGAGAAAGAAAGAGAATAATTTTTCGCATTTATTATATTACAAATAAATTAAATAAATTGTGATAATATAACTGTCGAAAGCGTTAAATGAACGAAGGAAACTACAACTTTAATTTTTGTGTAATAACATAATTTGTTAATCTTCAATAGGTAGGTACTGTTGTATGGTTACACAGATCTCGTGTATTAAGCTTTCGAAGCATATTTATGACAACGACAACAGAGCAGAGACAACAACGTTCTGTCTAAGGTATATCAAACAAAACCACACGTCATTTTTATTTGAGTTGATCCTTTAACAATATACACATTGAAACAAGCCTTGGTTTATCCTTTAAGTCTATTTATAATTAAATGTTCACTTACATTATTTACGTCAAAACCTCGTAACGTAATTAAAGCATACAAAGACACGAGCAAGAGCATTCATCGTGATTTCCACGATTGAATTCACGAACCGCATTCGTAACAACTAGGTACTATAATTACGGTCAGAACAAACTCCAAACCACATAAACAGATACCCATTCTATTCGTATTGTATCGGACCCGAAGTTATTGGCCCAATAAATTTGTTTCAGATAAACAAACGGGAGGAAACATGTAAATAGTGTCTCGTAAAATGTCCCTGGAATAGTATAAGATCCAACGTGCAAAGATTTTTCTCCAAACAATTCGTATAGTTTTGCTACTGCTGTGTTGCGAATGTGATCATTTTAATCGTTTGTACTATTGTTCAAAAGTTGAATTTTCAGACCACACTAATTTTAAAGTAAATAACCTACCAGATTCATTAAGTCTTTAGTCGCAATCACAAACTGGAACACGTAGCATAAGCGGCTAAATACACACTCAGTAGGGATGCCCAAAAAAGTGTTTTGTATCGATATATCGCATCATAACTGTATCTAATTCGTTTATATCGATACACGATATAAGTATTGCATGTTTTTTAATCGATATGCGATATAATAGTGTACATCAATGCAAAGGGGTCACTTTTTAATGTTTTTACAATAGTTTGTAAAATCAGAATCTGATTTGGTAAATACAACTCCAAATAGTTATCTTCATTGGTGGTGCCAGGTGCCATTGCAATGATATGAATTTGACATTGTAGCTCAAACCCGAACAAAATTAAATACGAGTAGACAATAATGAACTTTTATTGATCATATTTGACGGTATTACAAAGTGTAAAGATATATTCAAAATACTCTAAAATCTAAACAAAAGTCGGCTGTTCTTGTTCTATAAACGTTTTTGTCAGCGGTATCTCGTATTACAAATAACAATATATTCTATGGCGGTGCTGTTTATCATCATTTAGAACATACTAAATTTTAAAATTATAGAATGTAAAACATTGTCATCGATATTTTTATAGGAATACGATATACATAACATATCGTATGACCCAATATCGTATTAAAAATCGATATATCGTGTAGTGCTGTATCGATACTACGATATATCTTATTGTATCGGGCATCCATCGCACTTGGCACGGCAAAAAACAACATGTCCACCGGTCCAACTTAATTGAGGATTAATGTGGACCAATGGCGTCAAAGTCGTGAGAAGTCGTTTGATAAAAGAAGTAAGTAGCCATCCATGTTCAGCGGTTAATGATAAACTCGAGAGATTTTTGCTAAGAATTGTGCTTTGTATTTTTTGTAACTTCATTGTATGTGTTTAATTTGAAGTTTATTATTCTAATCATGGTAGCAAAGAGTAAGTGCGGGATCTTGGTCTTTAAGGTCCGTTTCCTGGTTACCCTGCGTAAAGCAAGGCTCCGTGAATATTTATAGGACGGCGTGGATGGATAGATTTGTGAGTCTTTTTGATTCCGAGTTAATAGTGTTTTCATCGAAATCAGCATTGAAAAAAAGAAATAGGATGTGTAAATTATATCGTCCCTATGACCTTTTTGTACTATGTATAAGTAATTAAATATGAGGGCAGACAAAGCGCGCTCTTAGTCAAAAACTGGCCCTGCAGAATGTAGTACTTACTATTTCATTAATTGTTTGTCTATTCTATGTCTTATCACTCAAACTACGCTATTTTTTTTTTCACGGCTAGCACCTATTGTATGCAAAATTCCATAAAATTATGTATGTATGGCTTCATCGTTGGCAAAATTTAAATCCTTTTGTAGTAATCTATTAAAATAAAATAATTATTGCCTTAATATTTTTATTTTATTTTAATGTCGTTTTGTTTATTTAAATAACAACATAATTATAACCGATTGTCATTAATTTATTCCAACTGAAAACAATCGGATAAAATTGTCAATTGAATGAATAAAAGCATTCATAATTCAAAGGATCTAATCATTAGATAAATCAACAATAGACACACAAACAAACCCAATCCATTACCATCAAACAGCTGGTGAACCACAGTAATACAAATATTAGATATCGAGCATTCGACGAACCAAATTATATATAGGTGTCCAAAACGATAACCAAAATGAATCTGGGTTTATAAGCTACGGATATTTTTAGAAATTTAAGGTTCGATGAAGTTTAGGGCCTAATAAGGGATTATATTATTACTATGTATTATTATATTATGTATGGCTCCGAAATTATAAAAAGTAGTTAAATATACATTAATAATTGGATAGTTTTGGTCCTCTCCCTCCAGATTTGTTTTTATTTATATTTGTTGGGACAACCTATACAGTCCAATATACGACAATCTACATTTACATCATCAAATATGACTTAAAATGTAATCAAATCGACGGCGAAAAAATTTATGTAGTCAAATAGATGACTAAGAAATGTAATGAAATAGACGGTGAAGAATATTTATGCAGTCAAATTGGTGACTAACATATGTAACCAAACGAGCTTCTGCCCGCAGCTTCGCCCGCGGCGTGGCCTATGGGAAAATAATTCAACCACCCATTTCACCCTCTTAAGGGTGGAACTTCGAAAAATCCTTTCTTAGCGGATGCCTACGTTATAACATCTACCTCCATGCCAAATTTCAGCCCGATCCGTCCAGTGGTTTGGGCTGTACGGTGATAGATCACTATGTCAATCAGTCAGCCAGTCAGTCACCTTTGAGTTATATATATGTAACAAAATAGGTGGATAGTATTTATGCAGTCAAATTAACGCGGCGTGGCCTATGGGAAAATAATTCAACCACTCATTTCAAGACAAAAGACTAACCAGTGCGTCCTACCAGTCATGACCTACGGAGCCGAAACGTGGACGCTCACGGTAGGACTGGTTCACAAATTTAAGGTCGCTCAGCGTGAGCTATGGAGAGAGCTATGCTCGATGTATCTCTGCGGGATCGAATCCGAAACGAAGTCATTCGCCAGAGAACTAAAGTTACCGACATAGCTCATCGAATTAGCAAGCTGAAGTGGCAGTGGGCTGGTCATATCTGCCGAAGAACTGATAACCCTTGGGGTAGACGTGTTCTTGAGTGGAGACCGCGAATCGGCAGACGTAGTGTAGGATGCCCTGCGGCAAGATGGAGCGATGACATACGCAAGGTAGCTGGTAGCAACTGGAAGAGCAGAGCCGAAGACCGGGCTCAGTGGCGTGCCTTGGAAGAGGCCTATGTCCAGCAGTGGACTAATATAGGCTGATGATGATGATATGATGATGACTCATTTCACCCTCTTCAAAAAATCCTTTCTTAGCTGATGCCTACGTCATAACATCTACCTCCATGCCAAATTTCAGCCCGATCCGTTCAGTGGTTTGGGCTGTGCGTTGATAGATCACTATGTCAGTCAGTCAGTCACCTTTGAGCTATATATATGTAACAAAATAGGTGGATAGTATTTATGCAGTCAAATTAACGACTTACCAAATAGATGGAGGATAAGATTTATACAGTCAAATGAACAACCAACAAATAAATGTAATCAAATAGACGGTGAACCACATTTATGTCGTCAAATTGCTCGTCATAAGGGAACAATCAGAGCTTGCAAAAACAAACGGTTCCTCATTCACATTAGAAAATTAGTATTCTACAAAGCGGTAAAGCAGTGGAGTACGTGGTTAATTTGCATAATAGCAAGTACCTACTTTCGTACACTGTACGTTTTGTATACAGACACCGAGCTTATTGGTTTGACACAGTGCAGACCTTACCAAAATTGAAAATTAATTGTTTTAAAAAACGAGTGTGTTTTAGACCACACGACTGAAATTAGACTTCTTTAGCTCCATTTATCGGCCCATATAAATTTGTTTTTTCTTTGTTTAATGTTAATGTCGCCATCTTGACGATTGTAAATTGTCGTGGTCCCGGATAAACCAACATAATGAATTTTTAACTTTGTTAGTTGACAATGGAGATTTACGTTAACCAACAACTCAATTTCTATTCGCCTCATCATGCATTTACCAGTTTACTCTCCAAGTCAAGCGTGCATAGAGAAGTTTTACTTCAATAATATTATTATATGTATTAACATAATATGTGTTCAGGGCCCGTACCGTGAGCTCCTAGCGGGAACCTGAATTGGACCGCGTCGACTTTTGTCTCACTTTTGCTCCAACAGAGAGAACAAGACGAAAGTCAAAGTTCAGTTCAGGCTCGCGCTAAGAGCTCACGGTTCAGGCCCAAGTGTGAGAATAGTACCATATCATTCCGCGGGTGCTGTACTAAGTGTCAGCTAAAGGAATAGCAAGGGATAGGGCGGCAGTATTTCTTTTATTTTAGGTAGGTACCTCAAAACCTCATGCGATCGCCAAGACGCCTCCAAAACGTGATGATTATTGCAACCCCCTTCCTCTATATAATAAGCCTCCAAAGTGGTGTATTATGGGAAGTCTATGTTCAGAGCAGTAGGATGAATGACTTGTTCCAGGGGGTATTTCAGGGGGTACCAAGTTAACTAACTCAATCTAGATAAGGGCAAGGACAACCTTTTTTTTGAGGGGGGGGGGGGGAATTCTCTGGCCTTACCTGCCACGGGGGTGGTGGCAGGGGGTATGTGGGACTCAAACCCACTAAAACCCCCCCGTGAGCCGTCTTCCACCATACCGGGGCGAGAAGGGGTCGTGTTAGCAGTCCTGCCATCTTGCCCCCAACCATGACAACCTAGCTCATAATCACTTTCATGCAAATGTATAGAGTTAATTAATAAAATTTAAAAAAATTAATTGCAGTTGTTGGTCGTTCATTTGGCTGCACAAACACTTGCTCACTGTGCCTTTGATTTTGATAAGTCGTTTAATTAATTAATTAATTAAAAATTCTTCAAAAGATTATAACTAAAGATTAGTCACTGCATTCCGCTTTTTACATTCCGAGTGTTTGTAATAAATAAAACGTGGTAATGTATGTAAGCGAAATAGTCTTTCAGTTTTCAGGGTAATCGCGTTTACTGTGGGCGGATTAATTACACGGAATATGTTTGAAGAGGCGAGTTTTAGCAAGTGATTCAGTGATATTTGACTTTAATGTGTAATTTCGTACAGGAATTGGTGCTTACCAGCTAAGAGACTTAATAATTATGAAGTATTACGTCTTGTCTTAACTAAGCGTTTGTAATATTACATTTAGTTAATATTTATGATTTATAACAGTATAATAATAATAATAATAACGCCCAATAATACAAACATACATCCTAGGATTCCTTGTGTCTAAGGACCCAGGAACTACGAGGATCATGATCCCACAACACCCAGACTCAGATTTGCGCTTTTTTTACGTGCAAAAATACTTGTCCTGCCGTGGGAATTGAACCTGCCGCCTCTGGGTTAGAGCCGACCTGGTCAACCTGGTCACAGAGGTTGTCAAAATGTCAGAGGTCACCTGCTTATAGCGTCAAAAATAGATTAATCATAATGTAAAGAGAATAACGGGATATTAACTTATCCACAACTTATCACGGTAGCTTATTTAAAGCATGTTCTGGCTATTTAAATTTAAATTTAAATTACATTAAACTAATTTACTTATTGACCTAGTGTGAAGGCCTCTATTAGGTACTATTGAAAATTAAAAAAACATTTTTGTTGAAATATATTTTTTTTACTTCAAACTTGTCTAGCATTTTACCACGCTCTCACCTGATGGGAAGTGACGATGCGATCGAAGGTGTAGCATGCTAGCCAAGTAAATACCTATTCACTCTTCTCTTGGACACGCCCGAGTCATATTTCGCCGGAAACAGACGCTGGAATTCCATTCCTTAGCCGTTCTAATTAAGAACGTTGAGTCAAATCGCTTGGTACGAATGGGTGGTATTTCGACCACGAAAGGATGACGCTTAGCCGAGCGTCTAGTAGTCCGGTAGTGGAATGGTGACGGGGAATGAGATCATGCAGTTTTTGAGTGCATTCACCAAGATTTCCGTGTTAAAGAACTTTTGGTTCTTTAGTATCCATATCCCTGTAGCTTTCGATTCGAATTCAAACGTAAGTAAATCAGTCTACAACAATGCTTAACACCTTTACGACTTATACCTATCTTATACCTAAGTAGGTATAAGTACCCCCAGTACCTATTTATCCCTACACTAATACCCCAAACGTTACCCTTTTCCCCCAAATAGGGTATAAAGTAACCGGTTTCATTGAAGCATTCCATTTTATACACGGGTACACAATACGCCCGGTTTTACAACCGGAGATAAGTCGAGAGACACAATGGCGGCTGGCAGGCCCGGGGAGATATCGATGCCTTTGTACCATGTGGGACCGAATATACAGCTTTACACTTCTTTTGGAGTTTAGTTGTTTATTCAGAGGTAAACTTTCTTTAATGGCAGGAATGTTTCCTAGAGTTTTTGATGAATGAACGGAATGATCGGAGGTTGATTCATGTATATCTCTATTGCCAACTTAACAAAGTTAATAAAATGGCTAGCTGCGCCCCGCGTGTCACTCGCGTAGTGAAAACATTGTAAATATCCGCCCAAATATTCTCAATGTTTTTCTTTCATGAGAACTATATTCTGCCAATAATAAATACAACAAAAAAGAATGCACGATAATATTCCATCTGTTCACGCGTGATGCAATGACCAAGGGAAATAGAGATTCATTTTTATATAATTATGTCGATTATAGATAGATAGAAAATGCTTTATTGCACAAAGAACAAATGTAGGTACAAAGGCGAACTTAATGCTAGAGAGCATTATCTTCCAGTTAACCTGAGTGTAACATGGAAATTTTTGCAGGGCAGTGCAACGCAGCTTAAATATAGATTGTCTATATATTGCTATATCCGGTAAAATGACAATTTATAATTGTCAAGGTGGCGACATTCACAAAGAAAAAACAAAGACGTAGTGCACGAGCAATAAAATGGATAAAAAAAATTAAAATAACATTTAATTTACTTAAAGTGTTTACAAGTGTGGGCCGATTTTATACGAAACATTTACGGCTCAGTTATTGCGTTTATTTTTGTTCGAATTAAGTAATATATTAAACATTTATAGTTACGAGAAAGGTACAGTGGAAATATCACAAACGCCTACTACCTTAGCGGTGTACGTGTGGGTGTAAAGTTATTTAGTAATAACTGAAGCACAGAACAACCAAAGCTTGTTTATACAGGATGATTGGTAGAAGGGTGCAAAGCCTTAATGCGAATTTATAAAAAAAACGATCAGATATATAAAAAAAGGTACCCATAAAAAAATTCTATCAAATAAATGTCTCTCAATTTATATGACAGACGAAACCGCAGGAATAAACTAAGCGAACTTTTAACATGCGCAGTGTGAATGCACATTTACATTTCTAAGGTATTTTTAACGCCCACTGACCCTAGAAAAAGTTTTTTTGTCTTTGTCATTTGTGTGATAATGTGCGATAGAGAAGGCACTATACTAACTCATCTCCGTGAATGCACTATAGCATAGATCATTTAGATCCAATTGAACCATGGCTGACTACGACGAAGTGCGACTCAAAAAATGTCCTAAGCGTGTATGTCATTTAAAGCAGTTTTTTTTACAGTCATTTGAAGTTCACAAAAATTTAGAGACTTAAGAAAACTAGTTTTTGAAGGCTTTAAAATATTTAAAAAAAAATGGCTGTTCTTTCTTTTGAGTTATGATTTACGCGGATATCTTAAACATTACTAAAATTAAGACCCAGAAACTAAACAGAGGGAGAAAAATTAAATTTTTAGACCAAGTAATGAAACCAATAATTAATAATAATAATAATATGTATAAGGGCGTATATGAAATAAGGGCCTGAAATGAAGGTTTTTTAAAATAATATATAAAATTAATAACAAAGAATATAATATTAATAATAATAATATGTGTGGAAATCTCACACAACGCCATCTAGCCACAAACTAAGCAAAGCTTGTGTTATGGGAACCAGATAACTGATACAATACTTAGATACTTTTTGTTTGTAAATACATGCGCTATAATATAAAACCCAGACACAGAACAAACACCTATTGTTCATCACGAATGTTTATCCTGGGTGGAAATAAATCGAACCCACAACCCACAGTTCAGAAGGCAGGATTACTACCAACTGAGCTAAATCATTTATTTTTCATGTTCAAAATTACCACCGCGATTCCTTACACAAGCACGGGTCTCTTCTTACTTTTGTTGTTGTTATTTTTACCATCATCTCTAGCTTCATAGTTTCAAAAACTGAATTGATTCTCTCTATGAGTTCGTCATTTGTGTTTATTTCTATGTTCGTATACACTAGCTCCTTGGCAGGACACCACACAAAAAAGTTCATCGGGGTCTGGTGACCAAGCGAGCCAAGAGATCGTTGTTCTTTTAAAATTAATTTCACTTTTATATTTGTAGGGATAGGGGTTCATTTGTGTTACATACGTGGGTGGAGTCAAAGAGCGCGTAGGAAGTCTGCAATCTACCGCTTGACCTTATCAGTTATAGTTTCTTCGCCCACGCTTATTGATATCATACTTTGCTCGAGTAACCAATCCGCTTATTACTAATGACTGAGAATTATTCATAGCTCGAGATAGCAAATTCACGCAAAAAGCTTTCAGTTTGACTGAACTCGTTGGAAAGGAGGCGCCAATAATAATAATAATAATAATAATAAATAATAATAACGCCCAACGATCACATCATAGATCTTGGAGTCTAGGATTCCTTGTGTCTAGGGACCCAGGAACTACGCGGACACAAACAACTCCCAGACACGAAACAAATATAATTATGCGCCTTTTTTCCTGTGCAAAAATAATTGTCCTGCCACAGGAATCGAACCCACCGCCTCCGGGTTATGAACCGACCTGCTTAACCACCACACTACAGAAGTTGTCAATATTAATAATAGGTTATTATATTATAATAATAATAATATAAGGTAGATACGTACAATATGAGTAAACTAACGATCATTGAACGTTATTATTATAAAATATCATCAACAAATTGCATTCAATTTCAACTAAATACTACAATTACACAACAATTAATACTAAACACTAAGTACTAAAAAAAATTGGAATATCTAGCCTCGATGACCTATAGACAGTCCAAATGCTCCAGCCTACTACTAGTAGGTAGCGTACCCAACATGCTGGCAGCATTGCCCCGTTGAATTGCAATGCTGATTCGTTGTGCCAAATAAGTGCCAGCATTTTAATAATAATCTCATTTTGAGAATAAGCCTACGCAGACTGAAATGAATGAAAAGTGAATCTTTAAAATAATCACTTTTATTGCAAAAAGTGCCCATTCTACTCTGAAAATTCTTCCATTATGACAGACTTCGAGATCGTCATTTACCAGACTACCCACACATTCCTACTAAAGGCACAGAATAAATAATAGTTCAAGTACTAAAGGATGACTAAAGGTATAGGCCAAGAGCGAGTATAAGAGATCTTTATGGTGTTTCATGAAGCCAAAGCTTTTTTTTTATATAATATAACATTCTCATATGAGTATTGTAATTAAGAAATTTACATTTAAACTAAAATGCTAAGCTTGCGAGCAATCCAGCACTTGGATCATGATATAGCTAATGAATATGAATATTATGTGGTAGATTTAAAAAATAATACATACAAATTCTAAGGGTCAACGCAAACTCTTGTTTGCAATTAAATAACAATAAATATTAAAATGTATATAATAATAATAATAAAATTACAATTAAATAAGGTAAAGAAGAAAAAAAAAATTTAAAAAGAAAGGAATTTTAATTTTTCATAATGTCTCAAGAACGCTAAACGCTAACACTACAACATTACCTACAACTAAATCACTATACACCGGCTCTTAAACTACTACGTCTGAATGCATGAATAGACGTTAGACGGGAAATTGCGGGCTCATGCCTACTGCCACGCATTCAATCGCGGTGGAGGCGTGACGTCACAGCGCACCGACTAGCCGTTATACAAGACGAAGTCGGGACGGAAACTTGGAATTTCGAGATTGGAATTGTAATTTTGAAGTTCTGACCGAGTTTAAATTTGCGTGGACGTGAGATGGATTACATTATGGGAAGACAGATCAAACTGGCTGACTTTATATAAGTGCGTAAGTTCAATTACTAATGGAATAATATTACTGTAGAATCAGACCCCCGGATTCTATAGTATAATGAACATAATGTACTGCGTATAATGTCACTAGCAACTGATTCTAAGAAAAAAGTTGATACTCGTTGGCTTCCGTTTACGATTGGACTCATTCCGATTTATCCCAAATGGTACGACTAGAAAAATAATGGTGTGACGAGCAAGTCGTTCACCTGATATTAAGCGACACGGCTGCCCATAACAGAACAGTGTCACTCGGATCTCTAAAATATACAGTTTAGTGTGACATTGCACTGCGCACATCATCCTGTGACATCAGCACAGTCTAGTAATAAGATTTGTGAGATCAGATCATAAAGTCTCAACTGCCCAGTAATTTTACTAGCTACAGTGCCGTTTAAACCGGAACACAATAGTGCTTGCACACTACTGCTTGGCGGTAGAATAACTGGCAAAGCGGTTGTACCTACCTAGATGAACTTTTCAGAAAAGTCCTACCACCTAGAAATTTGCAACAGAATAAATATATTATACGAAAAATAAAAAGGAACAACGCTTTCAATATTATGTCATAAACTGGTGACAGAATATTGAAAACTCCCAACTCAGCATGGTGCTAGTTAACGTTCCGTTGGGACCGTTTGGTGAAGCCACGGAGCAGACATACACCGATAACAGTAATATAGAGAACTGTACAAATGACACCTACAATAATTCATTTGTACCCGGTCAAAGCGCAAAGCAATGATTTGCCATTAGCGACAAAATTTAACCGTTGAAATTATAAAACTAAATTATGCCTGAAATTAATTGTTTTATTTTGTTACGTATTTTTAATCAACTATTGCTTTTGGCAATTAAAATTAAAAAATAAACTACAAATACAAGCTGACACGATAGCTCCGCTAGTAGTAACCCTGCCTTCTAAGCTGCCGTTTGTGGGTTCGATTCCCATCAGGAAAACATTTGTTTGATGAACATCGATATTTGTTCTGTGGTTGGGTGTTATATTGTGTTATATTGTATTCTATGTATGCACTTGCATATGTTTTGCTCAGTTTGGGACTAGATGGCGCTGTGTGAAATATTTATTTATATATTCATCATTCTTCTGTGACTGAGTGTGTGTCTTCACAGTCTCTGGTAGGTCGAGCGTCCGAGTTAATTAATGCCAGCATATACGTTTATATTTGTATAACACTATAATTTATATTAACGCTATAAGCAAACCTCTCATCTTTACTGTTTATTTATTTACGAGCTTCTGCCCGCAGCTTCGCTCGCATCGTGGGCTATGGGAAAATAATTCAACCACCCATTTCACCCTCTTAAGGGTGGAATTTCGAAAAATCCTTTCTTAGCGGATGCCTACGTCATAACATCTACCTGCATGCTAAATTTCAGACCGATCCGTCCAGTGGTTTGGGCTGTGCGTTGATAGATCACTATGTCAGTCAGTCCTTTGAGTTATATATATTTAGATGTATCTGACGACGTTAAAAATATGATTAAAATATCTTGATATACTATTATGAGCATTTTTTATTTCAAAGCCTTGCTTAGCTTAAATTGAAAATAAAGTACGACATTATGGTATCATTCAATTGTAAAAACGTAGTGTCTCTTCCATTTGGCAGTAGGCCAAGTTAAGAGGATTTTTGAATGGTTAGTGCATGGTCAGAATAATAGATTTTAGATGCACTCTCTGAAATATTTATTTTACTGTGCCATATTCAATAGGTCACTGAAGGGCATTGACTTTCAATATGTAGTAGTAGGAAAGATTTTTTTTATTAATTCACATGTTATTATAGGATTGTTATATTTGACATTAGGTGCTTTGTAATTTTACACGCTTAGAACAATATTATGGATTACGTATTTTGAGTTTCTGACTTGTAAACATTAGCGTGTTTAATAATAATAATTAGTAATTACTATTATAAAGCCCTACGATCACACACATAGATCCTGGATCCCAACAAGGATTCCCAGTATCTAGGGACCCAAGAAATACGAGGACCATGGTCCCAGCACCCAGACATAGACCAAGTATTTGCGCTTTTTTTTCTGTGCTCTAATACTTATCCTGCCACGGGAATCGAACCCGCCACCTCCAGTTTATGAGCTGACCTGCCCAACCACCACACTACCTAAGTATTTGAGACAAATTATTTAAGTTTGAATTTTTAAGTAGTATGTGCAAAAATCGTTTCAATTCGGTGGATATTTTTACCATAACGTGGCCCCGCGGCATTATTTAGGAGACGGATGGGCAGAAATCCATTTTTGACCTCCTTTATTTGTCTACATAAAACATGTTGAATAAAAATTATCATCATAAGTGTTTTTACAAATCTCGTTTTCTTTTAATTTTATTTGTATTGTGTTGTCAGAAGATCACCTCTTTTATCTTTAATAATTTTTTTACAATGTTTTTTTTTTCTATACAAGCTTACGTACCTACAGCTTACTTACTGCCTAGACTACACCGTGTACTGTTTAAATAATTATAATAATGTGCTCTTATTTTTTTTGTTAGTCAATACTACAAAAGCATTCTTTCCGTTTACAGTTATATTTTATGTCTTATTTATCGTTTCAATATATGTATTTTACACCATTTTTTCAAAATAGTCGTTTTTACCATTACTACAGCTTATTTTATTTTTACATGAAAATATTTACAAGTTAAACGAACTGTGAGATCAAATGTAAAAAAATAAACATACAGTTAAAATCGAGATGAATATCAGTTATATTTTGATTCAATAATTTAATACGCTTCGTATGTCGTGCAAATGGCTTATTTCAGATAAAATACAGCGTATTTACGCGTGTTCATGTTTTTAATGTTATTTTTAAAGGCACAATAATGGCACTATTCAATATTTTAATACCAGATAATAAAATAGTATTAAAATATTGGTTAGGTTATTTATTTTTGCTTTATTTATTTTCACTTAAAGAATTAAAGTTACGGTGGATGCTTTTTAATAGATATTTTTATGAACGGAATATTCTATTTTTTTAAAGTTGTTCTCTTCAAATGATCAGCATACCCTGCTAAGAATTATAGGTCTCCTAATTTAATTAATTTAGATAAAGGGTCGAAATTCCAAGTAACTGCAACACTACTACTATACCCATAGTGCTTTTAGCATCTAAATTTGTTCAAGAAATTAAGCATTTAAGTTAACTGCAATTAGCTATGTTATCAGTGTTTTATAGAATGCATTTTGGAGTGTGCGAAAGAACTACACGAACTAATCCCCCATCTCTTTTCTTTCATCGAAGTACTATAAGTCGCACAGAAACTTTAAGTAAGTTAGATAAGGATATAATGTAAAGAAAGATTTTTGAGTGGCGATTACGAACTGGAGACGCAAGGTAGGCCAGCAGCCCTCACTACAGTGGCCTGACGATCTGGTCAAAAGTGTGGGGAACTGATGGGTAATAATAATCATAATAATAGTAATTATAACAATAATAACGCCCCACGATCATATCACAATCATAGTTAGGGTCCAGGACCTACGTATGTGACGTAGGTCCTGGACCCTAACTATGATTCCCTGTAGGACTTAGGACCCCATGGTCCTCTTGTTTCATGTCTGGATACAACCAGACACAGAAATAGTAATTGCGCTTTTTTTTCTGTGCGCAAATACTTGTGAAAACCTCAGTGTTGGGTGTTGTTGAGTGGGAAGCCAACCTTTTTTTTTGAGGGGGTAAATGCCCTCGCACTTCCCTGCCACCACGGGGGTGGTGGCAGGGGGTATGTGGGACTCGAACCCATTAAAACCCCCCGTGATCCGACCGCCGCCGGGATGGAGCGAGATGGAGACGCACTGCATTAACCATCTCGCCCCGGCGGTGTTATAAGCCAACCTGCTCAGCCACCACACCACAGAGGCTGTCACTTGGATGAAAGAGGCAAGCCGCCGTTCAGAGTAGTGTTTTAGGGGAGGTCTATGTTCAGCAGTGGACGTCTTCAGGCTGTTGATGATAAGACAAGCCGTATAGTAAACATCGTATTTCGGAGCATTAAAAGAAACGTCAATAAAGCCTTTAAATAAAAAGCGAATTGTCCAGACCGGAGGCGGTGGTAGCTCGGCTCGCTTACAGGAAATTGCGGCCTCTGGCGCGGCCCCGTCACTTGACACAGCTTACGAGGGAATTGATATACGGAAGCGTACGCGTGCTGTCGTACTTCTAGTATATATACGTAATAAAACCAGTCTGTAACAAGATTTTAGTCAAAGTGTAAAATTAACATAGCGTGAAGCTAAAAAAATGCTGACTCACAAGCGACATGCATGTACTGTTGTGTAACGTTACTAAATTACCTACTAGTAGTAGGATACCTGTAGACAGCCCACACGACACCATCCGTACATAGTGGACATTCCGTGAATTCACTTTCATAGTGCACACTGCCACAGTTTACGTAAGACTATACTAGTAGCACTGCTAAAGAATAGAACTGTTCACCATCTTGCTTGTTTCCTAAAATCTATAACCTTGGTATCATTGAGGCTAGAGTGAAGGGATCTTCTAGATTTGCGTGCTTAACATCAGCCGGGTTGCTTGGATAACTGGACATTTTTGTAACTATGCCATTAGTTTAAATGAAATAACAATTCAGAAAATGATATAGTACAAAATAGAAAAAAACTAAAGCACAGTAAATACCTTTTGTAGAGGCTCAAGCTATGTACCAAGTGATTTAATTCAAAGTTCTTAATTAGAACGGCTAAGGAATGGAATGCCCTGCCAGCGTCTGTGTTTCCTGCGAAATATGACCCGGGCGTGTTCAAGAGAAGAGTGAATAGGTATTTACTTGGCTAGCATGCTACACCTTCGATCGCATCGTCACTTCCCATCAGGTGAGAGTGTGGTCAAATTCTAGACAAGTTTGAAGTAAAAAAAAACTAGTCGATACGACGAGTTACCCAATTTTGGCATTTATTTGGCACTGAGCATTGCAATTCAACGGGGCAATGCTGCCAACATGTTGAGTACGCTAATTACTGGTAGTGGGCTGGTGCATTTGGACTGTCTATAGGTCGTCGCGGGTAGCAATAGATCCCAATTTTTTTTCAAAGTACGTTAAAAATAAATTGAAACATAATATTCATATTCATTTATGCTCACGTATTGTATATCAAAATAGTTGTGCAATACGTTGTTTTATGGATCAATATCTGCGCTGTAATGGCGCTGCATATTTACTTTTCCAGTAGTTAATTAGTGACTTACTTTGCTATTTGCAATTGCAGTCAAACACAGTGTACACACTACACACAAATGATAGAGATAGATAAAGGCCTATTTTACACGACACTTTAAACTCTTTGATTGCTCACCGAAACACAACTTAGATATAAGTCTGATGGGTGGCCTTGGTGAGTAAGGTCACCCATCCATAGGCGGGTAGAGGCCCGAAAGAGCCTGCCGCCGGGGGCGAGTTGGCTGGACTGCAGTCGCGACCCCTTTTCGCTCCGGTATGGCGGACGAGGGCTCTCGTGTTTTAGTGGGTTTGAGTCCCACATACCAAGTGTCAGGGAAGTGCGACGGCTTTCCCCCTCAAAAAAAAAGATATAAATATCTACTTATATGATATAAATATCTAAGTTGTGTGTTATGGTTATGTTTGTTTTATAAATAAAACATGTTCGCTTATTATTGGCACACGTCGGTATAAAATTCTCCTCCGTGTGATCTCGAATGTCTCGAATTCGAGAAAATTCTCAATTTCTCGCCTCACTTGACGATCCACGTGGAAATCGTACGGGCGTATTTGAATTTCGGTTCATAAGTGATGTAATATATGACTCAAGAGATTAATATATAAGGTGTATTAATATTAATCTTATTATTTTGCGTTGGTATCCATTTCAGTCACAACATTTGACATAGAGTTTATTTTGAACTGTATTTGTATTGTCATACTAATTAGGGTTTTCGTTTTTGTTTCCGAATCGGAGTTTTCTGGAAGGTGATCATGAAACTTTGATTGCAATGCAACAGAAGAAATTTCCATAGTAACTGCGTATTAAAACTGTTAAATCCATATACAAATTTGTGTTTTTCTTTGTTGCAATCGAGTTACGTTATCGCCCAGCTGTTCTGCATTGTGCCGGATCGCTTGCACCAGTAGTGAGAAAGAAAACTTTTTATTTTCAAACTCATATATTGTAATGAGCTTGCTATGTAATATTTGATAATAAGCACTTTGTACAATAACTAAATTTTAAGTACCTAATATAATTATGACTTTTAAAAGTGCTAAAAATAGACTATTTGCAATAAAATTTTTTAGTTTGACTTAGCTTAAACATCACACAAAGAAAATAAAATACACATGTCATTTTAATAATTAGGATAATTAATTATTCTGTTACGGCTGTTTATAATTAAATATTTTCAACATAAATATACATATATATTTCTGTAAAATGTGTAATTGCAAAAACAACTAGAACATTTTCAGCTATAACATTGTTAATTGTTAGTTACTAAAATTATATTTCAACGTCAAGAATATAATAATATCTTCATATCGTATTTCTTGAACATATTGAGACAACACAACAAAATAATAAGCGTCTTGAATCTAAAAACAAAGTAGAATATAATTAAAACGATCAAGCTATGTCACGATCTCAGATAACAAAGAACTCAACGATGTCACGCAAACTTTGTTTATTTCACTTAAGTTATTTTCCATAACATTTTGAGGTCAAAAAGTGACACATCGCTAATTGGAGCGTCATTTTATAATAAAAAATATGTAATATAGTGTTTCTATAGTTTACTCGATAATTGTTTTATACCCGAAAATCCATTAGTACCAAGTTTAAGCCAGGTCTAACAGATTCACAATTGTTATGGTATTAAAGTTAATACCAGGTATAAAATGTGTGATAAACCAAAGATACTCTTATTTAGCCAAACCCAAATATTACATACATAGGATACTAGACCTAAGAACTAAGATTCCTTGTGTCTAGGGATCCAAGAACTACGAAGATCGTGGTCCCACATCACCCAGACACAGAACCAGCATTTTAAATGATTTGTAAATATTATAGACCCCAAATAAAACAATTATAACCTAAAATACTGTTAGCAAAGTTAGTTCAAATATAAACTAGGGGTCTCGGCGGTTTAACTTTGGTACCATAGAAAATCTATAGTTTATGTAAAACTTTGTTTTATAATAACGTTTCAATTAGTCTATGGTTTAAACCAGACACTAAACCAAGTACCCGTAGTACAGTAGTAAAATTAAACTGTATTTTGGAATATGAATGTAGGTTTGTGTTTCATTTACATAATTATAAACGTGTTCAATAATCAGGTATGGAAACGATTTTCGAAAACCAACTGACGATCTTATTTTGTACCTAGTTCTTCCCTAACACTCTTTTCACCATTATATCGATATTTTGTATACTATTCGATTTATCTATTCACGCCTAGTTGAAGAATTTACACTGGAAATAAAAGATATCTATATGTACATATAAAATTCAAAGTCCGACTGACTGAATGACTGACTTATATATCAACGCACAGCCTAATCCGCTGGTCCTAGAGACTTGAAATTTGTAGGGTGTGTTCTTTGTAAAATGGACGTATACACTATGAAAGGTTTTTTCGAAATCCCACCCCTAAGAGGGTAAAATGAGTGGTTAAATTTTTTTCCTATAGGCCATGCGGGCGGAGCTGCGGGCATAATCTAGTCATAAGATAATGTCTTCGAATTCAGAAAAACTTAGATAGACTTGCAAGTAGCTTACAATATTCTTTAGCATTAAAACAAAATCATCGGTATATTTGGTAACCACAATTAAAATCGTATTAATAAAGTTTTAAACATAAAAACCACAACACACAAACCACAAAAAAGAGTCACGCTTTCTGATATCACGTGTCACGCGAGCAGTTAAAAATTGCGCCGTATTTTCTCCACAGCGTTTAGTTAAGTTTTAAATCCAGCATAACGTGTAACGTGTTACTATTATGAATGTGACATGAAATAATGGGCAGCGTGAAAAACGTGCGCTTACAAACCCTTTGTTTAAAAGTATTGTTATTTTTTATTTAAAATGTGATGATGAATTGTCCTTTGTTCCAGCGTCACGTGGGTTAATTTTTTGACTAATAATGTTATTAAAGAGAGTTTAAACTGTCCTTTTGATGAAGTAAAATGTGTTTAATGCCTAATTGCTGTTATGTGTCTAAGGTTGTTGACATGTTGACCTTTTCCCTGGTGACCATCATACAGAATTCTAGGAGGGTATATTATGGACTAGACGCATGCCCCGGTTTTACCACTAATTTACCCATTTCTTTGGTTAAGCTAATATTAATATTCTAGCATAAGTTTATTTATATAATCCTAAAACTGTGTGCTAGAAAATTAGCTCACGGGTTGCTCGTGAATTGGTAATGTCCACAATATGTTTCAACGATATGTGTGCAAAATTGCAACCTCATTGGTTTAGTCGTTGTGGTAAGAAATCAATACGAACAATTAAACATACAAACAATCAGACAACGTATCACTGCTATTATTTAAATAAATAATAACTGCAAAACGTAAACCGACTTCAGACTAATATGGTTTTCTCATGGATGCCATTGTCAGAACTGGACCAAATTGAAATGGGACTACACGGGAAGCACTTTTACCAGCATAAAAAAAGAATCATAAAAATCGGTTCACCTAGTGGAAAGTTCTGAAGGTAACAAAAATTAAAAAAACAACAGTCGAATAGAAAACCCTTTTTTAAAGTCGGTAAAAAATACGGATTAGTCTAAATCTCATTTACAGTGGCCTCATTTCATAGCATGATTTAATTGAAGACCTCAAGTGAATTGCTACAGTTAAAATTGTATTTTAGCGATTCACATTTAGGTATGCATTTGAATGAATCGCTATGAAAGGCGAGGCCTCAGTTATTTGAGGATTGAAATTAAGTTGGCCAGATAGTAGCGTATCTTGGGAGATGCCTCTTCGTCCACCCGTGGACTAGCAAAGACATTATTTATTCCAATATTAACCTTTTCATTTAGAACGGCAAATATTTATTCAAAACAAATTTATATTGCTCTGAGAGCCTATTTAATCGAAAGCTCATCAATTTACATGAGTTTAATCTCTCACAAAACAAAGCCTCTCATCTCGAATATTATTATCTCCATTCCAATTTCGGTTCGTGAATGCCTTCATTTGTCCGTTTGCCAAACAGCTACAAAATTAACACAACAATACAGCTCTTATAATGAGCGACACCATCTCACTGCCAACATTACCCTGTATCGAGTAGTATCAAATATCGAGTAGTACAGTTACGTATCGAGTCATTAATCGACTCGGATCCGATCCCGATTAACGAAGGGTCGTTTATCAAAACGTGTTCTCATTCAGTGTTGTTATCGATTCATGGATGGCTTTTTGATGAATGTAATTCGTCTCATAGGTTTATTATTATGATCGTGTGTGCGAATGGTTGGTAATCGATATTGGGTGGAGGGTATGAGGGATGGTATAATGGTTTCCATTAAGGGAACGCCAGGCCCTAGTTATGATGATGCCTGGCAGTTTAATACAGACCCATTGCTTTGTAGTCTACCTAAAGCAATGATCTGTATTTTAACTGCTACACTACAAAACAATGTTCCTTATTTTAACTGCTACACTACAAAGCAATGTTCCTTATTTTAACTGCCACACTACAAAGCAATGTTCCTTATTTTAACTGCCACACCACAAAGCAATGTTCCTTATTTTAACTGCTACACTACAAAGCAATGTTTCTTATTTTAACTGCCACACTACAAAACAATGTTCATTATTTTAACTGCTGCACTACAAAGCAATGTTCCTTATTTTAACTGCCACACTACAAAGCAATGTTTCTTATTTTAACTGCTACACTGCAAAGCAATGTTCCTTATTTTAACTGCTACACTACAGAGTAATATTCTTTATTTTAACTGCCACACTACAAAGTAATGTTCCTTATTTTAACTGCTACACTACAAAGCAATGTTCCTTATTTTAACTGCTACAATACAAAGCATTTGTCTATATTATAACTGCTACACTACAAAGCAATTGTTTGTATTTTAACTGCCAGGCTAGTCGTATTAGACTGCGAAGCAATGGTATGTATTTTAACTGCTAATCGGCATCATAGCTCAGGCCTAACGCTGCCAAACGTAATTAAAAATACAATGAGGATAACATCATTTTTTATATAATGATCTTTCTCACGCGACAACACTATTATTTATTTTGAATCTAAATATAAAGAGTGTGGTTGGCAGCAACGGTCAGTCATCACTGGGATTTCATTATAACTTATTGGATCTCACTGTCACTGATTTTATGCTAAACTGAAAATTCTATTTTTTATTTGATTATTATGGACGTAGTCATTTTTATTGTTGTTGTATATTTATGGGTCAATTTATTAATTGTGAAGCAAACTTACTTTAACCATTCACACATTACTCGTACCTTCCCTGTTTTAAGGACACACATTTTATTTACTTGATGATTTATTGATGTGTTATAGGTACATCTATATATATTTATATAGTATTTTGTCTTGATATAAGTAATGTATTTGCTTGGCAATTTGTGGTTAACAATGTTGGTAGCACAAACGGTACGATTTTTTATTAATAATTTTTACCTAAAATCATGTGTTCATTGATCCTTAAAAATAATCAAAAAATAAAAATAAACAATTTATCTAAAACTATGGATGTAAAGAAATGTTTTATTCACATAAATAAAACTTGTTACAAAAAAAGAATCTTCAATGGAATACATCGGTTTTTGAACATTCCACTTGTTTGAACAAAATTTGAGATTAAAATTTTATTTTACCATATAACATTTTATTATTGAAAAGATTGAAAAGGTTTAATACTTTTTTTTTCTATCAAACTTTGTTATTGAAGAAAGCCCATAGTAAAAGTTGGAAACAAATAGAGCCGCCGAAACATTATGATTAATTTCAAACTGTTATATCGAACACTCGAGAATTGAAATCGAAACATCATTTAGGCCGCTATTGTTTTTCCAATTTCACATTTTATTGACATAAATCCAATTGTGTACATATTTGTTTTCAATCACGATTCAGATAGGATTTGGGCTCTCATATTAAAAAAATAAATCGTATGTTCCAACTGCGAGTGCCAATTACTTGGCAATCTGCTCCCACCAGCCTCTCAAAGTTGGATTATCGAAGGGACGCGTACAAAAATATTGTATTAAAACAAATAACAAGCGTTTGAATGAATCCTTTCGTGGATGTAACGAGTTAAAAGCCGTATTCGAATTTCAGGTGAAAAGCGCCGTCCGTTGTAACCGTTGTAACCAGTTTACTTTGATTAATTAAAAAGAGTGATGGAGCTTTGACACATTTTTTAGCTGTCAATGCTAGCTCATTAAACATGCACAAACTCTCTTTATTAATTATTTAGTTATGAAAACGTTATATTATAAAAGTATAAATGATGAAACTGATAAGCTTACAGAATAGGAAAGAAATGACGTTCGCGCCCAGACACAGAGGCACCTTGCTCAACACTTTTCATACAATTCAAACGTGTCACGTTAAATTTCATCTTTTTTTTTTAAATTTTAGTGAATGATGTGACGAGCCAGTCGTTCACCTGATGCCAAGCGACACGTCTGCCCATAACAGAACAGTGTCACTCAGAACTCTAAAACATAAAGTTTCACGTGACACTGCACTGCGCACATCATCCTGAGACATCAGCACAGTCTGTTAATAGAATTACTCGACTATAAGATCAGATCACAAAGTCTCAATTGCCCAGTAATTTCACTAGCTACAGTGCCCTCCAAACCGGAACATAGTAGTGCTTGCACACTACTGCTTGGCGGCAGAATAACTGGCAAAGCGGTGGTACCTACCTAGACGAACTTTCCACCTTAGTCCTATATTTATCAGTATATGGGGCCGCAAGCGTCATTTTTTCCTAAGCTGAGTGCGCGACGTATTATAAAAGATGCAAGGTGTGTAGATACGTGTCAATGCGACAGGTGATAACATTTTTATGAGGATTTGATATTAATGTTATGATAGCTCTTCGAGTTTTGTACTGTACGAAAGCCACACAAACGATTTATTAGTAAAGCTACAAGGGGTCTTTAAACACATTCTAAAAACACTTCAAATCGCTTATCCAAATAAACGGCTGATAATTTTCTCGGACACTCGGCTACCAGTGATGAGATTCTCGAATAGCTTTTTCCCAAAGACCAATTTACCGAAGCGTACAAAAGTGACATCCTGTCGACCCCGAAGCGACGTGTCACTGACATCGAGGTAAAATAATAGACAATATACAAATCCTTGAAATCACAGAGTAACCTCTACTAGTGGAAAAATACACTATACCGTCAACTAACAGAGATAAGCATGTTGCAACAGCAATGAAAATTTTCAATTCGCGTATAAATCACCTAATTTCAACGTATTTTCTGTTCCTGGAAACAGATACTTGATTCAGAAAACTTAAGACTCAAGAATACTATTATTTCACTTCAAAATAAAATAATGCCGCCCCTTCAACGATATCAATCAATCAATCAATCAAATGTTTATTTGCTAGTTTGAATGTTTATATCGATGTAGGCCTCATCATCATCATCACCATAATGTGTGACAAAGGCCTCTAAAAGGCACGCCATTGAGAACGCACATTTTCGGTTCAATTTTATCCACACAATTCTTAGTTATTACCAAGCAGTATTGAATTTCACACAGCTTCAGACACATTCGACCTTTAGTCAAAGTCTATGGAGTCAAGTCGATGGCCGCTAACAATACACCTTTGCACCTTAATCGTTTTTAATTAACCCTTGGGTTTATTGACGCGTGGGCCGCGGTTTATGCTATTTTAGAAGGATTGGTGATTTTCAAGGGTTACCAGGCTTTATTTGCTGTGGGACCATAGTTACCTAGTTTGTTTTGACAATGGTTGCAAAAAGATGAAATTGAAGAACAGAATAAACAAAGTGTTGATTAAAGAGTAAATTCAAACTTAGGTTCGTATTACAGAACGATACTCAGTCATCAATCGGTGCTCGAGCAGAGATTTCATTCACTAATTGATGACTTTATGAATGAAATTTCTGCTTGAGCACTGATCGATGACTGAGCGTCTTTCTGTAATACGGACCTTAATATACTAGTATAACTAGTGAAAATAAAGATTTCTGAAAAACAATAATAAACCAGAAGTAGCGTACACCAGACTTTCACTAGGTGGACCAAAGATTTTGTCAATACCACGGAGAGGTGTTGAATGCAAGACGCAAGAAGCCGTTCAAAGTAGAATTTTGAGGGAGGTCTATGTTCAGTGGAGGACGTCTTACAGCTGATGATCTGCTTAAATAATTTTTTGGTAAAATACTTCAATAGTTTAAGTATAAATAATAATTGAAGAATAATAAGGTAAATAAATAAATTATTTAATTTAATTGTACAATAATAAAATGTAACGCATTAGACTTTTCTGTAATGTTATGTTTTATGGATAAATAAAAAAATGAATAATATATGACGGCGGCTACGTCCAGTTATAAACTCTATGCGCAGCAGGCAGTACCGTAATTTACCCTATGGTGGCATTTAAATTTATTACAGTGGCAACATCGGCAACTATCATTGCTCCCCCAACCATCTGGCTATAAAAAGGGACCGCTCGGTGTACTACGGAGCATTCTTGCTCCGGACACGGCGCGGTGTGGACATGCTGAAGGCCTATATTTCTATAGTTATATAGGTTGCAACCTATGCACAAATCGTTTCCTGCCGATATATACATACGTTTGGTGAATTGAGTGAAAGACAATACCTCCCTTCTCTCCCTATGGTCTTCGGTGAGTGTCATAAATATTTAAAAATGTTATTAAAATGTTTTATTATTATTATTTGCTTCTGTGATGTAGTGGTTGAGCAGGTCGGCTCATAACCCGGAGGCGGCGGGTTCGGTTCCCGCGGCAGGACACTTATTTTTACATAGCAAAAAAAGTGCAAATTCTTGCTCCAAGTCTGGGTGTTATGGGACCATGGTCCTCGTGGTTCCTGGGTCCCTAGACACAAGGAATCCTAGTTAAGGTCCAGGATCTATGTATGTGATCGTTGGGCTTTATTATTATTATTATCACTATTAGAGAAAAACCCCATTAGATAGCAGTCCATTTGTCTAAAATTGTCGTATAATTCATACTATTTGGAGTTGTGCTAAAGCTTTTATACCATACACTGCTAATGAAGGTAGTTAACTTCGTATTTACAAGTTGCAAGATAAAATTTCAGTAAATTTTCCTCTCATTTTTAACAAATTTAACCACCTCATTTTCTTAACTTCGCTCTAAATTTCACGAAGATATTACACGTACTAAAAAACCTCCATCACCATATCCTAGTAACGAGTATCTACTCCAAAGTACACCTTTATACTTGGAAAGAGTATTACGGTACAATAGAGCGTAAAAAACTGCGTTAAATCTGGTCCTGGCTTTAAAAATAAGGCGTAAATCGTAGAGTGTCTGCGTGAAGTTACTTGCTCTTTTATGGTGCAACGGTAACGGTTTGGATGTCGAGAGTATACGGTATTAAATATCATAACTTTGTTAGCTTTAAAATTATATTTTTGTACTGGTTGTTATTGGAAAATAATTATTATTATTTATTTTTATATTACAAGTGCAGCCAGTCAACGTAATAGCACGTTGAGATTAAATTTTTAGTTCAGATACTTATGTCTTATTTATTTAAATCTATGCGATGTAAACCACAAAATAAAAGTAGATTCACCCCGTTCATTTGTTTTTAAAATCTTATCAGAGTTTTTAGTTTACATGCTGGCAACACCCTTACCCCATATTAAGACCATCATTCTGCTCGAGCGACGCTGGCCACTTTCCATTTAACAAAAGGTTCTAAGCGCTTGTCTAAAACGGCCCAATTAGAAGGACCTCTTATTTACGCCGGATTACTATCCTTCGAGATGCCTTTCTGCTCTAGCTGCTTTATCCGACACATTCGTATTTAATTTTATCCAAAAATATTTGATGACTAAATATGCCCATAAACGTCCGAGATAAAATGATAAGTACCAAAATAGAAAAAGAGAAAGTGAGAAATAGAACTGGCAAAACATCCTGCAAACAATTGCGGTTGTCAAAAGTATAAGATCATTGAAATTAAATAGGGTTAAAAATAAATAGAGTTTTGATAATACTTAATTATAGAAGTAAATCTTGTGTACTTGGCGAAATACCTCATCACATTGTTTCCAGAACATTTTCCATCTGAAAATTACCGAGAAATAAAAGTCAGTAAATGACTAAAATTCATCTCGCTGAAATTAAAAATGTCAGACCCTTTCAAAACTTACTATTAAAAGAAAAGATAATAACACAAAAGAACGTGAGCGGTTATCAAAACACGGCAAGACCGAAATTAATTTTGTGAAGTTATATTTTCTCATCAGAATCCTTTCTGAATGCCCGTATTAAGTATTAATCTGTCCAGGGAGGGTCGAAACATAAAATATTACTGCGAAGGGATGAAGACGATCCTCCGAATATTGTATCGGATGAACCGTAGGTGGATATTAAGTATTGATCCTCCGCCGTTTCGGACCTTCCCATGGTAATGAAGTACAGGTTTCTTTTCAGATGATGGAGTGGGTCGAACAGTTACATATCTGAGATGATATATGGAAACAAATAGCCTAGCACGTGGGTAAGCGACACGGAGGTTGCAATGTATCGTCTTATTTGGTTGCTTTTTTTTCTAAAGAACATTTAATTTGAGAAGTAGAATATGTCGTTTTGGCTTTTTATGTAATTATTTGAAATTTTTATTTAGATTTTTCACCACGTTACCCGCTATTTCATATCTCATACTTTACTATTTTCTTCCACGGAAACACCCAGTTGTCGTCAGGAACAACGTGTATTTTTTATTAGCATGGACAACTAATTGATTTCCTATAAAAAATTAAATTTAAATGACTGGTAGGTATCAATAACTGCCATTAATTATTAGTCATGACCAGGGACTGATCTCTAGTGTTTGTAAATAAATACAACATAAGGTTGGGTTTTTAAACCTAACATTTCCAAGACGCCCTTTGTGGCTGACGCCATGTCTAGTTTGGCTAAGCAACTGAAACACCGCAAATATAGTTATCTCCGTAGTGGTTATATATTTGAGCCGTTTGGTGTTGAGAGTCTTGAGGCTATGAGTCCTTCGAGACCAGAGCTTATCAGTTTGCCATAAAATTTATCAGAGTGACTGAGGTTGATGCGATGCGTTAATGAAATTGTAGCAATTATTTGGCACAAATCAGCATGGTATCAGCGTTTTAAGTACCCGGTGGACTGGACCATTTGGACTGGCAAAAAGTCAGGACGGTCAGTTACAATATTATAGAAACTGACGTGAGTAGTACTCATAACTACAAACTATAACTATAAACTACGGTCGGTGTGGTATGTGACAATCCCATACGCTGCGGTAATGTTTGTGACAGTGACAGTGATAGTGCCACTGACGTAAGCGTGTGCGCCGCCGCTCTGACAACTGAGCACCTGTCGCCGCGGCCTGCGTCCCCCGCGCCGCTCTCACAGCGGGCGACGCGAGCCATGGTCCGCAGTCAGCGCCGAGCCGCCACCACCGCCGCCGCGCGTACTCCTTGAGGATGGGCATCTTTATTGCCCGAACACCGGTCGAGTTATTCGACTGTATCTCGTGAGTGTTAGCCGTGTAATAGTTGTAGTTACGGTCAGATACAGTTCAAATTTTATATAATAAGAGTGTTTCTAGTTGTATTCAATAGTAGTTGGTGACTAATAGTAGAAAGTTCAAAGAATTGCCTTGCTCGTTAAAGTTATTGACAATAAGTACCTAGCTTTTATACATAAATGCTAAGTAAGTATTTATTCAATATCTAATGGTTGCGTGATTACACTAAATTATTATTGTAGAGGTTCTTGATGCCGCACAGAGTCTATGGCATACATCTAAATTTAGAACAAAAGTGTACAGATGTAATCCAAAATTCTATCATGATTTTCCAGTTTGACATATTGGAACTCTTTGATGGAGCACAGAACACGCCAACAGCTGAGCTTCCCGTCAATTCCATCAACACGTCACACTGACCAGGCCCCAAAAAACGGTCTATCTGCAACACCGGTTGCCGCTATATCTGTGTGATTTCGCTCAACGTTCAAAAATTGATGGAAGTCAGTACACTAGCTTACTGTGGTTTTTGGGTAAATCTCATCAGTTTTACTGATGGCACGCAAGAGAGCCAATTTTACTGCCACTCTTGCTTACAGTTTTCTGTTTTTGTAAATTACAGTAAATAAGTTCGGGTTAGGTTGGTGAGGTTCAGCGAAAGCTTGTGCGACTTTCAAACCGACGTACCCAGGTTCAAATCTCTATTTGGCCCTGGACCAATGGCTTTTCAGAATAGAATAGAATATGATATATTCAATTTATGTACGGAATTCGCACTTGGTCTACATTGGTTAAGGAAATCCAAGAGAAGCCGCTGAAGAAAAAAAAAAGTTCAAGAATTAACAACCGAACAAGACAACTTTTACAATATTCGAAGACGTGACTGTGTCATTACCGGCGGCTACCATGGGGGGGTTATTGCATAAACTCTTCACGTAAGAGAAGAACCATGTTCATATCATGTTACTAGAAATGTATTGAGCTGATGAAGAAGTTTGAGGTAGCATTTGAGAGGAACCAGAAACACCTCCATATACGGTTGAAATTGCTTTAACCAGCACTAAGCGTTTCGCCACTAACTTCACTACAACTAGCGCGAACAGCTAATGAACGGAACAACTTGCCAGCATCCAACTATGACCTGGGAGTTTTCAAGTCAAGAGTAAATAGCTAGCTAACTTGTAGGCAAGCGTGCTCCATAGACCACGTCATTGCTTAACATCAGGCGAGACAGGGGTCAAATGCTTTGCCTATAACCAATAAATAAAAATGGTTTTCCCATTTTGTTTTACTAAATTTGTTCCTATTTCTACGTCAGCAAGTACTAGTTTCACTCAACGTTTACCGCTATTATCCGTCCATCCAATTAACTATCTATTGGGTGCACCTAGTCGTGTAACAAAGTAAATGCTACAAGTAAGCGAAGATTTAGTTTCAATCCGAAAGTTTGCATGTGTGCGAAATCCTAACAAGTCAACTTTTCGAGCTTCTACACTGCGTACACTGCACCCCGGGTATTGATTTTAATCCGGCCGCGGCTGTGTTCCCGTTTCATCTTGCCAGCCCCGTTTTATATCGCGGTAATCTGATCATTGTGCCCAATCCCGTCAGCCATTGCGTGGATGTTTGTGATTTTTCCCTAGATTGATAAGGGGGTTATTTTGGGATTTCGTTGTTTTGTCAAGGTTTATTGGATTGGAAAGGAATAATGGGCTAATAAGAAATGCGGGAATTGAAATGCATGATCAAATTTATGAGTATCTGGTAGGTGAATTTATTACTAATTTGTCGATATAAACTGATAAAATTCTATTGATGACCAAATGTCGATCATCTAGTAGATATTTGGTGATTATACTAATATTATAAATGCGAATATTTTTGTGAATGTTTGTCATCGTCTACCTCCGTAACTACTGAACCTAGTTTGATAAAACTTGTAATGCATATAGCTGGATTACATCAAAGTATCATATGATACTTTTTGTCTGGAGTAACTAGTTATCCATAAATCTAAGGTAAACAGGAAGAAATAGTTTAATGCAATAAGGCCCTACGTTGTTCTACCATTATTTTGTTATTATTTTATGTATATTTATATTTATTGCTGTGGTATAATGTATTATTCTAATGTATTTTACCCACATCAGTTTTTTTTACCCTCGTAGTCACAATTTGTAATATTTCTTAACATGATTACTAAAGACTTCTGCGTTTTTTTATTGATATTGTTATTGTAGTTGTCTTGTATGGATTTTGTAAACCTTTGCATGAAGGTATGTATAATCAGGAAAAAATGACAAATTGCAGGATCCTCATACGTAACAGTTATAATTTCAATGGATCATAAGAGTTCGTACGGAATCGTACTTGACATTGGCAGAATTATGGCTAAAAAGCGATAGAAAATCAATAAATGAAGATAAGAAGAAGCTTTTGGCCACAAAACTGATGCTGTTGAACAAATGATCAACACTATAATGTAAACAATGTAACAAACAGCTTTGATGTAATTATCTGCTTCGTTCATTGCAAATGTGCTAATTCTCCAGCTTTTATTTACTCTGCGATTGGCTTTAGTTTTCACGGGTTGGCACCTATTAAAAGATTTGCTTTAGACGCCCGAGTCTTAAGACTTTTAAGCCAAATGCAATCGTATCTTGACCGGCGTCCAGTTAATCTGTAGACGGCTTAAATGACCGTTCAACTCGGAGAATGGTAATGAACCTTAATTTTAGTGGATCTTCTAATTAGAGAAATTTGGGACGGGCGGTCTGAACCTTTTGCTAATGGGATGTCTCTGTCGTCACAGATAACTATTGTTTAGATACCAAAATACACACTACACACGTATAAGATCTTGATCACCTGGTGATGCTGGAAAGGTTGGTGAAGACCAAAAAACCTGTAAAATTGGTGGATTTTAGCCGTTTCTTAATAGCATTGTTACTATTTTACTACGTCAGTATAACTTTCATTATGAATGAGAGCCATAGTAGGTGCTTTTGGTTTTGATGAATAAATGTGTATTTATGTAGTTTTAAAGCTATTATCCGTTTATTTTAAATATTATAATCATTGCACCTAAGGCCAATAACATTTAATCTTCTACATATATAAAAGAAAGTCGTCTTAGTGACACTTTTTATAACTCAAGAATGGATAAACCGATTTGGCTGAAAATTTGTAGGAAGGTAGCTAGCTTAGAACCATTAAACGGACATATGATACTTTTTATTCCGTTCCAATGGTAAATCGAATGCCGATTAAAGTCTTAATTTATTATTGTTTATAGCTATTATAACTTAGTAATTCCATGCATTGTTTGTGTAGGTAGTGCTCATAGCTATTCACTTTATTTCAATTATACTCTTTTTTCAAAATAACGTCTATTCGTGAGGACCTTTAATTGGTTCACTTTTTTGTAAATGTATATCGTTATTATTATAACAGCTGATGGTCTTCGAAAATGAAATAAACAAATACTCATCACTGACAATCCCTTCATTGATGCCACTCCTTAGTACTAGTAACCGACATCAATCTGACAAATCACGAGCTGTTTTCGTGGAACTGAACATTATCTCTCTGTATATAATAATACCTAACGCGTTTAGTATGTTATTAATAGGTTTTGATATTACGTAGTACTACTTTTAAGTCTGGATTTTGGTGATATAACAGCTGTTACTGATTTGTTTGTTTCAAGTGACGGCATTGGGTTTTAATTTATAAAATATTCATTTAGGCGGGTAAAAAGCTTTTTCAACATTCGATTATTGTAAATTATTACATTTTATTGGAATCAGTATTACCTTTTACTACTACAGTTAAAATGTACAATCAGAGACTATATTTTATGTAACTAAACGTTGAATTACTTAATCAAGATTGCTAATGATTTAATGTTTATTAAATTAATATTCATATCAACTAGTTCATCCGCCCCGGCTTCGCACGGTGAATAAGTAAATCAGGGTCGAACGGAATAAAAAGTATTCTATGTCCGTCTCATGGTTATAAGCTACCTTCCCATCAATTTTCAGCCAAATCAGTTCAGCCGTTCTTAAGTTATAAATAGTGTAACCAACACGACTTTCTTTTATGTACATATATAGAAGATATATAGATTATTATTGAATTACTATTACAGTTTGCTAAAAACAAATAAAAACATACCACACTAACTCCTTTGAACTGTGTGTCAAGTCAACATATTATAGTCAAACGACTGTCTGGTGGTGCGAGTCATTTAACTTTCATGAGAGCCCTTTTGGGGCCCATATGAACAAATAGTTTTCAGTTGGAGTTTGTTATTTGGCCCAGAGTATTTGGTACTGAATTGTTCAAAGTTCTGATCAAGCTTTTGCACTAACAAATGATATTTTTTGTGTTCATGCTTCTTCATCTTTGTAAGTGGTTTTTACTTTATTTTATGACTTGTAGCGTACTTTGTTTCCTTAAACTTTTATTTTATTATACTTTAAAACGATTTAATGACGTTAATGAAGACAAGTCGAGAGATGAGTAATTAAAAAGAAAATTGTCAAAGTATTCCTTAAAATCGTTTGCAATTATAATTTCGTTTGAAGATTTTACTGTGACACTTACAAACTTCACGTAGCGACTCTGCTCTCTGACACTTCACATACACCGGTGTCTCAATGAGAATGAAGTGTTTCCTGTCAAGCAGACTTTGCGGAAAGCTTGCTGGTCCGGACACTTAGAGTATACATTAAGTGTCGAGTGTCAGTTTCAGAGCGAGGAGTTAGTCCTAGTCGTCATCCAAAGATGTTGGTTAAAATTGTGATGGCTGTTTAGGACAGTGAGATACAATAAATTTATAATAATATAACATAAGAGCAAAGGTTTTTTTTACCGTAAAAATTATTATTAAAAATTATATTGATGGTCATTCTAGACTCCAAACTATGAACCTAAATCATGAGTGGTCAAATCTATGGATCCAAAAGAATATGGTCGAAGAAAACTACCGTCCTATGTGAGGTCTGACATGTCCTGGTAAAATATCTCACAGCAATCAGTACTGCTCTAATAAATTACCAATAACATCATCGTTCATGATATTACATATATTGTTTGAAATTAAAATAAGGAAAAAGGTTATTACAAAAGTAACATCTATGAAAACCCGTTCAAACTGATTTATTCAATGCGTAAATATTAACAAATTAACTTTATAACCCACCTGTTAATTAAATTGTTAATATTTACGCAAAGTGAAGTATATAAAGTGTCTTCAGACAGTTGTCCAGACAGAGGTCTAATTTTTTAAATTAAACTTTTTTCGCACTCTTGACTTGAGTAAGTTGGTGAATGCGTAACGAGGCGATCGTAAGATGAAAGTTGTTACTTCACGTAGATCTCTATTGTGAAATTTGAATTATCATGTTGGTATGTCTGGTAAAATGTCAATTTACAATTGTCATGATGGCGAAATTAACATTGAACAAAGCAAAAACAAAGTTACACCAGCCGATAGATGGAGCTAAGCTAAAGAAGTTTTACTTTAGGCGTGTGGCGTTTTTTTATCCTACCTTCTTTCGACTACAAGTGACATGCTGTTATGCGGATTCCCTTAATTTATGCCAACTCACTCGTCACCATCGAGACGTTCGGTGAGTATGTGCACATCACACAGGTCTAGACTCTCATACTCGTAAATCATGGCACGATATGGCTCGTTACACACCATACGTTCGATGTTTATGGCGCTGAACGCTTTTTGCACCATATATCCTATACATATCTATACGGAGCACTTAGCTTGATTGCGTTTGGTAGAGTTACTTGTTCCATTTATGAAGTTACGTTCTACTGAAACCTTGTTATCGTGTTACCTTTTGTTTTCTTAAAAAGGTATTGTCAAATAAGACGAGTATAGTATACTAACGTAACAGCTTAGCTTGGCTATTAACTTCCTTATTAACAAAGTATAGGGAAGAATAGTTATTTTGTGTTTTGTTTCTCTCTATCAATCTCGAAACAGGCAAAGATAAAACAAGAGAAAACACTAAGCAGCTGTTTCACTGCTACACAGTGCTTATTAATAAGGGAGTTCAATTCTTTTTCAAATATCAGTTTCTAAAGAACTTTTTTTTAACCTGCCACTAGTTGCCACCACACTGCCTATTGGTCGACTATACCATGGTTAGTAAAAACCATGTCCAGTTAATTCTAATGGCGTAAGAAATTAAAATTGAGCTATCGCAATGGACGGCTACAGACGAGAAGTGACTTTATACAGATTATGGTTAAATTTCACGCATAGGTATACCTTAGTTATAGGATTTTTTGAATGTTGCACTCGAAATTTATGCGTTTCTCTACGTAAACTCTAAATTTTCGGGATAAATAAATAAATAAATAGACCCCCAACGATCACATACATACATAGATCCTGAACCCTAACTAGGATTTCCTCTATCTAGGGACCCAAGAACTACGAAAACCATGGTTCCACAACACCCAGACACAGAAAAATTATATGGGCTAATTTTTTTGTGCACAAATACTTGTCCTGCCACGGAAATCGAAATAAATAGCAAACTGTGTTGACTTCGGTCGGGTTGGGTATGAGGCTTAAAATAATAATAACAAAGTTCCAATTGCTTCACCTGCAGTGACAGAAGATAATAGTACAAATAACCGTAATGCAAGAGGATCTAATAATATCAATTATAATAATAATGATGAACCACCTAAACTAGAATAGTAACATTCCGCTTGAGGTTGTAACAAAATTAACTTAAAAACTACCAAAAGAAATGATATCATTTGTACAAAAATATGTAAGGCTCGATTTCTGTATTCTTTTTGTAAACTCAAAATATAGGGCACTGGAGCTTTAGTGCCTAAGTGGTACAGTTACAATACGTGTATGAGCCCACTTACCCTGATTGCGGTGCTATTGTGACCAGCTACTGGAGCAATGTGCTGGTTCACTTACACTATAAGTATAAGGAAGTCGTGAAGCAAACTTTGACCTTTTACTTTTTTGATCAACAAATATTCATTAGGTTTAAAGACTTATGTATCATCACCACCAGAATTATCATCATCACATCATCATTTACGGCCATCTTAAATATTGTAATGAAAAATAGTATAACCAAGCAATCAACTCTTCGAAAGAATCCATATAGGTCAGGTCATATAGGTCAGAGCCTAGTTTGGGTTCCAAATAAACGTTTTTTTAATTTTTTCAAAAATGAATTGGTCTTGACTGGCTTTATAGCTTAGTTGACAGTAGCTTTTTTTCTATACTGTAGGTTGTGGTTTCTACACTAACTCAGGACAAGCATTTGTGTGATGAAGTACTTTTTCAGTGATCCAGATCAGTTTACTTAGTCTGCGGTTACATCACATTTTATGAAAAATCCATATTATTGATACAGTTCTTGAGCCCTTTTCTTAGAGTAAATGCTAAAAACACTGAAAAGCCTTGCTATCGCTCTATTTTCAATGGCCATATTTGATATTGTGGAAAACACTCAACTTTTACAGAGTTTTATTTTAAATATCATAAATATAGCTGGTTCAATATCAAAAAGCTACTTTACGTCTGAGAAATGAAATGACTAATATCATTCTAGCTATTATTAATCATCTTTTATTAATTTGTTGGCATAGCAGACGAATTCCAAACTTATTTTAATATATATTGAATGCGAGAATTACTTAGAATACTCAACTCACAATACCTTTACCGTAACCGTGTAACGGGAGAATTATATTCAAGAGAAAATCATTATGATTATCATATTGAGTGGCTGTTTTGTTGAATACCTATTGTAGATTTCCAAGGAATATAATGTGTTATTCAGTCCAATTATACCGCATGCCGTCTAGACTGCTAAGTCCCTTACATCACTCATATTATCACAGGTAGATAGATAATAGTTTTCTTCCAAGGATTTACTTCAACATATTATTATATTATTCAACTGTCAATAGATTCTTAAGTAAATGGATGTAAAAGGTTTTCAGAAAACTCTTTTCCCAAAAGCTCCAAACTTAATCCTATTTATGCCAAGTGAAGTGTTATAATCCGAAAAGGAAATTGGGAATAAAGTAATGGTAAATTGCCGTTATAGAATAAACGTGCCTTGTGTTTATACAACGTTCATATTTATCAGGGTTTTTATACCATCATCTGTTCTGTGTCTCATAGACATCTAAATAGAAGTAAAGCTGTATGTGGTTTTGAACACGAACCTTTGATTGTAATGCGACAGAAAATTTCATTCCTAATTTGACTATTTCCATAGTAACTATGTATTGAAACTATCAAAGCCATACAAAATTGGTTTATTCAATTAAGCGTGAAAGTCACATATTAGTGCAAATACTTGACAACACCTAGACTCAGAGTCTAGGTGTTGTGGGACCATGGTCGTCGTAGTTCCTGGGTCCCTAGACACAGGTGATACTAGTTAGGGTCCAGGATCTATACTTACTATTATTATTTGTGTTTTTATTGATTGCACTCAAGATTTGTGATTGCCTTAGCAGGTCTTACAGATGAGGCCTGGTTCATGACAGTAGCTATCCGCATATTGCAGTTTCATTAGAAATAAACGTCATACAGTAAAATATGAAAGAAATTAAAACGAAAGAAACATAAGAACTAACATAAAAAGCATAACATAATAGAAGAAGCTAAAAAAGTTTCCTCGCCGTGTATACACAAAGATAATACCAAAGTTTTCAATGAGTGTATCCTAACAGTAATACGGAATCAAGTTATAGACACTCACGGTACAAATAGTCTAAAATTAAGTTGCTTAGTGACCGAAAACATTTGTTTAAGGTGATCTAGTAGGGAAATAAGGAGTCAGAGACATAGCCTACAGAATTTAAAATGAAACTGGGCTGGTTACATTAACTGAAGAACAGATAATGATATAAATGGTTAGTGCAATAGGAGATTTACATACAAACTGAAGCTCCTTGATTGTCCTGTGAATCTGATTAGAACGGATTTACATTTTTGGGAACAACGTAGAAATGTATGTATCTTGGTAACAAAGTCGGACTAGAACAAAATGAAGTGGATTCAGATAGTAATTCAGATCCAGATTTTTTATTGATTACATATGCATAGTATCTGGTATCAATTGGAATAATTGTGAGCACTGTGGTAGAAAATTTAAGTTCTAAAAATATATCGACATTATCACAGGCGATGTCAATCACCACCTAGTAACTAAAAATAAGCAAAACAGAACATTCATTTAGATTAATATATTTCTGAGTGTTACTCTCGAATAGTGTGTCAATTTCTCGACCAGGTTTCGAGCATATCCGAAAACATGCACGTAGGATAAATGAAACAAATATAATTTTCCGGCGTTTTTAAGGGTTTTTATGAACACTTTTTTATTAGGTGGTAGGCCCCACACGTAGATAAATGAAACAAATATAATTTTCCGGTGTTTTTAAGGGTTTTTAGGAACATTTTTTTTATTAGGTAGTAGGCCACCTAATAAGAAAAGTGTACTAAAAACTACTACTAAAAACTACGGAGAAAAGTCCTAACTTTTCTCCGTAGTTCATCTAAGTAGGTCCCACCGCTTTGCCAGTTATTCTGCCGTTAAGCAGTGCTGTGTTTTGGTTTGAAAGGCACTGTAGCTAGTGAAATTACTGGGCAATTGAGATTTTGTGATCTGATCTCATAGTCGAGTAATTCTATTAACAGACTGTGCTGATGTCTCAGGATGATGTGCGCAGTGCAGTGTCGCTAGAAACTCTATGCTTTGGGGTTCCAAGTGACACTGTTCTGTTATGGGCGGCCGTGTCACTAAACATCAGGTGAACGACTAGCTCGACACATAATGCATTAACATTTAATTTAAAAAAACAAAGTATTGAATTATACATTCAAGATTTTTTTAAAGATTCCGTTGCTAACTGTCTATATTATGATCATACCAACTCAGATACGTCCAAAACACCGCATAATACAATGAACTATTGTAGCAGCACATACATACATACAGTTAAACTTGTAACCGAACAAGGGTTCTAATTAATTACTGCTTGTATCTAAGTGGCCCCAGAGACGTACGCGCGTGATATACGTGCGTTGTATCTGGCAGTTGTGGAGTTTCTCTTATTTGACTGTCCACAATATTTATGATGTCATGGTCGGTAGATAAGATTGCAGGATACTGACCCAACGTCAAGCTCCAACTTGATATGGGATTAATTTATAGACAAGGCCTAAAACTCAAAGATGTTTGCACGTTGCTAATCCCGAAGAGACCAGAAATAAGAAGGAAGTTAGAGTTCCTAAAAATATTATGAAAATGAGATAATTTACCATCAGAATAATATACTCGGTAATTTAAAATAAACCAAGTCTATACACATAAAATGATTGACTGACTGAATGATTTATATATCAACGCACAGCCTCTAAACCGTTAGTCCTAGAGATTTAAAAATTAATATATAATAATATAATATAATATGTGTGGACATCTCACACAACGCCATCTAGCCACAAACTAAGCAAAGCTTGTGCTATGGGAACCAGATAACTGATACAATACTTAGATACTTTTTTGTTTGTAAATACATACATAGAATACAATATGACACCCAGACACAGAACAAACACATATGTTCATCACACAAATGTTTGTCCTGAGTGGGAATCGAACCCACAACCCACAGTTCAGAAGGCAGGGCTACTACCAACTGAGCTATCGGGCCAGTTAAAATTGAAGGGTATGTTCTTTGTAAAGCAAAATTTCATCCCTAAGATGGTGAAGTAGGTGGTTGCATTATCTATGAAAAAATTTCTTCTTTTTTTTTGATAAGCCACACGGGTGAAGCCGCGGGAAGAAGCTAGTATTCTATAAATAAACAAATAAATAACGCCCAACGATCCAATACATAGATCCTAGACCCTAACTAGGATTCCTTGTGTAGGGACCCAGGAACTACGAGGACCGCGGTCCCACAACAGCCAGAGTCAGAACAAGTACTTGCGCCTTTTTTTCTGTGCACAAATACTTGTCCTCTCTATACTATGGATCTGTATAGAACACAGTCATACGCGGTATAGCAAGATATAGTATACATAGTATGTATACCGTAATATATATCGCATGTGCGATTAAGCCCGCATCGAGTTCCCACCAGTTTATCACTGCTATCTGTTCAGATATACTGCATTCATTATTCAACAATGAATATTGCATTTCGTAACAACCTAATTTAAAATGTATATTAAATTCTGATTTGGAATTATTTCAGCACAGTTTTATAAATGTACGATTTCTATAGATAAAACAAGTCTTTAAGTTAAATCTAGCTTTAAAATAATCTTAAGCAGTCAAGTTCTTTTGAATAATACAAAATTTACCCATCGCATTTCATTGCCTTGACAAACTCAAGGTACGTCTTGCACCTTCCACTTAAAGCGTCAATTCCTTTTCCCCATGAATTATGGCGAGGGGAGGTCCATTAATTTCCGTCATTGTCCTCTTTGTCCCCCCTTCGGACCCTTGAGATACTAGAGGCTCTGATGAATCAATTATACGGGTAAAATAACAGAACTCAAGTAGTATTGAGCTCTTAATAAGGAGTCAGTGACAAAATGAGGCTTATATATAAGGAATTGCTAAACTAGTGAATGTTGGTTTAAATTATTCGCTAAAGGGTAAAGAGATCTTTTTTACGTTGATGAATTACGTAATAAGCTGGTCGTTCATCTGATGTTAAGCGACACAGCTGCCTATAACAGTTGCAGTGTCAGGGCAGGATGTCAGTGGTAGGGGATTTATTAATCAAGCTTAAGTTATAGATAACGAAGAGATTTGGCTCTGCACTCTAAAATATGAAAGTTCTACTTGGTTCGCAGACGAGAATTGCCGTGAGATACTGCGATGGCCAAAATTGCATCTCTTACATCGATGTGTGGTGTTTGTTTTCTTTTCAACTAGCGTTCATTTGTGAATATTATTATTTGCATATATTGGGTCAATATTTGTATATATGGCGTGGTGGTTAAGCAGAACGGCTCATAGGCAAAAGGTGGCGGATTCGATTCCCACGGCAGGATAAGTATTTCTGTACAGAAAAAGCCTACATACTTTTTCTGAGTCTGGGTGCTGTAGAACCACGGTCTTTGTAGTTTCTGGGTTTCTATAGATCCCGGGAATCCTAGGGTCCAGGAACTATATACATGTGAATATTGGGCATTAGTTATTTATTTAAAACCATTTTTGAATAAATATTATTGACTGATAGATTGATTGATATAATTATGGTTGTGGTAGCGTAAATAGCGTCGCAGACCGTGTGTTTTATGCAACCTTTCTCTCTATTACCAATGCTACCTTCAATTCTAAAATATATATGTATAAAACATAAAATTTTCGAACTAAATCATACATTATTCAAAACTTCTAACCGAAACGAATACTCAAATAAATCATATGTAAAACATTCAAACGTAAATCGGATTTAACTTCACTAAATTAAATAGATAAAATCCGATATTACACAATTTGTCTAGAAAGTTGAGCGGTAACACTATATTGCAAACTTTACTGTGATACTTTTAAAGATTCGTAAATTTACAAGTACCAAAACTTAATAAATCTTGACGAAAAGTCTAAAAAAGAACAAGAAGCATTTACTTATTTCAAAACCCTTACCAAACCCTTGGAACCTAAAATGCTAAATCAAGATTAAGTATTTTTACAACGATTCTAACTTTCTTCAAATCTTCGTATTTACAACTCCCAGAGTTGTTTTTAGTATTTTCAATGAAACTCAACGAGTGTATTTTATTATAGAAACATTTCATAATACGCTTGTCTGTTCAATTTATCGTTTTATGGATTATATGTCTGATTACAAAAAGCGTGTCAATCAAACCAACCAAACGTTTTATTAGTGCAATAGTTTTCTTTTTCTTTTGTATTTACAATAAGTTTCTTCAATGTACCTTGGTAGGTATTAAACTCTGGTAATAAACTCATTTCATTTCATTTCATTTTCATTTCATTTCATTTCATTTCATTAAGTGTGATTATTTTCAGATTGTATTTTTACAACCATTACGGCCAATGTATGTTTCTTTTCACTAAGCAAGAGGCCGGCTCTGGTGTCAAAATTTTACCGGTGTGAAGTTGGCAGCCATATTTAGCTGCCATATAATCCGAACAAATTAAGATGGTAATTTTTGTCACGGTAAAAGCTACAAATTTCATGCCTATTTTACAGGGATAACTGCTGAAAAACTAATAACTGAGACCGTGCATTTCCAAAGATAGATAATAATGATTAACAACACTAAAACATCAGCTCATGAGAGAAATAAATAGAAACATTCACCATACGGGCTGCTATAACATTGCGGATCATAAACCCCTGATTTATGAGAAAAAAACGATTGAAACGTAAAGGCGTATAACCAACGTACCATATCTATGCCTTTTCAGAGCGGAAGAAAGCCTATTTAACCCGAAAATAGTCACTCAAACATGACATGGATTTTTTTACCATGCTCTTTGAACAAGTGTTGGGTGCTGGTATATTACGATATCTTATCCCCTGATTTTGGAGAAAAAAACGACTGAAACGTAAAGGTACATAGCTTATGTACCATATCTATGCCTTTTCAGAGCGGAAGAAAGCCTATTTAACCCGAAAATAGGCACTCAAACATGACATGGATTTTTTTACCATGCTCTTTGAACAAGTGTTGGGTGCTGGTGTATTACGATATCTTATCCCCTGATTTTTGAGAAAAAAAACGACTGAAACGTGAAGGTATATAACCTATGTACCATATCTATGCCTTTTCAGAGCGGAAGAAAGCCTACTTAACCCGAAAATAGGCACTCAAACATGACATGGATTTTTTTACGATGCTCTTATCTGGTGAACAAGTGTTGGCTGCTGGTGTATTACGATATCTTATCCCCTGATTTTCGAGAAAAAAATTACTGTAACGTAAAGGTATATCACCTATGTACCATATCTATGCCTTTTCAGAGCGGAAGAAAGCCTACTTAACCCGAAAATAGGCACTAAAACATGACATGAATTTTTTTACCATGCTCTTTGAACAAGTGTTGGCTGCTGGTGTATTACGATATCTTATCCCCTGATTTTTCAGGAAAAAACGACTGAAACGTAAAAGTATATCACCTATGTACCATATCTTTGCCTTTTCAGAGCGGAAGAAAGCCTGCTTAACACGAAAATAGGCACTCAAACATGACATGGATTTTTTTACGATGCTCTTATCTGGTGAACAAGTGTTGGCTGCTGGTGTATTACGATATCTTATCCCCTGATTTTTCAGGAAAAAACGACTGAAACGTAAAGGTATATCACCTATGTACCATATCTATGCCTTTTCAGAGCGGAAGAAAGCCTACTTAACCCGAAAATAGGCACTCAAACATGACATGGATTTTTTTACGATGCTCTTATCTGGTGAACAAGTGTTGGCTGCTGGTGTATTACGATATCTTATCCCCTGATTTTTCAGGAAAAAACGACTAGAACGTAAAGGTATATAACCTACGTACCATATCTATGCCTTTTCAGAGCGGAAGAAAGCCTACTTAACCCGAAAATAGGCACTCAAACATGACATGGATTTTTTTACGATGCTCTTATCTGGTGAACAAGTGTTGGCTGCTGGTGTATTACGATATCTTATCCCCTGATTTTTCAGGAAAAAACGACTGAAACGTAAAGGTATATAACCTACGTACCATATCTATGCCTTTTCAGAGCGGAAGAAAGCCTACTTAACCCGAAAATAGGCACTCAAACATGACATGGATTTTTTTACGATGCTCTTATCTGGTGAACAAGTGTTGGCTGCTGGTGTATTACGATATCTTATCCCCTGATTTTCGAGAAAAAAATGACTGTAACGTAAAGGTATATCACCTATGTACCATATCTATGCCTTTTCAGAGCGGAAGAAAGCCTACTTAACCCGAAAATAGGCACTCAAACATGACATGGATTTTTTTACGATGCTCTTATCTGGTGAACAAGTGTTGGCTGCTGGTGTATTACGATATCTTATCCCCTGATTTTTCAGGAAAAAACGACTAGAACGTAAAGGTATATAACTTACGTACCATATCTATGCCTTTTCAGAGCGGAAGAAAGCCTACTTAACCCGAAAATAGGCACTCAAACATGACATGGATTTTTTTACGATGCTCTGATCTGGTGAACAAGTGTTGGCTGCTGGTGTATTACGATATCTTATCCCCTGATTTTTCAGGAAAAAACGACTGAAACGTAAAGGTATATAACCTACGTACCATATCTATGCCTTTTCAGAGCGGAAGAAAGCCTACTTAACCCGAAAATAGGCACTCAAACATGACATGGATTTTTTTACGATGCTCTTATCTGGTGAACAAGTGTTGGCTGCTGGTGTATTACGATATCTTATCCCCTGATTTTCGAGAAAAAAATGACTGTAACGTAAAGGTATATAACCTATGTACCATATCTATGCCTTTTCAGAGCGGAAGAAAGCCTACTTAACCCGAAAGTAGGCACTCAAACATGACATGGATTTTTTTACGATGCTCTTATCTGGTGAACAAGTGTTGGCTGCTGGTTATGGTACGTAGGTATCGTAATACACCAGCAGCCAACACTTGTTCACCAGATAAGAGCATGGTAAAAAAATCCATGTCATGTTTGAGTGCCTATTTTCGTGTTAAGCAGGCTTTCTTCCGCTCTGAAAAGGCAAAGATATGGTACATAGGTGATATACTTTTACGTTTCAGTCGTTTTTTCCTGAAAAATCAGGGGATAAGATATCGTAATACACCAGCAGCCAACACTTGTTCAAAGAGCATGGTAAAAAAATTCATGTCATGTTTTAGTGCCTATTTTCGGGTTAAGTAGGCTTTCTTCCGCTCTGAAAAGGCATAGATATGGTGCGTAGGTTATATACCTTTACGTTTCAGTCGTTTTTTCCTGAAAAATCAGGGGATAAGATATCGTAATACACCAGCAGCCAACACTTGTTCAAAGAGCATGGTAAAAAAATTCATGTCATGTTTTAGTGCCTATTTTCGGGTTAAGTAGGCTTTCTTCCGCTCTGAAAAGGCATAGATATGGTGCGTAGGGGGTTTGGGGGTTTATGTTTGCTCGCGTCCGTAGGCTTTAACCCTAGTTTCCCTACACGTGACCCCTGGGTGGTGCCAAAAGAGCAACCAAATAACTGGTGGAAGGCCTTAGCCGCCGGCTTAGTTACCACCCATTAGACAAAACCACGATGCCAAGCGACTCGTCGTGTTCCATCGTGATGTCTAATGAAGCCGTTCTGACGAGTAGATGTGGACAGTTGTGTTGGGTATGCAGACCGGTATTGGTGATGGAGATGCTTTCGCGTCGGAGACCTTGCTTCGGAGGGTAGCGGGATCCGAAGCACGGTGCTCTCTGCTGGCCGACCGCAAGTTGTAGGGGGCCCAAGTAGTAGTCTAGCCAACTACGAAAGGCTGCCCCACCGCTTGTGTAAAATCCTGAGGTTGTCCACAGGGCCAGTTGGCAACTGGAAGTGAGGAACTTGTGGGCAATTTCAGGGGGGTTCGGGCGTCCCCGCAGTCTCCGCGCAAGTTCTCCATTGGCGTAGGAGCTTCTCTATTACTGAGGGTTAGCATCCCAATATCTCGTCCACTTCCTACTTGTCTACCTAACTCACCCAACAATGAAAAAGTCGAAAAAATTGAGCAAGTTTAAACGGCAGATGCACGTCCTCACTCTTAAAGTGCACCTCACAAATATTCGTGGGCTGCACTCAAATCTGCAAGCGGTCCATCATCATCTGGAGACCAACAAACCGCACTTGCTCTTCTTGACTGAGACGCAAATAGGATGTCCATCAGACACGGCATATCTGGACTATCCAGGATTCATCTTGGAAAACCGCTTCCTTCCACGCGCTGGTATCTGCGTTTACGTCCGTGATGATATTTGCTGTTTGCGTCTCCGAAACCTTGAACATCCCCACTTTTCGGTGATTTGGGTGCTTGTGGACACCGGCATTGAGAAAATTCTCTATGCTGGTGTGTACAAATCACATAGCGGTGACCGGGAGACAACTCTTCTAATGGAGTATCTCAGTGAAACGGCAGATGTGGCTCAGCAACGCTATCCTTCGGCTCAGCTTGTTGTTCTGGGGGACTTTAATGCTCACCACCAGGAGTGGTTAGTCCCACACCGGATCACGGACCACGCTGGGAGAGAGACGCGTAAGCTCGCTTTGGCGCTCAATTTAACGCAGATTGTTAAAGAGCCAACGCGAGTGCCTGATATTGATAGCCACACTGCTAACTGCCTCGACCTTCTGCTCACGACTGAACCAGACCGATACTCTGTGGCGGTATCCTCACCCATTGGTAGTTCCGATCACTGTCTGGTCAAGTCCGTTTCAGTATACTCCCCGCCTGACCCAAGCCCTAAGAGCAATCGGCGTGTCTGGAGATACAACTTAGCAGACTGGGACGAGATGCGACATTTCTTCGCTTCATATCCTTGGCGGCAAACGTGTTTTTCTTCTGGAGATCCGACGGTCTGCGCGAATGCGGTTACTGAGGTAGTATGTCGGGCTATGGAATATTTTATTCCATTTTCCGATAAACCCGTGACCAGCAAAGCCAGCCCATGGTTTGGAGCCGAATGTGCACGTGCTGAAGCGCAGAAGCATGCGGCATATCTGGCATGGGCTGACGCTCGAAAACGCAAGGCCTCGGACACTCGAGCTAAGAAGAAAGCCTTTAACGTTGCCGCCAAGGCCTGTAAGAAGGAATTAAGGAAGGCTCGTTTCAATCATATTGGCCGAATAGGGACTAAACTTGCTTCCTACCCAGCGGGTAGTAAGGCTTTTTGGTCCCTAGCCAAATCGGTTGAAGCGAACTTCTGTCGATCCTCACTGCCTCCATTATTGAAACCAGATGGATCGCTGGCTCACACTGCAAAAGAAAAAGCAAACTTGTTTGCCACTCTCTTTGCAGAAGCTTCGCGTTTAGATACTGCTAATGAGGTACCTCCCTGCCTTCCACAATGCGGTGTTTTCATGCCGGAAATACGCATACGTCAGAAGGAAGTACTAAAAACATTACGCAGTCTAGACGTGAACAAAGCCAGTGGTCCCGATGGTATACCTGCAATTGTACTTAAGAGCTGTGCACCCGAGTTGTCTCCCATTCTAACACGCCTATTTCGCCTCTCTCTAGACACCGGAATAGTCCCTATGAGTTGGAAGCTAGCCAACGTACAACCTGTACCTAAGAAGGGCAGTCGTGCTGATCCTGCCAACTATCGACCCATCTCAATTACCTCCATTCTCTGTAAGAGTATGGAGCGTATAATTAACAACAAGCTCTTGGCATACCTTGAAGACAATGATCTCCTCAGTGACCGGCAATACGGATTTCGCCGAAACCGGTCCACTGGGGATCTTCTCGCGTATGCCACTCACATATTGAGCGAAGCCTTAGAGATGCATGGAGAGGCACTTGCTGTATCTCTAGACGTCTCTAAGGCATTTGATCGGGTCTGGCACGACGGTCTTCTGAATAAGCTTCCATCTTACGGACTACCTGCTGGTTTGTGCACTTGGATATCAGACTTTTTGAGGGAACGATCGCTTAGAGTAGTTCTTGATGGCTGCTCTTCCGATCAATTAGCTATTAATGCTGGTGTACCTCAGGGGTCAGTTCTTTCAGCAACACTATTCTTACTCCACATCAATGATCTGCTAAAGCCCGGTACCTTTGGGTATGCAGATGATAGTACTGTTGTTGAAAGATACACATCCAGTGCCCGAGCCAGTGGTGACGACGTCCGGATTGAGAGAGAGGCTATGGTTGAGCGCATGAACCTGGCTTTGAAAGCCGTGTCCGATTGGGGCGATGCTAACTTGGTTAGGTTCAATGCTGCAAAAACACAGGCGTGTTTATTCACTGCTAAAAAGAGCCCACTCCATCTGGCTCCTTCATTCCGTGGTGTATCTGTAAGTTTAGGAAACCATCTTGAGCTTTTGGGTGTTGATCTTACGTCAAACCTAAACTTTGGATCCTACATCGAGTCCAAAGCCAAAGTAGCTTCAAAAAAACTCGGCATATTGTCCAAGGTAAGGCGGTACTTCACACCTGGACAGCTTCTAAATCTGTATCAAGCACAAGTCCGATCGTGTATGGAGTACTGCTGCCACCTGTGGGACGGGTCTGCCAAGTACCAGCTTGAGGCTCTGGACTCGATCGAACGGCGTGCCAAAAGGCTCATTGACGACGACACTTTGGTTGGTGAAAGGCTCCAGAGCCTTGCACATCGACGTAAGGTGGCAAGTCTGTCGGTTTTTTACAGATTACACCACGGTGAATGCGCTCAAGAACTGCATGATCTAATTCTCCCATCACCATTCCACTACCGGACTACTAGACGCTCGGCTAAGCGCCATCCTTTTGTGGTCGAAATACCACCCATTCGTACCAAGCGATTTGACTCAACGTTCTTAATTAGAACGGCTAAGGAATGGAATGCCCTGCCAGCGTCTGTGTTTCCGGCGAAATATGACCCGGGCGTGTTCAAGAGAAGAGTGAATAGGTATTTACTTGGCTAGCATGCTACACCTTCGATCGCATCGTCACTTCCCATCAGGTGAGAGCGTGGTCAAATGCTAGACAAGTTTGAAGTAAAAAAAAAAAAAAAAAAAAAACTTGTTCACCAGATAAGAGCATGGTAAAAAAATCCATGTCATGTTTGAGTGCCTATTTTCGGGTTAAGCAGGCTTTCTTCCGCTCTGAAAAGGCATAGATATGGTGCGTAGGTTATATACCTTTACGTTTCAGTCGTTTTTTCCTGAAAAATCAGGGGATAAGATATCGTAATACACCAGCAGCCAACACTTGTTCACCAGATAAGAGCATGGTAAAAAAATCCATGTCATGTTTGAGTGCCTATTTTCGGGTTAAGCAGGCTTTCTTCCGCTCTGAAAAGGCATAGGTATGGTACGTAGGTTATATACCTTTACGTTTCAGTCGTTTTTTCCTGAAAAATCAGGGGATAAGATATCGTAATACACCAGCAGCCAACACTTGTTCAAAGAGCATGGTAAAAAAATTCATGTCATGTTTGAGTGCCTATTTTCGGGTTAAGCAGGCTTTCTTCCGCTCTGAAAAGGCATAGATATGGTGCGTAGGTTATATACCTTAACGTTTCAGTCGTTTTTTCCTGAAAATCAGGGGATAAGATATCGTAATACACCAGCAGCCAACACTTGTTCACCAGATAAGAGCATGGTAAAAAAATCCATGTCATGTTTAAGTGCCTATTTTCGGGTTAAGCAGGCTTTCTTCCGCTCTGCAAAGGCATAGATATGGTGCGTAGGTTATATACCTTTACGTTTCAGTCGTTTTTTCCTGAAAAATCAGGGGATAAGATATCGTAATACACCAGCAGCCAACACTTGTTCACCAGATAAGAGCATGGTAAAAAAATCCATGTCATGTTTGAGTGCCCATTTTCGGGTTAAGCAGGCTTTTTTCCGCTCTGAAAAGGCATAGATATGGTACGTAGGTTATATACTTTTACGTTTCAGTCGTTTTTCCTGAAAAATCAGGGGATAAGATATCGTAATACACCAGCAGCCAACACTTGTTCAAAGAGCATGGTAAAAAAATTCATGTCATGTTTGAGTGCCTATTTTCGGGTAAAGCAGGCTTTCTTCCGCTCTGAAAAGGCATAGGTATGGTACGTAAGTTATATACCTTTACGTTTCAGTCGTTTTTTCCTGAAAAATCAGGGGATAAGATATCGTAATACACCAGCAGCCAACACTTGTTCACCAGATAAGAGCATGGTAAAAAAATCCATGTCATGTTTGAGTGCCTATTTTCGGGTTAAGCAGGCTTTCTTCCACTCTGAAAAGGCATAGATATGGTGCGTAGGTTATATACCTTTACGTTTCAGTCGTTTTTTCCTGAAAAATCAGGGGATAAGATATCGTAATACACCAGCAGCCAACACTTGTTCACCAGATAAGAGCATGGTAAAAAAATCCATGTCATGTTTGAGTGCCTATTTTCGGGTTAAGCAGGCTTTCTTCCGCTCTGAAAAGGCATAGGTATGGTACGTAGGTTATATACCTTTACGTTTCAGTCGTTTTTTCCTGAAAAATCAGGGGATAAGACATCGTAATACACCAGCAGCCAACACTTGTTCACCAGATAAGAGCATGGTAAAAAAATCCATGTCATGTTTGAGTGCCTATTTTCGGGTTAAGTAGGCTTTCTTCCGCTCTGAAAAGGCATAGATATGGTACGTAGGTTATATACCTTTACGTTCTAGTCGTTTTTTCCTGAAAAATCAGGGGATAAGATATCGTAATACACCAGCAGCCAACACTTGTTCACCAGATAAGAGCATCGTAAAAAAATCCATGTCATGTTTGAGTGCCTATTTTCGGGTTAAGTAGGCTTTCTTCCGCTCTGAAAAGGCATAGATATGGTACATAGGTGATATACCTTTACGTTACAGTCGTTTTTTCCTGAAAAATCAGGGGATAAGATATCGTAATACACCAGCAGCCAACACTTGTTCACCAGATAAGAGCATCGTAAAAAAATCCATGTCATGTTTGAGTGCCTATTTTCGGGTTAAGCAGGCTTTCTTCCGCTCTGAAAAGGCATAGATATGGTACGTAAGTTATATACTTTTACGTTTCAGTCGTTTTTTCTTGAAAAATCAGGGGATAAGATATCGTAATACACCAGCAGCCAACACTTGTTCAAAGAGCATGGTAAAAAAATTCATGTCATGATTTAGTGCCTATTTTCGGGTTAAGTAGGCTTTCCTCCGCTCTGAAAAGGCATAGATATGGTACGTAGGTTATATACCTTTACGTTTCAGTCGTTTTTTCCTGAAAAATCAGGGGATAAGATATCGTAATACACCAGCAGCCAACACTTGTTCAAAGAGCATGGTAAAAAAATTCATGTCATGTTTGAGTGCCTATTTTCGGGTTAAGCAGGCTTTCTTCCGCTCTGAAAAGGCATAGATATGGTACGTAAGTTATATACTTTTACGTTTCAGTCGTTTTTTCCTGAAAAATCAGGGGATAAGACATCGTAATACACCAGCAGCCAACACTTGTTCAAAGAGCATGGTAAAAAAATTCATGTCATGATTTAGTGCCTATTTTCGGGTTAAGTAGGCTTTCCTCCGCTCTGAAAAGGCATAGATATGGTACGTAAGTTATATACTTTTACGTTTCAGTCGTTTTTTCCTGAAAAATCAGGGGATAAGACATCGTAATACACCAGCAGCCAACACTTGTTCAAAGAGCATGGTAAAAAAATTCATGTCATGTTTGAGTGCCTATTTTCGGGTTAAGCAGGCTTTCTTCCGCTCTGAAAAGGCATAGATATGGTACGTAGGTTACATACCTTTACGTTTCAGTCGTTTTTTCTTGAAAAATCACGGGATAAGATATCGTAATACACCAGCAGCCAACACTTGTTCACCAGATAAGAGCATGGTAAAAAAATCCATGTCATGTTTGAGTGCCTATTTTCGGGTTAAGCAGGCTTTCTTCCGCTCTGAAAAGGCATAGATATGGTACATAGGTAATATACCTTTACGTTTCAGTCGTTTTTTCCTGAAAAATCAGGGGATAAGACATCGTAATACACCAGCAGCCAACACTTGTTCACCAGATAAGAGCATGGTAAAAAAATCCATGTCATGTTTGAGTGCCTATTTTCGGGTTAAGCAGGCTTTCTTCCGCTCTGAAAAGGCATAGATATGGTGCGTAGGTTATATACCTTTTCGTTTCAGTCGTTTTTTCCTGAAAAATCAGGGGATAAGACATCGTAATACACCAGCAGCCAACACTTGTTCACCAGATAAGAGCATGGTAAAAAAATCCATGTCATGTTTGAGTGCCTATTTTCGGGTTAAGCAGGCTTTCTTCCGCTCTGAAAAGGCATAGATATGGTACGTAGGTTACATACCTTTACGTTTCAGTCGTTTTTTCCTGAAAAATCAGGGGATAAGATATCGTAATACACCAGCAGCCAACACTTGTTCACCAGATGAGAGCATGGTAAAAAAATCCATGTCATGTTTGAGTGCCTATTTTCGGGTTAAGCAGGCTTTCTTCCGCTCTGAAAAGGCATAGATATGGTACGTAGGTGATATACCTTTACGTTTCAGTCGTTTTTTCCTGAAAAATCAGGGGATAAGACATCGTAATACACCAGCAGCCAACACTTGTTCACCAGATAAGAGCATCGTAAAAAAATCCATGTCATGTTTGAGTGCCTATTTTCGGGTTAAGTAGGCTTTCTTCCGCTCTGAAAAGGCATAGATATGGTACGTAGGTTATATACCTTTACGTTTCAGTTGTTTTTTCCTGAAAAATCAGGGGATAAGACATCGTAATACACCAGCAGCCAACACTTGTTCACCAGATAAGAGCATGGTAAAAAAATCCATGTCATGTTTGAGTGCCTATTTTCGGGTTAAGCAGGCTTTCTTCCGCTCTGAAAAGGCATAGATATGGTACGTAGGTGATATACCTTTACGTTTCAGTCGTTTTTTCCTGAAAAATCAGGGGATAAGACATCGTAATACACCAGCAGCCAACACTTGTTCACCAGATAAGAGCATCGTAAAAAAATCCATGTCATGTTTGAGTGCCTATTTTCGGGTAAAGCAGGCTTTCTTCCGCTCTGAAAAGGCAAAGATATGGTACGTAAGTTATATACTTTTACGTTTCAGTCGTTTTTTCCTGAAAAATCAGGGGATAAGACATCGTAATACACCAGCAGCCAACACTTGTTCACCAGATAAGAGCATGGTAAAAAAATCCATGTCATGTTTGAGTGCCTATTTTCGGGTTAAGCAGGCTTTCTTCCGCTCTGAAAAGGCATAGATATGGTACGTAGGTTACATACCTTTACGTTTCAGTCGTTTTTTCCTGAAAAATCAGGGGATAAGATATCGTAATACACCAGCAGCCAACACTTGTTCACCAGATGAGAGCATGGTAAAAAAATCCATGTCATGTTTGAGTGCCTATTTTCGGGTTAAGCAGGCTTTCTTCCGCTCTGAAAAGGCATAGATATGGTACGTAGGTTATATACCTTTACGTTTCAGTCGTTTTTTCCTGAAAAATCAGGGGATAAGATATCGTAATACACCAGCAGCCAACACTTGTTCACCAGATAAGAGCATGGTAAAAAAATCCATGTCATGTTTGAGTGCCTATTTTCGGGTTAAGTAGGCTTTCTTCCGCTCTGAAAAGGCATAGATATGGTACGTAGGTTATATACCTTTACGTTTCAGTCGTTTTTTCCTGAAAAATCAGGGGATAAGATATCGTAATACACCAGCAGCCAACACTTGTTCACCAGATAAGAGCATCGTAAAAAAATCCATGTCATGTTTGAGTGCCTATTTTCGGGTTAAGTAGGCTTTCTTCCGCTCTGAAAAGGCATAGGTATGGTACGTAGATTATATATTTTTACGTTACAGTCGTTTTTTTCTCAAAAATCAGGGGATAAGATATCGTAATACACCAGCAGCCAACACTTGTTCAAAGAGCATGGTAAAAAAATTCATGTCATGATTTAGTGCCTATTTTCGGGTTAAGTAGGCTTTCTTCCGCTCTGAAAATGCATAGATATGGTACGTAGGTTATATACCTTTACGTTTCAGTCGTTTTTTCCTGAAAAATCAGGGGATAAGATATCGTAATACACCAGCAGCCAACACTTGTTCAAAGAGCATGGTAAAAAAATTCATGTCATGTTTTAGTGCCTATTTTCGGGTTAAGTAGGCTTTCTTCCGCTCTGAAAAGGCATAGATATGGTGCGTAGGTTATATACCTTTACGTTTCAGTTGTTTTTTCCTGAAAAATCAGGGGATAAGACATCGTAATACACCAGCAGCCAACACTTGTTCACCAGATAAGAGCATGGTAAAAAAATCCATGTCATGTTTGAGTGCCTATTTTCGGGTTAAGCAGGCTTTCTTCCGCTCTGAAAAGGCATAGATATGGTACGTAGGTGATATACCTTTACGTTTCAGTCGTTTTTTCCTGAAAAATCAGGGGATAAGACATCGTAATACACCAGCAGCCAACACTTGTTCACCAGATAAGAGCATCGTAAAAAAATCCATGTCATGTTTGAGTGCCTATTTTCGGGTAAAGCAGGCTTTCTTCCGCTCTGAAAAGGCATAGATATGGTACGTAAGTTATATACTTTTACGTTTCAGTCGTTTTTTCCTGAAAAATCAGGGGATAAGACATCGTAATACACCAGCAGCCAACACTTGTTCACCAGATAAGAGCATGGTAAAAAAATCCATGTCATGTTTGAGTGCCTATTTTCGGGTTAAGCAGGCTTTCTTCCGCTCTGAAAAGGCATAGATATGGTACGTAGGTTACATACCTTTACGTTTCAGTCGTTTTTTCCTGAAAAATCAGGGGGTAAGATATCGTAATACACCAGCAGCCAACACTTGTTCACCAGATGAGAGCATGGTAAAAAAATCCATGTCATGTTTGAGTGCCTATTTTCGGGTTAAGCAGGCTTTCTTCCGCTCTGAAAAGGCATAGATATGGTACGTAGGTTATATACCTTTACGTTTCAGTCGTTTTTTCCTGAAAAATCAGGGGATAAGATATCGTAATACACCAGCAGCCAACACTTGTTCACCAGATAAGAGCATGGTAAAAAAATCCATGTCATGTTTGAGTGCCTATTTTCGGGTTAAGTAGGCTTTCTTCCGCTCTGAAAAGGCATAGATATGGTGCGTAGGTTATGTACCTTTACGTTTCAGTCGTTTTTTCCTGAAAAATCAGGGGATAAGATATCGTAATACACCAGCAGCCAACACTTGTTCACCAGATAAGAGCATGGTAAAAAAATCCATGTCATGTTTGAGTGCCTATTTTCGGGTTAAGTAGGCTTTCTTCCGCTCTGAAAAGGCATAGATATGGTACGTAGGTTATATACCTTTACGTTTCAGTCGTTTTTTCCTGAAAAATCAGGGGATAAGATATCGTAATACACCAGCAGCCAACACTTGTTCACCAGATAAGAGCATGGTAAAAAAATCCATGTCATGTTTGAGTGCCTATTTTCGGGTTAAGCAGGCTTTCTTCCGCTCTGAAAAGGCATAGATATGGTGCGTAGGTTATATACCTTTACGTTTCAGTCGTTTTTTCCTGAAAAATCAGGGGATAAGATATCGTAATACACCAGCAGCCAACACTTGTTCACCAGATAAGAGCATCATAAAAAAATCCATGTCATGTTTGAGTGCCTATTTTCGGGTTAAGTAGGCTTTCTTCCGCTCTGAAAAGGCATAGGTATGGTACGTAGATTATATATTTTTACGTTACAGTCGTTTTTTTCTCGAAAATCAGGGGATAAGATATCGTAATACACCAGCAGCCAACACTTGTTCAAAGAGCATGGTAAAAAAATTCATGTCATGATTTAGTGCCTATTTTCGGGTTAAGTAGGCTTTCCTCCGCTCTGAAAAGGCATAGATATGGTACGTAAGTTATATACTTTTACATTTCAGTCGTTTTTTCCTGAAAAATCAGGGGATAAGACATCGTAATACACCAGCAGCCAACACTTGTTCACCAGATAAGAGCATGGTAAAAAAATCCATGTCATGTTTGAGTGCCTATTTTCGGGTTAAGCAGGCTTTCTTCCGCTCTGAAAATGCATAGATATGGTACGTAGGTTACATACCTTTACGTTTCAGTCGTTTTTTCCTGAAAAATCAGGGGATAAGATATCGTAATACACCAGCAGCCAACACTTGTTCACCAGATAAGAGCATCGTAAAAAAATCCATGTCATGTTTGAGTGCCTATTTTCGGGTTAAGCAGGCTTTCTTCCGCTCTGAAAAGGCATAGATATGGTACGTAGGTTACATACCTTTACGTTTCAGTCGTTTTTTCCTGAAAAATCAGGGGATAAGATATCGTAATACACCAGCAGCCAACACTTGTTCACCAGATGAGAGCATGGTAAAAAAATCCATGTCATGTTTGAGTGCCTATTTTCGGGTTAAGTAGGCTTTCTTCCGCTCTGAAAAGGCATAGATATGGTACGTAGGTTATATACCTTTACGTTTCAGTCGTTTTTTCCTGAAAAATCAGGGGATAAGATATCGTAATACACCAGCAGCCAACACTTGTTCACCAGATAAGAGCATCGTAAAAAAATCCATGTCATGTTTGAGTGCCTATTTTCGGGTTAAGCAGGCTTTCTTCCGCTCTGAAAAGGCATAGATATGGTACGTAAGTTACATACCTTTACGTTTCAGTCGTTTTTTCCTGAAAAATCAGGGGATAAGATATCGTAATACACCAGCAGCCAACACTTGTTCACCAGATGAGAGCATGGTAAAAAAATCCATGTCATGTTTGAGTGCCTATTTTCGGGTTAAGCAGGCTTTCTTCCGCTCTGCAAAGGCATAGATATGGTACGTAGGTTATATACCTTTACGTTTCAGTCGTTTTTTCCTGAAAAATCAGGGGATAAGATATCCTAATACACCAGCAGCCAACACTTGTTCAAAGAGCATGGTAAAAAAATTCATGTCATGTTTTAGTGCCTATTTTCGGGTTAAGTAGGCTTTCTTCCGCTCTGAAAAGGCATAGATATGGTGCGTAGGTTATAAACCTTTACGTTTCAGTCGTTTTTTCCTGAAATATCAGGGGATAAGATATCGTAATACACCAGCAGCCAACACTTGTTCAAAGAGCATGGTAAAAAAATTCATGTCATGTTTGAGTGCCTATTTTCGGGTTAAGCAGGCTTTCTTCCGCTCTGAAAAGGCATAGATATGGTACGTAGGTTACATACCTTTACGTTTCAGTCGTTTTTTCTTGAAAAATCACGGGATAAGATATCGTAATACACCAGCAGCCAACACTTGTTCACCAGATAAGAGCATGGTAAAAAAATCCATGTCATGTTTGAGTGCCTATTTTCGGGTTAAGCAGGCTTTCTTCCGCTCTGAAAAGGCATAGATATGGTACATAGGTAATATACCTTTACGTTTCAGTCGTTTTTTCCTGAAAAATCAGGGGATAAGACATCGTAATACACCAGCAGCCAACACTTGTTCACCAGATAAGAGCATGGTAAAAAAATCCATGTCATGTTTGAGTGCCTATTTTCGGGTTAAGCAGGCTTTCTTCCGCTCTGAAAAGGCATAGATATGGTGCGTAGGTTATAAACCTTTACGTTTCAGTCGTTTTTTCCTGAAAAATCAGGGGATAAGATATCGTAATACACCAGCAGCCAACACTTGTTCAAAGAGCATGGTAAAAAAATTCATGTCATGTTTGAGTGCCTATTTTCGGGTTAAGCAGGCTTTCTTCCGCTCTGAAAAGGCATAGATATGGTACGTAGGTTACATACCTTTACGTTTCAGTCGTTTTTTCTTGAAAAATCACGGGATAAGATATCGTAATACACCAGCAGCCAACACTTGTTCACCAGATAAGAGCATGGTAAAAAAATCCATGTCATGTTTGAGTGCCTATTTTCGGGTTAAGCAGGCTTTCTTCCGCTCTGAAAAGGCATAGATATGGTACATAGGTAATATACCTTTACGTTTCAGTCGTTTTTTCCTGAAAAATCAGGGGATAAGACATCGTAATACACCAGCAGCCAACACTTGTTCACCAGATAAGAGCATGGTAAAAAAATCCATGTCATGTTTGAGTGCCTATTTTCGGGTTAAGCAGGCTTTCTTCCGCTCTGAAAAGGCATAGATATGGTGCGTAGGTTATATACCTTTACGTTTCAGTCGTTTTTTCCTGAAAAATCAGGGGATAAGATATCGTAATACACCAGCAGCCAACACTTGTTCACCAGATAAGAGCATCGTAAAAAAATCCATGTCATGTTTGAGTGCCTATTTTCGGGTTAAGTAGGCTTTCTTCCGCTCTGAAAAGGCATAGGTATGGTACGTAGATTATATATTTTTACGTTACAGTCGTTTTTTTCTCAAAAATCAGGGGATAAGATATCGAAATACACCAGCAGCCAACACTTGTTCAAAGAGCATGGTAAAAAAATTCATGTCATGATTTAGTGCCTATTATCGGGTTAAGTAGGCTTTCTTCCGCTCTGAAAAGGCATAGATATGGTACGTAGGTTATATACCTTTACGTTTCAGTCGTTTTTTCCTGAAAAATCAGGGGATAAGATATCGTAATACACCAGCAGCCAACACTTGTTCAAAGAGCATGGTAAAAAAATTCATGTCATGTTTTAGTGCCTATTTTCGGGTTAAGTAGGCTTTCTTCCGCTCTGAAAAGGCATAGATATGGTGCGTAAGTTATATACCTTTACGTTTCAGTCATTTTTTCCCGAAATATCAGGGGATAAGATATCGTAATACACCAGCAGCCAACACTTGTTCACCAGATAAGAGCATCGTAAAAAAATCCATGTCATGTTTGAGTGCCTATTTTCGGGTTAAGTAGGCTTTCTTCCGCTCTGAAAAGGCATAGATATGGTACGTAGGTTATATACCTTTACGTTTCAGTCGTTTTTTCCTGAAAAATCAGGGGATAAGATATCGTAATACACCAGCAGCCAACACTTGTTCAAAGAGCATGGTAAAAAAATTCATGTCATGTTTTAGTGCCTATTTTCGGGTTAAGTAGGCTTTCTTCCGCTCTGAAAAGGCATAGATATGGTGCGTAGGTTATATACCTTTACGTTCTAGTCGTTTTTTCCTGAAAAATCAGGGGATAAGATATCGTAATACACCAGCAGCCAACACTTGTTCACCAGATAAGAGCATGGTAAAAAAATCCATGTCATGTTTGAGTGCCTATTTTCGGGTTAAGCAGGCTTTCTTCCGCTCTGAAAAGGCATAGATATGGTGCGTAAGTTATATACCTTTACGTTTCAGTCATTTTTTCCCGAAATATCAGGGGATAAGATATCGTAATACACCAGCAGCCAACACTTGTTCACCAGATAAGAGCATCGTAAAAAAATCCATGTCATGTTTGAGTGCCTATTTTCGGGTTAAGTAGGCTTTCTTCCGCTCTGGAAAGGCATAGATATGGTACGTAGGTTATATACCTTTACGTTTCAGTCGTTTTTTCCTGAAAAATCAGGGGATAAGATATCGTAATACACCAGCAGCCAACACTTGTTCACCAGATAAGAGCATCGTAAAAAAATCCATGTCATGTTTGAGTGCCTATTTTCGGGTTAAGTAGGCTTTCTTCCGCTCTGAAAAGGCATAGATATGGTACGTAGGTTATATACCTTTACGTTCTAGTCGTTTTTTCCTGAAAAATCAGGGGATAAGATATCGTAATACACCAGCAGCCAACACTTGTTCACCAGATAAGAGCATCGTAAAAAAATCCATGTCATGTTTGAGTGCCTATTTTCGGGTTAAGCAGGCTTTCTTCCGCTCTGAAAAGGCATAGATATGGTACGTAAGTTATATACTTTTACGTTTCAGTCGTTTTTTCTTGAAAAATCAGGGGATAAGATATCGTAATACACCAGCAGCCAACACTTGTTCAAAGAGCATGGTAAAAAAATTCATGTCATGATTTAGTGCCTATTTTCGGGTTAAGTAGGCTTTCCTCCGCTCTGAAAAGGCATAGATATGGTACGTAGGTTATATACCTTTACGTTTCAGTCGTTTTTTCCTGAAAAATCAGGGGATAAGATATCGTAATACACCAGCAGCCAACACTTGTTCAAAGAGCATGGTAAAAAAATTCATGTCATGTTTGAGTGCCTATTTTCGGGTTAAGCAGGCTTTCTTCCGCTCTGAAAAGGCATAGATATGGTACGTAAGTTATATACTTTTACGTTTCAGTCGTTTTTTCCTGAAAAATCAGGGGATAAGACATCGTAATACACCAGCAGCCAACACTTGTTCAAAGAGCATGGTAAAAAAATTCATGTCATGTTTGAGTGCCTATTTTCGGGTTAAGCAGGCTTTCTTCCGCTCTGAAAAGGCATAGATATGGTACGTAGGTTACATACCTTTACGTTTCAGTCGTTTTTTCTTGAAAAATCACGGGATAAGATATCGTAATACACCAGCAGCCAACACTTGTTCACCAGATAAGAGCATGGTAAAAAAATCCATGTCATGTTTGAGTGCCTATTTTCGGGTTAAGCAGGCTTTCTTCCGCTCTGAAAAGGCATAGATATGGTACATAGGTAATATACCTTTACGTTTCAGTCGTTTTTTCCTGAAAAATCAGGGGATAAGACATCGTAATACACCAGCAGCCAACACTTGTTCACCAGATAAGAGCATGGTAAAAAAATCCATGTCATGTTTGAGTGCCTATTTTCGGGTTAAGCAGGCTTTCTTCCGCTCTGAAAAGGCATAGATATGGTGCGTAGGTTATATACCTTTTCGTTTCAGTCGTTTTTTCCTGAAAAATCAGGGGATAAGATATCGTAATACACCAGCAGCCAACACTTGTTCACCAGATAAGAGCATGGTAAAAAAATCCATGTCATGTTTGAGTGCCTATTTTCGGGTTAAGCAGGCTTTCTTTCGCTCTGAAAAGGCATAGATATGGTACGTAGGTTATATACCTTTACGTTTCATTCGTTTTTTCCTGAAAAATCAGGGGATAAGATATCGTAATACACCAGCAGCCAACACTTGTTCACCAGATAAGAGCATCGTAAAAAAATCCATGTCATGTTTGAGTGCCTATTTTCGGGTTAAGTAGGCTTTCTTCCGCTCTGAAAAGGCATAGATATGGTACATAGGTGATATACCTTTACGTTTCAGTCGTTTTTTCCTGAAAAATCAGGGGATAAGATATCGTAATACACCAGCACCCAACACTTGTTCAAAGAGCATGGTAAAAAAATCCATGTCATGTTTGAGTGACTATTTTCGGGTTAAATAGGCTTTCTTCCGCTCTGAAAAGGCATAGATATGGAACATAGGTTATATACCTTTACGTTTCATTCGTTTTTTCCTGAAAAATCAGGGGATAAGATATCGTAATACACCAGCAGCCAACACTTGTTCACCAGATAAGAGCATCGTAAAAAAATCCATGTCATGTTTGAGTGCCTATTTTCGGGTTAAGTAGGCTTTCTTCCGCTCTGAAAAGGCATAGATATGGTACATAGGTGATATACCTTTACGTTTCAGTCGTTTTTTCCTGAAAAATCAGGGGATAAGATATCGTAATACACCAGCACCCAACACTTGTTCAAAGAGCATGGTAAAAAAATCCATGTCATGTTTGAGTGACTATTTTCGGGTTAAATAGGCTTTCTTCCGCTCTGAAAAGGCATAGATATGGAACATAGGTTATACGCCTTTATGTTTCAATCGTTTTTTTCTCATAAATCAGGGGTTTATGATCCGCAATGTTATAGCAGCCGGTATGGTGAATGTTTCTATTTATTTCTCTCATGAGCTGGTGTTTTAGTGTTGTTAATCATTATTATCTATCTTTGGAAATGCACGGTCTCAGTTATTAGTTTTTCAGCAGTTATCCCTGTAAAATAGGCATGAAATTTGTAGCTTTTACCGTGACAAAAATTACCATCTTAATTTGTTCGGGTTATATGGCAGCTAAATATGGCTGCCAACTTCACACCGGTCAAAATTTTTAGGCTTTATGAAGTCTACAGCTACAACAGCCGGGACCGACTTTTGACAGCTGGGCGCCTTAAGCGCCCGCCCTCCCGCCCGGTGACGCTGTAAAGGTCGATAGAGACCAACAGCATTAGCTCGTTCAAAAAAAAAAAAAAATGCCGGGACCGACTTGCCTTCCGAAGCACGGTAGCGTTCAGTTATACCACTTTTGAATGTATACTTTAATTTCTAGTAATTTTTTGTTTTTCTAATAACTTTATCAAAAGTAATCCTGTTATTTAACCTGTATTACAACTACAAATGCTAAGATTTTTCTGAAACAAAATGTCATAACTCCAAATTCATACATTGTCGTTTGACAGCGCCAAGTCCCTTGCGACATTTCATACATTATTCTGGTTTACGTCAGCATGCACCACTCGGGGGGAAGAAGTATTAAAAAAGGCGCTTTTGTTGATTTGAAAACGTCGTAAACCAAAATTTTAAACAGGTGAAATGGAGATGAATGTACAGAGAGACAGTCAACATTTTGTGAATGTCGTAAATTGAAACAAATGTTTCCGTGTTTTTTTATTTCTTATCTGGGGCCCAGGAACGACGAGGACCCACAACACCCAGACTCAGAACGAGTATTTGCGCTTTTTTTCTGTTCACAAATACTTGGCACCATAGGTATCAATATATTCATGAAAAATATATAAATGATAGATTTACCGTCAAAAAATATCAATCCAATTTACCATCTAACTACGCTTCGACAATTTCCTTTTAACGAAGGTACCTACTACGTTCTCTCTTTACCTCCTTTAAATGCTCCCGGGACTTAATTTATCGAAAAGTAAATAAATGGTAAAAACTTCCCAAACAGATCATTACTGAGAATTCGATGGAAAATGTCACGTTTATGAATGTGTTTTTGTGGTGGCTGTGTAATTACAAAACAACAATGTTATGAATATTTCGTGTCAACGTTTAGTTACAGTCTTGCCTTTTCATTTGATTAAGGGCCAAATTTTCAAGTAGTCAGGTGTCAAAGTCAAAAGATTTATTGCAAATAAGCTATTTTTAGCACGTTTACAAGTCAAAATTATATTAGGTACTTAAAATTAAGTTATTTAATTAAGTGATGTTGTATGTATGTAGGTGATGTTACAAGTCTAAGGACCGAGAAAGATGGGATAAGTGGAACTAATAATTTTACTACAGGGGATGGACAAATTGAACCGCATGCTGGCTTCAAAATCTGAACTGCTTCAGGTGTTTTTGTACAGTTGACAAAACTGTATTAAAACTGCCAACCGACTGATTCAATGCACAGTCAAAAGAACTGCCAACGATTAGATTGAATTTAAACAAGATTTATCAAAATGCCTTATCAATCGAACAAGAACGTGATAGAAATGGGATACTTAAAAATATTACTGTTAGCAATTTTAGAGCCCAACATAATTGTTTGCTAATCTTTGGGCCACAAGCTTCATATTAGGCAGCTATCCATATGCTTGCATGATCTGCCGCGCGCCTAAAAACATAATTGTGCCACTGCCAACAAATCAGCATTGACTATTTAACGAGGGAATATCACCAGCTTTTTGATACGCTCCTCGCAGAAAGTGATCTAAATTCTGTGTTTTTATCATAACCTCTTTTATCTACTTCATTTTGTTTACTAATTAAGGCTTTTTTAAGCTTAGTTTACATAATTATTAAGTTAGGTAATTATGACATAATATGAATAAAAAAAATTATCTACAAAAATTCAATGTTAATTTTATAGGCATCGTGAAAATATAGGCATCGTGAAAATGTTTACCAACATGTAGAACGCTGATCGACACGCGTATAAGAAGCTTATAAAAAAAAATAAAAAAACTGGCTGACGGTAAAACCAGAACATAACGCGTATTTCCCAAGAAAAGCGACACTTACCGAGTCGACGTGCTAATGGGCTGTCGGGTTCCGGATATATTGCTTTTAACGCGAAACCTATGAATTCGATTTGGAACTTTTTATGGCCGCAGAAGCTTTCCGGGATATTCTTTATTGATCGGAAACTGAACTTTGGAAACTGAACGTTTGCGGATGACTTGAATCGGGGTGAACAAAAACATTAAAGGAACTTTGTACCTGCACACTATTGTAGTGCAAACACAATATAACTTATCACTACATAGTATAAAACAAAGTCGCTTTCTCTCTCCCTACGTATGCTTAAATCTTTAAAACTACGCAACGGATTTTGATGCGGTTTTTTAATAGATAGAGTGATTGAAGAGGAAGGTTTATATGTATAATAATAACATGCATTAAATAGTGGAGAAATACTGGTATTTTTGACGTTTCTAATTTGATGTCGTAAATAATCAATTTTTTTCCGCTTACATTGCAAACGCAGGCTGAACCCTACGACATTTATCTATCAAAATAATGTACTAAGTATTGTACACATTGTAAAGGTCTACAGAAAACTCCGCTATGGTATATGTCTATCTCTTATGGATATCCCACAATAACATTTTTTGTCATTTACTTATTACGACACATCATGGCAAATTTTCGAAGCGATCTTAACCAATAGAGCATTAATCCTTATCTAATTAAATACCTTAAATACATTGTGGATTTAATATAAATCTATATGGCCCTTTACAGCATATGATTTAAATGAAAATTTTCGAAGATATTACAGATTTTAAAATTGCGGGACGTAGCGTGTGCGGCGGTTCCAGCCGGCCGGGGCGGGAGCATGCCTATAAATAGCGCGTCGGTTCAGTGAATGACATAGGCTATATATTTTATACAAGATCACATAAATTCGGGTACCTACATAATGTGTATTTTATGAACAATACAATACAAACTCTTTATTGTATACAATATGTTTAATTAGTTTTACATAATAACCTATAAGTAGTAGGTAATACAAGGGGCGGCCACTAAGAGCGATATGACTAGACTTACATTTTTTTACATTAAAATTGTGCTGATCGCATTGGACCATAATCTCGCTTGATAGGAAGTAAATATGCAATCGAAGGTGTAGAATAATAGCTGATTAAATGTTCACTCTTCTCTTGAACACGCTCGGGGAAAGTTTCACATTTTTACTGTCTACCCTCTTTCCATGTGTGACAGAAGGCAATGATCTAGTACTTCTCTTATAATTAGCGCATACATGCATAGTGTTCTGCTAATATTATTTTATAAAAGTAAAGATATAGAACCACTTTGTGTTAAATATGGACATATGAATTTGACTAGCCTGATAGCTCAGTTGGTAGTAGCTCTGCCTTCTGAACTGTAGGTTGTGGGTTCGATTCCCACCCAGAGCAAATATTTGTGTGCTGAACATCTGTTTGTGTTAATTATGAGATTGACAGCCTCTACGGTGTGGTGGTTGAGCAGGTCGGCTCATAACCCGGAGGCGGTGGATTCGATCCCCGCGACAGGACAAGTATTTGCGCACCGAAAAAAAAAGCGCAAATACTTGTTCTGAATCTGGGTGTTGTGGAAGCATGGTTCACGTAGTTCCTGGGTCCCTTGACACAGGGAATCCTAGATAGGGTCCAGGATCTATGTATGTGGTCGGTGGGCATTATTATAATAATTATTATTATTATATTGTATTTTATGTATATATTTAAAAACAAAATGTATTAAGTATTTTACCATATGGATCTGGTTATGAGCATCACGGGCAGGGGAGATTATTCGTTATCCTTATTATTTTTTATGAATATTAATACTTTTACATCAGTACTTTTTTCTGTACATACACAATTAAAATAACCTTTAAACACACTTATTATCTCCTTATAACTAAAAACACTATTAGTAATATAAACGTATATTTTTCATCAAAAACAACGCCTGTTTACTAAATCTGTGCTAATAACTTACGTCACCCCTGAACTGTCACACCCCTATCAAACTTTTAAGTGTTTCTTCACGTAACTAGGCCAAGTTTTCCAACTTATATTAATCGTTCTAACTTTGCTATAATTCGGTTGCTAATAAATACTTTATGGATCACGCGAACTTCAATTTAAGTTTTATCTTGTTATTTATAATTGATTATACCCCAAAACCATTATTCAGTAGCGACCGTCGTAATAAACCGTTTAAATGAAAATATATATATATAAATAAGGTTTCAATGGATTCAATTTAAAAAATAAATATTGCTCTAAACATAATAATGTCAATTGACATTTATACTTACTACTAAATATGGCCTGTTATACTCATTAAAATATAAAAATATAATTTCATTAAGACACACACACTAATGTTACGTTATAAATTATGGACCCGGCCACATTTTTCGCTGTAATTAATTTTTTCCGCGTTTCATATATCGTATTACTGCTTTTTATTCCCCAAACCTACGTCCAAATGAAAAGTGACATTTTCGGAGCAAACGTGCCTGTTCTCTTGCAAATGGAACGTACGAAAATAAATCTTCAATTTTGGTAACATTTTTCCCATCTACATATCATTTATGACATAATTATAATGTGGGTTACTTAATGTTTAAGTAATTAGGTAAACTGGACTTACCATTAAAAATCCCAGTATGTACAACGATTAGCAAAAGTCACACACACACAACCGCAAACTCCATTTCACACACACTTAACACTACACGTTAATCGTATACACTCGCGTCGAGGTTATTTCTTTTTATTACATTCAGAAGCGCGTTTCAATTTTGAATTATTAATTTTGCGTTCCGATATATTTGGGTGCGGTTATATCGCGGTGCGGCGAGGCGCGCCGCTACACTGACAGCGTTTGACAGTCTCGTTGTACTGCGCATGCCTACCCGCGCATTTGCGGGAGGGATGAAAATGGCGCGGGCAGAGATCACCCTATCCTGACCTAAACAGCGTCTTAGATCCTGAACCCCCAAATATCACATTTAAATCGAATTTTATAATGATTACAGCTATAACGACTGAACAATGCATTCGAAATACTAACATAAGATATAAGATTCAGTTCTCATATTTTGTTTCACAATTCTGTGCGCATTTTTACCCTCTCAATAGCGTATAAACGTAAGCATCTGTGTGGGTGATGTGACTGGAATGTTTTTGTAAATTTTATTTGCTGGTTTCTATACTGTGAGGGTCGACGGATGCCGAATCGTGACGAATATCCTCAGCTGTGGCGGTACGAAGCCTCGTTAGTAAAGTCGTACGATAAATCGCCGTTAATTCTGTTATTGTGCACGATTTATGTGTGTCGCCTTATTGTGAGTTTAAGAAATGGTTATTTACGTAATTTCATACGCTAACGTTGTTGTAATGTTGGCGTGTGCGTAATTTTCTTTTTCTTATAATGTATTTTGTTTGAGATAAATTTGAGATAAAATATATGTAAGATTTTACATATATTTTACAATTGCTGGTATAGCATTTTTGTGTCTGCATTATTACAGACACTTGGGCCCGCGCTCTTTAATTTTTTTACTTGTTTTATTAATTCTGATTGTACAGGAGGGACTATACTCTTTTTTTAAAAATTGCTATTTAAGTTTTAGTACACTTATTTTTAATTGTCCATACACCCCGAGCAGACCCCTGGTATAGTATTTATTTGGTTAAAGCGAGTAAGCTCAAAATCACACAAGTAGTTATGGAGAAAGCTATGCTCGGGGTTTCCTTGCAAGATAAGATCGGAAATGAAGAAATAATCCGCAGGAGAAATAAAATCACTGCTTTAGCTCTTAGAATTAGTTGTAAGGCAGTGAGCACTTGTGCAGGTCCCATCGCTTGCAGAACCATCCACTGATGTGGAAGAAAGGTACTCGATCACGATCCAAGAAATACAACGTAGGTTGGACTTCCACTAAACAAACTGGCCGAAACTTCAGGGAGCCGAGGGACGTAAGAGACAAGCAACCACTGAATGAGTAGAATAATTGAAGTTTACCACGATCGCTCACGAAGTCCTCCAAATTAACGCATGCCATGGAAACTGTGTACAACAAGCTCCTGGACACTATTACATCGGCAATAACCTTGCAATGTTTTAAGTCTAGACTGAAACTATGACTTGTCGAGCAGTCCTTCTACAGTTATGACGAATATATTAAGTGGATGATGTGACATATGTTATTTTACACAGTTGATATATTTTTATTTATTATTATTATTTAATTACAATTGACCAATGTATTACAACATGTATTATAATATAAATATTTATTTATTTATTTTTTTTGCATGCCTACGAACTGTGTTTTAAACTTTTAAATTTATATCACAGTATTCTCCTATTTATATATAGGTCTCTATGATTCAAATGGACAGTATAATCATGTAATTAAAGAATGACTCTTAAATTGTAAATTTATTTTGACATGTAAATTGACATTTTATGAATAAAATGATTATGATTATGAAGCGATCGTTGTGGAGGCTAATGGATTTCTTCAAGACGATGACGATGACCGTTGTTGCTGATAATTGAAGGGTTGGGAATAAAAAGGGTTTAACTGTCAAATTGATAGTTTCGAGAAAATTCACTTTAAACTTCAACGGCGTCATTTTAATGTAGAGTGCTTATAAGGTAATAGAAAAGATTTATGTTAGTTTCAGTTGCTTGAAAATGTTTTAATTCTCTTTTAAAATACTATATATAGTACTAAATCATACAATTACTGTAAAAATATAATATAATGATAAAAATATAATAAAGTTTTTATGCTAAGCGAACTGTATTCCTGTGACAGATAAACCGTTTCTAGACTCAAAATCTCGAGATTTAAGCCTCATTTCGGTATTTTAATAATGTATTATCGTAGATAATTTCACGCTGAATCCAACGATACCCATAGGTTATTTTGTAAAAAAAAATCAGGCAAACCCTTTTTGTTCACACCCCTTCAATTGTAATTTTAAGGCTTACCTTTTTGAAATAAAACTACCATACACATGCGTGATTTGGGGAGTAAGCTGATGAAGCGAACGCAAGTTTAAAATTTTTGGTTCATGGAGTGCCTGTAAATTGTTCCTACAATGTGGTGTTTCAATAAAGAGTTTTATCTATCCATCTATCCCTATTGTCAACATAACAAAGTTAAAAATTCCTTAAAGTTTGTATTATTATATTGGCACGTACGGTAAAATTACAATTTGCAATTGTAAAAATGGTGACATTAGCATTAAAAAAGCAAAAATAAAGTTATACTAGCCGATAGATGGAGCTAAAGAAGTTTTTCTTCAGGTGGTCTAAAGCACACTCGTTATTTTAAAACAGGAAATTGTGTTACAAAATTCAGAAAACAATTTCACGCCTATAAAAGCCATAATTTGGTCTAAGACATCCAGCGCTGGATGTCTTCGATGATCAGCAATATGCTGAGCCGACACCCATTTGACACTCGTTTTTTTTTTTTTAATTCTTTATGTACATAGTATGCATATTAATATAATCTATTTTTGTACTTAATTTTGTGCAAGTATTGAATAAATGTCTTTCTATTCTATTGTATTCTAAATTGTTTTATAAATGGAACAATGTGTAGTGACATTTATAACTGGTGTCCTAGAACTTCAATAGTGTAATTTTACTTTTAAGTCACGTTTCACGACTCATATTTATATTTATTCATTAGTAAGTTGATTTTAAATTTTGTTGATTTTATATATTTTGTTGTAAATTGACGTACCAGTGTAACGCGATGTTATAAGAATAATAAATCTATGAATCAATTTTATATTTACAATAATTTAAACTACATATATCTACCTCGATAAAAGTCATCATGAATATGGTTACATCTGATTTCTAAAGTCATTCGTGTGCGCTCGGTAATCTTCGACTATCGTCGGAAGATCGTAAAGGGACGCTACTTTTACGAGCGCACAGTTACACGCATCCGCCACGCGACTTTGCACATTCATAACATTATGTGTATAAATCTTAAAGTCGAAATTCGCTTGCACGCCATAATATTGATATAGCAAAAGTACCGAGAATCGTACCGTGATAGCCTTTTCTGAATTTTTTCCGGCTATCTTTTTTTGAGTAAGAGGATAAACATGTGTGTACAATTTTGTTGTGAGATCTTCTGGCCGTCATATTTACAAATATTACTTTTATTTGGATTACTATTTAGGATTCAGGGTATTTTTTTTACCTTATTCATATTTAAAGGCAGGCTTTGTCACATGTTTTTATTAAACTTAACGTCATTGTTCTACGCCTAACAAATAACTACTAAAATAGTACTTTTTGTAAAAAAAATATTTACAAAATAATTATAAGATGAGTGTGTAAAATTTTCATAATTTATGTATTGGAATAGGTTTCAAGGTAATCATAAAATACAAATAAACAAAGCAAAGCATAAAAAACGGACTTCAAACTAATTATGGTTTTATTTTCTTTCTTTAGGCACCGGTATACTCTAGGCAAGCATGTTACAACCTAGACCACATCGTCACTTACCATTAGGTGCCATAGTGGTCAAACGCAAGCCTATCAAACAATAAAAAAAACGAGCTTACAACTAAAAAAAGATCATCAAAAGGTTCACTCTGTCTAAAGTTCTCATGTAGAAAACATAAATAAACACTGTCGAATTGAGAACCTGCTCCTTTTTTGAAAACGGTTAAAATTTGGAATTGACTTAAAGGCAGAGTAGGAGTCCGCAGTCGATAAAGGGAGGGAGAAAGGCTTGCAGGGACGTCCTGCTTGAGAGGGTTTTGTGCATTTCCCTTTGCCAGCTCATTCACCTCAGCAAAGTCGTTAAAATATTGGTACACAGGCTTGGCCCGCTGACAAAACTGTTCCAGTGATGGTGGTGAAGATAACAAAGTTGTTGATATGGATAAGCAGCTCAAACATGCTGATGATGATGACGTGTTCTTGAGATTGGCGGATTTTTAAATCTTAACTCGTATAAGCGCACGTGCGCTTCGGTTTCTTGGCTGAGCGGGATCCCTGGGATGCGAATATATTTATGACATTCAAAGATATGTTAATTCTGGGACTATTACAAAGATAAGTTGTCTCAAAAGGTCAAAACGTTGTATTCGAACTAGATAACCTTGCAATGAGAGTGAGACTTTCGTTTTGAACATACACATGAATAAAACGTAAAACGTACTAAATAAATAAACATTTATTTTCGTATTTAAATAGTAATTATTAAATAATTAATACGCTGACCCGATAGCTTAGTTGGTCAGCTACTTCTGCGTTCTGAACTGTAGGTTGTGGGTTCGATTCTCACCCAGGACAAACCTTTGTGTGTTGAACATTGTGTTTGTTCTGTGTATAGATGTTATATTGTATTCTATATATGTATTTACAAACAAAAAGTATTTAAGTATTGTATCAGTTATCTGGTTCCCATAGCACAAGCTTTGCTTAGTTTGGGGCTAGACGGTGCTGTGTGAAATGTCCACACATATTTATTTATTTATTTATTCTATCAGTTATCTGGCTTACATAGTACTAGCTTTGCTTGATTTCGTAGTTCCTTAGGTCCTAGTTAGGCTCCAGGATCTATATAGGTACGTGATCGTTGGGCATTATTATTATTATCAATTTGGAACTGGATGGAGTTGTTTGAAAGGTATGCTATTATTAATTTTACCTATTTTTAATAAGACTTGCCTCCTATTTCAATAACAAGTATTCTATTTTAAATAATGTAACTAATTGCTCAGCACTTCGTTAATTCAAATACCTATTAAAACTAAAAGATGGAATTAATGGAAAATTAATCATAATTAACAGCAGCACTTTAAGATTTTTTAAGCTTTCGCAAATTGAAGTCATATCATAAAGTTAAAACGGGCCTATTAGCGCACAGATTTTTTTTTTCTTTTTACTTAAAACTTCTCTAGCATTTGACCACGCTCTCACCTGATGGGAAGTGACGATGCGATTGAAGGTGTAGCATGCTAGCCAAGTAAATACCTATTCACTCTTCTCTTGAACACGCCCGGCTCATATTTAGCCGAAAACACAGACGACTTTTCGAATGAGTTACATTGGTTGTGGTCACGGGGGGAGTATTAGTGTGATACTCTATCACACTAATATCATAAAAACGAAAGTTTGTATGTGTGTTTGTGTGTATGTTTGTTACTCTTTCACCCTCAAGCGGCGGAATAGATTTAGATGAAATTCAGTACCAAGATAGCTTATACACTAGATTAACATATAGGCTACATTTTATCCCGGAAAAGTGATATGTTCCTGTGGGATGAGTAAATAATTAAAATACTTTTATCCGCGGGTAAAACCGCGGGGCGCAACTTGTATCCAATAATAACTGTGTCATCCGTTTTAAAATGTGATAACGTTTTAAAAACGAATCAATCATTTAATCTACACATATAAAATTCAAAGTCCTGACTGACTGACTGACTTATAATTATATCAACGCACAGCCTAAACCACTGGTCTAAGAGACTTGAAATGTGGGTGTGTTCTTTGTAAAGTGTAGGCAACCACTAAGAAAGGGTTTTTCGAAATTCCATCCCTAAGAGGGAATGGGTGGTTGATTTATCTATGAAAATTTTTCTTCTTCGTTTCCTATAGGCCATTCCTATAGGCAAAGCTGCGGGCAGAAGCTAGTTAAGTAATAATGCTATTAAATCTAAAGCACTAATCAATCATGATTATTGTTCAATATAAATAGTAATTCTTTTTGACCACTGCATCGCCCGATGTTAAGTTTTCGTGGTCTAAGTAGGGTATGCTTACCTAGAAGATACCTGTCCACTCTTGTCTTGACTGAACCATTCCCAAGTTATAGTTAACAGGAAACTTAACAAATTTATTTTAAAAAAATATAAATCTCACTGTTTTCCGAAAATTTCAAGCAAAGTAAAAAAGAAGTTTGTGTAACAACGGCTAAACTCACGTCAATTAAAAAGTCAAAATTTCGGGGCTACGCGCTGACGCTCGCGAAAGCCGCCGCGGCTTGCGTTAGTAAATGGCTCTCAGAAGAAGGATATCGAATATGTCCGAAACCTGATCGGAGTAATTTTGACTTTTTAACTGACGTGAGTTTAGCTGTTAATTATCTTACAAAATGTGTACTCACATTAGTTTTCAAACTAAAAAAAAAATATTGCAAATGGCCTACTTGAACCTCAGTTTAAAAATTAAGGCAATTGATGGCTATTTGTTTTTTTTTTTGTAATTTGAGTATATTATTAGCATTAAACATCATCCATCATTCCACAAAAAAAAACTGTGATGTTACATTAAAATAATAGCAAAACATTTTATCATGAAATAATTTCTAATTAACCATCTGCCTAAATCTTAATTATAATTAAAATGCATAATGCGTTAAGAAAATACCTCACAAACCACAAATCTCCAAACACTAACTACTTACGTACCGTTTAAGTTCATAAGAATATAATTCCCCAGCGTCCCGGAAAAAGATCAAAAAGCCAAAAAGTAATTTCTTTTTCCACATTTAACTTTCACAATGCGATTACCATTATATTCGCTTTATCCGTATAACATTAAAAAACAATTTTGTCCGTTTGTTTGTGCTGCTTTTACTTAAAAACGACTTAAACAATTTGTATGAAACTTTTCACAAAGATTCAATGCACCGTTTATAGTTATAGAGACTGTCTGGAGACAATGGATTGTCAACAACACAACGTTAAAAATTTGTATTATTATGTTGGTATATCCAGTAAATAGGCAATTTAGAATTGTCAAGATGGCGACATTAAGATTAAGCGAAGCAAAAACAAAGTCATACCGGGCGATAGATGGAGCTAAACTAGTTTTACTTCAATCCTATGGTTAAAATCACACTCGTTTTTTTTCCACAGAAAACATTATACATTGAAAGTAAATCCGCGGGCGTTTTCAGTATTATTAATTATACAGGGTTCCATCTTATAGATCATCCGGTAAAGGTTTTGAAACAATGGAATTAATTCAATTGCGACGAGAAAAGATAATTATACTTCGTTATCAGTGCGTTAATTAATTTAAATTTCAGTAGGTACTTATTCGCATAATACCCCTCTGTGAATTTATTAGTCTTTGAGGTGTAAGGACGTTTTGGAACGTGGTGGAGGACATATTTGAATTTTGTACTTAATAATATTGAATGGTTCTTTTTAGTTGTGAAAAGTTTATTAAAAATAATCACATTATTTTACATTACATTCGTTGGAAGTAATGATTAATAAATAAATTATTAAATAATTAAACTCAAGGTTGTGTGGAAGAGATCGTTGTCAGAAATAAAACCGCCCGTTGTAACACAAGTTTGTAAGATTTCCTTTACAGTTACTAGTATATTTTATTGGTGGGACAAAATATTTTTTTTTTTTATTTTTTTATTTTGTAGTAATTATTGTATAATTAATGTTAGTAATTATCTTCATGAATTATCACTTAATAAATCAAATGTACTATCGTACTGAATTTTAGTAATGATGAATATAAATTGACTGGCCCGATAGCTCAGTTGGTAGTAGCCCTGCCTTCTGAACTGTGGGTTGTGGGTTCGATTCCCACTCAGGACAAACATTTGTGTGAATAACATAGGTGTTTGTTCTGTGTCTGGGTGTCATATTGTATTCTATGTATGTATTTACAAACAAAAAAAGTATCTAAGTATTGTATCAGTTATTCTGGTTCCCATAGCACAAGCTTTGCTTAGTTTAGGGCTAGATAGCGTTGTGTGAGATGTCCACACATATTATTATTTATTTATTATTATTATTTAAATATATAATTTCATTACCTAAAAACCACTAATAAAAATATATATAAACACTCATTAAAAACGCGAAAATATATTATTACCATGTCACAAATTACAAGTCAACTGCCACAAAAAAACACGGAATAAATTACCTCCCACGCTACATTCAACTTGCTGAAGCAAGCAAAAGAAAGCAATAAATTATAATATATAACATTTTAAACATATTCAAATATATTCAAACATAGAACAATTTGTTGTAGTAGTTATTTTAGCCTGTTTGCAAGCTATAGTATGCTATAAATACACCCCAATAGCTGCCAGTACACCCCGTCTATTAAACAACCAAAATAAAAACAAACTAATGCACAGTGGTGAAACAAAACTGTATTTGCAAAGTAAATCATAAGTCCAGCGGTGCATGAAAGCTGTGCCGTCAAAGAGATGTGTACAGAAGCTTAAAGTGGATTAAAGCGTACATTCCTAGTAATTCACACTAATATTAGATGAAACGTATTTTCTTTTCATTTAAATCTTGCGGAAAAGTTAAAAATTTAAAGGTGTAACCGCAAGGCTCTTCTAGTGAGGTAAATTAAAATCACACTAATATTATAAAGTCGAAACTTTGTATGTGTATGTGTGTATGTTTGTTACTCCTTCACACTCATCTGGATGAATGGATTTGGATGGAATTCGGTATCAAGATAACTTATACACTGGATTAACTGGATTGACACATTGGTTACATTTTATCCTGGAAAAGTGAAATGTTCCCGTGGGTTGAGCAAATAATTAAAATAAACTTTACTCCTGCAGTTTTAAACTGCTTATTAGAGTGAAATTTGTAATGGAGATAGTTTTTACGCTATTTTAACACATAGGATATTTATTAACCACGGGTGAAATCAGCGCGGCGCAGAATCGAAACCACAACCCACAGTTCTGAACTGTGGGTTGTGGGTTCGATTCCCACCCAGGTAGGCCCCTGGCAGGATTACTACCAACTGAGCTATCGGGCCAGTCAAATCTGTATGTAGACCTTCTATCCACTAAGCTATTCTTTGTAGAGGCGGCTCTGGAAATTGGGTCAAGTGCCTACAAATTAACGATTTACTTACGCCTGTGACTGCGTTCCATGTTGCGAACTTGGAGACATGCCGTGCAGGTTATGTGGAAATTACTGAAAAAAAAAAAAAATAAATAACGCCCAACGATCACATACATAGATCCTGGACCCTAACTAGTGTCTAGGGACCTAGGAACTACGAGTACCATGGTCCCACAACACCCAGACTCAGAACAAGTATTTGTGCTTTTTTTTCTGTGCACAAATAATTGAAATGCCGCGGGAATCGAACCCGCTGCCTTCGGATTATGTGCCAACCTGCTCAACCACTACACCACAGAGAATGTAAAACAGTTTATCTTGTGCAATGTAAGCGGAAAAAAATATTGACTTTAGTAGATGCAAGTAGATCAGCACATGTAAATAGAAAAAAAAAAACGAGTGTGCTTTAGACCACACGACTCAAGTAAAACTTCTTTAGTTAATTCCATCTATTGGCTGGTATACCTTTTGCTTTGTTTAATGTTAATGTCGCCTTCTTGACAATTGTAAATTGTCATTTTACCGAACATACTTTAATACAACAAATTTTTAACTTTGCTATTGTGGCAATGGAAATTTTAATATATGTTTATTCCCTTAGCTGGCTCTTACAGCGCCAGCGGGAAGAGTTAAGGTGGTCTTATTCTTAAATCGGGAACACACGGCCATCTAGATTACAAAATAAACAAAATATGTGATTTTAGCAACGTTTAAATAACGTTATTTTTGAAGATATTCTCCAACTCCTAAGCATTTCCCGTTTTACCACGAAATCCTTAAACAAAACTGAAAACAAAGAACGTCTATTCCCTTGACAAAACACGACAAGATTAGACAAAAATCCACTTAGCCCTTTCCCTTTCCAGGAAAAATCATCTCCAGTCAGTTACAGCGACGAGATCCAAAATGTACTTCAAATAGGAAGTACCTTGAAGGGTTCTTAGAAAGGACTAAAAAGAGTCCCTCTGAAGGACCGATTAATTGTTTAATTCATTTTAAGGACATCCTTAGAAGGGTTCCGGTGAATCGGGAGTTATATTCAGGAACACGCATATCTGTTAATTTGACGAAACTGTGCGGATAACGGGTTTGTCGAGCTAACTCGTTTTTGACTGGCCAGATAGCTCAGTTGGTAGAAACCCTGCCTGTGAATTGTGGGTTCGATTCCCACCCAGGACAAACATTTGTGTGATGAATAGGTATTTGTTCTGTGTCTCATGGGTGTCATATTGTATTTTATGTGTGTATTTACAAACAAAAAGTATCTGGCTAGATAGGTGTTGTATCAGTTATCTGGTTCCCATAGTATAAGCTTTGCTTAGTTTGGCGCTGTGTGTGTCCACACATATTATTATTATTATTATATTATACAGTGAAACCTGTTTAAGTAAGACTTCAAGGGACCTGCAAATTGGTTTCACTTATAGAGGTATTCCACTTACTCAGTGTCTCAGATATCCAGGTATAAATACATATCTGTCTCATTTACAGAGGGGTCCATTAATAGAGGTCAGAATACAGGTTATTTCAGTTATAGAGATGCGATTGTGAAATAAAATAACATGTTATGTAAACAATATAAATGAAATTTAGTAAAAAAAAAAATGATGATGTCATTTCAAATTTCATGACTTGGTTCAAATTCTTCAACCAATCGGAAAAAATTGTAGATGTCGTCCATGCTTTTTTTTTATCATTTTGGTAATTCACAGGCAAAGTTATAACACCTTTGAAACATCGCGGAGTCTTAGATTTTCCGATTAATAAACTTATAGAATAAGCTCGCTTCGTTTGAGTAAAAAATATCATTAACAGAATAGTTGCGTGTATTTGTGTATTTTGCGAATAAATAAGTAAACAAACAAAACGATGTTATCTCAGTTACAGAGATTTATGCATTTGAAATTCTCTTGCCGTCTCAGCTATGGAGGTAATTGATAATAAACCAAAAGAACGAATCCCAGATATAGAGGTCCCACTAACAGAGGTAATTCAGTGCCAAAGTGTTGGGACTTCAGCATGAGTTCCAGTTATAGAGGTTTCTCGGATGGAGATATCAGAGGATATTGGGAAATAAGAAAAACAAATTTTTCGCTTAGCTAAAGCTCATTTACTTAAAAATCGACAAAAGTATTGTTTAAATCTAAAAGAATAAGTTTAATTAGCTCTCATGTCAAATAATCCTTCAAAGCATTAATAAAACCGGTGTCAATATTTTACCGATTTCAAAAGTAAATGACCAACTTATAGAAGTTATAATTATAGTAGGTACAAAGAAAGAGTGACGTTCCGCTAACTAGCAACGCCACTAGCTAGTTTGAGCGTGATTTTTTTTGTAGAACTACCTAATACGAAACAAGTTGTTTTGTAGCGTCTTAAAGCATATGCTTTAATTTAAAGGACATTTGAATAATACATTAATAAATGAAACTTTCTTGTCTTATAGCATAAAGTTTAAAGACATTTGAATTATACATTAATAAATTTAATCATAGAAATAGAAATAGAAAAAATTTTTTTCAATACTTGACTAAAATTAAAGTACAAAAACAGGTTTAATTAATTTAAAACATAAGGTTTACTCTAAAGACATTTGAATAATACATTAATAAATGAAACTTTAGTATCTTAAAGCACAAAGTTTACTCCGATGACATTACAATAATACATTCATAAATGAAAATTTAGTGTCTTAAAGCATAATGTTTACTCCAAAGACATTTGAATAAAACATTAACAAATGAAACTTTAGTGTCTTAAAGCATAAAGTTTAATTATTAATTTAATAATTGAAACTTATTATTTCACAGATGGAGGGCATCATTAATATACTCAAAAACAAAGAAAATCCGATATCAAATCACAATTTATACACATCATGCTGCGCCGCCGAGTCCTCGCTCCATCTTAGTTGTGCTGATAGAGTGACGTCACTATAATGTACCGCTTAAGGCATCGGGAGCTGCGCAGAATAATAAAGAGTTTGGTTGGAGTGCCAACATTTTTTTCTATTTACTTTACGTTCCATTTTCCCCGCGACTTCGTGGATGCTCTTAGAGATATTTCAGTTCAGTGATGTAAAGGAGATAAAGCACAGTTCCATTATTTTTATTAACTTTTTCTTAGAAACTACTAGATAGGATTTTTTTTACCACCTGCCCGTATTACCCAATCAATGCCACGCTTCCTTTGTATTGGCAACTGGCTCTCGAGTCTCGAGTGAGATTATCGAAAGTTAAGTGCTAGGCAACATGAATCCTAACTGAAGGCCACCTTCAAGTAGACTAAACTAGACTAGACTGTAGAAAACACTTTTTCAATAAGCAATGTTACATGATGATGCTTATTAAAAACATGGATTGCTTAAAATGACGGCAAAATATATCATCCATTTTAATAATAATAACGCATAAGGATCACATACATAGATCCTGGACTCTAAGACCATGGTCCCACAACACCCAGACTCAGAACAAGGATTTAAGTTTTTTTCTGCTGTGCACAAATACTTGTGCCGCGGGAATCGAACCCGCCGCCTCCGGGCTATGAGCCGATCTGCTCAACCGCCACACCACATCTATGATATAACAAATATAATATAGCCGCAGGTTTTTGGAAGTTTCCGAACGAAATCTAAACACACGATGGTAGAGAATTGTACTTCCCCCGCGCGCCCCCGCATTTGACAGCTAGCCCACTAACCGACCGCAAGATGCTGTGAATTTGCTTTTATATTATTTGCTTATATATTCAGCCGACTCTAAAAAAAGGAGGTTCTCTATTCGACTGATTTTTTTGTTACCTCAGAACTTTCGAATGGGTTCGATTTTGATGATTTTTTTTTTGAAAGCTGGTGCTTCCCGTGTACATTCCTTCCCATTTATATTTTATCAAGATCTGACTAGTCGTTTTTGATTTATCTTTAATAATGCGTATTTCAATTTCGACTACATTGACTCATTGGGATTGAAGCCTGATCTCATCAGCCACCATTAATTTAAGATAGCAAGTACAATAATATACCGAGAGCAAATTTGATAATTAGCTCGGACAAGGGGCTAGGGCTATATAGAACGCTATCAAGTTTAATTGACGTTTAAAACTACAAAGTCTCGCTCAAGGTCTACTAAGCAGTTCTTACGTAACAGACGTGAGATCTCGAGTGGTCCCGCGAGGCTTCACACGTTTCCTTCGTTTCCTTAAATCCTCAGTTAGACAATGAAATGTGGGGAGGTTTTTTGCTTGTTTTTTAGTTAATCGTTTAATCTACAATGTGCTAGTTTAGTTAACTAGTTTAGGGATTAACTTCCTAAACCTAAAAATCATGTAAACGTGTAAAAAAGTATTGTGTTAATCTCAGTAGCGACTACGATCTATGTGCAATCACAGAATACTTAATTTTACATTTTACAAATTTACAGCTGCAACAATTGATAATGATGATAATGATAATGATAAATTTATTGATGAATTATAAAGAATTACAAGTCTGGTATCCCACTTCCCACTAATATTATAAAGGCGAAAGTTTGTATGTGTTTGTGTGTATGTGTGTTTGTTACTCTTTCACGCTCAAACGGCTGAACGGATTTGGATGAAATTTGGTACCAAGGTAGCTTATACACTGGATAACATATAGGCTAAATTTAAATTTTCCCGTGGGATGAGCAAACAGTTAAAATACTTTTTTTCCGCGGGTGAAACAGCGGGGCGCAACTAGTTTATTAAATAAACATAAAAAATACATAATAATACATTCAATAACATAATTATTTAAAAAATATTGTTATTAAAAATAGACAATATGAAATTGATCACACCAGTTTTAGTATGAATTCCTCGACGCTATAAATGGCACCATATCGATAAGAAAACTTTTAATTTTATATTCAAAAATTTGAACAGTTTCAATACTGCGTATGGGGTCTGGAAGAGCGTTAAAAATTTTGATACCAGCTACCCGAGTACATTTCCCGGACTTAGCAAGTCTGTGTCTCAGCAATATGAGATTATGAGCTCTAATATTTTAGAGTTCTGAGTGACACTGTTCTGAATGGGCAGCCGTGTCGCTTGACATCAGGTGAACGACTAGCTCACATTAATCATAAGCATAAGAGAAAGAAAAAAGAACGGCTCACTGAATCACGCTCATGCGGAAAGGAGCAGTCAAATGAAGTGGACAACTAAAATATCCTGGTTTTTCGGAAAACAAATTCAAACGAACCCGGAGCGGTAAATACTATAGTAGTGTGTGCTGATAAAACGAAGAAACCCTTTTTAAAATACTACCTTTCTACGATATAAAAGTGGATAGAAATCTGACCGCGTCATTTTCTTGAGTAAATTGCTAGTCTCAACTGCTCACGTAACAGTTGAGACTGATAAAAAAAATGATTACGTGAGGACATAGATCACGTGCCCACTAGAAATGAATTGAAGTATTATCAATTGTAACTACTATTCAATGTATGTACATTTGAAACGTTTGAAATATACCTATCTAAATACATATAACTCAAAGGTGACTGACTGACATAGTGATCTATCAACGCACAACCCAAACCACTGGACGGATCGGGCTGAAATTTGGCATACATGTAGATGTTATGACGTAGGCATCCGTTAAGAAAGGATTTTTCGAAATTTCACCCTTAAGAGGGTGAAATGGGTGGTTGAATTATTTTCCCATAGGTCACGCCGCAGGCGAAGCTGCGGGCAGAAGCTCGTGGATCTATATATCGAGACAGCATCTGTGGTGTGGTGGTTGAGCAAGTCGGCTCATAACCCGGAGGCGGCGGGTTCGATTCCCACGGCAGGACAAGTATTTGTGCATAGAAAAAAGCGCAAATACTTGTTCTGTGTCTGGGTGTAGTGCGACCATGGTCCTGGTAGTTCCTGGGTTCCTAGACACAGGGAATCCTAGTTAGGGTCCTGAATCTATGTATGTGATTGTTGGGTTATCATTATTATTATTATTTTAATCATTGCTCCGTTGGAAGTGTATCTAATTCAGAGTAAGAGACAAGGATATTTTTGAATAAAAAGTGCTTGTACTTGTTTGGGTATGGGTTTTATGGGACAATGATCCTCGTAGTTCCCGAGTCCCTATATACAGGTAAATAGGGTCCAGAATCTCTGAATGTGATCCTTGTGCGTTACTATTGTTATTATTAGTTTTAAAAATGAAATTGATTATGCTTCTAGTGGAAACTGTATCTTCGTCACGCAGCTTTACGTTGCGTTACATCACGCAACGTGACTCAAGGGATACTGATATGGTTTTTAGGAAGGTTTATGTTTGATTGGTGAGTTACTCGAGTACCAGGATTAACTTTCTAGTTAATTCTGGTACTCGACTTTAAAACTCGAAAGACGGTTTAACTTTGTACTAGCTTCTGCCCGTGGCTTTGCCCGCGTGGTCTATAGGAAATCAATGCAACCGCTTAAAGTAGCATATCTAACTAAGAGTAAGTTGGTGAATGTGTAACGACGGCGATGGCGAACGGAAGTTGATTCACGGAGATCTCCATTACAACACATTTAATTACAACGTATTACATAACAAATTTAAAAATTTGAATCATTATGTTGCTATATCCGGTAAAATACAATTTACAATGGTGAAAGTTATGCCGGCCGATATACGGTGCTAAAGAAGTTTTACTTTAGTAGTGTTGTCTAAAGCTACCTCGTTTTTTTAACTGTGCATTATTAAGATATGCTTGAAGTTATTTTGTCGATTAGATTAAAAATGAGGAGATTCGTAATTATAATATGATAGTATTAGAGATTTCATACAGCGCCATCTAGCCCCAAACTAATCAAAGCTTTTACTATGGGAACTAATTAGTTCTCTTGAAAATTTTCTCATTTTGATTTCGCAAGGAAACTCCAAGCATAGCTTACTCCTAAGCTCGATGTTTACTCATAGTTCCGTTAATTGTATTCAATAATTTATTATGATTTATTGAACTAGAAAAGCCTAACAATTACAGAAAAAGAACGCAATTCTTTTATGAAGTCTTCAATTTTTAGGATAAAAATATTGCGTTTTAATTGGCAGCAGATTTTAATACTTTTAGGCTTGTTTACGCCGCAGGGAGAAGCTCGTAAGAAGTCCGTGGGCTACGGAGCGCAGGGGAGGAACTTGGCGAACCGGGTTCAATCGGCACTCGCACACGCACTACACCGCCGTGCCTACTTTCGCATAATACATCACTGTACCTATTTAACTAAAGTCAAAATAAAAGTTTATAATATATATACACGGTGGAACTTAATTCACTCTTTTCCTTAAATGTATGTACTCAGACCATGCTATAGAATATTCGTACAAAGTCCAATAAAAAAAAAATGGTTTTGTTTTAGTATTTAGTGCCTCTTAAAATAACTCCATGACAGCCTATAATGTCAGAAATATCTATTTAACGTTACACACAGCGCGGGCACCGGCTGAGTGCTTTGTAAATGTTTCGTAGGTAATAAAATACCTGTTTTGTTAAATGTCGCAAATTTGCAGTAATTTGATAATAAGTAGATTTAAGTTTTATTTCATAAGTACTTTTTTATTTAGTTATATGGGAGCGTTCTATACCATGGACTGAATACATACATTAAAGGAAAAGAAATAATTGAATTCCACCTTGTATATACGTTTAATTTAACTTATATCCAGAAAATATAAGTGCCTCGCGAAGGCGGGATCAAGGTTGTAAACCAAATATAATAAAGCATAAAACGTGATCTGGGCAACTATCACGGCAAACTCAGCAACACAACCCTAAGTTTCGGCGACCAGCTCTCATAAATCTAATGCCATCTGATCTGTGCATAGTCACGACCACGTACGGCATGCATATAATTACCTCCACGGCTAATATAAAATTTACATCGTCCTGAGCCAAGCTAAGCTTAATTATAGATGCCAGACAGGACGGGGTTTATGAGTAGGCATGTAATATGCCAGAGGCTTGAAAATTGAGTTGGGTGAACTTTTTTTAATTTGCGGACTCCTTCATTTAGTGGTCTTCTAATTTTTTGTGCAGGCTTTTAACGAGTAATTTAATAGTTTTATTTATTTTATTTGTTGTCATTTTAAATAAAGTAACTTAAGTTATGTACTTTAAGAAATCTCATTTTGGCTTGTAAAAGTGCTAAAAATCTTTACATATAAAATTCAAAGTCCTGACTGACTGAATCACTGACTTATATATCAGCGCACAGCCTAAACTGCTGGTCCTAGAGAATTAAAATTTGGAGGACGTGTTCTTTGTAAAGTCCATCCATTAAAGGATTTTAGAAATTCCATCCCTAAGAGGGTGAAATGGGTTATTGAATTATTTTCCTATAGACCACGCGGGCAAAGCCGCGGTCAGAAGCTAGTTTGCAATAAAATTATTTATCTCTTTTTGGACTTTGATTTATTAAATTCGAAAAGCTTCTTGTAAACACTGACACAAACAGGGGTTATTTCGCAGCTTCCAATCTAATAAACCAATTTTGCCTACTTTTTGTCTAAATGGTCGAGAGGATTTTTTTAAGTTTGCAGGTTTTTCATCAGATTATTTTACTTTGCGCTAAAGTAATTCCACAGATTTGTAAAATCATAGAGCTAAAGAAATACTGTCGTTTTCATCATAAATAGCTCTAGAAATGTTCAAAATTTACGTCAGTCTGTCAAACTGTAAATCCTTTGTTCGCTACTTTTTGCCACAAATCCTGTTAGAATCTGTCAAGTTCCATCGAAGCTCGGCACTGCATTAGGGCTGGTAACCACTATAATGGAGCTGCCAATATCAATCCAGACCGCGACGACGGCAGTTTACAATATTTTATTCCGTGTTGACTATCACAATAACTCTTTGCAGTTGAGTTATTTTATATAACAGTTTCTGTGGTGTGGTGGTTGAGAAGGTCGGCTGCGGATGCGGCGGGTTCGGTTCCCGAGGCAGGACTAGTATTTGTGCACAGAAAAATCACGAATACTCTTTCTGAGTCCGGGTGTTGTGGGACCATGGTCCTCGTAGTTCCTGGGTCTCTAGACACAGGGAATCCTAGTTAGGGTCCAGGATCTATGCAATGTGATCGTTGGGCGTTATTAATATTATTATTAATACGGGTTCATCACAAGGATTACCAAACATGTAACGTTTGTATATATATTAATATATATAATATTTATGAATAGCAATTCTGCAAATATAATTAATAAGAAAGCAACTCTTAAAAATGGTTCTGTGGCGTTTGGACTGTATGTAGGCTAGCATGGCTTTTTTCCTTTCTTTATTTATTAACATTTACAATTTTACATGAACATAGCTTAAATGTTGGATTCTGTAGGTTACAATTGTACGCTAGATTGTGGAGTAGAAAAATCTGCGATTTGATACAGATTTTAATACTGCAATCTAGAGAGAGAGTAGAGGTATTACGGTGGTACGGTCTACTTATTTATACAATACTTTTTTTATGTATTGGCTCCTCACTTTTGTGTATTTAGCCAGTGTCAAGTAATTGATAATTTATCAAGTTAATGATATTTCATATTTATGTGTCAAGTCATAGTCGAAGTCATCAAGTCAAGTTAAAGTCATACTTCTAGTAAAGTGGTGGCAACTTTACTTGAAGCTTCTATGGAGTTTTGGAAACAACACGAAAAGAAACGTTTCACCATCATTATACCATTTTCCCACACTCACGCCTGTAATCCAGCACTTAACGTATAGAACGCCACCAATTTTATCTACTAATACTGAAAATAACACAAGTTTTGGAAAATAATACAATGCGGTGACGCAATCTTTTTCGCTTTCCCGCCAAAACTCTCTATGCAATACTTATAGTGTATTTAATTTTTTTTTTTTTTATTTGTATTTACAGTCTAAGCCTATGTTATTATACTATTTTATATTATATTATTTTATATATTATTATTATTTATTTAAACCTCTTACTAACTAACGCTGCATAACTATGTAATATGTAGGTATGATGTTTCATGTTTCATAATGTAAGTATGGAGGGAAATGTTTTTATATTCCTAAGCACTGGTTTATTGCTAGCTCAGATGCTATTAGTCTAAACTGAAATTTTTAAAAGTCCAAGTTGTTATTTTATCTTAATTTATAAGTAACTTTTGTACCAGTTTCAAAAACTGTAGCTCGCGGCTAAAAAAACATTGTTTTATGTCAATAAATTATCATTATTATTATTATTATTATAAATTATTATTGGATAATATAGCTAGTAACGTTTATGACTTTCTCATAGTGTTGTGATCTTGTTACTGAACTGTGTTGATGTCTCAGGATGACGTGCGAAGTGCAGTGTCACGTAAACCTTTACATTTTAGAGCTCCGAGTGAAACTGCATCTGTTATGGGCTGCCGTGTCGCTTAACATCAGGTGAACTACTAACTCCTCACGACATTCCTTAACATTAAAAAACTAATAGAATAAAAATCTAGTACCAGTAAAATAAAACTTTACTACATTGAAAAGATGCACACGCAAATAAATTGTTTATTATATCAAAAAAAAAAAAATTAAGTTTAAAGAGTAAAGACTAGATTAGATAGTTGATAGAATAATATAATCTAAGTCTGAGTAAAGTCTCATTTGCCCAATAATTTCATTATTTACAGTGTTCTTAAATCATCACTCAGTATTGCATACATACAACTACTCGACGGCAGAATATCTGGCAAAGATTTGGCACCTACCTGAATGAACTCTTACAGAAAAGTCCTAGTAGGTAAGTCGCATCAAAAACAATCCTAAAATATACAGCTATATTATATATGTTCTTTTGCTTTATCTCCCCAAAAACAATACACATAGTTCGAGCATTCATTTCAACCATTCGTTATTTTCGAGCGCTCTTTCAATCAAGTGAATGTAAATCCAGACTGGTTTGAGCTTGAAGCTTTAAAGTGGATTTAACCAGTTTCAGTTATATTTCAAAGTAATGAGAAAACAATGTTTGATACATCATCACTATATGTACTTGGACAAATTAACTACTAAGCCTTTGGGTGACAGATAGAGTGGATTTCTGTGATAAACTTTTTATTAGGCAGCATTTGTTTTTCACACGTATTCTCAAACCGATAACTAAAACCCTTGAAACCCCAACTTTTTAATTTTTTTTTTTGGTTTTTATACGTTACTTTATTTGTTGATTATTTACGTCAAAACAAACTGATTGGGTTCAGATGAAATATTATTATTAAATATATAAATAGCTAATTACGGAGTGTTCGTATGTAAAGTTAGGACATATATAATTTAATTTATTATTTAAAACACCATTAAAATAACCTTGCATAATCGCGTACCAGCTAAAAATATGCCTCTTACATCAAACCGGAGGGGTTTTTGTAATCACCGATAAAAATAGATGATTTTACACCAACGCCAAGACCACCAAATTAATCCATCCATATAAAATTCAAAGTCCTGACTGACTGACTTATATATCAACGCACAGCCTAAACCACTGGTCCTAGAGACTTGAAATTAGGAGGGTTTGTTCTTTGTAAAGTGTAGGTATCCACTAAAAAAGGGTTTTTCAAAATTTCGTCCCTAAGAGGGTAAAATGAGTGGTTAAATTTACTATGAAAATTTTTCTTATTCGTGTCCTATAACACGCGGGCACAAGCTTGTATGCAATAAATGACATGATTTTAAATTCAACTAAAATCCACTTTAAACTTTTGTATTTCACAATGTGTGGATGTGAATGTTGTGAAATACAAAGGTTGAAGTGGATTTCCACTTTCAACCTTTGTATTTTACAATGCATGTTTGCAAAGTTCCATACCAACACCGAAAAAGAACAAGATCAAAAGTTCGGATATATAAAGCGTAATTTATACACCGTTATCGAACGTGCATTAACCGCGTAACGACGTTATAAAGGCGCTCATAAGCATCGATGGGGTGCGTGTGTGAAAGAATCGGTCGTATGCTCCGATTGTTATTGTTGAATGTAATGTACTGGGTAATGCTAGTCTTGTTATTTAGAAATGCGATATTGTTACTGTTAACGTTAAGAACATTTTTGCTTTAAGAAAGAAATTGAGTCAGTTAGTAGTCACAAGAGTTAGTAAAATAATAGATTCAACCCTTTTCATAAAACAAATAGAGACTATTAAAAATTTTTTTTTTCAACAATTATAATGCGAAAATATAACTGGGAGTTTTGGCTGGAAAACGAAAAAGATCGCGTCATCGCATTGTATTATTTTCCATAACTTGTGTTATTTTCAGTGTTAGTGCATAAATTTAGTACCATTTTATTCGTTACGTGCTGGATTACATGCATGAGTGTAGAAAAGTGGTATAATGATGTTGAAACGTTTCTTTTCGTGTTGTTTTCAAAACTGCACAGAAGCTTCTGGTAAATTTGCCACCACTTTACTAGGAGTATGACTTGATTGGACTAGACTATGACTTGACTTGATGACTTCGACTGTGACTTGACTTGACTCACATATAATTATGTATTAATTAACTTGAGAAATTATATACTTGACACTGGTTAAATACTCAAAGTGTGGAACCAAACCAAATACAAAACAATATAACTATGTGAATTTTTGTCTATCTATCCGTTTGAAAATTAATCACGCGAATTACTGAATGGGTTTTGATGTCGTTTGTTGCAATTGTAGTCTTTGAAAACTTGTTTGGGTTATTTTTATTTTATCAAAAACCCTTTTTATTCAAAACAGAGATATTTCTAGATAAGCACAGTTGTGCATGTGAGGCTTCTTGCTGTCTTTGCTGCCTTGTTATTTTTGGAGTACTTTGAATATTCACCCTTTACTTCTTCAGTATTTCTTTTCTACTGGTACTTCTTACTTTAAAAACAAATAATAAAAAAATAATCCTCCGAGTAAAAATATTCTTAAGTGGTCAACATTTTGCTCACTTCTACATTTTTGTCATCCTTACAATTGAATAATTTAACCGTAGTCGATCCAACCAGAGAAGAAAATGATTGGGGGGGATATACCAACAATGTAATTTAAAAATTAATAGCATGAGATCGTTTTGTCTACCAAACCGCAATAGACACTACGATCGTAAACTCTTTTTACACATGCTTTTAGGTTCATATTAAAGACCACGAGTCAAAATGTCCATTTTTAACATACCCGTAGTTGTCAGTTTCCAAAATAGTGCATAGCCGTTGTAGGTTAGCTAGCGAAAAATCATTGGCTCCATTAATATGCTCAGCTAAACAATTTTTTAACCATTACCGCTCATAAAACTCTAAAACTACTCGGAACCAAAGCACTACAGAACTCCAATAAAAGAACCAGCGTCGGCGGCGTAGCGGAAACCAAGCAATCCGTCATTGTCGTTACAAACGCTGCCGGGAAAAAGTTCTTAATGACCCGCCCCTTGTAGGTGAGCCCACTGGCTTAGATAAATGGAGACGTGAGCTCTGGACTGCGCTGCAATTGCTGAGTCTAGTGTAGATAGTTTTTGTAGAAAAGCATCTAATATGCTTCAGAGAGGATAAATGATGATGATTTAACCTAAGAAATGTATACATCAGATAGTACCTTTTCTGCTTTAGGGATTACCGAAAGGAAGAAACTTTTTCGAGTGATGACCACAAAGACGTAGTGTAGACCAGCCCCTACTTATGACCTGGTTAAAATTAAGGAAGCTAAGAATAGAGCCGTTTAAAGTGGCTTTCTATAGAAATGTCTATGTTTAGCTAAATGTTAAATCTTCTAGCTGGTATGATGATAAGTACTTGAACAAATGTCAAGGACTAGTAAAATTGGCTCCCACAGGTGAACGTACCAGGATACATCTATAATATAACAGAAAATAATATATTTAACTAGTTGCGCCCCGCGGTTTCACTCACGGATAAAAAGTATTTTAATAATATAAAATAAAGTTAAATTTTCCCGTGGGATGAGTAAATATCATCCCACGCGAAAATTTAACTTTTCTGGGATAAAATGTAGCCTATATGTTAATCTAGTGTATAAGCTATCTTGGTACCGAATTTCATCCAAATCCATTCAGCCGTTTGCGCGAGGAGAAGTAATAAACATACACACATACAAACTTTCACCTTTATAATATTAGTGTGATTAGCAGGTTTTAAAGTACCGGTAAGCAACGTTCATGGTAACTTGGATGAGTGACCGCTACAAATGCTAGCTATTAAAACTGACGCTACCGTGCTGTTTAAAGGTTAATATACAAAGATATATTGTAAGACAACAGCTGTTAAGACAAAGCAGAGATTCGAGCTTCTTAATAATTCTGACACTGCCGACCACTTGCCTTCACATGAAAGAAGGAAAGAAAGAAGGAATGATTATTATTATAAAAAACGTAGGTGACAACGAAAATATCCACAATTCATTTTGTTTGCGTCGTAACATCTTCTAAATATATATAACTCAAAGGTGAGTGACTGACTGACATAGTGATCTATCAACGCACAGCCCAAACCACTGGACGAATCGAGCTGAAATTTTGCTTGCAGGTAGATGTTATGACGTAGGCATCCGCTAAGAAAGGATTTATCAAAATTCCAACCTTAAGAGGGTGAAATGGGCGGTTGAATTATTTTCCCATAGGCCACGCCGCGGGCGAAGCTGCGGGCAGAAGTTCGTATGTCATGTTGTTACGACACAAAGAAAAAAAAAATTCCCCTAAAGCTCCAGTTACATTGTGTTAAGCTACATAGAATCTTGACCTTTTCCCTAATGCGTTTAACGTGAAACTCTTGAAATAAAGCAAAGACTCAAGAAAATTATTTATAGAGAAATCGATGACGACCTACAAGACTATTCCATTTGGCACTGAGTTTAAGTCTCTCTTCATTACATTGTTAAGTTCTGGCCGCGACGTAGAGAATTTAAACCGACGCATTATGGGAAATACGATTATTAGGAGAGTGGTTGAATAAGACGCAAATGGGAATTGATTGACGGAATTACTTTGGGTGGTATCAACTTTATGATTTCAATAGGTGTCTTTATTAAAACGTGTTAAGGAAGTCGTAGGTTTTTTGGTATCAAATGTCTTTTAACTACCTCTTTCAGTAACTGATGTTGGAATCCAGTTGGACTTCACGTTATTTCAACCGGCTTTGTAAAAAGAGATATCAATTAGATTGTATCTTTTGTATTTCTGCAATTTTCAGCAAAGTTCGTCCACTATATACGTCCACGATATATATGTCCACAATACCACCACTTTGCTAGTTACTCTGTCGCCAAGCAGTAGGGTGCAAGCACTCCATTCCTTAGCCGTTCTAATTATGAATATGGTATCAAGTCGCTTGGTACGAATGGGTGGTATTTCGACCATGAAGGGAGGGTGCTTAGCCGAGCGTCTAGTAGTCCGGTAGTGGAATGGTGATGGGGGAATGAGATCGTGCAGTTTTTGTGCACATTGACGGTGTAATCTGTAAAATACCGACAGACTTGCCACTTCCTTTAAATATTCTTACTAGCACAATAATGGTAAAAATTAAAGCAATTTGGTCATTTAAGTGAGTTTTACGACAAAATGAGGGATGGGCGGTGCAGGCGCCAGTGCCAGATGTTTTATGGCCGGAGCGTGGCGGTGGCCGGTTCTGGATTTTTAATCAGCTTTTTGGAGCTATAAAGCGGAATTATTAAAATGTAGGACAGTGGCCCAGAAACTATTCCAGAACACCAGAAGGTGCTGCTACTTTTATGTTTGAATGGTTAGTCTAGTTTATTTTAATGTATTTTCAATATCCAATATTTTACTAGGTGGTAGGACTTTACTGCAAAGTTGGTCTAGGTAGGTACCACCGCTTTGCCAGTTATTCTGCCGCCAAGCAGTAGTGCGCAAGCACTGCTGTGTTCCGGTTTGAAGGGACTGTAGCTGGTGAAATTACTGGGCAAATAAGACTTTATGATCTGATCACAGTTTAGTAATCTTATTACTAGATTGTGTTGATGTCTCAGGATGACGTGCGCAGTGCAGTGTCACGCAAAACTCTTGTGTTCCGAGTAACACTGCAGCTGATATGGGCAGCCGTGTCATTTAACATCAGGTGAACGGCTAGCTCGTCACGTCATTCCTTTACATAACAATTATCTTCTATGTAAGCATGCACAATCATAAACCACGTCATTGCATTGATTATTATTATTATTAACATCAGGTGAGACAGTGATCAAATGCTTTACCTATAACTAACAAAAAATATGATCGAGTCATTTATCATAAAAAAATAGGAGAAGAAATAAATTGGGCCATTAATACCCCGTTTCAAAGCCGCTTTACAATAACAGCCATACATTATTCGTTGTTTCTTAAATATGAAGTACCAGATCAGAAACGCTGAGGAGGTAAAGGTGGAATATTAATTATGTAAATTAGTCCACACGAGGAAATGGGAAATAAATATTTCGTAGCCTGTATGGTTTTTTCACCAACTTTCCTAGTTTTCATGTTTACCATTGCACTAGCAGTGTCACGGGAGAGAGAAAAATACTACCTCTAGCGGCAGAAATTTAGAAATTATCAATGTGTGTATTTGAATTATTTAAAATAATAGATAGATAGATAGATAGATAACTCTTTATTGTCTCACCAATGAAATTCACACAATACAGGAATGAATAAATCTTACGTACTAGTGCAACAATAGGCGACCTTATCGCTAATAGCAATCTCTTTCAGACAACCTTTGGATGGAAAGTATCAAAAGATAATACACGGTGGTCTAAAACAATTTAGAATAAAAAGAAATACAGATAAAAAGAAACTATTACCTATAACTTGGTAAATTTAAATATATGGAAAAAATAATAAAGATTTACAGAAAAATAAAAAAATTTGGTCCATATTGTAAATTTTGTATGTATAGAAATCTTGATAAATTTTATTAGTTGTCAAAAAGTGATACTTTGATCAGTATATTTCTAATTAAAAATAACATTTTGCAATTGTATTTTTATCATCTTTTTAGTTCATTTTATTTCATATTTCACTCATTTGCCCTCCGCCCAAACCTCACATGTTTATAAGACACAATAACAATAAAACTCAAGTTATGACGCTAATATAGCAAAACTAATTTGATTGTACCAAACTATAGACTAAGAGCTATCTATCGTTTAGTGTCAGATGCTTTTGAGTATGAAAAATTTATAAAAGCAAGGGTAGAATGGAATAATACTATATAGAACTTCAATACCGTAGATAAACGGTAGAATCATTCAAGAAATAAATGTTTTATTTGCTTTTAATCCTGTTAATTAACACCAGTGGAAAGTCGTCAGCAAACTGCATAAAATGATAAATAAAAACTGCGCAAATGACACGCCTCGGGCTAAGTACTGTACAAAAGGATAATAGTAAAAAAAACAGCACTGTCAACACAATGTCCATTATTATATTTCATTAATTGATAAAATGAGCGTAGCAAATGAATTCATTGTAGCAACGTGCTGAATAAGTGTTTAAATTATTATTAGGCAAATACTAAAACAAAAAAATTTACTTTGAGCCAAATGGTCAAAATGAGGGTCGTGAGGTATTTGTGCTTGCGAGGTCTTCTATTCGCAGAACTATACTTTTTTTAAAATGTTAGTGAATGATGTGACGAGCTAGTCATTCACCTGATGTTAAGCGACACGGCCGCCCATAACAGAATGGTGTCACTCAAAACTCCAAAATATACAATTTCACGTGATACTGCACTGCGCACATCATCCTGAGACATCAGCACAGTCTGGTAATAAGATTACTCGACTGTGAGATCAGATCATAAAGTCTCAATTGCCCAGTAATTTCACTAGCTATATTGCCCTTCAAACAGGAACACCGTAATGCTTGCACACTACTACTTGGCGGCAGACCAATGGGCAAAGTGGCAACTAGTTACGTTTTAAAGATATCTTGTTAAGTATGACATGTAATTTAAGCCTTTATTAATTACTGAAACCTATGACACAAGATTATTTTTAGTGTAGGTTAAGCACGACAAAGTAATACAAATCATAACTTTGTCTCGGATTGTGTATATCTAAATATTAAATTTATAGTACATGTCTATTTATAAAATAAAATTATGTTTATTATGTTTAATTTACTTGTAACAATTCTCCAATACACAAAGCTTCGCAGATAAATTTACCGCCACCTCTTAATATTTGATCAATAAAATCGTCGCAGTAAATGTTTGTAATTCACATTATAACTCTATACAATATATAACTAACGATTTGGCGACAATTTTTCTGAGAATAAACAAGATGAGAACATAAATTGTTTATGTCTCTGCTTATATTTTTCGTACTCTTGATGCTGCTTGTAAAATGAAATTGTACTAAAAAAAAAAAGAAATTTTTATTATTATTCTAGCAATTGTCATAGACGTAATTAAAAGAGGAAAGGTATATTTTCACAATTATTGGGAGTTTTGCTCTTCTTGGTGCTGTATCTTTCTATCAAACCGAAAGTTGTGTGCGTTGTACCTAATTTAAGTATTTTTTTATTTACATACTAGCTGCACCCCATGGTTTCGCCCGCGTAGTGAATATTTTCTTAAGTTTCTTAATTGTTTTCTTTGCTAAGAACCTTCTCCTGACAATAACAAACACAACGAAAAAAGAATTAGTGAAAATGTTCCATCCGTTCACGCGTGATGTTTGACCAAGAGAAATAGAGGTTCTTTTTTATAAATATAGTTAGATAATGCTAATTTAATTTCAATAGATAAGTTTTGTACTAATAAATCAAACCCAAGTCTTTATTTAACAATATCCAGTACTTATTAATATTCAGTTTGCAAAAGTCACTTTTTATTTTCACTCCTCGTCTTCGTCATTGTTTTATGCATTGAATAACTTTTAACATAAATTAAATAGCTGTGACATAATCTAATAACCCTTGTTGACGACAGACCTCCAAGTACAAGTGTACCAACTTTTTTATATACATTCTTTTAAATAAAGCTTTCCGTCCGGACGTCACTTAAAAACAAAAGTTTTGACTCCACACTTTTGTGTATTTAGCCAGTGTCAAGTAATTGATAATTTATCGATATTTCACGCAAATATGTATCAAGTCACAGTCGAAGTCATCAAGTCAAGTCATAGTCAAGTCAGTCTAGTCAAATTCATACTCCTAGTAAAGTGGTGGCAACTTTACTTGAAGCTTCTATTGAGTTTTGGAAACAACACGAAAAAAAAAAACGTTTCACCATCATTATACCATTTTCCCACACTCACGCCTATAATCCAGCACTTAACTAATAAAATGTCACCAGTTTTATGCAGTAACAATGAAAATAACACAAGTTTTGGAAAATAATACAATGCGGTGACGCAATGTTTTTCGCTTTCCCGCCAAAACTCCCAGTCCGTACTTAATGCTTCGACTGACGTACGGGCGCCTCATAATATTAATGTATTATGAGGCGCCCTGGCCTGTTAGCTCAGTTGGTAGTAGCCTTGCTTTCTGAGCAGTAAGTTGTGGGTTTGACTCCCACCCAGGACAAACATTTGAGTGATGAACAGCGATGATTGTTCTGTGTCTGGGTGTTATATTATATTCTACGTATATATTTACAAACAAAAAGTATCTAAGTATTCTATAAGCTATCTGGTTCCCATAGTTTTGCTTAGTTTGGGGTTAAATGGCGCTGTGTGAAATGTTCACAAATATTTATTTATATTTATTCATCTAAAATGTTTATTGCTGTTTACTTACCGTCTCTTCGTAACCGCATCCGCTTCGTATCATCCCTGATAATCATCATCAATAGCCTGAAGACCTCCACTGCTGTACATAAGCCTTCCTAATGGAGCGCAACTTTGAGTAGCTGCTTGCTTCCTGCATCCATCGCCTTTAATAAATACAGCCCTAAAATAGCAAGTTGAACAATTTAATACTAAATTGTTCACTCACAAGTACGATAATGAATGACCAAATTATGTTTAACCAGCAAATCTGTAACTTCTACAAAGACAAACCAATGCTAAATTTGACAAGTACTAACAAGATTTTGAACTTTGCCCGGTGATGATCGAACTAGCTCCCCGTGAACCCCCTGGCCACGGATGAGATAGGAGTCGCTTTGCCCCCACATCACCCCTTTTACTCACCGTATATTTTGCCACAGTAACTGAGCTTTTTACAAAGTAACATTCATGCAATAATAAAATGTTGTTCCTTGTCTGAGTTGCAGTTGAAAAGTCATTGTGTGTTAAGAACCAGTCGTTGTATGCTAAATTATTATGGACTCAATCCATAGACTGTCAGAGCTGCAAAGTGCTAGAAATAAATTAGACTGTGATCTCTATGCCTCTCCGCTCTCTCTCTCTTCCGTTAACCATTGTCGGGTTTTTTATGATTTTTTTACCACTGCCTAAAGAAATAAAATATCCCTTGATTTTACGACCAATCCTAGCTGTTTTTATTGGTATTTTCACCGATAACTCTAAAATAAAATAAAAAAGTAGGTACATTAATTAAATGTAAAGGATAATAATAATAGTAGGTAGTTTTTTGTATTACTTATTAAATCATTGTAATATTTAGAAAATAAAGGCAATTTGCCGTGCTACAAAAATCAATATATTAATGTCGACAAAACAATAAAAAAGGATAAAAATGTTGTATTAATCCCAACCCGGGTTGTTTGGAAGAGATCGCTTTAAGCGATAAGACTGCCTGTGTCATTTAATTTTAAGTTTGTGATTGTCAATTGTTCCTGGTAATGTGGTATTTCAATAAAGAGTTTTATCTATCTATTAATCTCTGATTATTGACAATTGATTCAGGCGCACGCATAACTTGACTTAAGTAAACATTTTTTCCAGTAATTTGTGTTCTATTTAGTCACTATGTTCATTCGTTGAGTAAGTATAAATTATCCTTGACGTTTGCGTATCAATGGGTTTAAAAATGACATCTGAGTACATGATATTTTATTTATTCATTTATTTACAAGCACACATACAAGATACATATTTGTGAGTGATGTATTAAGTACATTGTACAACTTAAATACATTATTACATTTTAAAAAAAAACGCGTGAGCTCCAGCTAACTGTAGATTATAATAGAAGATTAAATAATAATAACACCCAACGATCACATACATAGATCCTGAACCCTAACTAGGATTCCCTATGTCTAGGTACCCAAGAACTACGAGGACCATGATCCCACAACACCCAGACTCTGAACAAATATTTGCGCTTTTTTTCTGTGCGCAAATACTTGTCCTACCGCGGACGATTTGAAACACGATATACGATGATACGCGAATTGGTCTTCAGGTCTACAATTAAAAGCCAAGTCTATGTAATAGGCTGGTTCAGCGAGAGAAGCAAAGTCCCAAAACCAAAGGCTTCGTGCAAAGTACAGTATCTACGTGGTTATAAAAGGCAAAGGTAAACCCACTGTTTTAACTGATACTGCGTTTTGGTGTAAGAATTAAAAACTTGGTTCCGACTTTGTTCATCAATTTTAAGTGGTTTTAATTAAACCTCTAATCAGTATTGAAAACTAAGTTTGGTTCTATTAAAAATAATAAATTGCCGAATCAATTTATATTGTTCTAGAAAATTCTAGTAATAACATATAGTACCATTAACTGTAATTAACTCATTCATTTACTTTTGATGTTAGTTTATTAAATAGTACTTACCTATGGATTTATTATTTTGTACGTTATATTTAATTGACTGGCCCGATAGCTCAGTTGGTAGTAACCATGCTATTTGAGCTGTAGGTTTTGGGTTCGATTCCCACCCAGGACAAATATTTGTGTGATGAACATCGATGTTCCTTTGGGAGATAACCTTTTTAAATTGATTAAAAACTTCAATGTATTTTAAATAAAAAAATATTTCTCAAAGCAATATTTTCACTTCACTTGATTGGCACTATACATCAATTACTTTTTAGAAATACTTTTAGGAGAGCTCAAAAATGAACAGAGTAATTGGATTATAGATTAGCTATAAACCTACACTAAATCTTGAGTTCTTCGATCTAACAAACTATACGACAGAGTCGCTATTGAATAAATTCATCGCAAGTTGTAAAATCGAATCACAGTGCAAACTATCACGTGGCCATAGTTTACTGGACACGAAATACGACTGAAGTTAAGCTTCTTTATCTCCATCTATCGGCCGGTATAACATTGTTTTTGCTTTGTTTAATGTCAATGTCGCCAACTTGACAATTGTAAATTGTCATTTTACTGGACATACTAACGTAATAATAAAAATTATGAGTAATTTTTAACGTTGTTATGTTTATGTTTATTATGGAGATCTACGTTAACATACAACTTTTGACTTCCGTTCGCATTGTGACGCATACACTAACTTACTTCACAAGTCAAACATGCGTAAAAAAATTACTTTAGAAAATGTAATTAACGTAATTTAAAGTTCTATGAATTCTTCTTTTAAGACAAGGCATTTTCTTGACAGGCATTGTTAGGTATAGTTTGACTTAGTGGACATAGCCTGCTTTTGTGTCTACTACGCCCTTAAATTTGATACATAAAAAAGAACACATAAGTATTTGGTTTTTCAAAGTTTTACATTAAACAATTACTTTTATCGATACCTACGTAAAAATTGTACAATATGTAATGTGCTTAAAATGTTTTCGTATCAGTGCTGTTTCACTGATGCGACCTCAGAGCATTTCAAGCCCATAAGGTGCTTTGCAAAATTTTTCCTTAATGTCACAAGCTTTATACGCAGAACACGTTCCGATATAAAATACAAGAGTTGAATTGAATCCGGTCGAGTGAAAATTTTGTACGGACGCTTTGCAATACTAGAAAGGAGAGAAAGCAGTGTGCATTTCGTTCATGGTGCATTCATTTGCAAATTCATAATGGATATTATCAACATAATATACTTACTTTTGAAAGAGGATCACCCCGTCATCGCCACCGGACCACCACCGGACCGGACCCTTCTGGCTCAGGTACCGCTTTCGGCACCGGTATAGGATACCAGCGTAACACAATTAGACACCGATCCCTCTGACGAGGTCGACGTACCCTCCATAGGTTAGCTAGAATGGTCGCGACTTTCTATAGGGTCTACTCTTCCAGTCGTAGTGTTCTTGATCCTATTATCCCGGCAACGGTCCGAAGCTCACACGCAAGGAGTGCCCTTGAGCTAGTTGCTTTCCACTTTTAACGGCTGGGCGCCTTAAGCGTCTGCCCTCCCACCCGGTGACGCTGTAAAGGTCGGCCGAGACCAACAGCACCAGCCCGTTACCAAAAAGTGCTGTAAAGGTTTATTGTTTTAATCTACTTACAAATTTCCATGAAATAGAAAAATTTGTCACATGACACAAGCTCTGATTTTAATACTCACATGTTCGAACGGAATGGACGGTTTTGATACGTTCCCTTTTTTTTCAGCTCACCGGGTTTTATTTCATGCGAGTGTTTTAGCGATAAAATACAATGGAAAAGTGAGTTCACAGGTCGACAGATTTTTTAGAATTAAATAAAACGTGAAAAATAAAATTGTGTATGCTATGTAGTTTTTTACTATTTATTATTTATTTATTTAGTTACTCAAGAGGCATTAATTTTTAACTCACATTTTTTCTACACATCTAAAGGAATGATGCCCGTTCTTACTCAAGCCTATAAAAAACTTAACTAACTTAGCTAAGTTAGTAACTTAGCTATCTTACTAACACATTTTCCGGATTCTTGTATACGTTTTTTAAATTCGTGTCAACTTGAATTTAAATCGAATTTGAACCAATGAGCATTCAATATCAGACAACCAATGAGCATTCAGTATTTGGCATGTTGACTTGACACCAGGCGGATAAGTGCGAAGTTTTCCAAAACTCCATAGAAGCTTCTGGTAAAGTTGCCACCACTTTACTAGGAGTATGACTTGACTCTGACTAGACTTGATGACTCCGACTGTGACCTGACACATAATTTACGTGAAATATTATTAACTTGCTAAATTATCAATTACTTGACACTGGCTAAATACACAAAAGTGTGGAGCCAAAACACACAAAAAAAAAAAAAAAGTGCGAAGTTAGGAGCTGTCAAACTTTAGTACCGACAAGCAAAAAAAGTAATAATAGCACTTTTTCTACTTAATTAGTTTGTGGCATATATTTTCGATTAACAAGCAATATGATTTAAGGAGTTTTGGCGGAAAAATAAAAAATATCGCGTCACCGCATTCTATTATTTTCTAGAACTTGTTTTATGTTCAGTGTTAGTGCATAAAATTGGTGGTATTTTATTCATTAAGTGCTGGATTACAGGCATGAGTGTGTGAAAGTGGTATAATAATGGTGAAACGTTTCTTTTCGTGTTGTTTCCAAAAGTCCATAGAAGTTTCTAATAAAGTTGCCATAACTTTATTAGGAGTATGACTAGAATATGACTTGATGACTTGGACTATGACTTGACACATATCTGCGTGAAATATAATTAACTTGAGAAATTATCAATTACTTGACACTGGCTAAATACACAAAAGTGTGGAGCCAATACACAAAAAAAAAAGATTTAAATGATAAAATTATATAATAAAGTTACGAAAGCCAAATTATCAGTAGATTTATTAAAAATATTTTGTAAACCAGTTCCAAGGACGCAGAAATTATTAGAAGAGTTGATAGTTTCGATGTTTCCGTATTTTTAAACCGTTCCAATTACAAAATCAACAGTATCCGTACCCATCAAACGTACATCCAACATAAATCCTGTATGCTGCGAACTTTATAAATAAACCTGCCGTTCCAATTTTAAATTGTAGTGGTTAGCATGATAAATGAACAACCATTGTAGTTTTTTTTTTGGTATGGCTCCACGCTTTTGTGTCTTTAGCCAGTGTCAAGTAATTGATAATTTCTCGAGTTAATTAATATGATTATACGTATATATGTCAACTTAAGTCAAGTCACAGTCCAAGTCATCAAGCCAAGTCATAGTCTAATCTAGTCAAGTCATACTCTTAGTAAAGAGGTCGCAACTTTACCAGAAGCTTCTATGGAATTTTGGAACAACACGAAAAGAAACGCTTCAACATCATTATACCACTTTCCCACACTCATGCATGTAATCCAGCACTTAACAAATAAAATGCCACCAATTTTATGCACTAACACTGAAAATAACACAAATTTTGAAAAATAATACAATGCGATGACGCAATCGTTTTAGTTTTCCCGCCAAAACTCCATTAGGAAGAATTGATGGTTTTAATGTTTCTGTATTTTTAAGCCGTGCCATTTACAAAATTAACAGTAACCCATCAAACGTACATCCAACATAAATCCTGTATGCTGTGAGCTTCATGAATAAACCTGCCGTTCCAATTTTAAATTGTAGTGGTTGGCATCTGAACAACCATTGTAGTTTGGGCGTGACAAAGCGCCGGCCAATCCTAGCAATCAGTAGATAGGCTAATTTACGATCTAAACTTAGTCCTTGGTTATCAATCAAGCTCTACTGGCATTTGGTCGCAGTTTAAATGCATTCAATGGTTATGGTAGTGGTGGTTGATTATGGTTGTGTTAATAAAAAAACGGAAGAAATGTTTTATTTTCATAGATAGGCCTTATTTTGGTTTTACGAAAATTTTTAGAGATCTGTAAACGTTTTTATTCTTGTGATAATTAAATGGTTTAGGTAGTATACACTATTCCACGATACATCTTATAAAATAAAAAACAATATCGTAAAAACGGGTAAGCAGGGTACTTGCAACTTATCTACGATACCTATTGAATAATGTGATGAGCTAGTCGTTCACCTGATGCTAAGTGACACGGCTGCCCATAAAATAATATTAATATTGAGTTTCGCGTGACACTGCACTGCGCACACCATCCCGAGACATCAGCACAGTCTGGTAATAGGATTACTGGACTGTGAGATCAGATCACAAAGTCTGAATGGCCCAGTAATTTCACTAGAACTTTCCTTAATTAAAATTTTATCAATAATTGTACCGTCAATTATTGATAAAATTTGATAATCTACATATTTACAATTAAATGGTGTCGATTTTGTGTCGCATTTCCTAAAACTAAAGTAAACATAAAGTATGGCGGTACTCTTCTGATAAAAGGGAAATGACAAAGACGGAAATACGTTAATTTCGTTTAGCTTTAGAGAATGCGACACAAAATTGACACCATTGTGTAATTTTAACCTTGGCCTTGGTATCCTATTTATGCAAATTATCTTACTGTAATTACTTCTCTGTGGAAAGTTCAGAGGAGGTTGTATCGATCTTCGATACTTGTGTTTGACCTCCACTTGTTCTACCTCAGAACACAAAGGTGGATCTATTCAGACTAAGAAAATAGCACAAAGTAAAATGTAACTCTTGATTAATTTATCGATTTATTTGACGAGGTTAGATTAATGGATGGTAAAAATGCTATCCATGTTGGAAATGTCTAGAGATGGCGGTGGCCACTAACTATCGGGTGCGCTATTTGCTTGTTTGCCACTCATTACATTTAAAAAAAAAAAACATTTAAACTTCTTTCTATTAAGCATCTACAAAGATAATGGACAGTCATCCCATTAAAACTTAGATAATTATCTATTCTTCTTCGTTTAATGGCTTTCTACCGTTTTTAGCGATAATTCTGCCAATGTCAAGTTAGGAATTTTGTACGGTTATGTCTTGTCAATGTCTTATTTTGTCAGTCAAAATGCCACGATAAAATGGTGGATATTTTACTGGAGGTTCTAGGAAGCCTTGAAGAGAAAATGAAAAGGCATAGTTTTAAAACTTGGAACTATTTGCCAACACTCATGCACGTTCACGAACACTTAACGGATAATAACCCACCCTTTACACTTGTTAAAATTAAAAAATACACATTCTCAACCGCTATTTTCGATTTCTTTTTAACAATCCACGATAGTTATATCTTAGAAAATACATTTGTTAATGCCAAACGTAGCGACTATCGGGACAAGCGGTTGTTAGATGACAACTGACGTTGACAGTAAATCAATGACAAAAGACAATGACACTTCTATACTCAACGAATGACACGCATATTTTAAGGAGTGAAGGTATTTATTTTCTTATTATGTAGATGATGAAGCACTGCGATCTTAAGACATTCTTAATATTCACGCATAAATAATGTACGATACCATTAGACATCTGATGCTGTAATACATTTTCTAACGTTTGATTATTGTAATGAATTCTCTTTCAGAATTATAAAATAAAATTATAAATTATTTATGACTATTTTTATTTATTTTTTATGACTAAGCTATCAAGCTTAGTTGGTATAGTAGCTCTGCCTAACTATACGTTGTGGGTTCGATTCCCTTCTAAGATAAACATTTGTGTCACATGAACATCGATGTTTGTTCTGTATTTGAGTGTTGTATTCCATGTATAATATATTAACAAACAAAAAATATCTGATTTCCATAGTTCAAGCTTAGTTTGAGACTAGGTGGCGCTGTATGAAATTTTAATAATTTATTTTTAATAGTTACAGCCCAAAAATCTTTGTTACAAACTTTTATTTGGGCAAATTTCTCGTTCATATTTCATTATTAATTCATCTTATTTTTATAGCTTTGATTGTAGCGTTGATTGCATACGTTCGTCACCTTTGTGGTGTGGTGGTTGAGTAGGTCAGATCATAACCTGGAGGCGGCGGGTTCGATTCCCGCGGCAGGACAATTATTTATGCACAGAAACAAAAATCGCATATACTTGTTCTGTGTTTGGGTGTTGTGGGACCATAGTCGTAGTTCCTGGGTCCCTAAAGACAGGGAATCCTAGTTAGGGTTCAGGATCTATGTATGTGATCGTTGCGCACCGACCTTCTCAAACACCATAACACCACACCACAGAGGCTTAAAAGCCTATACAATAATACAAAATCATCGTGAAGTATTTAAAAAAACCGCATAACATATTCAAGTGAAAATGTGTATTCTATATTATACTGCGACACTATGAGTTTTGGCAAAGTGCCAGATTTTAGAAGCACTCAACCTTAAAAATATACCGTTATTAGTAATAATTAATGTCTTTTTGTCAAACAGCCAAGTTTTTTGAGATAATGTACGAAACAGATCCTTATTACACTTTTCAGAAACTTCACAGAAGTTTTGGGCTACCAAGACGAACAGTCATTTTTAGAAAAAAAAAATCATCTGTGTTATACATATAAAACATTGGTTTTACATAGATTTTTTTAAACTGATCAATAACGTAAAGTAAAAATTTGGATCACAATCGGGATTTGAACCCGCATTCATTCAGCCCTAAAGCCGGGGTATGCTGTCAAGTGATCTAACATTAAAATTTTTTCTTCACATTTTACAACCTTAAAAATATTTACAAACAAACAACAAACTACTCTATTATTTACACTATGCAAGTGATTCTTCTAAAAATCATAATATTTTGAATTTAAATATGTCTAAAATTAAAAATGATAAATAAAATTGCAAAAATGTACGATTTCAACGTAAAATTTTTGATGAACTTACACAAAATAAGCATTATTCAATATCCAAACAAATACACACACATATATATATACTCGCTTCGCCCGTGGCAACTCATTCTGTCCCGTGTCGACGCGCATTCAGCTTATGTGAGTTCATTTTCTAAGTTAGGTCAGTCAGTTTAGAGGGCCCTGAAAATGGCCCCTAACATGATACTTTGAATAAAAAGGTAATTGTGCGAAATACGATGAGATAATACTATTATACCGGTACTTTAAGCAAGTTTAAAACACTGAAAACAAAGGGCGCTCTACAAACGTAAACTGGAAGTAGTTAGCTCTTATAAAACGTTTACTCAGAGAACTTAGATTTATAATGAAAACGATTAGAACGAGTTTAATTTGTGTGCCAATTTCAAAAGATATATGGTGTTTTTTTTAATTTATTTTATTTACATTTCGACTATTTTCATTTTCAAGTCATAACAAAATTGTCTAATTTGTCCATAGGTTATGGACAAGTTTGACAAATTAGGCTTCCTTTTTTTTTTACTTCAAACTTGTCTAGCATTTGATCGCGCTCTCACCTGATGGGAAGTGACGATGATCGAAGGTGTAGCATGCTAGCCAAGTAAATACCTATTCACTCTTCTCTTGAACACGCCCGGGTCATATTATATATTCTATTATATTAGGTCTTTACCTATGAAATTGCCGTTTTGTTGGAAAAAAGTTAAAGTATTTTTTTTTCGAACTTATTTATTTCTTTTATTCAAAGTAATCACCCCTGCAATCAATGCATCTTTGCCAACGCTGTGGCAGTTTATGAATGCCCTTCTTGAAAAAATCAGCAGGACGGGAGACAACAAACTCTTCAAAGGCGTTTTGTACTGCCTCTCGGGAATTGAATTTTTTTCCCGCTAAAAAGTTGTCCAAATTTTGGAAAAAGTAATAGTCGGTAGGCGCAAGATCTGGTGAGTATGGCGGATGAGGGAGAGCTTCCAAACCCAACTCATGCAGCTTAGAGACGGTCTGTTGTGCAGTATGGGGTCGCGCGTTGTCGTGAAGTAGCAGTGGAGACGACCGATTGACCAAAGCTGGTTGCAGACGTGCGAGTTTCGCCATCATTGTGGTCAGTTCTTCAATGTACACATCTGCAGTAATGCTCTCGCCGTTTTGTAAAAAGCTATGATGAATCACACCAGCACTAGACCACCAAACTGTGACCATCACCTTTCTAGGGGTCATTTTTCGTTTTTCACATTGCTTTGGTACCGAACCAGGATCTAACCAACTTGCTGAGCGCTTTCGATTGTCAAAAAGAATCCATTTTTCGTCGCACGTAACAATTCGGTTCAAAATTCCTTCATTTCTGTGCCTGTTGCAGCGCAAGGCAAGTCTCGACGCGTACGTTGCGCTGGCGATCGTTAAGTTCGTGGGGCAACCATCTATCAAGCTTTTTATCTTGCCAATCTGTCGCAAATGAACCAATATTGTTTTGATGCTAACATCAAAAGCTGCTGCCAGCTCAGCTGTAGATCGAGATTTATCAGCTTCCACAATCGCCTTTAATTCATCTTGTGGACCAAAGTTTCCGGACGACCACGAGGTTCATTTTTCAAGTCAAAATTCCCAGAACGGAACCGAGCAAACCAATAACGGGTTGTAAGTTCGTTTGTACAGTTCTCTCCGTAAACGTCGTTGATGTTACGTGTCGTTTGTGCCGCGTTGGTGCCACGACGGAACTCATATTCCATATTTACACGAAATTTCAAAGTATCCATTATGAGGAAAAATGTTGAAATGTAATGAAAATACAACGCTAATCAATGAACAAAAGACTTATATTGTAAATAGAATGTCATATTTTTAAAACAAAATTAATTTGAATTTAGAATTCATAGCCAATCAAAACTTTTTTTGTTTGAAAAAGTCTGTACTGCAATACGGCAATTTCATAGGTAAAGACCTATTATAATATATTCTTATTCGGGTTGTAAATGTTCGCTTGCTAAAATATCTTTTTTCTTTGCTACTTTTGTGTGATGTGGAGACAACGCAACGTTTCACTTATACATATTAGTGGGAGCAGGACTTGTCATCAGGGCGCTTCGTATTCAGGGGCCCCTACCCTAACTTCACTCCTGTGTAACGTCAGAAACGCAACTATGTGTACTCAAGTTTTGCACAAAGAAGCCTCGTAGAAGCCATCCTGTGGAGACTGTTTGGATAAGCCCCGGTGTATTTTGGTTGCATTTACAGTTGCCGGATTTATTTAACTTAAGTCCAGGAGTCCACCTCTATGCACAGCAAACAGTTTACTTTTGGTAGAATAACTTACAAATATTAGGTGCACCTAGTGGTTTCACTCGCGTGAACAATTAACTATAATTTATAAGTGATGACTATCTTTAGTATGGGCACATCTTCAGACCAATGATAATGGTGGTGAATTATAATAGTAAAAACTCTTAATTTTGTTAAAATTCAGTGTGTACCATATAAAATCCCAAAAAGTACGTACTAATCCTATAGGATAGATAATTGTCTATCCTATAGGATTAGTACGTAGTTTTTACTATTATAATTCACCACCATTATCATTGGTCTGAAGATGCGCCCCTGCTAAAGATAGTCATCACTTATATCAAGCGCAATTAAAATACCAAATGAACAAAACCAGTGAAAATCATGAACTAATATAATAACATATTAATTAAATAGCCTGAGCACATCTTAAGAAATAATTCAAGTTTACCTGTACTTTAAAATAAAATTATATTATTTAAAATAATAAAATGTACAAGCAAATCTCAACGCCGCCGTAAGGAAATAAAATAAGCGGCACATCAAAGGGCCGCCATGATTTATGTCGCCGCCACGCGGTTGATTCATCATTTTCATACGATAAAGAACCGTGTTATTTTTCGCGTTGTAACACTGAATGAGTGATGATCTCCTATAATAATGGTATAGAAATTGGAACTTTTTTGTTAATTTCGTACTGTAGCAATTTTTAGTAAGTATAAACCATTTTTGCCTACTACTTTTTACGTTCCTTTTTTCAAAATATAGGCTTGCGTTTGACCATATTTATCTTGATGTAATCAACGATCTAGCAAACTCGCTTATAAAAAACCTGTTCACTCTCCTCTTTAAAACGACCAGGAAACACAGACGCTGGTAAAGAGTTACATTCCTTAGCCGTTTGCATTATAAAGGTCGAATCAAAACGGTTCGTACAGATAGGAGGGATGGCAAACCTGTATGGGTGACGAGATACCGTACGTCTATAGGTAGTCCGATGCTGGAATGGGGATGAAGGATTCAAATGCAATTCAATTGCGCACTCACTGAAATGTAGCCCGTAGCAGATACATTGGACTAGCAACTTTCGATGCTCGAGACCTTGCGGTCTCACGTCAACCAGTACAACATTAACTTCGACTTCTTATTATTATGGATTCTGCGGGGTTGCCACAATTACGCCAATGTCGCGTGGATAGAGTAAAAAACACACGATGGAGAAATGCAACATCACTAACGAGTAGAGAATTGTCGTTCACGAATGAATCCTTCATACTTTAGTTGGATTCCGATCTTTATCCTCTAGTTCAATTACAGTTCAATTAGTTCTGAGTTCGGTAGTTTGGTCCACAGGTTGCGAAGGATCGAAACACGAACAAGATAATTTGCTGTCACGCTTTGTTGTGGTACCAAAGTGATTGTCTGTTTCACTCAAGCAAGCTTGGTTACGTAGTAGGATCGTTACGTAGCTACACTGAATATAAATGATTCAATGAACTGTTATTATAACAAATAATTTTACATCTCATATCTTTCTATGATCTAGTGAAGGAAAACCGAACGAAAATTCAAAACATTTCTTTGGACCCACTGAACTAAACTGAATTATTGAACTAGAAGATAAATATACTCCAGTGTGTGAAAAGACACATTTGTATCTTTTCGTTTCGGTGACACATTTTGCGCAAGACTACTAACGAGATTCTAGGCTTGTCTCTCCATGGTGTCTAAAACCTCGAGTTGATACCAGCAGAACCATCTCACAGGTTGGAGCAGTATGTCATACACGACCGAACTTAACCATGATACAGGATATATTTTAAGCATTGATTAAATTTCATAATGTACATTAGCAAGCATTTATTACCTAAATATGTAGCCAAGACGAGGGATATCGACATTTTATACCGACATTTAAAATTTTTAGGAGCGTTCCTAAAATTATTTGTCGTGTTGTTGTTATACATTTAACGTATGCGTGTATATGTGTAAGGATGCTCCATTTTTTGTTTGTTTTTAAGGTGGTTTGATTGAGTGTTGTTATTCAATTTAAATCTTCTTTTTAAAATACGTACCTACAAAACTCTATATTTACGGAAACGGCAGCGGGCTGTAACTTTTACAAACCATACAGTATTTAAACTCAAATAAACAAGTTTGGAACTAATTTTGAATTTTGCGAATACTGCAATTTAAGCGATAAGAGAACCGCCAGTGAGCGAGAAAGCGGCAAAAGAGGATATGAGCGAGCGAGAAGACACTTCTGGTTAAAATCCTACGCTGGATGCGAATACAGTTTTGCAATTTTCTCGTTACAACGTAAAAAGGTCTGAATTTTCACCTGTTGAATTTTGAACAAGTTTTTATGCGATTTTTTCTTGTTTAACTTGTATTATTCTCATGCATTATTTCGGGTGACGCTCGACATTTAGATTGTGTACCGAAATGGAGTATTTTCTTGTCATGCTACATCTAAAATACCATTTTTATAGAAAAAGAGCTTACTGTATGACAATTTTACGTTTATCCGACACAGAATACATAATAGTACTTAATGAGGTTCGTGATGTCATGACTATGGGTACTAAAAATCAGTTATTAAGGTCTTACGCAACATTATATATTTTAGTTTTTTTCGTGTGATTTGTCTTGTGTGTTTATTTGTAAAAATGTAATGTTGTGTGATGTCTTGAATATTATTTTCTTTCTTTCTTTCTAATGAAATTGTCGTGAATAGCTACTATTAAAATACGGTACAAATACCAATACGAAATATTTACCAAATTATTTCACATCGGCCGCAAATTGAATGGACGATACGTCGCGACACAGCAATACTGGACGAGTTGAGTGCGCGCATACTTATATAATAATAAAATAAATTACTAAATATGTGTGAACATCTCACACAGCGCCATCTAGGCCCAAACTAAGCAAAGCTTGTACTATGGGAACCAGATAACTGATGTATTTAATACTTATATACTTTTTTGTTTATAAATACATGCATATAATAAAATATAGAACCCAGACACAGAACCAACATCGATGTTCATCACACAAACGTTTGTCCTGGGCGGGAATCGAAACCACAACCCACAGTTCAGAAGGCAGGGTTACTACCAGCTGAGATATTAGGCCAGTCTAAATAGTAATAATAGTAGTAATAGGAATAATAATAACGCGCCACGATCACATGCATAGATCGTGGACCCTAATTAGGATTCCCTGTATCTAAAGATTCAGAAACTAAGAGGACCCATAGTCAACAGAACACCCATCAGACACAAAACAAGTGATTGCGCTTTTTTTTTTATGCACAAATACTTGTTCAGGAATCAAACCCGCCACATCCAGGTTATGAGCGAATCTGCTCAACCACTACACCACAGAGGCTGTCGAATCAATGAAATCGTATGGTATGCTCTCTCACTGGCCTCGACAACAACATGTGTTGTCTTTGGTGACATTTTTATCGGTCAAGCACATTCCGTGTTACTACAAATACATAAACAAGGCTTAGACAGACCTCAAACGTGGTATTTAAATCTTTTGTGGTTATACCAATAATGTTTTACCTAGCCACCGTGTCGGTGCCGGTGCCTCGATGAAGAGCTAACAGCCGTGTTGTACGGGTACTGACCCATTCAACGAAAAGACACGCCTTACGTCAAAATACAACAGTCCGTTTTTTGTCGTAAGTCGCGTCAGTGTCGGGCTGTTTAAAGAAACCAACAGATTCTTGAAATAATTAATATGAAATTATGTGTCAACAAAACTATTACCTCAAACTCAAAGCACCGCCGAGATTACTGAATCATATGAAATGCAGTGAGCTGATTAAAATACCTTTACCGCGATACCAGCAAGGAATGAACTCGTAATCCCGATAGCAATTTTAAAATCTCGACCCTTTCTCTTCGTTTTGTTCTCTTTCATTCTGCGCATTTTACTCCTTATTTCTGCACTATTTTACCCCTTATTTCTGCAAATTTTTGCCCCTTCTTTCAGTGGAATTTTGCCATAGTTGAAGAAATACTTAACTGTCCTGACTTAACTGAACCATCTCAGTCCTAACCGAGAAATCAAAAATGTATGACACAAAAGTACCTTATGCAATTAAGCGGTTTTCAAAACGGATTCTGAATTAACCAAGTTACATTGACCGTGGTCACGAGGGGACTGGAGTAGTGAATGTCAGCATCGTGCAGAACGGGCGTCGTCTCCAACTACCTGTATTTGGTCTTGTAAATTTTCACTATCAATATCCAGGCATATAATACTAACAGTATCGGCAGTTCACGCGAACACAAATTGCTACGCGAACACCTTACTTATCGACGGATTCCACTATGAGGATAACCAATAACCATACTTTTTGTTTATTTTACAAATATTTCAAAGCAGTTCTATACAACTTTTAGTTTTTTTACTAGGTGGTAGGACTTTTCTGCAGAGATCGTCTAGGTAGGTGCCACCGCTTTGCCAGTTATTCTATCGCCAAGCAATAATGCGCAAGCATTGCTGTGTTCCGGCTTAAAGGGCATTGTAGCTAATGAAATTACTGGGCAAATGAGACTTTATGACCTGATCTCACAGTCTAGTAATCTTATAGCTAGCTGGCTAGACTGTGCTGATGTCTCAGAATGACGTGCACAGTGCGGTGTCACGCGAAACTTTACTTTAGTGTTTCAAGTTTCACTGCAACTGATATGGGCGGTCGTATCGCTTAACATTGGGCGAGCGACTAGTTAATAATGTCATTTCGTAAAATAAAAAAATAAAACGTAAATTAAGTTAAGTAGTTTTTATTAAATTCCGTTGTTTGTAATTTCTTTATTTGCAGGATTATTTTAATGACATGCTTTATCGGTGACTTGTGTTCATGATATTAACCAAATATTATCCCAAAATAAATTTATACAAATGTCATTTTAACTCATTGTTGCCAACTCCTTGTTGTTGGCCGTAGTACCCGTTATAAACTTCTAATTAAAGCCGAGGAAACTACATGAATAAGCTTTCACATAACTTCTATAATCAACTTTATACCGTTGCATTTACATATTACTTTATGCTGGTACGAGGAGTTGGTAAATTACTATGACAGGGTGGGAGGTGCTTTGGGCTGACATATAAAAAAGTTATATATCTTGGAATTAACTTAATCAAACCCCAATACATAATTCAAAGGTTTTTCCAACAAATAGGAAAAAATAATTTTAATCCGAACGAAATTTTTATTACAGTTTTGTTTTTATTAACTTTGAATTATAAACGAAATCAATGAAAAGACGGTGAGCACAATATCAAATTATATTTTCATCATGCTGTTTTTCCACATATCAAACGTTAACTATTAGACTTAATAAAGGCATTTATTGTTCGTTGTCTCACCTGGTGGTAAGTGAGAACGGTAAGGAGTACCGATTAACTCTTGCCTAGATAACTCCCATTATATTTTTCAGGAAACAGAGACGCTGGGAACGCTTTATGCGAATTGAAGGAATGCCCACAATATAAGATGTCATTCGTTCGTGCATCGTGTTGTGAGGTGGTAAAAATGACATGAGAAAATTAAGTAGTGCAATTTCATTGCACACTCTCCTTCCAGCTTGTAAAAGATACTTGGGTACTATCTTGTTTGTAAACAATTAACTTATACTTAAAATACAATATTAACATATAGACACAGACCAAGTAACATTGATGCTAGTCCCATAAATGTTTGTTTCTGGGTGGGAATCGAACCCACAACGTACAGTTCAAAAAGAAGAGCTAATATCAACTGAGCTATGAGAACAGTAATTCGCCGTCAAAACAATAGGTTCCTATTGATGATACATGAATATAATATTATAGGCCTTAATCCACTTCACTGGCCAATGATTTTGATTAAAAAAATAAATTGACAGCCTCTGTGGTGTGGTGGTTGAGCAGGTCGGCTTATAGCCCGGAGGCAGCGGATTTCATTCCCGCTGCAGGACAAGTATTTGTGTACAGAAAAAATGCAAACACTTGTTTTGAGTCTGGGTGTGAACCCTAGTTATGGTCCACCATTTATTTATGTGATCGTTGGGCGTTATTATTATTATAAATTTAACGATTAATTTGAAAAAAAAAAAAAAAATAATATCATCACTTTTACTTACAAAAATATGAGATAAAAAAATAATATAAATAATTTACTACAAAGGGAACCATTACTAAGAAGAAGTACGTCAACGTCTTTAATCCAAATGTGGCTGTAAAAATATCTGGAGCATTTTTCGCCCTTTAATCTGCACCGGATGTCCGCCAAGAAAGAGGGATTATTCCAAGGGACGCACTGAATCTCGTAAAAAAACTTGGCCTCGCAAATCTAAATTATGTTGCCTACATTTCACGATTGATGACTTTATTATAAAGAACTTTTTATATATATAAGAATTCATCGGATTAGATGCTTTTGCAACCAAGCTAAGGTCGCATGCACAATTGCAGCGAAGATCTTTAGGACTCTATTTTGTACCAAATAATATCTGCATTCCAAATTTCATCAACACATATACACTCACGCAGGTGCTGAAGGCGCTCAGATGTCAAAAAAGAGGCAACTAGCTGGCACCCCTGGGGTGCGAGCCTCGGCTTAGGCCGTTGCCGGGATAAGAGGATCGAGAAGACTACGTCCACTGGAAGAGTGGATCCTATGAAAAATACACACAAAGTTTCGCATTTACAATATAAGGGTAAGATTTTTAGTAGTTTAGTTTTTTTTTTCTTTCTTTCTAAGCATGGTGTACACTTAAAATACTTCCAGTTTTGCTCTTTAAATTAAAAACTCAGTAAAACTGTACCAATTGAAGGGGTGAGAATAAAAAGGATTTAACTGATTTTTTTGACCAAATGACTTATGGGTATCGTTGGATTCAGCGTAAAATTATCTTCAATAATACATTCTCAAAATACCCAAATGAGGCTTAAATCTCGAGATTTTGAGTCTAAAAATGGTTTATCTGTCACAGGAATACAGTAGGTACGCTTAGCATAAAAACATTACTTTATTTCTTTTATTATATTATATTTTTACAGTAATTGTATGAATTAGTACTATATTTAGTAATTTTAAATAGAAATAAAACATTTTCAAGCAACTGAAACTTACATAAACCTTTTCTATTACCTTATAAGCACTCTACATAAAAATGACGCCGTTGACGTTTAAAGTAAATTTTCTCGAAACTGTCAATTTGTCAGTTAAATCCTTTTTATTCTCAACCCTTCAATTATTATACAAAAATTGAACGACCAGTAACACCCCAACACTGCAGTGCTTCCCGCTCCTTTAAAATTAATCCTTATAGGATTGTAGGGACCTCAAGCGTGCCGTTATAATAAACTGCACTAATTAATAAAACCTCCAAGAACGGAGGAGCATTAAAACTAATTTGCACGACCGAACTTGAGTTGAAGATATTAAAGAATTTTATAAGTACTTTTCAACCCTTTTATGTATTTCTCTAAAGACGGTGTTTATCAATTTTTAACAAAGTCTCGTTTTCTTTCGACTCAGTAAAAATTATGGCTGTTGTAAGGAGCTAGAATTCTGTAGAAACAATATTGTTGGAAATCCTAAGTGGTTTTAGTTTTAAAAAAATAAGTTTACAATCAAGCTAACAATATTTATTAAAATTTACTAAGAACCGACAATAATTAATAGCGTGATTTTATAGAACGTCCGTCGCCTCTGAGCGCTGCCCGAAAAGTGAGCCCGAGCCTTCTCCGTCGCTCGTATATATACTACGCCGCTTGCATCAGCTCCCGAAGTGAAGTATTTTGTAACACGGCCGTTCCTGCTTGCGTGTTGTCCTCAACAGCTGCTTCATCTTCAAGCGGCACATTGTCGTCGACCTCGGCCGTTGTGTCTTCTTCTATAACACAACAAAACATGATTTTAGGACCCGATGTACAGGCATAACGTTGGTAACTGAAACCATTTCAAAATTAAAATGAAGCTGTTGCTCAATTCAAAGAAATTTCAATTTAGAGAAATTCAACAGGTACTTGTAATAAACATTGAAAACGGAGACTGCAAAACAACTGTGTTAGAAGCACAAGCGTGCACTCAAGTACAACCAACGCAGTTCTCATAACAAGTTTATGAAAAGATGTAAGAAGAAGTAATGGTTACAGGCGCATGTTAGCATTGTAAATAAAGAAAAATAAATGTATTGCGAATTTCAGAATTCCGGACTTCTAAACTTCGCCACACATTGTAATAGAAAACGGCAACTGTATGATATGACACTCATTAACACGTCATACATTTCAACAACGGTAACTGTATGACATGGCACTCACAAACCACGTCACACATTGCAAAAATGGCAACTGTATGACGTGACACTCACAAATCACGTCATACATTGCAAAAACGGAAACTGTATGACATAACACTCACAAATAACGTAATACATTGAAAAAAAGGGCAACTGTATGACATGGCACTCACAAACCACGTCACACATTGCAAAAACGGCAACTGTATAATGTAATACTCACAAATCACGTCATAAATAGCATAAACGGCAACTGTATGACATGGCACTCACAAACCACGTCACACATTGCAAAAACGGTAACTGTATAATGTAATACTCACAAATCACGTCATAAATAGCATAAACGGCAACTGTATAATGTAATACTCACAAATCACGTCATAAATAGCATAAACGGCAACTGTATGACATGGCACTCACAAACCACGTCACACATTGCAAAAACGGTAACTGTATAAGATAACATTCATAAATAACGTCATACTTTGCAAAAACGGCAACTGTATGACATGGCACTCACAAACCACGTCATACATTGCAAAAAACGGCAACTATGTGGAGAGAATAATCTCGTCACATATTGCAAAAGGCAACTGCATGAAGAGGCATAGGCCACCTCACACATTGCAAATAGAGAGAAGGCAACTGTGCGAAATGATCACACATTGCAAACGACGCCACACAAAGTGCAGTCATCGCTGAGTCACATTGGTGAGACAGATATCCGCAGTGGAGAACGCAGAACAAGCCTCCAGCGTCCATTCGCCCCGCCAAAACACCATGTGATCGGCGGCCGCTTGCGTTGTCTTGCCTTAAGACCCGCCGCGAAGTTTCGAGCTACAGCGGTGGGTGGCAGCACATGCAGGACCTTGTAGGGCCCCAGCATGCCAGAGTCCAGCTTTCCCGTAGATTGTGACGACCTGTTCACGAACACAAAATCGCCAACGGTGAAGGTTCGTGACTGCTAACTACCCTTGTTGACATAAGCGTCTTGGAGTTGCTGGTCAGCGTCTGGTAGTGTGGACGCAGTATTATTCATCACCGCATCTTAACGGTACCATTGCGAGTTCTGTTTTGAATGAATAACCGGGGATGTACCGTCTAAAGTAACAAAAACTAACTTAGTAGCATTAAAAATGTCTAACCTCTTTAGACATTGCTTGGCACTTACGTGTTAACAGAAGCTTCTACCTTGTGCTCGCTCGGTCTCACCTGACCATTAGTAATCATTTGACCTTAGTAATCTATTTCAGTTGTAAAAAATTCAACGTTGATGGAAAATTCTGCCTCACTCTTTAGAATCACTATACTCGCGTTTTCGCTTGTTTTGTTGAACATAACCTTTGCGAAAAACACCACGAGCTCGAACGGGTGTAATTTGATGAGGTTTCACATAAATGGACAGAAAACTCGCTAAATTCATAGCAGTTGCGCGAATTTGAGGATCAGTAACACCAGCGTGTAACTATCGCTACAATGAACTCGTCACTCAAATCGCTAACCATGCGTAACGTAACAACAAACGTCTAGCGTATTCTGCATACGTAGGGTAGTTATCGGAATTAGTTTTCATAACATCAAATAAAATGTTCGCGATATCTACTCGTATAGGGCACAATGCTTGAATTTGCGCTTGAAATTTGACCAACTACGGTCGTTACTATCCCACTCGTATAGCCACGACCTCGCGTCACCTTTTAGACAATTACCTATACGCGCTAAACACTCACTGTCGTCCCATCTATTTAGTTTGCGCACATGATCAATATGACCACAAAACGAATCAAAATCATGCAAAGACAGATCGAAATTCGACATAAATACATGGTTCGATCTTACCACCATGGCATCATAGCATTAACGAGGTTTTCGGTTACTTCATTTATAACCATATCCGCGGTGGGCGGAGGCGTGCTTGAACATGGCACGGACAGGTCCAGACTTGCAGGGTACGACTCGGCACTCGACGGCGCAGTCAGCGGGCAGACGGCTCGCACGACGCGGCTGGCGTGCCGGAGCATCCGGTGTAGGCGCCGACATGGCGCGCGATGTACTCGCAACTGCGTGTCCTGGAATCTTTCAAAACACCTAAGCGGCTTACGAAAGTTTGAAGCTGGGCTTCTAAACCAGGAATAGACGTTCGATCTCGGTTACGACTTTTACGTTTACTAGTCTCAGCCGTAGCTACCAAAAATTTAAGCGGAAATTCTTTAAAATCACAACAGCAAAATCAAAGCAATATTTGAAATCAGAATAACCAAGTCAGAATTGAGTTAGATCCCGCTTCTGATGTTGGAAATCCTAAGTGGTTTTAGTTTTAAAAAAATAAGTTTACAATCAAGCTAACAATATTTATTAAAATTTACTAAGAACCGACAATAATTAATAGCGTGATTTTATAGAACGTCCGTCGCCTCTGAGCGCTGCCCGAAAAGTGAGCCCGAGCCTTCTCCGTCGCTCGTATATATACTACGCCGCTTGCATCAGCTCCCGAAGTGAAGTATTTTGTAACAATATTATATATTATATTCTTCACAATATCGGTAGATAGCTCAGACAGTTGAACTGTTTAAGTTATGTAGGTTAATGATTTAATTTTACCTTTAAAAAAATATTATATGAAAAGCACCCACTTAACCACTATCTGCTTGGTGTGATGTCGCCCGCCTTTTCAACTGCAGGTTGCGGGTTCAATTTCCACCCAGGACAAACGTTTGTGTGATGAACATCGGTGTTTGTTCTGAGTCTGGATGTTATATTGTATTCTACGTATGCATTTACAAACAAAAAGTATCTAAGTATTGTATCAGTTATCTGGTTCCCATAGTATAAGCTTTGATCGGTTTGGGGTTAGATTGCGATGTGTGAAATGTCCACAAATATGTATTTATAAAATATAGTTTGATAATTTAAATCTGTTGAATTAATCTGAATCTATTTAAATTAAAGACAAGTTTTATAAATACATATTTGTGGACATTTCACACATCGCAATCTAACCCCAAACCGATCAAAGCTTATACTATGGGAACCAGATAACTGATACAATACTTAGATACTTTTTGTTTGTAAATGCATACGTATACAATATGCGTGTACAATATACGTGCACAAATATGTATTTATAAAATACAGTTTGATAATTTAAATCTGTTGAATTAATCTGAATCTATTTAAATTAAAGACAAGTTTTATGGGCAAACGTAATCCGACAGGTCACGCTTCATCTGGTGAAATGTTGTAAATATAATATGAGCCCATTTTAGCATAAACACATTTCAAGGTTCTCACACTCTATTAATAAACGATACATTTTTATGTAATGTTAATAATAACGCCCAACGATGATAACATACATAGATCCTGGGCCCTAACTAGGATTCCCTGTGTCTAGAGACCCAGGAATAAACCAGGAATAGACCAAGAAATCTAAGTGTTGTGGGACCATACCCACAACACTTAGATTCAGAACAAGTACTTGCACTTTTTTTGCCTGTGCAATAATAATTGTTCTGCTGCGAGAATCGAACCCGTCGCCTCCAGGTTACAAGCCGACCTGTCAATATACAGCTATCAAAACAATGAATTCACTTTCTACTTTGAGCCCCAATTTCATTAGAACGTTACCAGCGTAAGTTCAAATAGCATAATGTCAAACCAAACAACGTTAACAAGTAGCAAGTAAGTTTCTAAGCTCACCGCAGCCTCCCAACTACCTATGATATTTGTTCTTGAGATAGCCTCAGCACAAACAGTATGTTTGGCTGTCCAAACACAAATATGCTAATTGAGCAGCTGATATCTTCATTGTTCCAGTAACTATTAGCAAGTTACTGGTAAACAGCGATGAGTGTTCGGGTGTTAGTGTTGTTTTAATCGATTTTGGTATCAGCTGGGTTAAATTTAACTCGTATAAAGCTGGTAATAATTTAGATTTCGATTCAAAATGGCAATAGGCAATTTTGGGCGCTCTGCCAAAGTGCAGTTTATTATATTCGGTTGTAGGTTTATATTACTTTGAAAACAAATATCCAAATTAAGATTTTACAATAATACCTAAATTACAAGAAAATAAGTTTTATGTAGTTAATTTATCCATACTAACGTCATGGAATTCAAAATATACTTTCTGCCTCTTTATTTATATATATATGTTTAGCAGTTTAGTCAACAATGCAAGGCAGCAATGCCTTGCATTGTTGACTAAACTGCTAAACTGATCGTGATAAAATTAAATAGACATAGTACATAAGCATGTGGAGCTGCGGACAGTAACCTCTATACATATAAAATTCAAAGTCCTGAATGACTGACTTATATATCTACGCACATCCTAAACCGCTGGTCCTAGAGACTTAAATTTTGGAGGGTGTGTTCTTTGTATAGTGTAGGTATCTATTAAGAAAGGGTTTTTAAAACTCCACCCCTATGAGGGTGAAATGGGTGGTGAAATTGGAAATCAGTGCTTTCGTATCATATCTTAATATTGTCATAGAAGTTCACCAGGAGTCTAAAGATGAAACTTCCACTAAAAATATGTCATAAACAGCGTTAGCGGCAATGTCAGTGCGCGCTCAAAGGCGCCTGTGTGCGACAACCTCTCTCGACGTCGCTTTGAGAGCCTGTATTACCTAATTGTTAATTATTCCGCGTTTGTTCTTGACGCCCGCAAAACCCCTACAAAATTATGTTAACCGCTAGAAGCAGTCCGCAGTGGCACTTGCAACTTGTTTTCCTACGAGAATTATCGATATGTCGGGATAAAAACTCGCCTCTATCCTTGTTACCTCATATCTTTTTTTTTATTCTGATTTACCACAGACTCCTGGGTCCATGCTCTTTTTTTTTAAATATTACTTACATATTGTTAGTTATTTTATTGTGTTATTATTATTTATTATATACAGGAGGAACTTATTTTTCCTATTTTCTTAAACCTCATACCTTTTTTTTCCTCCTTTTTTGTTACCTCATATCTCGGTCATTTATGAACCTACTTAGAATAATTTTTTCATTTGCTTTCAGATTGGTCCCATGAAAGTTTTGGACTTATTTTGATCTGCAGGTGCTGTTAACTCGCTAAAAAGTTGGAATTAATGTTAGAGGTTAGAGCATGACGTGGAGTCGTTGCGTTTAGTAAGTTTATGGGCAATAATATGCATTTTGATTGATACTATATGAGTTCGTCTTTTTTATGAAACTGTTGACTCTAAATAACTAAATGTAAGAACTAAATGTCATGAAGATTTACTTTTAAACTTTTTTCTTATTTTACGGTTTAAGAATATTATTTCTCAGAATTATAGAAATTCACTTCGACAGAAAGTACAATGGTATTGTAAAATTAATGTGCGGTTGGGCGTAGCTTTAAACGTTTATCTAATTTTCTAATATATTTTACTAGCAGTACAATCTCGAAATCAATATGTTTTACTCTAGTTTCTTTAAAATAAAAAACTAAAGCTTGAAAATTTGACTCAATTTTTATAACCATTATTATATGTAACAACAGACGTGGGCATAACAAATTGGAATCTAAAAATAGAACCAATAAAGATACTCTGAGTGTGCTCAGCTAGTAAGCTTTCCGAATAAATTGATGTAGCATTTACTAACACAATTCAATAAAAATATCTTCATACAATCGGCAATTTAGTTCTAAGAACGAGCACTAAATTCTTCCTACGCCAGCCTAACGTCATATTGATTGTACCCCAGGATACTAGGGGTAACTTAACTGAGGTAATCCCCATAGATCTGCCACAAGCCTGTTGTATCCCATCCACCGCGCCAGACTTAAAGCCAACATAACAACCAACTTTCAACATCAATATTGAATTTTAAGCACATAAACATAAGGCTGCAGTCAAGCGTTAATCTAACGTTGCAGCTTCGAATTATCGTCAAAATAAACGGGGGGTCCATTGAGTGGGCCTGTAACTGTCTGTACAGACAAGTTAAAACTTTGATCCGTTTAAATCGCTTAATCTTTGACCGGGGATCTTTGATTAGATCGACCCCCGAATGGTTTTATAATATAGTTCAGCAGTTTAGGTGTCGTTAGGATTTGTCGGATTTATGAGATTGGTCGAATCGATTTCGGATGGGTCATTTTGGTTTAGCAAGTTCAAAGTTTGAGTAACGCTGACGTATGTATGATATGGACAATAGATCATTTAAGTGGTGTGTGTAGTTCGATTCCCGCGACAGGAAAAGTATTTGTGCACATAAAAAAGCCCAAATACTTGTTCTGAGTCGGGGTGTTGTGGGACCATGGCCCTCGTAGTTCCTGTATCCCTAGACACAGGGAATCCTAGTTAGCGTCCAGGATCTATGTATAGGCGTTTATTATTATTATTATTATAAATGTTCCTAATTAGTTGTACACAAAAGCAGAGGTAACATAAAAATCTTAGCTGAAGTTGTTAATATTCTTGGGTTACTTCTATATCCGATATTCCTACTAATAATATAAAAATGAAACGTTGTCTATGGGTTTGTTTGTGTAACTTTGAAGCCAAAACAGCTAAATTGATTTGAATGAAATTTTGCCCACGCATTAGTTCAACCCAGGATCTTATTCCAGAAATGGTGAGTTCCCATGGGGACACGATGAGTTGTGAATGAACGTAATCTGTCTTCAGTGATATAATAAAGAAAAGGTTTTGTATAAAAATACACAAACATAAAAATATTTTTCTTCTAGTTGCGCCCCGTGGTTTCACCCGTTGATAAAAGGTATTTTAATAATTTGCTCATCCCAAGGGAAAATTTCACTTTTCCAGGATAAAATATAGCCTATGTATTAATCCAGTGTATAAGTTATCTTGGTCTCGAATTTCTTCCAAATCCATTCTGCCGCTTAAACGTGAAGGAGTAACAAACATATATGATAAACACATACACACAAACACACATACAAACTTTCGCCTTTATAATATTAGTGTGAAGTCTGATAATGTGATAAATGTAAACTAAAACGTAGCTGTAACTCTGTTTTTCCCAAACATTATAGTGAGCTGAAAACTTCTACTAACATATTCAGTTACAATCCGCATTACAACATAAAGAACGAATAAAAAACTACACCACTCATCCTCACATGCTTCGTTACCTTAAAATTTCATAGTTCTATGTACCATCGCCACGCTATTTACAATTTCAATGGAATCACCTGTAACCTCTATTTCCATTTCATTATGATCCAATTTTGATCAGCTTCTCTGTTTTGCAAGCGTTGTTATAAGTTAGCATCTATCTTTCCGTTCTGTGCGAGCCTTCTAAATTATTTAATGTAGCAACTTTTTGCGGTTCGTCCCTAATTTTACTTGGGATGAGCCATCCATTCTTAAAATTATAATGAGATCAAATCCGATGAGATATTTGGGTGATTAAGACTATTTGAAGTCTTTGGTTCTTTATTATTTTTTACCTCGTAACATAAATACGGCTGGTTCTTTACTGTTAATTTGAATACAATTAATGAGAATTCAAAGACCAAAAAAGCACTGCCTTTTCAGATCATTATGAAAATCATTTGTCTTCTCTTAAAAATGGCATAGAGTTCTTCATCTATTAATAGATCCATATATACATTAGAACGGCTGATCCGATAGCTCAGTTGGTAGTAGCTCTTCTGAACTATATTTTGTGGGTTCAATTCCCACCCAGGACTAACATTTTTATGATGAACATCGATGTTTGTTCTATGTCTTGGTGTTATATTGTAATCTATGTATGTATTTACAAACAAACCTTATCTGAGTATTGTATCAGTTATCTGGTTCCCATACTATAAGCTATGCTTGCTTTTGACAGCCTCTGTGGTGTGGTGGTTGAGCAGGTCGGCTCATAACCTGGAGGCGGTGGCTTCAATTCCCTCGGCAGGACAAGTATTTGTGCACAGAAAAAAAAAACCCAAATACTTGTTCTGAGTCTGGGTGTTGTGGGACCATGATCCTCGTAGTTCCTGAGTCCCTGAACACAGGGAATCATAATTAAGGTCCAGGATCTAGACACATGATCGTTGGGCGTTATTATTATTATTCATATATATCATGATATTATAATAACACCTCTAATAATGTTGTCACCTATATTATGTATGTAACAGTAATCATGTCTACCCATTCCGCTTCTGAGCTAATTTAGGGCAGACCCTGGCGTAAAGGATTTCAGTATGGACCAATTTGATTAACTTGAGTTAATATTAACCTTCGAGAACGTTTCAGATGAAGGTAGTTACTTGAGTGTTAAGCTCTGTTGAATACTGGAACGGAAAATATATCTTGTAGTTTTTAGCCGATTTTCAAAAGGAGGAGGTACATTGTTCGTCTGTATGTATTTTTTTGTATGTTCATCGATATTTTCGCTAAATATGAAAAGATTAAAAAAAACTTATTTTTCTGTTCTAGATATCATCTATATATTAGATACGCTGGAAATTGATCAAAGCTTTTGCATTTCAAATGCCGCTGTTCCAGACTTTGGTATCTCTAAATTGCAGGTCAGCAGTTTTTTTTAAATATTTAAATTAAAAAAAAAATATTTAAGTAATAGTCCAATTTTTTTTTTTTTTCGCTTTATTTTATATTTATATTTGTAGTAATTTTTGTCAAATAACTGTTGCAATCCGAATGTGATGAAAGCATTTTGATACAAAATTCAATTTTCCATTGTCAATGTAACAGACTAAAAAAAATGTATTGGTATGTCCGGTAAAACGACAAATTACAATTGTCAAGATGGCGACATTGACATTAAACAAAGCAAAAACAAAGTAATACCGGCCGATAGATGGAGCTAAACTAAAAAAGTTTTACTTCTGTCGTGTGGTCTAAAGCAAACTCGTTTTTTTTCATGTTTTCACATTTGTTAGCTGCCAAGTCGTGAATCGAATTAAATGTCGTGGTATAGTTTTTATTATAACATAAGACTGATCTCATAATTACTTGATATTCATTAACAAGCGTATAACAAGTCGTACCTTCCTAAGACCGCACTGCTGTGTTTATTACTTAGTTTTTTACATAGAAGTTGTACCAATTATATAGTTTATATGTTGGTTTGACTAATAGGATAGTTCGATTGGCGCGAAAAAACAATAAGAGTCCGTAAATAAAATTTCTTCTCTTCCAAACCATCTAGATTCCAGTAGTCGTTCAAACGAGTCTCGACACTAAGGAACCCTTTTACGAGGATCTTTAATTTAATTCCAGCTCGTATGCTATTTACTGGAACGCTGTTTAATATTACACTCTCACCTATTTCGTTGACCATTGAACGAATGAGAGGTTGAATTTGACGCTGAGAGAAAGAGAGAGATTCCTTCTAATTTGTCTTATAAAAAATGTTTGAAAGCTTAAAGAATAAAATAAAAGTATACATATAAGAGAGCCCAAACCTAAGTCTCTGAAAAATCCTATCTAACGCCTCATTCATTTATTCATGCCTCTTTTTGTATAAGCCTTTTCTAGTTTCATTGAATGTGTTAAAGGCTTTATCTTAACACTTTCAAGTCTTTTGTTCGGTTTATTAAATTTATCTTGATAAATTTAATAAACCGAACAAAAGTAATCGTGAGGCGTCTCTTTTTATTTTGAGTTTATTTATATTAAACTGTATTGACTTTATTTTAATGCTCGTTTTCAGTTGAATGTGACCCTTATTAAATCTTATCGTTTAATAGATAGAAGTATCTTAAAAAGTATTATTTGACATCAAATAAATTTAATACAACTCATTTACTATTACTAGGTGGTAAGAGTTTTCTGCAAAGTTCGTCTAGGTAGGTACCACCGCTTTGCCAGTTATTCTGTCGCCAAGCAGTCGTGCGCAAGCACTACTGTGTTCCGGTTTGAAAGCACTGTAGCTAGTAAAATTACTGGGCTTTATGAACTGATCCCACAGTCTAGTAATCTTATTACTAGATTGTGCAACTGTGTATGTGTGACAGTGCAACTGATATAAACAACCGTGTCGCTTGACATCAGGCGAACGGTTAGCTAGTCAAGTCATTACTTAACATTTAAAAAAATACTCATTTTAATCATGAATACATTATGTACGTGGAATAAATCGCAAATGGTAACGAAATTTTAGTTATTTAACGAGACAATTTATTTGCGAGTGCAGCTTTTCAATGTAGGAAAGTTTTATTTTCCGTTACTAGATTTTTATTCTATCAGTTTTGTAATGTTAAAGAATAACATATTTTATCTATGAAATTGCCGTTTTGTTTGAAAAAAGTTAAAGTATTTTTTTTTTCGAACTTATTTATTTCTTTTATTCAAAGTAATCACCCCTGCAATCAATGCATCTTTGCCAACGCTGTGGCAGTTTATGGATGCCCTTCTTGAAAAAATCAGCAGGACGGGAGACAACAAACTCTTCAAAGGCGTTTTGTACTGCCTCTCGGGAATTGAATTTTTTTCCCGCTAAAAAGTTGTCCAAATTTTGGAAAAAGTAATAGTCGGTAGGCGCAAGATCTGGTGAGTATGGCGGATGAGGGAGAGCTTCCAAACCCAACTCATGCAGCTTAGAGACGGTCTGTTGTGCAGTATGGGGTCGCGCGTTGTCGTGAAGTAGCAGTGGAGACGACCGATTGACCAAAGCTGGTTGCAGACGTGCGAGTTTCGCCATCATTGTGGTCAGTTCTTCAATGTACACATCTGCAGTAATGCTCTCGCCGTTTTGTAAAAAGCTATGATGAATCACACCAGCACTAGACCACCAAACTGTGACCATCACCTTTCTAGGGGTCTTTTTTCGTTTTGCACATTGCTTTGGTACCGAACCAGGATCTAACCAACTTGTTGAGCGCTTTCGATTGTCGAAAAGAATCCATTTTTCGTCACACGTAACAATTCGGTTCAAAATTCCTTCATTTCTGTGCCTGTTAAGCAGCGCAAGGCAAGTCTCGACGCGTACGTTGCGCTGGCGATCGTTAAGTTCGTGGGGCACCCATCTATCAAGCTTTTTTATCTTGACAATCTGTCGCAAATGGACCAATATTGTTTTGATGCTAACATCAAAAGCTGCTGCCAGCTCAGCTGTAGATTGAGATTCATCAGCTTCCACAATCGCCTTTAATTCATCATTGTTGACCAAAGTTTCCGAACGACCACGAGGTTCATTTTTCAAGTCAAAATTCCCAGAACGGAACCGAGCAAACCAATAACGGGTTGTACGTTCGTTTGTACAGTTCTCTCCGTAAACGTCGTTGATGTTACGTGTCGTTTGTGCCGCGTTGGTGCCACGACGGAACTCATATTCCATAATTACACAAAATTTCAAAGTATCCATTATGAGGAAAAATGTTGAAATGTAATGAAAATACAACGCTAATCAATAAACAAAAGACTTAAATTGTAAATAGAATGTCATATTTTTAAAACAAAATTAATTTGAATTTAGAATTCATAGCCAATTAAAACTTTTTTTTGTTTGAAAAAGTCTGTACTGCAATACGGCAATTTCATAGGTAAAGACCTATTATTAAGCTAGTCGTTCGCCTGACGTTAAGCGACATGGCTGTCCATATTGACAGCCTCTTTGGTGTGGTGGTTGAGCAGGTTGGCTAATAATCCGAAGGCGGCAGATTAGATTCTCGTGGCAGGACAAGTATTTGTGCACAAAAAAAGCGCAAATACTTGTTCTGAGTCTTAATGTATGGGATTGTGGTACTCGTAGTTCCTGGGTCCCTAGACACAGGGAATCCTAGTTAAGGTCCAGGATCTATGTATGTGATCGTTGGGCGATATTATTATTATGATTTATTTATTATTATATAGAGCTCTATAATATAATTTCACGTGACACTGCACTGCGCACGTCATCCTGGGACATTAGCTCAGTTTAGTAATAAAAGATTACTAGGCTGTGAGATTAGGTCATAAAATCACTTTCGCCCGGTATTTTTACTAGCCTCAGTGCCCTTCAAACCAGAACGTAGTAGTGCTTGTGGACTTCTGCTTGGCGGTAGAATAACTGGCAAAGCGGTGGTACCTGCTAGATGAACTTGCAAAAAAGTTCTAACATCTAGTAAGATACCTAATAATTGATTTTATATTAGAATAGTGAGCGCCAGGGTTGCAAGAATTTCATGTTTTATTGGCCTATCAAATACTGAAATGAAATAACTAATTTTATCACCTTAATCATGTACTTCATCAAAGCAACTCGAATGTTTTAACTCACATATCACCTTCTTCGAGACCCATCTCCCAAAAAACAGTAAAAGTACCAAACTATATATCATAAACGCAGACAGCGAAACGACGGCCGAAGGTTTTATTTTACTTTGGTACAAATTTATCGTTTCCCACTTCCGGTAGCGATGCGGATCCGGTAGGTTGCCTGCGCTGGATGTTTATCGGAATGTTGGCAGCAATGGTTGTACTGGCTAATAGATTGTTACAGCTGTATTGTCTCTGTTATTAGTTTTCCTGGAGGCTCTTAAATGTCAAGGTTTATTGCCAGTTACGAAAAGTTTTGTCGGGCAATTTCTTACCCTTGAATTGTTCATTTCCGAATCCGTACAGTTTCGTTATTATCTTGGTAATAAAAGCTGTCTACATTAAACTTTATTAATTTTTTAAATGCTTCAGTTAAATGATTATGACATGTAAAAATTATCTATTCTAATTGAAATTACATCAAATAGCAATGAGCAGGCGATAACCTAAGAAAGTGGCGTAGCTACCAAAGAGCTAGACGGTGCAGTATCCCGGGGCCTCCAAGCTCAAGGGGCCCCTCGGACACTGACTTACAAACTATACAAAATAACTAAATTGAAAAATTCTCTCACATTGTTTTTTTTTTCTTATGTTAGTGAATGATGAGACGAGCTGGTTGTTCACCTGATGTTAAGCGACATGGCTATAGATATAGGTTATAGAACAGAACAATGTCACTCGCAATTCCAAAATATAAAGTTTCGCGTGACACGGCACTGCGCACATCATCCTGAGACATCAACACAGTCTGGTAATAAGATTACTCAACTGTGAGATCAGATCATAAAGTCTCAATTGCCCAGTAATTCCACTAGCTACAGTGCCCTTCTAACCGGAACACAGTAGTGCTTGCACACTACTGCTTGGCGGCAGAATAACTGGCAAAGCGGTGGTACCTACCTAGACGAACTTTGCAGAAAAGTCCTACCACCTAGTAATATAAATAAAGTATGACAAATCTGGATTACGTCGATTTCGGAACAAACGATTTTACGGCCCTAGTTTATTTTTTCCCAGGGCTTACCTAGCTACGCCACTTTTGGTAGAGCTAACAACCGACGGAGAAGAAAGGTTCTCGAGTGGCGACCATGAACTGGAAGACGCAGCGTAGGCCCCACTAGGCTAAACTGATGACCTGGGGCCCTACCGCGTAAGTCTGGTGGAGATAGTAATCGTGTTCTCTCTTGCTCGCACTTGTGGACTTGTTAATTGGCGCGTGCAGGATGGCAGGCGAAGCCGATGCCCAGAATAGTTACGCGATAGGGATGCTGGTCAAAACCGTGTGGAACCAATAGCTGCAGGAAGCAAGCAGCCACTCAAAGTGACGCTTGAGGGAGAGTGGGTGGTCTTCAGGCTGTTGATGAAAAAAGTCTCTTCATCGTCAACCTGAAGACGTCCTCTACTAGACATACGCCTCCTTCATTGATCGCTATTTTGATCGGTTTTACCTCTTGCAAGAGGCAACAAAATGTATTAGGATCAAAAAACCTTGCTCTAATATAATCATAATTCCTTCAATACAATTACGATATACGATAAACCGCTGATATAAATATCAGGAAATATCAATACCCCATAATCAAACATAAATCCAAGGAAAAGTAATTCCATACCTTTCTGAATAATAAATCTCTATACAAATCCATTGGTTGGGCGTAAAACCCGGTCCGTAGTGCGTCTGGGAGCGATATATCTGATAGTATAACAGGTAAAGGATTAGATACGGACAGACGGACCGACGACATTGTTTTACGAGGTTACGTAAGAGGGTGATGTCGCAGATTGTATAGTAGTACGTTAGTGGTGTTCTCCACGGAGAATTCTTTTCTAGAAGAATTCAATTATACAGGGAGTAACAAAAACCCTGTTATATCCGCGAGCTGCGTATCCAGTGTCAACTCAAGGTTGTAGTAATACTAGTTCTATTTCAATACGAGACATACAAAACTTACGTGTGCTTTTTATTAAAACCTTTTATGCCGTTACTAAAAATGTTTACGACCTCAGATATTGACAACATAGGTACTTGCACCACCGACGCAGCCTGCTGCCTGCCCGCACCCCGCACCGCCCGCCATGGTACGCTAAGTCTATTCAACTTGCATACCTACTGCGACGGAACTAGAAGCTATTTATTCCACAGATTACTTTTTAAGCGTTTTTCATACGATTATGTGCCCTATACCACATACCACAACGTTGTAGGATTGCGAGACTGAACTTAATGACGTAAAAGATCTCTTTGACCAATAGTGGTAGGCACACAAGTGCTGCGCGCCTTTCTGCCACACTCTAAACAATCGAATTCACGTGTGATTTTGTATTGTCAAGAAACAAGATAAGTACGTAATTTTTAGCTCTTAAAAGAGCTTTCAAAAACACATCTGTCGGCAGGCGATTTTCATGTTCAGTCAATCAATCAAAATGCTGATTTGGCGGATTGGATTTTCCACAGCCCATACGTGCTCATTATGGCAGTTAAAAACGCCAGTTCGGACGAACGAGCATTCGTCGGTTAATAAAATACGACTCAAAAACTCTGCGTCATCTGCCACTCTGGGCTCATAATCACTGGGCAACAATGATTGCACTCGTTGATAATGAAACGGGTGCTGACCGTCTTCCTTCAATGCCCTCCATACACGCATGTGATTAATTCCAATTTCTCTTGCCATGCTGCGTGTGCTACGTGTTGGGTCTTGCACAAACATATCGAGCACCTGTTCTTCAGCATCATGTAATACTCGTGGTCTTCCAGCATCAAATCTTTGCTGATCACGGCCCGTTACACTACCGGTGTTGTAAACACGTAAGTGCAATCGCTGGAATGCCATTAATGACGGTAACTCAATTCCACGCGAAATAGAAAAATTATGCTCGTATTCTCTACGTGCTGCCGCATAATTATTGTGACTTCTACCAAGGCACATTAACATATTGTAGTATTCGTCGTTAGAATACGACATCACACTCGACACTAAATTCGCGACGGTCAAACTGGAAACGACTAAATTGCATGAGAGAGCACGTGCGACTGAGCGTAAGCCGCGGGCCGCGCCGCGCCTATGCCGCACCGCCCGCGCACCCCATTTCCCCGTAGGCACACAGGTGCAGGAGCGGCATCCTACAAAAGAGCCGACAAAGGCGGCCCCCGTTTGTCGGTTCCGCGTTTACTTTTACCTTAGTTACTTAGCTATTTAAAAATAGGCACGGCTTGTGGCACAAACATTTTTGGGAAATGGTATTGTTTTTTTGTATTTAGATACTGCCTGTAACTTCAGATACGTATAACTTAGGTATTGTTAGACATTTTTATATGACTACTTGTAATTATCTGTACACATACTTCATTTATTTAACAGGGTTTTTGTTACTCCCTGTATTTTCGGCTTGATTCGAAGATATTGATTCCCAAGCGTGATGGGTCGTTGGTAGATAGATGTAGTATTGTAATGTTTATAATAAGATAATCACGGTATTTTTCTTGCACCGGTGTGACGTGGTGGTTATTTTTGTAACATATTCATTATCTCAACTGTAATGAATTATATACATTGTAAAAGACAGTAGAAAGAAGACAAAAAAATACATCACTGTAAAGTTTCTTGTAGCTTCTTCTTTACAGTTGTAATCGAAGCTTCGGATCAAAGTTTTCAATTCTGCATTGTGCCGGATTGCTTGCACCAGTAGTGAGAAAGAGAACTGCTTTTTTTTTTCAAACTCATATATTGTAATGGGCTTGCTATATTATTTGACAATAAGCACTTTGTAATTTTATATGCTTAGTGAAATAACTTAATTTTAAGTACCTAGTATAATTTTGACTTGTAAAAGTGCTAAAATTAGCCTATTTGCAATAAATCTTTTGACTTTGACTTTTATCTTTCTGAAAGAAGGCTTACATCATAACCTAAAGATTAATGTAGGTTATAGTCAAGAGTGAATGGGCATCTCATGGGTAAGCGTGCTCCACCTTAGACAACTTCGTCACTTACCATCAGGTGAGTTGTTGTCAAACGCATGCCCATTTTACCATAAAAAAAAAATAGTGGTGATGGTGATATGTCATCATCAATGAATAATGATGTAACGTACCATTACATTACATTATATGATGACTGTACATAACCGTTGTCGGATGTCGTTTTTTTCTCTCTATTATATGATAGATAGATAGATAAACTCTTTATTGAAACACCATATCTCAAATAATTTAAAAAAGTGAACAAATATAACCAAAGCGTAACAAAGGATAGTCTTATCGCTCAGGGCAATTTCTTCCAGACAACCTTGCATGGAAAGGAATAACGCAGTAATATATGGACGGTGGTTTCATTTTTTTATGTATTTTGTGATTTATTATTACTTATAACTGTCCTAATATTTAGATATTTTATTTTTATGGGTCTACTGCCTGAATCAAATCATTAATTTTATTTAGTTATATTAACAGTAACAATTTAATCTTATAAAAATATATAAGTAGAAGGGGTTACTGACTCCAAGAAACGCATAAATTTAAATGGAGTCATAAAAATAGTGAGCCAGCTCTACCACGTGGTTTACCAATGTAGAAAGTAACTAACTATATACTACAATAATATAACAAGTACTACGAAATATAATTAACTATATTGCCTACACAACGAAAAAAAAAAGCCTATATACTAGCTGCAAATACCTATAGACAATCCAGAAGTACTTACTTTGTTTAAATAAATAGCGACAAAAAAAATAATTAATGCAGCACCCATTTTTCTTTATATTTTTGATTAACAATTTCTGGATTTAAGCTACTTACATGAATTTACGACATATTTCAAAGAGAAAAATAATATCGGCGCAAAATGCCATAAACCGCGACACTTAAAATATGTCTGCAACCTTTTTGCCACGAAAAGAACCGAAGGACATGAGAATGTTTGACCATCAAAGGGAATATTTTTTATTCGGTTATTTCCGCCATGGCTACTTTTACTGCCGACTGTACAAATGGAAGATAGAATGGAGGACACATTTTTATGGCCTAGGTATGTGTGTCAGGGCTGTCGAGAATTTGATAGAGTTTTATTGCTTTGTTATTAGCCAATGAAAGAGTCGCTTAGGTGGAAGAAATTGTGAATAATTTCTCTATGCAAATCTCTGAACGAGTCTTGATATCATATTGAAACTTGATTCGAAGGTTACATATGAATAATAGAAAGTACTGTTTTGTAACTTATTACAAGTTTCTTTTGTAGAGAGTATGAGGTAGTAATAGTAATAATAATAATAACGCCCATCGATTACATACATAGATCCTGGACCCTAACTAGGATTCCCTGGGACCCAGGAACTACGAGTACCATGGTCCCATAACACTTTTTTTCTGACAAGTTCTGCCACGAGAATCGAACCTACCGCCTCCGGGTTATGAGCCGATCTGCTCAACCATCCTACCACAGAGCCTGTCAAAAATTTATTTTGTAAGTGTTAATAATAATTTACAAAAAAACAGTTAAAAGTACAATGAACTACGAGTAAAGTGACAGTTCCGAGAGTTGTTTTTTGAGACACCATTACCAAACAAAAGCAATATCTTGACTTGTTTTCCACTTACCAAATTACAGTCCTATTTACCCAGAACTAAACAAACAACCTTACAGCGAGAACATTCTATTAAAGCTTGCACAGTTATAAAGGTCTTGCATTTCTTGAACGATCAAAATATTGGTTGCTTTCATACAAAAGATTTTACTGGCCTTTACGTGTAAAAAGTTTGTGATTGAATTGAATACAGCATTTTCAACAATGTTGCAATTGTTCAGGAGTTGCATGAGCTGGCACTAAGCTACCTCACTCTTCAACATTTGGCTGTAATCATGCTATAATTTAATATCTCCTTATTTAATTCTGACTTATTTGACTGTGAAACACCCTAACCTAAACTTAACCCTTTTCGAGATATTCGACTTTTATTTTTTTTTGGAAACAAAATTTAATTTTGTTAATTTGTGTGTCTTATTATTATTATTGTATTTTTACATGTGTAATAAGATGCTTTAGGAGGGCAATCATTAAAATAGTACATAAGTTAATTGAATGGACCGTAGTAGACAAGGGAAAGTTAAGAAATAAAAAAAGTATATTACAAATTGTATTTTTCTCTAAGGTATATCTAAAAAAAATATTATGTTTAGGCTAGGTTGTTTCATAGTGAAATAAGTCAGAAATGATGGGTACTCCATGCCCCAAACGGATCTAGCACAATTTTTCCTGTAACCCTGTATATAGCAATGGATTTTCATTAAAAGCTGATCAGAATGAACGTTTTTAAATTAAATGATTTGAGTACAATTTCTTTTTGTGGTTACTTATTTTCATGCATAAAACAAACTTACTAATGTACTGAAAATATAAAGTACTGTACCGGGAGCCTCCGAAATGAGTCCACGTGTACATTCAGTATTTATTTTGTTAATCTCCGGTAACCGGTTGCAAATGAAAACAAAATATTGTTTCAGGGCGCAGGGGTTTGCGGAAACACGCGAGAACGTAGTTCTACCCTGTTATATCTGGTTTATTATTATTATATTATATCATAATCATCATCATCATCATAATCATCATCATCAGCATCATCGTAATCATCAGCAGCATCATCATCATCAGCGTCCTCATCATAATAATCATCAGCATCATAATCATCAGCATCGTCAGCATCATCATCACCAGCATCATCAGCAGCATCATCATAATAATCAGCAGCATCATCATCATCATCATCAGCAGCATCATCATCATCATCGTTTACTATGCATTTCCAAAATATTATTTTAGTAGTGTTCATTCAGATTCATCTAAGTTCATGGCCAATTAGGGTAATGGCATTTATTGGCAATAATTACTTGCATACTTCATAGTGTACTTACTACAGTTAAATATCTAATATTGTCTGGAAGAGATCGCTTTAAACGCCCATTGTGACACTTAATTTTTAAGTTTGTGCTTGTAAATTGTTCCTGTAATATGATGTTTTAATAAAGAGTTTTATCTATCTATCTATCAGTATAATATACAGAATTGTCGTGTCCCAGTGTTTATAACAAAAGACCTCCGAAACGGCTTGACCGATTCTTATGAAATAAAATTCTCTATAGTCAGTAGGTCTGAAAGTACAGACACATATATAATAGGACATAAATCATGTTTCATTATCACCATCACCGTTTTTTATCACCATGCGGATGAAACCGTGGGTTGCATCTAGTTATACAATATAATTATGTACTGTACTTCAATCATAGTAAAACTACGTATGCCCGTTTGCACCTAAATTTGACAGCTTCTAAGTTCACATTTATCCTTTTATGGCGTACCTACTGCAACGCATTTGGGTACATCCGAGAGAGATAAGAACGAACTTAAGAGCTGTCAAACTTTAGTGCGGGTAGGCACTAATAATTTTACATTTTCAGCATAACTCAGTAACATTCGAGTTTGCTCCACAGATAAGACAAAAACAAGTGACTATAGTAAGTTGCTGAAAAAGAATTTGGTTATGTAAGTAGAATTGGACGAGAACTAAAAAAAACGCCTAACGATCACATACATAGATCTTGGACTCTAACCTAGGAATTACAAGGACCATGGTCCCACGACATCCAGACATAGAACAAGTATTTGCGCTTTTTATCTGTCCACAAACTTGTCCTGCCACGGTAATCGAACCCGCCACCTCCGAGCTATGAGCCGACCTGCTAAGCCACCACAACACAGAGGCTGTTAATTAAGCCACGGCACAGTTTCCTCAATAGACACGCTGACGTGCCCAAGTATAACCTTCCTAAGTCAAATTAATTAGGAACGGCAAAATACGGAATCATTATTTTTCAAATCCTACATATCAAAGAAATTACTTTCATTTATTTCACCGATCTTTTAATTAACCCCTCGAACACGATCCATCGTTACAGCACTAATTAGAATCGATATCCACAAAAAAATGTTCAATATTATGAAAATGTTCGATGTGAATAGAACTAGTGATGCGATGAAAAAATGAAAAGGCAAACAATGGAGTATCGAAACGTATCGTATACTGATTACGGTGAACTGTTGGTATTGTTCACGTAACAGTTCTGTATAAACAGTTTGACAACTTTGTTGAAAGAATGTTCAATTATCGACATATTTGAAGTAAAACTTTTTTACGCAAGCTTTACTTGAGGAGTAAGCTGGCGAGGCGAGCGGAAGTTGAAAGTTGTTGGTTAGCGTAGATCTCCATCCCAACATAACAAAGTTTATTTTTTGTATTATGTCGGTATGTCCGGTAAAATGACAATTTACAATTGTCAAGATGGCTACATTAACATTAAACAAAGTTATACCAGCCTGATAGATGGGGCTAAACTAAAGAAGTATTTCTTCAGTCGTGTGGTCTAAAGCACACTCGTTTTTTTTTTATGGGTTCGATCCCCGCCTAGGACATACATTTGTGTGATGAACATCGATGTTTTTTCTATATCTGGGTGTTATAATTATTCTATTTATGTAATTACAAACAAAAAGTATCTAAGTGTTCTATCAATTACCTGGTTTAACTTTAGATTTCCCGTAAAAATAAATTGCTTGATTTTTCTGTTCTAAAATTAAACGTTACGGGAGTATTTTTATGTAAATATCTACCACTGATACACTAAGTTTATGAAAGACTTTAGTTACTGGATACATGAATACTCCTTGCAGTTGGTGGAGCCAATCAAGTTCTCAGCTATCGAGCCTTGCAAATAGTACTCTGAACGGAGATCGTATTCTGACAAACGGATTGAAAACGATGTTAAAACGGCTTAAGTGACTTAAATACATAAGAGCTCTAATCTATGTAGCGGCCAGTTCACCGATTTAATTGTTTTATGACTGATATCAACCGCGCGCCGCTCAATTGGATAAACGAACATTCGCCACTAATCAATATCTTCACTCTACTAACATAGAACTGTTTTTTTCATGGCAGTGACAAGCCTTGACTGATCGTTCATATAAAAAAAATCATTGTAAACTCACGACTGCCAGATTTTTGTCAATCATTCGTGACTATAGTAAAACTGACAAGGAAATGTGCAGTGTATTCTACGCCTCGTGTGTGCGTTATTGTCTCGTTACTGCGAATATAGGTTACACTTCCAAACAGACCATAGCAATTGCAGAAATATATTGATATTGTACTCAATACTATTTACAATAGAGTTTAATTTTATTTCCCTCGTAAAGGAACAAAACGATGCGGTTTTATGAGATGTACCGAATGTATTGCACGGGTTCCGTACAATATATTATTTGTGAAATTGGGAAAGGAGTCATTTATTTTTAGGAGTTTGTTCGAAAAGTTATAAATACAATAAACTATTTACTGGACCGTACAGGGGCTGGATTTGTCAGTTGTAGTTTGATACAATGTTTATGTGTTTTATTAAAGTTACTATTAGATTTTAAGTAAAAAAAATGGAAGACTATTGAGTAAAACTATATTCGTTTCATGCACCTTAATTTTTAATGCTTATTTCTAAAATTCCATTTGACAGTAAGTTTTATGCGTGCGCAGTTGTAGCAGTAATGAAGTGACGATATGAGCAGCATGGTCATATTGGTAAGCGCTACTAGATAACGTACCTGAATGAAGTAGTAGTACCTAGAACAAAATAATAGCTATCATTATGGTCCTCTATATTTACTAATATTTCTGGGTTATCTGTAAGAGATCCCTATAAGCGATAAGACTGCTCAACGTAGTAATAAGATTTTGATTACCGGTTGTTCTTGTAATATTATGTAAGTGTTATAATACAGAGCTTATTGTATCTATTTTCCCAACGCACCTTTTAAATTGTCCAAAACAGATATCAAAATACAGTCCAGCCATAATCATCAATTTAAGTGATCCAATATCGCCACAATATTTTGAAAATGCTGTAATTTCCGCCACATCCATTTTTCACCAGCTTTGGAGAAATTTTTCAGCTTTGGCAACATTTCCTTAGCTTTGTCAGGAGCCGTTCAACGCCTTAAAAGCCTGGACGGTATGCCTCACTTGTCTCAGTTCGGCTTTGGAGATATATCAGTTGTAAATTATTCTTTATGTGGAAGGAAATACTTTATCTTGAAGCTTTGGAAAAGGAATAGGTTTAAGTTTGGGTATCAGGGAAGTTTCAGGCAGTATTTCAAAATAATAAAAGTGCAGCAAATAGTATATTTTTACTCTATAGACCAGTGCAGCCAGTACAACAGTCCAAATGTTTTTGTAGTTGTAGTTGGTAACATTTTAGCCATAGTAATAAACGTGTGCTTTAGTCAAAGAGATTAACTCCAATCTGAACTGCGATTTACAATCTATCACAAACTTTGAAAAAAACTCCGTCTCTTTCATTCTGAATGTAAAATGAAGGAGATGGAGACAGATTAACAAAGAAAAAATTACATTCCGACTAACTTCTGTGTTCCATGTACTGCCTTCCATTCATGTTCGAAGATGTGAATCACATCTTGACTCGATGTTGTTGTTTTAAAGATTTACAGTGAAAAGACACTGCACTGCTATATCATAGAGAGCAGCTAAAAATGACTTTTTTTTTCTATTAACAGCCTCTGTGGTGTGGTGGTTGAGCAGGTTGGTTCATAACCCGGAGGCGGCGGGTTCATAACACAAATTTCCTCTTCACGGCAATACTTCCTATCTTGAGTATAATTTTGCATGTAGGTACATGCAGAAACATGTAGGTACATACTTTTTGTAAAATAAAGTCAATCAATACAATCGTACGGTCATTAATATTGCTTTCACACGAAGCCAAGTGACGTTTCTAATTGTTTTTCCCTTTGTTTGCCTATACTTTTGCACGACTACAACTCGGAAGGCGTTACAGCAAACCGCACGCGATTTTAAAGCATTTGTATGCAAACTCAAGCTGAGAGGTCATTGAAAAATAGATTTATTTCTATTGACATGATTATGTTACTTTTTCCATGTAGACTTAGCTTGGTTTTTGTTTTTAATAATATTTTGTGATAATATCTTTAGACGACTTTTATTTAACCCAGTAGCGAAAATAAATATAGACTTACATAATTTTTAAAAACGTATTTAATTCCACATAATTGAGTCTTCAAATCGAGAATGAACAGATATTTTCTAGGCAAGCGTATTACATTCTAGACCGCATCGTCACTTACCACCAGGTGAGTTAATGGTCAAACACGAACATAAAACACAAAAAAAGAAAAAATATATATTTAAAAAGGCTGCAGTATCATCATTTTTGTGCTAGCTCGGTTTATAAAGGCCCTCGGTACTGGTTTAATTTTGCGAAAAAGAACGTATTATTGAATTTGAATCACACTAATATTATAAAGGCAAAAGTTTGTATGTGTGTATGTGTGTATTTTTGTTACTCCTTCACGCTCAAACGGCTGAATGCAATTGGATTAAATTCGGTACCAAGATAGCTTATACACTGGATTAACATATAGGCTACATTTTAACCGGGAAAAGTGAAATATTCCCGTGGGATGAGCAAAATAATTAAAATACTTTTTATCCGCGGGTGAAACCGCGGGGCGCAACCTTGAAGACCCCCAAGTTGTGGTTGACTGAAATTATATATAAAAGGACGCCAATAAGGTGTTATACTCATTAGGGCATTTGTCCACTGCACCATCACCGCGACATCACCCGAGAACGAGATGATGGCGCCGAAGTCAAGGTGTATGTAGCGCTAATTCGGCGTCGTTATCTCGTAACTCGTAATTCACCCGTAGTTTTGAATTACTCGAATTTTTAATTCTAGCTTTCAGGCAACCAAAAATTCCCCAGTCAATGCTATGCCTAGCCCGTTACATATTCATCCTGGGGCGATGGTACGTTCACGGCACTGCTGAGTAAACGTGGATTAGGCACAATTTTCATATACAAATAGTGGGGCATCGCCGCCTTTCACTGCAAACATGGACCTTTTGCTTTTTTAGAAAGCGAGTCACGGACTCTTTGAATGGAAGTGTGGCAGTATCAAATCTTACCTATATTTTATATTTTAAGTTTCACTTTTGTAATAGCCTTTGTTACGAGTAGTTCATTAATTTGACAGCATCTGTGGTGTGGTGGTTGAGCATGTTGGCTCATAGCCTGGAGGCAGCGGGTTCGATTCCCACAGCAGGACAAGTATTTGTGCGCAGAAAAAAAAGCGCAAGTACTTGTTCTGAGTCTGGGTGTTGTGGGACCATGGTCATAGTAATTCATGGATCCCCAGACACACGGAATCCGGAAGTTGAAATACACATTATTAATAATAACTCCAAAACTACCCATCAGATCTTGATCAAATTGAAATGATACCACACGGGAAGCACCAGCTTTCAAATAAAAAAAGAAAATTCATAATCGGTTCACTCAGTCGAAAGTTAATTGAGAACCTCGGTTTTTTGAAGTCTGTTAAAAATATCTTCTTCCAATAGGAAGACCGACGATCGCGGAACTGTTTCATGCAAGAACGTACAGTAGCGTTCTATAGGGAAGACATATATTCAGGAGTGGACATCTTCTGGGTGGTGAGGATGATTCCCTTTTCAATTGAAATCTATTATTATATGAATATAATATACGTTGGATTAATTTAATATCTGAGGGAGTGGACATTTTTTTTGACTGCAGCCTGTCAAACTTCAAAAAAGTAGCTCTAAGATATATAGAAAATAATAGTATATTTTAACTTTAAATATATCGTAATAATAATATTTATTATAAGTAGTAAAATCGCATTGGATATTTGTAATGATGCTAGAATTCTGTTTATGAATAAATAAAAAATAAATAAATAAAAAGTTAGGGAATTGAAAACGCTCCTGGCTTCTGCGTTTCTAGGCAGTTAAAATTTAGGTTTCTTCAATATTAAAGTGAATAACCTTATGTTTTTATCCGAGGTCAGCTTGCTGCATTATTGACTGCAACGTCGTTTAAAATTAGGTGAGTTGCGGTCAAACCTTTATTTATTTATATTTAGCACAAAATAATATATAAAAAGGACTTAATGCTATGAAGCATTATCTACCAGTCAACCTGGATGTGCAAGAAAAAAATTGGTAGCGGTGCAGTAAAACTGATATTAGAATAAACTACGTATGCATAAGAGAAATAGTAAAAATATTCCATATAATATACTTAACATTGATATATTCGGGCATAATTAAATTCCACGCCCAGATGAAATACCATCTTTGTACATTTTAAATATAAACTGTATGGATTAGTCCCTGAATTCCACTACGTTTGTTGAGATAGTCGTGTGTTGGTTTAGTTAGCGTTTGAATGGAAGTTATGACGAATCCGTTTCGATAGTTTTTTCCTAGTGAGTGGGACTTTTGGGAAAAGAAATAGTATTATTCCATGGGAAAAACTTGTGCACAGGCATTGTGGCAATACGTTTCGTTTGTAAACTAGTCGAATTAGTTAATAGCTTTTGAACACTAATAAACTTGTCCCAAGACTGATAATTTACAGACGTTTAATTCATAAGATAGCAAAATAAGAATTTAAACCTAACCTACTTACCATATGCCTTTTTATTTATGTATGTTTCTATGTATATATTTGTGTATATATTTATGTGTATATGAATACATTGTTATTTATTATATTATTACTGTAATTAGTATTAAGTTTAGTTTACTGCAGTTAAGTCCTTATGTATAATTCTTCCTGTAGTGAAAACCTCCGCTCATATTTTGTTATTCCTTTCCCTATATTTCCGGGTCGTCTGGAACAGATATTTTTGCGATGCGACGCACTTAATTTTTAAGCTTGTGATTGTCGATTGATACAGTAATATGGAATTTCAATAAAGAGTTTTATCTTTCTATTTTAGATAGGCTCCACCGCAATCAACAAGTCCATACCTACACGAGTTAACGAACCCGACCGGCCGCTATAAATCCGTTTCAGACGCACGCGACGCGCGCATAACTTACAAGTTATATGGGTCCGGGTGACAAGTATGACTTGATTTATGTCCCCGTGGCACTGGCGTTGTCTTCATTAGGGAATATGACCTTACCACGTGAGCTTCTTCATGGATTGGTAAATTTTACATACTCATAATAATATTAATAATAATAATAACGCCCAACGATTCTGTGTCTAGGGACCCAGGAACTACGAGGACCATGGTCCCACAACACCCAACTCTCAAACAAGTGTTTGAGCTTTTTTTTCTTTGCACAAGTACTTGTCCTGCCGTGGGAATCGAACCCACCGCCTCCGGGTTATGAGCCGACCTGCTCAACCACCGTACCACAGAGGCTGTCAAATAATAATAATAATAACACCCGTGATAGATATCGATAAAAGTGTTTTGCAATAAACTACAAGCGTTTCGTCAAATCAGATAAAAATTGAATTAGTATTTTTATCTTTTGGAACTATAGTACACGGATCATCGCGACCGTTACTGCATATACAGGGAGTAACAAAAACCCTGTTAAATAAATGAAGTATGTGTACAGATCATTACAAGTAGTCATATAAAAATGTCTAACAATACCTAAGTTATACGTATCTGAAGTTACACGCAGTATCTAAACACAAAAAAATAATACCATTTCCCAAAAATGTTTATGACACAAGCCGTGCCTATTTTTAAATAGCTAAGTAACTAAGGGAAGAGCAAACGCGGAACCGACAAACGGGGGCCGCCTTTGTCGGCTCTTTTGTAGGATGCCGCTCCTGCACCTGTGTGCCTACGGGGAAATGGGGTGCGCGGGCGGCGCGGCATCACTCGGCATAGGCGCGGCGCGGCCCGCGGCTTACACTCAGTCGCACGTGCTCTCTCATGCAATTTAGTCGTTTCCAGTTTGATCGTCGCGAATTTAGTGTCGAGTGTGATGTCGTATTCTAACGACGAATACTACAATATGTTAATGTGCCTTGGTAGAAGCATTTGTGTGATGTGTTTTTGAAAGCTCTTTTAAGAGCTAAAAATGATGTACCTATCTTGTTTCTTAACAATACAAAATCACACGTGAATTCGATTGTTTAGCCTTTGCTTGACGTAAAATGATTAGAATATGTCAGTGCGGCAGAACGGCACGCAGCACTTGTGTGCTTACCACTATTGGTCAAAGAGACCTTTTACGTCATTAAGTTACGGTCTCGCAATCCTACAACGTTGTGGTATGTGGTATAGGGCACATAAACGTATGGAAAACGCATAAGAAGTAATCTGTGGAATGGCCTCTAGTTCCGTCGCAGTAGGTATGCGCGGTGACTTAGCGTAGCATGGCGGGTGGTGCGGGGTGCGGGCAACAGGCAGCAGGCTGCGTCGGTGGTGCAAGTACCTATGTTGTCAATATCTGAGGTCGTAAACATTTTTAGTAACGGCATAAAAGGTATTAATAAAAAGCACACGTAAGTTTTGGATGTCTCGTATTTAAATAGAACTAGTATTACTACAACCTTGAGTTGACACTGGATACGCAGCTCGCGGATATAACAGGGTTTTTGTTACACCCTGTATATAAAAGTAAAGAAAGTATAGTTTGTCTGCTGTAGTCTGTACATTGGAGATATACTCGTAGAGTCGTTCAAAATAAAATATGATAGCGTGGCAAATAAGCATTGTAGAACTATTTTGTCCGAAGATTAATTAGTTAAATTATGAATACTAGCTGGCCCGCCCGGCTTTGCACTCGTTAATTAGTTTTACGCCCTAACCTAGGTTTTTCTCTCTTTTTCTATTGTCTTTGACAGGAGAGAAAGAGATAAGGAAAAAAATGAATGTATAGGACAGTGAATGGAAAGGATTTTAAAATGTTAATCATAATGAAGTATTTTTAGGAACTATCTTTACTTATCTTTGTATTACTAATCCTAGAAAAACCTACAACTTTGGTAAGAGTTTTTTTTTAAGTTTTATCAGTTAAGTAAGGATTACTTACTTGTTCTGAGTCTGGGTGTTGTGTTGTGGGACCATGATCCTCGTAGTTCCTGGGTCCCTAGACAGAAGGTAACCTATTTAAGGTCCAGGATCTATTTATGTGATCGTAGAGCGTTATTATTATTACTTGTCAACGTAAAAGTACTTAAATAAATGTTAAAAAATGTACACGAGAATACCTCGGACGATGCGCTAGTCAACAATACAAGCGCTCGTTTCATATTTGGCTGCTTTCCAAACCATTATAAAACTTTCTGCACAAATAACTAGGGCAGTAACGAAATATTAAAACGCAATGAGAGCTGCAATTATTTGGTTGCCTTTTGATTTATTGAAGTCATGCATGGACTTGATGTACGTATCTCATGAAATCATGTCAAAATCAAAAAGCCTTTCTTTTTCTCATTTTTTGATGTATATCTGTGAAGTCTAAATATACCCAACAATGGCATACATAAAAGTTTCTTAAATTGTATTTTATTTAATTATTTATTGTGATTATAAATTAATTTTAATTCATACTAAACTATGATAGGAGATGCAAAGCTATTCGTTAGAAATAATGTTATGTAAATAACTAACAGCGTACGGGCGTCTTTTTACTGACTTTTGAAATAAAATTTCTTTACGCACGCTTGACTTGGGTAGTACCTAAACTGGTGGTGGCGAATGGAAGTTGAAGTTGGTTCACGTAGATCTCCATTGTCAACATAGCAATGTTAAAATTTTGTATTGCTATGTTGGTATGTCCGGAAAAATGAAAATTTACAATTGTCACAATCGTGAAATTAACATTAAGCAAAGCAAAAATAAAGTTATACTGGCCTATAGATGGAGCTAAACTAAAAAAGTTTTACTTCAGTCATGTGGTCTTAAGCATACTCGTTATTATGATCCTTTTATAACTCTTCTTATCTATAACTTATGAACTTATGATGGCCTAAGAATTAAGAACACAGTATCATCCAAGTCGTATATAAACACAGTCAATTTTCTATTTTCTCAATTGCGAACTAAATTACCGTATTTTATCTCAATCACTCGCGCAAATTTCAGTCTTGTATAAATCTAAAATCTGCATACAAACTCCTTCACGGTAATCCATCCATTTTGCACTCCACTACGTGACAGGATCATTCTCGAAGCAAAGCCAGCCTATTGGGCGCCAATGTAACAACCAATCTACCACCAGCCCTGATCAAACAAATGTCACGCTTATGCGTTAGGGAATAGGAGTGGCATCCTGTGAGAATGTAAGTTGGCGTTCTTCATTGACTCAATTTCTTGAGCAAACGAATTGTCTCAGACTTCGTGTGTGATTTCTGTATCGAGTCTAAGAACGCGGTTGGTATGATTTGATCACAATTTTTTTTATTTATTCATGGAAAGGTTTGCTTGTGAGTAATGTGGGAGAAACAGGAAATAAGATTATTTGCGGCAATCATTAAAGTAATAATTTATATACCCACACTATAATATGCTATTTTTTTTATTGATTACTATAGTTAAGATGGGTACTAATAATATTTCATATTAAATTAATTTTATCAAGAAGTGACACTAAACGCATGTTTATTTACACTTAATAATATAAGTTACCATAAACCTGAAAAAACACATACCTATTATCCAGGTAGAGGTGAACTTCATGAATTAAAAAAGTAAAAAAAATTCAATATAATTATTTTATATTTAATGTAATTTTTTAAAGTTTTGCAACAAATGTATATAATGTATAGGAAAAGAATAAATTAAATTCCATAAACATAAACAAGTATCGCGTTACACTGCAGTTGCCCAAAATGCAATGTAATTATGAATCCAGTTTTAATACTTTATTTTGTTTTGTTTTGGGTCCATACTTTTGTGTATTTAGCAAGTAATTAACTTTTTAAGTTACCTAATGTTATATACAAACCGGCGCAATTAGCGGAACAGAAAAAAAAAAAAAGAGACTATGAGATAATAACGCATATATTTGACGAAAATGTTATTAGACACAAAATAACAAATTGATTAACATCTTTTAACAACGACTTTGAAAAGTCTTCGATATTTTTAATTGAAAAATAAAGAAATTTGAAATTTTTAGATGATTATGAACCATCACAAATAAAATATATAAAAGAAAGTAAGCATTAAATGATTTAACAATAAAATTAAAGCAAAATTAATAACGAGTGTTTCCCCCTCTTGCTCTGATTACGGTTTCCATTCGTCTGGGCATGCTACAGATTATGTTATCGATGATTTCTTGAGGCAACCGCTCCCACTCCTCAAGTAATGCGTTTCCAAGTTCATTCAGATTGTTGGGGGGTGGCATTCTGGATTTAACCCTTCTTTTTAGCAAGTCCCAGACATGCTCTATCGGAATCATATCGGGGGAATTTGCTGGCCACTGCATCACCGGTATACCTACGTGGCTCAGATATGCCTGTACCGATTGTGCACTATGGGCACGAGCATTATCTTGCATTAGAATAAAGTTGTCACCAATAAATGGGGCCAATGGTACAACATGTCACAGTCATCAAGTGAAGTCATAGTCGAGTCATACGCCTAGTAAAGTAGTAAACTTTACCAGAAGCTTCTATAGGGTTTTAGGAACAACACGAAAAAAAAAAACGTTTCATCATCATTATACCACTTTCCCACAAGCATACCTGTAATCCAGCACTCATCGAATAAAATGTCACTAATTTTATGAACTAACACTGAAAATAACTCAAGTTTTGGAAAACAATACAACGCGGTGACGCGATATTTTTCGTTTTCCCGCCAAAACGCCTTTATTACTTTTAAATAAAATTAATTTTCGATATTGTGATTCAGGGCATAAGCTAAACAATATTCTCAGCAATTAAGTCCCAGTCGATACTAAACATCTTTACCATTAAATCGCACTGTTCATAATCATCCGCTTCTAATTTCCAAGAGACAATCGCCTGTCAGACTCGTTGCTGACTTTGTAAATGACAGGACAGCGATCAATCTTCCCCCTTCATCCCCTCAACCCTCCCTTTGGCCGCAAAACTGTGTCGGGTACTCAAACCTACTTTTGATTTACTTAATTCAAAATTATCATCTTAGTTATTGCTTGAAGACAAATTCTTAGTATATCTCATTAGGAGCCATCTATAAATTACGTTTTCTATTTATTATATTTTTATGTTAAAGGGAGCAAACAAGTCGGTCCACCTGATGTGAAGTAGTCACCGTAGCTTATGGACATCTGTAACACCGGAGAAGGCGTCACCAATGCATTGCTTACCCTGTAGTACTCTTTTAACTCTCCTTTTAAAGTACTCAATGTTTTAACTCTACGGAAAGACCGCTGGCGGTCATTCCATTCCATCATTCCACATTTTGCAGGTGTACGGCAAAAAATAACGCATGAGATTTCCACGACTCATGATGAATTTTATGATTTTTGGACCCCTTCCCCCCTCTTGTCCCACAATGTCACAGTTCGTCGACCCCCTCCCTTCTCCTTAACATGTGACTTAATTTATGAATGGCCCATTATTATCATCAAATTGCTTATTCCCACTCGTTACCCTAGCTTCGTTCCAATTGATAACATAAAATAACTCATAATATTGCCAGTGGTGAGAAAGTAGTTCCCAGAAGACAGTAGCAAAGTCTTAAAAAAAATACTAAATACATTTTTGTAAAAATATGGACCTAATATAGATTAGATGTAAGTATAGATTGTAAAAAAGGTGAACTTTAATATAAAATTTAATTGATATTTATTTGTTCAACTCAGTTGCGAGATTATAAAACAATTAGTGATGCTCTGTTTACACTAAAAACAAGTACTAATGTAGTTATTACATACATGTAATATTGATTTTCAAAATCAAATCAAAATCAAATTATTTATTCGTTATACCTTTGGGTTACATGATTCTTAAGTAGGATAACTTATAATTAAACATATTTTTCATAATTAATTAATACAACTAGTCTTATCCAACTTAAGTATTGAGTCCGTGTACCCTGTACTAGTATAAAACTGTGTTACAGGGTACAGGCACTTCCAGATAGTGTCGCTGTGTATCATAAATATAATTTATAACAAAATATAAATATGTATTTAAAGTTTAATTTTTTTTAAGAGACTAAAGCTACACTACAAGATTAAAATATGAGAATATATTTTAACAAAACTATGCTCAGATAAGGGGAGGGGTAAGGGGGGGGGGAACCTGTATAAAATATATAGTTTAAATATAATATATAATTATTATCAAAATTATCTGTGAATAAGTGTAAAAATAGTATGTCAGTCATAAGTCTGCCAGTATTTTAAAAGATTATAAAAAATTAAGGTAGTGGAATTATTTAGAAACAACAAGTAGGTTTTCGGTTTCTTGATAAGTTAGTTTAGATAACCAGATTTGAACCACTCTTTTGCACTCGTTTCTTGGAAGTGAGTATATTTCCAAGGCTTTAGAAATGAGATTATATAAACGAGGTCCTAATATCAAAAAGTGTCTACTAGCCAGGTGAGTTCTGTGTGAAATAGTCTTGCAGATGATATCCTTCCGACGTTTATTTTGGCGATCCATCGGAGCATAAGGCGTAGACGTATGTTGCCTTAATATGGTGAATAAGACAAAGAGCTGCCTAACAGTAAGCACTTCACTTGTTTTGTAAAGGTCAATTGTTGGGTAAAAGAAGGGTTTTTTAAACATAACCTTTAAGACAGCTCTTTGTGCTCTCTCCAGCTTGAGCATACTTGTAATGTGAGTACCACCCCATGCAGGGATGCAATAAGCCAGGATCGACTGAGCCAGAGCAAAATAGACGAGTTTAAGTGTCTGCAAATCAGCTGAAGACCGAAGTTTCTTAAAAGTAAACATTAATTTACGGACACGCCCAGTAATTACATCTATGTGATTTTTCCAGTTTAGAGTGTGATCAATATAAACTCCAAGATATTTTATGCAAGATACTTTTTCCAGGGGAAGACAGGTACAATTTGGCAAATCGGTGCAGGAGCATTGGTGGGCTTTAATTGTAAAAGATTGTGGAGGTTGAGAAGTAGAGCACGGTGAAAAAGTTAAGAACTTTGTCTTGGTTATGTTAAGTGTTAACTGATTTTTGTTTAACCAGTACATGACCAGTCTAAGCGCATATTCCGCATTTGCACGTGCCACATCCCAAGTTTTACCCTCCACCAAGAGAACAGTATCGTCAGCATAGGTAATAATAGTACAATTGGGCAGGCAAAGTTGACATAGTTGATTAACATAAACAAGAAAAAGTGTTGGGCCAAGAACGCTACCCTGGGGAACTCCATAACCACTCAGAGTTGTGTCATTACTTTTCAATGTTTGTATTTTTACACATTGAGTGCGATTTGAGAGGTAATCTTGAAAAATTTTTAATGCAGGTCCTCTGACTCCAATATTCTCCATCTTCATCAAAAGAAGAGGGACAGAGACAGTGTCGAACGCTTTTGACAAATCCAAGAATATTCCTATTGTTTTACTTTTCTTGTCCAAATTCTTAACAGTTTTATTAGTTAGCTCAATGACTGCATCCTGGGTTGACATCGCTTTTCTGAATCCAAATTGATTACAAGCTAGTATCTTGTTTTTTTCAAGATAACTTAACAGTCTGTTGTTTAAAATTTTTTCGAAAATTTTGGAAAAAGTTGTAAGAACTGATATTGGTCTATAGTTTGTTACACTGTCTCTGTCTCCACTTTTATATATTGGGTGCACCACAGCCTTTTTAAAAGCATTGGGAAAGATACCTTCTGTGAGACAAAGGTTAAAAATATGCTTTAAAGGTGGTACAAGTGAACAACGCGATGCTTTAATGACTGAACTTGGAATGCCGTCCCACCCAACCGCGCAGTTATTTCGAAGTCCAGTAATTATAGAGTCAATTTCTTGCTCATCTACACCTATGAGTCCCATGGAGTTGCCCAAGGGGTTCATAGTCCAAGAGAACGGAGGATCTGTATCTGCGTTATTTTGAGAGCCTAGTATTTGTGAAGCTAATTCTTTACCAATATTAGCAAAGTACTGGTTTACGAATTCAATGGATGTTTTTTCTGTCAGAGATATCTTCAATAACTCATTAGCAGGCGGAGAAGTAGTATTTATGTTAGTTATTTCTTTTATGACCTTCCAAGTCTCCTTTGGATTATGTTTAGCTTTTTCAAACAGGTCCTTTTCATAATTACGTTTAAGTTTTTTTAATAGATTGTTACAGAAATTACGATAACGCCTATAGGTAATTAGCATAATTATATTTCGGGGGTACTTGCGACTTTGTGAGTGTAGTTTATCACGTACTTTCATACATCTTAGTAGACCATTTGTGATCCATGGTTTTTTGATCCGCTTTCGACACGGCACTTGAGCAATCGTAGTGTGTTTTCTAATAACGGACATGATGATGTTTACAAATATATTTGTGGCAGAGTTTGAATCATAGCAGCTTAAGACACTAGAGAAGCTTAAAGTTTTGATTTCTGAAACTATTTTGGTGAAATCAAGTCGCTCAACAGTAGTCTTTAGTGTATCAAGGGTAGACCTTTGGGAAAGGTTTGTGTGAAAAAGAACTGGTGAATGGTCGGTAAAAGGGGAATCGAATACTATGGTAGTGGATTTTTTGTTACTTTTTAGTAAAATATGGTCCAAACAGTTATCAAGTCTGGTAGGATGTTGGTGTGCCGGAAGTAAGCCATGAAAGGCACAGATGCTTAGATATTCTTCGGCATTTGGGTCGCAGGTTCCCGGTGTTATATTTATATTTAAATCCCCAATAATAGCTATGGTAGTGCATGTTGCAAGCGATGACAATATATTATCAAGGCTTGTTATAAAAACATTTATTTTCCGGAAAGATGGGGATCGGTAAAAAGCTACTATGGCAAAATCTAAACCAAATTTGACTATTAAACAATTGGCGTCACTGCAATGAGGCTTTATGACTTTATAGTTCAATTTTTGTTTAATGTAAATAACTACTCCATCATTTTGTGACGTAAAGTCTGATTTGTATGAGTTGTACGAGTTTAGCGATGGCAGTGCATTTGCAACTTTACTTAGCCAGCACTCAGTGAGTATGATTACATCACATTGGAAATCCAAACGTCGTAAGAACACGCAAAGTGAATCGAAATTACAGTTTATACTGCGTATGTTCACATGCAAAACTGATATGGATCCCTTACATCCATTTCTAGCACCAAGGTGCACAGAGCAATTCTCAGGAGAGCATAGGAATGACTGTGAGACCTCCAATGCTTCCAGTTCGTTACCAATATTGAGAATATCATCCATACTTAAAAGTATTAAAATTTGGGTCGCATATAATTTGCCAAACAGAAACCACATAATTACATGCTCTGTTGCTTATGTTGAAATATATATTCCTATATTTAGGTTCTATGTGAATTATGCGAGGATCTAAAGCTGAGTTATCAGTACAGTTTGTCAAATGAGGATTGAGTGTATGCATATAGTTTTTAAATTTCAGGAGCGTGTAGTTTGTAAATGGTAATAAATATGTACATGATAAGTTAATATTGTGTATGTATATATTATAGCTGTTGGGTTTTTTAGGTATGTAGTTAGTGTGATGGGTGTATTTAAAATTGATTATAGACATTGTTAAAAAATTATGATAAAGATTACTAGTAATGATAAAAATATTAATAATGCAGAAAAATGCATGCAACGAACACAAGGAGCCCAAAGAAATGAGATTACTAAGGCTTACAAGAAGAGTTACGAGTAATAGTCAGCGTTCTGTCAAAATTTTCTGGAAATCAGCCTCAGTAGCAATTCGCACGGAGGGTGCTCCTTCTTTCTTGCGCAGATATACTTGACTATGGGATACCCAGCAGAAGGTGAATCCATTGGTCTTCGCGAAGTCACGTGCCAGTGAAAAAAGTCGCTTTACCTTAACGGACAAACTCTCGGACACATAGACCGGCTTCACCGTCCCTCCAATACGCAGGTGTGATGAATTCAGCTTTGAGTCTCTTCGTTCTTTGTTAAAGGTTTTAATAGATTTAAGAACCTTCTCTTTCTTTATCGTGGAGGAAAAATCTACGATGATAGGCTTGTTGGATGCCACCTTGCTGCTTGTACGAAATACGTCACGTATATCAGACATTTCTATCGGCTCATTGATGGCCTTTCCCATGTTAAAAATGTATTCAGAGAGGTCGTTCTTTGTCTCCGTTTTTAAAACTGGTACATTTCTAATTTCAATGCCACTTGATCGTGCGTTTTTGTCCAGGGTAGAGACTCTTTCTTCCAATATCTGTATATACGCGGCGTCCTCCTTCTTCTCAATAACGAGTTTTTTAAATTCTTCTTTCATCTCATCATATTCCTTGGAGAGGAACTCGATAGAGCTTTGCGACTGTTTGTGTTCCTGTTGTAGTTCTTTATACTTTTGCAATAAAGAATTATGCTTAATGTCTTGCTGTTTTTTAAAAGATTCAAACATAGCCCTTAAATCAGCTATCTCGTCTATATTCGGACTTTTAACTAAGTCATGTTTCCGCTTAAATGTGGGTGTTTGATAGGTCTTGTCAGTTGAGTCCGATGTAGTTTTGATTTCAGACGAATGCGCAGATTTTTTGACTGGTGGTGATTTTTTTTGCGACATGATTTAATGGGTCGCGCAAAGCTCAAGCAAATATGCTACCAAAAAACAAACGCAAAAGGCTCCAAAGCAGATTTGAAACTTCTTGATGTCTAATTGCCTGTTGTATGCGAGGGGTCTAGCGCGTCACGGAAAGATTGCAGTTCCCATACAAAGATGCTTTCCGTCCAGATAAGCAAGACCTCCAAGCTAGTTTGTAAGCGTATGGTGAACTGAGAACACTCACATGTATTTAAGATGCAGCCCCGTGCAAACGCAAGGTGCGCGTGTGTGCGGGTCGGAAATTTTTCGCACCTCCTGGTCTTGATGTGCGCCTAGTATCCGGGGCAGATTTTTAACTAAATTTTGAATAATATTGTACAAAATTAAACAAATACGGTCTGTTGTTAACACACGTCTGATCAGCTCAGAGGTCCGAGGGGAAGGTCTCTCATATCAGTCATTTTTTATGTTAGTGAATGATATTACGAGCTAGTAGTTCACCTCATGTTAAGTGACACGGCCGCACATAACAGAACTGTGTCACTCACTCTCCAAAACTCCAAAATATAAAATTTCGCGCGACACACTGCGCACATCATCCCGAGATATCAGCACAGTCTGATAATAAGATTACTCGACGGTAAGATCAGATGATAAAGTCTCAATTGCCCAGTAATTTCATTAGCAAATGATTTATCACTGTCTAATGTTACAATATTAAAGGTTCAAAATTATCATAATAATACAATATACGCCACAGTTTGGAGTCTACAGTTTCTCTTTGTTTGAGCTGATCACAAAGGTTCCAACTCAATATTTAACAAAGTTTACATGATTAAGACAAAACCGCTGGAACGAACAACTTCCCAGTTTCTGGAAGTTCATCAAAGCTACAGATAAACTGGGTTCAAGAGATTTTCCGATGATTGGCAGTGCTTATCCGGAACTAACCGCAGAAGTCCAAATATAGCATTTTTTTTAAATCTCCTAGTGGACTGGTATAGGGGATTTTAGTGGCAAAAAATATTGTAGGCACTTGTTGAGTCCCAGCCATAGGGTATTGGAATAAAATATTGAGTGCAATCCCCTGGTGGATTGGACTAGGGGACTCAAGTAAAAGTAGCTCCTACTTCGCGATGAAATAATAATTAGACGTAAATAACGTTTCGATAAAATATATTATTGCTTGTTTGTATGGCTTTAACGCCGGAAATTTTTTTGCCGACGAGTTTATTATATTGCACATACATATTGCATTGTATGTATGTGATCGTTGGGCGTTATTATTATTATTTTATTATTGCTGCAGGGGATAGAATACTATTGTCCCAGAAAGTTTATAGAGTCCTCGTGGGAGAATGGGTAAGTTGCGTATGAAATCAAAATGTCCTAGAAATGCCTCTAAGAAATAATACTGACTAAAGAAACTAGCAAATTGGTCTACCGCTGCTTAAAAAGTTCTAGCAAATTATTCCACTTAGTAACTATACATATATATTAAGTGTTGTAAATTAATACCTGCCTGTCATCTTTTTAACATTTCAAATAAAAATTCAGTAACAAAGCTTTGCATTTTATGTCTCATAAGTCACAGCTTTATAGCCCTTATGAGAACAGAAGAAGTTTAAAATATTCTGAGTAACTTACACCCAAATCACTAAAGAGATATGAAGTCAAACTCAACTTCTAAAACTATTTTCTCTAACATTTTAAGAGTCATTTACCCTAATATATTAGCCAAATCGTTCCCACTTCCGCTTCCATCTACTCTACGTCAGGGTTGCTAGTAACCGCACATATTTAAAGGTTAAAAATGATGCTATTACTCTACTCTTTAGTGAAAAAGTTTGGTGTCTGGAACTGAACCTCTTTAGATCCAGTTTGGACTGTACGTTATTTATCAGTCATTAATATAGATTAGTTATAGGAAAGGGATGATTTTGAATTTTTATGAATTTGTTAGAGAATTTATTAAAAAATATGTCTTTGTTTCATAGGATCATTCTGACAGCATCTGTGGTGTGGTGGTTAAGCAGGTCGACTCAACACTCGGACAAGTATTTGTAAACAAAAAAAAAACGCAAATACTTGTTCTGAGTCTGGGTGTTGTGGGACCGTGGTCCTTGTAGTTTCTGGGTCCCTATCCACAGGAAATACTAGTTAGTATCCAGTAGCTAAGTATATGATAATTGGGTGTTATTATTATTATTAATCACTCGTGAATCGGTTCAAATGTAACAATGATTGTATACATAGATACATTTTGTTTGATTTTATTGAAAGTATTCTAATAATCACCATTTTTAATACAACCAATTTCAATATCATAAATTGCAATGACACCAATTTCAATATCATAAATTGTAATGCAACCAATTTCAATATCACAAATTTTAATAGCACCAATTTTAGTAGCAGCTATTCCAATAGCATCTATGACTTACGACGACTTTACGACTGGCTTACCCATATTATAGCGTAAGGGAAAATTTTCGGTAATCAAGAGTTACAGTAAGTTTTCCTATTTCCCCTAAAACATAAACGGTCATAGAAAACGAGGGTTGGTGAGAGCTTGAGAGGTCGTTATGGCAGATTTATCCTGGTTAACCTAGTAGTTTACTATTTCTGAACTCCCAATACTATGGGGATATTATTGGTATAGGTTACTTGAATAACAGTAAAGCTTACATTACACAATTTAGTTTAAAGACGAGGTTTCTGGCACAAAGTGCTCTACACGACCAGTGAATTAATGATGACCATATCTCACTGTAGAGCGCTCTCCAGAGCTCTGCAGCGCAATTAGATTCGTAATGCGGTTAGAGATTCTAAAGCAAAAAACTTTATGGTAATTTTTTTTTATGTTAAGGAATGACGTGACGAGCTAGCTGTTCGCCTGATGTTAAACGACACGGCTGCCCATATCAGCTGCAGTGTCACTTGGAACTCTAAAGTATAGAAGTTCGCGTGACACTGCACTGCGCACGTCATCCAGAGACATCAGCACAATCTAGTAATAAGATTACTAAACTGTGAGATCAGATCATAAAGTCTCATTTGCCCAGTAATTTCACTAGCTACAGTGCCCTTCATACCGGAACACAGCAGTGCTTGCGCACTACTGCTTGGCGGCAGAATAACTGGCAAAGCGGTGGTACTTATTAGGCAACACTAACGGCAACACGTCTAAAACAGCTGTGCTGTAGATTTAATTGTTAAAATAATTTAAAATAAGCTTTTAAGTCGCTTAATTATCGTATATTATTTATATCCAGTCGTAATTAATAAGTGCCAGTGTTTAAAATATCGTTTAGTGACGTAAAACTTCCATTACCAGCCGGGCAAAAACGGACGGTCATTGACAACGAGTTTGGAAGGATAGATTATCTTTCACCATCGAAACTGTTTCCAAAACAGGGGAAGTATTGTTATCTTTACACGTTATGATCCTTTTTTATAGGTTTTAACAAAAATCAAATGCCCAATGGCTTTGTTGAGTTTGTACAGTGTAGTTATTTGGTAACTTAATCATCCTATCTACATAATTAGGTTCCCACATAGTTCATGTACCTAAATATAATTTTAAACAAGTTTTGTTTATTAAACAAGCTCACTATAGAGAGATCTACCTATTAGAATTTATTACATTTTTTGCATTGGATAAAACTAATTTAAAATTTATTCATTGTGTATGATATGATACTTTTTATTGCATAAACTACATATCTATTTATGAAAAAGATTACCCTTATAATATAATAATATTATAATAATAAATGTAAATAGTTTACTGTAGTAAATAGTGTATAAATAGTTAACAATAGTCCTTTTGTGTAAACCAAATTATAGAAACAAGCTTTTTTTTGTACCAGTAAACATCTAAGCCTGCCTTTCAACTAAGTTTCATTATAAAAATTTTTTAAAGAATCATATATAAGTGGATTAATTTATTCACTAACAAATAGTTCTGCTAAAGCCAAGTATTAAGGTTACTGCTTCCTGTTTTCCAGAAAGAATTCCTATATTGTACAATGATGACTCGCAGCAGAGCATTAAGTGACCTTGAATCCAAGCTGAAGATAGCACTTTTAGAGCTCAAAGTCACCAAGGAGGCCAATGTTGGGCTCCTTAAAGAGCTGGAGGACCATGAGGCGGATATGTCTCGCATGCTAGGAAAACATGATGACTTAAAAAACCAATTGTCCGAACAAGATATAGTGTTGGAAGACATGAAGGACCAGCGAGATCGTATTCAGGCAACTCTTGATACCTATCAACATGATCAGGAGATGTATGAATCTGCTCTTAGGCGCATAAGAGATCTTGAGCAAGAACTAAACCTAAATAAAACCAAAATAGAAGAATTGGAATGTATGTGCAAAAATGTTAATGGAGTGGAAATCAACATCAACACCATGGATTTATACTCTGAGTTAATCCATTCCACACCAAGCACACCAGAAATCATCTCAATACCTATTATTGATCTTACTTCTCCTAAGTTAATAAAACATAGTAATAAATTAAGCATAAAAGGGTCAAACAAAATAAAAAAATATGTTAAGGTTAAGAAACGTTTACAACGGTTATCTTTATTGTCAAAAAGGTATAAGAAGTACTTTAAATGCACAAATATATGTAAACAAAAATTAGACTTGCATACTGAGTTACATGAATGCTATAATCTATTAGGAAGGAACAATAGAGAACTAGATTATATGAGTAGTAGAATGAATTGTTTGCAAAAATCATTACATGATTTAAATAAGAAATACTCATTGTCAAAACAACAAAATAAGGCACAGATTGCAGCCACAGCTTGCTTAGTTGCCCAGAGCTCAAGTGTTTGTGATAGCTGTTGTTCTATGGTTCCGGAAGTGGACCAGCTTAGTCCGGTTTTGGCGCTGGGTGGGGGGGTTGGCTTGGCCAGTAGGCCAAGCCAACCCCCCCATACAGTGTTGTGTGCTCAGGCACAGAGTACTGTGCCTGAGCACAGAACACCCTTGCCTGAACATAAGACACCTGTGCTGGACCACATAACACCCAAGCCGGAACTACTTTCACATAGTTTGGCAGCCCCTACCCTATGTCCGGTGCCGGTCTCTCGGATGGACTCAAATGGCGCAGCAGGGTCATCCGAGTCCACTTGCAGAACAGTTATTTTTAGTGATGAGGTGGGTGTAGGTATGGGCAGCTTATTGAAAAACAACTTGAGCCAGCCTCTTTGTAACAACAGTTATCGCAACATGCCCCTCAAAGAGCTAATACAAAATATCAAAAATGCAACTTATGGTGCCAACACAACCATCATTTTACATCTAGGCAATAGTTTAGAAATAAGAAAATCTGATATAGTCAGTTTAATTGAAACTTTGTTAGATATACAGAGCAAAGGTATAGGCAAGATTATTACTTGTTCATTTCCTTATTCAAATTCAATGACTAAATCACAAAATGATCATGTACATGATCTAAATTTGACATTGTATAATCTGACTCATCGTCATAGTGACTTTTTATATTTTGAATCTAATAATTTTATTAGTAAATTTATTTTGACAAAGAATACATTGTATCTCAGCAAAAAGGAAAAACTGACCATTGCTAAATTGTTAGCATTTAATATACATGACCCTGTTATCAACAGTATAACAGGTCACTCTGACTCGGCCCTGGGTAGTAACACTTCTAACCAGGGTTTAGGTATGGTGTATCTTCAGCTGATTTAAACTGAATCCTACGACAATGGAGAGGCCTGGTAAACTAAATATTGTACATCAAAATATTCAGGGCCTTTCCAGCAAAGCTTTAGAATTAGAGCTTTTTTTAGAATTTGAAAAAGCTGATGTATTGTGCCTAACTGAGCATTGGTGTAAGAAGGATATGTTGTTTCCTGTATTTAAAAATTATGCATTGGCCAGTTCATTCAAAAGGCAAAAAGCCAATCACGGTGGCTCTTTAATATGTATATCTAATAATTGTAAATTTAAAGAAAGGAAAGATATTGTTGCATTATCTGTTGAACGTGTTGTTGAACTATCGTGTGTAGAGTTGGAGCAACATATAATTGTTTGCGTATACAGGCCTCCCTCGGCTGATTTTAAGGTGTTCGAGTCTATTATGGAAGAAGTTTTAACAAAAATCTCAAACAGCGCAAAACATCTCATTGTATGTGGCGATTTTAATGTGAATATTCTTGACCAATCTTCGCTAACTGACAGTTTACTAAATTTGTTTATGTGCTTCAACTTGAAAAATCTTTACAATCAGCCAACCAGAATTACTAGCTCATCTGCTACTTGCTTAGACAATATATTCTGTGACTGTGAACCACAAAGCAAGTCAGTTATTGATAAACTTAGCTCAGATCATTGTGGTCAAAGTGCTGTATTTCCATGCATACTGAAAAAAAAATCTTATGAGTTTACTTACAGACCTATAACAACCAACCGCTTGGAACAGTTTGCTCAAAATCTAGATGACAAACTTGTGTTATTACCACTCACTGATGACCCTAATGATCTTTGTAATGTGTTGTTTGATGTTATGGATAAAGAGTTTAACAAGATATTCAAGTTAAAGACGTGTAGAGGAGGTGTTAAAGCAGAATTGAGTGACTGGGCTTCACCTGGCATTTATAAAAGTAGAAACAGGCTGTATGATTTATATTCTCAGAAATCAGATAATATTTATGACAGTAAATTTACTGAGTATTTAAAATCTTATTCAAAAATTTTTAAAGGCGTTTGCCAGACAGCTAAGTCTCTGTACTTGAGTAAGAAAATCAATAGAGCGGACGACAAAATTAAAGCAACCTGGAAAATAATTAATACCGAGACCGGCAAAACTAAACCTCGGCACCGAAAACTCACTCTTAGTATTAATAACAGATTAATATCTAAAGACAGTGAAGTTGCTGGTGCATTTGAGGATTTTTTCGTAAATATACCTGTAGTTACCACTCGGTCATTAAATTCATCGACTAGTGAGTCTTGTGCAATTCTTGCAGAGTGTGTTGATAAATGTGAAGTAGTTTTTAGATTTAGACATATTAATTCGGCTATAATTGTTAAGACCTTTAGGTCACTTAAAATAAAGAATACTGAGGATCTTTGGGGAATGTCTACCAGGGTTTTAAGTGGCATTGTCACATTAATCGCACCATATTTAGCAGAAGTATTTAATAAATGTGTAGACGAAGGAGTTTTTCCCAACGTAATGAAAAATAGTAAATTGATTCCATTATTTAAGTCTGGAAATAAGAATGATCCATCGAACTATAGGCCAATTTCTGTGTTACCTGCAATAAGTAAAATTTTTGAAAAAGAAATTCTTAATCAGTTGTTAACATTTTTTAACCTTAACGGACTGTTTCACAGTCAACAGTTTGGATTTACAAAAGGACGATCAACTACAGATGCAGGCGTAGAACTCTTTATACATATACTTGGTGCTTGGGAGAAGTCACAGGATGCCATAGGTATTTTTTGTGACTTATCCAAAGCATTTGATTGCGTATGTCACGAAACCCTAATTTGTAAATTAAAGCATTACGGGGTTTGTGGGAAAGCTCTTGATCTTGTCTCTTCTTATCTTGGTAATAGAATTCAGACAGTTGAAGTTAATGGAGCAAGATCATCTGGTTCTATCACTAAAATGGGGGTCCCGCAGGGTTCAATACTAGGACCATTCTTATTTTTAGCCTATATTAACGATCTTCCATTTTTTGTAAAGAACCTATGTGATATTGTTTTGTTCGCAGATGATACGTCTCTTATTTTTAAGGTTGACCGATCTATTAATGATTTTGACGACGTTAACAAGGCAATTTCACTGGTTTTGAACTGGTTTACTAAAAACAATCTACTGTTAAATAGTAAGAAAACTAAATGTATTAAGTTTTCGTTACCTAATGTTAGGGGGTCTCCTACAAATTTATTACTGAATGGTGAGCCATTAGATTTAGTACCATCTGTCACGTTCCTTGGCATAACTATAGATTCTAAATTACAGTGGGGTCCTCACATATCAAACATTGCTGGTAGATTGAGCTCTGCTGCATATGCTGTGCGTAAAATCAGACAGTTTACTGATGAAGCCACTGCAAGATTAGTATACTTTAGTTACTTCCACAGTATTATGTCATACGGCATCTTACTGTGGGGTAAAGCCGCGGACATACAATCAATTTTTGTCTTACAGAAAAGAGCAATTCGTTCCATTTATAACATGAAATCCCGCGACTCTCTCAGGGAACGATTTAAGGAGATAAATATTCTTACAGTGGCTTGTCAATACATTTACGACAATTTGATGTACACTCGCAAAAACATTAGCTCTTTTCCCAGATATTGCGATATTCATAACTTTAATACTAGGAACAAAAATAAATTGAAAGTTCCAAGATTCAGACTGCAGAAAGTTAATGGTTCATTTATGGGAAACTGTATACGCTTTTATAACAAGTTGCCCGACGGTATCGAACAATTGTCAATGCGTAAATTTAAATTATTCATAAAGTCAAACATAATGAAAAAAGCCTATTACACAATAAATGATTATGTGTCGGATAAAAAAGCTTGGCCTGAATATCCCAAGCTTAACGGTATGAAATCTTAGGTACTTTGCCTATTGCCTATTCCTATCTATAAATTCAGTTTCTATTTGTAATGTTTATAATAAGATAATCACGGTATTTTTCTTGCACCGGTGTGACGTGGTGGTTATTTTTGTAACATATTCATTATCTCAACTGTAATGAATTATATACATTGTAAAAGACAGTAGAAAGAAGACAAAAAAAATACATCACTGTAAAGTTTCTTGTAGCTTCTTCTTTACAGTTGTAATCGAAGCTTCGGATCAAAGTTTTCAATTCTGCATTGTGCCGGATTGCTTGCACCAGTAGTGAGAAAGAGAACTGCTTTTTTTTTCAAACTCATATATTGTAATGGGCTTGCTATATTATTTGACAATAAGCACTTTGTAATTTTATATGCTTAGTGAAATAACTTAATTTTAAGTACCTAGTATAATTTTGACTTGTAAAAGTGCTAAAATTAGCCTATTTGCAATAAATCTTTTGACTTTGACTTTGACTTTGACTACCTACCTAGACGAACTTTGCAGTAAAGTCCTACCACCTAGTATGTCTATAATGTCTGTCAACTTGCTTCTGCTCTCAGAATCAGCAAATAGAAATGGTAGAATTTACCTAAGTTTAACGTAAATTAAATTAATTTCACAAACGGTTATTTTTAACTATCCCATTTAAGCGATGAAACTGTGTTAGACTACAATTTACCTTAAAATAGTATAACGTAAACAATAATCCAATTATTTAATTGCGTCGTTATTTTTGTCATCTATTTACTCGGTATTTTGTTACGGCAGTATTTACTCTGTGCTCCAGACTGTGGCCATTTTTGTCTCGCTTATTGCGAACGAGACAAGAACGATGATAAAAAATTAATTGCTAGAGATACTGTTTTTCAATGAAATTACGCCGCGTAGGCCGCCTCTCAGTAGGCGGGGAGCCTATGGATGCAGGAAGCAAGCAGTCATATGGGGTCTATGGGAAAGTTCACATTGAATACTTATTTGAGTAGAAATCATCCTTTAAGATTTTAGTGACTTCACCCATCTACCAAAAAAGTGGATTATGATTTTGACATCGCAGTCTTGCCTATTTATTATCGATCATCCAAAAACCCCACAATTGTTTGGACACAGAATATATTTTTGTGTTTGCTCAGTTCCCCTAACAATCACTCTTGGAGGTAATGTGACAGCCTCTGTGGTGTGGTGGTTGAGCAGGTCGGCTCATATTCCGAAGGCAGCGGATTCGATTCCCGCGGCAGGACAAGTATTTGTGTACAGGAAAAAAATAACGCAATTACTTTTTCTGAGTCTGGGTGTTGTGGGACCATGGTTCGTAGGTCTCTAGGCACAGGGAATCCTAGTTAGGGTCCAGGATCTATGTATGTAATCGTTGGGCGTTATTTTTATTATTATTAATAATGGCTAAATACACAAAAGTGTGGAGCCAAAACATAAATAAAAATTGACGTATAATTAGATAGAGACCAAAAATGTGTTAGTTAATACATATATAATCTTGTATTATCAAAACTTACTATTTATATTATTTCAAAATTTTTTAATTGTTAAGAAGCTGATAATTAAAAGAATTTAAAATATTTAAACAAAATTGTTTACTTAAAGCTTTTATCATAAATCCATGACTTTTTAAATGACTTTGGGATAAATTGTAATGAAATAATAAGTTATATACTTTTCTAAGTTAATTGCTAATGCTGCCAGTATGATTTTGGTTACTATTTTAACTGTGCTAAAGAAAGAAAGAAAATACATTTATGCGAATATAACATAAATGAATAAACTAGCGAATGTTACCAGTATCAGCTTACCCACTTATTAAATTAATGTTCATGTTCTTTTACCAAAACTTCTATAAGTCTTAAAGTAAAAAATTCTATTCAACGTGTTATTATTATACGATATTGTAATCCCATAGAAAACGCAATAACACTCCGACACCTGTTATAGCCATAGCCATAGCATAGCCGATCTTGCCAGTATATTTACTACCATTTTAACATTTCTGGACTGAAAAAAAACTTAGGAAAATTTTGCCTAAATCTGGTGAATATTAGATAAAATGTGGACTTATATGAAACAACTATCACACACCAACAGTTGAATGACATCTTTAGACGCTTATGATAGGGGGTTTTCGTTAATGGCCACAGAGTCACACAGAGTCACACAGGTGTCTTGTTGATTGCAGAAGATTTAAATGATTATGGCATTCTCGTTGTCACTGCCCATATTCTGGACATAATCATGACCAAATAAAATTTATGTTTTGTCTACCACAGAATAAGGAATGGTATTCTGTGGCATCCCCCTTATTAAGGTTGTGGTGAGTCAGCATTGAATCCTTTAAATCGAATGTTTCTGGAACAGGGAAGTAAAATCTTTGATGAGGGGAGTAATTTGTTAGACCTGTCACGTGCGGGTTTGTTGTAAACTTTGAGAGACTTTCTTGATTGTTGTTTGCGCTATTGATTTGGTTTCTTAAAATGAATCGCTTGGCGTCGGAAACAGAAGCATGAAAACAAATGAATATTATTTTTGTTTTATATATATTATTATATACATTTATATTTATTATTATTCATTTATATACATTCTATCCATTTTTTGGCTTTCAAAATTGGCTACTGGATATTGATGGGTTTTAGCTAGGTTAGGTCGTATAGGTAGGTCCGCTGAGGCGAGAGGGTGAATGCTCGCACGACCCCATCTCACCCCACCCTGGTGGTGGACGGATTACGGAAGAGTTTTAGGGGGTTCGAGTCCCACATACTCCCTATCATCATCCTCGTAGTGGCAGGTCTAATTCAAAGGCATTTCGCCCCTCAAAATAGGAAATTTGAATTAGAACCAAAGCATTGTTACAGCATTTTTTTTTTTACATTAAAATTTTCGCATTGTGTCATCTGCTGCCACCATGACAGCCTCTGTGGTGTGTTGGTTGAGTAGGTCGTCTGATAGCCTGGAGGCGACGGGTTCGATTCCCGCTGTAGGAAGTGCTTCTGCACAGAAAAAAAGATAATTATAAGAATAAAATACTTGTTCTGAGTCTGAGTGTCATGGGACCATGGTCCTCGTAGTTTCTGGATCCCTAGACATAGGAAATCCTAGTTAGGGTCCAGGATCTATTGTACGTGATCATTGGGCGTTATAAGTATTAGATATTCTTATTACTTCCCAACTAAGTAATCGAACCCAGAACGTATACCTCAGCAGGGCTCTATTACAACTGAGCTATCAGGGCAGGGTAGATAATCTGTTGGTTGTAGGCGATACTGCTATGAACATTTACTATGATTTTTATTCTGTGAGTACTACTAGGAGGTAGGACTTTACTGCAAAGTTCGTCTAGGTAGGTACCACCGCTTTGCCAGTTATTCTGCCGCCAAGCAGTAGTGCGCAAGCACTGCTGTGTTCCGGTTTGAAGGGCAATGTAGCTAGTGAAATTACTGGGCAAATGCGACTTTATGATCTGATCACACAGTCAAGTAATCTTATTACTAGATTGTGCTGATGTCTCAGGATGACGTGCGCAGTGCAGTGTCACGCGAAACTCTATACTTTAGAGTTCCGAGTGACACTGCAGCTGGTATGGGCAGCCGTGTCCATTAACATCAGGTGAACGGCTAGCTCTTCACGTCATTCCTTAACATAAAAAAAAGAAAAAAATACAACGAAATCATCACAGACAAAAAATACAGACATTATTTAAATCATCTGTAAAAGACGGAAAATTTCACGTATGAAATAATCACAGTCAGACATTCTACGTCATTGTATTGTCAGTCTTGAAAAAGCAAAGCGGAACTGAAAAATTACCTAAAAGAAATTACATTAAAGATAACCTTGTGCTTATACCGGATTTATTATTTTCACTACACTAATTTCATACAACTATATCGCAATTAAACAGTACTCAAACTCTACGGCTTACGCACCAAAAGGATTGTTTCTTATTGTGACAAGGTAACAAAGTGATTCCAGTGCTTATAACTCAATCCACTATGTGAAGAAAATGGATTATCCTACCAAATAAGATTATTACCGTACCGATCACTCACGGAGAGAACGAGTATTGTATTCAAAGAGAAAAATTACCCAATAATCCGGTATAATATTACTATGAGGTAAACGCAGATATTGTACGGATAGAAAATTGCTTTTACAGGGTTTCTGTCTATCTCTATTTGGGGTGTGAGCTTAGTGATAAGAGAAAGCGTTTTGGTTTTGAAGTAAATCTTCTTTACGTTAATTTGACTTGGAGAAGAAGTTGGTGAAGGCGAGGCGAACGTAAGTTGAAGTTGTTTCACGTATCCATTGTCAACATAACAAAGTTACAAATTTGTATTACTATATTGGTCTGCCCGGTAAAATGACAATTTACAATTGTCAAGATGGCGACATTAACATTAAACAAAGCAAAAACAAAGTTATACCGGTAGATGGAGCTAATCTAAAGAAGTTTTACTTCTGTCGTGTGGTCTAAAGTCTACCTTTTTTTTTCTTGATGGACCGATGCACAGTGGTTCGATCCCATACAAGTGGTTGGACATAGGGATTTTATGAAAAAAAAAATTCTACAATAATGACTTGGATGTATTTTAAGATTGGAAGTATAGTTAAATTATAAAAATTAAAAATATCGAATAACTATTCGACTAAAACGGTTTTCAATGTACGGAAAACAACATGTAATTATGGACATCTCGTGATTTTGGCCTGTTTTCTTTCTAGGATTTATATGATGATATAAATCCTACTTTTTTAATAGTATGTAATATATAGTTTAGTATAGATACACCTTTTTTTTTTTCGATGCAATAAAAGTGAAATTTATTTTTATTTAGAATGAGTTTTTTTTTTTAGTATTGCAAATCCGCTTGCTGCCCCGCTATCGCGCCGCTCATGAACACATTGCCACCTCCACACTAGATTCCCCAGTAGGCACGTGCATAATAAATGCCTACCGAATATCTCGATTGGCAAAGCAGCCGAATGATCTCGAATTGTACCGACGTTTTATCCTGATCTCGCTGTGTCGATAGTTATTCTCACTTTTTGGTTTTATTATTTTCATCATAAGTGATTGGTTTTCTTTTTAAGCATAGCATTTTGAATTTGATTTGACCTAATGATAGGATATTGGATTGTGACATGAAGTTTTATCTTTTATTTGAAATAGAATGGAAAACCAATGCTGGGATTTCGGTTCTTGGACGTTTTTGGACAGCCAAACAATAATTATCAAGTCTGTTAATTGCATTTCAAGTTGGTTTTGGAAGAGGTGGGTTCAAGTTCCGCTATGATTTTAAAAATACTAGCTGCACCCTGCGGTTTTACCCGCTTAGTGATGAAAAACGGTGATGATGATGGTGAAAAGTAGATAACAACCTATTCTCAGAACTACCTTGTTTCGTTGTAACTTTATATTTATTGTAAATTAATGTTGTTTGATGTCTTAAATAAATGTATTTCCTTATAACAGAACTCTAAAACTGATAAATTAATCGTCGTCACACGAATATTTATGCAACACGGAATGTGAAAATGAAAAATTTTTCATTTCCATCGTATTTGTCCGTACAGAGTCGAGCGGACTCGAAACTTTGTTATCAACATATCTGGTGTGAACCAGTTATTACTAGTCTTGTGTTTGTAGCGTTGCGCTCTTTTTGCTCGTTTCGCACGTTTTGCTCGTTTCGCTTATTGTTTATTTTTGACGGCGCCGTGATGAATTTTGTATCGTATTGCTTGTGGAACATGTCAGGAAATGACTGTTCCGGTTTTGAATTGTTTTTGTTTTTTACGTTCGTTTAAAACCATCACAAGCTATAGGTTTCAAACTCAAACGTTACTCATAGGATAGTCACCCACAAACAAAATACATCCCAAACGAGTACAGCTGTTTCAATTTGTAGGTGAAAAATACGGGTAATACAAACTAAAAGAACAAAACGTACTACATACTTTTATGTACGTATGTGCTTCAAGCTTACGGCTTGTTGTCTGAAATTAGTTTTACCATTAAATCTTGGAAAATGCCTTGCAAAAATATGAAAAATCTAAACCAAAGCAAACCAAAACTAATTTTATAATGCAGTATGTGTAGATAAAAGCTGGGGATAATGGATTAAAAACTCTTTTGTCAGGAAGAAAGGCTCTCTGATTTTAGTAAAACTTGTTCTATCAAGTTATATTATTCTGCTATAGGTTGTATATTGTATTCTATGTATAAATATACAAACAAAATGTATCTAAGTATTGTATCAGTTATCTGGTTGCCATAGTGCTTTGCTCAGCTTGGGGCTAGATGGCGTGTGAAATGTCCACAATTATTTCTTTATTTTTGACTTTACTTTCTTTTTTTTTAGATTAACTTTGCACTATTTGTTGGTAATATTTCTAGACTTCATATGAAACACTAACTTTAAGGTAAAAGGTACCTACGTGGTTTATAATTGAAGGGGTGAGAAAAAAAAGGGTTTATCTGATTTTTTTCACAGATTGACTTATGGGTATCGTTGGATTCAGCGTGAAATTATCTACAATAATACATTCTCAAAATACCGAAATGAGGCTTAAATCTCGAGACTTTGAGTCTAAAAACGGTTTATCTGTCACAGGAATACAGTTCGCTTAGCATAAAAACATTATTATATTTATTGTATTATATTATATTTTTACAGTAATTCTATGAATTAGTATTTTAAAATAGAATTAAATCATTTTCAAGCAACTGAAACTTACATAAACTATTTTTATTACCTTTAAGCACTCTACATTAAAATGACGCCGTTAAGTTTAAAGTCAATTTTCTCGAAACTGTAAATTTAACAGTTAAACCCTTTTTATTCTCAACCCTTCAATTATTAATTTGCTAAAATTATAAGTACCTATTTATATTCAATTTATTTATTACAATTACAACGGATTAAATATCCTATTACTCTAATCATTATACAATTACATTAAAGATCAATAATATACGATTAATCAACACAATATATATTAAAAAATAATAAATTAAATGGCATGTACCCAATGAATGTCATTTCTCACATATTTTTTTTATTCAGTAAAATGGTCGTAAATAACTTATGTCCTCTATACATGTTTTCCATTCCTTCTATACTTATAAAGCGTTTTTATTCGACCTATAAAATGCGAACGGCCAAGAAGTGTGATTCTCTACCAGTGTCTGTTTCCGATATTTAATGTGAAATTTTTCAAGAGGAGAATGAACTGGTTTCTGCTAAGTGAGCGTTGATCACATTATCATTTAAACATCATGAAAAATGTGATCAAACGTATAATAATGTAATCAAACTAACTACTATATAGGCGAAAGTTTGTATGTGTGTATATTTGTTACTTCTTCACGCTCAAACGGCTAAATAGATTTGGATGAAATTCAGTACCAAAATAGCTTATAAACTGGATTAACATATAGGCTACATTTTATCCCGGAAAAGTGAAATGTTCCCGTGGGATGCGCAAATAATTTTTTTTTTTGTGTGTGGGTGAAACCGCAGGGCGCAACTAGTATAATATAAAATAAAGAAGTACAACGTAATACAACCCAACAAATTAAATCTACAATGAATACTCTCCTATTTTGCTCCACTGTTTTGTTATTCAAACGTTCACAGTTGAAATTGTACTCCCAATATAAATAAAAACCCAATATAAAGACTGGGATACTTTAATCAAGGAACCAATTGATACCTCGGAGATCAAAGCGGTGCCTTCTAAAGGATCCATTGAGAGTATTTTGTATTTGAAAGTGGAATTGCGTGGCGTACAGAACTTGACTTTTGGTTTAATGTACGCCAGGTAAAAGTATTTTTGGGGATTTGATGCCTGCAAAATGGTTAGAGCTAAAGTTAAAAGTAGCTTTAAAAATTTAAAGTTACCGTCATGTTTCCCATATTTGAGGGGCCAATAGCCATAAAAGCTATCTGCTATTGCATGGGGACTGTTTTGGAGGCAGACGGTAATCATTCATCATTTCGTCATCTATTCTGTTCGTGGAAAATTCCCAAATGGTTACAGAAGTTAATGTATATAGTTTAAATTAACTTTGCCTACGTAGACCTTTACTAGGTGGTAGGACTTTTCTGCAAAGTTCGTCTAGGTAGGAACCACCGCTTTGCCAGTTATTCTGCCGCCGAGCAGTACTGCTGTGTTCCGGCTTGAAGGGCACTGTAGTTAGTGAAATTCTGGGCAAATGAGAGTTTATGATCTGATCTCACAGTTTAGTAATCTTATTACTAGATTGTGCTGATGTCTCCGGATGACGTGCGCAGTGCAGTGTCACGCGAAACTCTATACTTTAGAGTTCCGAGTAACACTGCAGCTGATATGGGCAGCCGTGTCGCTTAACATCAGGCGAACGGCTAGCTCGTCACGTCATTCCTTAACATAAAAAAAACCATCTTGTAGAAGAGATTTGGAAAGTTTTTTAGTTTTATTTTGTGCGTGTGATCGTTTGAGTCGTGACTTAAAGCAGCTCAAACTGGAGGCAGTGGTGATCTGCTCCGGGAGCTTATTGTATGCTGTCGGACCCATAACAACACGTTTTGGAGGATTTAGTGAGTATTCGACGAATAGCTGAGAGTTTGTCTTAGTTCCGAGTGTTGGATGAGTGAATACTACTGTACTTCGTATAGGAGGCTTGGTGTAATCCAATATACATCACCACCTGATATATCAGGGATGGTAATGTCATAATGGTAAGCCGCCCAAAGTGTGGGTGAGTCGAGATGCTCTGTGGGATCTTCGCGAGTGCACGGACAGCGCGCTTCTGCAATCGAAAAGCATGAAAATCTTTTCATTCTTTTCGATTGCAGAAGCTTTAGGTCCTCAGGATATTGTATACCTTTTATTTCTAACTTTGTGGTTAGTGACAGATATGCGATCATTTCTGACAGCATCTGCGGTGTGTTGGTTTAGCAGGTTGGCTCATAACCCGAAAGTTGCGGGTTCAATTCCCGCGACAGAAACAATTGAAGGGGTGAGAATAAAAAGGATTTAAGTGATTTTTTTGACCAAATGACTTATGGGTATCGTTGAATTCAGCGTGAAATTATCTTCAATAATACATTCTCAAAATACCGAAATGAGGCTTAAATCTCGAGATTTTGAGTCTAAAAATGGTTTATCTGTCACAGGAATACAGTACGCTTAGCATAAAAACATTACTTTATTTCTTTTATTATATTATATTTTTACAGTAATTGTATGAATTAGTACTATATTTAGTAATTTTAAATAGAAATAAAACATTTTCAAGCAACTGAAACTTACATAAACCTTTTCTATTACCTTATAAGCACTCTACATAAAAATGACGCCGTTGACGTTTAAAGTCAATTTTCTCGAAACTGTCAATTTGTCAGTTAAATCCTTTTTATTCTCAACCCTTTAATTGTTTGTGCACAGAAAAAATAAGCGCAAATATTCTGTGTTCGGGTGTTTAGGGACCATGGTCCTCGTAGTTCCTGGGTCCCTAGAAACAGGGAATCCTAGTTAGAGTCCAGGATCTATGTATGTGATCGTTAGGCGTTATTATTATTATTATTTTCACAAGGATGCAACCGCTAAGACACAGAGTGATATAAGTTGTTACTTTAATAATGTATTATTATATTAAATAATTGATAGGATGTCAAAATATCCAATTTATTTCTGTAGAAAGCAGTTAAAAATAAAACCTGACAAGTGTAAGTACGTTGCCCACAAAACGTTCATTGTTCAGTCAACCCCACAACAAAAGCTCCCTAAACGGCCCAACCGCATAAATCACTGTACGTCATCACTTACTCTCTCCATTGTTCGTTTTTGGCGACTTCATTTTACCCCACCCCCACTATTTCTTGACCTACACCTGCAATAAAACCTTTAGTTTACATGGATCTGGTTGAGTGGTTGTGGTAAAGAATTAGTATTACACAGGTACTACAATGGAGCATGTTTTCATCTGTCTGCTGTTTACGAGTGAGATTGCTCGTTTAAAACTGGTAGGATTATTTTCTTTGAAAATGTATAGTGGTATTTTTTATTGAAGTAAATCTTCTTTACGCCCGCATTATTTGGGGAGTAACCTGGTAAATGCGAGGCGAATGAAAGTTGAAGTAAATATAACAAAGTTAAAAATTTGTATCATTATGTTGGTATGTGCAGTACATACAAATTTACAATAGATATTGAAATAGCGACATTAACATTAAACAAAGCAAAAACAAAGATATACAGGCCGATAGATGGAGCTAAACTAAGCAAGTTTTACTTCTGCCGTGTGGTCTAAAGCTGCACTCGATTTAAAAAAAAAAGTTACATTTATTGTAAAGTTAGTTTGTCAATAAAGTTATTAGTGTTTTTATACGCTTAATTAATGCCACCATTTACTTATATTAACTAGATACATAGGTATATATAGGTGTATGCACTACCTTTTCCATGATAGGTAAATGCAGATTAAAAAAAACATCAATTTATGAACCGTTCCATATTTCCAATAACAAAGAAGACCTCCCCGTTTTAAATCTAATCAGCGCGGATAAGTTTTGTCCCCAGAGACTAATTAAGAACTTTGGATCGGTCCAGATAAAACTTCTAAGTCCGTATTGACGATTCTACTTAGCGGTGAACGTTTTCGTATTTTTCAGAGAGAAAAGTTCAATTGAGAGGTTATGGAGGGTTCATTTGGGGGTGTTACAATTCTATTATTATCGGTTTAAGAAGGCTTCATCATAAAGAATCTAAACACGTTCACTGCTCAACATAAACTTCATAAAGCGCCATTTAGAGTAGATGCTTGTCTCCTGCTAGATGCTAGATGATAGAAGAATCTTACATTTGATGTAAGAGTCTTCTAGCACGATACTAGATGATAGAAGACTCTTACATTTGATGTAAGAGTCTTCTAGCACGATGCTAGATGATAGAAGACTCTTACATTTGATGTAAGAGTCTTCTAGCACGATGCAGGAGACGAGCATCTACACAAAATGGCGCTTTGTGAAGTTTATGTTGAGCAGTGAACGTGTTTAGGTTCTTTATGATAAAACTCTTTTTTCAGCTATAATAAGTAATTTTTTAAATAATTCAGCTTTAATTCTTATCATAGTTATTTTAAAACATATAAAATTCAAAGTCCTGACTAACCGACTAAATGATTGATTTATATATCAACACACAGCCTAAACTGCTGCTCCTAGAGACTTGAAATTTGGAGGGTGTGTTCTTTGTAAAGTGTAGGCATCCATCAAAAAAAAAACAAGTTTTTGAAATTCTTCCGCAAAGTGGGTGAAATGGGTGGTTCAATCATCTATTTAAAAAAAAAACAAAACTTCTTTGTTTCCTATAGGCCACGCGGGCGAAGCCGTTGGCAGAAGCTAGTTCTACTATAATGTCGTAATATATGTCTCGAGTTTTTACATAGTCTATAATGTCAAAGGGACTGTAATTTAAGGGCACGATCTGATACGAAGCCGAAGGGTGACGTCATAAATCTCGTCGAATATTGGGCATTAAAATATGGCTTTTGTGATAGTGCGCAATGAACCGAGGTCATGGTGGGATGGGATAAGGTGATATTTTAATTGCATAACTTTAACTTTAACTGCTGTAAAAAACGTGCCGTCCATAATCTATCAATCAGTCAATCCATTTACACCATCCATAATCAACTTTAAACTACAACATTTCTGATTGAAATTTTTGAATTAACAATAATAATTATGCCAAGCGATCACATATCCTGGACACTAACTAAGATCCCTGTATCCAGTGTAAACTTAATAAGCCAGTCAAATTAATTTATTTAATTAATAAAAAAAACTGACCTTTTGGATACTAGTGGATTAAAACTTTAAAGTTGTACTCACGTGCGAAATTTTTTTTTTCTTAATTTTCTAAATTTTATCATATTACATAACATTTCGAAATATATAACTGTATATTTCGAAATGTTATGTAATTTAATACTACATTTCATTAAATAATTTAGGATTTATTAATTAATGGCAGCAAAACACAATGCAATTAAAATAATTTTAACCACTTTGTGTTTCATAACAAAATTACAGAGAGGAAGTAAGAAAATATTTCGCTCCCCACAAGCCGTAATTATTAGCAATAATGTCGCATTAGCATCAGCGTCGGTGGCAAAATCTACCCTTAATTAAAGCCAAATAGCTCAAATCGCGTAAACAACGAGCCAATAAATCCTAAAATTAATATTACGAGCCGAGTTCAATACTCGACTCTAAAGCTAGCTAGCTGGAACTAGGTGCTGTAAAACAGTTACAAGACTTTATACAAACAAAACGAGTGTGCTTTAGACCACACGATTGAAGTAAAACTTATATAGTTTAGCTCTATATATCGGCTGGTATAACTAAATAAATAAATATCTATGGGCATTTCACACAGCGCCATCTAGCCCCAAACTAAGCAAAGCTTGTACTATGGGAACTGTGTTTTTGCTTTGTTTGATATTAATGTTGCCATTTTGACAATTGTGAATTGTCATTTTAACGGACATAACACCGTAATAATACAAATTTAAAACTCTGTTATGTTGACAATGGAGATATACGTGAATCAACTTCAACTTTCGTTTGCCTCGCATTCACCAGCTTACTCCCCAAGTCAAGCGAGCGTAAAGAAGTTTTACTTCAACAAGGCCCTTAAAACTAAAACAGCTGGGAGCCTTTGGATGCAAGAACAGCATAGCTCACAGCGTACAACAGCAACAGCGTAGCTCAGTGACGTTCTATGGGAAAGGTCTATATTTTAGGTTTATCAGTGACCTCTAAATGATGTTGATGGTCTTCTCCGTCTTCTTATTTTACTTTAACTATCATCTTCAACTCCCTGCCTTCTGAGCTGTAGGTTGTGGGTTCGATTCTCACTAAGGGCAAACATTTGTGTATTGAACATTAATGTTTGCTCTGTGTCTGGGTGTTATATTGTATTCTATGTATGTATTTACAAACAAAAAGTATCTAAGTATTGTATTAGTTATCTAGTTCCCATTGTACAAGCTTTGCTTAGTTTTGAGATAGATAGCGTTCTATGAAATTTCTACATATGTTTATTATTTTTATTACTTATTTCGAACATTTACTGGATATCCTCCACCAGAGAACCATACTAACTTTAGGAGTAGGGTTAGTTATGAGGGTTAATTATGTAACGGGCGCTACTAGCGAGTGACTGCGTTGAACCCCGTTCAATCCGAATGGGTCGGAATTTTTTGAAGTAAAACTTCTTTAGGTACACTCTACTTGGGGAATAAACTGGAAAAAGCGTGACGAGAGCGTTACGGAAATTGAACGGGCGAGGCGAACGGAAGTTATGAGGGAGTTATAAATTAGTGAAGATAAAAAGAGAAATATAGTTACGTTTTGTATAGAAGTTTTAATTCAGTCCTGTGGTCTAAAGCACACTTTTTTTTGTTTAAGTTTAGTCACTGCATGAAACTTATATAATCTCTCAAACGTTCTGCCGACGCTCAGATTAGCCTACCGTGTAAACTATTCCCAGCTATATTTATTACCCAAATTACCACATAAATGGACAAACTGCCCGAGGCAAATTGAAAGATACACTGGGTAAACAGTTTTTGTAGTTGTTTGCTGACTAAACGTTGTTGTTGTAAATTAGGGCTGATTTATTAAAAGCTTTATAGGTCAGATAGTGAACGGGTTTGGTTATCTGTGGCTTAGTTTAATGAAGGCAAGAGGTTTTCAGTAGTGGATCTCTGATAGATATTCCAAAATGGCGGACGCGCGGATGAGAAATTGAAAGAGAACTTTTTCTGGTTTCAAATGGCGATAGCAAATTTTTTTTTTTTGTTTACTGGACAATAACTTCATTCCTAATTTTTTTTATAATTCTGATCGAATAATTACGTTTTGAAAATGAGTTATACTAATATCCTTAAAAAACCTACTTAAATTAATACTTTAATAATTTTAAATTTTATACTGAGAAATATTTTTATTTCTATAAATAAATAATGAATACATAAATATGTGTGGACATTTCACACAGCACTATCTAGATCCAAACTAAACAAAGCTTGTTCTATGGGAACCAGATAACTGATACAATACTTAGATACTTTTTTGTTCGTAAATATAAAAAATTTATATTAATATAATTAAAAACTAAAACTGCAGATTTAGATAACACTTTTGTAGAATGAATTTAAAAGTACATCTTTACAAATAAATAATTATTTTCTAAATCGGCTCATAAAATATGGATGTCAAAAAGAAAGAAAAAAGTACAACCTTTGCTTTGTTTGGGGATAGATGGCGCTGTGTGAGATGCTTACTAATACTTATTTATTTATTTCATGTATGTGGCAACGAGGTAATGAAACGTAAATTAGATTCAACCACAAACAATGTATTCTATGCCACAGACCAGCTATTGTACCAAATCGTAAACTAAAATTAAATGCACAATTCTAAAATCCTATAAACCAGCATTTGTTGGTCCGCAAACAAACATTGAATTAAAATCGCAGGTATCGAGTATCGACGAATACAATTAAGTGTTGAAATTTAACAGGAAATTCGGTCAATAGAAACGCTGAACAATTTCTAAATAGAGTAAGTACCTAGAACATTTTAACAAATACTATTTTTTATGTTAAGGTATGACATGACGAGGTAAGTTTTTATTTATTTTTTGGCTCCACACTTTTGTGTACTTAGCCAGTGTCAAGTACTTGATAATTTCTCAAGTTAATTAATGTATATATATGACGGCGGCTACGTCCAGTTATAAACTCTATGCACAGCGATCGAGCACCGTAATTTACCCTGTGGTGGCATTAAATTTATTACAGTGGCAGCACCGGCAACTGTCATGGCGCCCCTACCTGTCTGGCTATATAAAGGGATCGATTGGTGTGCTACGGAGCATTCTTGTTCCAGACACGGCGCGGTGCGGACATGCTGAAGGCCTATAGTTATATAGGTTGCAACCTACCCACAACACGTTTCTGCCCACATCAGAAGTGAGATTGCCCATTTCTACATCACTCTTCAAGCAACGCGAAACGTGACGAGACGTGATGTGAATGATGACGTGACGGCGGGTGACACTAATATCAAATTTAGTTGCAGGGTTAACCCAAACCAGTGAAAAAAAAAAATGGAAAAAAAGTAACGATTCGTTTTTTTCGAGAAAAAAAAGAGAATGTAAAAATGATGACAAGAAAAATGTGTCTGAATGCTAAAGGGATAATCTATCCGGACTAGCACTAATGGTCCATAAAAAAAAATGTAGATTGCTAAAGGGATATCTATCCGGCCTAGCACTAATTGGTCCATAAAAAATGTAGGTTGCTAAAGGGATATCTATCCGGTCTAGCACGAATTGGTCCATAAAAAAAATAGTAATGATGATTTTTGGGTGTTAAAGGGATATCTATCCGGTTAGCATTATTCGGTCCATTCTTTTATAAATGAAGGTATATTGATGGTCCTGAACTGGGTTGTCGATGGGTTAACCCTGACGATGACAGGCAGGTTAAAATGCTTTTGTCTAATCAAATTGAAACCTGATCTTTTGACTTTGACTCCAAGTTTAACTCAATTTAATTGTCAGGATGAACGAGCAATAACACTGATGTCCCTCACCAGGTACAAAGTGAAGCTAAGCGTACGAGGACGTACGCACGTCAGTATGGCCGTGACGGCGGCTACGTCCAGTTATAAACTCTATGCACAGCGATCGAGCACCGTAATTTACCCTGTGGTGGCATTAAATTTATTACAGTGGCAGCACCGGCAACTGTCATGGCGCCCCTACCTGTCTGGCTATATAAAGGGATCGATTGGTGTGCTACGGAGCATTCTTGTTCCAGACACGGCGCGGTGCGGACATGCTGAAGGCCTATAGTTATATAGGTTGCAACCTACCTACCCGCATAACCCGTTTCTGCCGATATATATAAATATGTGTGTCGAGTCAAGTCACATTCAAGTTAAGTCATAGTCTAGTCAAGTCATACTCCTAATAAAGTGGTGGCAACTTTACCAGAAGATTCTATGGAGTTTTGGAAACAACACGAAAAGAAACGTTTCACCATCATTATACCACTTTCCCACACTCATGCCTGTAATCCAGCACTTAACAAATAAAACGCCACCAAGTTTATACGCTAACGCTGAAAATAACACAAGTTTCGGAAAATAATACAATGCGGTGACGCGATCTTTTTCGTTTTCCAGCCAAATCTTCGACGAGCTAGTTTGCCTGATGTAAAGCAATACGGCCGCCCGGCTGCAGTGTCATTTGGAACTGTTAAATAAATAAATATTTGAGAACACAAAGATAGTGATCTTGTAATTTTAGTACAAGCTTTGCTTAGTTTGGGGCTAGATGGCACTGTGTGAAATGTCCACAAATATTAGTTAATTAATCAATGTATCTATTTATCAAACCTTGCCATCTGTAATTCAACAATTCTTTGAACAATAGTGCTTTGTTTAGAAGATAAGTGACAATTCACATATATTGTTGATTAAGTCGAGTTTTTTTTTAAACTTGGAATTTAGTGCTCGCATTGAGTTTTAATTTTAAATGAGATGGTTACCGTAACTGATGCTGCGTCACCGCTTGTGGTGGGTTTAAACTGTTCTAAATGTACATAAATAGTGCTGTAAGCAGTCTGTGGAGATTGCTAGTTATATGTTCTAGTAACTCCTTTGCATTTCCACAGATACCTGGGTCCGTGCTCTTTGTTAATATATTTTAAGTAACCTCTATTTATCTGACCTAGGTCGTAGATCCTTATGAGCAAAACATGTGACAAATGCTCTTTTTAACTCATAAGAAATAAATGAATCTCATAATTTTGCGGTATAGATTTGGTGCGACTATAAGGTCGAAAATATCCATTGACTAATGCTATTACCGTTAACCGTGTGAGACTGTGCGAATAGAGCCTTTTTTTTATGGGCTAATGTTGTTAGTCTCTACCGACCTATGCAGCATCACCGGGCGGGAGGCCATAGGCACCCAGCCGTAAAAATGGGAAGCAACTACTTCAGGGCACTCCTGGGGTGCGAGCCTCGGCCTGGGCCGCTGCTGGTATAAGAAAATAGAGAAGACTACGTTTTTTTTTTATGACCTGACGAGCTAGCCGTTTGCCTGGTGTTAAACGACACGTCTGCCCATATCAGCTGCAGTGTCACTCGGAACTCTAAAGTATAGAGGTTCGCGTGACACTGCACTGCGCACGTCATCCAGAGACATCAGCACAATCTAGTAATAAGATTACTAAACTGTGAGATCAGATCATAAAGTCTCATTTGCCCAGTAATTGCACTAGCTACAGTGCCCTTCAAACCGGAACACAGCAGTGCTTGCGCACTACTGCTTGGCGGCAGAATAACTGGCAAAGCGGTGGTACCTACCTAGACGAACTTTGCAGTAAAGTTCTACCACCTAGTAATAATGTCCACTGGCAGTGTGGACCCTATGGAAAGTCGCGACCTTTGTAACTAGCCTACGGGGGGTAAATTAACTTGTCGGCGGGGTCAGTGTTAATTGTGTTACGCTGGTACTCTATACCGGTGCTGAAAGCAATACCTAAGGAACAAAGGCTAGACTGGCTCGATGATCTTAGCGCAGCCGAAACTGCTTTTAAACCCAAGTTGTTTATATCAAGTAAAACATTTTTATTAAGAAAACCAAGACTTTTCAACCCGTATCTCAAAAATGGCGCTTAATAATAAAACTTTGATATTCCTGTTATTATCTCTACGCTAATATTATAAAGCATAATAAGCAGTAAATAATTTACGACGGATATAAACCCAATAGTATATTTCCGCACGAAGTTCTATATAGCTCAGTATTCATATGCTGCTATTGAGTTTAAGCTAAAATTTATGGCGAGATACGTTCCAGCTTATATTTTGCTGGAATTTGGTTAATTTAGCTTGACTTATGGTGTACTGGCCCGTATGTGAGCCGATATTGTAGAATTTATTTTCCGTTTGGCTCGACTTATTTGAAAGGCGTATTTTGAAAAGTATCCCAGTGTCATATCAAATAGTGAACTAGGTTATGTCTTTTATTTTTCATTTAGTTGTACTTATTACCAATCTTTGTTACTGTATACAGTTTGTGCATATAAGTGTTTATTTATTTCTTTCTATATTGTCAGATTTTTTGTGTCCACTGGTGTTGCCTTATTCACCACGCTGGGCAAATTACTGGGCAAATGAGACTTTATGATCTGATCTCACAGTTTAGTAATCTTATTACTAGATTGTGCTGATGTCTCTGGATGACGTGCGCAGTGCAGTGTCACGCGAACCTCTATACTTTACAGTTTCGAGTGACACTGCAGCTGATATGGGCAGCCGTGTCGATTAACATCAGGTGAACGGCTAGCTCGTCACGTCATTCCTTAACATAAAAAAAAAACATATGGGTCGTATAGTTTCTGAAGTCAAAGCTTTGGTGGCACGCCAAGTGTAACTGTGACCATGTACGTGTATGCTACATATAGCACTAAAATTTAAAAAAATGTACTTTCGAATTTTACAGTGATCATTTACCTAAACACTTACATGGATTACTCAATAGCGTAAAGTACTCCTTGGCTCGTTCTCGTATTTCCTACACGAAAATATGTCAGCCCTGCATGCCTAGGCGGCGCACCGTGATATAATTTTGTCGTCTATCTCGTTAAAAATAGAGATATCTCAGGTGTTTCAATTTGTTGCCCGAAAGATTTTCTGACTCTACTCAGTGATTGTCTTACTGACTAGGACAATATAAAGTTTTCTCTGCTACGATTGCTACGATTCCTACGATTGCTACGAGCAGCTTGTCGCTCTACGAGCTACGCTGCAAGTGCTACACGTTTTTATTAGTGACGTCATGACCGTTGTCCAATTAAAGTCCTAATGACAATAAAGAATCTATATACAGGTGGGGATGATCCTTTTTTGACTGAATTCCGAGAAGGAAGAGGTGCAATGTTCGTCTGTTTATATTATTTTTTATATTATTTTGTTATATTAGTGGTGTTATTTAATTATATTTTTAAAAAGATTGTATATAAATTTCTTTCTCCGTGTAATACATTCAATGATTTCCTTTTATCTTCAAAGATACGGTTTACATTGCTTAAAATTGTCAAAACTCTGTGTAGCATCATTTATTCCTGTCCACGTCGAAAGCGATAAGAGCCCTGAATTTTATCGCAGCTGCGACAGACGTAAAGATATTCTAGAACAGTAAAAGATAAAAATATCAGACAAAATTCATTCAAAACTTCGGACTTTTGCTCTAGAGCTAGACAAATGGGGAATTTTCATGAAATGATAGGTTAAAGTTGGAACAAATTCTATCTTTGAAGTTTTTGAAACATGCACATGTGTCGAGGGCGTGTGAGAAAGTTGAATATTGCGTCCGAGTTCTCTAAAGCTTGGAACTTGAGAAATACAGTAAAACCAACTTCTTGGCATGTTGTTTTCCGTGCGGTATGCGGTGAACTTTCTTTCAATATCATAGTAGTTAGTTAGACCAAAGTTTCGTTAGCACATGCACGAGTTTGTTGACTTATCAACTTGGCTGTTACAAAAAACAATGGAAAGATAACTTCACAAAAACATTTATAGTCGTTTACTTAGAATAAGGCATTCTTGGTATTTTTTGAATAAAATAGTCTTTTATTCAAAAAGAACCAATTTACTTTAAAATCAGCCATATACAAAAAATACATTAATAAAAGAGACGAAAAGTCGAGCGAAACAGAGAGTTTTTTTTTAAAAGCAGTTTGTTATAATGACATGAACAATAATCTTGCCAAGTTAAAGACTGTCCACCATTTAAAAAAATATTTTAATAATATGCAGCATACTATTTGTAAAAAATATTGACTACAAAAATTTGTCTTATTTAAGTTATTTTTTTAGTCTTTTGTGTTCATATTGCACACCCCTTTTTAATTCTTATTCTTGTGATACATCCAGAGGTTGCCTGGAAAAGATCATTTTTAGTGATAAAGCCGCCCACTATCTATTATAAGACTCTAATGTCTAATTTTATTTTATGTTGGTTAACGCAATAAAGAGTCTTTCTACTTTACATAATTCTATTTTTATATTTTAATGAAGAAAAGAAACGAAGCTCACCTTTAATTTTCCTTTTACAACTGAAAACAGAGGTTTCTTGGAATGGCAAATGAATGTACTTCCCTCTAAACACATTTATTCCACCACCTCTAACGTGCATTTGATCCTAACAAATCTAAAGAGACAGTTGCACCATAAATCAAGTTAACCGCAAAAGCACTCTTTTGAAAAACTCTAAGAGCTTCCGGTTCTACGTGGCAGTGGCCAGGGCTGTACTTGAAATGAACCGATGAGGGGATATGATTAAGTATACTCTATATAAGGGCTGTCAAACTTATATATAACAATAATAATAATAATAAAGCCCAACGATCACATACAAAGATCCTGGACCCTAACTAGGATTCCCTGTATATAGACACTCAGCAACTACGAGAACCATAGTCCCACAACACCCAGACTCAGAACAAGTATTTGCGATTTTTTTTCTATGCACTAATACTAGTCCTGCTGTGGGAATCAAACCCACCGCCTCCGGGTTATGAGCCGACCTACTCAACCACCACACCACAGAGGCTGTCATAATTGCCCGTCTGTACTCAAGCTTGACAGCTCTCTTGCTCTTACCCAAATACGTTGCAGTAGATACGTCATAAAGAGAAACAAACAAACTGTTAAACTTGTATCATATAATACTAGTTGCGCCCCGCGGTTTCACCCGCGGATAAAAAGTATTTTAATTATTTACTCATCCCATTGAAAAATTTCACTTTTCCGGGATAAAATGTAGCTTATATGTTAATCCATTGTGTAAGCTATCTCGGTACCGAATTTCATCCAAATCCATTCCGCCGTTTGAACGTGAAGGAGTAACAAACATACACAACACAAACACACATACACACATACAAACTTTCGCCTTAATAATATTTGTGTGAAGTGTGTAGTGTGTTAATATTTCCATTTGGCATTAATGTTGTAAAGTCACATTTACGAAAACATTACCCTGCGTTTTCATCCATATTTTCTCCGTTTTCTTGTGATGGCTGTTATTTTTAGAGAATAAGAAATCTATTGGTACTTATTATGTAAAATAATTTAACAAAAATCGGTTCATTTTTTTTTTACAGTAGTAACCATAAAAACATACAAATAATTAAATAAATATATGTGTAAAATTCACATAGCGCCATCTAGCTTCAAACTAAGCAAAGCCTGTGCTATGGGAACCAGGTATCTGATAAAATACTTAGATACTTTTTGTTTGTAAATACATACATGGAATAACCTACAGTTCAGAAGGTAGAGCTTCTGGCAACTGAGCTATCAGGCCAGCATCACTTTACAAAACAGATTTTTAAAATTATTAGTTGTATGCCATTATTATACTTTCCTTTCTTGTAGAATTTAATTTTTTTTTTCTATTTTATTCGGAACTAAGTTAGTAGAATTTTTCTTCTGGTTGGCAACACTATCTAACGCATGATTGGACGGGCGCGTGAAACAGTCAAGAGAGAAAAGCAATCAATCTCTTGGTTTAGTTTCGTAGTGAAAATCTACGATGTTTATCTATACATATAAAATTCAAAGTCCTGACTTATATATCAACGCACAGCCTAAACTGCTGTTCCTAAAAATTTGGTATTTGGAGTGTGTGTTCTTTGTAAAGTGCTGGTATCTATTAAGAAAGGGTTTTTCAAAATTCCATCCCTAAGAGAGTGAGCGTGGTTGAATTATCTATGAAAAATTTTTTTCTTCGTTTCCAGGCCACGTGGGCGAAACTGCGGGCAGATGCTATTTGAAGAATACTGAAGTTTAAGAAGGTGTATGGAGGAGGAGGATCCGATGGTTTTATTTACAATACTTCGTTAACAAATAGCCCCTCTGCCCAACAATCCTTACGAGACCCTGGAACGAGCCGTTTTGTACCTTGATGACGTTTCCCTTGTCTCGGAAGTGTCCGATCTATACCGTTCCTTGAATGCTAATGGTTAGGTCGATCTTTTGGTGTGGAGTTTGCGTAAATTATAGACATTTTAGGGAGCTTTCTTGGATGAAACTGATATATGGGTGTTTACCATTGTCAGGTAAAAATGGGGTGTATTAAATTATAGAGAGTAAAAGGCATTAGCTGTTATTGTACAGTATATTACATCTAATTGTGATATCGGGTTTTCTTTCCTTTCTCAAGGATCTCAGAAGGATGGACTTTCAAATGGTTACTTACACATAGGTTACTAAACCCTGTCAAATACAACCCCGCACCCAAAAAAACATCTTCAAATTCTAAAGGCATCCAAAAAGGGCACTCGCAAACTGACAACACATCAAAAAGATACGCAAGGTATGTAAATACACTTATGAATGTGAAAAAATGTCCATTTGCAAAAGGTCCCCAAAGGGTGGGGAACTGTAATTTTATACGCGATGATGGACAAAGGGCGGTAGTCCGATAGTTTGACCTTTTGTTTGATGCGGAAGAACTTGGGGGATTCTTCCCTTTTGTTGGGATTATCGTGCTCACTTGGGTGTAAGATAACTTAACATAATGCTGAATTGAGCAACGTGAAACCGAACTTAAGTTACGGAGAAGAAAAGAGTTACAGCGGTTGCAGCTCGTGCAATATTCAATCCTTCACGCTATGGTTCGAATCCTTTTTTGCCCCAAAGTATTGACTAACTTTCCAAGTTATTTACGGTATTTTTTGTGATACCAATGATTTATTTGAAATTAGCTGCGCCCCGTGGTTTCACCAGCGGAAATTGATTTATCACTTGCGGAAAACAATATCAGGGTATCAAAAGATTGAGATTTAGATGCTTTTTGCTTTGGTGTCACACTCAGTGTAATGTTAACGTCATGAGTAAAACACAATACGATAAGCCGTTGATGAAATAAATTCTTACTGCATTGTAATAAGTATAATTGGCATTTATTATTAAGGCATTTAAGCTGTTTTATATATGACGGAAACCACAAAAAAAACACAAGTAAAACCAAATCACTTATAATGTACTCTCACTATCGCTAGCCGCTTGCGGCTCAGGGGAATGATCACGGAAACCGATTAAGACGACATTCTAATAATTCATGTAAGCAATTTATGTACATAAATTGTTTTCTTTAACGGGATTAATGAAGGGTACATTTATCCTACAATATTTAGAATCCAGGTGATAAATGCGGTGAAACCGCGAGGCGCCTTTAGTTTTGTACAGCTTGTCAACGTAACTTAATACATCTTCTACAGTAATAGTACTTCTTGAACAGCCTCTGTGTCGTGGTGGTTCAGTAGGTCGGCTCATAGCCCGGAGATGGTGAGTTGGATTCCTGTGGCAAGCAAGTATTTTTTCACAGAAAAAAAGCTCAAATACCTGTTCTGAGTCTGGGTGTTGTGGGACCACGGTCTTCGTAGTTCCTGCGTCCCTAGACACAGGGAATCTTAGTAGGGTTCAAAATTTATATATATGTGATCGTTAGGGGTTATTATTATTATTATCTTTATTTACAAAGGTTGTCTGTTATTTATATTAAATGCAATTTATATTATATTAAAACCCGGTAAATTTTATATAACAGAAACTAATATTACTAAAGTGGTTTAACAAATCCTAAAAGACAAATCCCATTTCCCTTCAAACTACGTCCCTTTTTATACAAACGATGATATCACACTACGTCAAAATTACACAACTACCCGCACAGGTAGAAATGACAGTCTATCTCTATCTAGTGTTGCCATGTGCGAGATTTTCCCCATAGACTTTATTTAAATATTTGTAAATTGTAAATTTGTAATTTTTTTTTTTAAATTATAGGTAGGCTAACATTTGACTACCGTCCCACTTGATAGGTAAACGATGACGCGGTCTATGATGGAGCATATTTGCATAGGAGATACAGGTTCACACAAGCTTTAAAAACTCCCAGATTATGCTGGTAAGGTTTTCCATTTCTTTGCTGTTCGAATTATAAATAAGGAATCAAAACGCATTGCAATGTATTGTAAGAATTTCCACCAAATACTGATGCCGTGTTTCCGTGCGTTTTTTCGAATTATCTTTCCCAATCACGATAATTATTGTACTTTAGTGCATTGTGAATGCATCCACTAACTTCAGTGTTGGGTAAAGGTGTTCACCACTTATTATTATTCAATTGATTGTTCAACCTCAACCATATTTCGCTTTCAATACTTAGTACACAATATTTACCTCTTTGTAATTAACCTTGAGTTATAATGTAAATCTAAATATTGTTATCTTAAATTTCGTAATAGGCTATTTGACTACTATTAAAAATGAACAAGTAAATATTATTTTCATAAAGTAGGTTAAAAATGAATGTAATCATTGTAAAAATAAGTAAAATCGGTAAATTAATCACGGAGTAGTACGCTTTTAAAGTTTCATCGCCTGTCCCTTTCTCGCAAAACAGAGATCGTGTTGAGCTTCCTCACAGCTACTATGAAGGCATGGCTTGTGACGTCACATGCCAAAAAGATTGTATGTAGAGCTACCACAGCTTAGTAATGAGTTATTGTGAGGACTGGTAACTGACGTCACATGCCAAAAAGATTGTATGTAGAGCTACCACAGCTTAGTAATGAGTTACTGTGAGGACTGGTAACTGACGTCACTGCGTGTTTGAGTTGTCTCTTTCTATTTCTGTATTTTAAAATGCCTGTAACTTAGTCATTTTTTGAGATATTCAAGTTTTGTTTTCACAGTTATCTTTTTTTTGAGGTATATTATTTATGTATGGAATAAAAATATAGTAGTCAAATAGCCTATTATGTTGCCGCGGTAATAGTTTGTTATGTGAATGAATGAATAAATTCTCCAGAGCTACAACATGCAGAATTTTAAAAAGAGGGTAAAGATAATATTAAGATACGGTAAAAATCGCATTCTATAATGCGTTACATGTATGTACGCAAGTCTAGTGTTACAGAATCCATAGGCTATAATGACGTCACCTTATCAGGAGCTTATATGAAAAATAAGCAAATATTGACGTTGTAACGTGGCGTCCTTACGGCTAGCTCACCTGGACACCTCGTTATCATGGAATTTGGCCCCTTGCGGTGATGATCACCGAGGAGGGGTGCGATTCCTAAGCAGGTTACCTACGAGGGGAGTTTGGTGAAAGAAACACACGGTATTAGGTCAACGGTACACAGTTTATATTAGATGTTTTTATATAAACGGTGCTCAGGGCATCTAGACGGTATCTAAATTAAACATTTAAATCATTCATTCATTCAAATCATTCATTCATATATTAAATTTGCCAAAATGATAATAAGTTCTACAATAACTGGCAACCCTTACCTGTCCAGCACAAACTTTGTTCAAACCCAAATCTGACCCATAGACGTAGTGATTTATATGAGAAATTTCTGCGTACCTTCCAGTCTTTTATCTGTCCCTCTGAAAATGGCTTCCACGAAACAGGGATGGTTTTGATGGTTTTCAATTTCCGAGATGGAATGGTGATTGCAATTTTAAATGATAGATAAGTAACGCTTTTGGGAAATGGCGCTATTAATAAAGAAAGGGTGGACGCAATTAGAATTCTATTAGGGGTCAAATGACCAGGATTGGTAACTTTCTTGTTAAAGCAATACTATTTCAACTTCCAACTACAATGTTAGTTATTTTTGAGAGTGATTGAAAATTTTTTGGTCGTTGATAGATTCAGTTACTCAATTTTGATCTGCTGACATTCGACACTTAAAGCCGACGATATTTAATATTTTTTTCTCTTAGTTCTTGACGGTGGAGTAATCGCCATCGTTCTCTATCTTCAGCCAATGTTTTTTGACTTCCCCATGCCACTTCTTTTTTATCTGACCGACGGACGACCGACTTTCAATAGGGCCCACTCTTCCAGTGGACGTAGTCTTTGAGAAGACAAGCCAAGCCGAGGCGCATTAACCAGGGGTGCCCTTGAGCTAGTTGCCACTTTTTTTTAAAGCTATTATCATTATCATATCATGGTTACGATAAGTGCTCTAAATAAGTAGACAAAAGGACACCCAACTGTTTCAATTGTTAATCAATTGTTATGCAAAAAGTCAGGATTTGACTGGTTTTAAGAAACGTGAAAGAAAATTATTTTTACCAAAGTATTTATGACAAGTTACTAACATCATCACCTTTCCACGTCCATTTATTACATCCCTTTCCCATCAAGCAAAATGTCGTCACGTTAAGCCGATTCCATAATACCTATAAAATATACCTTTATTTCGCACCCTTCCTGAAATTATTATAAAGAATTTCTTGCACAACATGATTTATATGTAACGGGACGGGAAAGCGACGACGCGGGACCGGTGCGTGAAATAACAGGGGATAAAAAAAAATATATTTGAGAAGTTGCGCAAATTCTAATTTCAATCGAAGTTGGAAGATCAGCATTGCAATTTAACAAAACTATAATATTATAAAATCCATAGAAATATCCGATAACGAAGCGTTTCTAAATTGACCAATGCCGTACTTATTTGACCAATTTCATGTACTTAAGGGTATGACAAATTACCGAATCGACCAATAATCAAATTTAGAAAAATAAAGCTAGACTAGGGCCTGAATATTTTGCTTTTCATCCGACTTCAAAAAAGGAGGAGGTTAAAGGTTTGACTGCATGTAGGTTTCTTTGGTTATGCATGAATTTCCCCGGCATTTCTGGACCGATTAGTTGTAAATTTTTCGATTTCGATTTCGATCGTAAAAAAAATATTTTATGTCTCATGTAAATTTGGAGAGGAACTGATTCGGACATATAGAACACGGTTACTGAAGTCAGTTAAACATCTTTTTAAATTGATAATTATTAGGTATCGTTCCGTTCCCTATAAACATTCTTTTTCACAGCAAGTTTAAGGTTATAAATTTACCAACAAGCGGAAACCTTGCCTGATGAGACATTTCTCGCTGAAATTAAAAGGTAACACAATAATTTACGGCACAGCGAGCTTGGCGGTTACCCGACGGCAAGAGCCAAGTAATGTTTGGTTTGCCTTACCATAATATAAACAGTTTCGAAGATCTTTAGTAATATTTAGATATTATTAGATATTCTACGATCCAAGGAGCTCCTAAATATTAAAAAAATACAAATAATAAAAACAAAATAATGACTTGTGAAGATTTATGATAATTCACGTGTGAAACTTTAATTTGTACAATAACTGCCATAAAAAAGTTCGTAACATGTAACAACACCTTAAAAACATTTCTATCGCCTGTGTTTTTTTCCGGCTTCTAGTTAAAATCTATATCCAACAAAATTAGCAAAAAAAAAACACATTTAGTAAAATTGCATCTAAAACGAGAAACATACAATCTTTATTATGTATTTTTTAACTTTTAATACGATCAATAACCAACAAAAATTGGGGGTTCAAAACTTAGACATGTCATTTATTTGACTGCAAAGTATTGCCTACATATAAAACAATTTAGTAGAATTTTTAATACAAACCGACATGTACAGGAGCATACATAACAATTCATACTTCAAATTTGATTACCGAGATGAGTGTTTATTTACATTCAATGAAAGCCCGAGCCCCGATCTAAACAAACAAAATAAAACTAATTCTAAGTCAATTAAAACTTTACCAATCCGGCACATAAACACATGGAACAATGGAAGAATCGAACAATACCAGGATAATACGCGAACATTACTTTTATTAGTTTCGTGTTGCTGATTCTATCGGAGTTTTAGTTGGAACAGTTGCTTGAAAAGGTTGTGACACTATCCTAGTTTTCTATCGGTGATACCAGTAATAAAGAAGCATTTTTGTTTCCTTTTTGGAAATCTTTTGTTTTTTAATTTATCCTAAAAATTAGAAATATGATTAAAATTTAGTGAGACTTTTTTAATACTGATTTTTTCTAACTCCGCACTTTTGTGTATTTAGCCAGTGTCAAGTAATTGATAATTTTTCAAGTTAATTAATATATACATGTGTCAAGTCAAGTCACAGTCCAAGTCATCAAGTCAAGTCATAATCTAAACTAGTTTAGTCAAGTTATACTCCTAGTAAAGTGGTGGCAACTTTACCAGAAGCTTCTATGTAGTTTTGCAAATAACATGAAAAGAAACATTTCACCATCATTATACCACTTTCCCACACTCATGCCTGTAATCAAGGACTTAACGAATAAAATGCCATCAATTTTATGCACTAACACTGAAAATAATTATAATAAAATAACACAAGTTTTGGAATATAATACAATGCGGTGACGCGAACTTATTTGTTTTCCCGCCAAAACATTTTTAATGCTGATTTACCATCAAAGACTCCTGGGTTCATGCTTTGTTCGAATAAATTATTTTTTATTTATTTTAATTTTTATTTATTTTACTTTTCTTTTAACAAAATGGATCCAGAAGGGACTTTTTCCTTTTTCTTTTGTTGTATGTTGTTTTTTTTATTATTCACATCGTACAATTTTGCACACTATCTATATAACAATTTAAATATCGGGATTAATAATTAGACTAACAATAATTTATTTCTAAGAAAAATATACGATGAGGTTGGGTATTGCAAGGTTAGCTTATTAATTTTTATTTATTATTCCTATGTATAGAGATTTTTGTACAAAGTTAAGTTGAGTTTCTGTACAAAAAGAAATAAGAAAACAATAAAGTTAAACTAAATATATAAAAAGATTGGTCGGTCGGCTACATTTGAAACAGATTAAATTATCTTTTGCTTTATTTTTGAGTCCACAATTATTTTTGCAATAACTTTCGGCGGCAGGAGGTATAGTAACTGATTCGCACTTTGATAAAGTCCATAAAGTACGTTATCATAAAGTTTTTATCTATCTAGACGAGAAAAGAGATAACTCACCAGATTTCATGAAACTCCTAAACTTTATTAGGCCTTAAAACAAATATAAGATCTAATCTGATAAATAAACAAGTCGTATAAAGTTTTGACGTAACTCCCGGAGTTTGTAGTGAGATATACGAACCAGTTTACAGCCTGACGAGCTTGGCTGTTGAGACCGCTACTAGAAAACCAAAGTGTATTCGAGGTACTTTTGTATTATCCGGCCTTTTTCTGTCATATTTTTGCGGTAATTTTAAAAATTAAATGTTGACTATTTCGCTCCTGGTTATGTATTACCTACACATTCCATGGAGCAAACAAGCATAGTACGGGTGCCACTAATGCGTCTTTAACCCTGTAAGATGCGAGTATTGCGCGGTAACTTTTATAAATGTTGAGGCTCTATGGTATCTTAGCACTAAAAATCTTAGCAGCAGAGAGATTTGAACTCATGTCTTCCAGCTTATCGTATTTGACACCTTTTCAACTAAAATAACGCTGAACTCCTTAGGAGTTGTGAACGTCTTTGGACTTGTAATTTTGTATCGACGAAGCAGTCATGGCCCTATAATAGCTTTAAAGATTAATCGTAGCTGTGATTACTCAAACTATGATAAGGAAACCTATTTCAAATACTAAAGCAGGTATTTTATCAAGGAATGTGTAGGTAATACGTTGTCTAGAAGATCTACTGGATGTATTTTTTGTTAGCCATTATTCGCTATTCCATACTAGTTCCTCAAAGCGGTGATTCCAATGTTAGCCACGTAACATCGGCATGTTCTGGGAATGCGAGAGGATATTCATAGTCAAGCCCCGAACCGTTTTCAAAGGGATCCTGCATACGTAATGCCCAGTATTTCATTCATTATGATTGGTTGAAAGTTGAATTGCGAAGCGATTAGTTTTCAGTTTGTGATAACGGATGGTTGAAAAGTTTATTTAAACAGTAATTATAACATATTACATACTCTACTCGTACATATTTCGTGATAGTAGTGGTTGAGTAAGTCGGCTCATAGCCCAAAAGTTGTGGGTTCGATTCCCGCGGCAGGACATTTTTGCACAAGAAAAAAAAAGCGCAATTACTTGTTTTGTGTTTGAGAGTTGTGGGACAATGGTCTTCGTAGTTCCTGGATCCCTAGATACAGGAAATCTTTGCTAAGGTCCAGGATCTATGTATGTGATCGTAGGGCGTTAATATTATTATTATCTACAAAAAATGTGTTTTATATTGTACAGGGTGTACGAGAAGTCGACGTCAAGCCGGAAACAGGTGATAGACCAAGTCATAATATAGATTATCAAAAAAGAAAACTAAGTTGTGTATTTATAAAATTATAGGCATTAAAAAACTCGAGAAAATGTATACTCTGTGATGGTATTTTAAGCCCTGTTACTACATATCTTTATTTATTTTCCCATTTCATTTCAATTATGTACACATATATGTACACTAAAATATAAAGCAAACTGCTCCAAACTGCAAACGGCTGATTTGTTTCTAAAACTATACAGATTTTCACAATGTTGTGTCCTACTTGTATAGTCTCATTTAACAAGCAGTGCATATGCTAAACAATTACTAGAACTAATAATTTTCCCCTATAAGGGTGACATATTCCAAAAAGAAAAAACTTACTTAAAAAAACTACTTCTTTAATCAAAAAAGATATAATAAATACGTAAAAAATAACTAGTTCTTTGTAAAACAAACATAAAAATATGTAAGTTTCAGTGTTAATAGCCGTTAAAACTTTGAACAACCTCATTTTACACCGAAGATCATCCCACTACAAGGCAAAATAAATTAAACTGAAATGGCACCGAACTTAAAGCGTTAAAGCAACTACGAGACAAAGGGGACCCATTTTTACTAAGTCTAAGCCCAACTTAAACTTAGACTACCGACATGAAGTAACAAACCAATGGAGTGATACCTTTTATTATTACTTTGTAAACATGAATTAGTAAAAGGCAGGGATGGTAAAAGATTTACGCAAAAGGTCCCAATCTCAAAATGCTAACTCCTTTCGTGAAAAGTCCTTAATGCCGAACTGACATATAAGTATAATTCTTGATGCAGAAAGTCAAAGTCAAAGTTGTCTTTCCCACTACACAGTTATGTTTGTAGGCAAACTGCTTTGATTATTCAGCAGGCTTGTTTAGTAATTGTTTCTGTAAATTACTTCATAAATGAAGCTGTACTATCTTTTCTCAACTGAACTATTAGTGAAGTTAAGCACAGTTCAACTAATGTCATTACAGGTGCGTATTTACTAAAAAAATTAAATACGAGTATGCATTAGACTCCAATACTAAAGTAAAACTTCTTTAGCTCCATCTATCGGCCGGTTTTTGCTTTGTTTGATGTTAATGTCGCCATCATGATAATTGAAAATGGACATTCACCGGACATACCAACATAACAAATTTAAGTAATTTTTAGTTTTGTTATGAAAATGAAGATCTAAGTTCAACAACAATTCAAGATTGCGTAAAGAAGTTTTAGAAGTTTTTCTATGTGCAAAGTGCAATAAATCTACTCTACAGCTTTAAACTTAATGGGGCACGATAAGCTATTGCCAACAATCTCAGATGTTGTTCTTGCAGCAGTGAGGAGTCATAAGCCTTAAGGCAGCCTAAAAACTCTAAGACTAATGCCAGTTTGTACTGAAGTTGGACAGCTTCTACGTTTGCTCATATCTCTTTATGACGTATCTACTACTACTACTACTGGAACACATTTGAGTACGTCCTAAAAAGATAAATGTGAAGCTAAGAGCTGCGAATTCAAGCTTTCGTGCATATAGGCATAAGATGGATGCCCATTTATTATTAAACTTTGAGAGCTCCTAGGTTTGCATTAATTGTGACATACCTAAATGAATTACAGTAAATATGTCATAGTAGAGGGATATGTGCGAACTTAGGAGCTGTTAAACTTTAATACAGACGGACATTAATCACCCACACGCGAAGGAAGGAATAAATAGTATGGCATATAAAGCAACGTATTGGTGACTGAGATACTGCGGTATTTCCAGTCAAGCAAGTTATTAATCCTTAACCGGGACTAATCCGCTCGTTGTAGCTGCGAGTTAAGTTTGTGACTTACCAGTTAGCTTTGTGAGGTAACCTCGTTAGCAGCTAAACGGAAGTAGTTAGCTTGTCAAAGGATAATTAAGTATTAATTAAGTAAGAAGCGACTGGAGAAATCTTTGAATAGTTATTATGTATAAAAAGCTGTAAGAAAAAAATTAAAAAAGGCTATAATAAAGCCTTTTTCAATTTTTTTTAATCCTCTTTATATTATAAAGGGAGATTATTGAGGTCACATTTTTATATATATATGAATTTATTTGTTTGTAATAGACACTGAAGGCTTAACCGAAATAAATGTATATTTATTAACTAGTGCCAGCCAGTAGAGAACCATTTCCAATTTGTTGTATTAATAACCAATTTGCATGCGCAATTCAACTATGACTTGGACTGTGACTTGACACATCAATTAACTTGAGAAATTATTAATTACTTGACACTGGCTTAATATACAGAGTGTGGAGTCAAAACAAAAACTAAAAAAACAACACCTGCTCAGTTTGTCGGGGCTTAAAAAAATCATAACATCTTTTATCAAAGTTTCCACTCTCACCCGAGCTCAAGTACATTATTGGCCCTTTAATAAATAACGCACAAGAAAACCGTCCAGTGGTTTGATGGAAGACGTGTCAAACTTTTTTCCCTGAGACGTGTTAGATGAATGCGATGTTTGACCAGAATGTTATTGCGTACTTTCAGATACTTTTGGCGGAGAATATTACTTTATGTTTTGCGCGAAGGACTTCTAGGCGTAATTTGATTCCGGTTTTCCGTTAGGTTTATTTTTTGGCGGGCTAATTTAGATCGTCAGGTTTCCCAATTATTATATTATCAAATTCTAGTATTATCCATGTTATTATTTTTCCAAAGTTGAATTTCGAATTTAAGTTTACGTTTAAAGAAATTTATTATCAATTAAGACAAAAAAGTCACTTCCATAAGAACATAGCATTAAAATTTCAATTCAAGTAATTTTGGGGTAGAAATAATTTAGGTATTGTAATATAAATACGTGCTTAGGCAATATAACATTTCTTAAAATGTTTACGAAACTGATTAATTGAGCCTGGGTCTGGTATTGAGTCAATTCAAAAATAACCAATAATTTGTTTTAGGTTTCGGGAATTTCCAAGATAATGTATTGTCCACGTTATTATGAATCCAAAACCTGTTTTCAGTAGTGGTTCCGTGTCGTTTGATGACTGGATGTGATCATAAATCGAATTTATCGATTTTGACAGATGGTACCGCTGTACAAACGTATGTTATCACAATCAGGCTTTTCATTATCGGCTCATTATTTATTTTTTGTATCATTTTCACAACTAACTAAAAAACAGCAAAAAGTTTACATATAAAATTAATCTTAAATTATATACCGTTTGCTTCCAGATTTATGAGCCATTTGTGGACCACAAATAAAGTACCTACCTAATTTCATACAACTAATAACAAAAGAAAAAAAAAAGTGTGCTTTAAACTACGCGACTGAAGTAAAACTTCTACAGCCATATTAATAAACGGGTATTAGTCTCAGATTAGTTACTTCAGTTTTTGTCCTTTTTTTGCTACTGGTATATTTAGCTGGATCGAAAGAGACAAAAGATGGTGTAACTAGTCTAAAGCTAGTTCGTGTTTATTATTGTTATAGTTTAGCAGCTTTGTTTTTGCTTTTTGAATGTTAATGTCACCATATTGACAATTACGAATTGTCATTTTATCACATAAACCAACATAATAATACAAATTTTAATTACTCTTGAACTTTGTGTTTATGTTGATAATAAAGATCTACGTGAACCAACAACTTTCAAATTCCGTTCGCCTCGTCACGCATTCACCAGCTTACTCCCTGACAAGCATGCGTACAGAAATTTTACTTCAATAATCATTTTAATCCAAATAATTTCAGATGCAAAGACGGCAGTGCCATTTTTAATAGTTAACCAATTCACAATCATTATGTAAATGGTCACCATTTGCCTGTTAAAAACATTTCCCTTAGCTAACTTTCTTATTTTTCTACATCCAAAGAGAACGCTTGAACACTTTCGAAACGGATGCACCAAAATCCATTGTTTCCGTATACATCGTCAATAAACAATAATTGTTATTTGTCGGACACGGGACAATGGACCTAATTAATATCATTGTAGAAGGTAATAAATGCACGATACCGCAAATCCATAACTGTTAATGGTAGAATAAGAGCTAAGAGCAGCGCAAATTATGTCATTTGAAGGTGGCAAATATTTGATAGTTTTGAAATAAGATAATAATATTGAACTTTAAAAAATTGGGTCAACGCATCTTAACGCTTTAATTTTATACTGAAAAGTGACCTTATTTTCCAGTTACTTTAATTTGAAAACCAAACCACTGAATCAACTTTTATGAAAATTTATGGCATTAGTTTGATGGTATATTATTAAAAACAAATTATTATTAACAAATTATAAAAAAATCAGTTTGGGTCGGTTTTTAATTTATGGTGCTTGAGTAATAATAAACATAAAAAAATGCATTCAATGACGAAATAGCACAAATTTATCCAACAGTAGCTCTTTTCCTACAATTTTTGACAATAGGTACGTTAAACTCAATTGTGACCGGTGGGTTTGTTTGTAGGTCAGTAAAATTAATTACCGGGTAATTTTACAATGCACAAATAGAATTGCAATTCAAAAGTTTGTGGTTTAAAGTTCGTTCCGGTATTGCCATTTCAAATGAAAATCCACCAAAGTGCACGTTAATTTCACTCTTTGGTTATCAAATTTTTGATTCAGAGTTCAGATGTAAATAGTTCATTATTAACATACATAAAATATTCTAAATGTGGTTATGAATATGTACTGATTATAATTTAATTAGGTTTTATCTAAAGCTTAGTTCGTGTGGGAAGAATAAATAGCTTTCAGCCTCGAATAGGATGTAAATCTCTGGGGAACTAAGAACTGAGATATATTTTAATGCCATAGAATAGCACGTAGCTCAAAATAGCAAAATATAAAACTCGTACCTATTTATATAGTTAGAAGCTCATCGCGTTTTCCAAAGTTTATTCAGATACAGGCGCTCAGAGGCCTGGTCGATGCGACACATGTCCAAAATTCTGGCACTTATTTGGCATAATGGATCATCATTGCAGTTCAACGGGGCAATGTTGCCAGCATGATGGGTACGCTACCTACTGACAGTAGGCTGGAGGATTTGGACTGTCTATTAGTCTTCGCGGCTAGTATATTAGTCCAGTTTTTTTTGTGTTTAGCAGTAGTTGTTATATTGCTATAGTATTCAGTTAATTGCATTAATATTAACTTTATATAAAATACTATATGAATAAAGACTATTTACCACACATCAGAAATGTGGTGAAACCCAAGCCTACATAGTAAGCATTAAAAGTGTAAAACGCCGCCTATAACAGAACAGTGTCACTCACAACTTTTAAATATAAAGTGTCGCGTAACACTGCACTGTGCACATCATCCTGAGACATCAGCACAGTCTGGTAATAAAATTACTCAACTGTGAGTTCAGTTCATAAAGTCTCAATTACCCAGTAATTACACTAGTTACAGTGCCCTTCAAACCTGAACACAGTAATGCTAGCAAACCACTGCTTGGCGTCAGAATAACTGGCAAAAGTGGTACCTACCTAGACGAGCTTTGCAGGAAAGTCCTACCACCTAATAACGGCACCTACCACCTAAATACAACCTAGTCTCAAAATACAGGTCCAAAGATGACAGCTTTGTAAGGGTCGCCATCTCAACGTCTCAAGCTTAGCATACCTCATTCATGAAGAGTAACCACCGTTGTTTCAGCGCCGGTGCGGACCTGAAAAGCGGTTTCAAGTCATTGTGCCCTGAATGGGTGCATGAAAATTAAATGTCTACCGTACAACCCGCTGCTGCAAGCGACGGGAAGGCGGGAAGATTGGAACATGGAAACCTGTTGAGAAGACCTGCTTATATTTTTAGGTACCTTAAAGTATATGTCAAAGTCAAAAATTGTATACAACAAAAAGGCATTATAATAAGTACATTTGCAAGTTAAGATTAGAACATAAATTTAAATTAATTGCATATGCAAATAAAATTAAAATAATGATAAACTAAACGTCAAAACAAATTTTATTTCTAGTTATTAACAAGTAATTTCATTAGTTTACAATGACTACAGTGAGCGTTTTAACGCTTTATGCTTTAGCTGTCTACCATATTTTTTTACATTGGAACTCTTTTTTTGGTACAAAAGATAAAAGGTATCCAAAAATATATCGGTAGACTATATTTAAAAAAAAAACTGTATGCAAAATTTTACCGAAATCGTTTCAGCCTTATTGTCGTGAAAACCACACAAAAAACTTTATTAACCTACTTAAAAAGTCGAGTTTTGGTTTAGTGAAATCTATTATAATTCGGTTTTTAAGTTTATATGATAGTTCTAAGTAGCTTCATTATATTTTCATAAATAAAGGATTTCATTGATTAAAATTAAATAATAATTTATTTTTCAAAACATGTTATAATAAGAGATACTCAATGCCTTTTAATAACGCAGTAAGCTTTCAGGGTTCACTACACAAAATTATGTGAAGTGCACTTGCGTTGTGTAAAAGTAGACCTTGGATTTAAATAAATTGAGTCTATAATGCTTCGTTCCACACTTTCAGTTGAACAAGGAAGCTATTATAGTTGAAAATGTTTTTTTTCTCTTAAAATATGGCTTTTGTGTTTGAGGGAGGTCGCAATGAAATATAATCAGTACTTTTTCAGAGTTATGGATTCTAAAGTTTGAAGTAGAGTTGCAAATGTGGATAGTTTTTTAGTTAACAAGTATTAATGCACTTGCTTTATTTATTTTTATGTTTTCTAAAGGAAATTTTATGAGAACAGTGGCGACGGGTGTACAGAGCCAGGAACTCGCAATGCAAACAAGCTCCGGAACGTTCAGACATTTATTTCATATTCACAAACACAGCAGTGGTATAGGCGGCGACAAACACCACCGCGAGCTAACTTGACTCTAACGCCATCTAGTTACATCGGGATTAACTATTTTCACAATAACATTTTACATTTTAGACAAACAGTGCCTAGGTATACTAGGTAGTAGGACTTGTAGGACTGCAAGAATTTGTCTAGGTACACAGCTTCACCAAATATTCTGCCGGTAAGCAGTAGTGTGCAAGCACTATTGTTTTTTTTATTTTATTGAATGATGTGACAAGCTAGTCGTTCACCTGGTGTTAAGCGCCACGGCCGCCCATAACAGAACAGTGTCACTCGGAACCCTAAAACATACAATCGACACTGCACTGCGCACATCATCCTGAGACATCAGCACAGTCTGGTAATGAGATTACTCGACTGTGAGATCCGATCATAAAGTCTCGATTGCACAGTAATTTCACTAGCTACAATGGCCTTCAAACTGGAACACTATAGTATTTGCGTGCTATAGCGCGCATAACTGGCAAAACGGTGGTGCCAACCTAGACGAACTTTGCAAAAAAGTCCTACCACCTAGTAAAACTACTACTACTAGGCAAATTCGATTTATTTATATCGCAGTACAAAAATCTTATTACTGTACTATGCCGATGTCTTCAGACCTCATCGCTCAATATAATTTACGTGACTTATAAACGACAAAAAATAATTCGTACCACCAAAAAGAATCTGATCAACGATGACCAACACCTATAATGCGCTCATTAACAAACAAAAACAATATTAAATTTCTAGTATTTTTTTTGTTTGGTTTTGGCTCCACACTTTTGTGGATTTAACCAGTGCCAAGTAATTGATAATATCTCAAGTTAATTAATATCATATAATGTGTCAAGTCAAGTCAAGTCACAGTCCAAGTCATCAAGTTAAGTCATAGTCTAGTCTAGTCAAGTCATACTCCTAGTAAAGTGGTGGCAACTATACCAGAATTTTCTATGGAGTTTTGGAAAAAACACGAAAAGAAACGTTTCACCATAATGATGGTGAAACGTTTCTTTTATGTGCATAAAATTGGTGGCATTTTATTCGTTAAGTGCTGAATTACAGGCATGAGTGTGGGAAGTGGTATAATGACACACTGAAAATAACACAAGTTTTGGAAAATAATACAATGCGGCGACGCGATCCTTTTCGTTTTCCCGCCAAAACTCATCTCTAGTATTAAAAAGGATAAAGGACTTTGAAACATAAATGAGACCAAGCACTGCTCATTCAGATTTACCTAATGCCATCTAATGAGAAACGCTTTCGAATTTAATTAGAGCTGTGTACTACAATTAACTATTTCTTATAAGTCAATATTATACTGTTTTTTTTTTAAATATAGTATTAATGTAATTTCAGTGTCACGTGAAACTCTATTTTACAGTTCCATGACACTGCAACTGTTATGGGCGTTCATGTCACTTAATCATGTTGGTGAACAACTTGCTCGCCACGTCATTCATAAACATAAAATAGTGTGCAATGCATCAGAAAATTTAATTTTAGCTTGAAAACTCTCGTGAGTATGATATATTTTATTTTTATGACATATTGCATTATTAGATTTCTTTTAAATTGTCATACACCACCGTCTACTCTTTTGCATTTGATACTGTCCATCCAAAGGTTGTCTGGAAGAGATCGCTTTCAGCGATAAGACCGCCCATTGTAACACTAGTTTATAAGTTTTTCTTGATATTTTTATATTTCATTGGTGGAACAATAAGAGTTCTCTATTTATCTATCTATCTATCAATTTTTTAAATAACGGCTAAACTCACGTCAATTAAAAATTGGAAATTACTCCAACCAGGTTTCGGACATATTTGATGTCCTTCTTCTGAGAGCCAGTTACGGCGGCCTTCGCGAGCGTCAGCACGTAACGCTCTGACGTGAGTTTAGCCGTTATTAATCTTACAAAATTTATTGGCACATATTCAGAAATATATCATTTCAAAAGGGTATAAAGTCAAAGTACAGATTTTAGTTATTCCAGACATCACACAACTTTAACAGATTTTATTAAATCAATTTTTTCTTAACCTTTAACATGCGATAAAAATTTCCCTAGTGTTGCCAGAAAATTATCATATTAATAACAGTTTAGCACGATATAATTCTACCAAAACACAGAGTTGCTCGGAATTCAATTTTCGAGTTCGTTGGGATGTATGGTTTAATTTCCCAGGGGGGTGTTATGTCAAACACGATGCCATGGGGTACGAATGGGCAAGTAAGGACCGAAGAAACTAACGGTTTTGATATGGGTGAAGCCATTTACAATGATATTGAATCTTGTTTATTTCCACCATTTTTAACACTCATTGGTTTTTTTTTTCACGTGTTTTAGTTTATTATTTACATGGGATTTAATCGCAATTAGAATACATTTTACTAGCTGTACCCCGCGGTATCACCCGCGTAGTGAATATTATCCATACTTTTTTAACTTTTTTTCCTAAGAACCTTCTCCTGAAAATAATAAACTCAATAAAAAAAGAATCGGCGAAAATGATCTATCCGTTCACTCGTAATACGATGACCAAGGGAAATAGAGATTTACCTCATAGATTCGACTAAGTTGCATTGGCCGTGATCACGAGGATAAAAATTCTTGCGTAAACAAAAAAAAAATGTATTAGCGCGCACTATTTACTCTACCATCAGAAACAACATTTTAATTTTACTGATCGGCAGAAACTGGTTCTGCGTAGGTAGGTTGGAACCTATATAACTATAGGCCTTCAGCATGTCCACACCACGCCGTGTCTGGAACAAGAATGCTCCGTAGCACACCAATCGATCCCTTTATATAGTCAGACAGGTAGGGGCGCCATGACAGTTGCCGGTGCTGCCACTGTAATAAATTTAATGCCACCACAGGGTAAATTACGGTGCTCAATCGCTGTGCATAGAGTTTATAACTGGACGTAGCCGCCGTCATACCCATTATTACCTCTTTGTTATTTGTTGTCTTTATATAACTTTGTTTTATAGTGTTAAGTTATATATAATTATAGGCTGACGGGTCGTGCGTAGGTTGCAACCTATATAACTATAGGTCTTCAGTTATGCACCAGGCCGTGTCTGGAGCAAGAATGTTCTGTGGTACAGGGAGCACTCCCTTTTTATAGCCAGATGGGTGGGGGAGCGATGGCAGTTACCGGTGTTGCCACTGTAATAATATTAAATGCTACCACAGGGTAAATTACGGTACTGCCCGCTGCGGATAGAGTTTATAACTGGACGTTGCCGCCGTCATATATTATGATTTTGTTGTTTGTTGATTGAAAATGTTAGATTTTATAGGTATGGTATGTTTCCATATGCAATGCTACGTACTATACATATTATTGTTTTTAGTGTCGAGTACAATTAGTTTTAAGTTTATTACCATTATGATAAAATAGAAATTAGTTTTATGTTTCTCATAAGTGAGAAATAAAGTTCTTAAACTAGATTTTGAAAAATATTTAGTTTTCTATTAAGTAACTAAACGTACCATTTGTGTGTTTATTTCTCATCTTCCAAATTCTACGTTTATCTAATCGTTTAACATAAATCAAAAATAAAGCAGAACATCGCTGTTTACAAGATAAACATTGAAAAAAGCAAATAGGATCTGGCAACAAATACAAATGTTTGCAGCTTGTTAGTCGCGGCGCAGGCAACGAACATGTTGTATGTTATACGTATTATTTTATATTTTTTATATCATTCTAGCGTATCTATTAAATAAATTAAAGGTAAATGCCACTCATTGCCAATCACAAAGTAGTATGGAATATACTATAGAAATTCCTTGCCATTCACAGACAAATCTGATCAATAAAACTGAAATTTGATATGTGACAAAGGTAGCCAAAAATTGAGGATGTAACCTTTTTAGAGGTAACGACGGTAAATAATTCACATCAAAGTAAGGCCAATAGATTTTTGTGTGTAGGCTATTTCTTGCACTTTTACTAGTCAAAATAAGACTAAGAAAATTGTACTAGAGTTATGGCGGGAAAACGAAAAGGATCGCGTCACCGCATTGTATTATTTTCCAAAACTTTTGTTATTTTCAGTGTTAGTGCATAAAATTGGTGGCATTTTATTCGTTAAGTGCTGGATTACATGCATATGCGTGTGGGAAAGTGGTATAATGATGGTGAAAAGTATCTTTTCGTGTTGTTTCCAAAACTCCATTGAAGCTTCTGGTAAAGTTGCTACCACTTTACTATCAGTATGATTAGACTAGACTAGACTATGACTTAACTTGATGACTTGGACTGTGACTTGACTTGACTTGACACATTATATGATATTAATTAACTTGAGATATTATTAATTACTTGACACTGGCTAAATATACAAAAGTGTGGAGCCAAAACCAAACAAAAAAAAAATTGTACTAAGCATATAAAATTACAAAATGCTTAATGTCAAATATTATATACCGAGCATATTAGGTACAATATGTGAGTTCGAAAAAAAGAAGTTGTCTTTCGGACTTCTAGTGCAAGCGTCTCTGTCACTCGAAGAGAGATAATAACCTATAGAGTCCGGCGTGTATCTTCCTTCTCTGTCACTCCGTACATCATGTGACGTTTTGTTGCTAGTGCATGTAACAGAGATGGCGCTTTTCGAAACGAACTATCTATCTCTGATTATTGTTTTATCTTTTATGTACCGCCAGAGCCATGTAATTGGTAAGATTTGCGAAAGCACAATATAATCATATTATTAAGGGACGAATATGGAGTGAGTCTTTGGCTTTTAAAGCTAGCTAATTAAATTTGTAACTTCAAAGGAATCCGTCATCTCCCGTATACATAAAAGCTTATTAACAGATATAAGTGAAGTGAAAAACATAGAATGTCTCTTCCTTGTTTCTTATACACATTTCTTATATTACACATTACATTATATTACACATTTCTTATACTTCCAATACAGAGTCAAGTGACAAGTGTGATATGTCTTGACGCTTCTGCCGATCAACGAGAATTGACTGCTTTTTCGACCTTTTCGTCGCGCCACAACTTCCCCCCACAAAATTCAATTTTAATGACCCGGGACCATCCATGATTGGCTGATGGTACCAACCAATCATGGCCCTTCCGACAGTGCTGCCAACCAAAACAGTAGTTTTTACGTTCTACCAAAGTCAAAAATACCTCTTAATTTTTTTAAATAAGCATCTTTTAATATGTTCCTCGTCACCAGAATGCTGGCAGCATCACTATTTAATACGTTGAAAGAGAATGTTAGTGCTAAAATATGCTTAAGGAGGAAGAGGTTAATAATAAGGATACTTTTAACATGATAAACTTGTCCTCACATACAAACCCGCGTGCATCAGTTAGTCTAGTTTAACATACATGCTATTTTTTTCCGTCGTAGAAAGGCTTGCTTTCCCCTCATATTCTGAAGGCCAAGCATTATCAAGATTCCGACGTCGTGTAGTCCTTCTCATTAGTAGAGCCCATTTTACTTTATTGTTTGTTAGGAACAACAGAGCGATTAGGCTACTAATACAATGTATTTAGACTTTTCTTAACGTTTTCTTTTCGTTAGGACATTTTGGAAAATATACTTGTTAACAATATAGGATTATTTACGCATTACACACATTTAATGTAAAACAGTATAGTAAGTTTGTCAAGTTATTTACAATATTTATCATCAAAAGAGTAGTGTTAAATAGTGTAATTGACTTGTGGACGTTTTGTGGACTCGCCACTTGGTGGCGTTGTTGTCAACTGTCATGGAGTCGCCTCCGGGCTATAAGCCAAACTGCTCAATCACCACGCCACAGAAGTTTTCAGAAGTAGTAGTAAAAAACTCATATCATTTGCTTTTTGAAAGTAAAAAATATATTATTTACGAAGTCTTTCCAGCTGCTCTGCCATAGCTACCTCGATTTAACGGAAGCCGTGTGATTTTGATGATTCTATTTACACTATTACTATTAATATCTCTGAGAGTAGAGGGAGTGAGAAAGCAATACAAAAATCTACTTATTCAGCATTTTTATTAAAACGCCTTATACAAAGGTTAACCAGATAATATTGACGTACTCGTCTCGGTTCTCGCACGAATGGAAGGAACCCAGTTTACCTTATACATTACAAAGACAATACACAAATTTTGGGATCCGTCCTCATGACCCAAATACGGTCGAGGCATGAGTAAATTATGGGTACTAAACCAAACAAATGGTTGCTTTAGAGCTACTTTGTCACACGGTACTCGTAAACGGTGTGTGGCTGGCTGACACAGTGTGGACTGCGGAGTAGGCTGGCTTTAGAGCAGGGATGTTACCATTGACTATAAATCAACTTGATCAATGATACAACTTCCCCTCATACGAAAAATTGTAGTTGATTTCCACTACTAGCCTTTGCGAGTACGTCAGTTTCGTTTTGGATTTCCACGGAAAAACAGCTAACGAAAAAAATCACAGAATATTAGAAAAACGAGTTATTGCTCAGTGAAATTGTGCGGGGAGAATAGCAAGACGTCTGGCTGTGCAAAGGACGGCATATCATTTCACAAGTAAGCAATTTTCATATGGTAATTAGAGAACTCAGTACATTTATTTTGAAATTAAAAAGAACATTGTGAAGAAGAAGAAGCGGAAACCCGTTGATGTCTTTTGCTCTGTCCTACTCTGTTCTTTGTAATTTCGTGTGACTTTGTCTCGTTTTATTCTTGCACTTGCGTCATCATCGTGATCAGCCAATCGCAAGCATAGAAAATGACTACAGAATAAGTAATATGTAGTACTCTGCTGTCACCTCGCCCTCAGCTGCCCCCGCTAGTGAGTCGTGTTTGTAAGAGAAATTATGTTAACGAGCTATCAACGGGCTTTATGATCTTTAGATGTTACGGAGCTTCGATTCCGATTCCGAAACGTCGGAATTTCCAACACATATTATTATTATTAATGTTTGTAGTTTCAGTACCTAATATAATTATTACTTGTAAAAGTGCTAATAATATCCAATTTGCAATAAAATCTTTTGACTTTGACTTTGATTTCGGTTCCGATAAAACCACCTCCGTTACATCCTTGCTTTAAAGTTGACACGCACACAAACAAAGTTGTTAGAATGTCAGTTGTTTCTACGATGTACTGCGTGTTTGTGTGGAAACAGTTCGGTCTTTTGTGTTTGGTTTTAACCCCCGACAATAGATGGGTGTTATAAGTTTAACGTGTGTATGTCTGTGGCATTGTAACTCCCAAAGGAATGAACCATTAATTTTAATAGTGATTTTTTTTAAGTAAAACTTTTTTACGCACGCTTGACGTGAGTAATAAGCTGGTGAAGGCGTAACGAGGTGAACGGAAGTTGAAAGTTGTTGGTTTACGTAAATCTCCATTATCAACACATGGTAAAAATTACTTAAAATTTGTATTATTATTAGTGTAAGTGTGTCCTAAGATAACAATTTACAATGTTCAACATGGCGACATTAGCAATAAGCAAAGGAAAAAAAACTCATGCCAGCCGATATAATTATGGAGCTAAAGAAGTTTTACTGGTGTTCTCTGGTGTAGTCGTGTGGTCTAAATCTCGTTTTTTCTTTTAATGTTTTCCATGGGAGTTTGGCCAAGGTTGGCAGTGTCACGCTAATGTTAAAGTTAAAGATAATTAAATTTTTTTGTGTTCCAATCTCTATGTTTTCAAAAAGAAATAAATACAGCCTCATGGGCTTCTTTCGATGCCGGAGAAGCCAAGAAACTGTTACAATTGCCTTCAGGAAGTAGATACTCCTGGCGCTATAAGTATAGTATACCATATAGTATAGTCTTTTAAAAATCATAATTTCAGATCATCATCACAGCCTCTGTGGTGATGGTTGAGCAGGTCGGCTCATAGCCCGGAGGCCGTGGGTTCGATTTCCGCGGCACGACTAATAATTAGGCGCGGCAAGACTTAAATTTTTTTGCTAGACTTTCTCCACCGCTTATTACTTTTCTGTGCCCTGCAATAAAATACCTTACAAATAAAATTACACGTTACGGTCTATGTCGCAAGGAGACAGAAGGGTATGATTTTAGGGCTAATAAATGAGTAAGGTATATATTAGCAACACGGTCTTGAATGGGGTTGTAATGAATTATAAGACGCTGAGAATTTTTAAGCACTGGCATAATATTAAAATGCTAACAAGTGCTGAAAATTAAGCGTCAAAATATTCACAGCACATTTTGTTTAGAGTGCTGGAATTCGGAATGTTTGGTATAGTTTGATTTGTCATGAAACATTGATGAGTAATGAGAAGGTTGAAACTATTCAACCGGATTAAAAATATACTCAATATGTACGAGAAATCATGGAAATTTCCTCTATGCGAGAAGGAAAGAAATTCTGTTTCTTTAATAAATATGGGCGAACATTTCACATAGCGCCATCTAGCCCCAAACTAAGCAAAGCTTATACAATGGTAACTAAATAACTGATACAATACTTATATATTGTATTTCTTGTACGTACATTTGCTTCCAGAGCTGTAGGTTGTGGGTTCCATTTCCAACCAGGGCAAACATTTGTGTGATGAACATCGATGATAGTTCTGTGTCTGGGTGCTATATTATATTTATTGTATGTATTTACAAACAAAAAGCATCTATGTATTCTATCAGTAATCTGGTTACCATTGTACAAGCTTTGCTTAGTTTGGGGTTAGATGGCGTTGTATGAAATGTGTAAAAATATTTAATAATAATAATATGTGTGTGGACATCTCACACAGCGCCATCTAGCCCCAAGCTAAGCAAAGCTTGTACTATGGGAACCACATAACTGATACAATACTTAGATACTTTTTGTATGTAAATACATACATAGAATACAATATGACACCCAGACACAGAACAAACATCGATGTTCATCACACAAATGTTTTTATTATATTATTATATTTATATATATTTATAAACATCTGAAAAAAGCTTCCAAAAATACATTTAACAAAAATTAATATATACACCGATTGTTTACTAAATACATAATATTACACATTTGTAAGAGCTCCCAATCATTCATACTTATAGTAACACAACAAGGTAAATAAAAATAGTTTATTTTTAGTTCTGACCTTGCTCACTTTGTATTCTGGGTCCCAAAGGTTGCTCGTTTAGGATTGTGAATATCTGTCTCCATATTTTATTTGTTTGTCCTAATATGATAAGAATACATCATGTTTTTTTTATACTACTGATACTGATAGGGTGTTTATTTCTATGTAGGCCATCAAAATAAATTCAATCTAGATGCTTTCTTTTACTATCACACTAATATTATAAAGGCGAAAGTTTGTATGTTTGTTACTTTTTCACGCGCAAACGGATGAATAGATTTGGATGAAATTCGGTACCAACATAGCTTATACACTGGATTAACATATAGGCTACATTTTATCCCGGAAAAGTGACATTTTCCCGTAGGGTGAGCAAATAATTAAAATAATTTTTATCCGCGGGTGAAACCGTGGGGCGCTACTAGTTAAATAATAAACGAGTATGCTTTAGACCATACGACTGAAGTAATACTTCTTTAGTTAAGCTTCATCTAGCGGCCGGTATAACTCGGTTTTTGCTTTGTTTAATGTGAATGTCGCCATCTTGATAATTGTAAATTGGTATTTTACTGCACATACCAACGTGATAATACAAATTTCTAACTATATTATCTTGACTTCAATTTCCGTTCGCCTCGCATTCACCAGCTTAGTCCCCAAGTCAAGCGTCCGTAAAGAAGTTTTACTTCAAAAAGGCAAGAACTCATATCACTATCACCACTATTATCATCTTAACGATTCATTCATCAGTTACGCTTAGATCCCAAATTTCTTTCCCGAAAATCCTTTTCAACACGTAGGTACTACGCAACTAAGTTCTGTCACACTTTTGAAGTAAAACTTCTTTACGCACGCTTGGATTGGGGAGTAAGCTAGTGAATACGTGATAGATAGATAGATAAACTCTTTATTGAAACACCACATCTTAAATAATTTTAACGACAGCGTTTCAAATATTTATTGGGCAAAGCAAATTGAAGTTGAGAGGGAGATATAAATTAGTGAAGATAGAAAGAGAGAGAGTTACGTTTCGTATATTACTGTAGGGGCAAGAGAGAGAAAGCAGTGCGCGCTGTTATATTCCTGGCTTGCTTGCCATAGTGCTGATTACGGAGTCCTGCCTCAGCAGTTCTCCTTCCCTCCAGGATAGTTTGAAAGGTTAAACAGTCAGTCTGTTTTCATCCTCTGACTCGAGCGGTTACCTAAAGATTTTATATTTTTTGTTAAGTCCTTTAAAGCAAAATAAAGGCAGTGTATAATTAAAAGGTTAAAAAACATATATCCCTATAACCCTATTTTTTTCTCTCTTCCTCTCAAAGCCAGTGCATGTTTTCTTTACTTGTTTTTTACTAAGTTTTACTTCAGTTGTGTGGTCTAAAGCACACTCGTTTTTTACACTATTACGTTACGGAATTGAATAAATATTGCGCTCACTGCTCACCTAGTCTACTTCAAGAGTAACATCGATTTCATTCTTTCACTATAGCTTTTGCAACGTTAATTAAAATCTTGATTAAAGCCTTTATTAGTTCGTAATGCCTTGCATATTGACCGAGCACCGACCGCAGGGCAGGGGTGCGGGCTCACTAGGAGCTAAGTGGGCAGAGCTGTAGAATGCACTCGTCTGTTGTGCAAATGAATAAAGAAAAGTTTTATCTCCGGAAAATAATGCATCTGAATTTTTGTAAGATATCTAATGTATAATGAAAAAAAAAATGTTCACAATTTAAAATATTTATACAAAGTGGAATTTAATTCGTTCTTTTCCATATTCAGTCCATGCTATAGAACACTCCCTGCCTGACTTTATAAAAAAGTACTTATGAAATAAAACTTTAATCTAGGTATTATCAAATTACTGCAAATTTAAATTCTAAAGAAAAGCCTTACGACATTGAACAAAGCAGGTGTTTTATTGCCTATGAAACATTTACAAAGCACTCAGCTAGTGCCCGTGCTATGTGTACCGTTAAATAGACATTTCGGCTGTCATGCAGTTATTTTAGGAGGCACTAAATACTAAAACAAAACCTTTTTTTTAATTAGACCTTGTACGAATATTCTATAGCATGGTCTGAGTACATACATTTAAGGAAAAGAGTGAATTAAATTCCACGGTGTATGCATATGTATATACAAAATATCTTCAACAAGAAATGGGCTAATGTCATCAAAAACAAAACTTGTAAAAAAGCCAAGTCATGCAAATCAGTTCTAATAAAAAGTTGTGAGATCCATGTAATAACAAGTCGACTACTTTATTAAGTCTCTTCTTTCCCTAGAGACCTTCCATCTTAAGTGATTACGTAATTAGCAAACCTAACAACATATTATAGTGACCATATTAATATTGGGGGATTACCCTTAACAAGTATAAAAAGTCCAATGCAATATAAATACCTACTTACTCCCCCAATCAAATGTCCATAATTCCCCATGCAGCAGTGCAAGATACCACGATAATGGTGCTGATTCTGAGTCGCATTTTCTAAAACTAAAGTAAACTTAAAGTATGGCGGTACTCTTCTGATAAAGGGGAAATGAAAAAGACGGAAATATGTTAATTTCGTTTAGCTTTAGAGTATGCGACACAGAATCGACACCTATACTAACCTAACGTTATGGAGTTACTCAAACTATTTAATAAAAGAAGCACTAAATAACAGAAAATCCAAAACCAACGATGCATTCTCTAAATAAACAAATCTACAGTTGCATTTGCTACCTTATTAACAACGTCTAAAGATTAAAATCTAAACGAGATCCAGACAAAGAGAGTGGAAAACCGAGTAATCTTATAAAACAGACACAATACCATTCTCCCTCCAAGATAATTACATTAACCGTAGATTATGTTCTAGCTTGTATTCCAGCTAGCGAAAGACTCATAATATAGGGAAAAACTATTAGATTATACTATGACAAAATGGCGAGTAAGACAGCAATTGTATAGATTATGAACATTTAAATGAGAAAACTTGAAAAAAAAATATAATTAAAAATTACTTTGTTTCAGAACACATCACTTCAGTAAAAGTTTTTTAGTTTGGCTCCAACTATCGGCCGGTATAACTTCTTTTGCTTTGTTTAATGTTGCCATCTTGACAATGTAAATTATCATTTTAACGGAAATACCAATATAATAATAAAAAAATATATCTTTGTTATTTTGACAATGGAGATATCGTGAACCAACAACTTTCAACTTTCGTTCGCCTTGTTACGCATTCACCAGCTTACTCCCTAATTCAAGCGTGCGAAAAGAAGTTTTACATCAAAAACGTTATTATTTTATATTTGATGAAAAGTACAGTAGTTTAAGATGAACGGTATCGTCGTCACCAAGAAGTTTACACACATTAACTCAATACGTCTGGAATATGGCCTTCTTCCTCAGGGAGATAGTGTAGGCCATAATTCACCACGCTAGCCAAATGCTACCAGATATCAATTGGTAATCTTTTTATGTGAATGAATGATGTGACAAGCTAGTCGTTCACCTGATGTTAAGCGACACAGCCGGCCATAACAGAACAGTGTCACTGCGAACTCCAAAATATAAAGTTTCGTGTGACACTGCACTGCGTACATCATCCTGAGACATCAGCACAGTATAGTAATAATTACTCGACTGTGAGACCAAATCATAATCTCAATCTCATCATAGTCCATATTTTCTAGTAATTTCACTAGCACAGTAATGCTTGCGCACTACTGCTTGGCGACAGAATAACTGACAACGCAGTGGTACCTACCTAGAGAAACTTTGCAGAAAAGTTCTACCTAACAAACGAAACGTAAAGAAACGTAATTTTGTGATTTTTAAACATGTCAATTTGCTCGCGACATTTGGCATCACCGTTGTCTGAGGGAGTGTAAATTCCACACATGGCGTAGTCCGAAATGGATTCCAAAATGTAGCAAAGCTTGTTTAAAAAACTAGCATAACATTATGTAGAATCATTGCCATCCAGTGTTCCATCAAACCGGAACTCGTTCCCCCTAACCAAATAACCAGTCACCGCACAAAATAAACTATGCAAATCGCCAACCCTACCTCTGTATTACGGTAACGTGTAAATAGACAACGCATTGGTAACCAGGCCTCTGCAATAGAATAAATTATGTGTAAAGAATGGCCAACAGCCAGGGGATAAATTATCCGGAAAGAATGGTCATTTTTCGACCCTCACGAAACCTAAACCTTTAACTTGCAACCCGAATGTGAAGTTTCCTATAGTGTAGTCTCATGGTTACGGACTCATACGAAAAATACAGAAAGCACACACTTGACTAGATTGCAAAGCTAACAATAGTAATACGAAAAAAAAAAATGAGTATACTTTAGACGACCTGATGACCACACGATTGAAATTTTTTTTTTTTTAGTTTAGCTCCATTTATCGGCTGGTGTAACTTTTTTTGCTTTGTTTAATGTTAATGTCGCCATCTTGATAATAGTAAATTGTCATTTTACCGGACATATAATGAAACATATTTTTGACTTACGGGTCGTTTCACGGAACCGGGCATTAGTTATGTTGACAATGGAGATCTATGTAAACTAACTTCAATTTCCTTTCGTGTCGCATTCACCAGCTTACTTCCCAAGCCAAGCATGCGTAAAGAATTTTTACTTCAAAAATATAATTTTTCCGTTTCATTCTCGAGTAGTATTCAGAAGAAACATCTAAATAATTTAACAAGGCTTATAGCTTTTTGTGTGATCCCGGTATCAGATAGTTCCACCTGGACTCTTCTCTTGCGTTCCGTAAGACCTGGTTCAGGGGATATCTAGAGAAAGGGCAGCAGCAATCTTATCGGTTCATTAAAATCTGTTACGTATACAAGGCACTTACTGTGCGTAGCGATTATGGCAAATTAATAATAATAATAATGTCCAATGGTCACATACATAGATCCTGGACCCTAGCTTGGATTTCCTGTGTCTAGGGACCCAGAAACTACGAGGATCATGGTCCCACAACACCCAGACTCAGAACAAGCATTTGCGCTTATTTTTCTGTGCCATGTGCGAATTATCGAGTTTTTTTTTTTGTTGTGTTCGGAGTATGTACCAGGTTGCCAGTTATTCTGCCGCCAAGCATTAAAGAGCAAGCACTACGGTGTTCCGGTTAGAAGGGCACTGTACATAGTGAAATTACTGGGCAAATGAGACCGTCTGATTTGATCTCACAGTCGAGTAATCTTATTACCAGACTGTGCTGATGTCTCAGGATAATGTGCGCAGGCAGTGTCACGCGAAACTTTATAGTTTGGAGTTCCGAGTGACCCTGTTCTGTTATGGGTAGCCGTGTCGCTTAACATCAGATGAACGACTAGCTCGTCACATCATTGAAGGTACTTTGTGTGCACTTTAATTTTTTATAAAATTGCTTTAAAATTTTGCTCTATTTGGGTAAACAATAAAGTGCAATTTGATAACAGGATTACACCGTACATATGGCTAAATTTGCGAACCTTTATAAACCATAGATTAGCTAAACAGAGTCGAAATAGTAGCTAAATTTAATTCTCTACGTACATACCTAACCACGTACGTGGACCAAAAAACAAGTTCTTAATTACGTGGCCCACTGCTGATTAATTAAGTAGAATTATGCTCGAAGGACTGACCACAGACTAATTTATGTAGGGCCTGCAATGTAGTGGGAATTATTTAGTAGGAGGCAAGTGGAGGATGTTTCAGGCGCTAGTTAGGATGTTAAAGATTAAAACGGCAAGCATACAGGCGTAATTATTTATTTTATGTTCTTTATTATATATGTGGCGTTCGGAACGCCCCCTTCTGTGCTTTCCGAGCGCACGTTTGCGCGCCGATACAGTTTGGAAGTTAAGAAGATATTTTCCCAAACCTGTAAATTTTGTTATACTATAAAGGCACTTTATTTTGGCGGGAAAACGAAAAAGATCGCGTCGCGGCATTGTATTGTTTTCCAAAAATTGTGTTATTTTCAGTGTTAGTGCATAAAATTGGTAGTGTTTTATTCGTTAAGTGCTGGATTACAGGCATGAGTGTGAGAAATAATTATGGTGAAACGTTTCTTTTCGTGTTGTTTCCAAACTACATAGAAGCTTCTGGTAAAGTTGCCACCACTTTACTAGGGGTATGACTTGACTAGACCAGACTAAGACTTAACTTAATGACTTGGACTGTAACTTGACTTGACTTGACACATTATATAAAATAGTAACTAACTTGAGAAATTATCAATTACTTGACACTGGCAATTTTTTTTTATGTTATTATATGACGTGACGAGCTAGCCGCTCGCCTGGTGTTAAGCAACACGACTGTCCATATCAGTTGCAGTTACACTTGAAACTCTAAAGTAGAGTTTCGCGTAACACTGCACTGCGCACGCCATTCTGAGACATTAGCACAGTCTAGTAATAAGATTACTAGACTGTGAGATTAGGTCATAATGTCTCATTTGCCCAGTAATTTCACTAGCTACAGTGCCCTTCAAACTGGAACACAGCAGTGCTTGCGCAGTACTGCTTGGCGGCAGAATAACTAGCAAAGCGGTGGTACCTACCTAGACGAACTTTGCAGAAAAGTCCTACCACCTAGTAAATACACAAAAGTGTGGAGCCAAAACAAAACAAAAAAGGCACTTTATGGCTTAGATTTTTAGATAAAGATGAAGCCATATTGTCATTAAACATGAGCTGAAACATAATCAAACGCTAAACTATCTGAACTAACGCAGTTTGAAGTTGCATTCCCTAAGACAATTCAAACATATCAAACTTGCATTTTCCGCAAGCAACCACATTTGGCATATGAAACTACCCTCCGCCCCAAGAATAAAGGAAGACAACCACAATATGTCCGCTACAGATTGTTCAAAAGTTTATATTCTAGCAATATAAAAGTTGTGCACCATCGTAAACTGAACAGTTATTGGCTGGCGCGAGATAAACGGAGCACGGGAGCTGTGCTTTCTTGAAACTTTTGTTTGAAATGTTTTTGAAAAGTTAACAAGTTGTTACAAGAATAATGGAAAAATATGTAAGCAGGTATTTTGTACTAAAAACGTTTGATTGAAGTTTGAACGGGGTTTTTTGCGAACGGGATAAAAAGTATCCTGTGTCCGTCTCCTGGCTCTAAGCTACCTCCTTACCAATTTGCAGCCAAATCGGTTCAGCCGTTCTTGAGTTATAAATAGTGTAACTAACGCGACTTTTTTTATGTATAGATTTAGGTACTAAAGCACGTAACTTAATCATCATTAGTCGATAGGCCTCCACTGCTGAACATATGCCTCCCCTCCATAGAGCACCCCGCTTTGAAGGCTGCATCCGACGGTGGTTCTGACCGTCGGTTCACCTAGTGGGAGGCTACGCTACGTCTTCCGGTTCGTGGTCACCACTTAACAGTCTTTCTTCCTCATCGGTTGTCGGTACCAGTATGTTGTAGCTAAATATTAGTGACTAGTTGCGCCCCGCGGTTTCACCCGCGGATAAAAAGTATTTTAATTATTTACTTATCCCACGGGAAATTTTAATTTTCCGGGATAAAATGTAGCCTTTATGTTAATCCAGTGTATAAGCTATCTTGGTACTTTCATCCAAATCCATTCAGACATTTGAGCGTGAAGGAGTAACAAACATACACATATACAAACTTTCACCTTTATAATATTGGTGTGATTCGTGTGATTGGCGCAGTTTAGCTATGACAACAAGTCTAAAAAAGTAAAAGCTTCTTAAATACAATATTTTTAACTTTTTTTTGTTATTGATGTTAAACAATGACGCGGCCTAAAATAGAGCATGCTTGTTATGGTATTTTCTCGCATGAATGCTGTGAAATCCATGCTAAATTTATTAAAATAAATGTTTGGAATGAAATAACGTATACTATTCTTACACCACACGAAAACAGTATGAAATATGACAGCATACTCCTGAGCAGCATCTTTGTGATTGGACGAATTCGATGAATGTTTTTTAGGCAACCAATCAGGAGGCCGCGAGGAATGATGAATTTGGAAACATCCAATAGCCAATCTTCTTTACATATAAAATTCAAAGTCCTGACTGACTAACTGACTTATACATCAACGCACAGCGTATGCCGCTGGTCCTAGAGACTTGAAATTTGGAGGGTGTGTTCTTTGTAAAGTGTGGTATCCTTTAAGAAATGGTTTTTCGAAATTCCACCTCTAAGAGGGTAAAATGGGTGGTTGAATTATCTATGAAAATGTTTCTTCTTCGTTTCCTATAGGCCATGCGGGCGGAGCCGCGGGCAGAAGCTAGTATCCGATATGTCGACTTGTACTTATAGAGAGGTAGTAAGATTGAAAGTCGCATGATGATCTAAAGTTTTGTTACTAGATATATGAATTTTATATAATGCGTGTCCTATACGATTTCCCAAACACCACACGCGCCTGAGTAAATAGTACGAAAAATCTACAAGCATTAATATAAATATTTGACTCAGTACTAAGTAGCGAACGTTCAAACTTAATCTTTATGGATACAGACTAAGGTTGAAATTGAGTTGTAAGAGTTCCATATAGCATTTTAAATCACGGGATCTTGCGACGTGGCAAACAAAAAGGTGGAAAGCATCGCCGTGAAAGCTTTCCCTCCGAAGTCTTCGACAAACAACCGAAGACCGGCTTTGGATATTTTACATACGGTACTTCAGATACCTATAGGTAACAATAAAAGTATGTCTAGTATAAAATTTCAGAGTTCCTAATCGACTATTTTATACACGTACAAAATAAGAAGCTGCAAAATTATTTTCCGATACCGGGAATCGAACCCGAGCCTCCTGGGTGAGAGCCAGGTATCCTAGCCACTAGACCATATCGGATATTATAAACATTGTCAAAATAATGAAACTGTAAAACAAGCTATAGATATTATAACAAAAAATGTTTCTTTTTTTATGAAGACTTTACGTACATTTAAACACACTTTTATATCCTTATTAGGTTATAGAAAGTAGTCAAAGTAATATTCCATTAACAAAAGAAGACTTGTTAGAGGAAATGTAAGTTCTGAAAGTCGTTTTTACCAGCATAGTGCCTTTATTCTTTCAACTAAATACTACAATGATATAATAGCTACTACTAAATACTACCTACTACAAAAAAAAAATTTGGACTATATAGTGACCGCGACCTAGACAGTCCAAAATGCTCTAGCCCACTGCCAAACGAGCTTGAACAACTTGAAAAGCGACTTTGGTTTTCTGGAAGGTCATTATAGACAACCTGGTAATCAAAATCAAAATGTAAATATTTTTTTTTTTTTTAATGTTCAATTATCATAATTGGTTTTCTAATGGGAAGAAACGGAACTATGGCTAAATTCTAAATCTATTGACAAATTTAAAGAAAATTAAACTATATTGGAACTTGAAGTATATGATTATGGAGAAAAAGTGATATTGTAGGTAAACAGGGATCATAAATAAAACACAGAATTTAGATCACCTTCTGCAGGAAGCGTTCGCAAAAAGCTGGCAACATTCCTTCGTTGAATGGCTAATTCGTTGGGCAAGGTATGCCAGTCTTTTGGTCGCGTGTCAGCTCAACCAGGGGCCTTACGCGTAAGTCTGGTGGAGATCGTAATCGTGTTCTCTCTCGCTCGCACTCGTGCACTTGTTAATTGGCGCGTGCAGGATGGCAGGCGAAGCCGATTCCCAGAACGGTTACGCGGTAGGGGTGCAGGTGTCTGAAAAGCTTCCTGACAAAAAGAAAATTACGATTAGATGTATCTATATATAGAGAATCCAAGGCATATACTTGTAACTTTACTAGAGTGTTTCAGCCGTAAATCCCAAGGATTTAGTCGTAACTCGTAAGTCAACGTTATTGATATTGATGGGAGTCGTATAGTGACAAATCTGTATAGTGACAAAGGGCAAATCTGATGTACAGTTTTGACACGTTGCAGATAATAATAATAATAATAATAATATTGATAACGCTCTACGATCACATAGAAACTGGGCCCTAACTAGGATTCCCTGTGTTTAGGGACCCAGGAACTACGAGGACCGTGGTCCCATAACACCCAGACTCAGAACAAGTATTTGTGCTAAATGAACAAAATATACAAGTTTTTTTTTCAATGCACAACTTTTCCTACAACGGGAATCGAACCCACCGCCTCCGGGCTATGAGCCGACCTGCTCACGTCATATATCATAAATCCTCAGAACTCTTTATTTTGTTGAAGTAAAATTTCTTTATGCGCGCTTGACTTGGGGAAGTAAGCTGGTGAATGCGTAGCAAGGCGAACGGAAGTTCATTCACTTAGATCCCCATTGCCAACATAATAAAGTTAAAATATGTGACGGCGGCTACGTCCAGTTATAAACTCTATGCGCAGCGGGCAGTACCGTAATTTACTCTGTGGCGTCATTTTAATTTATTACAGTGGCAGCACTGGCATTTGTCATCGCTTTCCTACCCATCTGGCTATAAAAAGGGGCCGCTCGGTGTACTACGGATCATTCTTGTTCCAGACACGGCGCGGTGTGGACATGCTGAAGGCTTATAGTTATATAGGTTGCAACCTACCCACAACACGTTTCTGCCCACATCAGAAGTGGGATTGCCCATTTCTACATTACTCTTCAAGCAACGCGAAACGTGACGTGACGTGAATGATGACGTGACGGCGGGTGACACTAATATCAAATTTAGTTGCAGGGTTAACCCGGACCAGTGAAAAAAAAAATTGAAAAAAGTAATGATTCGTTTTCTTTTCGAGAAAAAAAAAAAAACATGTAAAAATGACGACAAAAAAAATGTGTCCGAATGCTAAAGGGATAATCTATCCGGACTAGCACTAATGGTCCATAAAAAAAAATAATGTTGGTTGCTAAAGGGATATCTATCCGGTCTAGCACTAATAGGTCCATTAAAAAAAATGTAGGAATGATGATTTTTGGTTGCTAAAGGGATATCTATCCGGTTAGCATTATTCGGTCCATTTTTTTATAAATAAAGGTATATTGATGGTCCTGAACTGGGTTGTCGATGGGTTAACCCTGACGATGACTGGAAGGTTAAAATACTTTTGACTAATCAAATTGAAAACTAATCTTTTGACTTTGACATTGACTTTAAGTTTAACTCAATTTAATTGTCAGGATGAACGAGCAATAACACTGATACTTATGTCCCTCACCAGGTACAAGTGAAGCTAAGCGTACGAGGACGTACGCACGTCAGTATGGCCGTGACGGCGGCTACGTCCAGTTATAAACTCTATGCGCAGCGGGCAGTATCGTAATTTACTCTGTGGCATCATTTTAATTTATTACAGTGGCAGCACTGGCATTTGTCATCGCTTTCCTACCCATCTGGCTATAAAAAGGGGCCGCTCGGTGTACTACGGATCATTCTTGTTCCAGACATGGCGCGGTGTGGACATGCTGAAGGCCTATAGTTATATAGGTTGCAACCTACCCACAACCCGTTTCTGCCGACATATGTATTATTATGTTGGTAAATCCGGTAAAATGACAATTTAAATTGTCAAGATAGCGACACTAACATAAAACAAAGCAAAAGCAAAGTTATACCAGGAGTTTTGGCGGGAACACGAAAAAGATTGCGTCACCGCATCGTATTATTTTCCAAAACTTGTGTTATTTTCAGTGTTAGTGCATAAAATTGGTGGCATTCTATTCGTTAAGTGCTGGATTACAGGCGTGAGTGTGGGAAAATGGTATAATGATGGTGAAACGTTTCTTTTCGTGTTGTTTCCAAAACTCCTTAGAAGCTTCAAGTAAAGTTGCCACCACTTTACTAGGAGTATGACTTTGACTAGACCATGACTTGACTATGGCTTGACTTAATGACTTCGACTGTGACTTGACACATATTTGCGAAATATCATTAACTTGATAATTATCAATTACTTGACACTGGCTAAATAGACGGAAGTGTGAAGCCAAAACATTAAAAAAAAAAAAAAGCTATACCAGCCAGTAGATGGAGCTAAACTAAAGAAGTTTTACTTCGTGTGGTCTACGTTTTATTTTAACAATAACTTGAAAAATAGGAAATGTATAAAATTTTTATATATTTTAAAATTTAGGATAATCTCGAAATGGTTTTAGTATCTATTTAAAAAGTGAAATGTGGTCCATTGAGCGTGAAGGTGATTTTTCTTTGTTTTAATATTTTGACAATGCAGTCAAAAGTCAAAGTCAAAAGATTTATTGCAAAGAGACTATTTTTAGCACTTTTACAAGACAAAATTATATTAAGTAGGTACTTACTTAGGTAGGTCCCAAGTCTTATAGTTATGTAAATACTAGCGGCCCGTCCCGGCTTCGCACGGGTGGACATATATTTTTTAAACATTTTATCATAAACGTACAGTAAATAAATGCATTTTTTTTACATCTTGGGTTATCATTATTGTAGTTTTAGTAAGAATCTTTATTTTTTCTTGCAACCAAAACCTATATTATTCAGTGATAATGTAGCATTCAAATGGTGAAAGAATTTTTAAAATCGGTCCAGTACTTTTTTAGCCAATTCGTTACAAACATACTTACATACAAATCTTTCCTCTTTATGATAATTAGTACAGATATAGCTAGATTGCAGAGATAAGAATTAATCTGCGCCTAGACGGATACAAGAAGTCCGAGTCCCACCATATATTATTATCAACGCGCGGGCTGCAATCACCGCCCGTGAGCTCATATATTGAGTGGGGGAACGTGAGATGAAATCTGCTGACTATAAAAATATACGGTCGTTAGATATTTGCGAAAAACGTTTCCTTGACAAAAAAACGAGTCTACCTTACTAGAATGGAAGAAATCGCCTTATGATGAAGGCTGCATTAATTATCATTTCATTACATGTTTCAATAGTATATTTCAATGCGTCAAAATATAAGTACAGATTATCACTTATTTGTGGCTTGCCATTTGTTTTTCACCTCTGCAGCGCTAACAGGCACCGGTTCGAACAGGCTCGAAATATGCTAACATTAAAAAAAGCGATTGTGCTTTAGACCACACGACTGAAGTAAAATTTCTTTAGTTTAGCTCCACCTACCGATTGGTATAACTTTGTTTTTGCTTTGTTTAATGTTACTGTCGCCATCTTGATAATCGTTAATTGTCATATTAGTCAATGAAGGGATAAGGTATTAGTTGGAATGATGATTTTTTGGTTGCTAAAGGGATATCAGCTATCTGGTCTAGCACTATTTGGTCCATTTTTTATATAATGTCGCGATCTTGATAATCGTTAATTGTCATTTTACCGAACATACCAATGACGGCGGTAACGTCCAGTTATAAACAGTATGCGCAGCGGGCAGTACCGTAATTTACCCTGTGGTAGCATTTAAATTTATTACAGTGGCAACACTGGCAACTGTCATCGCTGCGCCACCCATCTGGCTATATAAATGGAGCGCTTGGTGTACTACGGATTATTCTTGCTCCTGACATGGTCCGGTGCGCATGCTGAAGGCCTATAGTTAGATAGATTGCAACCTACGCACAATCCGTCAGCCGATACCAACATAATATTTTTATTTTTATTTTGTTGTGTTGTCAATCGAGATCTTTTTTTTTTTTTTTAGGGGGGGAAATGCCCTCGCACTTCCCTGCCACCACGGGGGTGGTGGCAGGGGGTATGTGGGACTCGAACCCACTAAAACCCCCCCGTGAGCCCTCGTCCGCCGTACCGGGGCGAGAAGGGGTCGCGACTGCAGTCCAGCCAACTCGCCCCCGCAATCGAGATCTACGTGAACCAACTTCAACTTCAGTTTGCCTCGCATTCACTAGCTTACTCCCCAAGTCAACCGTGCCTAAAGGAGTTTAATTCAAAAACCAAAAATATATTATTAAAATTTTATACAACTTGAGTGAGAGCTAATAAACACAATTTTAAATAATAAACGCTACTCGTAATAAACGAGGCTTCACCCGCGTGGCCTATAGGAAAATAATTCAACCACCCATTTCACCCTCTTAGGGGTGGAATTTTGAAAAACCCTTTCTTAGTGGATACCTTAATTTATAAAGAATACACATTCCAAATTTTAAAGTTTCTAGGACCAGCGGTTTAGGCTGTGCGTTGATATATAAATCAGTCAGTCAGTCAGGACTTTGAATTTTATATGTAAAGATAGTATAGCAAAACCTATCGGTAACGTGAATAACAGCAACCCGTATATTTTCCACAGGAAACACGCCTAAAGTCTTTCCGAATCTGAATTGACGTTTGCACTGATAAAGATGCCATAAATTACGACCAATGCCTAGTACGAGGTCTCGAGATGAAGACACGATTGCGCACCTACTTTTCATTCTGACGTTGGTCCGGTGAGACTAAGTTATAGGATACCAGCGATAAAAAATGCATATCGAGTTAAGCCAAGCAGTAGTGTGCAAGCACTACTGTGTTCTGGTTCTGTAAGAAGATAAAAACAAGTATAGCGTGTGTTGAACTGGCAAGATTAGAAAGAGAGAACTAGGAGAATGGTAAAATCAAAGAGAAGCATATACCCAGCAGTAAGAAATTATAGGCTAATTAATAATAATAATAATAACGATATCTGTGGATATCTCACACAGCGCCATCCAGTCCCAAACTAACCAAAGCTTGTACAATGGGAACCAGATAACTGATAAAACACTTAGATACGTTTTGTTTGTAAATACATACATACAATACAATATAACACCCAGACACAGAACAACCCCTTTGTTCATGACACAAATCTTTGTCCTGGGTGGGAATCGAACCCACAACCTACAGTTCAGAATGCAGAGTGACTACCAACTGAGCTATCGGACCAGTCATCAATTATGATCATAATGGTGATCATGATGTTGGGTTTCGTCGATTTTCCATTATTAAATAAGCAATCTTGATGCAACTATGTCTACATTGTAATTGACTCAAATGCTTTGAGTTGTAAATTACAAATAATGGCGTAATGAGAAGGATTACGTTAACAACCACGTCGGCGAAGTAAAAACTCTTTAGAAAAATATCTATTTGCCTAGCTTTACATTTGGCCATATTGTCTTTTGATATTAGAAAAATATCTATTTGCCTAGCTTTACATTTGGCCATATTGTCTTTTGATATTGGCTGGAATATGAAATACTCAAATATGTTATTAATAAAAAACATAAAATACAAAATAGATCCAAAGTCTCGCTCAAAAAGAATCTTCACAGCAAACTAGAACACACTCAATGCAACTAAACTTAAAAACAAGGTAAAAGTAACCAACTTTAAACCCACACAAATCTCGCTAACTACAAAAGTTGGACTAAAAAGTGCACCAGAAAGTTGAACCAAAAAATGTTGGCTACTAAAAAAGTTTACAGCTAAAAAGTTGGCCACAAAAATGTGTATTACAAGAGAACTTTGTGCTCAGTGTCTGCAAAAAAATGTGGAATCAACATGATATGTTTTAATTTTATTCTAGTTTTTAAACGGATAAAAATGTTTTGCAGGAATGTTCCAAAGGATCGAGTCCTGTAAGTTAGAGCAAATAGAAAAATCAAGTTGAAAAAAATTTACAATAGCTACAGGCGGGATGTTGAAGAAGTGCGTTAAATAATTTAAAAAATAAAACGAATATTATCTTTTATTTACTGTTTAGTTAGTATAAGTGTCAAATCGTACCCAAAATATATCCTGAAATATAATAAATCGCACAAAACTGTCTCTGTAAATCACACCATAGCTGTTCATCTTTGTGTTTGTGGTAAAGACCAGATAAATTTACACGTGGCCTGTTATACCCACGCTCACTCTACATATAAGACATAGCCTAAAATATACTCCGCAAAAATGTGACAATCGGGTCAGAATACAAATAAAACATAAGTTATTTTTGTAGCCTGTGTTAGGGTATGTGAACCAATATCCGACTCGCGCCAACTTTTCACAGCTGGCATTTGTTTGGGAACTACAATGATTAATGACACCAACTCTTGCACTTTGCTCTTTATTGAAGCGTTAGGTTTATATGTATTTATTTATAGATCAGTTTTTATTGAAGGTTCGGTTTCATTCAGTTTAATAAAGCTAGATTTCAGCGAGTTGTATGTATGTTTGGTCAAAATTTCTATCTTATTTGTAATAACGTACTTACTGTTTGCGCATCTTCACGTTTTAAGGGTGCGTTATTTAGGGGTTGGGTCCCCAAGGCAAAGAACAATACAAAAATAGAGCTCAGTGAGAAGCAGGTAAGAACGTAAGCCAACTCACCAGCAGTGCAGCTTGGAACCTGGTGACGACGGTACAGTCCAAGTGGAAAGTGACACAACAAGCACTATTCATCATAATGGCTGCAAAATCTGCCACTGTGTTAGTGCTTGTTGTGTCACTTTCCACTTGGACTGTACCGTCGTCACCAGGTTCCAAGCTGCACTGCTGGTGAGTTGGCTTACTTTCTTACCTGCTTCTCATTGAGCTCTATTTTTCTCGCGAGGTTGAAAATGTCTTCAAATTGAGATGGAGTTTGTCGATTTAGCAGCGTTCGTATCGCGCACACGATTGAGACTGACGGGCGGTACCTGCAAGAGGCGATACAAAACCATATCTATCCTAATTAATCCACTGAGTAATGTAAAACTAAAAATGTAGGAATGTCAACAACACTTACTTATTGCAACCTTCATTATTTGATTGAAATTTATAGTTGAAGTTATAAAAATCTACTGTAGCATTATTATGAATACTAAAACTTTTCATTCTATGCACATCATGCCAAAATTGGTTTATTATCCTGACATTGACATAATTCATCTGTTAATTTTAGGATCGTGCCGTGCCTAGTGGAATTATTATTATCCATGTATTTCCTAATTTTTGAGAAGTGTAAGTCCCTTAATAAGTTACTTGATATTTCGTACTTTCATCTAATTTCTTGTGTTTATTCAATCAACAAAAGTTTCGCGGCTCAACCTCATTACCGAGAGAGTGTTTACTATGATGGACTAATAAGATCTGTCATAATTTATCATCTTGTAGTATCTATCTTCGGTAGGTAGGGAAGAGCTTTCTATTGACTAGCTTAATAGCCCGGCTTCGCTTGATTTATTTTATTTTACAACTCTCCTACCTAACTTTATTTTAAGCATATTAATAAATAATAATAAATATTTGTGGCCCTTTCACATAGCGCCATCTAGCCCTAAACTAAGCAAAGCTTATGCTCCTTCCTTCCTCTCAATGTTATCCTTTCCGTTGTAAGAGCGAGTTGAAATATAGAACATATATTTGAAAAGTAATTGGTGTCGCTACCGCCGTTTGGGGTTTGAATCTCGGTGCGTCGGTTTGAAAGTCCCACGGGTTACCGCTGAGCCAAACTAGCTCTGGAAGGTTGATTAACCCACGTGAAAACAAGTTCTACCTATTAACTCCCAACATCCAAAAGGTTCACTTCCAAACAGGTTATTTGTAAACTAAAATAGTAAACAAGGACGTGAACGGAAACGGCAGGGGGATAGGAAACAATGCCGGCGTCCATTTTAGCGAAAAAGTTTGATTTCTCCAGAGAATCTGTTGAAATATCATGGTTAAATATCTGAGGCCTTTGAATACCGCCGTTATGATTATGATGAATATTTTCTACTCTTGATATTTCCTAGGAATATTTTCTGAGTTTGTTATTATTCTTGCTACGGAATATTTGATATTTTTATGGTTTGAATTGCTTCGACGTTTCAATGCACTATCTCTTTGATGAAGAATTATATCGATGACTTTAAAAAATGCACATGAATTTATGACAAAATGATGCTGAGTATTTTAAACTTCATATAATATTTTTGTTAAATATAAAATACAAATACAGCGTAAATACAATATTTGCGTTATTTCTGTATTATATTATCATTGACCGGAATTGTATAAAATGTTATATTTCAAACAAAATGTAAGATAGGTCCTCAAAGATAAAAAAATAAGATTAAAAATGTGTAAAGAAATTCTTCTTTGGACATATTAATAATAAGCAAAAAGCACTAGGATATGAAAACCAAGTAAACTTATTTTCGACTGAAGAGAAACCGGTAAATTCACAATTAGATACAAAAATACAAATATTTTATTATTCTGAGTAGGGATAGACTATTCAATTCGAATATACAGACAAAAAGATAAGATTCATTATTTCTCTACATTTTCATTTTGGTATATAAAGACTTGTTTCAAAGAACTAAACAGAAAACTTGTTCTATCGACAAGACATCGCACGGGCGTTCCCGCTGTCCTTGTAACCAATTTATGTTTAAGATAAACGATATTTATTTATTTTTGTGACCGCCTTTGTAGTGTGGTGGTCGAGCAGGTCGGCTCATAGGCCGGAGGCGGCGGGTTTGATTCCCGCAGCAGGACCAGTATTTGTGCACAGTAAAAAAAGTGCAAATACTTGTTCTGAGTCTGGGTGTTGTGGGACCATGGTCCTCGTAGTTCCTGGGTCCCTAGACACGGAATCCTAGTTAGGGTACAGGATCTATGTGATCGTTAGGCGTTATTATTATTATTATTTACTGAAACGGTGCTGAGTAAAAGTGTTATAAAATGGTGGGATCCACGGGGAGCTATTAGATGCATATGGCAATTAGCTGTTCAAAGTGGCGCTCTGTGGGGGAGGCCTATACTTGGTAGTTCAACTTCTTCTGGTTGATGATGAAAATGTGTAAGAAGAGTAAAAAATATTAAAATATATCTAAACTCTTCTCGAGCACCAACTTATGTGTAACTTATGGCCTGATAGCTCAGTTGATTGTATCTCTGCCTTCTGGAACTTCTGGAACTGCAGGTTGTGGGTTCGATTCCCACCCAGAACAAGCATTTGTGTGATGAGCATCAATGTTTGTTCTGTGTCTGGGTGTTTATATTATATTCTAAGTAGGTATGTATTTACAAGCAAAAAGTATATAAGTGTTGCATCCGTTATCTGGTTCCCATTGTACAAGGTTTGCTTAGTTTGGGGCTAGATGGCGCTTTGTGAAATGTCCACACGTACATATTTTATAGATATATTTATTTAATTTCTATACTAAGTAATTATTAAATTTATGTTAACTAGAAAAGTGTCTTAATTCTTTTAACTAACTACTGCAATAATAACAACTTCTACTTCATACTACTAGGTAAAAATATGCTCCAAATTAAAAAAAAAAAAACCACCCTGATACGAAAAGACTTCTAATAACTCAGAGAGTTCAAAAAAGGCTAATAAAATCGATTCGTCTGTTCTGGACGTCCAATGCCATGGATAGATTATATTACACACGCATTTATCTCTATAAAATGAACTAAACATTTGAAATCAACAATGTTATCATCAACATTATTCTTCATGTCTTTTTCAAGTAAGTGAATGATGCGTCGAGCTAGCCGTTCACCTGATGTTAAGCGACATGGCCACCCATAACAGAACAGTGTCACTAAGAACTCCAAAATATAATGTTTCGCGCGACACTACACTTCGCACATCATCCTGAGATCAGATCATTAAGTCTCAATTGCCCAGTAATTTCACTTGCTACAGTGTCTTCAAACCGGAACACATTATATATCATTACAATCAATTTTAACTTTTTAAATAAAAAAAATCAGTGGCACAAAAGCTAAACTTTTATAATTATTTTAAACTCTTAAAAGTATTTAAACCTACCCGCATATTACTAGCGTACTCTCTAACTTGACAGACAGTCCTTTTAAACAAGCTTCCTCCAGTTTTCTAAAGTTCCCAACTTAATCTAGAATTAATTACTGGCGTTTGTGTTTAGTGCAAAACGCAATTATGAGGAGCGTGCTTCGCATAATTACGGAGTCAGGGATTGGAACTGGGAATAAAATGCTTTACTTTTTTTTAACAGCATTTGCGTGAACAATGTTGAGCGTTTCTATTTCCACGTGGAGAAGGCTTGAATAATTCCAATTAATTTTCATAATAGAAAAACTTTACCGCGTTAGCAAACTAATGTTCGCTAACATATGATAGATTGATTTCTTTGTTTTTATTTTGGCTCCACACTTTTGTGTATTTAGCCAGTGTCAAGTAATTGATAATTCCTCAAGTTAATTAGTAATATATATAAGTTTCAAGTCAAGTCACACTCTAAGTCATCAAGGCAAGTCATAGTCTAGACAAGTCATACTCCTAGTAAACTGGTGGCAACTTTAACAGGAGCTTCTATGGAGTTTTGGAAAAAACATGAAAAGAAACGTTTCACCATCGTTATATCACTTTCCCACACTCATGCCTGTAATCCAGCACTAAACGGATAAATTACCATCAATTTCATGCACAAGTTTTTGGAAAATAATACAATGCGGTGACGCGATCTTTTTCGTTTTCCCGCCAAAACTCTCGATAAAGTATTTCTATAGATTAGGTTAAATACTAATGTATATAAACCATTTCGCAACTTAATCATCATCATCACATCATCACCTTTTTGCGTCCACTGCTGAACACAGGCGTCTTCCAGAGGGGTTTCTATAACTACCACGCTCGGCAAGCGTTTTGGTGACCGCAGTAGATCATAATGCAGACTGGGGAGAATGAAAAATGAAAATGAAAAAACATTTATTTGACAAAAGGCAAAATTACATAATGGTGGAGATTAGAACACCTGGCTCCCACACTAGGCTCGAAACCCGTGCTGTGGGAATCAGGACTCTTTCGTCGGAAGAATGATGCTGCCCATTCCCTAAATATTCCCATAGCCGGCTCTTATGGAACCCAGAAGCAGTCTCAAATATTGAATAATTTATCGTTTTGAAATTTAATAAGTACCAGCCTGTAGTGTAGTTATTCGTGACAAACTGCGAGACACTGCGAACTTTGCTATTCATAGTTAATAGTGTCGAAAATTGCAGAACTGTGCCATTTGTTATTCAAGGGGAAATTATTTATTAACTTACTACAAAGTTTGGAATACATTTTATCAAAGGTTCGTATCAAGTGTACCGTGCGGTCCCGGTCTGAATACAGGACCACTCCGTATCTTTCTGTGCGTGCCGTAAAAGCTGGCTCAGGGAATATCCAGGGAAGAGTTCTGAAGGGGAAGGGTTGTGCTCTGTTCAGTAGCATTCTCTTTAATACGTTCATATCACCAAAATGCCTGTTGTGTAATTCCCTCCTATGATAAGTATTAAAATTAGAACTTTATGAAGGGGGAGGTATACTCAGCAGTAAATGTCTCCCGGTTGGTGATATGAGTTTTGATTGATTCATACACGTTTCACATATTAATTAAGCAGGACAAGTAATTGTGCACAGAAAAAAAAAACGCAAATATTTATTCTGAGTGTGGGTGTTGTGGGACCATGGTCTTCGTAAGTCCTGGACACAGGGAATCCTAGTTATTGAGTCCGGGATCTATGTATGTGATAGTCTTAATAGTTCCTGTGTCCCTAGACACAGGGAATCCTAGTTAGGGTCTAGGATTCATGTATGTGCTCGTTGGGTGCTATTATTATTAATCTGAACCGTAGATACATTACATTATTGATCTAAGTATGATAACTTAATTTGTCTTTTCAAATTTGTGAGATGTCATGTCGTAAATCTAATTAAAATTTTTAATATAATGTAGGTTACGTAGTGAGCGCTTAATCTAGTTCTGAAACACAACCCGAGAGTAGGTTCCTAACTCCAAGAAGTCTAGGCAGATCACTTCAATCAACCCGCAAGATGCGGCAAGTAGCGGTAAGTTTCACCAACTTCAGCAACTCCGGAATAGATAACAAGTCTGGTCTCCCGTCTGACAAGATAACGGGCTACTTGTGATTTTGAAAAGTAGGTCGTTTATTTGCTGTTATGATTGAATGGGGCAACGCTTGGTTTCATTCAAACCTCGGGTGATTTGATGGAATTTTGATGAAAAAACTTGATTTGGTTGTCGGACTACTTTCTTATTACTGTTAGATCTACTACCCTACGTTACATCTGTTAATTCGTCTATTCTTTCTTTATAAATTATACTTTATTCTCCAATAATGTAATGTGATGTTGTGTGGTGTCCTGAATAAATGTCTTTTCTTTCTTTCTTTTCTTTCTTACCCTTTCAAGTGAGTTTCTTTTAAATTTATTTTTTAAGGGGCTTTTAAACAAAGTTTATGCCAGCCCCTTTGTACCTTAACTATACATACAACAAAGAACAAAGCAATAAGAGTTAAAAGAAAATTAAAAAAATTGTTAAGCATTACGTTTGAGCTGGAGACAGGGTGTCACCAGCTCATAAATCATTTGGGCCTCGCTTGATGCAGGACTTGATAAAAGATACTGCGATTCGCCCAGATTGTATAAACAACCACCGACGTCCTCAAAAAATTTTTGTCTCTCTGCCTGGTTCCGGGCACACTCCATCAGTATGTGATACACGTCTTTAGGTTTGTCACATATCTCGCAATTAGGCGACGTTACCTTACCCATCATGTATGCGAATACCCTGAGTGGAATCGTCGCGAACAAACCATGGTGAACTATGAGGTTGACTCTGCATTGTACGGTACTAGATTCCTTTACTTCTTGATCGTTCAACAAAGTACTCCCGCCAATAATCAAAGCATATTTTTTTAAATTTGGGAAGTAACTCTGTATACTCAGGCACGATAAATATATCCGAACCATCTTCGAGTGAGTTGTACCAGATTTGCACCTAACCAGCCAAACAAATGACAATGTTTTCGATTACTACATAGCAGACACGAAAATGCCTATATTTTCAGTTAGTAAATGACCAGCGACAGAAATACCCACATTTTCAATTGGTAATAAAAGTTCAGAGATGCAATTGACTATTTTTAGAAATTAGTAATACAAGAGACGCAAATGACCATAATATTTACAATTATTAAATGACTAGAGATGCTAATGACCTTAACAATCATGAGTACATTATACAAAAATACTCATTGTAATGAGGCGGTGGGAGCGAAAATATTTTCTATTTCGATAGGACCCACCGTTATGGTACGGTTACGGCAAACTGTGACTGAATAAACCACATCCTTTTAAGACATCCTCATAGATTATTTCAACTGTTATAAAATACGTACAATTCAAACCACCGAACTGCGATAACTCGATCCCTTCACCGACAAATTTTCGTATCAAAACTTTTGACGGTGCAGAAATAACATCATAAGCGTTAATAAAGTCTTATTTAAATAAACATTCCTCTTGGCACCGAAGTTTTATAGCTCTCTGCATAATAATACGGAATAAATTAATTATTACCTGTTCGGTGCGCATAATTTTGTGCCCTTAGTTTATTTAGGACTTGGGTACCAACCCCGACAGCACAGATTCGGGTAGAGAGAAATAGATGAGTTCAAATGTTTATGGAAGCACTTAAGCTGATATTATCTCTATATTGGGCTTTTTAGTACAGGGTAAGCAACGCATTATGGCCTCACCGTCGTCGCCGCCTGAGATACGTCTTGAGCGACCTGGAATATTATATCGCAGCCGTAGTATCGACTGTGCTAGAATCATTGGACCAGTCTAGACCTTTTGACTCAGGTACCTTTTTCGGCACCGGTATAGGATACCAGCGTAACACAACCAGACACCGACCCCCCGTCGAGGTCGACGTACCCCCCGTAGGCTAACTAGAACGGTCGCGATTTTCAATAGGGTCCACTCTTCCAGAAGACGTAGACGAATTGTAGTAGACGATACTACAATGTTCTAATGCTAATTTTATTGCTAGACTGTGATGATGTCTCACAATGGCATGCGCAGTGCAGTGTCACGCGAAACTATACTTTAGAGGTTCAAGTGTCACTGCAAATGGTATGGCAGTCGTGTTGATTAACATCAGGCGAGCGACTAGTTCGTCATGTGATGTCATTTCGTAACATTAAAAAAATGAGGACGAAGCAGGAGTATAACTATTGTGGTCAAATGCTTACCTGAATAGACCAAAAAAACTAGGCAATTTGATGAATTTATGTTTAGTAAGTGGTTATTAGACTGTTCAAAAGCATACAAAATATAAAAAGCGTTATAAATTTTGCTTGTAAAATTCACAAATACCATTTCTTAAAAGTTATTTAAATAATATTTACCAAATGTTTCATTTCAATCCCTTTTCCAACTGTCTTCTTATCTGTTAAGCCCTGGCATCAGTCAACAATAAGCCAGGAACCAGGAATAATAATTTTGGAACAAAACGCCTTTACAAATTCGCGTCGTAATTTGCACGTACGCGACCAAAACCGCATCCATGTATGTATTCGATGGCGTAAGCTGTGGGAGAACGCGATTGAATGTTGAAAGATTCTAGCAACAATATAAGTATGGCATAAAATAGCTCAATCAAAATATTTCCTTACAATCTCACCTGATAAAAAGGGTCGATATGGTCAAATTTGTATTAATTTTATATACTACGTAGAAGGACTTTGTTACAAAGTTCGTCTAGGTAGGTACCACCGCTTTGCCAGTTATTCTGCCACCAAGCAGTAGTGTGTAAGCACTACTATGTTCCGGTTTAAAGGGCACTGTAGCCAGTGAAATTACTGGGTAATTGAGTCTTTATGATCTGATCTCGCGGTCGAGTAATCTTATTACCAGACTGTGCTGATGCCTCAGGATGATGTGCGCAGTGCAGTGTCGCACGAAACTATGTTTTAGAGTTCCTAGTGACACTGTTCTGTTATGGGCGGACGTGGCGCTTAATATTAGGTGAACGACTAGATCGTCACATCTAGCACTAACATAAAAAAAAATTGTTTAATTTCTCCTCTACAACTACTTAGTCTATGAAGTGTGATTTGAGATTCACGTATGTCCAAGTAGAGGCAAGGTTACCACGGAACACAAAAAAAAATGAGTCTTGTCACTCATGACAGCACCTACCCGCTCTCACTGCAAACTTACCCCACACCTTCACTAATGCTTCGGTACCGTTGACAAATGAACTGAACTCTGCTTGTTTATTAGCGAATAGCTACATTTTACGCGAACTGTTCCCACTTATTTTATTATACGTGTTCGGAACTGAATAGGTGAACTTTGCCAAAAACGCGGTTAAAGATTCTGTAGGCCCAAGTGAGACTTACCAAAGATGTATTTTAGATAGATGCTGCTACGACAGCAAAATGATCTTAGGAGCTGTAGACAAATTGTTATAAGTAATGTGTTTGCGAGAGCAATATTTTGAAATTTAGGAAAAATCTCTTGAACCGCTTGTTAATCTTCATAACTCTTCTTCGTAGGATCTCGAATTTTATTACATGTATAGATATTGCTACTTTTGGTATTATTATTATAAGTGCTTTTAGTTATTTTGTTTTTCAGAAGTTTTTGTTAATATTTTGTTTTGTTTTATTTATGTGTATGTATTGTATAGGTTAAGGTTTTTATATTGATTCAATAGTTTAAGTGTAAATAATAATTGTAGAATAATAAGTTAAATAAATAAGTTCTTTAGTTAAATTGCGGTAAAATGTAACGCATTAGACTGTTCGGTTATGTTATGTTTTATGGATAAATAAATAAATAAATAATAACAAATTTTGTCCCTTTCTCATCATTTAAACCTTATCATCATGGTGTGCATTCTGGCAGCTTATCTAAGGTCCGTTTTACAGAACGATGCTCAGTCATCGATCGCTGCTCAAGCAGAGATTTAATTCACTAATTGATCACTTTATGAATGAAATCTCTGCTTGAGCACCGATCGATGACTGAGCATCGTCCTGTAATACGGACCTAAGAAACTAGATTCCATTAAAATTGTAGCGTACTGCCATATTTTGACTTATGACAAATGCTGTTATAATAAGGGACTTAACGCTCGCATCAAGTAATTAGTATATCTACTTTAAGAGATTTGTGCTCAAATGAACGAGTACCGATTGATAAAATTTATTGAATTGAATTTAATTGATTGAAGGCAAGACATATTTTATACTTCATGCAATTAAATGCGGCAATTGTTAAAGAAATAGCTACATATTTTATTGTTTATTTTACGACCAATATTTTGATTGGAATCGGCACCCCTATCGCGTAACTGTTCTGGACATGGGCTTCGCGTGCCATCCTGCACGCGCCAATTAACAAGGCCACGAGTGTAAGCAAGAGAGAACACGATTACCATCTCCACCAGACTTACGCGGTAAAGCCCAACATCGGAATGCTAAATAGTATTTTGTAGAATCAGTTACAAAAAAATATTAGATGTGATCGGTTTGGTGAGCGACAGCCTCTGTGTTGTGAGGAGTGTGGGTTCGATTCCCGCAACAGGACAAGTATTTGTGCACAGAGAACAGCGCAAATATTTGTTCTATGCATGGGTGTTTTGAGGCTAAGGTCCTCATAGTTCCTGTTTTCCTATATATACAGGGAATCTTATAGTTAGGGTTATTTGTTGGGCCCTATGTCTTTTGTCAGTCGCAACTTCATTCCTACATCCAGTGTATATCATGTATGTATCACTTTGCTTGTAAGAGTGTGTTTCTTTCTATCATTTGCAGCAGTCGCAGCGTTCAGAAGTCTACCTTCCCAAGTGACGTAGTAGGCCCAAGAACTCGCAAGTTTGGAGTTGTTAGAGAGTTGGGCTCTTATTGAAACTCTTATAAATCGGACGCACTCCGGTTAACATTTGGTGAGGCCACAAATTACCTTGTAACTTTTTCTCCTTACTTAACTAGGGGAAACTAGTTAGGGTTATATTGTTAACAGCATGCTCACGTTTAACCAGCCTCACAGTTTTTTTTGTTTAATAGTGACATAATAATCATTATAATAATAATAACGCCCAACGATCACATACATAGATCCTGGACCCAGGAACTACAAAGACCATGGTCCCACAACTCAGAAAAAGTATTTGCGCTTTTTTTTTCTGTGCACAAATACTAGTCCTGCCGCGGGAATCGAACCAGCCGCCTCCGGGCTATAAACCGACCTGCTCAACCACCACACCGCAGAGGCTGTCATGTCATGACGAGCTAGTCGTTCGCCTGAGCGACATGGCTGCCTATATCAGTTGCAATGTCACTCTCTAATTTTCGCGTGATATTGCACTGCGCACGACATCCTGAAACATCAGCACAGTCTAGTAATAGGACTACTTGACTGTCAGATCAGGTTATGGAGTCTTCTTTGCCTATTAATTTCACTAGCTATAGTGTCCTTTAAACGGAAACACAGTAGTGCTTGCACACTTGCTTGGCGGCAGAATAACTGGCAAACCGGTGGTACCTACTATATACACTTTTTGTGATAAGGCGTTGTACTTAAACATTTATAATTATTAATCTTCTGTAATAAAATGGCATTTTGACGCTTCTCCATCGTTAATATTAATGGAAATAAACTTTTGACAGTTTGTAAGTGGTTACGGGTGCTTCTCTAAATTAGGGGGAAAACTTCCCAGGACGTATTTTGTCTAGACAGAAGAAGTTAAGAGTTATTGTATCGCAGTACAATTCATTTGAGAGTTTATTTAATTGTTTTCGGAGTAACAAAAGAACGAGTGTTCTTTAGCGTGGAGTAAGTAGAGGTTTTAACCTGGACTAAGTAGTCCTAGATTGTTACGGTACTAAGTAGTTAGACCTTGACTTTATTACAAAACGCCGACTAATCGAAGACCAGCTGATACCAGAGATAGTCCATGGCTTAAATATTTACTTAACTATGTGTACCGGAGGACTAACTTTAGACTATAGACGATCCTCGGATCAGCAATATACTTGTTTTTATAATAAGGTTTTTACTAATCATGGTTTAAGCCCAGTATTAACTTTAGTCCACGCTTTAGTCTACGTTTTGTAATAAGATGGTTTTAGTTTAGCTCCATCTATCCGGCTGGTATGACTTTGTTTTTGCTTTGTTTAATGTTAATGGCACCATTTTGACAATTATAAATTGATATACATTTTAACGGACATACTAATACAAATTTTTTACTTTGTTATGTTGACAATGGAGATCTACGTAAACCAACTTCAACTTCCGTTCGCCTCGCATTCACCACCTTACATTCTAAGTCAAGCGTGCGTAAAGAAGTATTACTTCAAAAATCTATCCAGCATTGCGATCGGAATCCATTTCCTAGAACTAAACATTGAGGTGAATAATACGCGATCTCACTTACCTTCATTTCCACCGGGAGCAGGCTCGATAATAGCTGCTGGGCTTCCGATGAATTCTAGTTTGTTACCGCGTTCAAATTTATGCAAATAGGTCTTTACTTATGAAATTGCCGTATTGCAATACAGACTTTTTCAAACAAAAAAAAGTTTTGATTGGCTATGAATTCTAAATTCAAATTAATTTTGTTTTAAAAATATGACATTCTATTTACAATATAAGTCTTTTGTTTATTGATTAGCGTTGTATTTTCATTACATTTCAACATTTTTCCTCATAATGGATACTTTGAAATTTCGTGTAATTATGGAATATGAGTTCCGTCGTGGCACCAACGCGGCACAAACGACACGTAACATCAACGACATTTACGGAGAGAACTGTACAAACGAACGTACAACCCGTTATTGGTTTGCTCGGTTCCGTTCTGGGAATTTTGACTTGAAAAATGAACCTCGTGGTCGTCCGGAAACTTTGGTCAACAATGATGAATTAAAGGCGATTGTGGAAGCTGATGAATCTCAATCTATAGCTGAGCTGGCAGCAGCTTTTGATGTTAGCATCAAAACAATATTGGTCCATTTGCGACAGATTGGCAAGATAAAAAAGCTTGATAGATGGGTGCCCCACGAACTTAACGATCGCCAGCGCAACGTACGCGTCGAGACTTGCCTTGCGCTGCTTAACAGGCACAGAAATGAAGAAATTTTGAACCGAATTGTTACGTGCGACGAAAAATGGATTCTTTTTGACAATCGAAAGCGCTCAGCAAGTTGGTTAGATCCTGGTTCGGTACCAAAGCAATGTGCAAAACGAAAAATGACCCCTAGAAAGGTGATGGTCACAGTTTGGTGGTCTAGTGCTGGTGTGATTCATCATAGCTTTTTACAAAACGGCGAGAGCATTACTGCAGATGTGTACATTGAAGAACTGACCACAATGATGGCGAAACTCGCACGTCTGCAACCAGCTTTGGTCAATCGGTCGTCTCCACTGCTACTTCACGACAACGCGCGACCCCATACTGCACAACAGACCGTTTCTAAGCTGCATGAGTTGGGTTTGGAAGCTCTCCCTCATCCACCATACTCACCAGATCTTGCGCCTACCGACTATTACTTTTTCCAAAATTTGGACAACTTTTTAGCGGGAAAAAAATTCAATTCCCGAGAGGCAGTACAAAACGCCTTTGAAGAGTTTGTTGTCTCCCGTCCTGCTGATTTTTTCAAGAAGGGCCTCCATAAACTGCCACAGCGTTGGCAAAGATGCATTGATTGCAGGGGTGATTACTTTGAATAAAAGAAATAAATAAGTTCGAAAAAAAAATACTTTAACTTTTTTCAAACAAAACGGCAATTTCATAGGTAAAGACCAATATATTCTACGATATAGATCAAGTAATTTTGTTTATTCTAAAACAAAATATTGTATGTAATACGGAAGGTCCGGAATTAGTGCAGCTTAGGTTAATATCTAGTCAAAACATTACGATTTTCTTCGGAATTATAATACAGCGCAATAATTTCCGATTGCTTCATCAGCAGTAGGAGCGGAATAAATATGCACTTTTACTTATAAAAGTTTGCCTGATATGATGCAATGTTAAAAGAAATATAGAGTGTTCCGTATGGTTCTTACTAACCTAAGCATGACGAAGAAAGTCACCACCGCGTGCTATTTTTTCTTCTAGTGCCATCTAGTTTAGTTTTCAGAACTATTAACCAGTGGGGGTTAACTTTATTGTATACCTTTTGGCGGGAAAATGAAAAAGATTTTTTATTAAAGTGCTGGATTACAGGCGTGAGTGTGGGAAAATGGTATAATCATGGTGAAACGTTTATTTTTGTGTTGTTTCCAAAACTCCATAGAAACTTCAAGTAAAGTTGCCACCAGAAGTATGACTTTGACTAGACCATGACTTGACCATGACTTGGCCACGACTTGACCACGACTTGACCACGACTCGACCACGACTTGACCACGACTTGACCACGACTTGACCACGACTTGACCACGACCTGACCACGACCTGACCACGACCTGACCGTGACTTGACCGTGACTTGACCGTGACTTGACCGTGACTTGACCGTGACTTGACCGTGACTTGACCGTGACTTGACCGTGACTTGACCGTGACTTGACCGTGACTTGACCGTGACTTGACCGTGACTTGACCGTGACTTGACCGTGACTTGACCGTGACTTGACCGTGACTTGACCGTGACTTGACCGTGACTTGACCGTGACTTGACCGTGACTTGACCGTGACTTGACCGTGACTTGACCGTGACTTGACCGTGACTTGACCGTGACTTGACCGTGACTTGACCGTGACTTGACTGTGACTTGACTGTGACTTGACTGTTATTTGACTGTGACTTGACTGTGACTTGACTGTGACTTGACTGTGACTTGACTGTGACTTGATTGTGACTTGACTGTGACTTGACTATGACTTGATGACTTCGACTGTGACTCGACACATATCTGCGTAAAATACCATTAAATTGATAAATTATCAATTATTACTTGACACTGGCTAAATGCACGAAGTATGGAGCCAAAAAAAACCGCATTGTATTATTTTCCAAAACTTGTGTTATTTTCAGTGTTAGTGCATAAAACTGGAGGCATTTTATTCGTTAAGTGCTGGATTACAGGCGTGTGGGAAAGTGATATAAAAAAAAGAATTATTATTATTAATTATTATTATAATTATGGTGAAAAATAACTTGACACTGGCTAAATACACAAAAGTGTGGAGTTAGCTCCAAAAGAGAAAAAACCTTCTACAAGGGAAAATAACGGAAAGTTGCAACTACTTACTATTCAATCTGTGGACGAGTCCTCATCCTTTCCACCTTTAAGATACAGTATGAACAATTTCATCAACAGAAAAGAATCCTTTCAACCTGCAAAAGAACAAGACGATTGTTCAAACCTTTTATTGCGTCAACACGTAGGTGTACTGTCCCCGGAGAAATAACGTCGAGTGCGGTGAAACTGACTGCTGTGTGTTGCTGGCCAAACTCGATATCACAGAAGACTAGTGTGGTCCAGAATTTATGATAAATATATGTGTTGATTACAGACCTTCGCAGCAACTACGACCTACCTTTTTATATATTCTTTGAAATGAATAAAGCTCGGTGACCGTACGTCACCTTTAAAATAACAACAGTTCTCGATAGGTAGGTCGTAGTTGCTGCGAAGGTCTGTATTAAACAATATGTGTAAAATTAAAATTGCTCAGCAGCAAATATAATTTAAAGTGAGTTGCATTTGTTCCAGAGTATCTAGTAGAGTAAATTTTTTTTTTTCAAATATTAACTGTCAACTTTTAGCAGATCCGTTTGAATGCTTTTTTAGATTAATGTACCTAAAAAATTTTTTTTTATATGACGTCGTGTAGTCGGCCAAATTTATTTACCATTAAACAAAAATAATGACAAATTAAAAATTATACCGAAAATTTAATGAAATGTGTTTATTTACTGTTCTAAAATACTTGGTATTTCGGAAAATGCTTTAGAGGATTTTACGAGGTCATTCTAGTAAACTAAATGATAATCAATAGGTATCCGGAAAATTTCCGTCAATTTTTCCCTATCCATTACATAAGGACTAATTTTCACTTATTTTTGACATGCCTTTTCCCTTCGTTCAAAAAAAGAAAAGTAAAAGGAAAGAAAAGCTTTTTAGAAAATTCAATGTGCGCTGTGACGGACAATGGATTTAGAATAAAAACAGATGTGTACTCAATACGCCTCGTTTAGTTTATTTTCTCATGGGTTACTTTTTATCTTTTTAGTCCCCGAGAGTATTATGTATCTAAAATCCCGCGGTTTATTGGCCGTTTTGGTGGACCAATCTAGTAAATCCTGAAGTCAAGTTTGCTCGGTAGCACATTGTATTGCGATGATAGGTGAACCGGCTAGTATGCCCGGCGGAATTAGCGAGAGTCCGCAGTAGATGTCCAGCAAGAATTGATACGTGGATGCTTCCGTAAATAAATTGTTTCTTCTGGCCAAAGGTTAATAATAAAATGGCACATCATCTAAGTTGTATTCTGAGCGTATTCGATAGATTCCAAGTACTATAAGACCACGCACTTTTATTATAGCAATCGTGCGCAATAACAAAAGTTATATTGGTCTTGTATGGACGAATAATAATTTGTAATTTGACAGCCTCTGTGGTGTGGTGGATGAGCAGGTTGGCTCATAACTCGGAGGCGTTTCCTAATAATAAATAATAATAATAACGATTACATACGTAGATCCTGAGCCCTAACTAGGATTCCTTGTGTCTAGGGACCCAGGAACTACGAGGACCATGGTTCCACAACACCCAGACTCAGAACGTGCAGAAAGTATTTGCGCTTTTATTTTCTGTGTTATACGTATCCTGTCGCGGGAATCGAACTCGCAACCTCCAGGTTATGAGCCGATCTGCTCAACCACCACACCACAGAGGCTGTCAAAAGAGGCTGTGTTCCTGCGGCAGGACAAGTATTTGTGCTAAGGAAAAAAAACGCAAATACTGCTCTTTGTCTGGTTGTTGTGGGGCCATGGTCATACATACAGAGAATCTTATTTAGGGTCCAGGACCTCTGTATGTGATCGTTGGACATTATATTTATATTTATTTTTATAACTAATGGAACAAAAAGTGCTTATAATTATACACGGTGGCATTTAATTCAATGTATGTAAACAATGTATGTACTCAGACCATAATATAGAATATTAATTAGTACAAGGTCCAATTAAAATAAATTATTTTGTTAAGTATTTAGTACCTCTTAAAATAACTGCATGATAGCCGAAATATCTATTTAATGGTACACACGGCGCGGGAACCAGCTGAGTGCTTTGTAAATGTTTCGTAGACAATAAAACACCTGCTTTGTTCAATGTCACAAGGCTTTTCTTTAGAATTTAAATTTGATACTACCTATATTTAAGTTTTATTATTTTAGTACTTTTTTATTTAGTTATATGGTAGCATTTTATAGCATGGACTGAATACATATATTAAAGGAATAGAACGAATTAACTTCCACCTTGTATAAATATGCCTAAAATCCTGTGATTGCGAAAAAAAAAACGACATTCTTTTCTTGTCTAAATTAAGATTAATGAACGAAACTTTTCCTCTCTTACTTAAAAAAAAAATTAACACACTTCTCCGCCTAATCTGAAAAACCACTGCCGTAACTTTAGCTTCGAGTATTTTAATTATCTTAATCCTCTAGGAAACTCTGCGAAGGTTCTCTGACGGCTTAGAATTCTGATTAGAGGTCTAAGCCACTAGCTTATGGCTGTTTACTCTACGTACCTACTGGATTAAGCTGAATCTAATTCAAAATTGTACATTCATATCTGTACTATAAAATGCTTTAATGAATTTACCAAACGAATCTACTCTTAATGCTCGAAGTCTATGAATTGAATATGTGGCGTTTTCGTGGCAGTACAATGGCGGCGCGTGACGTGCCGTCGTCGTGCTCGTGGTCAACCGTTAGCATTTTTTTTTTTTATGTTTTGGCTCTACACATTTGTGTATTTAGCCAGTGTCAAATAATTGATAATGTATCAAGTTAATGATATTTCACGCACATATGTGTCAAGTCACAGTCGACGTCATCAAGTCACTCCTAGTAAAGTAGTGGCAAATTTACTTGAAGCTTCTGTGGAGTTTTGAAACAACACGAAAATAAACGTTAATGTATTTTTGTCTACAGCATGTAAGTTTTTTTAATTTGTTATCTAGTAAAATTATCATATAATAAGTTAAGTATGTCCTGACGTTCGTGGTGCCACAAATGTGTTCCGACTGAAAATCAGTTACTAAGGTCTTAGGACCTTAATTGTATGCTGAGTCGGAGCCGATTCTTGACACCACATCGCACTATTTTATTATTTTGGTGATATGTATTATTATTATTATGTAAATTAAAGTGAAAGAAAATATGAGAAGTGGACAATAACATCATGGTAGAAAAATAAAGTCGCTATCGCTGATAGATTGAACCCTGCGATTTCCACAGATCTCGCTAATTTTAAGACAAAAACCACCTCGTCTCAGTTCGTTGCAGAAGTCGTGGAGTGAGACTTGTGACCGGCTATCAATTCCCGGGCCTGAGTCCGTGTCGCTTTGTTTTTGTTTTCTGTTCGCAAACACACTCGGTTTTTGTTTTTGTTTTAAACTTGTTCTTATTTTTAAAGTTTTGTTGTTTGTTTTAATAAAATGAAGATATCGGAAGTTCGGGAACGTCTTTTTCGACGACAGCTATATTTAGCAGGCTATGATAAAAAAATCTAACAACATTGTTGCCTATTTATTGGTATATCGGAAAACTTCATTGATTACCTTTTTTTTTGAACGTGCTAATGCTGTTAGTCTCTACCGACCTTTACAGCTACACCTGGTGGGAGGGCAGGCGCCAAAAGTGGGGAGCAACTAGCTCACGGGCACCTCTGGGGTGCGAGCGTCGGCTTGGGCCGTTGTCGGGATAAGAGGATCGAGAAGACTACGTCCACTGGAAAGAGTGGATCCTTTTGAAGTCGCGACTGTTCTAGCTAACCCACGGGGGGTACGTCGACCTCGCCGGCGGGGTCGGTGTCTGATTGTGTTACGCTGGTATCCTATACCGGTGCCGAAAGCGGTACCTGAGCCAGAAGGGTTAGACTGGTCTGGTGATCCTAGCGCAGCTGATACCACGGCTGCTACAGGATCATCCGCGTCGCTCAAGACGTGTCTTGGTTGGCGACGACGGGATGACGAAGTACCTATTTGAGATTATGGGTACGAGTACATGCATAATGGCACATAGCTACACGATTATGTTGAGATTTCTCTACGATTCCTGATGGCTTTGCCTATTCATTAGATTGTCACCCTTAAAACGATGGTCTATGACTGAAAATCCATCGCTTACCGCAAAATTTTATTCCTAAAAATAAGTATGACAGATTATTAAGCTCAAGTGGATCGTCGAGGTACAAATACAAAGGGTTTTCAATATTTTATTGCTGTTATTAGTTTTCCAATGTCAGACATGGTTTTATTTCATATGAGTAATACAGTCTCAAATTATATCTGAAAAAAATTTATAGCAAATCGGATTCTCTTTTGGCTATATAGCGGGTGATTGGTTTGTAGACCATATTAATTATACATATAAATAACTTAATTAATTAATATCTGTAGACATTTGACACAACGCCATCTAGCCCCAAACTAAGCAAAACTTGTACTTTATGCGAACCACTTAACTGATACAATACTTAGATACATTTTGTTTGTAAATACTTACATAGAATACAATATAACACCCAGACACAGAACTAATACCTATGTTCATCACACAAGTATTTGTCCTGGGTGAGAATCAAACCCACAAACCACAGTTCAGAAGGATTACTACCAACTGAGCTATCGGGCTAGTCAAATAACTTATCACAATGTTTCGATGTGGTAAAATTGAAGCCAAGTTTGGAATAAGGACTAGCTACATTATTATAACCCCTCTTCTACACTTTGTGAGTACGAAACGCCTAATCTCCCTGAAGTCCCGAGTGGCGTATAAATAAATCTGTTACGTGTACATTGCGGCCGCCCATGGGATCGGCGTGTGTCACTCGTACAGAATAATTAATGTATTTACAAATGGACACGCGGTTTGACGCGACTGTGGGTCGCAAATGGAATGAACGATTTGTTTCTCTGCTAATTTAGATTTAATAAAGTGCATATATATTTATCCATTATTGAAGTACGTAATGATAATAATTTTTCATTATTCATACTCAGGAAGTAGATTCTCAAGTTGCCTTAGGAGCGAGTTGAGATAAAACTTTTCAGCCCTAGGGAAAATTGTTTTCTACTGATAAACTTGTTCTATTTTCACATCTCAATTCAACCATGATCCGACTTTCTCTACAACCACTTAATAACAGCGCGATGTAAAATTAAAATAACATGAAATTTAGTATTTATTAGAAAATATATGACGGTGGCTACGTCCAGTTATAAACTCTATACGCAGCGGGCAGTACCGTAATTTACCCTGTGGCAGCATTTAAATTTATTACAGTGGCAACACCGGCAACTGTCGTCGCTGCCCCACCCATCTATCTGGCTATATAAAGAGATCGCTCGGTGTACTACGATCATTCTTGTTCCAGACACGGCGCGGTGTGCACTTGCTGAAGGCCTATATTTATATAGGTTGCAACCTATCTACGCAGAACCCGTTCTGCCGATATATATTTTCAAATGACTTTATTATAATTTCGTTTCAGCAATTTTTCAAAATTAATATAGATTTGGGCAAAATATTTACCATTTTTTCAATGATGAAATTGAAAAATAATGTCAGAATAGCTAAACTGCCGCAGAAAAAAAAAAATTAGGCGGGAAAGCGGCAATCCGATTTTCATTTGTTTTTTCGAGTTGTAGAGTTTTGTTTATACTTCCGTATAGCAGAGAGAGAGAGGGCGCTACTGTGCTCGAACGTATACCGGCTCCGTATATTTTGTTAAATTAAAAATAGTTAAACCTTATATTCTTCTACGAATCTAATTGAATTCGTTAGTTAAGTGCTTGGAACATGTGAGAAAGAGCAGACAAACTAAGAACAACAGGATTTGAAGTGGAATTTTCAAAAAGCCGGTTGCAACGGACTTTTTAACGGCGAGTAAGAAAAAGTGAGAATTTCGGAATAAAAACGCAAAACAAGATGAACAAAGGTTGGCCAGTGCTAGTATAAATAAAAGTGAAGTGCCAAGTAGTTAATCTGATAGTGGTGTACGAAATTAGGGTTTTAATAACCTTAAAAACCACACAAAACAAAGTGCAGATCACTTAAACAGCACATAAGGCGCCATCTATCAACGGACGTTTGAACTACTAACATACTAGTCATTTAGCACAACACCCCAGTTAAATCTTGATCATATAGAAGATAAATGATCTATGCTAGTACCATCGTATACCGCTAGAGGGCTATAATAACTGGTGACCACTGGTAACAGTAACACAGAGCTAGAAACGCTCTATAGTTCTGTCAAATACCGCTAGAGGGCCTCACTGGTACTTTACTATCGAAAATGGAGAACATGATGAAAATTCTGCAGGACATCCAAGGAGACCTCAAAAATCAAAAACAAGATATGAAAAGTATATAGAAAAATATTAAAGATTCTATTAATAAAAATATCGACGAGAAATTTGAACGCATAGAAGTTAGGACAAAAAATATAGAGAAAAAAATAGAAGAACAACAAAAAACAATAGAATTCATGGACAAACAAATGAGAAAGAGAAACATAGTATTTTTTGGAGTCAAAGAAGAAGAAAGAAGATATGATGATTTGATCGACTTAATAGTCGGTATAATACATAAAATGAGTATATCATGCAAATGGTGGGAAATAGAATCGGTTTCCAGAATAGGTAAGAGGATGGAAAATAAAATTAGACCCGTCGTAGTAACATTATCAACTTTGAGTAGAAAACTAGAGATACTACGAAACAAGAAGTCACTCCATGACACAACTATCTATATTAAAGAAGACTTTCCACCGCAAGTGCTGAAAAAACGTAAGGAGCTCCAGGAAAGTTTGAAGAAAGAGCGTGACGCAGGGAATAAAGTAGCTCTGCATTACGATAAATTGGTAAAGTTTGGAACTCAAAGCTCAGCTGGTCGCAAATATGATGCAACAAATTCTAACAAGAGGTTATTGTCCGAATCACCAGAAGCCATGGAAACTGGTCATACAGAAGATAAAACGAAACAAATGCCCAAAAAAACAAAACCTCAAAATATAACGAACTTTTTGCGGCCCTCTCAATTGACGTCAGCATCGAATAATAGACCCATACCCTCAAATACTGATTCAAGCCAAAAAAACTAAGCAGCACCTCTCCACCTTCTCCAAGCCGGCCGGTCACCGTGGAGAAGTTAGACCAAAGCCCCCTGAAACAGACAAGACGTATAGAGAAACAAAAAACTGAACAACAGCATGGTATTTATGTAGCTTCGATAAACGTCAGAACGCTACTGTCAGAGAGTAGAGTCATAGAACTAAGTTTAGCTATTAAATCAATAAAATGGGATATAATTGGAATATGCGAAATTAGAAGACCAAAAGAAACTATAGAAGACCGCTCAGAGTTTATTTTTCTTCATTCGCCTGGATTTAACGGAAGAAATGGAGTTGGATTTCTAGTGAAAAAATACCTGAAAGACAACATTCTGAGCTTCAAATCGTTCTCAGATAGAGTTGCAGTTTTAGAAATACACGCATCCGAGAGTTCCATATGGGCTTTTGTACAGGTATATGCCCCTACGGAAAAATACGACATGGAAGCCATAGACCTATTCTACGAAACAGTAGAGGTAGCGATGGACTCCGTACAATCAACCTGGTCGTTCTAGGTGATCTAAATGCGAAAATAGGAAAGATGCGGAACGGCGAAGAATTGGTATTTGGAAAGTACTCATACGGAGAAAGAAGTCCACACGGGCAAAGACTGGTAGAGTTCGCAATAGAACATAACTGTAAAATTATCAACAGCATGTTTAAAATAAAGAAACACAAAAAATGGACATGGCAATCCCCGAATGGGAAGCTACATAATGAAATAGATTATATACTCACGAATAAACCCACTCAAATACAGAGCTTTGATTTAATACACAATATAAATTTTCATACTGATCACAGAATGATTCGCTGCAAAATCTTGGTGAAAACTAAAATAAGTAGAAGAAAATTCATGTCAAAAAAGTGTACTAGAGAATTACCAATTGTCAAAGAAGATATGGCGAAACATTGGGAAGACAAGTTCATACAAGCACTAGAAAAATCGGACACAATACAGCAACAATACAATTTATTAGAGATAGAAATACAAAACGTGATTAAGGATATACCGAGAAGAAAAGAAAAGAAAAACAAATACATTAGTCAAGAAACAGAACATTTACTGGAACAAAGAAAACTGTTGTATACAAAGAGAAGAACAAAAAACGTAAAATCGAATATTACAAAAATTAGCAAACGAATTAATAAAAATATAAGTGAAGAAAAAAAAGTAGAGAGACGGAAAACATTCGAAAGATTTATAAGCAAATCTGGTGCCCTACGGAAAGCATATAAAGAGTTGACCGACAAGCTGGAGTGGACGGCACATATGAAGAACAAACATGGTACAGTATTATCAAGACGCCCAGACATAATTAAAGAAGCAACAAAATTCTACAAAAACCTCTATAGTTATAATGACACCGCATTGCAAAAGAAAACAAGGGTGTACGTAAACGAGGCGAATACAGAAAATGAATCGAGACCACAAAGCCTGCTTCGATCGGAAATAGCTCACGCTATTATGACCCAAAAAAATGACAAGGCTCCGGGAAGCGACAACATAGCTAACGAAGTTCTCAAATCACTATGCATAACGCTTCAAAAGCCATTGCAGAAATTTTTCGATAACATCATGAAAGTAGAGTCAACGCCCTCAGAGTGGTCAAAGTCAATAATCACATTACTACACAAAAAGGGAGACCGATGCGATCTCGGTAATTATAGACCGATCAGCCTTATGACGAACATGTACAAGATATTTTCGAAAATTCTATTGAAGCAACTTACTACTATTCTAGATTCAAACCAACCGAGAGAGCAGGCCGGATTTCGAAAGAAATTTTCTACTATTGACCATATACAAGTAGTCACTCAAATGATAGAGAAAGCAAAAGAATACGGAAAATCTTTGTACATTTGTTTTATAGATTACACAAAAGCATTCGACTCTTTACTCCATGACACAATCTGGACAGCGCTCGAACAACAAGGAGTCAGTCAAAATTATATTAACGTGATCCGCAGTGTGTATTCCAAATGCTGCGCTAAAGTGCGACTGGAACGAGAGGGTGCAGAATTTCCGATACAAAAGGGAGTAAGGCAAGGGGACCCTATATCACCGAAGATTTTCACAGCGGTGCTAGAGTCGGTTTTCAGATGCCTGCAGTGGGAAAACAAGGGAGTGAAGATTGACGGAGAATATCTAAGTCACTTAAGGTTCGCAGATGACATAGTTGTGTTTGCAGAAAATGCACCTGACCTGGAAGAGATGATCTATGAACTATCGAGAAAGAGCAAGCGAGTAGGATTAACGATGAACGCATCCAAGACAAAAATACTGACGAATTGTGAACCAGTTAATGTTATAGTAGACAACGCAAAAATTGAGTATGTGGAAGAGTATATTTACCTCGGGACCCTAGTATCATTTAAAGAATGCACAGAAAAAGAAATACAGAGAAGAATTACCTTAGCCTGGAAGAAATATTGGGGATTAAAGGAAATCATGAAAAATGGAGAAGTGAAAATTGGAATTAAAAAGAAGGTGTTTGAATCGGCAATACTACCATGCTTGACATATGGTTGCCAAACATGGGCGCTTAGGAAAAAAGATGAAGAGAAAATGGCAATCTGTCAGAGAAAAATGGAACGAAGCATGTTAGGCATAAGAAGAGCAGACAAAGTAAGCAACCAAGTTATAAGAAACAAAACGAGAGTATATGACATATCAGAACGGACGCGACTTCTAAAATTTAAATGGGCAGGACATATATGTAGACTGGAAAATACAAGGTGGACTAAAAAGGTCACAGAATGGATTCCATTAGACGGGAAAAGAACTAAGGGAAGACAAAGGAAAAGGTGGAGAGATATTTTTACGGAAATATGTGGACCAGACTGGATGCAAACAGCGAGGGAAAGAGAGGAATGGAGAAGGATAGGGGAGGCCTATGCCGCAGAGGCAACTTCTGTAACAAAAAAATAATTAAATGAGTGTATGTACCTATATGTAATTTTATATGCAGTAGAAATAAAGGCTTTTTTATTTTATTTTATTTATTTATTATAGCAGAGATTTGTAGTCAATCATTTTTTCTTTTTTATTTTTGTTTTCTTTGTATTCGTATTATAATGAACAGAAATGACAAAAAATAAACTCTAAACCTACTCACAAAAGATTTTAATTACGGTAATCATCTTGTTAGCACTGTTAAAAAATTAGTGAATAACCGTGAAAGTTTAAAATACGATAAATTCTATTATTAATAACACCTTACGATCACACACATAGATTCTGGGCCCTAACTAGGATTCCCTGTATCTAAGGACCCAAAAACTACGAGGACCATGATCCCACAACACCTAAACTCAAAACAAGTATGTGCGTTTTTTTCTGTGCACAAATAATTGTCCTGCCGCGGGAATCGAACCCGCCGCCTCCGAGTTATGAGCCGCTCCTCAACCACCACATCACAGAGGCTGTCAAAATCTAGGTTTTAGTAATAATATTGCTGACTAAGGGAGCATAAGCGAGTCAAGTATCGTCCTGTCCGGATGTATGTACATATACTAGAATTCCGCATATCTAGGTACTCGCGTACGTGGTCATATTTTTCAATTAATTTTCACGACACTTGATATACGATGGTTATTACGATTTAATAGTTTTTTTGTGTCGGTGATTTAAAATCTGAAGTGCGTTTCCTCCCTAAAAAGACTTGTTTACTGCGGCGTCATTGACTGACCGATTTTGAAAATAATAATAATAATAACGCCTAACGATCACATACATAGATTCTAAACCATAACTAAGATTCTCTAGGAACTACGAGGACCATGGTCCCACAACACCCAGACACAGAACAAGTTTTTTGCGTTTTTTCTGTGCAAAAAAAACTTGCCCTCGGGAGTACTTTATCGGGAGTCGAACCTGCCACCTCCGGATTATGAGACGATCTGCTCAAACCCCACACCACAGAGGCTGTGGATAATATTTGACAGATACGTATTTTGATGAAGATAATATAAGATCGTGTCATGAGACATGAGCTGGGCTATCACGTAACTCTAACTAATAAAGACACAAATTTGTTTTGATTTGACTGTTTTAATACGCAGCATATGTGCATAGTAAGTATGGAAATTTCTTTTGGAAATTTCAATCAAAGTTTTGCCAGGAACACAATTGCAAAGAAGTCTGTGCTCACGAGATCTGTACTGTTTGTACGTTCTATGATGAGTTAGATTTCAGCTTTTGCGTTGACCTACAGCTACGAAGTCCAGTAAATTAGAACAAAGTTCCCAAACGAGCTCTTGACAACGGCCAAGTTGTAACAAAGTTCTCGCGTGTTAAACACACACAAGTTGAAACTTTTCCCCTCCCACGCTTTATTTCAACGCGTGTACTGCTTACTGAATACCCTAGATAACCTCTGGTTACATCTCCGGGACCACTGGAGATGTTTAAATGTATGTTTCTTGCATTCTAGTTGATAGTGTCGTTGATTTAATTTCTCTATTTTTTTATTAGGTTGGTGGAATTGTTTTCCTGGTTGGCAACACTTACTGGCACGCGATTGGACGAAAAAGTGAGTCGGATGGCAGAAAAGAAAATGTCTTTCACGTACTATTGAAAAGTTACAATGTTGAAGAATAAAGAACAAATAGAAGTTTAAAAAACGTTACTGGTTTTATTTTCAAAAATTGCATAGCTATAGAATATATGTTTCAAATGGAATGCAATTTTACTAGGTGGTAGGACTTTACTGCAAAGTTCGTCTAGGTAGGTACCACCGCTTTGCCAGTTATTCTGCCGCCAAGCAGTAGTGTGCAAGCACTGCTGTGTTCCGGTTTGAAGGGCACTGTAGCTAGTAAAATTACTGGGCAAATGAGACTTTATGATCTGATCTCACAGTTTAGTAATCTCATTACTGATTGTGCTGATGTCTCAGGATGACGTGCGCAGTGCAGTGTCACGCGAAACTCTATACTTTAGAGTTCCGAGTGACACTGCAGCTGATATGGGCAGCCGTGTCGTTTAACATCAGGCGAACGGCAAGCTCGTCATTCCTTAACATAAAAAAAAGCATTTTTTGAATAATTTGATTCTTAGCTTTAGCTTGGGCGACTTTCAAACCGAAAAAGTTTACATAACACTTGGACTTGAAATAATTACTTTTCAAATTATATGCAAAATTTGTACTCGTTCTAATCAAGGTGAAGGAAAATAAAATCAAATTCAAAAGATTTTATTGCAAATAGGTTAACTGTAACACTTTTATAGTAGTACAAGCAAAATAATGTTATATTTAAAATTAAGTTATTGTTCTAAGCGTATAAAATTACGAAGTGCTTCCGTAACATCCTCAGGAAACCGGCTTGTTTAAAAATGACAAAACTGGAGACCAAAGTCAAAGTCAAAAGATTTATCGCAAATAGGCTATTTTAGCACTTTTACAAGTCACAATTATAATTAAGTACATAAATTAAGTTATTTCACTAAGCATATAACATTTCAAAGTGCTTATTGTCAAATATTACATAGCAAGCCCATTACAATATATGAGTTTGAAAAAAAAAAACAAGTTATCTTTCTCACTACTGGTGCAAGCAATCCAGAACAGAAAATTCCGATCCGAAGCTTCGATTGCATCTGTAAAGAAGAAGCTACAAGAAAATTTAAGAAACTTTCTACCAACCCGCACTTGACCGTGGTGGATTACAGCTTAGATCTACTAAAAAAAAAAATTCAGTACGATCCCTATTCTTCTCAGAACTCGACTCATACTGATGCGTGTCCATTTACAGTTTCCATTAACTGGATCAATCTAATTAAACCTTATTGGCTAGATAAGTTGGAAACGACCTGATAAGCGCAGACACAAGTTCCAGAAGAGAAGTGTTTGCCTATCCACCGCCTGATTTAATATTATCTCCGTTCGTCTTATCAAGCCCATTTTATTCGTTAATAGATTCTCGTCTTGGACGAATGAAATGAGGAAAAAACAATTTGCTCCGGGGAGTAGGTATTTATTTTGATTGTGAGTTGTGGCAGCTGTTTTTATTCTATTACTTGACATGATTACATTGATTTTCTATGAATATTGTATTACATAATTTTTTAAATTCTGTGTTTAAAAAAGCGTGAAAGAGTGTAAAACATACACACATACACACATCCACACATACAAACTTTCGCCTTTATAATATTAGTGTGAAAATTAAAATATAAAAAATAGTTCCCTCAAAACAATCACTCGGCGCTTCATTTTCATTCCCTTCTGCAATGACATAACACAGATTTATGTGTTTGCTATTACGTTAGACCGTATTAACGTAGATGAAAATAGGAAGAAATAGGTCAGAAGGCGCGGTTTTACTAAAATCACAAGCTGTTACTACAATTGTGTGAAGAGAATTTTGTTTTACGCTAAAACTTAAGAGTAACACAGCAGAGGTAAGGTACCACAATTGTCGAATATCATCTCAGTAAGTTAATTTATGAAATACACCGAAGTGTTTAGCCGCGGGTAATTCGGCATCGCTTACTTTGAAGCTGATTTTGTTGTATAAAGATCTCGTCAGCTCGGCAATTATCAGTTCTTCGAAAAACGTGACCAGCACACTACATGTAGCTTTGTTTTAGATAACTTCATCATAACTTAAGTTTAATCCTAGCTAGTAGGTATTAGGTCCATGGAAATATTCACCTCAGCGAGTAAAGTAATAATAATAACATCCAACGATCACATTCATAGATCCTGGACCCTAACTAGGATTTCTTGTGTCTAGGGACCCAGAAATTACGAGGATCATGGTGCCACAATACACAGACTCATAAAAAGTATAAGCGCTTTTTTTTTCTTTGCACTACTTGTCCTGCCGCGGAAATCGAACCGACTTCGGGCTATGAGCCGATCTGTTCATCTACCACACCATAGAGGATGTTAACCACAAGTCTACAATTACACAAGTCTATTTATATTTGTACACTTGTAAAGTGATAGAGATATAGCATTCTACGGTCCGCCTTTTCCTCATTCACCTCTCTTGCAGTATTAATTGGGATAAAGTTTTGGGAGATCCAATTTGCTATCGCGATGTCTTTCTGGAATGGTCGAAGACGGATCGTTAACCGTGTTAGAATTAGTGGTTGCTGACTTAGCAGCTTCTATTGTGCTGCTTGATGAAATGGAAGGTTATTACGCCTAATGGTTATGACTATAATTACTTGACTTGGAATATAAGCTAATATAACGGTTAGCATTAACAATTGTTGCTACAAAAATTCTATATTGGAAATAGTATTGGCTGGCCTGGCTCAGTCGGTAGTATACTTGCCTTCTGAACCTCAGGTTGTGGGTTCGATTCACATGCAGGACGAACAGTAGTGCTATGAATAACGATGTTTGTTCTGTGTCTGGGTGTTGTATATCACTCTATAAATATGTATTTACAAACAAAAAATATCTTAGTATAGTGCCGACTGAGGCCGAGGCCAGCCATTTCAAACCTTTTTTTTGTGTAATTGCTTACAAGCAACTTTCTGCAAAATTTATTTTATGCTCTACATTCATACCAAAAACATACGAAACAGCGAAATGATGCGTAATGGTAATAAAAGATCATCTAACCACCCCAAAATATATGCTTTAATTAGAACGTAATATTTATAAACTGAGTTAAGTATTTTTACTTTTAAGAGACGCCTCTAGAACAATTTCTATTCCCAGAATTTGTAACTTAGACATTAATGCTAAATCTCACAAAAATTTATTAATATATCAATTAAGAAATTTCAAAATCAAATCAAGTCAATCTTGCTCAACTTATTAAAACTTTATTAATTAGTGTAGTGATTCAAATCCAACTTGAATTATAAAGTGAAAGTCAAATGCTATTTTAGTATAGATTTTGACCTTTTATAGCACTGTCTGGGTGGGTAGGGTACACCTGGTAAATCTGTAAAAGGTTAGTAGAGACCAACAATACTCATCATCATCATCACCTGATGATGGTGATGAGTGCAGTTTGATGCCTGAAAGTCCATTGCTGAATATAAGCCTCCTCCCTAGAGCGCCACTTTGAACGGCTGCCGAACCGTTCGAAACCCGTTCAAAAAATATGATTTTGGTAACTTATTTATAAAACCAATCAAGCGTCACCAAGGTTACTAAAGGCACTGTCGTATAGCCCAGCTTGTAATAATCTTGTAATAATTTTAAAAAATCTAAGTATTAAGTATTAATTTCTTAGTAAATAATTAATGTCAAAATTTATTTCTCTGGCTAATACTACTACTACAAAACGAATTAGACCATACACTAGCCACGATGACCTAAGGCAGTCCAAATGCCTCAGCCCACTGCAGGTAGGTACCCAACATGCTGGCAGCATGCCCACGTTTTTGCCAAATAAGTGGCAGCATTTGTGTCACGCGTCCTATCGACCAGGCGCTAGTATTCAGTAGTAGTTATTATATTATTGTAAAAGTTAGTTAAACGAAAGGGCATTTCAACTGTAATATTTTTTCTTCAATATATATTTAAATCAAACCGCAAATTAAAAAGCAAAACGAAGCCTTCAAGTTTTACTATCCGTCGACACAACGCCCCTTGTAATCTTGCTACGGAACCCTGCAGCTGACAAATTCATTTGCGAACAATAACTTTCTTTACTGTCGATAAACCAGCTCATAAAATTCCAGCGAAAATAAATGAGAAAGTTAAAAATAATTACTTTGCTAATCTTTAATTAACTAGCAAATTAATACGGAACAACAAAAGAGTAAGTTTGTTGTTTTATTTCTTTCAATTAATCCCTAATTGGTCCCTTTGTCGCGGTTCTGTTTCGATTGTTTCTATGTTTAAAGAGAGTTTTTAATTAGTTAAAAAAAAGAGTCTGCTTTATCATGCTTGATCACATAACTGAAGTAAAACTTCCTTAGTTTAGCTCCATCTATCGGCCGGTATAACTTTTGTTTTTGCTTGGTTTAATGTTAATGTCGCCATCTTGACAATTGTAAATTGTCATTTTACCGGATATAACAACATAATAATACTAATTTTTAACTTTGTTATGTTAACAATGGAGATCTACGTGAACCAATATTAACTTCCGTTTGCCTCGCATTCACCAGTTTACTCCCTACAAGCCTAGCGAGCGTAAAAAAGTTTTACTTCAAAAAAGAAATATCAAAAAGATCTTGTGACTTATTTGTGAGAATTAATGTGAAAACAACCACAGTAACTAGGTGTAACAGAAATAGTTACACAAAAACTGTATTTTCTGCACATCTCATGTGTACGTTGGTGGAACGATATTCCTCGTACATGATTCAATTATTTTTCATGACCATAAAAGAAACATTTGCAAGCGAACTGTCATATCGTCCATCGCAGGCTCCGGGTCACCAATAAAATTATCCAAATTATAACCATCCGAGATTTTAGGAGGGTCATAAAAAAGCAATTAATTTGAATAAATACAGAAAAAACTGTTTCTTAACGGTTACATTTGGAATTCTGTCGTTGTTTTATCTCGGACACTGTTAATGGGCGTTTAATATCTTGGGAGCAGTTGGCACCTCTTTCTAGAGGTCCTTCTTATCATTTCTGCTGAATGCCATTTGAATACAAAATTGCATAGTGATGGACGCTGCACCTATGCAGCGTCCATCACTATGCAATTTTGCATATATATCCCAAATAGTCCAAATAGCACCTATGCTATTGGGACTAGTAAGTAAAGCATGCCAGTCTTGCACTAGATTACCTATCTATCATTTGATTGGATCAAATGATACTAATGTTGTTTTTTTTATGTAAGTTAATGATGTAACGAGCTAGTCGTTTACCTGATGCTAAGCGATACTGCTGCCATAACAGAACAGTGTCACTCGGAACTCTAAAGTATAGAGGTTCGCGTGACACTGCACTGCGCACATCATCCTGAGACATCAGCACAGTCTGGTAATATATTACTCGACTGTGAGATCAGATCATAAAGTCTCATTTGCCCAGTAATTTCACTAGCTACAGTGCCTTTCAAACCGGAACACAGTAGTGCTTGCACACTACTGCTTGGCGGCAGAATAACTGGCAAAGCGGTGTTACCTACCTAGACGTACTTTGCAGAAAAGTCCTACCACCTAGTAAAGTTTTTCCTGAAAGTGCTTGTATCAATAACCCTTAAAATTATACATAACTATCTATATACAACAGCTTCCTACTCACTACACAAACAAAATATTTATGGGCCTCCAGAGGATCGTTCCAGTAGATCAAACCGGAATGGACCAAAATAAATGACAAGCTGGTGCTGGGTCATAGAGAGTCTAAAAAATTGACAAATCTTTAAGTACAACAGTCATCAGTAATACAAAACAATTTAAAATAATAAAAAACGCAGTAGAAAAAAAAAAAATGTCACTGTAAATTTTCGTGTAGTTTCTTCTTTACAGATGTAATCGAAGCTTCAGATCGAAGTTTTCTGTTCTGCATTGTGCTGGATTGCTTGCACCAGTAGTGATAAAGAGAACTTTTTTTTTTCAAACTCGTATATTGTAATGGGCTTGCTATGTAATGTTTGACAATAAGCTCTTCGTAATTATATATGCTTAGTACAATAACTTAATTTAAGTACCTAATATAATTTTGACATGTAAAAGTGCTAAAAATAGCCTATTTGCAATAAATCTTTTGACTTGACTTGACTATTCAAAAATAATAATAATATCGCCCACATACATAAATTCTGGACCCTTACTACCCAGAACCAGGAATCCAGGAACTACGAGGGCCATGAAAATGTACTTATTGTACACCATACATGAAAACACATATAGTAAAAAAGAATAGACAGGACAGCATAGTAGTGCAGGCTGCTTTCTTCAAGACTTGCATTTCATTCAGTCTTGAAGATCCCCATCCCTAGAGACAACCGTTTCTCACAAACGCGCTTAAGAATGATAAAATGCAATAAATAATAGTTGGTCATATTTCAAACCAGCAGAGGTCTAGATGGTGACACCCAGCTTTTAATATTTTATGTTTTAACGTTTATTAAAGTGCTGAGATGTTTTGTTTTGTTTTCCTTTGTAGCGGAAAGATTTTGTCACTTCATGATCTCTATCTCTATTAATAAACGAGCTTCTGCCCGCAGCTTCACCCGCGGCGTGGCCTATGGGAAAATAATTCAACCTTACATTTCACCCTCTTAAAGGTAGAATTTCGAAAAATCCTTTCTTAGCGGATGCCTACGTCATAACATCTACCTGCATGCCAAATTTCAGCCTGATCCGTCCAGTGGTTTGGGCTGTGCATTGATAGATCACTATGTCAGTCAGTCAACGTAAAACTGTATCTTCCAAATCACGAATTCAAAATCTTACCTTTGATCCTCTTTAGAAAAATAAGTAAGCAACAATATCACATTCCTTACTAGATCAAATTTTCAATACATCAACAATGTTTCCATATACAGAAATACGTTAACTTTCGATTTATCAATATAATTTCCAAGAAGGCAGCTATACATCTAACGCATACCGCGTCCCAAAAAAGACCGCGTCAGATTTCTGCGTAATCCGCTGAAGAAACAACGCGTCCTTATTTCCTTTATTTCATATCAAAGACGCCCACCAAGCATCTGCTCCAATCTGGGTGCAAATATTTATTGTGTCCCCCCTAACCCTCTGCTTCCATTTCTATCTATGACATCGTTCATGGTATGTCGGATGGGCGAGTACGTAATGAGTTTCTTCTTGATACCATAATAATTAGCTTAGATTTTTAATCTGATTGTATTGTGGTATCATATATATAGGTGAACTAACTTCTGCTCGCTGTTTCGCCCGCGAGGCCTATAGGAAACGAAGAAAAAATTTTTCATATATAATTCAACCACCAATTTCACCCTCTTAGGGATACAATTTCGAAAAACTATTTCTTAGTGGATACTTGCACTTTACAAAAAGAACACACCCTCCAAATTTCAAGTTTCTAGGACCAGTGGTTTAGACTGCGCGATGATATATAAGTCAGTCATTCAGTCAGTCGGGACTTTGAATTTTATATGTACAGATAAATACTCATTGATTTTATCATCAATAGAGATAAGAAGACTTATTTTTAATAAAAATGTATAAATGCATTTTTTTTTCTTTCTTTTTTGTTTCTTTCTATATTCCAAAAATAGACATTTCATTTTACATCTTACTATAATGTGATTTTTTTATAGTTCTTTACATCAAAATTGTTGCGGGACCATAGTCCTCGTAGTTTCTGGTTCTCTAGACACAGGAAATCCTTTAGGGTCCGGGATCTATGTGTGTGATCGTTGGGCGTCATTAGTCATTATATTTTGGCCCATAATAATTATAACATTTGCTATCGCTCATTCAACCAATATAGTGGGAACGAGAACTGCTGCGGTTAGGCTCGGTGCACAATTATAGTGGGTTTATCTCGTTAAAGATATTTCTGGGTAAAGATATTTTTATTTATCATGAAGAATAATAAATAATAATAAAAAATAAATGATAATAATAATATAGGGTAAAAATGTAGTTAGAAATGCCAGGTTTTGTAGCTCGGGCTAAGGCAAACTAACCAAAGTAACTAAATTCTCTAAGAGCTTGCATCACCAGCCGCATGCCCATTGTATTCCTCTAACTGTAAAATTATTATTATTTCTTATATTATAATGGATATTTGGAGACAAATTAAAAAAAGGGGAGTAAAATATTCTAAATATTATTAAGCATGTATTTCAATTATTAACTAACTTATTATTGATTTTAATGTAGTAAAACTTTATTAAAGAGAAAGTCTGTTAGGTTAGATCTACATCTGGCAATTGTTAGATTTTCAAGTTATTTGCACAAGTTCAATTATTAATCATGATTATTCATGAGCTTGTAGTTTTTTTTAAGCGTCCAAGCTTGCTTTGACATGTAACGTTTTGTCGCTTCTAGGATTTATACGAACACTATGAAATCTTTAAAAAGTTCAAAATGAGATATTATGTCTTTATGTGATAAAAAAAAGATGATTTATGTGATAAAGATATTTGAATTGAAATGGACTCTACGGATACTTACCGGGTAAGTTTATTTTATAAGCAGTGTTTTAATACTCAGTAGCTTCAATTGCTTTCACAAGTTCGCCCGCAGCGTGGCCTATGGGAAAATAATTCAACCACTCATTTCACCCTCTTAAGGATGGAATTTCGAAAAATCCTTTCTTAGCGGATGCCTACGCCATAACACCTACCTGCATGCCAAATTTCAGCCTGATCCGTCTAGTGGTTTGGGTTGTGCGTTGATAGATCACTATGTCAGTCAGTCAGTGATCTTTGAGTTACATATATTTAAATCTGTAAAGAAAAGTTCATGTTCATTCGAACAACCCAAAAATATTTCTTCCAACTTAAATTCATGGATGTGTACATACCGTTAGCCAGCTTGTCCGTCTATCTGTATTTTTTGCAATCGATATGTCGGGAACATAGCAGCTGTGCTGTCTCAGGGTATGGACTTAGATTTAGAATACAGCGGTTGAGAATTGAATTAAAGTGAATTTTACCAAGAATTTATCCCAGAAAACTTATGTGTGAAGTTATCTAAAATACAAGTTTGATCTTTGGAACAAAATTCAAAATTTTTGGTAATTAATTTTTTTAAACTTTTTGACAGTCTTTGTGATGAGGTGGTTGATCAGGCCGGCTCATAACCCGGAGACGGCGGGTTCAATTCCCGTGACGCGACAGAAATTATTGCACGCGGCGACCGCGCCGCTCTGGCCTCCTCAGTCGTCTCTCCACCAGTACCGCATCATGTTGTAGTTTAACCCTATTATGTGTACCGACTCAAAATATATATTTATTTGTGCAGTGCGCCCTAGTTTTCCTTGGAGTCACCCGCACTATAGAAACACGCCTGACAATGAAGACAAGAAAGAATACGTCACCTCCCACAAACTCAAAAGAACTGTTAGATCAAAACGTTGGCGTACTCCGTAACAATAGTTTAAGAACGAAAATTACACTGAACACGTCTCAAATCAATATCACAGGTAAACCCGCTCTTATATATCTCAAATATGCACACACCCTAACCATGATGTGCGACAAACGTGGTGACTTTTTGCCCCTCTTGGCTCGACTCGTGATATTTTCGGAATGGCCACTGAAATTCAGCAGATCTAAGTCACGATTTGATGCTTGTTTATGGTTTGATGAAACTGGATTCTAATGATAACCCAACTTTACACAATTTTACCGGTTATTTTGATTCGTGACATTTCTGAACGTGATTGAGTGTAAACAAAAAACCCTGAGTCAATTGAGTCGGTTATAGTACAATTTTAGTAAAATTTTAAAACCAGTCTTAATGTTGATGATGATGAACTTTAATAGACCCGTACAGCGCGGTCTCTTAATATAGTGTACCCTCTTTTTGTGAGAGAAGTCCAAAAATGTGAATGTTTGGGTTGATGATTAATTTGGAACATTCCGACAATACCTTTCAAACAAATCCTTTTTAGAAAAGTAAACCACGTGCGGCTGAAGTAAAAATTATAGAATAAAAACGAGTGTCCTTTAGACCACATGAATGGAGCAAAACTTTTTTAGTTTAGCTCCATATATGGGCCGGTATAACTTTATTTTTGCTTTGTTATAGTAAATTGTAATTTTACCGATCATACCAACATGATCATACAAATTATTAACTTTGTTATGTTGATAATGGAGATATGCGTGAACCAAGTTCAACTTCCGTTCGCCTCGCATTCACCGAGCTCACTCCCCAAGTCAAGCGTGCATAAAGATTTTACTTCAAAAATCGTGCTGATGATTTGGTAGATTGCATAATATTCATTGTTATGGAGTACCAGGGTCGCATCATCTAAGAAGTCGAATCCGAATCGAGTACACATCCCTATATATACTTAACATTCCTTGTTTCTCGGTTTTCGTCTTTCCACGTCACGTTTACGTTCCATTTTCCAGCAAAATTTATTTGAAACATAAATTTCTTTTCACAGATGTAAAACCTCCTTATCGAGGTTCAGATTTCAACAAGTGATCCCGGGCGCCTAGATTTGTTGCTCATTACCACGCAGATAGATTTTATCGGTGGCACGTGGCAATAGGGAGACGGGAGCCGGGAGCCGGGAGATACTGAAGGGAAAAACTGTTGGCGAATTAGTGTCACATAATTTAATTCGAAGTGGAAGTGAAAGCTTTATATTAGGAGTACATAGATTTAGTACTTTTTGAAGATGTTATGAGGTTTTTATTGAACAATTTGCTATTACTTTTGTTTTGGTTCATCGAGAAATTAAAACGTCAAGCAGACTTCATCATTTGAGTTACTTTAGAAAACGTTTACGCTTAAAGTTTCAACAAAAATTCTACACTTTGGAGCATAATGTATAGTACGCTAAATGAGCACGATACTTGAACAATAACTAATACGAAAAATGAACGTGTAAACCACAAAATGAGCACAACACACAAAATGTACAATACCCAAAGAATCATAAAATTAGAGGATAGTGCTATCCACCAACCCGCACTTGACCAGCGTGCTGGAATATAGCTTTCTACATGTAAGAGAAGATTTGTACCCAGTAGTGTGTTTTTTTTGATCGGGCTAATGCTGTTGGCCTTTATCGACCTTTACAGCGTAACCGGGCGGGAGGTCAGGCGCCAAGCCATAAAAGTGGGAGGCAACTAGCTCAAGGGCATCCCTGGGGTGTGAGCCTCGGCTTGGGTCGGGATAAGAGGATCGAAAAGAATACGTCCACTAGAAGAGTGGACTCTATTGAAAATCGCGACTGTTCTAGCTAACCAACGGGGGGTACGTCGCCCTCGCCGGCGGGATCGGTGTCTGATTGTTTTACGCTGGTATCCTATACCGGTGCCGAAAGCGGTACCTGAGTCAGAAGGGCTTGTCCGGTGATCCTAGCACAGCCAATACTACGGCTGATATAGGATCGTCTGGGTCGTTCAAACCGTGTCTCCGACGGCGACGACTGTGTGACCCAGCAGTGGGTACGTAATTAGATTGAAGACGTGTTAAAATTACCTTAATAAAATTAAAGATACTTACTTTTCTCTCGAGTGTACCGACAGCTTGTCAAGTGTCAGTCATCGTCCGTTCACGAGTCAAAATACTGTGATGCGTAACAGTTTTAAAAAATATTTTATTAACAAAACGTTATAAATAATACATTTGTATAAATATTCTTAATTTAAGTCTTAACCAGACGAAGATCTGAAGTGGAATGAACATCAGAACTAGTAGACTTCAGGCTTTTATAGCATTTTGTTCATTGTTCTCATAATGTTTCCTTTCCTTGAACGTTGTCCACGGTGTCGTATTTCGATAGTCGTTTACCTCTTGACAACCATCTACGAAGAATTCTTCTATGTTGATATTAGGAGTAGGGTGTTTGTGACTATCTTCCCCCAATTTTGAAGTCCATGGTTTCAAACAAACCTTGGATCTGTAAAATTTGTAAAGTACATTCACAAGGATAATTATACTTAAAAGTATTATCAAACCATACTAAATCTCATTATGAGTTGTCTGTGTTTCCAAACTTTTAATTTGCTGCATTTGCTTTAGTCTTGTAGAAATTTTTGTTGAATCATATGTTAATTCCATCTCTGGTACTTCTTCGTTTTTAGTGAGTTCCAGACTTGTAAAAATGATTTTCTCAGTAGATTCTTTAGTTTGAAATCTTTTTACTCCAGAAATACCAAGTTCGCAATTCTCTCCGATTAATATATAAGATCCTTTAATCCACCTTGTTTCTTCATTAATCCCTGAACAGTGAATTCTTACTTCAGTCGTCTTGTTCAAATATAAGTAAATGGCTTTTGGGGAAATCTCTCGAATTTCTTCCTTTGGACATTTTATTGGTACTGTACTACAGGTTTTCGCTTCCTTTTTTCGTAACAATTCGGTCTCACAGACATCTTCCCGCTGCAGTACGCTTTCTTTGCATATTAATTGTTCAAACTCTACGCAGTCTTCAACTTCATAGATCTCTAACTCGGTGTATGCCAAGATGACTTTACGCATAACAGGATAGGTACAGGTTGGGAAACTTTGGATGATTGGAACAATTTTTAGTGTATTATAAATTTGTGGCTTAACTAAAGGAATTTGTATTACAAAATATACAGTATTATCAATAATTTTCGAATTCACACGAATAAATTGCTCAATACTATTAATATTATTTGAAATCATTACATCTTTAGGAATATTATTTAAAGTTTCCGATAAAATATGAGATTGTATAATACTATAATGATACATTTGATGCTCTGCGAACGTAATAGCAGTTATTAACCTTTCAGCTACATCTTGCAAGGTTTGTGCTTGTAGCAATATCATAAGAGCTACTTTTTGTTGAGCTTTACTATTAACATTCTGCAAATATTCTTTCTCTAATATAATCTGTACATCAGTTATTTTCTTAATTTGCTTATTGTATTCTTCTAACGTTTCATCAGTAATCGATATTTGTTTATTATAAGCTACTCTTAAAGTTTCTAAGTCTTTCTGTATAATATTTAAATCATCTTGATCTAAATTTCCTGTTATTGATTTTATAATAGAACCTAAACCATTAATCAAACCTCTCTTAACTCTACTTTGAATATTTAAATGATTACATATTTCTTTAACATGATCCAATATAATACCTATTCTATTATATATTGACTTTACATCGTCTATCATAGGTCGAGATAAAATTCTAGTAACTATTGTAGGTAGCCTCAGCTGTTGGAGCGTGGACTGTATACTTCTTCGAGAGTAGTGATTGGAGAAAGAAACACTTCGAACGGTTTACTGGTTTATTCATGAGAAAGTTAAATTATAAAGGGACCGAACCAAAACCTACACCTTGTGGTCCGGAAGCCAACTTGTTCACAGTATTGCCCGTATCTCCTGACAATTACTGCTTATTTTTGTTGTGTTGCCAACATGTTGGGGGGCTTGCAAATACAACACAGGTATGTATGGTAGTTTAAAATTTTAGCAACATGTTTTACATTTGTTTCCTAAATAAATAAATTTTTAACATTTTACACCGTTGTTTCATTTAAATTTACCTTGATTTTCAAATTAATTCTTAGTTTTAAGCTAGACCTTAAGCAGGTAGATGTTAAGGCAAATTAGAACTTATTTCTTTTAAGTTTGTACTTAAATAAGGTAACACATTTATTCACACTTAATGCTATTTAGGCTAATATTGAGTTAAATATTTAACTTTACTTATGCTAAACTATTATTTTATTTTGACACATTAAATGATTTAAGTACTTTTATATAAAGTTAAGTATTTAACCCTTACAAATAGGATAACTAAACTTATATAATACTTTGTGGCATAACTAAACTTATTTATTTTACATATTAGATTGTAGAGATACTACAAAAAATCTTTAATAGAAAATCCTTAATATACTAACTTATTATTATACTATTACTCTAGAGGCAGTATAGACACCCCTGATAGAGAGCGAGTGTAGGTTTTTCCATTTGCAGTTTTAACTTCGAAGGCACGCACCTTATGATCATTGCCTGGGAAAACCTTCACTACTCTTGCCATTGGCCAGTACAAAGGAGACATATTTTTATCTCTTAAAATTACTAGAGAACCAACTTTTACATTAGGTAAGTCATCGCGCCACTTAGGACGAAATTGCAGCTCATTCAAGTATTGCTTATGCCATAATTTCCAGAAGTTTTGCTTCATGCTTTCAACAATTTGCCAAAAGTTTAATCTATTTGTAGGTACATCAGAAATGTCAGACTCCGGATAAGAGGTCAACGGACCACCAATAAGGAAATGACCTGGGGTCAAATAGCTGAAGTCTGTAACTTCTGTAGACATTGGCATTAGCGGTCTAGAATTTAATATTGCTTCTATTTGACATAATATAGTATTTAGCTGTTCATAGGTTAAAATTGACTTTAGTAGTGTTCTCTTTAAAAAATATTTAATATTTCATGCTTTTGACAGCAGCTTCTGCCAGACCAGCAAACACAGGTGAGTAGCTCGGTATGAAATGAAATTTAATTTCTTGTTGAGCTGAAAAATTTTGCACTTGCGTTTGATGCTCTGTAGTATTACATAGCTTATACAAATCAACCAGCTGGTTCCTTGCCCCACGAAATGCGCCAGCATTATCACACCAGACCTCGCTAGGCAGTCCCCGACGTGAAATAAATCTTTTTAGGCAGGCCAGGAATGTGCTTGTGGATATGTCAGATGCCAATTCGAGATGTACGGCCTTTGTGACAAAACAAACTATTACAAGGACATACCCCTTACCAATAACAGCGCGGCGGACTCTAGAATTCTTAACTTGAATCGGCCCAGCAAAATCTATCCCTATTCTCTCGAATGCGCGAGCGGCGGTTACCCTTTGGCGTGGCAAGGAACCCATTAGTTGCTTTGCTGCTGCAGCTTTCATTCTGAAACATGTTAAGCATTGATGAGTTACTTTCTTAACTTGCCTCATTCCGTTAACAAGCCAAAATCTTTGATTTAAATTAGTTAACAACAATCTAGGACCTGCATGTAGCAGTCGCAAATGCATATGCCTAATTATAAGCTCAGTGTATCGCGAACCCTTAGGTAAAATTATTTGATGCATTTGAGAATATGATAGCTGGGAATTTTGAAGTCGCCCACCTACTCGTAATAGACCTTCCTTATCTATGAATGGGTGTAAAGGTTTGAGATTTCCTTTCACTTTATTATCTTTACGCAGTGATTGAATTTCCTCACTGAAATACACATTCTGCTCATGTTTTATGACTAAATACAAAGCTCGCTCAAGCTCCTCCTTTGTAAGAAAGCTAGCTTGAATTTTACAGTTCTTTGTATTAATATTGTTACAAAATCGCAATATATAAGCCAAAATGCGTTGTATTTTATTTAAATCTGAATACCTGTCCAGGAACTCTAAAGAATTAGCACACTTGTGAGTGACAAGCACGACATCGCCAGAGAATGCAGAGCTGGGCTTCAGTTCAGGTAAGTTTTCCGGTAGAGCTATATTATATTCAAAATTGTACTCCCTGTTTTCTAGGAATGCTGGACCGCTCCACCACAGACGGCAGTCGGCTAGCTCTCGCGGGTCCGTGCCTCGGCTGATGAGATCGGCCGGGTTCTCCTTGGTACTCACGTACAGCCAGCGCCATCTATTTGTTAATTCCTGAATTACTCTGACTCTGTTCGATATGTAAGCTTGTAATTTTATTATTTCTGTATTTATCCATGCCAATGCAATTTGTGAATCAGTGAATAGGAAAACTTTGTTAATATTGACCTTTAACCTGAGAGTGTCAAACACTCTTGTCATGAGTTTAGCTAGCAAGAGAGCTGCATTGAGCTCCAGCCTGGGTACCGTTAATGGCTTTGTTGTAGGATTTATTCGAGATCTCGAACAGAGTAAGAATAATTTCGCATTACCTGTTGAATCAAGCACCCTGACGTAGATGCAGCATCCATATCCAGTCGAGCTGCTAGCGTCTGCAAAGCCTATCAGCTGTAAAGCTTCAACATTGTCGGGAATAGGAATATTTCTATTTAAAGTAATAGTTTTCATTTTATTTAAGCCATCAGCAAACTCCAGCCAGTCATTAGCTATTGCCTCGGGTGCATTCGCATCCCAGTCAGTTTTTTCTAACCACAGTCGCTGCATTATGACTTTTGCTTTCACCACAATGGGACTATAATGTCCACAAGGGTCATACAACTTTGAGAGTTGGCTGAGAATTTCTCTTTTCGTGATATTTTTACTATTTTTAATCTGCATAGGAGCACTGATTGTAAAACAGTCATGTTTTGTATCTACTGCGAGCCCTAATGCCTTTATACTGTGGTCTCCCTTTTGCAATTCAACACTACCAAAATGCTGCTGACTTGGATCAATATCAGCTAAAACCTCCTTGCTATTGGCAGACCACTTGTGAGTTGAGAAACTACCTAACTTTAGCAGCTGCTGCAACTGGCTTTTAGCTTCAAGTAGGGTGCAAAGATCAGAGTTTGAGTATAATACATCATCAACATAGGTACAGTTCCTTAATATAAAAGAAGCTAAAGGCAAGTCGCTTTCATGCTGGGATGCTAGTTCGCTGAGGCAGCGTGTGGCAAGGTAAGTGGAGCTTTTTAAGCCATAAGTGACAGTATCTAATCGCAGGCACTGGATTGCATCGCTAGGGTTATCGCGCCACAGTATATTTTGCAGTGAGGTATGTTCTGGATTTACTAGAATATTTCTAAACATTTTCTGAATATCAGTATTGAATGTAAATTCACCAAATCTATACAACAACATAATATCAAAGAGATCCTTCTGGACCTTTGGTCCATTTAGAAGGATATCATTGAGAGAAATTTTCTTATTTGTTTTCATTGATGCATCGAAAACTACGCGAGTACGCGATGTTTTGCTGTTTTCGTTTAATACCGCATGATGGGGTAAAAAATAAACAGGTTCTTTGTTTAAATCATAAGAATCAAAGTTCACGACATGGGCATGACCTAACTCTACATACTCGTGTATAAATTTTGTATAATCTTTGAGCATGTATTCATTCTTATGTAATTTTTTCTCGAGATTTAAAAATCTATAAAATGCCTGGTCAAAGGAATTACCTAGTGTATGATTGACTTCATCAATGGGCATTTTTAATGGCAAATCTACCTGAAATTTATTATTTTCTAATTTAACATTAGATTGAAAAATATTTTCTGAAACCTGATGTTCAGTTAATTGCTCTTGGAAGATCTCTGGAACTTTCTCAGTCTCCCAAAAGCTCTTGAGTGAGTCATTGACCTCAGAGTCACATGTTAAGCAATGAAGCGTTACTACCTTGTTAGGTTGCTGCTGTAACAGCAAGGACCCTGCTATGATGTATCCAAATTCGGTATTTATGAGACGCGGTGATACTCCATCCTGTTGGGGCGATGACTTCTCCAAATTACTCAGCTCAGGCTGCACTTGGGATGCATTGTTGTGCCGCGCACAGGCCAGCACCTTGCTGCTTGGCTGCTCTGACCGGAGTATCTGGAAAAACACATCAGCTCCGATTAGCATATTAATGTCAGAGGGAGTGTGCCAGTCTTTGTCCGCTAAACTTAAACCTGGTGGGATCTTTATAGCAGTTTTATCAATTTTACTCTGTGGCATTTGACATGTGATCTGATCCACAACATGACAATTTATGGATGTTTTGAAATTGGAGGTCAATGAATATACATCTAGTGGAATAGAATATTTGCAATTGTTTATTGAGTTTGCTATTCCAATAATTTTTGTGTTATTTTGCGCTGGTGCTATCCCTAGTACATCTACTACCTTACTAGTCACCAGTGATGCTTGTGAAGCAGAGTCCAGTATCGCTTTGACATGCACCTCTCTCCCATCTCGAGCTAAAAGTTTGACTCTAGCTGTGGGAAGCAACACATTATTATAATTTCCTGCCATCAATGTGACAGGTGCAGACCTTTGTCTGTTTTCATCATCAAGATGGACCAAAGTATTGTGGGATTGTTTGCAATGGCCACATCTGAAGTGAAATTTGCATTTTCCTACATGATAATTTAAGCAAATGTCACACAACTTATTATTTCTCACATAATTGAACCTTTCTTTTTTTTTTTTTTTTTTTTTTTTTTACTTCAAACTTGTCTAGCATTTGACCACGCTCTCACCTGATGGGAAGTGACGATGCGATCGAAGGTGTAGCATGCTAGCCAAGTAAATACCTATTCACTCTTCTCTTGAACACGCCCGGGTCATATTTCGCCGGAAACACAGACGCTGGCAGGGCATTCCATTCCTTAGCCGTTCTAATTAAGAACGTTGAGTCAAATCGCTTGGTACGAATGGGTGGTATTTCGACCACAAAAGGATGGCGCTTAGCCGAGCGTCTAGTAGTCCGGTAGTGGAATGGTGATGGGAGAATTAGATCATGCAGTTCTTGAGCGCATTCACCGTGGTGTAATCTGTAAAAAACCGACAGACTTGCCACCTTACGTCGATGTGCAAGGCTCTGGAGCCTTTCACCAACCAAAGTGTCGTCGTCAATGAGCCTTTTGGCACGCCGTTCAATCGAGTCCAGAGCCTCAAGCTGGTACTTGGCAGACCCATCCCACAGGTGGCAGCAGTACTCCATACACGATCGGACTTGTGCTTGATACAGATTTAGAAGCTGTCCAGGTGTGAAGTACCGCCTTACCTTGGACAATATGCCGAGTTTTTTTGAAGCTACTTTGGCTTTGGACTCGATGTAGGATCCAAAGTTTAGGTTTGACGTGAGATCAACACCCAAAAGCTCAAGATGGTTTCCTAAACTTACAGATACACCACGAAATGAAGGAGCCAGATGGAGTGGGCTCTTTTTAGCAGTGAATAAACACGCCTGTGTTTTTGCAGCATTGAACCTAACCAAGTTAGCATCGCCCCAATCGGACACGGCTTTCAAAGCCAGGTTCATGCGCTCAACCATAGCCTCTCTCTCAATCCGGACGTCGTCACCACTGGCTCGGGCACTGGATGTGTATCTTTCAACAACAGTACTATCATCTGCATACCCAAAGGTACCGGGCTTTAGCAAATCATTGATGTGGAGTAAGAATAGTGTTGCTGAAAGAACTGACCCCTGAGGTACACCAGCATTAATAGCTAATTGATCGGAAGAGCAGCCATCAAGAACTACTCTAAGCGATCGTTCCCTCAAAAAGTCTGATATCCAAGTGCACAAACCAGCAGGTAGTCCGTAAGATGGAAGCTTATTCAGAAGACCGTCGTGCCAGACCCGATCAAATGCCTTAGAGACGTCTAGAGATACAGCAAGTGCCTCTCCATGCATCTCTAAGGCTTCGCTCAATATGTGAGTGGCATACGCGAGAAGATCCCCAGTGGACCGGTTTCGGCGAAATCCGTATTGCCGGTCACTGAGGAGATCATTGTCTTCAAGGTATGCCAAGAGCTTGTTGTTAATTATACGCTCCATACTCTTACAGAGAATGGAGGTAATTGAGATGGGTCGATAGTTGGCAGGATCAGCACGACTGCCCTTCTTAGGTACAGGTTGTACGTTGGCTAGCTTCCAACTCATAGGGACTATTCCGGTGTCTAGAGAGAGGCGAAATAGGCGTGTTAGAATGGGAGACAACTCGGGTGCACAGCTCTTAAGTACAATTGCAGGTATACCATCGGGACCACTGGCTTTGTTCACGTCTAGACTGCGTAATGTTTTTAGTACTTCCTTCTGACGTATGCGTATTTCCGGCATGAAAACACCGCATTGTGGAAGGCAGGGAGGTACCTCATTAGCAGTATCTAAACGCGAAGCTTCTGCAAAGAGAGTGGCAAACAAGTTTGCTTTTTCTTTTGCAGTGTGAGCCAGCGATCCGTCTGGTTTCAATAATGGAGGCAGTGAGGATCGACAGAAGTTCGCTTCAACCGATTTGGCTAGGGACCAAAAAGCCTTACTACCCGCTGGGTAGGAAGCAAGTTTAGTCCCTATTCGACCAATATGATTGAAACGAGCCTTCCTTAATTCCTTCTTACAGGCCTTGGCGGCAACGTTAAAGGCTTTCTTCTTAGCTCGAGTGTCCGAGGCCTTGCGTTTTCGAGCGTCAGCCCATGCCAGATATGCCGCATGCTTCTGCGCTTCAGCACGTGCACATTCGGCTCCAAACCATGGGCTGGCTTTGCTGGTCACGGACTTATCGGAAAATGGAATAAAATATTCCATAGCCCGACATACTACCTCAGTAACCGCATTCGCGCAGACCGTCGGATCTCCAGAAGAAAAACACGTTTGCCGCCAAGGATATGAAGCGAAGAAATGTCGCATCTCGTCCCAGTCTGCTAAGTTGTATCTCCAGACACGCCGATTGCTCTTAGGGCTTGGGTCAGGCGGGGAGTATACTGAAACGGACTTGACCAGACAGTGATCGGAACTACCAATGGGTGAGGATACCGCCACAGAGTATCGGTCTGGTTCAGTCGTGAGCAGAAGGTCGAGGCAGTTAGCAGTGTGGCTATCAATATCAGGCACTCGCGTTGGCTCTTTAACAATCTGCGTTAAATTGAGCGCCAAAGCGAGCTTACGCGTCTCTCTCCCAGCGTGGTCCGTGATCCGGTGTGGGACTAACCACTCCTGGTGGTGAGCATTAAAGTCCCCCAGAACAACAAGCTGAGCCGAAGGATAGCGTTGCTGAGCCACATCTGCCGTTTCACTGAGACACTCCATTAGAAGAGTTGTCTCCCGGTCACCGCTATGTGATCTGTACACACCAGCATAGAGAATTTTCTCAATGCCGGTGTCCACAAGCACCCAAATCACCGAAAAGTGGGGATGTTCAAGGTTTCGGAGACGCAAACAGCAAATGTCATCACGGACGTAAACGCAGATACCAGCGCGTGGAAGGAAGCGGTTTTCCAAGATGAATCCTGGATAGTCCAGATATGCCGTGTCTGATGGACATCCTATTTGCGTCTCAGTCAAGAAGAGCAAGTGCGGTTTGTTGGTCTCCAGATGATGATGGACCGCTTGCAGATTTGAGTGCAGCCCACGAATATTTGTGAGGTGCACTTTAAGAGTGAGGACGTGCATCTGCCGTTTAAACTTGCTCAATTTATTTGACTTTTTCATAGTTGGGTGAGTTAGGTAGACAAGTAGGAAGTGGACGAGATATTGGGATGCTAACCCTCAGTAATAGAGAAGCTCCTACGCCAATAGAGAACTTGCGCGGAGACTGCGGGGACGCCCGAACCCCCCCTGAAATTGCCCACAAGTTCCTCACTTCCAGTCGCCAACTGGCCCTGTGGACAACCTCAGGATTTTACACAAGCGGTGGGGCAGCCTTTCGTAGTTGGCTAGACTACTACTTGGGCCCCCTACAACTTGCGGTCGGCCAGCAGAGAGCACCGTGCTTCGGATCCCGCTACCCTCCGAAGCAAGGTCTCCGACGCGAAAGCATCTCCATCACCAATACCGGTCTGCATACCCAACACAACTGTCCACATCTACTCGTCAGAACGGCTTCATTAGACATCACGATGGAACACGACGAGTCGCTTGGCATCGTGGTTTTGTCTAATGGGTGGTAACTAAGCCGGCGGCTAGGGCCTTCCACCAGTTATTTGGTTGCTCTTTTGGCACCACCCAGGGGTCACGTGTAGGGAAACTAGGGTTAAAGCCTACGGACGCGAGCAAACATAAACCCCCAGCATAAACTTTTGCAGCTAAGAGTTTAAATGATTTGCATGAGAATAGTTTATGCTCACCTGCGCAGTATCGGCATCTACCAGTGCTTGAATCCTTCATGACCGCTGATGTATGGACCACAGCTACCTTTCCCTTTGTTGTTCCCGGCTCTGCATTCTCAAGCGCTAATGCTCTCTTCTCCAGAAATTCCAGGAACTGGATGATGCTTGGTTTCTCAGATGCATCACGCTCAAGTTGGTAAGCTCGAGCAGTTTGTGTATCTAATTTACGGGTAAGGATAACAATTAGGATGGGATCCCAGGCATAAACTTTTGTATGAAGGTTCTTTAGAGCACTTAAATTTTGCTTAACGTTAGATACAAATTGCCTAATTTCAGCTGATGTAGATTTTGTTAACGGTTTTAAATCTAAGATTTGGCATACATGATCGCTTATGATTCTAAACTCATTATAATATCTTGCATCAAGCAATTGTAACGCATCATTATAACTAGAGCTGGACAATGGTAAATTCTTTATTAAATCGTAAGGTTCGCCTTTTACATATGATCGCAAGTAGTGTAACTTTTGAATGTTATCAATTGAATTATCGTTGTGAATGAGCGATTTGAACATTGATATAAATGGTATGTATTCACTGTACTCACCATTAAATTCGTTTATGTTTATTGCAGGCATTTTTATGCGCTTGATCGATGGAGAAGGAGTTTCCACTTTCTCGCGAGCGTCTATTCCCTCTTGAAATGCTGTCATAGTTACGAAATATTTGGTTTCAACATCGACAACGTCTTCAGTGTCCGTGGCCGTTACTGCTAAAATGCATTTATTGTATTTGTCATAGTCTGAGAATAACTCTGACAGCCGATTTTTACGTGTTTTTAAAGAAGCGGCAGACGCAGACTGCATTTCGGCAGCATTTTGAGCATAATTGGCTAGCCGCGTTATCGAGGCCTTTATGTAGCCTCGCTCGTTGATTAGCTGTTTTAATTGTGGGTTAACTTCTTCCTTCTCCATGATCTTGCGTTTGAATAAATTTATCACTGCTTAATACACAGAAATAACATAAAAACTTGAATTTGCAATATTGCGTAATGCGTACGATTCCTAAAAATTGCACAAACAACAAAATGGCTGCGCGCGCAGGAGTCAGCGTGCTTTTCGTGTCGCCTGAAGTTAGCCGACGGTGACGGTTGGACAACCTGACGCATCCAGTGTTGCTGTGTGAAAATTCCTCTTCTATTTTTTAGGCAGAAGAATCGACGAGATGAATAAAATTAGTTTGCTGAAATTGATGAATTGTGAAGCAGAAGCGAAGATTTACACTACACTTGTACTTGCCGTCGCACCAATTCTATTGTAGGTTTTGAATATGCAGTTCGCCGCGGCCGATGTAAAAATAAGTTTTCGCAGCTCGCTGACTCGCTGATAGCAGCAAACCTCGCTTGCCCCGCTTTAGATCGCAGTAGATTGCTGTAGATTCGCACAATCCACTGAGCGCAGCAAGAAAGTTCCGTGTTTTTCTCCGGTCTCGTTTTGAGGTTATATTTCACCACCGTGGTCGCCTTTCGCAAAAGGCTCTTAAGGACCAAACTGTAGGTAGCCTCAGCTGTTGGAGCGTGGACTGTATACTTCTTCGAGAGTAGTGATTGGAGAAAGAAACACTTCGAACGGTTTACTGGTTTATTCATGAGAAAGTTAAATTATAAAGGGACCGAACCAAAACCTACACCTTGTGGTCCGGAAGCCAACTTGTTCACAGTATTGCCCGTATCTCCTGACAATTACTGCTTATTTTTGTTGTGTTGCCAACAACTATACTGTTTAACTTAATTTCGTGTTCTAAAATCGGTTTTATATCTAATCTATGTACAATCGTCCACCTTCCTTCAATAATACGGGTAGACTTCATTTCAACTAAGATGACATGTTCTTTGGACCCTAGGGGTTGGAACTTGTATCCGATGACGATGAAGATTCTGTAACATAAAGTTCCTCTATGTGGTATATTCTTCCAGTACTCAATTTATATTTATTATGTGGTTCACAACTAACAATGGTATAAGGTCCTAAGTATCGTGGATTTGTTTTATGTCTCTCTGCTCTACTATTTTTTAAATAAACAGTATCACCCACTTTAAATGTCTTTGAGGGTTTTATATGTTTATTTATTCCATCGTTACGCTTACGCTTCTGTTCCTTTAACAAATTATGTATATTTGCATTTAAATTATTAATGAAATCTTTTTGTTGGGTAGTGTAATTTTGAATTGTAACTCTTAAATTATCAAAGCTACGTAATTTTGGTTTCCTACCAAAATGTACTTCAAACGGTGACATCCCTATCGCACTATGTGTTGTATTGTTATAGGCATGTGTTATAAAATAAATTCGCTGATCTCTACTTAAATCTGAATCCCGTTGTAATCTATATAGCTCTTGTATGGTATTGTGTAATCGTTCTACATCGGAATTGGACTTATGATGTTGCGGTGAAGTTGTGTGATTGATTATATGAAATGTTTGAAACAATTCATTAATTATTTCGCTGCAAAATGATTGTTCACCATCGTGTACTATTTTATTTGGTGCTCCAACCATTGCAAATATTTCGGCTAAAACGTCATAAACTTTACTTTTCTCTGTAGGTTTAACTATAGCATATTTAGAAAATTTATCTATAATCGTTAAATACCACTGTCTCTCTAATGACATGAAATCTATATGCCATACTTCCATTGGTTGGTGAGGTGTTTCTGTTTCTGTAGATAATGTTGTGTGAGGGTGTCTGTTGTATTTTTCTTTCTTACAAGGCTCACAATGAAGAATGAATTTTTTGATTTGTTTTCTCATATTCTCCCAATAATATTTTTCTCTTAACTGTTTATAAATACTTTCAATTCCAGCATGCCTATTTTCATTTAAATGATAATCTTTAATTAATTGTAACTGTTCTTCTTTATTATTTATTTCAACAAGGGATTTAGTATATCTAATAGGCTTAAATTTAGTGTGGTCAAAATATTTTCGATAAGTCTCTGATACTTTATGATATAATTCTTCATTTGGTATAATAAATGCATATCTTTCATGAGGTAAATATTCTAACATAAATTCTTTAATAGTTTCCTCCTCATTTACTGGTGGAATATAGAAATACCAAATCTTATCTTTACACTCAGCTTTTTTATAAGGTGACATTTCAAATACTACTCGCCTTAATTTTCTAGATGGATAAGCATTAACTATTGGAATACCATTATCACTATCTTGTTGATTGGAATGTATAGTCTCTTGCAATTCTGAACCATTAGACACCGTTCTATTCCCTTCAGATGATGAAGAGTTATGAATAGAATTCAATGGATCAAAATTAACGTTCATGGAATTAGTTTCACTATCTGAATGATGATGAATTTCTATTCTGCTCAAAGCATCTGCTACATAATTATCTTTTCCTTTAACATGTTCAATCGAGTAATCGTAATCTTGTAATTTTAATTTCCAACGCGTTAATCTTTGATTCGGCTCTTTTAATTTAGTCAACCAAATTAATGCTTTATGATCGGTTCGCAAAATAAACTTTCTTCCGTAAACATAAGGTCTAAATTGAGTAATAGCCCAAAGAATACCTAATAATTCTTTCTCAGTCGTGTTATACTTTTGTTCAGTATCACTTAAAGTTCTGGATGCATATGCTACTGGATGAGATTCTTGACTCAGAACAGCTCCTAATGCTATATCAGAAGCATCAGTAGTGATAACAAAAGTTTTATTAAAATCTGGAAAGGCTAAAATAGGTGCGTTAGTTAAAAGTCGTTTACAAGTTTGTACAGCTTCAACATAATACTTATTGTTAATATCTATAACTGCATTCTTTTTTGTTGCTTCAGTCAAAGGCTTAATAATCTTACTTAAATTTGGCACAAACTTTCGATAATAACCAATTAATCCAAGAAAGGCTCTAACTTCTTTTAAGGTTCTAGGCAAAGGAAACTTTTGAATAGCTTCTATCTTTTTTTGATTTGGTTTCAAACCATCTTTATTTAAAACATGACCTAAGAATTCAATTTCTTCAGACATAAACACACACTTATTCTTATTGAGTTTCAAGTTTGCCTGTCGTAACGCTTCGAATACCTGTTGTAAGCGATTAATGTGATCCTGTTTCGTCTTTGAATAGACAATTATGTCGTCAAGGTAGACTAAACAAACGTTTCTCGATATTTCCTGATTCAATACACCATTCATCATTCTTTGAAAGGTTGCTGGTGCATTCTTAAGCCCAAATGGCATTCTTAGGAATTCATAATGACCACTAGAAGTACTAAATGCTGTTTTCTCAATTGAGTCGCTATCCATCAAAATTTGGTGATAGCCTGATGTTAAATCTAGCGTAGTAAAGTATTTGTTACCTTGTAGTTTAGAGAATAACTCTTCTATGTTCGGTAAAGGAAATTTATCTGATTTTGTATGTTCATTTAACTTTCGATAATCAATGACCATTCTCCATTTTTGTACACCGGACTGATCAATTTTTTTTGGTACTAAATGTACGGGAGAAGCCCACGGAGATTCGGAAGGTCTAATTATTTTTTCTTTAAGTAACTTATCAATTTGTTTCATTACTTCCTCTTGTTGAATTTGAGGTAATCTAAATGGTCGTTGATATATCGGTTCTGCATCTACTGTACTAATGTGATGTTTAATTTTTGTGGTTGCACTATTAGTTACATCATCTGTAAATAAATCTGAATATGTTCTACACAGTTCCTGGATATTTTCACTATTATCATCTGACGTATGAAAAATTAATAATTCTCGCTCTGGCATTGTTAATTTTCGTTCCTTTAAATCTATTTTAGCGTCAATTTGTTATATCATATCTGTTCCTAATAAAACATCATATTTACTACTAAAATTATAAACATAAAACTTCAATGGACCTTTATCATTCCCAAAATAAAACACCAAAACGGAGTCTCTATAACACCATTATGTGACGTCACACCATGTGACGTTCTAACAATAAATTTTTCTGGTTGCCAAAATTCTGGAAAATATTTTTTTTGTGCATCACAAGTTATAAAAGACCTTTGACTTCCGGTATCAATTAAAACTTTCAGTTTAGGTGAATCAGTTTCAAAATAAGGTAAAAAAGATTTGACATGATTAAATTCTATGATCCGTCTTTCGGATTTCTGGTTTCCTGAAAATCCTGATTTATTGGTTCACTATTCGAAAAGTTATTTTCATATTGATAGTTTAAATAATCTTCAAAAAACTCACCATTACTTTCTGGATCATGATAAGGATCGAATGTACACTGAGATTCTTCTGAGCTACTGGGTAGATGAAAAACTTCTTCAGACACAAAGCCTTTTCCTAAATCTACTTGACCTGGTCGTAATTGAGGAGCGGTCCTCATGGTGACGTCTCGTTGTTGAGAGTCGACCGGACGCGGCGGTGGCGGACCTCGATATGCATTACGGTTAAAGAATCCATGTTGTGGCTTGGAGAACACATTATTTTGTCCATTAGGTCGCCAGGGGTATTGAGTATGATACGATGGCCTATTGTTTGAATTTATAATTGCCCTTTGTGAATTGTTGCTTGGATAGTGATGTTGTGAGGGGATATTAGCTCGGGGAAATGACTGATTGTGTACGTTATGACCATACACAAAACGAGGTGCTGGTAGGAGATTTGAAAACTTTTGTTTGATATTATCAAATCTACCTTCGGACTCTAGTTGTAGTATCTTTTGTACAGTGTCATTAAAACTACAATTACTGACGTAAATTTGATCATGATACGGCAGACTATTGCGTAGTGTGTTTTGTGCGGTATTAATATATGGATCCATCACTTCCTCTACTAACTTAATGTTCTTATATTTATCGTTTAACTTACTCTTAATAAAAAATAATTTTTGCTTTAAATCAAATATAAGATCCTTATAACTAGTTCTTTTTTTAACATTTGATAATTCTACAAGTAACGTGTTAAGTTCGCGGTTATCACCACATTCGGTTTTCAACGCCTCTTCTATAATTTCCCAATTAAAACCATGGTCTATCATAGACACTACTAAAGCCGCTTTTCCTACTAACTTCCCTAGAAGTAACATAACATTTTGAGGGGTATTACCTCCTGCTATCTGTAACCATTGTTTAGCGTTATTAATATAATTATAAATAGTGACAGAGTCCCCATCATACGACGGTACAAACCCCATAAATTTACTGGGTCCATAATATTTTGACTAAGGACCTGATTGGAACTAGGTGCCGATGACACGTAGTTAGTCGTACCCTGCATACTATTTGAAGGAAGAGGGTCGGACATTCCACACTTAGATCTATATACAAAAGTTGCTGGTTTAAGGAGAGGAATTTTGGAAAATGATTAGGACAATGCTGATCAGTACTTACAATTGGCACCACCAGATAAGTCGCAGCATTACTTTATTCCTTTTTCCTCCTTTCAGTATTTGACAAATTTGTTTGTAGGGTTGCCCAAACTTAAAAGCTTAAAAGCCACGTATAACCGGATCACAGCGAACTTGGATTTTTATCTCGATAGTTCTGGAACTTGATCACTTGGTTTTACTTTAGCTGGGCCCCACGTTGGGCGCCAGTCAAAATACTGTGATGCGTAACAGTTTAAAAAAATATTTTATTAACAAAACGTTATAAATAATACATTTGTATAAATATTCTTAATTTAAGTCTTAACCAGACGAAGATCTGAAGTGGAATGAACATCAGAACTAGTAGACTTCAGGCTTTTATAGCATTTTGTTCATTGTTCTCATAATGTTTCCTTTCCTTGAACGTTGTCCACGGTGTCGTATTTCGATAGTCGTTTACCTCTTGACAACCATCTACGAAGAATTCTTCTATGTTGATATTAGGAGTAGGGTGTTTGTGACTCACGTAAGGAACTCAGGTGCCAAGTTTAAGAATATTTGTGAAGCTTTTGGTATTAATAGAACTAGTGGTGTAGACTGGATGAAAATCTATAGTTTCTGAATATATTTAATGTAATCTATTTTCAACCAACTTTAAAGAGAATTTTTTTATTTTTGCCATTTTATATCTCCGTCATTTATAAATCGACTAAGCAAATTTCTATTTGAGAAGATATAAATAATTTCATCCCCATATCTTCCCGTGGGTGCCGTAAAAGCCGGCTAAGTGAATATTCAGGGAACGTATTTGTGCACAGATATAAAAAGCGCAAATACCGGTTCTGTGTCTGGGTGTAGTGGGTCCTCGTTGCTGCGTCCCTAGGTACAGGGAATCCTACTTAGGATCCAGTATCACACTAATATTATAAAGGCGAAAGTTTGTATGTATGTATGTTTGTGACTCCTTCTCGCGCAAACGGGTGAATGGATTTGGATGAAATTCGGTAATAAGTAAGCAATTACATAAATAATAAAGCAATTTAACATAAAGGTACATTTTATCCCGGAAAACTGAAATTTTCCCGTAGGATGAGCAATAAAAAACCTTTTTATCTGCGGGTAAAGCCGCGGGGCGCAAATAGTAATTTATACGTGTTCGTTGGGCGTTATTGAACCTAATGAGTTATGTATATGCTTTTTATCTCATAATACTCGAGATAACAGGTGAAATTTATATACAATGTATTTATAAGAAGTCCAGCGCTGGTCTTCCAGGTTCGAAAGAACTAGCACCATGCCAAGTTAGGGCCGGTTTGTGCCAGAACTATGAAAGCGACGTTCTTTTATATTTTTCATGTTAATGTTTTTGTTCTGTTACAAAACAAATTTTCTTTCCTTCTATAAACTACCTACGGGTTAAATCGCGACGCCTATACTTAGGTAACGTTTGGTTCCCAAAATAGCCATTTTGCCATGTGTTGCGACATTTAATGTCTTTATTTGTCTAGCCGCGACTGATTCATAATAATTGTGGTTATTAAATCTGAGTCATAATTGCAAATTCTCACGACAGATTGTGTAGCTAATGATGTATTGTATATATTAAATGATGTGTTGTGAAATAAATTATGTTGGTCTCTACCGAATTCTTCAGTATCAGCGATTGGGATGATTGAGCAAGCTACTGGTCCTTACGACACTATTTTAATAATAATCATTTATTTATTCAAACAGTAAAAAAGAAACATAGTCTAGGGTTGATCCTTGGATCTGGATATGCTAAAAATGCAAAAATATCTCCATATAGGAGATATTATATCCAGATTAATTATGGCTTAACGAAACACTTTCGCAAAACTGCAAGTACGCATAACAACAAAACTTCAATTGCAATTGAATTATAAAGCAATATTTTATAACAAAGAAATGTAGATTATGTTTTTATTTAATTCGTTTTATTAAACAAGTATAAGAGAATTTCCTCTTTTTTATTTTAAGATAGATCGCTATTATCTACTCCGTAAGTCTAGATCATTCGTCTGCTGCTTCCAGGAAAACCAGACCGTATGGCCTAAAATGGCGACATGTTTCGCAAGTATAAATCTAGGATGATGCGGCATATTCAAAAAGTAGAGATAGAGCGAGGAATAAAGTAGACTAAGAGGGATATACATACCACAGGACAATTAAGATTATAAGCGGTTATTTGTAAGTCCTTATAAATTTTGAGCTCATAATTCATATCATTAAGCAATTTGTTGTTGACTACCCTGATAGCTCAGTTAGTGCTTGCTCTTACTTCTGAACTGTTCTGAGTTTGTGGGTTTGATTCCCATCCAAAACAATATTTATATTGTATTCTAAGTATGTATTTACAAACAAAAAGGTATATAATGTATAGTCTATCAGTTATCCGGTTCCCATAGCTTTGCTTAGTTTGGTGCTAGCTGGCGCTGTATGAAATGGCCACAAATATTTATTTATTTAAGTTGTTTTTCTAAACTTTATTAAATTAAGCAATATAGCAAATAAGTTACAAAACCCCTTTTTTCCCTTTTTACTTTAGTGTTAGGCAGTAATGCAGCGCACAGGGATAAAATAACACTGAAGCTTTGAACGACTCAGTCTCTAAAAAACTCCGAAAATTACTCAACTTCAAACCGATCAATAATTCCTAAAGATATATAGATGCCACATCAATAAATCTTAAATCATCGTCACGTTATTTCTGCAAACACGGCAAACACGTAGCTCTGTAGACATTATTTAATTGAAATTCCTCGAGTTATTTGAAGTGAAAATCAGATAAATTATTGAAATCTTAAAACAATCAACTCATCTTAAAACATACAAAAATACACAGACAATAAAATACAACATGTATAAAAGAAACCGTATAAATATGTACAAAAAACCTTTGGATAAAATGGTGGTAGAAACGTACCTTACAATTATTAAATAACAAATACTAATTCTTTATTAATAACTGATTAGTCCAATATAAATCGAATTTTACGTTGTTACCAGGATCGTGTGGGATATCCTAAAAATAAGTACCCATGCTGATCTAATTAACATATTTGAATATAAAGCAGAATACAGTTTCCTGGGAGGTGATCACGAAACTTTGATTGCAATGCAACAGGAAACATTTCCACGCTAACTATGCACATAAACTGCGTACTCCAACTGTCAAATCCATACAAATGTATGTTTCTAACGGTTGCGATGGCGTTACGTGATCGCCTAGCATATAGATTCAAAGATATACTTCCTTAACTTAGAAAAGTGCAAGCAAGTTTTTAGGGGTCTAGGCCGGTAATACTTTCGCTTTTCAGCGCCATTTCAATCAAACAGGGTTGAATGTTTGGAAAATTTATTTCGTTGTCTCTGTAAGAACTTTTAATAAATATTTCAACATAGAAACTCCTCAACCAGAATAACGAAGGTAACATTTCTTAGAAACGTGTCTTTGATATTCCCAAACACTATTTACTACGAGACCTCAAAAGGAAACAGTTTCCGAGTAATAAACATGTCGGAGCATCGTTGTTCCGACAAACTTGACAATATTCGGTAAATTTTGGTAAGGATAGCTAAGTTAGTACACTATTTATTTTATAGACCATAATATACGTGGATCTTGTCATGTCTCATTTTCTTGGAAAATTTATTACGATTTCTTAATTTTATATTACCAAGGTATTAAAAGGAGCTAGGGAGAATTCAAAGTCAAAGTCAATGGATTTTATTGCAATTAGGCTATTTTTAGCACTTTAGTATTAAAAGTCACCGCTGCGATCTCGCTGCGTGAACTCACCTCCTGAGGAAAAGCATCGGATATGCTCGAAACCTAGTCGAGAAATCGACACACTATTCGTGAGTAACAGTCGGGAATATATTAATTTAATATTTTTAGCACTTTTACAACTTTATTAGAAAATCCAAATTATATTAGATCCTTAAAATTAAGTCATTGCACTAAGCATATAAAATTTCAAAGTGCATTACGTAAAATATTGAATATCAAGCCCATTAGGTATACAATATGTGAGTTTGGAAAAGTTCTCTTTCTCACTACAGGTGCTAGCAATCTGGCACAATGCATAACAGAAAACTCTGATCCGAAGCTTCGATTCGGTTCCTCAGCACTACTTACCAGGCAAATGTTGATGCTATGTGTTGATGTGCACACATTTTGACTTTAAGTGAAGGTCCTTAAAGAAAGTAAAATTACTGGACAGAGAGTTAGAGACTATGCAAGCATATACCGTACTACCACAAATACATAAACCAGGCTTAGACAGAAGTCAAACGTGTGCTTAACAATGCAAAACAGAAGTTTAACATTGCTGAACAACCGACAATGTTTGGGGTTTAAAAATTGATCGTTAGTAGGGATGCTTTTAATAGCAATAAAGTTATACTAATTTCTGAAATTATTTCTTGTCATCATCATCACCAGACGCAAAATGTATACGGCCGAAATGCATTTTAATTTTTTAATTTTCATTTTATTTGGAGTCTGCTCTAAATGGTAAAAGCTTTAGTTTAATAAATAAATCCACCAATAAAAGGCCTCCAATAAATAGCCATTAAAATAGGATGAAAGAAGAAGTGAGAAAATGGCTCACCATCGTGCTCGTGGCAACTCGTGCCAATAGACTTCGTACAAGTTACTACAACAAACCCCCCATTTCCGACTTCCCACCGGCCATTATCCGGATGTTTACCGCGGCACGTGCGCGGCCAGAAATACGCGGGTAGTCCGCGGGTAAATGTGCGCTGGCGTTGCTCAGTGCACATAAGATGACTTGTGCGGGATTTATCTGAAGATATATCTTTTTACGTTTAGATTTCACTTTCTATTTCTGTCAGTTTAATTATACGTTAAAATGAATGTCGGAACAATCAAAAATATTTATAGGGAACTTAATGATATAGGTTATATATATACACCGCTGAAAAATATTAAATTGTTCTAATTTACAAGATACCTATTTATAAGGTAAAGAGACAATATAATTTTATCAAGATTTTGAGTACCTATTAATTAAGTTTTACTGGGTTTCACTACAATTCAAATTGCCAAATTAATACAAATTATAATGAAATCTTTTTGATAATAATTTTGGCAATTCGCAAGTTAATAATAATAATAATAATAACGCCCAACGATCACATACATAGACCAAGGTCCAAGACCCTAACTAGGATTCCCTGTGTCTAGGGACCCAGGAACTACGGGGACCATAGTCCCACAACACTCAGACTCAGAACAAGTACCTAAGTTATGCCGAGATAAGATTTCTGTAAGACACATTCCCTTTTAGCACAAAACGGTACGTTGTGTATATTATAATTATTTATTACAGCAAGGAATCACATAGTGCCTATTAAAATTATACTAACAACGGTTCAGGCAGCTCACATATCCGGACAACTCATTCCTTTTGCGAATTCCCTGAATAGTTCCAAACGTTAACCAGCACAAAAGAAAGTCCGTCCATGTGTGAGCATGCTCGGAACTATCCCAAGAATCCTATCCCCTCTGCCTCGAATACCGTATTATTTCGGTATTAGATCGCGGCGACAACTTTGGACTCCATCCAGTAGCAAACACGCGTTATAAGAGCATACACGCTATCGATCGTTGTAAGTTATCGTTATGAACAGGTTATTTTTGATAGCAACTATTTTTAGAAACTAGCTTCAGTGGTTGATTTATGCTTTCATAATTGGGGAGAATTTGGTGAAGTGACGAGTGATGTTGATGATAAAAGTGATGACGGTGACTATGATTGTGATGATGTTGTTAATGAACATGTTAATTGAAATATAAATGGTGAAAATGGAATGAATGGTGAAGTAGGAGTAAATATACTCAAATACGGTGATGATTCATGGGAAGATACCAAAGAAAGACTTAGAAAATAAAGCTCCAAAACACCGGCCTGACTCTAACACACTAACTAAGTACACAGCGTCTAATAAAACTAAAGTGCAAACAAACAATAAAACAGAAACTATTTCGAGATCGGCGAACATAAACCGAGAACCATAGCACATAAACAAAATGGCTACGGACCGGCACGCGACTCCTTTTATAAATCACAATCTGTTTATTTGTGTTGTCATCTCGCTCGCTCTACCAATGGTGGGCGAAGGTGCGACGAGGATGTACGATGACACACGAACTTTTCCCAACGATGATGGAGGAAGAAGGTTGACTAGGGAGTACCATCTCAGGCAAGGCGCTCTGAGGGGTTTGATAGTGAAACCAAGTCGGCAGTATGACCTGCAGCTTGTAGAGATGTTTCTTGGGATTCCATATGCTGCTTCTCCAACTGGGAGTTTTAGGTTTATGCCTCCAGGTTAGTTCTACTTTTGAATATGTGAACTTCGGGTCGAAATTCTCCCATACCTAGCTCTTTGCATCTTTATAATTCCTTGATTTTGTAGAGTTCTTTGTGATCAGTATCAAGACATTATGTGCACGATGAGCTACCAAATATGATCTATTTAGTTGAAATATTTTTATTCGTTGAGGGATTGTACACTCTACCAAAGCGTGTAGGTTTTGTCTAACGACTTATTTTCAACATATTTATGAGTATTTTTAGCCAAATAGCTAATTAAATATTTTGACTATCATATGTCAGTAGAACCAGTGCAAAACATATTAAATTCAATTTCGAATTCAAATTCAAATTTACTTACTGTTTCAACATACATTACACATAAAATAAGTTACAACCCTGCCCTCTGCTTTAGTATACACTGTGATAAATTAGAATAATGTAATTTTTAATTTTATAAAAAATTATTATCCATCTTCTCACTGTCCCGAGATTCAGTTAGACACAGTTCCAGCGACAAATATAAATTCAGCGAACGTGAGATTCCACTTTCATCCGCTTGGACCGAGCACGGATGGAGGATTAACTACACCCTCCCTTGTTTAAGAATGGTTTATAACAGAACTATTATTAAACGTAATCTGTGCAAACGCAATACTGACAGATAATAGTGTTATGTGAGATAAAACCTTGACATTAAGTGATGATAATAAACTTGGGATGGTAAAAATGATGATTGAGTTATCTGAATATTATGTATTATATATCCATGATCCAGTTAAAGGTTGTAATTTCAAATGATTATTGTCAATTTTAGCCGTTTTTTATAATAACTGTAGAAAGGTTATGCCACCTGATGACATAAATAATAATAAATATTAATATGTGTTGACATCTCACACAACGCCATCTAGCCCCAAACTAACCAAAATTTGTATTATGGGAACCAGAAAACTGATACAATACTTAGATACTGTTTGTTTGTAAATACACACATATAATGCAATATAACACCCAGACACAGAACAAACACCTATTTTCATCACACAAATGTTTGTCCTGGTGGGAATCGAGCCCACAACCCTTAGTTCAGAAGGCAGTTGACTGTGAAATTAGAATATTATAGAATAGGTGACGATATGATGACCAAATTTCCAAATGTATGGGGTTTCAGATTGTTTATGTTAAATATGAACTACTTAGATTTTTCAGAAGAATAATATGATTATGGATAGGCAATAATTTTGCTTAATTAACTGAGCTTGACTGCGATTGGGTATTAAACTGGTGAACGGAGAAAAATGTTCTTAAACGTACCTATCAACGTCACTATTTCATTACCTGATTCATCAACCTGTTTGATCATAAAATAAAGTAATAAAGCTTCTGGGCTTCGACTACGATTAAATTGCGCTCACGAATATTGTAAATGAAAACATATTTTATAGTTTTTTCATAATAAACGTGTGATAAATAATAAACAACGTATCGTAACATTCAAGTATTAACAAAAACGTAGGAGTTATTCAAACAGCTGTTTTTATAATCTATGACGAAATAGACAGTTCATAAAGTTGAAATAACAATGGGCAGGATATTTTGCTCGCAGAACTAGCCACCTATGGGAAAAAGAGATTCTCAAGAGGTGACCGTGTTATTAGAAAGCGCAGCGTAGATTGATCCAGCACCAGGTGAATTATATCGGCAAAAGCAGTTGGGAGACAAGTAAGCCCTCATAATGACACACCTTGAGGGAAGACTATATGTTCAGTAAATAAGGCGTTTTTGGACGATTTCTAGCTATTGAGGAACTTAATTAATAAAATCACACTTTACACTAATATTATAAAAGCAAAAGTTTGTATGTGTGTTTGTGTGTATGTGTGTATGTTTGTTAATCCTTCACGCTCAAACGGCTGAATGGATTTGGATAAAATTCGGTACCAAGATAGCTTATACACTGGATTAACATATAGGTTACATTTTATCCCAGAAAAGTGAAATTTTCTCATGGGATGAGCTAATAATTAAAATACTTTTTATCCGCGTATTATAACTAAACTTCATAGACATTTGCTGCACAATTAATAAACAACCTCCAGATATGTTTCCTGTTTCACAGTATATCGGCAATATTTTCGTGTTATACACTCCGTTGCCGAAGACCAACTGAACTCCACTGAATTTTTTTTTTTTTTGAACGAGCTAATGCTGTTGGTCTCTATCGACCTTCACAGCGTCACCGGGCGGGAGGGCGGGCGCTTAGGGCGCCCAGCCGTCAAAAGTGGGAGGCAACTAGCTCAAGGGCACCCCTGGGGTGCGAGCCTCGGCTTGGGCCGTTGCCGGGATAAGAGGATCGAGAAGACTACGTCCACTGGAAGAGTGGACCCTATTGAAAGTCGCGACCGTTCTAGCTAACCTACGGGGGGTACGTCGACCTCGCCGGCGGGGTCGGTGTCTGATTGTGTTACGCTGGTATCCTATACCGGTGCCGAAAGCGGTACCTGAGCCAGAAGGGCTAGACTGGTCCGGTGATCCTAGCGCAGCCGATACTACGGCTGCTATAGGATCATCCGGGTCGCTCAAGACGTGTCTCGGGCGGCGACGACGGGGTGGCGAGTCTGTCGTGTCTGTACAGTAGTTTGAAGCTCTGACTACGAGAGGGTTGGGGTGATGAGGTGCCGCATCAAAATAGCGGCGGGATGCATCCTTCATAAATTGACGGATGGATGGGAGTTCGAGATCGCAGTGGAGGTCGGAGTTTCGCTGGTACCAGCGAGCCCCGACCACCTTGCGGACAAAGCGGTTCTGGATCACCTGAAGTCGATCCAGATGTACTGAGGGAGTATGAGCAAACGCGACAGATGCGTAGGTCATATTGGGGCGCACGCAAGTTTTGTAAAGCGTCACCTTATTTCTAAGGGACAGCTTACTACGCTTGCAGATGAGAGGGTGGAGGCGGCCTAAGACAAAGGCAGCCCTATCGCGCACTCGCTTAATATGGTCCTTGAAGTTGAGTTTGGTGTCAAGGGTAACCCCCAGGTATTTGGTAGACGAAGCCCAGGGAATGGGCTTGTCGAACAAGATATCTCTCTCCAACCACTGAACAACGTTCTGCCCTTTTTAAAGAGGTGACGGAACAAGTTTCGGCCATGGCAGTCGACAACGACGCCACCAAGTGGCAAGTCAACAAATCGTCCACAAGTCAATTACACTATTCAATACTACTTTTGACGATAAATATTGTAAATAACTTGACTAACTATAGCAACTCTTTTACATTTAATGTGTGTAATGTGTAAATAATCCTATATTGTTAACACGCGGGTGAAACCGCAGGGCGCAACTAGTATAAAATGAATGAATTTGGTTTAATTTTTTTAAGTTAATTCAAATTGAGTGTTAGTAAAATTATGCAAATACACTGATATTTTTTTACGAAATTGCATCTCTATTAAAAGAGCAAGCAATCGTAATGCAAAAAAGAAGCTATAAAAACATCATAAAACTCAGAGCACTGTGTTAAAATATAGGCGATGTTGAAGCCTTTTATGAGCGATTTGTTGGTACTTTGAACTGATAATAGCAGTCAGCTGTTCTTGATCGTTTGCTTCGCTTCAGGAGTCTGCGCACTTGCATGGGGTTTTTTTCTTGTACTCATCTAGGTAGTGTTACAATATATAATAGTATCTAGGTATGCTACCTCAAGGGGTTGTTGGATGCATGAGGCAAGCAGCCGAACAATGTAATAATAATAATTATTATTATTATAATAACGCCCAACGATCAAATACATAGATCCTGGACCCTAACTAAGATTCCCTGTGTCTAGGGACCCAGGAACTACTAGGATCATGGTCCCACAACACCCAGACTCAGAACAAGTATTTGTGCTTTTTTTTTCTGTGCACAAACACTTGTCCTGCCACGGGAACCGAACCCGCCGCCTCCGGGTTATGAGCCGACCTGCTCAGCAATCATACCACAGAGCCTGTCAAACTACACTACGACTGTAAAAAATCTTTTATTGAATATATTGGAATTGCAAAGCGTTGGTTCCGTAATTTTTTAAAGTGTAAAGAGTGGCAAACTATTAAGCTTACCTGGTGGTAAATGATCACCACCACCTATGAACACCTGCAACACCGAGGTCATTTCTAGTGCGGCCTTTCCGAAGATTTCATTCTTCAATAGGACGTAGTCTCCTTAATCCCAGTAATGAGATTACCTGACTGATTAGATGACTGGCCCGTTAGCTCAGTTGGTAGTATCCCTGCCTTCTGAACTGCAGGTTGTGGGTTCGATTCCCACCCAGGACAAACATTTGTGTGATGAACATCGATGTTTGTTCTGTGTCTGGGTGTTATATTGTATTCTATGTATGTATTTACAAACAAAAAGTATAAATAAGTACTGTATCATGTTATCTGGTTCCCGTAGTACAAGCTTTGCTTAGTTTGGGGCTAGATGGCGCTGTGTAAAATGTCCACAGATATTTATTTATTTATTTACAAGAATGTGAGATTGGGTCTGAGTCTTATTTGTCCAGTAATTACACTAGCTACAGTGCCCTTCCAACCGAAACTTAGTAGTGTTTGCACACTAATACTTGGCAGCAGAATAACTTTCAAAGCGGTGGTACCTACCTATATAAACAGCTTTGTAGAAAAGTCCTAGCACCTGGTACACAAAACAAGGGTCGCAATAAACGCCTTTATAATACAAACTCAATGGCATATGTTATTAGTAAATGATTTAATTGTTCCAGTCAGTGCCCCACCATGGTCCGGCGTACGAATGGCGACTCATTTCGCCCCAGTCTGCCCTCAAGCGCTGCCCCCTATAAAGAAGGGAAACCCCCCTTCCATGGGCAGACAGAACTACTTGAACATGATCAGGCCGTTCTTGGCAAACGAGTCAGAAGACTGCTTGTATCTGAACATTTATGTTCCCTATCGAGGTAAGTTACTTTTTTAAAATATTAAGTTATGTACAACTAAAAAAACATTATTTACAAAATAAATATGCTATCCAACTCACCACCGCGTGGTAAGCTTCCCAAAATACTGGAACCTCGCTGAATTAGACAACTTAGCTTCTGAGCGAAGTATGTGCCAGAAAAAATAAATATAATTATTAATAATTAAATTAATAATCTCAAAATATAAATTAACTAATAGACCAATTTTTTTTAGTAGTAGGTAGTGTTTAGTATTAGTTATTATATTATTGTAGTATTTTTTATACTTATAGATAAACTTTTTATTGTACAAACCAGATAATAAAAGTAAGCATAAAACTGCGTATTGAAAAAATGTTGGAAGCTATCACAATCATACTAATTGTAGGTACATATATCAAATAAAATTAAAGTGACAAAAAAAATCTCCCTGGTTTTACTCGTGTGTGGTCTTTGTCAAGTTAACAAGTACTTATTGTCTGAATGAAAATTGTCCGAACTACTCTTAAGCTTTCTCAACATCTTCCTTAATATGGAATTGTTTAACATTATAATTAAAAAAAAAAAAAAAAAACATTTAGTCAAAAATAAAATAAATTGAAAACAAATAAAAACAATCTTACATTTAACAACGAACTAAGTAGCTTAACAACTACCTAACTTTTACGAGGTGGTAGAACTTTTCTGCAAAGTTCGTCTAGGTAGGTACCTCCACTTTGCCAGTCATTCTGCCACAAAGCAGTAGTGAGCAAGCACTACTGTGTCGATTTGAAGGGCTCTGTAGCTAGTGAAATTACTGGGCAAATGAGGCTTTATGACCAGCTGGGCGATCACGTAACTGGGTTGCAACCCATAGAAACACAAATTTGTATGGATTTGATAGTTTGAATACGCAGTTTATGTGCATAGTTAGTATGGAAATTTCTCCTGTTGCATTGCAATCAAAGTTTCTTTGAAGCTGATCTCACAGTGTAGTTAATCTTACAGGACCACTAATGTGTCAGGATGACGTGCGCAGTGCAGTGTCACGCGAAACTATACTTTAGAGTTCCGAGTGACACTGCAACTGATTTGGGCAGGCGTGTCGCTTAACATTAGGTGAATGACTCGTCGAGGTTGTCATGTCATTCATTAACAAAAAAAAACTTTTTACCGATCTTTGCAAAGTATTTCACAGAATACTATAAAATACTGTGATCAACCTTTTTGTATCTCAACTCTCAAGCAATGCCTTTGATCATAAAATGTATCAATATCGACATTGATCTGAAAACGAAAATAAACAAGATAGGTTTTTGTTTAAAACAGTATGATAAAAAATACAATAGTGTGACACAGACTAAATCATTAAGTGAGATTCGGTGAGGCGTTATTTCACTCGGTTCAATGAATTCCTTTGTGCTTGAGTTTCAAAGAAAACTTAAATAAAAACTAAAAAAGGAGCCTGGCTTTTTTTATTAAATACATATTTTCAATACACAATTTTGAAACAACTTCTTAGAAACGTTTTTGAAATTTTCGTTGAAATATAAAGTCTTCACGGCTGACTTAAATAGCACAAAGATACTATACCGCCCAAACAATCGGTAAATAAAACTGTTATTTCTGTAATAATGGTAAAAAAATATTTGTTATATTTCATTTTATTTTAAAACTGGGAAACCTAAGGAAAACCCAGTAAAAACTTAATCAGACCAATGACAAATTCAGATTTTCAAACCTACAAACACGGCAGAGCAATCTGTGTGCCAAATTTCGTTGAAATCGATTTTGCCGTGTCGAGAAACTTACACAAATAAACAATTAGGCAATTTTTCACTTTTACATATTAGTAGATAGAAAATGGGATAGAACGATCCCCCATCCAGTTTTGTTCATAAATTCTATAAGTTCTGTAATGTACAATAATACACTAGTAATAAATTTAAAGAATACTGTAGCTGGTCAAAAAAAAAAAAAAAATAATCAGCGCCATCTAGCCGCCAAACTAAGCAAAGCTTGTACTATGGGAACCAGATAACTGATACAATACTTAGATACTTTTTGTTTGTAAATACATACATATGATACAATATAACACCAAGACACAGAACAAACATCGATGTTCATCATGCAAATGTTTGTCCTGGGCGGGGATCATTTCATTTCATTTATTTCATTGACCACATTATAACATCACGTTTATTAGGCATGTCATTATATTATTAGGTACACAATAGCATTTCACAACAGTTCCTGCAGTTCATTATATTAACCATCTAACCTTACTCATATTTTATTTATCTTATATAATTCAATCACGATATTTTAGTTTGCAATCTTACTTATTTACAATCAGAAAATGAACATATTTGCATTCCAGCATTTTATCATAAATTCGTTTAGTGTATAAAATGGATGTATTTCAAAAAAAGCTTTAGTTCTGAGTTTAAATTCTAATATAGGTAATTTAGTTACTTCAATAGGCAATTTATTATACATGTCGATTTTTAGACCAAGTCCTTGATCGAACCCACAACTCACAGTCCAGAAGGCAGGGTTACTACCAACTGAGCTATAAGGCCAGTCATTATTTATTAAACTTGGTCTAATTGTCTAACTCCTCGACCTGATTCTCGTTCAGAACCTATCTGGCGCCTCTCTAATTTGGCACTCCACGCTTTGTTGGCACACACAAAGAATTGTTTCGCTACTATCAAATAAATTGGCAGTAGTATGCAAATTTTCCGGATTCCCACATAAATTTTCGAACGGCCTTGCTCGCGTGGTAACTGGATGAAAATAAAACCATATATAAATATAATACGTGTACATAAGTCTTTGGGATGAAATGGAGTATTGTAAAAGTTTTAATGAAATGTCGTAATCATTATGCAAGAGGAATGTCACTAAGGGCTTTTTTGAAGGGGCTAATGGTGTTGGTCTCTACCAACCTTTACAGCGTCACCGGATGGGAGGGGGCAAGCGTCAAAGGCACCCAAGACATAAAAATAAAAAATAAAAGAAAAAGAAGATAAGACATGTAAGTGGGAGTCAATTATCTCAAGGGTGCCACTGGGGTGCGAGTCTCGGCTTCAATGTATCACACAAATGTTTGTCCTGGGTAGGAATCGAACCCACAACCCACGTTCAGAACGCAAGGTTACTACCAACTGAGCTATCAGGCCAGTAGTGAGCGGAAATTGCACGCGCTCTTACCATGGTGAAGACGTGAGGATATCAGTATGTCAAGAATCACAAAACTCGAAAACAGAGAATGTAGGTAATTTCATCAAGTGATGCGTCATCACCAGCCCTCACTTGACTAGCTTGGTGAAATGACCTATATTCTCTTCCCGTGATGCAAGGGCCGTGTCCCAGCAGTGGGTAGGAATTGGGCTGTATATATGTAAGTACGAGTAAAATGTGGTCCAAGCTGAAGAGTTCGTATAAGTTCTAATGTTCAAAAATGTTGAGTATGGGATTTTGAATCCAAATCAAATCAAATCAAATAATCATTTATTGACATAAAAGGGTTTCATACATGTTAATGAGTCCATAGACTCCCGAACTAGTGCAATCCAAACGATTCATTCACAATAAGGATGCATGCAAAAACATGTAAAAAAACGAGTGTGCTTTAGACCACACGACTGAGTAAAACTTCCTTAATTTAGCTCTATCTACTGGCCGGTACAACTTTATTTTTGCTTTTTTAATGTTAATTTTGCCATCTCGACAATAGTAAATTGTTATTTTATCGGACATACCAACATAATAATACAAATTTTTAACTGACAATGGAAATCTACCTGACCCCAACTTCGTATTTCGATCACCTCGCATTCGCCAGTTTACTCCCCAAGTCAAGCGTGTAAAGAAGTTTTATTTCAAAAACCTCAGTAAAATCAAATCAGTTCAGATCTTATATACCAGTTCCGATCTCGCATTCAAAATATCACGCTAATAAAAGCTGTGACGCCGGCATTTCACAATGCTACAGATGAAGATTGGATTACTCAAACTGATTATCTAAACAAAGGCTATGACTGTAGTCTTTGATTTGTTCGCAGCTAGTACTTTACATCTCATATTCAATTATACTCTGTAGTGTGATCTGTAGTGCTCACAAAAACGATATCAACTAGATCGGTAAATGATTGATAGAAATCGGCGTGACTTCACGGAAGTTCATCTTCTCTCTCTCAGCCTCTCGAGGTGTTGGTCGAGGCTCTTCGCTATAAGGCCGTTCTCCGAAACAACTATCGGAACAATGCTCGTTGAGTCAATTAATTAATCAATTAATTAATAAATAATAATTAATCAATCAATTAATTATTATTATTATTATTATTATTATAATAAATAAAACTGAAATTTAAAATATAAAATTATATTTATTATAAAATTAATTATTATTATTACAAATTAAATTAAATAAATAAATTAGATCAGTAAAGTTAAGCAACGTCCCCTCTGGTCACTACTTGAATGGGAGACTCTTACAGAAAGAGTGAGTAGTTACAACTGAGTGCTACCGTATATTGGTACGATAAGCCGTAGCTTCTTGCTGTTATCTTAAGAAACACAATCGTTAAGCAAAGTTTAAGTTTTAGAAATTCTGACACCAGCAAGCCTGACACGCGCACCACTACAAAATTTACTCGACACTTTTTGAAGTAAAGCTCCTTTACGCACGCTTGACTTGGGGAGTAAGCTGGTGAATGCGTGACGAGGCGAACGGGAGTTGAAAGCTTTTGATTAACGTAGATCTCCATTGTCAACAACAAAGTTAAAAATTACTTAAATTTGTATTATTTTGTTGAGATGTCCGGTAAAATGTCAATTTACAATTGTCAAGATGGCGACATTAACATAAGGAAGTTTCACTTCAGTCGTGGTCTAAAGTACACTCGTTTTTGGTCCAGCGCCGAGTTAGATTCAAATAATGCTATCTAGGATAAGTCTTAATCAGCTATAATATCTGATCCACTCTCGCTCCTGCGTAGGTACTTTTTATCTTCACAAGAGTGATGAATAATAATAAATAAATAAATATCTTAGGACATTTTACACAGGGCCTCTAGCCCCAAAAAAAAGCTTATACTATGGGAGCCAGATAACTGATACAATACTTATATACTTTTTGTTTGTAAACACATACATAGAATACAATAATATAACACCCAGACATAAGACAAACATCGATGTTTGTCCTGGGTAGAGATCGAACCCACAACCCGCAGTTCAGAAGGCAGGGATTATACCAACTGAGCTAACGGGCCAGTGAATGAACTCTTAAAATATATTAATGTTTTAGATCACGTTTAACAGCGCGCTTTATTTTAGTACCCTACTTTATTTACAGTTTAACTTCGCATTTACAAATATAAAACTTTTAAGCAGTGATCAAACTATACGAAAATAAGTATAAGAAATAATGTAGTCGAAAAGAGATTTAAAGCAACAGATTCGATGGTAAGTAAATGTTTTTGAAAATAAATATTCGATTTGGAGTAAATTTGTCATGGCTTTGATAATGCATGGCAATTAATAAATTGTACTAGGTAAAACTGGTTTTCGTTGAAATTCTAGTATTTTACAAAGTCTGTCAGCAATATTGCGTAAAAAATCATTTTGTTTCTGGAATAATTTTCAAGATTTCAAAGTAGATGTAATTGAAATAATAATAATATCGCCCAATAATCACATACATAGATCCTGGACCCTAACTAGGATTCCCTGTGTCTAGGGACCCAGGAACTACGAGGACCATGGTCCCTCAACACCCAGACTCAGAACAAGTATTTGCTTTTTTTTCTGTGCACAAATACTTGTGCTGCTGCGGGAATCGAACCCGCCGCCTCCGGGTTATGAGCCAACCTGCTCAACCACTACACCACAGAGGTTATCAACGATAGAGCTTATTAATGAAAGCTCTGTCACTGTTGTGAAAACATTCTAGGAAAATGCGACGATTGATTGACGCATATTTACTCAACGTAAATTAGGTTAACTGGTGCCAAAGTTTTTTTAGTTCGCGGTAATTAATGTGCTAAAAATAGGTGCTAAATAAGAACTAATATTTGCAATGGCTAGACGATAATGCTTTATTGAATAAACATAAACACAGGTACGTAGGCGAACTTAGTGCTAGGAGCATTATCTTCCAGTACACTTGGGTGTAACACAGAAACGTTTATTATTATTCATAAATTATTCAATAACTTGCCGACGACTTCCGTGTTTCCTAACTACAATCTGGGATTATTCAAGTCAAAAGTGAACAGGAATCTTCTAGGCAAGCATTCACCCTCGTAGACTGCGTCATTACTTTCCATCAGGTGGTCAAATGTTATAACAATTTTATTTTATTTTATATATAATAAAAATGATAATAATAACGGCCAATGATCACATACATAGATCCTGGGGCCTTACCGCGTAAGTCTGGTGGAGATCGTAATCGCGTGCTCTCTTGCTCGCACTAGTGAACTTGTTAATTGGCGCGTGCAAGATGGCAGGCGAAACCGACTCCCAGAACGGTTACGCGGTAAGGGTGCTGGACCCTAACTATAATTCCCTGTGTCTAAGAACCTAGGAACTACGAGGACCATGGTCCCACAACACCCAGACTCAGACCAAGTATTTGCGCTTTTATTTTCTGTGCACAAATGCTTGTCCTGCCGCGGGTATCGAACCCGTCGCCTCCGGGTTATGAGCCAACTTGCTCAACCAACACACCACAGAGGCTGTATATATGAACAATCTAGTCTTACAAAATTATTTTGACGTAGACTTTGCTTTCAGAAAGAAATTTTCACTATTTCGACAATGAACTAGTTTGACGGATTTTTTATTGTCATGTGGTAACTGATATTTTGGTATTTTGCCAGTCTTCTGAACATAAAAAAATCATTTTCGTACCTATGAAATATTATGTAGATTGAATTTAAATAAAGTATAATAAAATACTCTTTCATTAAAAGCTAATATCGTTTTTAGTTAGTACAAAATGCGTTTTAATGAGTTGATTTTAATGGATATAGCGGTATTGAATTTTCCACCAAGTTGTCCACTCTAGTAGAGATTTGGTATTCTCTTTCAAAATTTACTATTTCTTTTATTTGCCACTTCGCTGCGTTTCCCAACTTTTCCGTCCGCTGATAAAGAGATGCTCTAAAACCATTGTCAATTTTAAAACATGTTGTGTAAAATGGCTAGACGAATAAATTTTAGAATAAATAATCTGGCACCGTTCATTTTGCTTGCTGGCCCTTTCTAAACATACTCATACAAAAACAGAAAACTTTTTGAAGTTGGTTGAAAACTAACCTATACTACTTAATATAACACTATAAACTATACATACTTTATGTATATAATAGGTCTTTACCTATGAAATTGCCGTATTGCAGTACAGACTTTTTCAAACAAAAAAAGTTTTGATTGGCTATGAATTCTAAATTCAAATTAATTTTGTTTTAAAAATATGACATTCTATTTACAATATAAGTCTTTTGTTTATTGATTAGCGTTGTATTTTCATTACATTTCAACATTTTTCCTCATAATGGATACTTTGAAATTTCGTGTAATTATGGAATATGAGTTCCGTCGTGGCACCAACGCGGCACAAACGACACGTAACATCAACGACGTTTACGGAGAGAACTGTACAAGCGAACGTACAACCCGTTATTGGTTTGCTCGGTTCCGTTCTGGGAATTTTGACTTGAACAATGAACCTCGTGGTCGTCCGGAAACTTTGGTCAACAATGATGAATTAAAGGCGATTGTGGAAGCTGATGAATCTCAATCTACAGCTGAGCTGGCAGCAGCTTTTGATGTTAGCATCAAAACAATATTGGTCCATTTGCGACAGATTGACAAGATAGAAAAGCTTGATAGATGGGTGCCCCACGAACTTAACGATCGCCAGCGCAACGTACGCGTCGAGACTTGCCTTGCGCTGCTTAACAGGCACAGAAATTAAGGAATTTTGAACCGAATTGTTACGTGCGACGAAAAAGGGATTCTTTTTGACAAACGAAAGCGCTCAGCAAGTTGTTTAGATCCTGGTTCGGTACCAAAGCAATGTGCAAAACGAAAAATGACCCCTAGAAAGGTGATGGTCACAGTTTGGTGGTCTAGTGCTGGTGTGATTCATCATAGCTTTTTACAAAACGGCGAGAGCATTACTGCAGATGTGTACATTGAAGAACTGACCACAATGATGGCGAAACTCGCACGTCTGCAACCAGCTTTGGTCAATCGGTCGTCTCCACTGCTACTTCACGACAACGCGCGACCCCATACTGCACAATAGACCGTCTCTAAGCTGCATGAGTTGGGTTTGGAAGCTCTCCCTCATCCGCCATACTCACCAGATCTTGCGCCTACCGACTATTATTTTTTCCAAAATTTGGACAACTTTTTAGCGGGAAAAAAATTCAATTCCCGAGAGGCAGTACAAAACGCCTTTGAAGAGTTTGTTGTCTCCCGTCCTGCTGATTTTTTCAAGAAGGGCATCCATAAACTGCCACAGCGTTGGCAAAGATGCATTGATTGCAAGGGTGATTACTTTGAATAAAAGAAATAAATAAGTTCGAAAAAAAAATACTTAACTTTTTTCAAACAAAACGGCAATTTCATAGGTAAAGACCTAATATAATATATGATAATTCATAAAGAACATTTTTTCAGTAAAATATTAATGTAGTCGTAACTAAAAAATAATTTTAGCAGATTTTAGATATTCTATCTATCAGTCTGTATGAAAACTCACACGCAAAAATAATGGATTTTAATGCCGTTTTGCCGTGTTTGATCCTAAATTTATTTCATCCACATCGTATTATCAAAAAAAGAGTTTATATTAAATAGAACATTTTAAATTAAATCTTGCAAAGCCGGGGCGGGTACGTTAATTCACTACCGTAAATACTAAAAATATATTAAACTATTCATGTCCCCATTTTAAAGTTTCCATCTCATGTAAAAATACCGTGTAACCGAAACAAGTTAATTATAGCCAAACGACATTCCTAAACTGAAATAAATGTAGTTCACAGTTCCACACGTCGGTCAACGTAGCTCGAATAATAGTTGAAGTGAAGCATTGCCTGTGACTTTGCTCGGGATATCAAAATATTTATTTTTGTTATCAAGATTAGTTTGTATTTATGATTTCTATATAGCAGCTTTACGTTTACGTCTACCGATTAATTTTTAAACGACAAATCTGAATCACGAACAGGATTCAAACTCGCATCATTCGGTCCTTAAAGTCGAGGAATGCTTTACTTAAGCCAACGTGACAAGTGATTTCGTGTTTATCATTAACTTTTTAAAACCAACTCACGGGGTTGGTAGCGCTATCTATCGATAGATTATTTTATTTTATTGAAGAAGCAAATTTTTATCGTTTCATGCAGATTTTTTTTGATAGAGGTGAGAACGAAATAGGTAAGAAGTACTCGATATTTCTTACCTTTTTTGTTCTGATTTTATTTGTTCAAAACTAATGGTTGGCAATTTTTGTTATAAAGACGTTTTATAAAGTAAGTAGAAACGTGCCTCAAATACTCTCAAATAATTGCATATGTAACAAACACAAATTGAGTAATTTTTCATGTGTCAAAATTAAGATGTAAGAAGATGAATATTTATATTTTATAATTTATGAATTCACCGTGATTAAAAACAATGCATGTGTGTGTGGTGAGACCACATTTTGCCATATTTTTTTCAAATCCATGTTAATTCGGGTACCTACTTGCTGAGTCAGCATTTACCCGGGTACTGGCAAGTCTAAACAAGACGCGTTTCTTACTTTTTTCAATATTTTTTTAGTCCAAAAGCTTTATAAAGATATTGCAAGCAGACATAAAGTCAAGATTAAAGAACTTAAATGAACCTAACCAGCTATAAACATTTTAACAGAAAGACAGACAAAGAGATGTTCCTTTCATTTAAAATGTACCTACAGAATCCACAGAATCCGAGCTGACAAACGAACGGAAGTATCTCGAAATAGATCGCTTTCGACTTGTTTTGAGGGTGTTGAAATGGTTTATTAGGCGTACTCTTGAGATTCATTGATAAATGTTACTGGGACATTAAAGGAATAATTGGATTCATACCTTCCAAAAATGCAAGTAAAGTGTATTATTACCTAGATATAAATTATTATCTGGTAAATAGACATTAATATCAATAATTGCAGGCTCAAATTATAACTTTTGTTTATGTATCGTGGGAATTTTTAAAAGCAATATTCTCATTATTTTTTACACACGTGAAAAGATTTAAGTCTGAGACTACTTTCTGTCTTCTTGAACTGTATTCAAGATGAAGGAGAACCAGTTAGTAAGAAAGAGAAAGTTAAGCAGGAAAATATCTTTTACGCTCTTTTTTCAATAAGTTTTCTGAAATCTTATGCTTCGTTTTGAATTTCTTAGATAAACTAATTTATTTCTTATAAAAACTAGAAAATGGTCGAAGGAAAATGTCACGCAAACAATGCGTCGAGTTAAAAGTTTATTTTAAAAAATTCAAATGATGCTCTTTTTCAAATAAAAATTCCGTCACGAAAATTACGTGAAATGCACTTTTGTTTGCAAAGAATTTAACGTTTTATATATTCTCTGATAGGGTTCAGAATTAATTGATGGTAGTGTATCAGTTGTGAAAGACGGTCTAAGCGTAAATTTCACGTAATTTTCCAACAAACAAAGCAATGGCCTGAACAAAGAGATGATAAACAATAGAGCAGACGAGGCCCAGTGCAAGGCCGTATACCATTGTAGTAGCCCCGGTTTTTATTGTGGGCAAACAATCTTTAATTACCTTTCTCCGCCTCTAGAAAGGAGTTTTAGATGTTTGATTTCGCGATGGCTTTTTAGTAACAGGAAGGAATGTAGAGCAATGAAATAAAATATATTTTTTTAAAGTCTGCGCTTTCGTAATTCTTCAGTATAAAATAACCCACAGATTACTGATGCGGAGCAAAAGCCCATAGTCTAATTTAGGTCTTTACCTATGAAATTGCCGTTTTGTTTGAAAAAAGTTAAAGTATTTTTTTTCGAACTTATTTATTTCTTTTATTCAAAGTAATCACCCCTGCAATCAATGCATCTTTGCCAACGCTGTGGCAGTTTATGGATGCCCTTCTTGAAAAAATCAGCAGGACGGGAGACAACAAACTCTTCAAAGGCGTTTTGTACTGCCTCTCGGGAATTGAATTTAGAATTTTTTTCCCGCTAAAAAGTTGTCCAAATTTTGGAAAAAGTAATAGTCGGTAGGCGCAAGATCTGGTGAGTATGGCGGATGAGGGAGAGCTTCCAAACCCAACTCATGCAGCTTAGAGACGGTCTGTTGTGCAGTATGGGGTCGCGCGTTGTCGTGAAGTAGCAGTGGAGACGACCGATTGACCAAAGCTGGTTGCAGACGTGCGAGTTTCGCCATCATTGTGGTCAGTTCTTCAATGTACACATCTGCAGTAATGCTCTCGCCGTTTTGTAAAAAGCTATGATGAATCACACCAGCACTAGACCACCAAACTGTGACCATCACCTTTCTAGGGGTCATTTTTCGTTTTGCACATTGCTTTGGTACCGAACCAGGATCTAACCAACTTGCTGAGCGCTTTCGATTGTCAAAAAGAATCCATTTTTCGTCGCACGTAACAATCGGTTCAAAATTCCTTCATTTCTGTGTCTGTTAAGCAGCGCAAGGCAAGTCTCGACGCGTACGTTGCGCTGGCGATCGTTAAGTTCGTGGGGCACCCATCTATCAAGCTTTTTTATCTTGCCAATTTGTCGCAAATGGACCAATATTGTTTTGATGCTAACATCAAAAGCTGCTGCCAGCTCAGCTGTAGATTGAGATTCATCAGCTTCCACAATCGCCTTTAATTCATCATTGTTGACCAAAGTTTCCGGACGACCATGAGGTTCATTTTTCAAGTCAAAATTCCCAGAACGGAACCGAGCAAACCAATAACGGGTTGTACGTTCGTTTGTACAGTTCTCTCCGTAAACGTCGTTGATGTTACGTGTCGTTTGTGCCGCGTTGGTGCCACGACGGAACTCATATTCCATAATTACACGAAATTTCAAAGTATCCATTATGAGGAAAAATGTTGAAATGTAATGAAAATACAACGCTAATCAATAAACAAAAGACTTATATTGTAAATAGAATGTCATATTTTTAAAACAAAATTAATTTGAATTTAGAATTCATAGACAATCAAAACTTTTTTTTGTTTGAAAAAGTCTGTATTGCAATACGGCAATTTCATAGGTAAAGACCTATTATTTCTTTAAATGTTGATGAATATAAAATAACACGGCCGCCCATAAGTGTCACTCGGAACCCCAAAATATAAATTTCCGCGTGACACTGCACTGCGCACATCATCCTGAGACAGCACAGGCTGGTAATAAGATTACAAGACTGTAAGATCAGATCATAAATTCTCTATTGCCCAGTAATTTCACTAGCTACAGCAACTACAAACCGGAACACAGTAGCGCTTGCACACTACTACGTGACGGTAGAGTAACTGGCAAAGCGATGGTACCTACCTACGAACTTTGAAGGAAAGTCCTACCACCTAGTGACTAATGACTAAGTATTATGAATATGCGATTTGTCGTTGTCATCAACCCAATATTTTCCCAGGGCTGGGACACGAGCCTTCTCTTACATGAAAAGAGTGTCTGTAGGTTGGTGTATGAGTTGTATGACATACTCAATATGTCACATGAGGTTTGTGATCCTTGAGCCTTGAGAGAGTGCAATAATGCGCTTTATATCAGCCAATTAAAAGAACCTACAAATCCCATTCCAGCTAAATAGGTATAGTAAAGTATCTCCCGTAAATGGAAAAGATTATTAAAATGGGTTGGCTGAAGTCCTTAATAGTAAAATGCTGATAACTTCTAACATTTTGTCTACGAATAATGAATTAAACTAAATTACTAACTAGCTCAGGAAGCTGGATAAGATTCGGTAAAGTTAAACAACGTTGGCTGCGGTCACTACTTGGTTGGGTGACCGATACAAAAAGTGATATTTCCAACTGAGAGATACCGTGATTTAGAGGGCAGGTCAAGCCTAGGCCGAGCTTCCCATGTTTACATGGTTACATAGATACCTTGAAATCACAATGCCCTAAAAATACCAAAAACTGAAATAAATTATTATAATTAAATTGTTTGTTTATGATTTGAGATCTAAAAAAATCTTAGATCCATGCTCTGTCACAAAAATTATTTGTCTACAAATAGCTGTTGAATGTACCATTTGATACACATGGTAATTGATTTAACAGCCCGTGCTTCGAGGGGAGATCATTTATGATATTTTTTTACTTCCACCCTACCTGTAACCAATGCTACCTTACCTCAAATTTGACTCTAGCTACAGCCTTGCAAGGATATGTATAGATATAAAAACTATATTGTTTCACACTAATACTAAGTATAATGTATTATGTATGACGGCGGCAACGTCCAGTTATAAAATCTATGCGCAGTGGGCAGTACCGCAATTTACCCTATGGTAGCATTTAAATTTATTACAGTGGCAGCACCGGCAACTGTCATCGCTGCTCCACCCATCTGGCTGTATAAAGGTAGCGCTCGGTGTACTTAGGATCATTCTTGCTCCAGACACGGCCTGGTGCGCATGCTGAAGGCCTACAGTTTTGTAGTTTGCCCGCCAAGCATAACCACAGAGCCCATATGTATTTAAGACGAAATCATTTATTTATTTATTTGAAGAAGATAAAAATACTTTTAAAGCCTATATACCTATAACCTAGGATTCCCTGTATCTAGGGACCCAGGAACTACGAGGACTATGGTCCCACAACACCCAGACTCAGAACAAGTATTTGAGTTTTATTTACTGTGGACTATTACTTGTCTTGCTGTGGGAATCGAACCCGCCGCCTCCGGGCTATGAGCCGACCTGCTCAACCACCACACCACAGAAGCTGTCGAAATTAAGCTTTGCGACACTTACTCATAAACTCTAAGGCAGTCATTATTTTAACTGTGGGCAAAATATAACTCCCTAAGCGCTAACTATTCACTATAATAGTAAGTGGATCAACGGACTGTCGTTTATTATACTCACCCTAGTTATATCGGCCTCTACATCAAAGGGTGCAAACACTCGACCTGGATTGTGTACAAACACACATTTTGGATTCTATCCAAAAAGTGTTTATTTGAAAATCATTTAGAAAACTATGAAATAGTTTGTGCTGGCATCACGTATGTTTTGCCAGATTCGATTCGATTAGCCTTCTGCTTTTATATTTTATGCTAGATTTTGATTAAGGGTTCAGCCAACTACACAAAAAATTATAATTACAAAATTATTTATTTATATTTTTTGATTACTATTTAAGTAGGTAGGTATATAGACAGTACATTTACATGCAAAAGTGCCAGTTAATCCGATGGTACCTAGCTATATTATAAGGCATCATACAAAGAATATATACGTCAGTCATTTTATTGGATAATGGTTTTGCGCTTTACTGTGTAATGACACAGGGTTCAATTTCAAATTTAATTAAGTGCTTATTCTAATTTAATATATATAAAAAACTAATCTTCAATTTCATGGTTTGTAGAAACAAACAGGTATTATTAGTAACAAAAATAAAAATCATTCCATAAATGTTAATGCATATATTCATTAAACTAATAATAATGTTGGTACAATTATTATTTTTTACTACGAAAATGTATATTTTTCCATTCAAAAATTGTATACTTGATAATAACGCCATCTATGTAACATGAGTGAAATCAGTAACAGTATAAGCAACGTTTATGTTTTAGTTCATGAAGCTGTAAATGTAGCAGACTCTGCGCTGTCAAAGTCTGTAAGATATATCATAGATGTCGTTACTAGTATCAAAAGTTTTTTTTTTCTAGTACGTTTGGGAAAAGGGCGTGAAAAAGTATTTTGACAAAGAATGAGTATAGAATTTTGTATGTAGTCTTTTTCACGTTACTGGTATTTTACTTATAATTGGACATAATATTAAAGCGAAATAATTACCATAAAAAATCTATGGACTAATTTGAAAGTATAGCGTTTCAAATAAAATAAAAATCCTAATCAATGAATTTTTTCAGGATCAAATTTTAATTTTTGTTGAAATTACTATATAATATATAATAATAATAATAATCTGTTGATTCTCGATTTGGGTGATAAAAGATGGATTTTTTCTTAGATAACAAAGTCGATTAGTTAATGTAAGACTGCGGGCGTTCACAAATATTATTTTAACCTTTCAGAACAAAAGTCAAAGAAGTTTCCCGTCTTAGTGTTTATCCACGGGGATTCCTTTGAGTGGAGTTCGGGGAATCCATACGATGGGAGGATATTGTCTTCGTATGGGAATATCATGGTCATCACGATCAATTTCAGATTGGGAATTCTTGGTAAGTTTTGATAAACTGGGTAAATTTTGATTTGTCATATATCAGTACGAGTACGGGTTATTTCTTCTGACCAAATGGATATGAAAAAGTTTAACTATTTATCTACTTACTTTATCATACTAATTAATGATAGTTAAACAACTCTCTCAGTATAAAATTATCGTCATGGGAAATTTGTTGAAAATTATTGATTTTAAAGTCAGAAAATAACTGCAAACCCTGCTGACCTCGGACAATTTTTTTACTCCAGATCTTTGTTTTTAAATACTTTTTAAAGCATTTGTGACCACTTTTCTCCCGTTATGAAAAATGATGACGCAATCGATGACTATGCAGCTTGCATAAAAAAGATACTGGTTCACTATTGACTTGAAGACTCTCGGAGAAGAATATAGGTAGTTGGGAACAAGGACGCTGTTACACTATTACTACTGTTATAGCTAGCTGCTATATGCTAGCTGTTTATACTAAAATGTTTGTAACAAAGCGTTCAGTAAGGTTGGAGAAATTAGCACCATTAAAATAGGTATATATAAGGATGTTTTTTGTGCATCTTGGTGTCCGATGAAAGAAAAAAGATGGAGAAATATAAATAATAATATTAATATTGAAAACTTTTTATGTTTAACAAACATAATGCAAAACCCCTGTAGAGTTAGGTACTGCAAAAATACGGTAGATATGCAAACCTATACTAATAAATATTGCATTTAATTATTATGAAAACTTTCAGGTTTCTTGAAGCCGAGTCTCACAGACCATGACTACGGGAACAACGGCCTGTTAGATCAGCTGGCTGCACTGCAGTGGATCAAAGACAATATAGAAGACTTGAATGGAGACCCCAACTCTGTAACTCTGATGGGACACGGCACAGGTGCTGCGTGCGTCAACTACCTTATGCTATCACCTATCTCTAATGGTAAGTCTGTAAGCGTTAACTCAATGTTATTCATGAAAAAGAAAAACAATTGCATATTTTATAATTATAATAGTAAAACTGATGATGCAAATTACTAACGTAAATAAAACCTAGTCCTTTTCTGTCAATTCAAAACATATTAAGAATTTTAATATGATAGCTCATTTTCTCTTTTTATATCTAAAAAAAGTAAATAACCTGCATCGCAATAAAATACAGAGTAAATAGTAAAAGTCAAACCTATATTCCAAATCATAATCTAAAATATTTAATTTTTTTTTCTGTGAATCAAGTATGAAAGACAGAAATAAAATCAAAGGAACGTCAATAGGATTAGGAACAGCCATAGCTTCAAAGAATCATGTTGCTATTTCAGGTTTATTTCACCGGGCTGTTCTTATGTCAGGATCAGCTCTTTCCGACTGGGCCATGACCAAGGATCCTGCGCAGTACACGCTGCAAGTAGCTCAGAGCCTTGGCTGCAACCCAAGTTCCAGGAATATGATGAGTTGTCTTCAAAGGAAGCCGTGAGTTGAAATATTGAAGAACTTATATCACCGCTTAATCTACCAATCTCTAAATCCTCTAAACGTAAAGCATATTTCAAAGTATGCTATATTTACCCAGTGTTTGGCTCTTCTCATTCAACTGTTGTCACTGAACTCGACGAGTGCCATATGAACTGATACTACGTCGGGTATTCATCGTAAATCATTAAGTCTAGATTTAACGAATGTTAAGTTTCTCTCTGTGATACGACCGTACGATTGGCAAAACACAATTACCACTCAAAATATTTACCTGACTTAACCGGTTTCTTAGATGCAAGCTAAGTTATGCAAAAATATAGGATAAATTCCATAGTATAAGGATATATAATTATTTCCTTATACCTATGGGATCTTTCTGACACTTATCCTACATTTTAATGTTGTATCCTACATTTGTTGTTAGGTCTTCAGTAATTTTATTAAAAGTATTTTTGTTTTCGTAGCACTTTGTGGCTATGCAAGTACGAAAAATTCATCAAAATTACTTCATTAATATCGTTGAAACGTGAAGGATTTTTTGGCATCCCAAAAATGTTTGAAATAATATTAGGTCCTCTAAAAACAACCAAAAGTAACTTCATAAACAATTTTAAAGTTGTTGCCGGTAAAAGCTCATAATTGGTTGTTAAAGCCAATAAATGTCGTGCAACCCTATCTCTAATATTTACTTGTACCTTAAACAAAAGATTCCAATGTTTGCCCTTTTGTAACACGGCCTTTCAAGTTTGGACCACTTACTTTTTGTATAGTACTATGTCAAATTTAGTTTTCACAGTCTTCTATCTGCAACCCAAAGGATGTTAGGAATCTTTATTGCGATATGGTTCAAAGTGTGTCGTGTTTCTGTAAAGGTAGATAGTCGTTACAAAGTTGTTTGGAGTTGGGAAGGTTTATCGCTTGATAATTGGTGAAATTCGCTCCGGTTTGTAGCTCTTTGATGATTTTGGATCAAGGGTGACAGTTTGTAGGCCAATTTTGGATGTTCTCAGATAAACACGCTATTGTAGGGTCATAAAACAAAGTTTTGTACGTCCAATTATCGCAAGATACGGAATACAAATTTAAACATCACATTTCACTATAATGCTTGGACACAGCAAAATAGTTAATTAATAAAATTACTGTGAAGAAAGAAGAAAAAAGAAAGAGAAAAAAAAATGTGTTATTATTCGAAAAGACTATTTAATATACCTAATGTTTTTTGTCCATAGATTATCAGAAATCAAAAAGGTCCAGATCCTAGCCCGTAGGTTCGAGACTCCGCTCGGCCCTATCGTGGCCGGTTCATTCATTCCGAACGAGCCTGCCAATACCATGGAATCTTATCCCAATCTGTTGAGCAAGTATGATTTATTTATGCATTTTAAATCTAGAACTAACTACTTGATAGGTACGTGAAATTACCACTTGCAACTAGTAAACGGCTAGCACTCACGAAATTCAATTGAAAAACTTGACTGATGTTAAGGCAAAAAAAAAGAAAAGAAAGAAAATAAAGAAAAGAAAGATTCAAGACACCACATGGGTAGTGGATGCCCATATTCAAGAAGTATGCGCAGTTGCAGACTCTGCGCTGACACAGCGTTACGCGAGTGATATCCATTTACTAGTAGTAACGATGAACAATAATAATAGGTCTTTACCTATGAAATTGCCGTATTGCAGTACAGACTTTTTCAAACAAAAAAAAGTTTTGATTGGCTATGAATTCTAAATTCAAATTAATTTTGTTTTTAAAATATGACATTCTATTTACAATATAAGTCTTTTGTTTATTGATTAGCGTTGTATTTTCATTACATTTCAACATTTTTTCTCATAATGGATACTTTGAAATTTCGTGTAATTATGGAATATGAGTTCCGTCGTGGCACCAACGCGGCACAAACGACACGTAACATTAACGACGTTTACGGAGAGAACTGTACAAACGAACGTACAACCCGTTATTGGTTTGCTCGGTTCCGTTCTGGGAATTTTGACTTGAAAAATGAACCTCGTGGTCGTCCGGAAACTTTGGTCAACAATGATATATTAAAGGCGATTGTGGAAGCTGATGAATCTCAATCTACAGCTGAGCTGGCAGCAGCTTTTGATGTCAGCATCAAAACAATATTGGTCCATTTGCGACAGATTGGCAAGATAAAAAAGCTTGATAGTTGGGTGCCCCACGAACTTAACGATCGCCAGCGCAACGTACGCGTCGAGACTTGCCTTGCGCTGCTTAACAGGCACAGAAATGAAGAAATTTTGAACCGAATTGTTACGTGCGACGAAAAATGGATTCTTTTTGACAATCGAAAGCGCTCAGCAAGTTGGTTAGATCCTGGTTCGGTACCAAAGCAATGTGCAAAACGAAAAATGACCCCTAGAAAGGTGATGGTCACAGTTTGGTGGTCTAGTGCTGGTGTGATTCATCATAGCTTTTTACAAAACGGCGAGAGCATTACTGCAGATGTGTACATTGAAGAACTGACCACAATGATGGCGAAACTCGCACGTCTGCAACCAGCTTTGGTCAATCGGCCGTCTCCACTGCTACTTCACGACAACGCGCGACCCCATACTGCACAACAGACCGTCTCTAAGCTGCATGAGTTGGGTTTGGAAGCTCTCCCTCATCCGCCATACTCACCAGATCTTGCGCCTACCGACTATTACTTTTTCCAAAATTTTGACAACTTTTTAGCGGGAAAAAAACTCAATTCCCGAGAGGCAGTACAAAACGCCTTTGAAGAGTTTGTTGTCTCCCGTCCTGCTGATTTTTTCAAGAAGGGCATCCATAAACTGCCACAGCGTTGGCAAAGATGCATTGATGGCAGGGGTGATTACTTTGAATAAAAGAAATAAATAAGTTCGAAAAAAAAATACTTTAACTTTTTTCAAACAAAACGGCAATTTCATAGGTAAAGACCAATATATTCTACGATATAGATCAAGTAATTTTGTTTAATAACACCCAACCATCACATGCATAGACCGTGGACTCTAACTAGAATACCTCGTAGTCCCTAGACACAGGAACTACGAGGACCATGGTCCCACAACACCCAGACTCGGAACAAGTATTTGCGCTTTTTTTTTCTTTGCACAAATACTTGTCCAGCCGCGGGAATCGAACCCGCCGCCTCCGAGTTATGAGCCGACCTGCTCAACCACCACACCACAGAGGCAGTCAATGAATACTTATCACGTTAGCTTAATTAAATTACCAAATGAAAAATCTATGCCATCTGCACTAAAGTTTGATAGCTCACACTTATAGTACCTAATGCAACGCATCTCGGTGCGTCCAAAAGTGATAAATGCGAACTTTTACTAGATAGTAGGACTTTTCTGCAAGGTTCATCTAGGTAGGTACAACCGCTTTACCAGTTATTCTGCCACCAAGCAGCCGGCTCGTAACTAGTGGAATTACTGACCAATGAGACTTTATGACCTAATCTTACGGTCCAGTAATTTTAACTAGACCTTTTTGATGTCTCAGGATGACGTGCGCAGTCCAGTGTTTTTAACTACAAAGTTAAAACTCCAATTTAAAGTTTCGAGTGACACCGCAATATGGGCAGTCATGCCTTGTAACATGAGGTGAACGACTAGCTCGTCACGTCATTCATTAAAATAATAATAATAATAACGCCCAACGATCACATACATAGATCCTGGACCGTAACTAGGATTCCCTGTGTCTAGGGACCCAGGAACTACGAGGACCATGGTCCCACAACACCCAGACTCGGAACAAGTATTTGCGCTTTTTTTTTTCTTTGCACAAATACTTGTCCAGCCGCGGGAATCGAACCCGCCGCCTCCGAGTTATGAGCCGACCTGCTCAACCACCACACCACAGAGGCTGTCTAATAACATCAAATTAATAGCTATCAAATTAGTTTATGCTCATTATATATTATAAATGCGAAAGTTTGTGAATACAGATACATGGATGTATGGTTGTTTTTGTTACTCTTTCACGCAAAAACTAATGAACGGATTTGAATGAAATTTGGAACTCAGATATTAACATCTAAATTAATTACCTAAATTAAAACTGGTTTTCAGATATTTTTAGTGTTCCATACCAAAATGGTAAATAAGAATCTTCGGAATATAGATAGCTTATTATAGTGGAACACAGAGGCTACTTTTTATCCGTGGGTAAAACCGCGGGGCGCAGCTAGTACCTTATAACTCACAGTTTTTTTTGTATTTATGCTGTGAGTTTTAACGGTGAGTATCAGATTACTATACCCAATGAACGTATCAACCTTGAGCATTATGTCCATGCTATACCCACATCTAAGTACCTAGACAATAATAGCTACTATCCGACAAATATTATGTCTACGCTTCTGACCTTTAGACTGCCTAAAACTTCATATTGACTACTTTCAAGTACGAGACCATTAAGTACTTCATCGAACTTATCTCAAGAACCATCACAAGTGGAATATCTGAACTCCAGCAGAGTCATTCCCCTTTGTCCAACTTGTGTCATCGTACAAAAGTTCGCGATAACGAAGTGGGCGCTACTATATCAATGTTATTGATGGCAGTTTTTCATAGACATTGTCTTTGATACATGAGTGCGGAAGGGTTAGGGGGATTTATTAGAAGGGGGTAGAGTTGTTTTTGTTTCATCAAGTCTGTGAGACAATGTAACTTATTTCTGGGAACTTCCGAAATATCTAGGATAAAATCTTATATCCGCCAATTTATGATTATAATGTATTGGGCGTTATTGTTATTAATATTTATTATTATAATAACTAGACGGTGAGATTAGGTTGTAATGTCTCATTTGTCCAGTAATTTCACTAGCTACGATGCCTAACAAACCAGAACACTGTAGTTCTTGCGCACTACTGTTTGGCGGCAAAAGAATGAAAAGGTGGTACCTGCCTAGACGAACTTAGGAGAAACTTCCTAGTACCTAGTAAAAATAATAAAAAATTAATAGTTAAAAGTATTTACAGAATATTTTAGGATTTGCAAGAGTATCTTCCACATTAATATATACAAAACCTGAATAACTATCCAACTTCTTTGATAACAGTTCCTCGAAAATCGATTAGGTATACAAAAAACACCAAATTAAAGACGGGCGATTCATAATCCGAAATCACTGATTGGTGTGATTACAGAAACTCGTTGGACTGTATGAAGTCAATGAACGATTTCCACCCTTCTTCGATTAAATTTTAATCCGTTCAGCATTTTCTTGACGATTTCATTTGAACAACTTTTACGTTATGATTAAAACTCTGACCTCGATCAATGGTGGCTTCCGATTAACTTCGACCATTTAGTTCATTACTTAAATATAAGTTTCAACTCCCCTTTGGTTAATAGATGATAAGTAATTGATTCTAAGAATTAAGTTTTTAAATAAATTACGGCAATTCTACTTGAAATTTTGATCTATGAATTGATTATTAGGTTTGAAAACTATCGTGAGTGTGATACATTTTTAAAATTAATAACGGCATAACTCACATCAATTAAATGTCATATTTACTCCGACTAGGTTTCGGGCATATTCGATGCCCTATTTCTGGGAGATAGTTGCTAATGCAAGCCGCGGCGGTTTTCACGAGCTTTCAGTTACGTGCTGGCGCTCGCCATGTACTGTAATTATTAAATAAAAATAGTTACTGCTCAGAAATACTTACAGTAAAATTGTTGCTGAGTCAAACCCCGTCAATAGATAGATAGATAGATTAGACAGATAGATAGATAAAACTCTTTATTAAACACCACACTACAGAAACAATTGAAAAGCATTTACTTAAAAATGAAGTGTCACAATGGGTGGTCTTATCGCTTAAAGCGATCTCTTTTAGACAACCCAAAAATGTAAGGAAGGAACGACAAAAATAAGGACGGTGCTTTTTATTTACAGGAAAAGCTTATTACATAGGTATAGTTGATATATTGATTGTAATGTATTTTAAATCTTCAGATACCAATTGCTCAGTGGAGTGACCGAATTGGAGAGTTATCATGACTTCGGAGTGATAGAACTGGACCACGGCATTCTTGAGAACCAAAGAGATGACTTCATCACTAAGTACGCCAAGATTGTATTTGAAGGAGCAGAGGAAGAAACGTTGACTGCTTTATTGAAAGAGTGCGTATATTCTAAAATAATGAAATTATGGTGAACTTAACCTTACTTGTACTTTAATCTAACCTAAAATTAACCCAAATAAAACGTATTGCAAGAATCGTTTCTCATATCTTTAGTAATAATTTTAGATATAAATAATATTAGTGTATTATTTATATCTTATCTATTATCTATGTGAACAAATGAATGCAATAATACTAAACATGAAAACCAAATATCACATGCTAATTAATGCTAGTAAATCGGACTTTTATGCGAATATTATCATGAGTAGCAAAAACTCCACTAAAGCCATGTGGAATGTGGTGAATAAAGAGAGAGGCGGGAACAACAATTTGAACATTGATTTCACGAATATTGTTAAAAATGTTGACGGATCTAAGTTCAGCTGTAAAAAAGCTGCGGTGGATGCGGTCAATGCCCGATTCCTGGAAGCAGCCGCGGCGTGCGGTGCACCCTGTGCCGATGTCGCCGGGGCTCTTGGTATATTGCGTGGGGTACACCCGCCAGCCGACCGCTCATTTAGATTCTCATTTTTTCACGCTAATGAAGTGTATCGCCTAATTACATTATGCATCCCGCCTAAAACTTCCAAGGATGTATATGGCATAAGCATGAAGTTAATTAGGACAGCTGCTATGCCGCTATCTCCAGTGCTTGCTAAATTATTTAACTCTTGCATTGAAGAAGGAATATATCCGGATGCACTCAAGATGTCAAAAATTTCACCCATTTTCAAAGGTAAAGGGAAACGTGAGGATATTGATGGGTACAGGCCGGTTTCTATCATACCCGCTGTCGCGAAATTATTTGAAAATGGTCTCAGCTCCCGGCTCGTGGCTTTCCTTGAAAAGGCTGATACGATGTCTGACCGGCAGCATGCGTATCGTGCAGGTAGGTCCACCACAACCTTGACTCGAGAGCTAGTGCGCCGCATTGTGTATGCTCGTGAAGACAAACTACAGGTTGCTGTGATCTGCTGTGATCTGTCGAAGGCATTCGACGTCGCTGATCACACTGTACTAACTGCTAAACTGCAGTACTATGGTGTGAGCGGCGCGTCTCTGGCACTTTTGACGAGCATGTTACAGAACAGATCTCAGATTGTTGTCGGGAACGGAGGCAAGGTAAAGTCTGATGCACTCAATTCGTCAATGGGAGTAGCTCAAGGATCGTCTGTCTCTAACATTATGTTCTCTTTGTTGCTAAACGACCTGCCGGGTGCTGTAACCGCAGCCGAAATATTAATGTACGCCGATGACGTGGCCGCGCTTGTTACCGCGCCCTCGGTGGACCAACTGGAAGTAAAATTGAACGAAACCAGTACCCAACTCGCAGAATGGTTCCATACAAATGGCCTGGCGCTTAATCTTAAGAAGACTCACTTTGTCCATTTTAGTTTTACGGGGCGAGAAATCAGGCCTCTTCATGTGGTTATCAACGCCAATAGGTTAAACCAGACCGAAACGACGAACTTCCTCGGTTTTGAGTTGGACTCTGGTCTGAAATGGGAAGGTCACATCGATAAACTCTGTAGTAAAATGGGAAGTGCATGCTATGCATTAGGACGAGTAGCTCGTGTAGTGTCCGTCGACGTAGCGCGCTCATGCTACTTTGCAACGGTGCATTCACTACTTCAATATGGAGCCGAGTTGTGGGGAAGAGCTGCAGATACACGACGAGCTTTTCGAATGCAAAAACGTGCCATTCGAGCGATGGTTAGTATACCGCGTGATGAATCGGCACGACCGCATTTCAAGAAGCTCGAGATATTGACATTACCTTGTATCATTATTCTACAGGTAGCACTGTATGTAAGAAACAACTTTAATGCATACATCAGACACAGTGATTTGCACTCATACAACACCCGGAGTGCGGGTAAACTTGTAGGTATTTGCAGGAAGCTCACAAAATCGTACAAATTGACACATGTCATGGGCCCGACCGTATATAATAAACTGCCCAATGAAGTCACCTCAGCGCCCAGTATAGCGTGTTTTAAGCTGCGCCTAAAACGTTGGCTTGTCGAGCAGGCATTCTATACATACGACGAGTTTTTGACGTATAAAGTAAATTAATTATGAATGTGATCAATTAATTGTTACTTTACCTGACTGTAATTTTATTTTCAATCATATTTTATTTGTTAATTTTTTACATATTATTTACTATAATTGTGATGTGACTATTATTACTAGATACTATTAAATTGTACACACAGTACCTAAATAATATTTTATGACGTGTAAATTGGTTTTACTAATTAAATGATTATGATTATGATTATTACATATTGTATTATATTGTATCGATATTATATTTTATCATATGTATGATATTAACGAAAGTAGTAGGGAAAATGTGGAACCCGCATTTGCTCCCTCCCCCAACTTTATCTTTAATTCAACGAAAATATAACCTTAACTTAACCTAGAAAGTAATGTAATAAAATAATAGTTGGAAAATTGAATGATCAAAAATCACATGCATTTTCCAATAATAAGTCGGTGAAAGTCATCATCCCAATACATTTTTACTGTTGAGATATAGGCTTTAACTTACAATGAAAAAGTTTAGGTCATAATCCACCAATCTGACCAAGTGCGAGTGAATGGCAATATTCACGAACTTAGTAACTCTTGAATAAGCTGGTTTTTGCTATTCTCCATCACTGTTGAAGTAGGTAATACCATCATCATTGTCTCCAGATATTCACCATCAAAGCTGGACCCGCAGCGGTGGACCGTGGAAACCAACCGTGACGTCATCCTCAACCTGTTCAGTGATGCCCGCACCTTGGCACCCGCCATACGGTTCGCAAACTATCAGTCGAGGGCTAACCGGCAGTCGTACTTTTATGTATTTGCGCACAACTCCATCAGCAATGACTTTGCTGCTGTAAGTATTTTAAATAAGATAAACTCACATATTTTTTTTAGTAAAATGTAAACAATATTGATGATGTGGTATGGTGGTTGAAATCGGCTCATAATCCAGAGGCGGTGGGTTCGATTCCCACTGAAGGACAAGTATTTGTGAAAAAAAAAGTTGCGCCCATTTATCACATACAATATTGGACCCTAACTAGGATCCCCGGTATCTAGGAACTACGTGGACCATGATCCTACAACACCTAGATACAGAACGAGTATTTGCTATTTTTTCTGTGCACAAATACTTGTCTTGCTGCGGGAATCGAACCCGTCGCTTTCGAAGTATGAGCTGACCTTTGACCTGTTCAACTACCACACCACAGAGGCTGTCATTGAAACTTATAACTCCCCTGCAATGGCGTCTGTGGTTGAAATAAACAAATAACACCTCTATTGAAAAAATAAGCTTTAAAGTGAAAAACTTCAAAAGTTTTCCTTTTGTTCGTTTATTCCAATTCAACAAATCTAAGGAAAGCCTGGATACAGAAGTCTCCTTGAGTATTGCAAGTTTTGAAGTTGTGGTATCAACAGGTGTTAGGGGAAATGAAGCGTGAACGATAAATTTTCATTGCAGTGCGATACTCTTGAAATTCTCTCATTTTAAGAACCACGATAATAATAATCTTTTTTTGGTCTTCTGTATGGACCGAAAACGAAAAATTTACAAAGATCTTTTGGAACACGATTAAACAAAACAAAAAAACTGAACAAGGCTCGTTCATCCAGGTACTAATAATAATAATATGCTTATAATTGAGTTTTTTCAAGTCTTTCATTAATCATCCCTTAATCAATATCAATACATTTATGTCAATTTTATGTTAATGAATGACATGGCGATCTATACGTTCACTTGATGTTAAGCGACACGGCTGCCCATATCAGTTGCAGTAACACTCGGATCTCTAAAGTAGAGAATTTCGCGTGACACTGCACTGCGCAAGTTATTTTGAGACAGCACAATATAATAATAAGATTTTAAAACTGTGAGATCATGGAGGTGATCACGAAACTTTGATTGCAATGCAACAGGAAAAATTTCCATACTAACTAAAACTGTGTATTTAAACTGTCAAATCCATACAAATTTGTGTTTCTATTTGTTACAATCAAGTTACGTGATCGCCCAGCAGGTCGTAAAGTCTAATTTGGCCAGTAATTTTACTAGATATAGTGCCCTTCGAGCCGAAACACAGTAGTGCTGACGCACTTCTAGTTAGCAGAATAACTGGCAAAGCGGTGGTACCTACCTAGACGAACTATATCGTATTATATTATTCCAGCTAAATAAAAGTGTGCACGGCGAAGAGTTGCCGTACATTCTCGGGGTGCCCCTTGGGGGCGCCAATACACACTTTCATACAGAGTACACGCCACAAGAAAAACTGCTTAGTGAAGTCATGATGAGGCTCTGGACTAATTTCGTTAAGATTGGGTAAGCTTTTACACAGTAACATTTATTTATTATTGATTTTTAAAGTTAGTAGCGAACGTTTCGCTTTGTTTTTTTTATGTTATAGAATGACGTGACGAGAACCGTTCACCTATTTTTAAGCGACATGACTACCCATATCTGCCAGTATCAGATTATAATTGTTCTGGCATGGCCACAGATTAAATCATAGTACCTTCTACATAAAGATAAATGGATGATTAAGAAATGTCCAAATTACGTTTAATACTAACTGTTCTACTATAAATAAGGTCGCAGTAGAGTCAAACTAAAGGCCAAATCGTTGTACATATTTTTATTTAGGTTTTTGCCAAAATTTGATAGAAAGTTTGCATGATAGACGATCATGAGTTTCTCCTCTAATGTCCAGCGTATTATAATGGACCGATCAATTTCGTCAAATTCACAAGAAGTCTGGATCGCTATTAAAACTTATCACATGTAAAAAACATCATTTCTTGAAATGGTTACTTTAAAATGCTTACTTCTCTAAATGGAAATGACCTCTTGTAGAAAGAAACACTTCTCTAATTAACCACATAAATATCATTTCCTAGCAAGAATCGTTGAATCCTTTCTTTTGTAAGAAAAATCTCCGTATTTTACTAGGTATGCTTAGCATTTACCTATATAGTTTAACGGAGAACCTATTATTACCTAAGTTTAAAATTAGTTTGCTTTCCAGGTCACCAAACACTCAGAGCGTGAACAAATACCACACGTTAGACAACAAGCAATGGAACCAATACAACGTAGAATGGCCAGAGTACGATGTTGATAACCAGCCTTATTTAAGATTAGGTGAGTATAAATAAATTCTGGGGCGAGTTGGCTGGGCTGCAGTCGCGACCCCTTCTCGCCCTGGTATGGCGGACGAGGGCTCACGAGGGGGGGTTTTATTGGGTTCGAGTCCGGGGTGGTGGCAGGGAAGTGCAAGGGCATTTCCCCTCCCTCAAAAAAATAAAATAAATAAAAGTATAAGTAAATTATATTGAAAGAGAAGGTACATTAAAAAGAATATGGAAAAATTGCACACATTATCAAGTACCTATAACATTAAAATAATTTAAACAAAAAAAAAAGAAGTGTTCCTTAGACCACACGACTGAAATATAACTTATTTAGCTCTATTTCTTATGCCCCTACAGTATATACGAAACGTAATTCTTTCTTGTTATTTTATATATACATATCTCCCTCTCAACTTCCGTTCGCCTCACCAGCTTATCCCCAGTCAAGCGAGCGTAAAGAACTTTACTTCAAAAAGTCGTCATCACAATGTCATGGCATTTCGTATTTTGTGATTCTTGAAATTGCTTGTTTATATTAACATTGAAATATTTGCGGACATTTCACACAGCGCCATCTAGTCCCTTATATATTTAAAGTTTGTATTATAGGAACCTGCCAACTGAAAGTTAAAGCTCTTATACTATAAGCATAGTATGTAGATTATGAGTAGTATGTAGTAGATTGGTAGCATTATTGATTTGGCTTGTAATTTTAGTTTTGAATGTACTGGAATAGAGTTAACTTCACAAAAAATCGTTATCATATATATTTACAGAACTCCGAACAGTAACCCTAACGATTTTCTAGACAAATTAGAACAACTTCTACTAAGGGTCACAAAACGATCAATAAAGGTAATAATTTGTGGAGACTGGAATTTTGACACACTAAGAACTAGTAAAAACTGTCAAGGTCTTGTAAACTTATTAAAAAATTTCAATATGGAACTGCATGTTAAGTCACCTACGAGACAGCTAGCATGTCTTGACCAATTCGCCAGCAACATAAAGCAAGTACGAGCGGAAGTTCACTACCTGGGTCTTTCAGACCATGAAACAGGTCAAACTTTAACTATAAAGACTAATAAAAAACGAAAAATAATTAGCTGGTACGAAGAAGTCAGGGATTTTAATAAACAGAATACTGCTAAATTCTTTGATTGCATTTCGTCAATGACATTCTCGGATATTTATGAAAAAACAAATCTAAATGAAGCTTTTCAAGAATTTCACGGACTATTTGAGTTGTTTTTTAATTTGTGTTTTCCTATTTTTACCGTAAAAAAAAAAAGTAATAAAATAAGTAATACTGCATGGTTAACTAGGGGGCTTAAAAAGTCATGTGTGAGAAAAAGATACTTATACTTAAAACACAAACAATTTGGTGCAAATAAAAGAAAAAATAACATAAAATATAAAAAATATAATACCATACTAAAAAAATGCATACATAAATCACGGGAACTGCAAAATAGTAAATACATAAATAATAACAAAAATAAATGTAAAGCTCTTTGGGAAGTAATAAATAGTAATATCGGTGACATTAAAATAAATCACGAAATAGACAAGATATGGAACCAGAACAAGGTGTACACAAATTAAGTTGATATTTGTGAAGCTTTTAATGATTATTATATAAAATTGACTAATGATACTAATTTTAAATTTGACATTAATGACATTAATAAAACTATGATTAGCAATAATGAAAAAACTATATTTTTACGTCCAACCGATTCTAATGAAATATTGAAAATTATTAACAACCTAAATAACACTAACTCTGTGGGAATAGATGGAATAAACATGAAAATGATAAAACTTTGTGCTAAATTCATTTGCAAACCCTTGAGTTTCATGGTAAATATGTCGCTTGAGGAAGGCAATTTTCCAGAGCTACTTAAAAAATCGATTGTCAAACCTATGTTTAAAAAAGGAGAACCAACGGATATGAGTAACTATAGGCCAGTTACTTTGATACCAGTATTCTCAAAGATTTTTGAGAAGGTTATGCTGGAACGGCTTCATGATTTCGTTACAAGTCAAGATATTTTGAGCGAATAGCAATATGGATTTCGCAAAAATAGTACCACATCACTTGCATGTTTTAACCTAATTAAGATTATTACTGAAGCTATTAACGAACAAACGCCAATAACAGCTATATTTCTCGATATGAGTAAAGCATTCGATTTCGTAGACCATAATTTGCTTCTTTTTAAACTTGATAAGTGCGGTATAAGAGGTAAAGCGAACGAATGGATAAAAAGTTATTTAACAGATCGATATCAATGTGTTGAAATTGCAAAAATTAATAAATGCAATAAAATTATTAGTAGATCTAGTTTTAAAGGTAATAATTTCAGGGTCCCACAAGGTAGTGTATTGGGACCATTTCTATTTCTCATTTACATAAATTATCTTCCAAATGTCACTGAACACAAAACTATTTTATTTGCCGATGATACAACAGTTCTTGTTAAAGGTGTAAGTTTAAACACTTATGAAAGGGATATAACCATAACACTAGATAAAATAATTAACTGGCTTAGAATTAATAATTTAAAAATAAACGTCGAAAAAACTAAAATGGTCCAATTTCAGACTTATAGGAAAAGGAAGCTGGATTTAAATATAATGCACGGATATAATAAAATTGAAGAAGTTATCTCTACGAAATTCTTAGGTTTAATGCTCGATCAAAACTGCGACTGGAAAAGTCATATAGATTACGTGTGCGACAAACTCGACCGATTCGTGTTCGCTATAAAACGTTTACGGTTAACAGTATCCACTGAAGCTGCACTTAGTGCGTACCACGGCTATGTGTCATCGGTGCTTTCTTACGGTCTCTTACTGTGGGGGAACTCAGTTGAAATTGTGAAGGCTTTTCGGGTTCAGAAGAAATGTGTGCGTGCTATTTGTGGAGCCTGGTTTATGGACAGTTGCAAGCCAATTTTCAAAAAACTTCGCATACTACCGCTAGTTTGCACATATATCAAGGATCTTTGTGTTTTTGTCAAGCAGTATCCGCAGTATTTCCAAATACAGTCGGAGGTATACATTAGAAGTACTAGATACAAAAACAAACTCTACCTTCCTCAGTGCAAGCTAGAACTGTACAGAAGGAATGCTTATATAAACGCTATCAGAGTGTACAATAACTTACCTGACATTTACAAGAATTTGCCTCTAATTACTTTTAAGACAAAATTGACTCAATGGCTCTTAGATAAATGTTTTTACGATTTAAATGAATATATGACTTATAAAGAATGATAATATACCAACAATTGTATTGCTAGTAATTAATAAATGTAAGGAACTTATGACATTGCACACCACTGTCGTGGTAGAATGTACGAGCGTTTTAATTGTAATACCAACTATTTATGTACTACATTCTGCAATAAATGATATTCTATTCTATTCTATTCTAGATAGATCCCGTTTGGCAAATAGTTGTTTTTTGTTGCAGATATACCGCCTTCAATCAGTAGTTTGTACCGATCGAACTTCAGCAGTTTTTGGATCGATGAGCTCCCGAAGAAGATGAGTAGATACATGGTAGACCCTCTCTTCGAATACACGCCCTCGACGACGACACAGAGGCCGAAATCAACGCATAGAAATATAGGTGACTAATTCAAATCTATTGTTTTTATATTTGCTTGGAAAAAACAAATGACATTCCGATGCGACTAAATTTGGTATAAAAAGAATCTTTTATTATTATACTAGTTGCGCCTTGCGGTTTCACCCGCGGATAAAAACTATTTTAATTATTTGCTCATCCCACGAGAAAATTTCACTTTTCCGGGATAAAATGTAGCCTATATGTTAATCCAGTATATAAGCTATCTACCGGTATGGTACCGAATTTCATCTAAATCTATTCAGACGTTTGAGCGTGAAGAAGTAACAAACATACACACATACACACAAACACACATACAAATTTTCACCTTCATAATATTAGTGTATGATAAATACAGATAAGAGAGAATAAGGTCCGTATTACAAAACGATACTCAGTCATCGATCGGTACTCAAACAGGTATTTCATTCATAAAGTCATCAATTAGTGAATGAAATCTCTGCTAGAAAATGATTCGCTCAGTCAATAGACAAGTTGTTTAATAAAGTAACCGGCCAAATGCGAGTCGGACTCGTACAGTAAAGGTTCCGTACACATTTTTTTTTTACTTCAAACTTGTCTAGCATTTGACCACGCTCTCACCTGATGGGAAGTGACGATGTGATCGAAGGTGTAGCATGCTAGCCAAGTAAATACCTATTCACTCTTCTCTTGAACACGCCCGGGTCATATTCATTTTTTTTTATTCATACACATGTTTTTGGATTTCTGATAAAACCAAATTAAATATCTCTGTAAATTAAATAGTTGTATAAACCTTTTATCGCAAGTCCAACTCGCACTTGCACTTGGCTAGCTTTAGTTTTGTTTTGTAATACTGCAAAGTATGGTCTTTTATTAAGCCTCGTCTGTCTGTCTGATAAAGTCACTTTTTACCCTTTTTGAACCTTAAAACGAACTTCATCTTATATCGCGACTTAACCCCACATTCCAGTAAACTAAGGAAAATACGTCAAGTTTGAACAACTTTTCTTCTTTGACTTGAGCTGTGGCAAAAACAAAGTAGTGAAGTTTCTTTGGGCTTAGTCTATAAAGTTGAATTTTGTTTGGGATGTTTCGATCTAATAACTTTTGTTATTTGACACTAATATGTCTTATTCTGGCAAAAATACATTACAGAGTACGATTTTTACGTAGTGTGTAAAATAGAAACAAACGTAATATAAGACTAAAACCAATAAATTTAAATAAAATCACTATCAAATATATTGTTTACATTTTACGATGTTTTATCAATATAACGTCTAAAATTAATAATAAACTCTAATGTAACATTTATGAAAGTTGGTGGATAAATATATCAAAAAAATTTAGTTTTATAATTTTATACCATGTTAATGTAAACTTATCAATCAATTACAGATACGATCCGCAAAATTTGGCAGCCACAATTGGCTCCAGCACCACACTATAATCCACCCACTTATGGCAAAATGCGGCCTTACTCGCAACCTGCGGTCAAAACCGATCCTGACGCCATGTACCGGCAGATACAGTCAATGAATAAACCATCACGGCCCGTACCGCCCGGATTAATGGATAAATCTACAACGCTAGCGACTACCGCAAAGCCAAAACCAAGTATACCCGTTAAAACCTCCAGTGCAACCATCACTTTAGTAATATCGCTCGGTGTTTTATTTCTTGTTGTTGATGTCGCTATATGCTCCATACTTTACTTCAAAAAGAGAAAACTCCGATTGAGAGAACAAACCTTGCAGAGCTCTCGACAATCGCGAGCCGAAATAGGTGAAGTGGATCTAATCGGACAGAAAAGTAAGGAAGATAAGGGCGCGCTACAAACGCTGAAAAATGGCTGTAGCGTCATCAAATCGATGAGCTTAAACAAAAAACGGGGAAGCATTAAAAAGACAAAGAAAAAGTCCGATGGATGCAAAACGCCGAAATCTGATGACTCGGGCGGTTTTCGGGAAAGATTTCAGCTGAGACGACATTTATCAACGAGTACATTAGATGCACATACCAAAGTGAGAGATTGGATTGCAAATGAAGTTATGCATAGATGTTCTCCGGCTATACTACGAAAATCTAATTCTGACCTCAATAACGATAAGCAATTGAGTGTCGCAAAACCATTTACAAGATCAGAAGAACTGCTCTCTGATTCAAAAAGATTGCATAAAGAAGAATCGAAAACCAATGATACTACTCTGAAGACTGTAACTTCAAAAAGTTATAGTGGAAAAGCAAAAACTTCCGAGAAAACCACATCAACATCAGCTCTTGGCTCGCATTCTTCCATCGGCAGTCAAAAATATTCTCTTAACAGTATAAAACAAGGTAGTAAATCTACAGACTCATTAAAAAGTAAAGCCACTGATAGCATTAAATCTAAAAAGGTTTCAGTTGCTATAGATGCTACACCTTCTGCGCGCACTAATTCTATACTAAAACAAGAGCCAATAGAGCTTTCCAAATCATTAGACTACGGTGATCAAGTACATTCCATTAGAAATCAACTGCAAAAGTCTAATACCCATGGAGAATTGAAAGTTAATAATGTCACTACTCAAAATGAGGAAAACAAAACATACACAAATGAAGTTACTTTATCTGTTAGTCAAAATAAACCCTTGATTATATCTCACAAGCATTCCACTTCAGACCCAGTAAGTGATGTCAATTATGACAAACTTTTCAGAGAAAAAATGGAATCAGGCATTTCTGTAATTGATATCCTGCCTCCGCTTACATTTCGAAACGACGTAAATGTAACTTCACGAGAAGACGAGTCGTCGAATCAACCACTTAGCGCTGAAGAGGCATTGGTTACTATAAAACGGAGAAACTTTCCAAAAGTACTCCCAGATTTGCCCAAAGCTCAAAAACGGTTGTCACTGCAACCGACTTCTTTACAAACTTTTCGGAGTTACTCAAGCAGCGTTGAGAGCCAATCGGATCGATCGAAAGTTCCACCGCAGCCTCCACCGAGAACTACTACTTTAGAACGCCGACTTGCTTATAAAAGCACAAAACCAATGTCATCTTTTGATGCTTCCAACGTTAAGAAAATTCCTGAAACGTTTAAAAATTACGAAAACATAAACACTCTCACACCTGATGGCCAGCTTTGGGGTAGATCTTTTGAATCGTCATCGAAAGGTTCTGATAAATCTGATCCATCAATTATTATATCTTCAAAAGATCGAGAAATGCCTAAAGTTATTATAGCATCAAGTAGTCCTTCTTCAGATCCAACCATTGTTATAAAATCATCAACCAATCAGAAAGATATCCTTTCCAATGTTCCAAGAGTAAGATTACCAGATGATTTTCATTCACAAATGACTAGTTCAGTGACGTCGTTTTCATCATTTTGTTCAGATGATGATAATGACGATGACTTAGATGAAGCATTTTTAGACGATTTAGCTGAAGACAAGCTAATACAAGAACTGGTAGGAGGAGTTGAATCACCAACTGACATGGAAGATGTATTAGACTCTAAAGGACCAGATACTTCTTATGAAAAGAAACTGGAAATAATACCCTTCAAGATTAATGCGGGTAACATTGCCTTAAAAAATGCAGAAAATTACGTTTGTGTGACGGATTTGCATTTACCAGAAGCCAGTGGCTTAGAACCTACTGCCCAAATTAAACCTAATTTTAGCTTAAATAAGTTACAACATAGAACAGAGAGCATTAATAGGCCGCCAGAGAAAGCGGTGAAATTGAAACAGAAAAAAAGCATGAAACCTTCCATTCTTAGCTCCTATAGTTTGAAATCTAAAAACAAAAGTGATACAATTAAGTTAGAACATTCAAATTCTGGTTCATCGAATGATACTGAAACTAGTACTGGAACAGTTAAGAAAGTGGAAGTGAAAAAAGACGGTCAAAATTAATTAAACTTAAAAGACTTGTATTATAATTAAATGAACAATTATTTATGATAAGTACTATAATGTGATTTTAGGTAGCTTAAGGGTTTTTTTGAGTAAAATATTTTTATAATACAGGCTTACGAGCCAAATAAAACATCGCGCATCCAAAGCACCTTTGGATGCGTGATGTTTAATTCCCAAGATAATTTTGTTCCAGTAAGAATAGCTGTATAAATAAAAAATAACTTTATATCAGTTTTCTTTACTAAACTTTACAAATGAACAATGAAACAAATAATCGAAACAGGTAATATATAAAATGTGGCCTTATTCTCATGTACAATAATCTCTATTTCCGTCGTTGAGACATGCGAGCATTTAGGTTTGTCAATACTACAATTCATTAAGTACCTGTTAATAAATAATTTCTAATTGTACGTGTCTTTATTATACTTATTTGTTTAAGATGTCTTTCTGGAGCAGTTAAGCGTCAATAACAACTTTTTAATTTACAGAGCATTTAGAAAATAAAGCATTTTTCACAAGTTGTGGTTTTTTTTGGTTCAATTAAGTTATTATTCCATTAAAACCTTTATCGGCAGATTTTTGGGACATAAAACACAATCACCTACATTTTTGTGTAGGTCATTGAAATATTACAATGATACTACACTACTATTATTAGGTACTATTTTATTATACCAACAAAATTTTAACTTCAGCATACAAATTTACAAAGAAGTCACAGCTCCTACAGATTAAAAAGAGCAATTGAAACTTACTGAAACTGAGATTAAAGATCTTGTAATAAACTGGGGCAGGATTAAGTGATCTTTCTTAGCATCGCGAAATCTCTTATTGTCTTTTGAAACATTACTTCCAAAGTGTCTTGCGCGTTTCGCTCTGTGAAAGCTATGTGTGGTGCAAGTTATGTGAAATGTGAATCGATTTTATTATTTCACTCGTGATATATTTTTCAAGTAACTAATAAATGAAGGGGTGAGACAGAAAGTGAAACAAAAAGGGTTTAACTGATTTTTTTTTCACAAAATGACTTATGGGTATCGTTGGATTCAGCGTGAAATTATCTACAATAATACATTCTCAAAATACTAAAATGAGGCTTACATCTCGAGATTTTGAGTCTCAAAACGGTTTCTCTGTCCCAGGAATACAATTCGCTTAGCATAAAAACATTAATATACTAATTTTATTATAATATATATTTACAGTAATTGTATGAATTAGTACTATATTTAGTATTTTAAAATAGAATTAAAACATTTTCAAGCAACTGAAACTTACGTAAACCTTTTCTATTACATTATAAGCACTCTACAGTAAAATGAGGCCGTTGAAGTTTAAAGTCAATTTTCTCGAAACTATCAATTTGACAGTTAAACCCTTTTTTATTCTCAACCCTTCAAATGTCAGTTCATCTTTTGAGGTCAACTTTTCGTTGGGAAGGTTTTGTGACATTCCATTGTGTTCTTTTATAAGAGACTCATCTGTCAGTCCAACCTTAGCATTCGCATTTGTTCCAACTTAGGATACGAGTACATCGCTGTTATAAAAAAGTATTAGTATTAGTGTAACTTTAAATTCTGACTTAAACTTGTTTTACTGTTTGAAAGACACAGTACAGTAAAAACCAACATAAATATACATTTGTACTGTGTCTAAGAGCTGCCTTGTCTGAACCCCATTCACACACAATTGTTGTTGATTTTAAAACCTGTTTATCTTCTTTTCTTAAAATTAGATAAAATAATGTATAATATCGTGGTTATTATACTTACCTGCAACATGAGTACTTTTTACGAGAAACAACAAATAAAATTGTTACCTAAAATTTCCAACGCCCGCTAATGTTTTAAGTATGTCCCAACCACGGTCTTAAATTCAGTATCAAACTCTGTTATCACTCCAGGAGTTCGTAACTGTTATTTCTAGTCATTATTTCCATTTGAAAGCCTTCCATCATGATCGTTCTTCTTCTTGATCCTTACCCCACTGAGCCAAAACTTGAACAATTAATGTCTCAAGAAAGGCATGAGCGCTGGAATTATTCGCACAATTAGAGTGCTTACCCGGCTTATTTATAAGTTGTAAAGCAAGGCAATGGAAAGGATTATATTTAATTGCGTCGTATTATAAAGCCTAACTAATTTGGGGTTGTACGAAAACTGAATTAGGAAGCAGTATTGTTTAGGTACGTGCATCAACATTACGAGACACTTTATTTAAAACAATTACACTATTCTAGCAAATTATGTAACTTACATATATTCTAGACATCAAACAAATAAGCACTTATAATAACTATAAAATATAATGTTGCAATGTAATTAAGGTCGTTAGACCTTAATAACTGATTTTCAGTCGGAACCCATATTCATGACATCACAAACCTCAGGACACACACAATAACAACGAAAGAAATACTAAAGAATAGAACTAATAAAGCATACAATTAAATAGTGTTTCTCCGGTACTGATTTTTTTTTGTAGTCTAGATAGTCCTGCCAGGCAAGCATGCATGCCTCGAGATAGCTTGACATCAGGGGACTTAAAATATTACGTGACTATCGTTTGCCTATAATTTTATTCATATCGCATTATATTTTGAAGTGAACAGTACTAAATCCACTACAAATTCCGTTCAGTGAACTAGTGTGAAACAAATTTCTCAGAAGTACCGTTCACGGAATTGTTGCGAAGAAAAGTCTCAATAGTTCAGCCAAGCTGGGACATTTCAATGCTTTCGTACAAACATTTTTAGACAGCTCCGTACCCAAAACAAAAGTTCCGAAATGCAAGCGCTCCCCAGCGGTACTCAACGCTTTTGGTTCAACAACCAAACTACGGTAAAGTATAGAAAAATACAGTGACTGAAACGCATTCAAACAGTTTTTTTAAATGTTTGAATGATGTGATGAGCAAGCCGTTTGCTGAACGCTGAGCGATACGGCCGCCAATAGCAGAACAGGTGGTCTCGATTCTGTGTCACATACTCTAAAGCTTAACGAAATTAACATATGTCCGTCTTTTCCCCTTGTTATTTCCCCTTTATCAGAAAAGCACCTCCATAATTTGAGTTTACAGCAGTTTTAGAGAATACGACACAGAATCGACACCAAGTGTAATTCGGAACTCCAGAATATAAAAATTCGCGTGACACTGCATTGCGCACAACATCCTGAGACATCAGCACAGTCTGTAATAAAATTACTCGACTGTGAGATCAGGTCATAAAGTCTAATTTGCCCAGTAATCTCACTAGCTACGGTGCCCTTCAAACCGGAACACAGTAGTGCTTGCACACTACTGCTTGGCGGCATAACTGGCAAAGCAGTGGTACCTATTTAGACGAACTTTGCAAAAAAGTTTTACCACCTAGTAACAATCATTAACACACACAGATACACAACTTTTGCATTTATAAAATTAGTAAGATGAATTCAAAACGTATGACTTTGTATACTGGCTTTACTTATTTTAGGGCTCGGCCCCAAAATGTATCCGTTTTGTTTAACGTATCGCACCCGAGGCGAGCTCCAACTTTTTCTGCTTTAATTGTTCACGGAATGAATGCTTGCGCGAGTTGGTTGTAATGGCTACGACACGCATTTATTGTAATTATGATGATATTGGAAAATAGATATTACTAATAGAGACAGATGTATCATTGTCAAACGATCTACTTTCAGTAGACTAAAGTTCTTCTTTATTTTATTGGCCTGGTACTTTCAAGTAAAAGATTTGATACAACCTAGAAAAAACTGTCGGTCCATCTTTCAATAGAGTACAGTATGTCTGGGTTATACTATACTATAATATTATGTATACTGTGGTTATTAGTCAATTGTACTATGTACTATGGTAGTTAAAATTTGGCTGTAAAACTGTACCACCAAGGGATCATGTCAAGGGTTCACAGGAAAACGACTAGATGTTACGGTAAACTAGGTACGGTTACGGTACGGTACGGTTAACTAGGTGATAAGATTTTATTGCAAAGTTCGTCTAGGTAGGTACCACCGCTCTTTGCCAGTTATTCTGCCGCCAAGCAGTAGTGCGCAAGCACTGCTGTGTTCCGGTTTGAAGGGCACTGTAGCTAGTGAAATTACTGGGCAAATGAGACTTTATGATCTGATCTCACAGTTTAGTAATCTTATTACTAGATTGTGCTGATGTCTCTGGATGACGTGCGCAGTGCAGTGTCACGCGAAACTCTATACTTTAGAGTTCCGAGTGACACTGCAACTGATATGGGCAGCCGTGTCGTTTAACATCAGGCGAACGGCTAGCTCGCACGTCATTCCTTAACATAAAAAAAAAAAATGTTTTTTCAACTAGTTCAAATGAGATTGAACTAGTTTGAATAAAAGAGTTTTACAAATCGCACCATGAATGCATGCAGTTCCATGACTGCTGTGCGCGACTTTATTGATTGTTCAAATGGCGTGTAATAAAAATTTAGTAAATGTTTTGCAGGATTTTTAAATTATGGATTTGAGCACATATAATCCCCAACACCCGAAAGACATATTCAGTTGAACCTAGGCCATCTCCATAAAAAAAGCGCCATTTTGGACGCTAATCATGTTTGCCATAATCATCACCCTTGGAAGGCGGCTTGGTGATTTCAGATTTGAATATACAATACAATGCACCAACTAATACATAAAAACGCAACATAAAAAACTTAAAAAAATAGTGACAAAGTGCGGCTTTATCGCATAAAGCGATTTCTTCCAGGCTACCTTAAGATGGACAAGAATTAAAGGACGAACACTGCGGTTAGTGTTGTTACAACTTACATACTAAAAACAACAATGTGCTAATACTAAGCTATATACATCACACCAATATTATAAAGGCGAAAGTTTGTATGTGTGTATGTTTGTTACTCTTTCACGCTCAAACGGCTGAATAGATTTGGATGAAATTCGGCACCAAGATAGCTTATATACTGAATTAACATATAGGCTACAATTTATCCCGGAAAAGTAAAATTTTACCGTGGGATGAGCAAATAATTAAAATACTTTTTATCCGCGGGTGAAACCACGGGGCGCAACTAGTACCGAATATACCAATGAGCTACTGCCCACTCTTTGGATATTCCCTTAGCCGGCTTTCATCACGCCCACGGGAAGGAATGGTGTGTTTTCTCAACTATTCTCACGTAAAAAACTCCATGTATTATTATTTTGTTATCCTTTTTGGTCACCTTTTGTTTAATTTCTTTCTGAAGTATAAAGAACTAGGAGACAATAAATATTGAATAGGTTTGAGTTTTCGGAAACATTAGGTGAGAAGACACAAACAAAATTTAAACTTAATATATTTAAAGCATCCAGGTTTTTAGACCACTGGATTATTTAAAGCACAGTTAGGTTTTAACTCAGACGATGAGTTAATTTACATTTAAATATACCCTCATCAAATTTTATACCACCAACTTTTTTATAGCTCCGCGCTACTTGGGAAGTTAGAAAGCAAGCTGTATTAAGTCGTAAGTTGGCCTGCATCTGTTTACGAGGAAGCTGGTATTAGCCTTGATTGCAAGCGCAAAGTAAATACAGCGAGTGCAAGTTTTACTTGGCCGAAGCAAAGTTCAAAATTACTAAATTTCAATGGAAAATCAGGAATCCGGACCGACTCTTCTTAAACAAACTCAAAGTTTCGTGAAGCAAAACTTTTTTGAATTCCGTCTTACTGTAGTAAGACAATTTAGTTTGAAGTCTAAGATGGCTTATGTTTTTCGCTTATACAGTTTGATATTGTATTAGCGAAAAAATGTAGCCGGGGCGGGCCGCTAGTAAATTATAAATATTGTAAAAATAGTTGAAAATAAAAAAAAAAAACTTCAGTATAAAGTTTCTTGTAGCTTCTTTTTTACAGGTATAATCGAAGTTTCGGATCGGAGTTTTCTGTTCTGCATTGTGCCGGAATGCTTGCACCAGTAGTGAGAATAGAACTGTTTTTTTTTTCAAACTCATCTAATGTTTTTAATGGGCTTTCCATATAATATTTGACAATAAGCACTTTGTAATTTTATATGCTTAGTATGTACATTGTAACATTTTTATTTAACTTAATTTTGTACCTAATATAATTTTGACTTGTAAAAGTGCTAAAAATGGCTAATTTGCAATAAATCTTTTGACTTCAACATTGACTTTGACTTTGGCTTTGAATTTTACTTTGACTATGACTTTTTCTTTGACTTTGACGTTGACTTTGAATTTGCCTTTGCCTTTGACTTTGACTTTGACTTACACTTTGGCTTTGACTTTGACTTTGAGTTTGTGTATCAAAGTATCGGCATAGATCAACAAATTATCGACGAAGTGACAATAAGTAGGCTATAATTTCTTCCGCGGAACGCAAATCGACAAACGGTGAGAAGGATGCTGGCGGCGACTCTATGCAGTCATCACATACGTATAGTGGCTGATTATGTCTGTAAAAGAAGAGGTGATAATAATTATTGTGCTCAGTAAAGTGCCTTGGGGTGGGCTACATTCAGCGACTGAAGTAGACTGATGATGATGATGATGTTGAGTCATCATTGATGATAGTGTGCAATTGAGATGACGATGAGAGAACGAGACTACGATTGTTTACTAATAGAGCAAAAAAACTCTGCGAAGTCAACTGCAAATTGCAAATGTTCAGCAGAAACATTATTAAAATAATAAAACCATAACATTTTGTCTGTGCGAAACAATGCAGCGCGCAAAATAGCTGCAACCCCTAAATATAAGTTTCATAAGGCGAGCTTATTAAAATTTAAAATACTCTCATAATAATGCCTCCGTTGAGTTATGAACACTGGAACACTGAAACGGAGTTAGGGGCTTGTAATGAATTTTTGTATCAAAACTTATGTTCTAAGCTCAGTAAAGTTAAGGCATGGGAAAACTGGGTAAACAGGGGCTTTGATTGAAAATGGCAACTTACCAAATCATCTTCCTAATTTAAAAAAAATCTATTAGTATAAAATTTTATGCAAATTGCAATTGCACTGTATGCATACAAATTAAAGTATGATAGATATTGCATTAAATTTGCTTACTTTCATTAAATTATTTGCGTACTTTGATTTTTTTTATTGCATTGGTCCAGCGTATTTGAGATTTTGACATTGCCGTCTATAAAGGAATGGTTATGATTTATGAATGCGACAGAAGGCCTATGCATATATCTCTGCAGATAACGTTATTTATTGGGTTTATGGTCTACAATAACTATAACAGTTTCGGATAATGCATATAATTTTAAAAAATCGAGAGAGACCAAATATAAAATAGCCATTCCATTCCTCTGCTACACCTTTGTGTACGTTTGATAACAAAATTGACTTCAAACTTGTCTAGCATTTGATCACACTCTCACCTGATTGGAAGTGACGATGTGGTCGAAGATGTAGTCACGTAAATAAATATTCAATAAACCGTGATCAACCCCGCCCATAATATGAGTTTATCTAAATTTACATTTATGAATGTACTATCGAGAATTGTAAAATATTTTATATGAAAAATTCTTAGCGGCATAAATAGTTGCCGCTAGTTGCGCTATGCTGGATTTCATATACATATAAAAATTAATAAATAAAATAAATAAATGTTTGTGTACATTTCACACCGCGCCATCTAGCCCCAAACTAAGCAAAACTTGTACTATGGGAACCGGATAACTGATACAATACTTAGATACTTTTTGTTTGCAAATACTTACATAGAATACAATATAACAGACACAGAACAATCATCAATGTCCATCACACAAATGTTGGTCCTGGGTGGGAATCGAACCCACAATCTACAGTTCAAAAGGCAGGTATACTACCAACTGAGCTGTCGGGCCCATCAAAGCCGTTATTTAGCCGTAGCAGTTTTAAATTCAAATAAGCTTGTATCAGGGGCTCTGCTCACGGGGTGACTCAATAACGCTTGCGAATGAAACCAGCCCGTTAACGCCGTGTTCAAACAGACAAAAGTTTTAACACATGTTCCAAATTCAAAAGCCCTAATACTACCAAATTTATGTATGTAGATGTCAAAGTGTAGAGGACAGACTCATTTGCAAAGATAATTGAAAACTCCGCGCACAGTCCGAATCTCGTGTTATACGGCTACAAGCAGTCTTGTTCTCGCGGCAAACCAGCTCATTTCCATGTGAATGTTGGTACCAGCATAGCTTAATTATGTTCGCTTTTGAAACTCTAGAAAAATTTTAGTATTAAACTAGTATTCTGGATTTTTTCGGTTCCATATCTGAGAATCAAGCTACTAGACTAACTGTGGTGGCGGATAATTTTCATAAAGTTATTATACCTAATATTCTTTTATGGGTACAATTTCCATGTGGAATATTGGTACCAGCAGAGCTTAATTACGTTCGCTTTTGGAACTCGATGTTTTAAATTATTATTTTCGTTTTTTTTTGGTTCCAAATCTGAGAATCAAGCTACTAGACAAACTGTGGTTGCGGATAATTTTTATAAAGTTATTATACTTAATATTCTTTCATGGGTACTATTTCCATGTGGAATGTTGGTACCAGCAGAGTTTAATTATATTTGCTTTTGGAATTCTATAAAATGTTTTAAATTAGTATTTTGTATTTTTTTGGTTCCATTTCTGAGAATTAAACTACCAGAGAAACTGTGATTGCGGATAATTATGATAATGTTATTGTACTTTTCTTTTTTTGATACAATTCTCATATAAAAATAATACTAAACTAAATCATAAACTACACCTAAAAACTTAAAATAAATAAAAAACATAACCGTTGATGGGGAGAAGAGTGCTCGGAATGCTGGCAGCATTACCATGTTGAATGACTGACATTGCTTATTGCTTATTTTTGTCCAAAATAAAAGCCAGCAATTTTTGTAAATGTGCTAAAAATAGCATATTTGCAACATATATTTTGATTTTGATTTTGAAATAATTAAATGAACATTTTATCGTATACGGGTAGTCAGACAAAAAAAGGTAAATTGAAAATAAAGCAAGTTTACCAGCACGACAAAGATACCACGGCTAATTTAATCTCATAAAGTACCCTATCTAAACATGCAACATTGTGAAATCAGATTAAAACTTGGACTAAATCACTTAAACTTTGTAAAGTAGATAACGAAGCAACAATGCAAGCGATGTAACCTTGTTACTTTGAAGGAGCATTTACGTGGAAATTGGCTTTATCTTACACTTTACAAATTGTCCCGCTATAGTCTAAAATAAAATGTGGATGCGAATCTAAATATATATAACTCAAAGGTGACTGACATAGTGATCTATCAACGCACAGCCCAAACCACTGGACGGATTGGGCTGAAATTTGGCATGCAGGTAGATGTTATGACGTAGGCATCCGATAAGAAAAATTTTTTCGAAGTTCTACCCTTAAGAGGGTGAAATGGGTGGTTGAATTATTTTCCCATATGCCACGCCGCGGGCGAAGTTGCGGGCAGAAGCTCGTTGACCAATATGAGGCGTACGGCTCTTGTACAAAACTATGCGTGTCTAAGCTCTAAGGTGTGTATGTGCGTGGGTGTTTCATTTATTTTAAATTTTTGCCAGCTATGGGATCCCCCGAGGCGAGAACCAATGTAGTAGAAACTTATCTAATTTTTTTTTGTGTCGGAAGACCACGAGCGTCATGTTTCTACGAAATCATTAATATAATTTATAGTATTACTAAAGCACTATATCTGGTATACTAACAAGTACCTATTCTGTAACCAGGGCCTACCCACACGAACGGTTGGAACCTGAGTAACCTAAGCTCATAAAATATGACTTATGTTCACTAAAACATGACGCCGTAAGCATACATCGGGTACGTTTCTCATACAATGTACCATTTATAGTTATGGCATTCTAGTTATTTATACTTGCATCAGAGGCTTTTATGTGCACTAAATATTTTATTGCTTAGATTTATGTGTTTCTATCGGGGTTATACGTACCCATAGTGTTCTCGTATCTTTATCGGGAACAGTTATTGTTTGTGCCTAGGAACAGCGTCGTTTTGTGTTAGATATAAGGATAACAAACATGGATTAATAAAGGAAATGTTTTAAGGTAAAAATGGTTTTATACCCTGCTTGGTTCACTAAAAGTGACCTTATTGTACCCGTAGTCTGCCCATTTAAAAAAAGAGTGTACTTTAGACCACACGACTGAAGTAAAATTCTGTAACGCTCTAGTCACGCTCACCAGCTTATTCACGAAGTTAAGCGTGCGTAAAGAAGTTTTACTTCAAAAATATAGTGCCTTTGGTCTGTAGCTGTGGTACACCAGTTTACCACCAGGTACTACAGTTACTTTTTGCAGTACCTCAGTGCAACTACGGTTACAATAAAAAGAAAACAACAAGAGATTCACTCCTAATTTGAAAATTTCCATTTTAACTATGTACATAAACTGCTTATTGCAACTGTAAATACATAAAAAAATTGTTTTTATAGTTTGCAATTAAGTTACATGATAACCTAGCAGGAACATTTAGTTTTATCATATTGACAACCAAAAACAAACTATTTAACTATGACCTATATATGACTGTATTATAGTCGATATTGAGTGGATCTAACCGCTGGGAATTTTAATTCTCGTTGGTAAAAATAGTCTTACCACAAATTAATCTGACCACTGGGAAATTCTTATATTTTAACAAAATAATTTGGTCCCGAGTAATGAATCTCATTCAATACGGCTACAATACTAAAAATTCGGAAATCACGCAAATACTAATAAAAAGTAAATAGACATATTAGATAATCCAAAACGATGATCCGATTCAGACTGTTCCATTTATCTTCTGAATCTTTAAGGCTATTAATTAAAATTTAATTTAACTTATGTAACTTTGCGAAGTAACTTTTCAATACGAGTAGCTTAACTTAAACCATTATAAGTTCAATGAAAAGACAATACAGGTGTCGCATTTCAGGAACTCCAAGTTGGTTTACGGGCTAAGTAATATTGTAACTTAGATGTTAAGTAAATATATGTATAGTTTAACGTTTAACATCAAAGTGACTTTAGCTTCAATTTGAGATCAAAATCATAACACTTCTGTAAATGAACGATGATTGTTTGTTTTTGGGACTAATATTTATATGAGGCAGCATAATATTTTGATACTTTAGACACATGAAAATTGGTAAATTATGAATGAAACCACGTGACTCTTGCACTTTTGTACGACTATGATTACACAGAATATGGAATAGTAGTGTTTTATTATTCGTTCCATGTTTAGTTCAGTGTATCGGACTGAAGAACAGAGTAAAAAAAGAGAACAAAGGAAAATGATTAGCCAGTTGAAAATGTTACTTGATTGCAGCCAGTTGAAAAAAATAATATTTAAATATGACGGTTTTGATAAGCTGTTGGAGTTAGATTAAAGAACCGAGTACAAAATAGTACCGCGGTTATTGAACTCAAAGAAAAGTTGTATGATCGGCCGATCGTACACCATTTCTTTGAGGAATTTGACAGTTTCAATTCGCAGTTTACATACAAAGTTAGTTTTTAATTTTCAACATAATTTGCATAAAGCTAAGTTATTAAGAAAAATTGAGAATGAAGTTTCTCCTGTTGAATTAGTTACTATTAATTATTATAGTACGTAAGTTGTAATAACACCAACCGCAATTTTGGTCCATGAATTCCTGTCCTTCTTAAGGTAGCCTGGAAGAAATCGCTTAATGTGATAAGGCCGCCCTTTGTTCTACCATTTTTGTAAGTTTTTTTTTAAAGTTGCGTTGTTATGTATTAGTTGGTGTTCAATAGAGTATTATTGTATTATTGTATTGTATTGTATTGTATTGTATTGTATTGTATTGTATTGATTTGTATTGTATTGTATTGTATTGTATTGTATTGTATTGTATTGTATTGTATTGTATTGTATTGTATTGTATTGTATTGTATTGTATTGTATTGTATTGTATTGTATTGTATTGTATTGTATTGTATTGTATTGTATTGTATTGTATTGTATTGTATTGTATTGTATTGTATTGTATTGTATTGTATTGTATTGTATTGTATTGTATTGTATTGTATTGTATTGTATTGTATTGTATTGTATTGTATTGTATTGTATTGTATTGTATTGTATTGTATTGTATTGTATTGTATTGTATTGTATTGTATTGTATTGTATTGTATTGTATTGTATTGTATTGTATTGTATTGTATTGTATTGTATTGTATTGTATTGTATTGTATTGTATTGTATTGTATTGTATCGTATCGTATCGTATCGTATCGTATCGTATCGTATCGTATCGTATCGTATCGTATCGTATCGTATCGTATCGTATCGTATCGTATCGTATCGTATCGTATCGTATCGTATCGTATCGTATCGTATCGTATCGTATCGTATCGTATCGTATCGTATCGTATCGTATCGTATCGTATCGTATCGTATCGTATCGTATCGTATCGTATCGTATCGTATCGTATCGTATCGTATCGTATCGTATCGTATCGTATCGTATCGTATCGTATCGTATCGTATCGTATCGTATCGTATCGTATCGTATCGTATCGTATCGTATCGTATCGTATCGTATCGTATTGTATTGTATTGTATTGTATTAAAGTATCGCAATGATCAACCGCACTTCGCACTTAAGACACGAAGCTACAAGGACATGGGCTCCTTTCAAAAGTTCCCATATAAGTAGGCTTATTGGACAACTTGTCGTAAAGTAAAGCAAAGTGTTGCCATCGGTTGAGAACGAAAGCTCAAGTTCTGAGCCTATTAAAAGTTAAGGAGAAAAGTACTAACGACCTCGAAAAGGCAACACGACGACAATATGAAAAGGTCGTCAACATGATGCAATAAGAGTGATTTTTCTACATTAAAATTCAGGTGTAAGATTTCTTTATTAAAAACATAATGTGTTGTATAGAGTCAATCGACAAAGTACTAAAAACTTATTTTATTTAAAAACGGCTCAAATATCAACCGAGCACGTAGATCACTTGTGATATAATAATTCTTACAAGCTGTACGGATTTAGGAAAAATCTATTCATTTATTTTTGGTGCAATGTTCAATTCAAACAGATAAATATATTAGGTCTTTACCTATGAAATTGCCGTTTTGTTTGAAAAAAGTTAAAGTATTTTTTTTTCGAACTTATTTATTTCTTTTATTCAAAGTAATCACCCCTGCAATCAATGCATCTTTGCCAACGCTGTGGCAGTTTATGGATGCCCTTCTTGAAAAAATAAGCAGGATGGGAGACAACAAACTCTTCAAAGGCGTTTTGTACTGCCTCTCGGGAATTGAATTTTTTTCCCGCTAAAAAGTTGTCCAAATTTTGGAAAAAGTAATAGTCGGTAGGCGCAAGATCTGGTGAGTATGGCGGATGAGGGAGAGCTTCCAAACCCAACTCATGCAGCTTAGAGACGGTCTGTTGTGCAGTATGGGGTCGCGCGTTCTCGTGAAGTAGCAGTGGAGACGACCGATTGACCAAAGCTGGTTGCAGACGTGCGAGTTTCGCCATCATTGTGGTCAGTTCTTCAATGTACACATCTGCAGTAATGCTCTCGCCGTTTTGTAAAAAGCTATGATGAATCACACCAGTACTAGACCACCAAACTGTGACCATTACCTTTCTAGGGGTCATTTTTCGTTTTGCACATTGCTTTGGTACCGAACCAGGATCTAACCAACTTGCTGAGCGCTTTCGATTGTCAAAAAGAATCCATTTTTCGTCGCACGTAACAATTCGGTTCAAAATTCCTTCATTTCTGTGCCTGTTAAGCAGCGCAAGGCAAGTCTCGACGCGTACGTTGCGCTGGCGATCGTTAAGTTCGTGGGGCACCCATCTATCAAGCTTTTTTATCTTGCCAATCTGTCGCAAATGGACCAATATTGTTTTGATGCTAACATCAAAAGCTGCTGCCAGCTCAGCTGTAGATTGAGATTCATCAGCTTCCACAATCGCCTTTAATTCATTATTGTTGACCAAAGTTTCCGGACGACCACGAGGTTCATTTTTCAAGTCAAAATTCCCAGAACGGAACCGAGCAAACCAATAACGGGTTGTACGTTCGTTTGTACAGTTCTCTCCGTAAACGTCGTTGATGTTACGTGTCGTTTGTGCCGCGTTGGTGCCACGACGGAACTCATATTCCATAATTACACGAAATTTCAAAGTATCCATTATGAGGAAAAATGTTGAAATGTAATGAAAATACAACGCTAATCAATAAACAAAAGACATATATTGTAAATAGAATGTCATATTTTTAAAACAAAATTAATTTGAATTTAGAATTCATAGCCAATCAAAACTTTTTTTTCTTTGAAAAAGTCTGTTTACGGCAATTTCATAGGTAAAGACCTATTATAATTAGACAGCCTCTGTGGTGTGGTGGTTGAGCAGATCGGCACATAACCCGGAGGCAGCGGGTTCGATTCCCGTGGCAGGACAAATATTTCTGCACAGGAAAAAAAACGCAAATACTTGTTCCGAGTCTGGGTGTTGTGGGACCATGGTCCTCGTAATTCCTGAGTCCCTAGACACAGGGAATCCTAGTTATGGTCCAGGATCTATGTATGGTGTATGTGATCGTTGGGCGTTATTATAAGATAATAATAATAATTAATTATTATTATTAGTCCATTAACCTTAGAGTTTCACCTCGTAATGAAACAGAATCAGCTGAATTTTCATGATAACCTTTTTCTTACATTCTAAATGTAATTTCTACAGTCTTATAAGGTCACGTGTCAGCGTCCAAACCAAACCTTCTAGTCCAAAGGTCACATAAATCAGTATTTTTTTAAATCTCTTTTCCCGCACCTCAAATCAATTTTGCACTAACGTGAAAATTAAACAGCATAAACATGCTCACAATTTTTTTCTGAAACAATCCTGAGGGATTAGGTTGAGACACGAGTCGAGGTATAAGCTGACCTGGTCAACGACCACACCGCAGTGCCTACGTGTATTTTATTCTTTAGTAAAACTCCAAGCTACCCTTCTTCCTATTCTATCAACGAAACCCGTAAATCTCAAGCCAAGATATTCTCCTCGCGCAGCTAATGCCTCCCTATAAAACATAATTAAGCCCGTGTTGTGCATTCGACTTCATCCCAGTATAAATGTCTAGATAAACACAAACTAAGAGAAATAACTTCTGAGATTAACAAGTAAAAAATGATGCGAGGAGACGAGACGCAATGTGTCAGGATTAGTAAGGAGTAATACGGAGTTGGAATACGACGAGCTTGTTGGGTAGGTTGGGTAGAATATATTTCATACGAGAATATCAAACGTTGATACACACGAAATATATGTTTAGAAATGGAATAATTTATCGAGTAATGGATTTTAATAACAAAGAGAGTAAATCAATTTCACATTTTACCATCTACAATTCTAAGAATAGCAAGTCTATTCGAGTATTATTACTTATTATTATTTCGAGAATATTTTAATTCAAAATAGACAAAGATAAAAAAAGACGTCCGACCATGTATTTTGTCATTTACTTTTCCACACTATAATACGACACAAGCGAGTTGATATGACATAAGCTTGAATACCGTGTCGTTGTAGAACAACAATTGTTAACTGGGTAATAGATTCGTTCATCATTTATTCCGCTATTCGCGTATAGTAATTCTAAGCGTAGCCAAACTTAATATTGCGTGGAAAAACGAAGAATGAATTACTCGAGTATAATATCGTGGAATAGATTTATTCTGGTAAAGTTACTCGTGTATAAATCCAAGTTTGGATTTTTTGAATCCACCGTACACTATATATACTGTATATACTAAGTATACTACTATACTATATATACTAAGTACAATACAGAGGGCACTTCAAGAAACGGCATCAGGAATTTTAAAAGAATAGACAACTCATCGGCAACACCTTTAATGAAACGCGTATTAAGGTGCTGATATACTTACATAATTATTATTAAATACTGGTCGGGCGGACCAGAATTCATGCCATTAGAGTGTGTGTACACTTGTTGGAGGGTTTTTATTCGGCATGGTATTATTATTACATATTGTTAGTGTCAGCAACGAGTGGAACGTCTGATTGGGTTTTTAATAGGCGACGGTAACCCTAAACCGTCGGTAAGTCAACGGGCGAGCCATTGGATGACAGATTAATATTTTTACATTAAAATAAATCCATTGATTACACTAAGCAGGCGATACCGCTATAAATCATACATATTTTTGGGCTGTCAGATTTTTTTGTACATGATATAAAAAGGTGATGTTTTACCAATACCAGTTTCATACAAAAAGTTTTATGTATAGAACAATTGGATCCATATCTACGTGATCCCCTCTTTATATGTTCGTCGTTATTGAATGCCGTATATACCCTCGTCGGAAGATTAGTAAGCGAAAGCGAGAAACACGTTTAAGTATGGCAATTTTGCAACGTAAAAATATTCACGTAAGCCCAATGTCGAGTAGAAGAACTTAAATTTTGTAAATATAATTCAAATTACGATATATTTTTAGACAAAATATTCAAAGTAAATACAAATATTTACTTTGAATATTCAAAGACAAAATATTCAAAGTAAATACAAATATTTACTTTGAATATTTTGTCTTCTATGCTTCAACTTATTTGTTTATTTTCAAAACACGACAAGTTTTCTTAGAAATAAATAAAATTCAGGACACTGCGTTTAGCAATTTTCGGGCAATTTCATACAACGAGCTTAGTAGGAACTCTTTCAATTTCATTCAAAAGGCTTTAAAAGAAATCCGGTCTATTCCACTTAGCTGACTCAGCAGGTTAAATCTGTACAGACATTTAAGCTCGAATAGTATAAGCTAAGTAAAATGTAAAGTAGTATCTGATACTTTAGACATTTTTTTAATTTTTAAAATTTTGATTTTGATTTTTTAAAATTTTGATATTTTGTACTTGCGAAACTAAACGCGACTTCTTGACAAAGAGCTGTACAGGCGCCTGGTTGCAGAGCTCACGCGAGACCAAAGCTTTTTGGCTGATGCATACCTCGGACAATGAATCAGACTAGCTATTCAACGAGGGAATGTTGCCAGTATTTTGGATACGCTCCCCTCAGATGATCTGTGAATTTTGTGCTTTATTTATACCTTCCATAAGTTATTTCTTTCTGTATTTACTTTAATGCATGGTATACATTAAAAGTCCTCAATTCATCTGCTTGGTCTACAACAACTAGGTTTCACTAGGTGGTAGGACTTTTCTGCAAAGTTCGTCTAGGTACGTACCACCACTTTGCCTATTGTTCTGTCGCCAAGCAGTAGTGTGCAAGCACTATATTATATTTTATGTATGTATTTACAAACAAAAAGTATCTAAGTATTGTATCAGTTATCTGGTTCCCATAGTACAAGCTTTGCTTAGTTTGGGGCTAGATGGCGTTGTGTGAGATGTCCACACATATTATTATTATTATTATTATTACTATTGCGTTCCGGTGAAAAAGGCACTGTAGCTTGTGTAATTACTGTGCAGTTGAAACTATGATCTGATCTCACAGTCGAGTAATCTTAACTGTAAGAATCACGCATCATCACCAGTCCCGTTTTTTTTTTTTTTTAGTATCGTCACCTTTTCTAAATGAAAGGCGCAATACTCGCTAGCAAAAACGGTCTCGCATCATACTCAGTTTTCTTCCCACACAGTCACGTAGTTATCTCAATTCTCATCAATAACCATTAGAGCACAATAGGCGGACGCTATCGGAGCACGAGCTCTCGCCCAATTAGTTTGTTTGTCGAACACACTCCGGACGTCTGGTGCGGCTATGAAGGCGTGATGGGCAAGCTGATCTGAAATCAGTGGATGTTATGTTATAGATTTTGTACACATAACAGTGCCCTTCAAACTGGACCACAGTAGTGCTTGGCGGTAGAATAACTGGCAAAGCGGTGGTACCTACCTAGACGAACTTTGCAGAAAGTCCTACCACCTAGTGAGTAGTAGATACAATACAATAAATAAATAAATAATAACGCCTAACGATCACATACATAGATTCTGGCCTACCCTAATTAAACTGCCGCAGGAATCGACCCCGCCACCTCTAGACTATGAGCCGACCTGCTCAAGTGTCAAGTGTCTTTTTTTTTGTTTTGGTATGGCTCCACACTTTCGTGTATTTAGCCAGCGTCAAGTAATTGATAATTTCTCGAGTTAAGTAATCTATATATGTGTCGAGTCAAGTCAAGTCACAGTCCAAGTCATCAAGTCAAGTCATAGTCTAGTCTAGTCAAGTCATACTCCTAGTAAAGCGGTGGCAACTTTACCAGAAGCTTCTATGGAGTTTTGGAAACAACACGAAAAGAAACGGCTCACCATCATTATACCACTTTCCCACACTCATGCCTGTAGTCCAGCACTTAACGAATAAAATGCCACCAATTTTATGCACTAACACTGAAAATAACACAAGTTTTGGAAAATAATACAATGTGGCGACGCAATCTTTTTCATTTTCCCGCCAAAAACTCGACAAGTGTCTTGTAAAATGTTATTTTACCAGACATACCAACATAATAATACAAATTTTTAAGTTTATCATGTTGACAACTGTTTAAAAAGTAGCTGTCCCGGCTTAAATCGCTTTGAGATAATACTACGAAGATACCTAGATTATATTATAGTATAATTATATGATATTATAATTTTCGAGCTATTTTTATTTTAAAAACCAAAGTACTGGACCAATTTCGATTTGTTGTTGCAATAAAAAAGAATTTTCAAATCGGTTTTTAAATGACGTAGATATGAAGTAGCCAATATAAAACAGAAAAAACTTACAAAAAAGTTGACCTCTTCTTTTTTTCAAGTCGGTAGAAAGATCCTCAGTTGTAAAGCTTTCAAGATAAGATTATGGAACAGATATAACAGAGAAATTATGAGAAGGCCACCCCAAAATTTACACGATTCTGTTTAATTACACAAAGTTAAGTAAATTTCTTGGTCCAAAAATTATTACAGTTATACATATAAAACAGAATACCTGAGCAGGGATAAAGTTAATTTTTTGTTTTTTTGCCTGTTACGTTTTATTGCGGATGTAACCTTCTTGGTTACCAACGACCATATATACAAAAACGAAAAAGTTTTTATTCATAAGTAGAAAAAACAGTTTAAAAAAAGAACATTTATCTCTATTTTTTTTTAATGAAACTAAAACCAGCGATTTCTTTTAGTAGATTTCTTGCATGCATTACGGCTACTGACAAAATTAAAAAAAAAGCAAGGGTGAGTTATTTTCCTCTAATTGCAAATTGAGTTGGTAAATTTATTTTACAACCGTGAAAATGTCATCGTTAAATGAGAATCGCAGATGGAAGAGAAAAGAATAGAAATAATTTTCAATCGGTTGACGTCGAAGTCACAAAGTATTCACCTATTTAAATACTAACGAAAGGATTATGAAGTGGAGGACAGAAAAACTAAGGGATTCGCTTACGGAAGGAGTTTTTCTAATGTATTTATATGAATATTCTAAAAAATATAAATAGTTAAATCCTTTAGAAAAGATATTCAATTTTACGGCGGCGTAGTGGTTTATCATTATATTCTTTGGATACATAATTTTAGCACGCTTGACTTGGAGAATAAACTGGTGAATGCGATGCGAACGGAAGTTGAAGTTGGTTTTTTTTTTTTTTTTTTTTTTTTTTTTTTTTTACTTCAAACTTGTCTAGCATTTGACCACGCTCTCACCTGATGGGAAGTGACGATGCGATCGAAGGTGTAGCATGCTAGCCAAGTAAATACCTATTCACTCTTCTCTTGAACACGCCCGGGTCATATTTCGCCGGAAACACAGACGCTGGCAGGGCATTCCATTCCTTAGCCGTTCTAATTAAGAACGTTGAGTCAAATCGCTTGGTACGAATGGGTGGTATTTCGACCACAAAAGGATGGCGCTTAGCCGAGCGTCTAGTAGTCCGGTAGTGGAATGGTGATGGGAGAATTAGATCATGCAGTTCTTGAGCGCATTCACCGTGGTGTAATCTGTAAAAAACTGACAGACTTGCCACCTTACGTCGATGTGCAAGGCTCCGATGAGCCAACCAAAGTGTCGTCGTCAATGAGCCTTTTGGCACGCCGTTCAATCGAGTCCAGAGCCTCAAGCTGGTACTTGGCAGACCCGTCCCACAGGTGGCAGCAGTACTCCATACACGATCGGACTTGTGCTTGATACAGATTTAGAAGCTGTCCAGGTGTGAAGTACCGCCTTACCTTGGACAATATGCCGAGTTTTTTTGAAGCTACTTTGGCTTTGGACTGGATGTAGGATCCAAAGTTTAGGTTTGACGTGAGATCAACACCCAAAAGCTCAAGATGGTTTCCTAAACTTACAGATACACCACGGAATGAAGGAGCCAGATGGAGTGGGCTCTTTTTAGCAGTGAATAAACACGCCTGTGTTTTTGCAGCATTGAACCTAACCAAGTTAGCATCGCCCCAATCGGACACGGCTTTCAAAGCCAGGTTCATGCGCTCAACCATAGCCTCTCTCTCAATCCGGACGTCGTCACCACTGGCTCGGGCACTGGATGTGTATCTTTCAACAACAGTACTATCATCTGCATACCCAAAGGTACCGGGCTTTAGCAAATCATTGATGTGGAGTAAGAATAGTGTTGCTGAAAGAACTGACCCCTGAGGTACACCAGCATTAATAGCTAATTGATCGGAAGAGCAGCCATCAAGAACTACTCTAAGCGATCGTTCCCTCAAAAAGTCTGATATCCAAGTGCACAAACCAGCAGGTAGTCCGTAAGATGGAAGCTTATTCAGAAGACCGTCGTGCCAGACCCGATCAAATGCCTTAGAGACGTCTAGAGATACAGCAAGTGCCTCTCCATGCATCTCTAAGGCTTCGCTCAATATGTGAGTGGCATACGCGAGAAGATCCCCAGTGGACCGGTTTCGGCGAAATCCGTATTGCCGGTCACTGAGGAGATCATTGTCTTCAAGGTATGCCAAGAGCTTGTTGTTAATTATACGCTCCATACTCTTACAGAGAATGGAGGTAATTGAGATGGGTCGATAGTTGGCAGGATCAGCACGACTGCCCTTCTTAGGTACAGGTTGTACGTTGGCTAGCTTCCAACTCATAGGGACTATTCCGGTGTCTAGAGAGAGGCGAAATAGGCGTGTTAGAATGGGAGACAACTCGGGTGCACAGCTCTTAAGTACAATTGCTGGTATACCATCGGGACCACTGGCTTTGTTCACGTCTAGACTGCGTAATGTTTTTAGTACTTCCTTCTGACGTATGCGTATTTCCGGCATGAAAACACCGCATTGTGGAAGGCAGGGAGGTACCTCATTAGCAGAATCTAGACGCGAAGCTTCTGCAAAGAGAGTGGCAAACAAGTTTGCTTTTTCTTTTGCAGTGTGAGCCAGCGATCCGTCTGGTTTCAATAATGGAGGCAGTGAGGATCGACAGAAGTTCGCTTCAACCGATTTGGCTAGGGACCAAAAAGCCTTACTACCCTCTGGGTAGGAAGCAAGTTTAGTCCCTATTCGACCAATATGATTGAAACGAGCCTTCCTTAATTCCTTCTTACAGGCCTTGGCGGCAACGTTAAAGGCTTTCTTCTTAGCTCGAGTGTCCGAGGCCTTGCGTTTTCGAGCGTCAGCCCATGCCAGATATGCCGCATGCTTCTGCGCTTCAGCACGTGCACATTCGGCTCCAAACCATGGGCTGGCTTTGCTGGTCACGGGCTTATCGGAAAATGGAATAAAATATTCCATAGCCCGACATACTACCTCAGTAACCGCATTCGCGCAGACCGTCGGATCTCCAGAAGAAAAACACGTTTGCCGCCAAGGATATGAAGCGAAGAAATGTCGCATCTCGTCCCAGTCTGCTAAGTTGTATCTCCAGACACGCCGATTGCTCTTAGGGCTTGGGTCAGGCGGGGAGTATACTGAAACGGACTTGACCAGACAGTGATCGGAACTACCAATGGGTGAGGATACCGCCACAGAGTATCGGTCTGGTTCAGTCGTGAGCAGAAGGTCGAGGCAGTTAGCAGTGTGGCTATCAATATCAGGCACTCGCGTTGGCTCTTTAACAATCTGCGTTAAATTGAGCGCCAAAGCGAGCTTACGCGTCTCTCTCCCAGCGTGGTCCGTGATCCGGTGTGGGACTAACCACTCCTGGTGGTGAGCATTAAAGACCCCAGAACAACAAGCTGAGCCGAAGGATAGCGTTGCTGAGCCACATCTGCCGTTTCACTGAGATACTCCATTAGAAGAGTTGTCTCCCGGTCACCGCTATGTGATCTGTACACACCAGCATAGAGAATTTTCTCAATGCCGGTGTCCACAAGCACCCAAATCACCGAAAAGTGGGGATGTTCAAGGTTTCGGAGACGCAAACAGCAAATGTCATCACGGGCGTAAACGCAGATACCAGCGCGTGGAAGGAAGCGGTTTTCCAAGATGAATCCTGGATAGTCCAGATATGCCGTGTCTGATGGACATCCTATTTACGTCTCAGTCAAGAAGAGCAAGTGCGGTTTGTTGGTCTCCAGATGATGATGGACCGCTTGCAGATTTGAGTGCAGCCCACGAATATTTGTGAGGTGCACTTTAAGAGTGAGGACGTGCATCTGCCGTTTAAACTTGCTCAATTTATTTGACTTTTTCATAGTTGGGTGAGTTAGGTAGACAAGTAGGAAGTGGACGAGATATTGGGATGCTAACCCTCAGTAATAGAGAAGCTCCTACGCCAATGGAGAACTTGCGCGGAGACTGCGGGGACGCCCGAACCCCCCTGAAATTGCCCACAAGTTCCTCACTTCCAGTCGCCAACTGGCCCTGTGGACAACCTCAGGATTTTACACAAGCGGTGGGGCAGCCTTTCGTAGTTGGCTAGACTACTACTTGGGCCCCCTACAACTTGCGGTCGGCCAGCAGAGAGCACCGTGCTTCGGATCCCGCTACCCTCCGAAGCAAGGTCTCCGACGCGAAAGCATCTCCATCACCAATACCGGTCTGCATACCCAACACAACTGTCCACATCTACTCGTCAGAACGGCTTCATTAGACATCACGATGGAACACGACGAGTCGCTTGGCATCGTGGTTTAGTCTAATGGGTGGTAACTAAGCCGGCGGCTAAGGCCTTCCACCAGTTATTTGGTTGCTCTTTTGGCACCATCCAGGGGTCACGTGTAGGGAAACTAGGGTTAAAGCCTACGGACGCGAGCAAACATAAACCCCCATAGATCTCCATTCTCAACCTAAACACGTTAAATTTGTATTATTATGTTGGTGTGTCAAAAACAAAGTTATACCGGCTGATAGATGGCGTTAAATTAAAAAAGTTTTTCCTTAGTCGTGTGGTCTAAAGCATACTCGTTTTTTATCCAGTATCTTCTGTCTGAATTCTACACAGAACTAAATACTACTAATGGGAACAACATAGATAACTTTACGTTCAATCCTGACGAACTCAAACCTTCTGTTCTATCATGAAAGACGATATTACCACCCTTTTATCTTCGTGGATGTGGCAATCGTTTATTAGATCAACGACTCATCGTATGGCCTGCCTAATATCAATCAAAAGACTAGCAGCTGAAAAATTGGTTCAGTAGCTGACACAAGGATGTTATGTATGAAGTTAGTTGTTTCCATTTATGGCAACATCTTCCAGCTCCCACGTTAGCCACGGTTAATTGAACGTTCCAAGTGAACGCATTAGATGCGAAGTGTAACAAGGAATGGCAACGCACGGCGTTCGGGCATAAATCCGTAACGGTCCCTGTGTTTTACGGCCGCTTTGCTAATTTGGTCTAAATTATGAACTTCGAGCCGTTATTGCTAAAATTTCGGCAAAAAATAATATTTTATTGTTATTACTCCGTCGTAAAATTGCCAGCTTATCCGTGTTTTATAGACTGTACTTTAGACTGTGTGTGAAGGAATTACACGACCTAATTCCTCTATCTCATCATCATCATTTTTTCATCGGAATACAAGACGCATAGAATTACGGCATCCATATATGGTTGAAATCCCTCCAACACGCACTAAGCGTTTCGCTACTAACTTTATAGTACAAAAAGCTAATGAATGAAACAGTTCGTCCTTATTTCCATTTAACTATAACCTAGGAGTTTTTGAGTCAAAAGTGTACAGATATCTTTTAGCCAATCTGCCTCATTTTAGACCACGTCATTGCTTAGCATAAGGCGAGGCAGTGGTCAAAATATTCACCTATAACCCATTAAAAAACTGGTTAATTGACCAAGAAAACGAAGTGACTGAAATTTGCTTTCATCTGTCTGAATGTACGTGCGAGTACAGGTCGCATTTTTCGATGAAAATTGGCGAAACTTGGATTCATAAATCAACCACATCGAATCGTAATTAGAGGTTTATAATTTCCCCAAAAAGAAGAAAAGTTTCTCGCGACGCCATTTACAGACCGATTATGATCATATTTGGCAAAAACATTAGGTACCTAATTCTAAATAAGTATTTTAAATATCAGTCAGAATATCAGATATATAATCAGAAATAAAATCGGTCAGAAGATTGTTGAGATATAATGCTGAGTTTGGGACCACAGAGGCTGTCAGCTGTTGGAGATATAATAGGTCTTTACCTATGAAATTGCCGTATTGCAGTACAGACTTTTTCAAACAAAAAAAAGTTTTGATTGGCTATGAATTCTAAATTCAAATTAATTTTGTTTTAAAAATATGACATTCTATTTACAATATAAGTCTTTTGTTTATTGATTAACGTTGTATTTTCATTACATATCAACATTTTTCCTCATAATGGATACTTTGAAATTTCGTGTAATTATGGAATATGAGTTCCGTCGTGGCACCAACGTGGCACAAACGACACGTAACATCAACGACGTTTACGGAGAGAACTGTACAAACAAACGTACAACCCGTTATTGGTTTGCTCGGTTCCGTTCTGGGAATTTTGAGTTGAAAAATGAACCTCGTGGTCATCCGGAAACTTTGGTCAACAATGATGAATTAAAGGCGATTGTGGAAGCTGATGAATCTCAATCTACAGCTGAGCTGGCAGCAGCTTTTGATGTTAGCATCAAAAGAATATTGGTCCATTTGCGACAGATTGGCAAGATAAAAAAGCTTGATAGATGGGTGCCCCACGAACTTAACGATCGCCAGCGCAACGTACGCGTCGAGACTTGCCTTGCGCTGCTTAACAGGCACAGAAATGAAGGAATTTTGAACCAAATTGTTCCGTGCGACGAAAAATTGATTCTTTTTGACAATCGAAAGCGCTCAGCAAGTTTGTTAGATCCTGGTTCGGTACCAAAGCAATGTGCAAAACGAAAATTGACCCCTAGAAAGGTGATGGTCACAGTTTGGTGGTCTAGTGCTGGTGTGATTCATCATAGCTTTTTACAAAACGGCAAGAGCATTACTGCAGATGTGTACATTGAAGAACTGACCACAATGATGGCGAAACTCGCACGTCTGCAACCAGCTTTGGTCAATCGGTCGTCTCCACTGCTACTTCACGACAACGCGCGACCCCATACTGCACAACAGACCGTCTCTAAGCTGCATGAGTTGGGTTTGGAAGCTCTCCCTCATCCGCCATACTCACCAGATCTTGCGCCTACCGACTATTACTTTTTCCAAAATTTGGACAACTTTTTAGCGGGAAAAAAATTCTAAATTCAATTCCCAAGAGGCAGTACAAAACGCCTTTGAAGAGTTTGTTGTCTCCCGTCCTGCTGATTTTTTCAAGAAGGGCATCCATAAACTGCCACAGCGTTGGCAAAGATGCATTGATTGCAGGGGTGATTACTTTGAATAAAATAAATAAATAAGTTCGAAAAAAATATACTTTAACTTTTTTCAAACAAAACGGCAATTTCATAGGTAAAGACCTAATATTTCTTCAAAAAGTTATGGAACTCATACTATTACGAGTTCCATAACTTTTTTAAGAAATATATCTCTATATTTATATATATATAAATTATTATATTTGATACAAAATTAATAATCTTTTCCCTGTGAGAACGGGCCCATGCCACAGCAGTGGGAACGGCTTATGACGCAAGACAACTACTCTGTTTTGACCTAAAAATGAACCAGTTATTCTAGACACAAATTCAACAGCACAGAAAAACCCACTCTAACTTTCCAAACATTTTGTAGCCAACACAACTAGTGTCGTTTTTTCATCCCATCCGTTATCTGATCTTATCTTGCGCCAGCTTTCAATTACTGACGTGGGGCTGGTTTCCACCAAACTACATAAATATTTTACTTCAAAGGCAACTCTTTTGCCTGCATTTTGGCACTCGCGGTGCCAAAAGCGGCGCATTTATTTACTTTAGTTTAGCAACACTCTTTTTCTCGGCCGCGAAATATGAATTTTTCTGGCTGTTTTGAGAGTTTTTGGTGCCACCTGGAATATTATTATGATATTTTCATGCATTTCGTTGAGGTGTAGAGCATTTCAGCAAACGTTTTGGAGCTCGTTCTTATTTTAAAGTGTTACAAAAGATGATAATTTTTTAACGAATATGTGATCTCAAAAGACTTTTCTATATAGCGGTGATGTTTGTTTACTTTGATTGGGGGATAAGCTATAAATACAGAGGACTAGAGTAGTAAAGTCGTGCATCATTATTGTTCCTGTCACCATAGAAAGTAATAAGTGCCTAATAATATTCACCGATAATAAGTTTTATGCCTATTACTGAATAGGTTTCATAAATCACCATCTTATACTAACCCTTGGAGCATTCTATTTGTTCCCAAATTTCACGAGGTTGCCAATATTTTACGTAATAATCCCTAAAATCCACGATACATTGACGGCCCCAGCTGAACGTCGTAGCTGTCAACCAGCCAAAAGGAACAGTGTACGGAGTACAAAGGGAATAAAGTTACATGATAGTATATAATATGTATCCCGTTACGAGAGTGGGTGTTAAGAAAAATACCTACATTGGAAATAGATCGTATGATAATATGGAGCGCATTGAGGAAAAATAACACCCTAAATCTGTGTATTCATAATTCATTTATTTGCCTGTTTATTGGCGTCACAATATATTATTATTAATATTAATAAATATGACGGCGGCAACGTCCAGTTATAAACTCTATGCGCAGCGGGCAGTACCGTAATTTACCATGTGGCAGCATTTAAATTTATTACAGTGGCAATACCGGCCACTGTCATTGCTTCCCCAACCATCTGGCTTTATAAAGGAGCGCTCGGTGTACTACGGATCATTCTTGTTCCAGACACGGCGCGGTGTGGACATGCTGAAGGCCTATAGTTATATAGGTTGCAACCTACGCACAACCCGTTTCTGTCTACAAATACTTAATTCTAAAAACTAATTAGCTCTGTTTAACAATCTACATAACACATTGAAATGTATATATATATATATATATATATATATATATATATTTCAATAAAATTGGTATAGTTGTTTGGTTTTAAAATGAAAATTACTAGAAAGTATATATACATAATTATCATCCAAGTGTTTATCAGTATGATATTAAAACGATTAAAACTTTAAGCATTAAGGGTATTGCAAATTCTTGAAGCTCCTATTGCAGTTATTCGGAAAATCATCAGGATTTTTCACTAGGTGGTAGGACTTTTCTACAAAGTTCGTCTAGGTAGGTACCACCACTTTGCCAGTTATTCTGCCGCCAAGCAATGCTGTGTTCCGGTTTAAGTATAAGGACACTGCAGCCACTGTAGCTAGTGAAATTACTGGGCAAGTGAGATTTTATGACCTGATCTCACAGTCTAGTAATCTTATTACTATATTGTGCTGATGTCACAGGATGACGTGCAGTGCAGTGTCAAGCGCGAAACTCTATATTTTAGAGTTCCGAGTGACACTGCAACTGATATGGGCAGCCGTATCGCTTAAAATCAGGAGAACGGTTAGCTCGTCACGTCATTATTTAACATAAAAAAGCATCTTAGAATGAGAGGACTTCAAAGGGCGTTTTAAGCCATGGGTAATCTGTTGTCGTAAGGAAATTACCATTAAGCCACTTGGTTTAATAATAATTTTCTTTTCCTAAGTCTCTGGACATTAGCACTGACCATTTGCCGACACGAGGAGATGATTATAAAAATATTTTTTAGGTTCTTGCTTGTATGTAGTTTATCAAAATTGCATTTCACACGTCTTCAAACTGCAGAAGTTATCAACAAATTATTGAGTTCTAAAGTTTTTAACAACTAAACTTCAAGCTTGGAAAGTTTTCACTGCGCTTCAGTCGAAAATTTCAACTCGTCTAGTATTGGCAAATTTACTTTTCGAACTAATTTCGAGTTTTAAAGGTAATTTGGGAAATAGGAATAGCCTTTAATATCATGTATTGAAATTATAAATTTGATTACAAATTTTATCAAAAAGAAATAACGATTTGCAAATTTTTATAGTCCTCACAACTCATCAGCATTGTAGAAGTTAACTAACAATATTTTTCAAGTTTAAGTCTTTTTCATTGTATGAATACTATGTCGCTATGAAAAGTCTAATAAACTGTTTCAGTTATCATAAAACATTCATGCGCTTCCTGTTTCTTAATTGATATCATTTGGTTCCAAAGATACCCATCTGTTATTCAAATATTTCTTTTGTTATCTTTTTGATCTAAATAGATAAGATGTTTTGTTTATTCTAAGGTTGAATAGTCAAAACTTCTATTCAGTTGTAGTAGCACCAATTCACCATATCCGTATGCGATCCACAAATGCGAAATTAATACCAAAATATTTTCATTATTAATAAAATTATTTCGATATTACAATACTATTCACTATATATAAAATAATACTTTATAAAATTATTAGCTTTTATTAAAAAGGTAATACAGACTTTGTTCGCTTTAAAAAGTAAAAACTAAAAACAACTTTGGCTGGTTAAGCGCTAACAAAATGATAACAGCTCAAAAATACTTTCCAGTAACCACGGAAGTTTTAAGGACAGCTTAATGATACAATGTAATTCTTAACAGTGACTTGGTGTGTCTTTGAGCCGCACAATTTTTTGAAACGGAACTATTAATGATTTGCCTTTCATAACATGTCTTGAAGAAAGTTTAGTTAGTGATTATCATTAATAATAATAATATTATTATTTGATTTGTTTTGGCTCCACACTTTTGTGTATTTAGCCAGTGTCAAGTCACAGTCCAAGTCATTAAGTCAAGTCATAGTCTAGTCTAGTCAAGTCATACTCCTAGTAAAGTGGTGGAAACTTTACCAGAAGCTTCTATGGAGTTTTGGAAACAACACGAAAAGAAACGTTTTACCATCATTATACCACTGTCCCACACTCATGCCTGCAATTCAGCACTTAACAAATAAAATACCACCAACTTTATGCACAAACACTGAAAATAACACAAGTTTTGGAAAATAATATAATGCGGCGACGCGATCTCTTTCGTTTTCCCGCCAAAAAACAATAATAATATTCGTGGGCATTTCACACTGCCATACATCAACCCCAAACTAAGCAAAGCTTATGGGAACCAGATAACTGATACAATACTTATATACGTTACAATACTTAATATTTGTTTGTAAATACATACATCGAATACAATATAACACCGAGACACAGAACCAGTGTTCATCACACAAATGTGTGAACCCACAACCCACAATTCAGAAGGCAAGGGTACTATCAACTGAGCTATCGGCCATTATACATTGCGCTTTGAGTAACCTTAGTTATTACAATAATTTTAGATAATTAGTGTGTAGCGAAATAATAATTGATGGGTTTTCCTTTAATCAAGTTAAAATAATTCTTCATTTATTTATTTTTTTAACTGAAACGGTTCAGGCACAAAAGCTTCCGTTACTAACTTCGTCACTAACTTAATTATAACTATATACACGGTGGAATTTGATTCGTTCTTTTCCTTAAATGTGTGTTCTCAGACTATGCCATAGAATAAAAGTACAAGGTGCAAAAAAATATATAAAAGAAAAAGACTCCTAAAATAACTGGATAGCAGCCGAAATGTCTATTTAACGCTACACACAGAGCGGGCACCGCACGAGCGCTTTGTTAATGTTTTGTAGGTAATAAAAAACCTGTTTTGTTCAATGTCGCGAGCTTTTCTTTAGAATTTGAATCCGCAGTAATTTGATAATATATTTAGATTTAAGTTTCATAAGTAATTTTGTTATTTATTATTTAGGAGCGTTCTATATTATGGACTTAGTATAAACGTTTAAGGAAAAGAACGAATTGAATTCCACCATGTATATGATAAAAATAATTATAGCACTGATCCAGATATTAAAAAAAAACTGTAATTTTTATTGAATCAGCTTTGACAGACATAGAGAAAATCACCACGCTTATCCAACTAAACGAAACCTTTAACCAAAGTTGTCATATAGCTCGCGCAAAATTTTATGAGCTCTGAACCTTAGATACTGTCTCTCAGCTGCATAACTTTAATAGCAAAGTTTTGTTTTCATTACCTGTTTTGAATATTTGATAACAGAAGTGTTTACATTGGTCGACTCACTTAATATTTAACTGACTTCGTAGACTCAGTAAAAGCTAACTAGGTACTCGGTGTTTGCTTTTAAACTACCGTGGATAGCTTCATTGGGTTAGTAGTTTATTTTATTAACTGGTAGGAAAATGTAAGCTTAATGCCCATCTGTACTTAAACCTATTAAAATACTACAAAGCTTACTTATTTATAGGTCATAGGACTTTTCTGTTAAGTTCGTCTAGGTACCACCGCTTTGCCAGTTATTCTCCCGCCAAGTAGTGCGCAGGCACTACTGTGTTTTGGTTTGAAGGGCAAAGTAGCTAGTGAAATTACTGGGCAATTGAGACTTTATGATCTGATCTCACAATCGAGTAATCTTATTACCAGACTGTGCTGATGTCTCAGGATGCGCAGTGCAGTGTCGTGCGAAACTTTTTTTTAATATTTTATAGTTCTGAGTGACACTGTTCTGTTATGGGCGGCCGTGTCACTTAACATCAGGTGAACGACTAGCCTAGAGGTCACATCATTCATCTGAATCAAAATATTTGATCCGCAAATCCCGGCTGAAAATTCAATGAGCAAAATAAAATGGACCAAAAAGAAATGCAAGCCCCTTTTTGGAGTATCTCACTAACTTTATGCAAAATGTATGTTTGTTCACAGATAATATTTATCTCAAACTTTAAAAGAGCTCGAAAAGATATGACCACTTTAACAAAACCTGTCTCTTGACTCAAGCGATATTTATACTCTGTGGGTCTCGGTAAACTTGGCGTATCTGAAGCTGGAACTAGCTTCTTTAGATTTATGGCCTATAACTTAATCTTGTAGCTGCTACTCACTGCAAGTATTTTGTTGGAATTTACTCTGCAAATTGAAATAGCTATAACTGCGTTGGATATAAAAGTTAAGTCACTTTTTAAAGCAAATATGTATGTAATGATTGTTACATACATTTTTGCTTAAAAAAGTGATGTTGTTGTTTAATTTGCCCATTTCACGGTTTTATTTTTGTGGATTGATTTTTGACACATTTTTTGTGCATTAAAATGTTATTTTTTAATGTTTAGAATTATTTTTCTACGACTAATTGAGAAAAAATTTGATAATTATACTAAATTAGAAGTGTTTAAACTAAAATCAGGAGTGAAAAAGATACGTGACCTTTTAATTGTAGAATTTTAGTAATCTTACGATTGAAGGGTTGAGAATAAAAAGGGTTTAACTGTCAAATTGATAGTTTCGAGAAAATTGACCTTAAACTTCAACGGCCTCATTTTAGTGTAGAGTGCGTATTAAGTAATAGAAAAGGTTTATGTAAGTTTCAGTTGCTTGAAAATATATCAATTTTATTTTAAAATACTAAATATAGTACTAAATCATACAATTACTGTAAAAATATGGTATAATAAAATAAATATAACAATGTTTTTATGCTAAGCAAACTGTATTCCTGTGACAGATAAACCGTTTTTAGACTCAAAATCTAGAGATTTAAGCCTCATTTCGGTATTTTGAGGATGTATTATTGTAGATAACGCTGAATGCAACGATACCCATAAGTCTTTTTGTGAAAATAATCAGTTAAACCCTTTTTGTTCTCACCCCTTCAATTGTTTTTAGCCACGTATTTACGTTTGACAACCAACTTGCCTGACGGTAAGCAACGTGGTCCGAAAATGGAAGAAAACAAAAGAAAAATAAATAAAAGAAAATGTACAATGATTCGCGTGTAAGTTATTAAAATGGGTACATACTTCTACAAAAAGTATACTACTAAAAGTGTATAACTTACTGTCTAATGTCTAAATGCTAAAGAGATATTATAATCTATCCGGTCTATCACTAATGGTCCATTAAAAAAATTTAGGTTGCTAAAGGGATATCTATCCGGTCTAGCATTAAATGGTCCATAATTTTTTTTTAAATACGTTTCCTGCCGCAGGAATAGAACCCGCCGCCTCCGGGTTATGAGCCGACCTGCTGGTGGTTACCACACCACAGAGGCTGTCATATATCCTTCTTTTGGCCATGATTTAACAGATGGCGATGAAAACAAAAAGTGTTCAAAACTGGTACACATTTTAATGTTTTTCAAATTCATTCCCCTAAAAATAAGACGAAACGTCTCTAGAAGCATCCATTCAGAAACAATTCAATTAGTAAAAAAAGTGAAAAACGTTTCATCCCTGTTTACAACTTGGCTTTCTTTCGTGAAGGGAGGTAAATTGCTTCACTAAAACTCTTTATTCATTTTACTGAATCCTAAGGCGTTTTAGTTTTAATCAACGATTTATTAACCTCTCGTCAAGAAAGTGTCCGATGCCAGCTTTTTTTACGAGAGTCTGTGGGCTTAGGATGGAAAAAGAAGTAATTTAGTTATTCTTCATCTCAACTTTTTGTTCAATAACATGGGTTAGTTAACTCCTCTTTAATTTTAAACCATTGAGGTGTCCTTAAAAGAAACAGAAAGAAAATATTGTAAGTATTGAAATGAATCTAGGAGTTTTGGCGGAGAAACTGGAAAGATCACGTCACCGTATTGTATTATTTGCAAAACTACATTATTTCAGTGTTAGTGCGTAAAATTGTGGCGTTTTATTCGTTAAGTGCTGGATTACAGGCACGAGTGTGGGAAATTGGTATTATGTCACCATCATAATACCTAAACGTTTCTTTTCGCGTTGTTTCCAAAACTCCATAGAAGCTTCTGGTAAAGTTGCGACCACTTTTCTAGGATTATGACTTAGACTAGACTATGACTTGACTTGATGATTTGGACTGTGACCCGACTTAACTTGATACGTTTACTTGACACTGGCTAAATAGACAAAAGTGTAGAGCAAAAAAAGGATGAAGTGGGGATATTTAAATACTGAATAATAAATACTAAAAAGTTCATTGCCACCTCGTACAGCATGCGAATTGCAACCTTGGATTACGTTGGGTTATATTATAGCTTGCCTGCCATGAGTGTGGGGCGCTGGAAGATACAGCGCCCCACACACTGGAGGTGTGCGCTGCTTGGGACCCGCAGCGGCACACACTTTCCATGGCAGTAGGCCACGATCTCTCGCTGCCAAGCGTGGTGAGAGCCATGCTCGACAGCGAGAGATCTTGGCAGGTGGTGGTCTCCTTCTGCGAGTACGTGATGGTGCAGAAGGAGACCGCGGAGTGGGTTAGAGAGGAGGCTACTGGAGCTGACCCGCTCCGGCGCAGACGAGTGGGAGGGAGAAGGAGGCGTTACGCGCACCTTCTCCCTCCCCCGTAGTGGGGCCACTGGTGGAGAGTCGGGGGACTCTTCACCGGCTTGCACGGCCCCACACGTCTGGTGGGTGACCTTGCTCACCAAGTTCCTTTGGCGCGGAGAGGCCCGAAAGAGCCTGCCGCCGGGGCCGAGTTGGCTGGACTGCAGTCGCGACCCCTTCTCGCCCCGGTACGGCGGACGAGGGCTCACGGTGGGGGTTTTAGTGGGTTCGAGTCCCACATACCCCCTGCCACCACCCCCGTGGTGGCAGGGAAGTGCGAGGGCATTTCCCCGCCTCAAATAAAAAATTATAGCTTATTCTAACTTGCATTCCACACTGAGTAGGAATTTATCTACAAACAAAATAAAACTCTAAAATAAAGCTAACTTTAAATAAATACATTAATATTACACGAAACAAATGTAAAATATTAGCAAACCGTATAACGACTGATTCCCTGAGCACCGGTCCGTCTAGTACACGTCAAAGTTGTTTTGGAATAAAAACATAGCGGTCCCTGGAGCCATGTGCCAAAACACAAGGAAAGCTATTTTGTACTATATCCACTTTTTTATCGTCCAGAACATAAAAATACTTGCTCGTAGCAAGAATGTGAAACTGTTTGTAATGATTGAATGTGAAACCAAATCCAAAGTGTAATCAAGTTAATAATAAACGCTGCCATTTCTATATCATTACTTGAGATGTGATTTATTGAGCAATGTGATTAAGTATTTGTGTATGCACTATGCACGACAAAAAAAACTTAGCTAAGCAACACATTCCTCGGGTTCTCGAATACGTTTGATCAATCCGTGTTAACATGGCAGAACAAATACTGAAAGCTCATTGGTTACCTGCTGATCATCGGCTGTCTCAACCAATGAGTGTACAGTATTTAACATGTTGACTTGACATGAGTTTGACAAACGTACGAGAAGCCAAGGAGTTGGGAGATAAATGCGAACTTAGAAGCTGTCAAACTTTAATACAGACGGGCATAAGATCCAAAAAATCTAAATATATATAACTCAAAGATGACTGACTGACATAGTGATCTATCAACGCACAGCCCAAACAACTGGACGGATCGGGCTTAAATTTGGCATGCAAGTAGATGTTATGACGTAGGCATCCGCAAAAAAAGGATTTTTTGAAATGCTACCCTTAAGAGGGTGAAATGGGTGGTTGAATTATTTTCCCATAGAACACGCCGCGGGCAGAAGCTCGTGTAAGATAAAAGTCTATTAAAATAAAACTTAACTACGCAACGCTTTCCCCAGGTTCTCGTAAAAGTTTGTTCAATTCATCTCAACTTGGCAGACCAAATACTAGACGTTCATTGGTCGCCTGTTGATCATCTCAACCAATGAGCGTACAGTGTTGACGTGACATGAGTTTGACAAACGTGCGAGAAGTCAAGGAGTTGGGAGATAAGTGCGAGTCGTACGTACTTAGAAGCTGTCAAACTTTAATACAAACGGACATAAGATCCAAAAAATTTACCTATATTGTGGAATTCATTAATACCTACTACGAATAAGTTGTTATTAATATTTTTTTATGATAGAAAAGTCCTTTGTAGAGCAATACATAGCAAAAAAAATCCTATAAGACATCCTTAAGCTTTCTTTAAAATAAAAAATTAAAATGTCTCACACTATTTGCTCATAAACCATATTTTATTAAAGCATAAGTTAAACTCTAAACAAACTTCAAGATAGCTATAAGATAGGTAGATATAAGATAGAAATACCCGTCAGCCGTAAAAATCAACTTCAAGCAGGTAAAAGTAACTTTGGAAGTCGTTAAAAAGTGAACCGTATGTTTCCAAACAAATCGTGAAAGTGGCTAACAGCCCCCGCATTGAAACGCGATTAACATTCGAACTTCACACTCGGGAGATTATAAACTTATTTGAATTTGGGAAATTTCTGAAATTGCTCGCTTGTTACTTGAAGTAACTTCTCTGTGGCAGTAGAAAAAAAAAATTAAAAAAGAAGACAATGGAGTTCGAGGCTACTGCTGATGTGATTTACAATTATACACATACACTAATAATGCTCAACGATCACATACATAGATCCTGGACCCCACCCAGACTCAGAACAAGTATTTGCGCTTTTTTTCTGTGCACAAATGTTAGTCCTGGCGCGGGAATTGAACCCGCCGCCTCTGGGATATGAGCCGACCAGCACCCCTACCGCGTAACTGGGAATCTGCTTCGCCTGCCATCCTGCATGTGCCAATTAACAAGTCCACGAGTGCGAGCAAGAGAGAACACGATTACCATCTCCACCAGACTTACGCGGTAAAGTCCCTGCTCAACCACCACACCACAGAGGCTGTCAATATGCGATGTGAGGTATAACCACCAAAGCTGTGGAGAGATGTGTGTTGTTAAAGCGCAGCTGCATTCGACGAGCGTTGGATATTGCAATGAAAAGTCTCGCTACATGCTACTTATGTCTCTCGTCTCCGTTGTATACCGCGCCAGCTCACATCTCTATTTCGTTCCTGCTAAACAATAAATTAATCTTTGAAAAAAATTACATCGACTTTAAAACCACAAATAGGCACTTAAAAGCGAAATATAAATTAATGTAATTATTATAAGCACCATCCGCTCATGTATTTGAAGTCAGTGGTATATGTAGTAGAAAGATACTACCTACAGGTATCTACCTATTTACTACATATATGGTATCTATCTACTACCCACTTGGCTTGGCTAGCAACGACTTTGAATAGATGAGGTGAGAAAAACCTGGCATACATATCAATTTTGTTGTTTTGGTCGAATAAGTTTGCAAATTCACTTGGTAAATTTACAAGATACAAAATGAAAATAAAATTCTTTCGACCAGTAACCACCTCTTTCCTTTTAAGCCTGTAAAAAACCTGTAAAAACATTTAAGTACCGTAAATTTCCTACCCGCAAAATACTTCGTTTTAATGCGTCTACATTTTTAAGGGCTGTCCCTTAAGAGTGCCATTTATTTAGAGCCCTAAAACCGTTGACAGTGGCATCGCATATTCATGACCCAATCCATTGTATATGAATAACCCTGGAAGTAGTTTAAGAGCTTTTGGACACTTTAAGTAAAGTGTATTGAATGTAAAAAAAAAATTAAGTTAATAATGAAATTAATTTTACTTATCAGTAAAATTTAGCAATAACTTATGAAACCTTTATTGAACATTAATTAAAAGCTTAAAAGTTTTTAATTATGGTTCAATTAAGCGGTATAAAATATCAACTAAAAATATAATTTGTAAACAAGTTTAAGTAATATGACAATATTTGAAATGCCGTCACTATGGGGGTTGATTTGGTTATGCCAAATAGATATTTTAACTAACTTAATTAGTACATTTTTGTAAATAAAATATGTTAACAATTAATAACAAATTCACGAACTAGCAATTGTTAGGAACTTTGGCTTTTATCTAATTACAGGAGAGTTCAGTTATAAACTGAGTGTGATATTTACTTAAACTAAAAATTGTTTCACCACAGATCATTTACCAAAAAATTAAATACAGTGAACTACTGGCCAACCATAAACAAGAACCTAAATCACTCAAACTGACTTGTTGCTCTTAAACCACAAGAGCAAATATATGCGCAACATCGAGTTATCGACAAAAGTTGTTCACAAGATGTTTACCGAGATAAGTTATTAATAAACATACGTGTTCAGATATGTATGAGACACATAAAGCCATGTTTATGGAAATGTGTACATTTAGACACTGATATTACATCATAATCACTACTTAAATGAATATCACGAAAAAAGAAAAATTAGACCGCCACTACTGCACTGTGATATGTATATGGTATGGTACGGTATGGTGGTATGATACTGTGTTATGAGCAGCGGTGCCGCTTAACAGCAGGCGAACGACCAGCTTGTCATGTCATTCCTCTACATAAAAAAGAGAGTACGCCGAAATTATAATAATTTTGCCTTTACCGAAACACATTTTCAGCTGTCAAATTGTAAAAAAGCTTATTCTAACAACTGCTCCGTATGAAGAGACTAGTTGCGCCCCGTGGTTTCACCCGCGAATAAAAAGTATTTTAATTATTTGCTCGTCTCACGGGAAAATTTTACTTTTCCAGGATAAAAAGAATCACATTAAAGTTATGTCACACTATGTCTACTCTTGTCGACTATGTCGCACTCTTGTCGCACTAGAGTTAAGTTACACTTCTGTCTCACTATCGTGATATCTCACTAAATTATGTGATGTCACACTTATGTCACACTAAAGTTACGTCGCACTCTTGTCGCGCTAGAGTTAAATTACACTTCTGTCTCACTAGCGTGATGTCACAATCACACTAAAGTTATATCGCACTCTGGTCGCGCAAGAGTTAAGTTATACTTCTGTCTCACTAGCGTGATGTCACTCTAAAGTTATGCCACACTATAGTGATGTCACACTAAAGTGATGTCACACTTATGTCACACTAAAGTGATGTCACACTTATGTCACACTAAAGTAATGTCGCACTCTTGACGCGCTAGAATTAAGTCATACTTCTGTCGCACTAGCGTGATATCACACTAAAGTCACACTTTTGTAGCGCTAGAGTCACGTTACACTTCTGCCTCACTAGCATGTTGCACTAAAATTATTTAGTGGTTTGGCAGTGATGTGGAATCAGTGTTAGTCATTCGATAAAACCGTGGGATATAGCTTAAAGGAAATCATTATTCAGTTCATTTATTATCAGTACGCGAAAATATGAAGCTATAGAAGATTATAAATTATTTACTTAAATTACTCTCAACCTGTTGATCTATGCTTTTAATAAATAAACAACAAGATCAAAGTAAATAAATATAAGCAGCTACCAAATCTCAACATTTCTTAATGCCATTTATCAGATTATTAGCAAAGAGACGAAACATTTTTATTCATTATTCATTCAAATTGAATCGTAGACTCAGCATCATGACATTAGGCGATATTAACTTCCTTGTTTTAAGAAGTGGTGTAAGTCACAAAATAAAAGGTGCATTTAAAATTTTATTATTAATGGAAAAGAAGCCTTTCAGTTGCATATTTCGTTGGATATTTTTCGAATAGGTAGCTGCTGGTGGATGCGAAGTGAACGGAAGTTGAAATTGGTCCACGTAGACCTCCATAATAAACATAACAAAATTAAAAAAAAAATATGTTGGTATGTCCGGTAAAATGACAATTTACAATCGTTAAGATGGCGACATTAACATTAAACTAAGCAAAAACAAAGTTGAACCAACCGATAGATGGAGCTAAAGAAGTTTTACTGCAGTCATGTGGTCTAAAGCACACTCGATTTTTTAAATTTATATGTAGTTGGTATTTCTATCCGCAAGGAGAAGTATGGATTGTCTTGTTGTTACATGATTGAAGATTTTACTAGGTGGTAGAACTTTTCTGCAAAGTTCGTCCAGGTAGGTACCACTGCTTTGCCATTTATTCTGCCACCAAGTAAGAAAGCCTGTGTTCCGGGTTGAAGGGTACTGTCCCTAGTGAAATTACTAGGCAAATGAGACTTTACGATCTGATTTCACAGAACTAATTATCTTATTACTAGACTCTGTCTCTCTCAGGATGATGCGCGCAGTGCATTGTCACGCAAAACTCTATACTTTAAAGTTCTGAGTGACACTACAACATTATTTGTCCATATTAATGAGCAAACGTGTCGTTTAACATCAGGCGATAGGTTAGCTCGTAACGTCATTATGTAACATTAAAAAAAAAACATAGATATATCATGAAATAATCATTTTAGGTTATTAGCATATAGCATAATGCTATAATGGGATTTTGAAACCAGTTATGAAAATCAGTTTCAAAGACAGCCGTAGAGACGTCAGCTGTACAAATGATTCGAATGGCAGCATTAATGAATTTATTTGTACCATTGTTCAAGTTTCAGCGCAGGTCCCAAATCCCCTTGTAATTAATAAATAGAAACTTCCAAAAAACGATAAAAATAAAAAGAGTAAAAAGTATATATTTTATTTCTCCATGACAATTTATCAATGACACAATACATACAATAAAAAACTTTTTAATTGTATCACTGAAACAAGGTCCGAACACATCACTGTCTCATAATTACAACTATTACACGGCTAACACTTACGAAATACAGTCGAATAACTCGATCGGTGTTTCTATAATATTATCAGTGTCTCCTTTGAATTGTACCATCAGTCAATTTACCTACTTCTTTTTATTGGCCATTTTTACTTTAATATGTTTCCTTTCAGTTAATTTAAATTATTTATTTATTGAATTATGTAATAAGGAAAAAAAGTGTTATCTTAATATACTATATGTCTCATTTTATTTTAGCTTAAACATTTTTTATATAAAATATATATGTAATAAGGTGACTATTTATGATGATGCATTTAAAGTCTTTGGAAAAGAAAAAAAATCGAGAATCTGCCTTTTTATGAAGTAGGTTAAAAAGGATTGTTGACTGTGCAGAAATTACAACCCGATGAGTGAAATACGAAATGAAATATTTGCCCATTAAAGAATTTAAAAAACACCGTCTGCTTACTTTTTTATGTTAATTCATTAGAATGATGTGACGAGCTAGTCGTTTACCTGATGTCAAGCGACTCAGCCGCCCATAACAGATGCAGTGTCACTCCGAACTCTACTCTAATGTAAAGTTTCTCGTGACACTGCACTGCGCACGTTCTCTTGAGACATCAGGAGAGTCTAGTAATAAGATAACTAAACTGAGATCAGAGCATAAAGTCTTATTGCCCAGTAATTTCACTAGCTACAGTGCCCACACAGTAGTGCTTGCACACTACTGCTTGGCGGCAGAATAACTGGCAAAGCGGTGATACCTAACTAGACAAACTTTGCAGAAAAGTCCTACCGCCTAGTAAAATTATAATAATAAATCTAAAGCAATATTTAATTCCACGCTTAATAAAAAGCCTCTTCATATCATCGGTAAATCACTGGAGCGAGGTCATCAGCTAATTAACAATAAATTGTAAATTAAAATCGTGCCGGTGCACAGTATGAAGTTGCCGCTGGAACAATGGGGCTCGCTGAAAACTCACTCATTATTCCGAAAATGGTTTATATGTGTGAGTGCTGATCAAATTGCCCAGACGGGCATAAATCTCTTTTGACTTTAAATTTAATGAGATTTTCATGATTTTATTGAGATAAATAGTTTTTTAAATGCGTAATATATTTACTAAAGGTAGTTGATTGGTTGTACCACTAAAAGAGAAGAGAAAAAAGAAAAACAAGAGGATAAAAAGAAAGGACAAAAAGAAAACAGAAAGAAGAAAAAAGAAAAGCTAAAAGAAAAGAAAAAGAAATGAAAAGAAAAAGAACAACCCATAGATTTTTAACATTAGATGCTCTTGCTTTAAATGATCAGCGGTGGGTTCAATTACCGTGACAAGACATGTGTTTGCGCACAAAAAAAACATAATTACCTGTCCTTTTTCTGGGTGTTATGGGACCGTGTTCCATGTAGTTCCTGAGTTCATGGCCCTAGGACATAGGAAATGCTAGTTAGGGTCTATGTATGTGATTGTTGAGCGTTATTCTTATTATATTATACTACACCTCGAATTTTACCCAGGGATAAAAAGGAGCCCTATGTGTTTATTGATATAAGCTATCTGTATTCCAAATTTCATTCAAACCCGTCAGCGTAAAAGAGTAACAAACATCCATTCATATAAACTGTCATGTTTATAATATTAATAAGATTATTTTAAACACACATTCCATTTGTCACATAAATTTTCCTAATAAGAATACAAACAGTGGCGTGACAATAATTAATATTATATTTTTATTCAATTGTATATCAATTGTCTAAGTAAGTCTCAATTGTCTAAAGTTCCAAATTGGCCTGTAGGTGACGTGCCAACAATCAAACAGCAAAATCGGCAATGACTAATCCCTTAATAAAAAAAGTTCCTTAAAGAGACTCATTTGTGAGAAGTAGAATACAGCTAAAGATTTATGATTTCGAGCATTACCGCCCGCTTAGCGTAATCCACAGATAAATTATAATGTAAAGAAAAGAAATCCACATAGCTTAGATAAATGATTTACTTGTTGTTTTATTTGTGTCGAAGAAATTTAGACTGTAAATAATTGACGTGAGCTTAGCCCTTACTATTTACCAAAAAAATCATACAAAACTGCTCAAGCATCGCTTGAATGGACTATATTTGGAAACAAAAACATTTAATAATTTTTATTAGTATTCTGAAAAAAAAAAAAACATAAAACACACAATTTCTTAACCAAATACTACAATGATATAACAACTAATACTAAACACTACCTACTACGTTACTTTAACACATGTTCTGTACAAACTTGTGACAAATATTAAGTTTCTTAACTCAGTAAGCATTTGTTACCGTTACAGTTGATTTATGAGATTGACTGGTCAGCACGACCAAACCGATGAATAAAATAATATTTTTTATTTATTCAGACTCAAAGGTCGAAAATAATCATTATAAGTTAGTTTGAAAACTCTTAACCACACGTTCCATTCTCACCCACATAATCGTCCCGCGATTCGTCAACGGCGTGACAAATGTGAGCGGTGTGAGCATCCCGAAAGGGTCTCTAGGTGGCGTGCCATCAATCAACTTGCGGAACCGGCCCTCAATTCCGGCCCAATGGGCCTCTCGTCCATCACTCGGACTCATTTTTTCAATCCTGTAATGATTATTTTCGACCTTTAAGTCTGAATAAATAAAAAATATTATTTGATTTATCGGTTTGGTCGCACTGACCAGTCAATCTCATAAATCTACTGTAACGGTGACATGCTTACTGTTACTGTTAAGAAATTTAAGATTTGACACAAGTTTGTACAGAACAGTTATAGTATAACGAAAAAATTAATTTTCCTTTTAATTGATATGTTTCAATTTCGTTATAGTAATAACTAGTTGCGCCCCGCGGTTTCACCCGCGGATAAAAAGTATTTTAATTATTTGCTCATCCCATGAAAAAAATTACTTTATTGAGATAACATGTAGCTTATATGTTAATCCAGTGTATATAAGCTGTCTTGGCACTGAATTTCATCCAATTCCATTAAACTGTTTGAACGTGAAGGAGTAACAAACATACACATATACACACAAATACACATACAAACTTTCGCCTTTATAATATAAGTGTGAAGTGTGATTATAACAAAAAAATTAGCTTTTTTATTAGTTTATAACTGATGGACGTTTGAGGTGACTTTGTACTTGCATACACAAAAAGTAAGAAGAGAAAAAGGAAGAAGTATTGTAAGATTGTCTTGAACAAAACAATTTACGTAATGAAATAGAATAATTTATACCTAAAAGTGACAGCTCACCTCATAATTTACCCGCCTACGGCAAAAATAGGTCTATTATTTTAGGAGACATCAAAAGATATGAAAATTGATAGCATCGCAATTATAATTAAATCTTCTAACCGAGCGTTATGAACTCACATCCGCACGGAGATAACCTATCTGTTCAACCCTTTGGAAAATCGTGAATGGCACTTCAAGGAAATTGAAAATAGTAAGGGTTGATTAACTACCCCTACCTCTTTCGGCAATATTGCACAGCGTTTCCGAAGGCTCTGTATAGGGTATGAATTATTTTGTTGACACGGGTATGACAAGGGGTGAAAGACGAATATGCACTTTATGTGAGAGGTTATAAATAAAATTAACTTTTGTTGGTTGACCATTTGGTTTTTACTGAAACCCGGGCTTAATGATACCCTGGGTAACACCCCTTTGTATAATGAGGACTTTTTGGTATCAGTAAGCTATCAAGGGTGAGTCAAGTAGGTCAAAATATATTTACACTTGTGATCAAAAGAGATGAGACACTAAATTTCTATTTCCCTATCATTGATAATTTTTAAATAGATTTTTAATCGGAGATGTTTTTCCGCCAAAAAGGGGTAAAGTTGGCTGTGGCACCATTTTCCGACCGATTTTGATAATAACTCGCAGAAACATTAAGTACTCAATTTATTGTTAACAATTTTCAAATGCAAAATCATTCAAAGGGATGTCATAATATAAAGCCCACGAACAAGGGAATATAACTGTTGCAAAAAAAAAAAATAGGTTTGCATGTCTACTGCTTAATAGTTTAACGGTATTTATTAAATTACAATAAATATACACCTAAGCCAAAAATTAATGACTAAAGCTAATCTCATTTGGACTGTCTTTAGGTCATCGCGGCCAGTATATAGTCCAAATTTTTTTCTGTAGTAGTAGTAGGTAGTTTTTAGTATAAGTTATTAAATCTTAATGATAATCTAAAAACATTTTTCAGTTACGTGCTGATGCTCGTGAAAGCCACCGCTGCTTGCGTTAGTAACTGGCTCATCAGAAGGACATCGAACATGTCTGAAACCTGGTCGGAGTAATTACGACTTTTTAATTGACTTGAGTATAGCAGTTTATCTTACAAAATTATCTTACAATCCAATAACATGACATCGCAATAATTACCAAAGTAATTACTATGCTGATTACCTCGTAGATTATTTGAAGCAATAGCGGAATCCAAAGACAAATTATGATAATTTAACCTGCTTCCACGAGAATATCTGCTGAATTATTCTCCCGTCGTTTTCTCATATATAAATTTAATTTAACGAGACATCAAACACTTATCACGCCACAAAGCGACAAGTACTTCATTAATTTTATAATGTATCACAATTTGCAAAATACGTCAGACAGTATGAATATAAACGCTTGTGATACTAGTATCAATACTTACTATACTTACACTTACCACATTGAGTATTTTGTTATTTGTTTTGATACTATAAATCTAAATTAATACATTGATTAATTATTGTAAGCCAAGACATAAAACATATAAAGAAGGAGTGTTCTTTAGTTTAGCTCCATCTATTGGCTGGTATAGCTTTGTTTTTGTTTCGTTTAATGTTAATGTTGCCATCTTGACAATAGTTGTAAATTGACATTTTACCGGACATACCAACATGATAATAAATTTTAAAATAATTTTGAACTTTGTTATGTTGACAATAGAGATCTACGTGAACCGACAACTTTTAACTTCCGTTCGCCTCCTTACACATTCACCAGCTTAAACCCTGAGTCAAGCGTGCGTACAAAGGTTTAAAAAGCGTCTCATCAACGTTCTGCTTGAGAACGTTGATGAGACGCTTTTTAAACCTTTGTACTGCATAAAGAGGTTTTACTTCAAAAATAATCTTAGTACTGGTTTATTAAACTAAAATAACGAATAATTTTGAATACTACTTAATATTGTGGTACTAGATAAAATACGTCCTGATATCATAGTATTAATATGAATCCATAACAGTACATCTTAGGCAGCGATATATCTTACCAAATAAGATGGCGACACGTTTTAATAATTGGCAATGAAACTTTAAAACAAAAGCCGTTAAGGAAAGGATTGGGCTGTTAATATTACCTTGCGAATATAAATTTAATTTAAGCGTTGAGATTTAAATTGGTTATGGGTAATACGTTGTAGATTTGAAGAGTTGAGACCTCTTATTTTTCGAGTTATTGAATTAGTACGTTTTTAGAGTTGGATACGAGTATTTTAATAAATAACTTTAATCTTACCCATAAGTAAAGATTTTTAAGGTATTTCATAGCTTTTATCGCGGGCCTTGAGCGTGGGGACCGAATCCAGAAATTCCGTAACAAAAAATACCTAACACCCCCCACTCCGAACCGCTGCGCCGGGCGGAGTACAACAACCCAAGGAGTATACAACCCGCTTTAGGTGGCATTGGTTGTATTGGAAAACTACCGTAATCAGCTGTTTGTGAGAAAGTATATAGGTGTATAGGTATTTATCATCTATGTACAACAGTGAATATCTGTTCTCGTATAATTTGTGTATCTAATTATAATTGCAGAAGTTGATAAAAAATGCTATACAATAGCTTTACCGCGGCAGTCTCCGAGTGCCACACGTCTTTTTTAAAAATTAATTTTGTCCTGCTTCTTTATCGATTTAAGCCTATCAAAGATGGTCTATGGGACCTGGTAAAAGTAAATAAATGTAAAAGTACTAAAGATAGCCATTTCAATAAAATTATTTGATTTTGACGCTGACTTTGACTATAAAAACCGAAAATAGAGTTTAAAACGGATTTACTAAGACTACAATCAACGCAGTAAGGAATTTGTAGAAGTTGAGGTGAAAGATAAGAATGACTGTCGTCCACCGATCCGCACTAGGCAAAATTACCAACTAAACCTCTTCGACAACCTCTGCGGTGGTAGAGCAGGTCGACTCATAGCCCGAAAGCCGCGGGTTCAGTTTCCGTGGCAGGACGTGTATTTTAACAAAGAAAAACGCAAATACTTGTTTTGTGTCTGGGTGTTGTGGGACTATGATTCTTGTAGTTCCTGAGTCCCAAGATACAAGGAATCTTAATTAGGGTCCAGGATCTGTGTATTTGATCGTTGATTTGTTTATTTATTTATAAAAAGTAATTAAGCATCCTCTGTAATTATTTTAAGTTACAACATTCCAACTACCCTTTCAATTCACAATGCCAACAAATCCTGCAGGTCACAGGGGCCTAATTAAATTTACGGCCAAGGTAGGGCCTTCTCGTCCTGAGCAAACTAAGTGGGTCAACAAACTGGGTAATTTATGTATGGTGTCATTAACTCGGTCATTATGCACATTGCCCGGGTATGTCCATTGGGAATCGTTGTGATAAAAAGAAGAGATTGGACTGTTTATGTGAAGTTTGTTTTGTCCTGGGGTTTCAAGTGGATGGATTGTTTGTTTAGAGACTTGGTTCGAGGGTTTGAGATTTTTCGATCTCGCAGAAGAACAACAGTCATGTCTTTTAAGGATTTATTTACTGTACTCGCTTTTCCTAAAACGAAAATATACGATATTGTGTTAAGTTTTCATAGTTGTCCAGTACACTTTGAATAACACTTACGGGACATTTCAAAAACGTAGCACTCGTAGACAATAATGCGTAGCACTTGTACGAAAAATGCGTAGCACTCGTAGAAAGAACTACACCAACCTGTAAAAACAAAATAACACTCAACGACCACACACATGGATCCTGGACCATAACTAGGTGATTCTGTGTCTAGGGGTACTACTAGGACAATGTACTTGTAAAAAAAACTTAGCACTCGTAGACAGAAAAGCACTACTAATACGTAATTGCAAAAAACGCTACATTATTAGTATTATTTTGGTAGACTGCTTATGGTTATACCACTTTTTTAAATGAGGTTAATCTAACACACAATAAAATTTCAAATCAGCGCATACGATAAAATACGTTATCTCTTACTTTAATTACGCGGAAGTTCGGCAATGATATGACATAAATTTTCCACGGCGATGGTGGGGTCGCACGAAGCCGGCGCAGTTGGTACAGCTTTCACTCTTCGATAGTAGATGAATTTTTTTACTGTGTACGACTGCGACAAGTACAAAAAGTTAGAAAAATATATAAATATAACTTTAGTTTTATTATTTCAGTGCCAGGGTAAGCTATTATTTAGTCTAAAAAAAGAGTTTTTCAATTCGGTGGTATTTTTTATGTTTGTTACCTAAGAACTTTGTTACTTTTAAACTCATTTGGATAGTCTTTATTAATATAAATCGATATATTTTCAAAAATTTCATCAAAGACGGCTTATTACTTTGGTTTTTAAATTAAAATTGCTGTAAAAATATGCCCTTCAAATGCTTCTAATTATGAAATTATGGTGTTTGAAGCTACTAAAAAATAGGAGGGATATTATTGTAAAACTGTGCAGAAAGACACAAAGGTCAAAAGAGACACGAAGTTATCCTATAATATGAATCGTATAAACGCTTAAACACCATACTCACTTTTGAATATAAAACCACGTCGTACACTCTAAAGACCGCTACAAAGGAGTGAATTTCCCAGAAACATTAGAGAGAAATCTCACATCTCCGGCCTAAGAAGATAAAGTAACATAAAATATAATGTCACAAGACTTTCATTTCAGATAAAATTCTTCGTTTAATTCGAACTAAGCCCGTGCTGGGCTGTAAGGGTTACTTGGATTTATTATCTTGAAGTACTGTACTAATGAAGCTCGATAAATTTTTGCGTTATCTAACAGCTCATCAGTAGTCTTTATCTAGGCTTATAAACGTTTGGTTTTAGGGCTTCAGGCTCGTTATGAAATAATGATTTTTTAATAGATAGAGTTATTGAAGTGGAAGGTTTATTGTATAATAACATCCATTAAATAATGGAGAAATACTTGAGGTTTCTAATATGATATCGTAAATAATTACATTTTTTTCGCTTACATTGCAAACGCAGGCTTGAACCCTACGAGATTTATCAAAATAATGTACTAAGTATTGTACACATTGAAAAGGTCTACAGAAAACTCTACTATGGTATATGTCTATCTCTTATGGATATCCCAAATAACATTTTTTTGTCATTTACTTTTTACGACAAATAATGGTTAATTTTCAAATTTATATTTCAATACAGCATTAATCCTTATCTAATTAAATACCTTAAATACATTGTTGATTTAATATAGATCTATATAGCCCTTGACAGCATATGATACAAATGAATATTTTCGAAGATATTACAGATTTAAAAATTGCGGGACGTAGCGTTTGCGGCGGTTCCGGCCAGCCGGGGCGGCGAGAGCGTTCGTATAACCTCACAAAATGGTGTGGAATGGTGTGAATCCACCTAAACTTTGCAATGGTACGCGTTTGCTGGTAAAATCACTGAAAACTTTCATAATAGAGTGCACAATACTCACAGGATGGGTACCGGAGAAGATGTTTGATTCCCCGAATCGCTCTGATACCATCGGATTTACCCTTACTCTAAATTTAACGCGTGCGGGCCACGGGCAGTAATGAATAAATCAAAACTACTACATCGATTTTAATCATTTTTTCAGTGAATTATATAGGCTATATATTTTACTAGTTGCGCCCCGCGGTTTCACCCGTGGATAAAAAGTATTTTGCTCATCCCACAGGAAAATTTCATTTTTCCGGCATGAAATGTAGCCTTTATGTCAATTCAGTGTATAAGCTATCTTGGTACGTAATTTCATCTAAATCCATTCAGCCGTTTGAGCGTGAAGGAGTAACAAACATACACACAAACACACATAGAAACTTTCGCCTTTATAATATTAGTGTGAAGTGTGATAGTGTGATACCCGTGCGAAGCCGGAGCGGGCCGCTAGTTATAAATAAAAATGAATCTATATTTCACTTGGTCATCGCATCATGGATGAAAGCGGATAGAAAATTCTCACCCATTCTTTTTTTGTTGTGTTTATTATTTTCAGCAGAAGGTTCTTATGAAAAAAAAAAACTAAGAAAGTTAAAAAATTTTCACAAAGCAGGTGAAACCGTGGGTCACAGCTAGTTATAAATACTTTTTCCTTTATATTATTATTATTTATTTTTTTTTTTTTTTTTTTATGTTAAGGAATGACGTGACGAGCTAGCCGTTCGCCTGATGTTAAACGACACGGCTGCCCATACCAGCTGCAGTGTCACTTGGAACTCTAAAGTATAGAGGTTCGCGTGACACTGCACTGCGCACGTCATCCAGAGACATCAGCACAATCTAGTAATAAGATTACTAAACTGTGAGATCAGATCATAAAGTCTCATTTGCCCAGTAATTTCACTAGCTACAATGCCCTTCAAACCGGAACACAGCAGTGCTTGCGCACTACTGCTTGGCGGCAGAATAGCTGGCAAAGCGGTGGTACCTACCTAGACGAACTTTGCAGTAAAGTCCTACCACCTAGTAAGTTTATTTTACAAGAGTTAAATTTTGATGTCAAAAATGAGTAAATAATTTAATATAAGTGGATCATGTATGCTTGTCATCAATTAATTTGATGCACAGTTGCACACAGTACATAGATTTCAGTAATAATATTATACGTATATAGGCTCCGGGTTATGCATGGGTTGCAAACTATAGAACTATAGGCCTTCGCATGCGCGCCGGGCCGTGTCTGGAGCAAGAATGATCCGTAGTACACCGAGCGCTCCCTTTTTATAGCCAGATGGGTGGGGAAGCGATAAAAGTTGCCGGTGTTGCCACTGTAATAAATTTAAATGCTACCACAGGGTAAATTGCGGTACTGCTGCTGCGCATAGAGTTTACAACTAGCCGTCTTGTACAATAGTAATGATGTTGATCAACGAGGCTTATTCATTGCACCATTTTTCATCACATCCGTTTTTCTGTTAACATACAAAAATACCTTAAATCGAACCCCACAGCAATGAATATTTAATTTTATTCAAACCGTTTGTAACTCTGATCACGGCCCAGTACAACGTGTTAATCTTTTTAAAGGAAATGAGAAAACTTCGGCGCACTTCCCCTCAGCTAAATGTTGCGAACGTTTTTTGTAATTTTTCCCTTTTATTGTATGAAAATTTCAGCGCTTTTTTGTTTTGCTTAAGGCTGACGGGGAAGTTTAGTTGTTTAGAGTTTGAGCTGATGTTATAGAACTAAGTGCTTGGACGGTTCAGGTTTTTCTTGTTGTAGGCAACAAAGTTTGCAAAATTAGACCTTGTTAAAATGTTTGCAGGAAAAGTGATCATCTTTTCACTCCTTCTACATTAACAAGATTTTTATTTTATTCTAAAATCTAAAAAAAAAATCTGTTTGATGGTATTGGTTACAAGCAAATGCATACAAAACTTAAATCTTCTAAATATATATAACTCAAAGGTGACTGACTGACTGATGACTGACATAGTGATCTATCGACGCACAGCCCAAACCACTGGATGGATCGGGCTGAAATTTGGCATGCAGGTAGATGTTATGACGTAGGCATCCGCTAAGAAAGGATTTTTTGAAATTCTACTCTTAAGAGGGTGAAATTGGTGGTTGAATTATTTTCCCATAGGCCAAGCTGCGGGCAGAAGCTCGTATGTAGCAGCGAGGCACCGCCGCAGCGTATAGGAATGAGTTTCTACCAGAAATATGCAAAAATCAAAAATAGGTCCACGAACAAAAAATCTAACAATAGCAAGTGAGGTTGAAAAGCACAGCCTATTTTTTTACATCGCACATATCTGATGTAACAGCACTCCAAAAATACCAAAAAATTACGTATTGTACAGATGAGAGTTGTTGTCGTGAATTTATTAATTCTTCGTACCCCATTATTATAGAGTCAAATTACTGTGTCTCAAATCCCAACTACGCGTGTAAACACAACTATGACAGAGTAAAAAACAATCAGTATGGTATGCTTAGCCGTTGTAGTATATGAATTAGGACTTGTACCGCTACATCCTAGCAATACCAGTATTGTTATTGGCGTTGGAACTACTTATGAACCAGGCAATACAAGCTCCCGCTTTCCAGCGCGTAGACGCCTCAATATACTAAGTTATTACCAAACACCGTCTTTTATTCATCACAAACTGGACCACTTTTCTGGAACTGGCTCCTCCATTTTTATTTTTTATTTTTAACGTGCTAATGCTATTGGTCTCTACCGGGCGGGAGGGCAAGCGCTTAAGGCACCCAGCCGTCAATAGTGGGAGGCACCTAGTTCAAGATCACCAATAGAGTGTGAGCCTCGGCTTGGGCTGTTGCCAGGATAAGATGATCGAGATGACTATGTCCACTGAAGGAGTGGACCCTATAGAAAGTAGCTGGACTCTGAGTTGGAACAGTTCATTATACATAGCGTTCCACCAACGCTATCATATCTAAATGGGAAATGCTAAATGGTAACCCTACAAGAGATTCTCCTGACATTACACCATAATTAATAGGTAATTCAATTTAGTATATAGTTTTAATTCCGACTCTTCTTCTTGTCTCTCTTTCTCTCTCTTCGGAAACTGAATTAAAGGTTGTAATCCTGCTGATTTTTATTTTGCTAGTAAACTTATGTTTATTTAAGTAAAGCCTGTATAAGAAAATTTGCTGCACCATTTTTATCGTTCTATGATTGAATGTTGACGGTTTTCAATGGGTTTATGCGTGAACATATAGAAACGCCATGTTTTTTAAATAAAACTTCTGTATGCACGCTTGACTTGCTGTAAGTGAGTAAGTAAGCTGTAAGTTAGTAAGCTGGTGAATGCGAGGCTAACAGAAATTTAAGTTGGTCCACATAGATTTCAAATCTCCATTGTCGACATAACAAAATCAAAAATGTGTATTATCACACTCGTTTTTTTATACTTAGGTAAGTATAATTTTAATGACTCGGACACCTTGGTGTCAACTAAATCTTTGCTGTCACGAAAAATTGTTTAACATATTTGAAGGTACCATTCTCTTACTAATTTGCACTGTGGCACACGTGACGTCTTGCAAAGTGGCGGTTGGTAACAAACTGCTGTGTGTAAGCACTTATTAGGGATAGATTTATCATTGTCTTGCCCATATACTTGCTTAATTGGTAAGAGTAGGTTATAGATGCGACTTGTATAGTTATTTTTAACGTAAGCGAATGACTTCGCGAGTTGGGACGTCTAGCTGCTTTGAATGATGCTTTAAGCGTCATTTTTTTCCTTGTTCTATGCTTCTTGATGTTAAAGCGTCATGGCGGCATATTACAGTCGCAGTGCCACTCGGAATTTTCACTTTTTACGAAAAGTACTTCATTCGATATTAATTTTTTTTTAAATGCAATTACGTATTATAATTATTCCAATAAATTATTTCATTGAATTGTATGAAGGAATTAATTTGGATCTGCTGGGCGATCGTATAACATAATCGAAACCAATAGAAACTCAAACTTGTATGGATTTTAGAGTTTCAATACACAGCTTATGTGCATAGTAAGTTTGGATTTTTTTTCTCTTGCATCGCAATCAAAATTTCGTGATCACGAATTATTTCAGGAATTTATTGCGTTTTCCAAAGTTTAACAGATTGTCTCGCTGATGTAACAAGAGACAGAAATGCTGGCACCCATTCGGTACAACGAATCACCATTGTAATTCAACGGGGCAAATGCTGCCAGCACTTTGGGTGCGCTACCTACTGGTAGTGGGCTGGAGAATTTGGACTGTCTATAGGTCATTTCGGCTAGTATGCAGTCCAATTTTCTTGAAGTAAAACTTATTTACGTTCGCTATTGGGACCAGATAACTGATACAATACTTAGATACTTTTTGTTTGTAAAGAGTTACGTATCGTAATTACTGTAGGAGCAAGAGAGATGGGGCTAAAGCACACTCGTTTTTTTATAGTAAAAAGAGTACCATTTGACTACGAAAAATTAAAAAAAAAGAAGATATGCAATAAAGTCTCTTGTTGCTACCTTTTAAATTAACTTCGTTTAGCTTAGGTATAATGTTTGTAGTATATATTTAATATCAACGGAAGGTCGTTTTGAGCACGTGTGTTTATAAGCCATATTGCCTTTAATATATTAGTACCTGTAGGAAATATTACAGTATTATATTCAACGCTAATTGAACTATCACTAGAGATGTTGCTGCGGTGAATAAGTCGGCTACCTGACCTCCAAAAATAAATGTTGTGTAAAAATATTAAAAAGAAAGAAAAAAAAACAGTTTATTTTCACAAAACTTACACAATAACAAACATTGGTTATTACCAATGTTTGTTGCTGTTTTTTTTTGTTGTTGTTATTACAACAACTAAAATAATAAAAGATGAAAAAATGCATGTTATTCGTTACTGATTTCATGAAAGTTCATCTTTAATACAAATTGATGCAGAAATATCTAGTGTAATTACGATTAAACACAACTCAACAAGAAAACTAAACACACAAGCACACTCTCTCTCCCACATAACAACACACAACACACAAATACTCTAAATGTTTCTGTATCATTTTGTAAATTTTATGTCAAATAATATAATGCTCCACTTGGTGTTATTGTTAATTTTGTCTGATGTTTTTTTTGAATATAAATAAATAAATACAGCATAAACTTTGATGACATTTAGAATACAGATAGCTTATACGCTGGATTAACAAGTCAGGTACTTGTTATCCGCGAATAAAATCAAATAAATTATTAGCTACCTATTTATGTCTAGTATATATTATTCTTGCATTTATATGTTTGTAGTACCACGTACGTAATTTTATTGGTATATATAAATATTATATGGTCTGTATATTTTAATATTTTTTTATTATTTGCATACATATTTTGCGTTACATTGCAATTTTTTGTAATTGTTTTGTTTCATTGATTTACCTTTATATCGAAGCCCAAAACTTGTAAGCTACAGATTTCCTTCCCGATGCAAAAGGCTATCTAGTAGAAATCACTCTAAACGATAATACCGCCTATTGTAAGTAAATTAAGTAAAATTTTCTTTGTGTAAAACTCTTGTCTTACAGTATGAAATAAAGTGTTGATCTATATAGCTAGATCAACACTTCAATGATATGAAATCAACATCTACAACAATCTATGATATGAAAAACCGGCAAAAATCTTACACGATTAAATTTATGCCGGATATGAACAACTAATTCCAAGCAGGTTCTACACTAATGGACCTGTAAACTACATCTGATTGCTACGCATTAGAATGTGACCTCGGAATGTTAGCAACGTGCTCGTTAATTAATTACCCCTAGGTTGAATACCTGGGACTTTTATTGTTTTGATACGAGAGAATTTAATTATTGTTTTAATTTATCGTTCTGTTGGTTAATTTAGCTAATTTCATGCTTAATTATTCTACAATAATCTTTAGTATACTTGTTTATTTGATTTTTCCAAACGTCTGGTCGTAAGCTACACGTGACCAAAATACAGCCTTCTACTTCGGCCAAGGGTTGAGCATTGCCATTCAATGTGGCAATGCTGTCAGCATATTGGGCTCGTTGCTGGTTTGTTAGAACTTAAGTTTTCTTAAGAACTTAACTTAAGAAAACTTAAGTTTTATTTTATTGTTTTCTTTTTTGAAGTTATTTTTATAGACTTTTTAATACTTAAATAAAGTTCCTTTAACGGTATAAACCAAGTCAGTCAAAATACAAATAAAAACAATACTATTCGGCAATTTCGGGGCAGTAGTTTTCTAATAAGCCCTGTTTCAATAAACTGGTGTTTACAACTCTCACATCTGTGCGTTACTCTACGATCCAAAGCATTAATCTAAATTAAATGTCAATTAAACATGAACGAGATGCTGGCGACACCAAATCCTGTAAACCAGTGAGGTGATCACGAAACTTTGATTGCAATGCACCAGGAGAAATTTCCTAACTATGCAAATAAACTGCGTATTCAAACTGCTAAATACATACAAATTTATGTTTCTGTTGGTTGCAATCGAGTTACGTAATTGCCTAGCTGAAAGTTCTTCAGTAACATTGGAAATTATTAACGCTAATAGCGAAGTTTGAGCCGTTCTTAACCTATTTGCCTATAACCAGCGTCGGTATGAAAGTCGGTATAGAAAATGAAGAAACTCGGACTTTAGCTGAGCCATACTTGCTTTTCACACTTGATTAATATTAAGTAAGTACCTACTTTTAATTACTTTTAATAAATTTTAGTTCCCTCAGGAAAGCGGGAGAAACCTCAGGATTGCTTTATTTTTTATTGCATGATGTGACGAGCTGGTCTTTCAACTTGTTTAAGCGCCGCCCATAGCATTTACAGTGTCACTCAGAACTCTAAAATATTAAGTTACTCGTGACACTGCACTGCGCATGTCACTCTGAGACGTCAGGACTGTCAAAGCCAAATCATAAAGTCTCATGTGCCCAGTAATTTTATTAGATTCAGTGCCCTTGAAACCGGAACACAGTAGTGCTTGCACACTACTGCTTGGAGGAAAATGATTAGCTATGCTGTAGTTCCTACTTTAGTTCCTACTTAGACGAAATTTGCAGAAAAGTCTTGTACTAGTAACTATTTCAAAATAATAAAGCTATTCAAATTTGAAAATCACAGTTCAATAACTTTCGTTTATGTTGTGGAGAAAAACATGTTGACTCAAGTGGTTCCGCAACTCTTCGTCAACATGTTTACGTCGTGCAGACGGGCCCCATAATTGATATTTAAGATTTATCAACCTTTTTTGCATGGAAATTATTATTATTATTATTTTTTATGTTCGAAATGACACGACGAGCAAGTCGCTTGCCTGATGTTAAGCGACACGACTGCCCATATCAGTTGCAGTGACACTTGAAACACTAAATTATAGTTTCGCGTAACACTGCACTGCGCATGTCATTCTGAGACAGCACAGTCTGGTAATAAGATTACAAAACTACGAGATTAGGTCATAAAGTCTCATTTGCCCAGTAATTTCACTAGCTACAGTGCCCTTCAAACCGGAACACAGTAGTGCTTGCGCACTACTGCTTGGCGGCAGAATAACTAGCAAAGCGGTGGTACCTACCTAGACGAACTTTGCAGAAAAGTCCTACCACCTAGTAAATCAAGTGTTATTATTTAATCTAGATGATTAGGTTAAAATTAACGTAGATAACAATTTAAATGTAATTTTTAGCCGACTTCAAAAAAGAGGTTCTCAATTCGACTATTATTTAATTAATTTTTTTACGTTTGTTACTTCAGAACTTTCGACTGTGTAAACCGATTTTGATTATTCTTTTTAATTTGAATTTAATTAAATTTTAATTTTTTAATTTTCAAAGCCGTACTTTCCAAGTACACTTGAAATGTAATAGATTTAGATAGAAAGCCACATATTCATGGTATTTTCTACGTGGTTTCTCGTCAATAGAGCATTGTCGGCATACTCGCAGCCACTACGAGCTGTTGGAAACCGTTTTACGAATATTCACGACTGCACGAATAGAATACGGTTTTCGACCATTCGAAGGTGAAAATAAAACGAGTTTAAAATTTCTGTGGTATTTGATTGTATCGCTAAATTTAAAATCAGATCTATACCAGATATGATTTGACTTCAACCAAGTCTAAAAACGAAAGAGGTTTGAATTCGTTTGAATTTTTGAAGTGAAAACACATTTGGGGTGAAGAAAAATCATGGAACTCACCGTCATCAAACTCTTTCTATGAGCTGTATGTATACTGGTATATGTGTATTTTTGGGTGGGCAAAAAGAGTGAAATTCGCGTCATCGTCACCGTACGCTTCTCATGAGATATATGTCACAAGTTACTTAGTTTTCACTTCTATCGAAAGTCCCCAAGACTGCCCCGCACATTTTTTTGCCGTTGGTAACCTCGCTCTCCTGGTACCCTCTCCACGCTGGTCAAGCGGGTTTGTGGATGACACATTCAAATGTTTGCAATTCTCATGTCGTTTTTTCACGATGTTTTTCTCAACCATTGTAAGAGTGAGTGCAATTACTATTATTACTAGGTGGTAGGACCTTACTGCAAAGTTCGTCTAAGTAGGTACCACCGTTTTGCCAGTTATTCTGCCGCCAAGCAGTAGTGTGCAAGCACTACTGTGTTCCGGTTTGAAGGAACCTTCAAACCGGAACACAGTACAATAACACAGACAGTGAAATAACTGGGCAATTGAGATTGTATGATTTGATCTTACAGTCGAGTTATTTTATTACCAGACTGTGCTGACATCTCAGGATGATGTGCGCCGTGCAGTGTCACGCGAAACTTTATAACTTAGAGTTTTTAATGACGCTGTTCTGTCATGGGCGGCCGTATCGCTTTACATCAGAGGAACTACTAGCTCGTCACATAATTCATTGTCAAAAAAAAAAATATATAAGTTCTTAGATGAAATATGACATTTTAAGAAGGTTACCGAGATAAACAAAGTAAAAATCATTCTAAGAAAAGCTTAAAAAGCTTATCTCATCCAACAGGAACCTTCAGTCAAAACTAACGTAAAGCGGCTTTTTGCCTTTTCCTCAGATTTCTCTTCAAAGCCGCCGACACCCATTGACCTATGGAATGGCCAAGACTGAGAGGGCCAGGAAATTAGAAGACTTTTTGCATTCCATGCCATTTAGCGCAAAAGCGCTTAAACGTTATTGCCATACTAACTTTCCAGTGGAAAGTATCGTACTTTGAAAACTTGACGCTTTGCTACAATTAGAGATGAGGTGAAACTTTGTTATGGCCGGATTTTTGTGCGGCTTATACATAAATGTACATGTAAGCAGAGTGGGTTATGCACGGGTTGTGCGTAGGTTGCAACCTATATAACTATAGGCCTTCAGCATGTCCACACCGCGCCGTGTCTGGAACAAGAAATGCCCCATAGCACACCAATCGATCCCTTTATATAGCCACATGGGTGGGGCAGCGACGACAGTTGCCGGTGTTGCCACTGTAATAAATTTAAATGCTGCGACAGGGTAAATTACGGTGTAACGGAACAGAAGTCCCGTAACGTCACAAATATAGTAAAGATTAAATATTGAATAAATATACTAACGAAATCAAGTAAAATGATTCCACGATAAGCTCAAGGTCACAGGACGCTAGAAAACTATATATGAAATATATGCAGAAACAATTCACTCAGATTTATGGACATCTACAAATACTAGAATAATTAAATCAATAAGAAATGTATCAAAATAAATTAGATTAGTTTAACACTAATTCCATTCAAACAGTTGATTAATGCATTTAAGTAATTAAATGAACAATAAACAAAACATAATAAATAAGTTCCATTCACATAATATTACCGGAGCATTAAAGTATCTATGTCTTGAAACGGAAATTGCTACGGAAACGCAAAATAGCGAAACCATTAATAAAACTACATCGTAATAAAGAAAAGTACTTAAAACTGCCAAATACTTAAACAAATGTACGTCGCGGAATGTGAATTAGACCTTTGTCGCAATAACTTCCCATCCGTCTGCAAAATAATATAATCTGTGACAAAAATGTATCGGCTAGAAGGGCAAGAAACACCGGAGATAGCAATAAAGCCGCGAAATGTCGGGTGGAGCGTGAGAGTGAGAAGAGAAGAGCCAGAATTGTACACGTTAGAAGGAGATGATGAGAAGAGTTGGAAAGGAACTTGGATAGTTAGCGGGAAGCCATGGCGGGGGTCAGTAGAGTAGGTCGCGTTGAAAAGAAAACAAATAGGATTTTTACGGTTGCTTGTACTCGGTGCATCGAGTTATTCGCATAATCTTCGTAATTACGAATATTTAGTCATTAACGTGTGAAATTTGTGATCTCTTCGAATAGAAAGTATGATTGTGCGTTCGTCGTAGGAGTAGATCGGATCGGAGCATATTTTTAGGTTAAGTACTCGGAGCGCGGGTTAATTTGCATATTTTCAACAATTCACTGATTTGGTTATTAACTCCAAATATTGTGATCCCTTAATGTTTTAGGTGCGTTAAAGAGCTAGATGTCCTCTCTCGTTTCTTAAGTGTGGTGTTAGTAAGTGAAAGTGGTGTTTTGTGATAATACAAGTGGGGTCAGTCATCGGTAAGTCGAGGTACACGCCATGGTAAATCATTATAAATAAAATACTAAAATATAAACATTCCAAATGATCCAAGTAATTTACATAGTGAAAACGTAATTACAATAAATAATTTCCAGTAAAATGATGTAATGTTGTAACAAATAATATCTGAATGAATACTATTCAAAACAAATAATATCAAATTAAATCATAATCTTTATGAAATGTCATGCTTACTCAGAGTAATTGTTATGCATACATACATAGCTTATTATTATTATAAGTCTGGTAACAAATAATTATTATTAATCAGATGGGTTTGTATCTGTGTTATCAAATCTGAAGGTTGGAACTTGGTTAAGATCTGGTTTCACTAAACCTAATATGCTCCATAAAGTGGGCTATATCTACTGACTACTTTGATAAAGTCTGTTTGCACATTGGGTCTTGCGGAGCCGTACCCTGAGGTTTCTCTATGCTGTACAGATTAGAGAGCTTCTTCTTCATTTGTGTAATTAATGGATTTTATCATGGATTTTATATAAATCTACCTGCGATAGTATTCTGGATCTGAACTCGGGGACAACCTAAGATGGTTTAACCTGACCAAATCAATCTAATTAAAGATTGTTCTAAATTCAACATACATCTAATAAATGACTGGTAATGTCATGAATTATCATATGGATATAAGTAAATATCCTGATAATCTTGTAATCTAGCTGGGTATGGCTTGATTACCTATATAAAATAAGTAATGGCTGGTGATGTCATGATATTTCATAAGGATATAAATAAATGTCCTAAAAATCTTGTAATCTAGCTAGGTATGGCTTGATTACCTATATAAAATCTATACTCAAATAATCTAATCATAAACTCGAATTGTTTATTATAAAAATAAACCATAAATATTATTAACTTGAATAAACACCAACGGGTAATTATTCCATGTCTAATTCTAATATAATGGTTATGTCTAATCGCGTCTAGGCGAAGGTATCGTGATAGGAATAGGTAGGACGGGGAGGGGGGATTAGGGCCTCTCTGGTAACGAATTCAGTAATTACCAAAGAGTCCCACAAAGAATTTGTTTTGATAAAAGAATATGTCCTCTTTCTTACTATAGTGCACTGCCATCTGCAGTTTTAAAGCACTTATCAGTGGGGAGTATCCAGTCAGGTGACGAATCTCACATTCTTGGGGCGGGGAGGAGCTCCTAGAACAGAATTATAGCAGAAAATGACATGCTGTAGTTTTGCTGATAAGTGCAACCCAACTATATTTAATGTAAACTCAGAAAGCATGAGATGAATGTTATAAGGAATAACTTAGGTCTCATATATAACTCAAATCACTTACGAAAACAATACGTTGGTTCCTACTCAAGTTCTATTATCGTTATGCCACTAGTTAGTATCTGTTCGGAGTTGCTTACAATTACAATAATGTAATACCTAAATACCTACTTACTATTTATAGCAATACCATAATACTTGTATACTAGATAAATAAATAGATACCTATATTCTTAATATACTTGCATATTTACGTAAATATAATCTAATTAATAACGTTAATACATATTTGCTACAAATCCTAATAATTCATCTTAAAATCCTAAAGTAAATAATAAACAAACGATAAACACAAGATCGGTTAGCTAGGTCACCTTAGGAATTGTCTCACTACCTTTAAAGAACTAGGGTTACTACAAAATCACAACGTACGGTCCTACCACATTATTAGACGATCACTATCACTTGGCCATATTTACTTCATCACCACCTATAACACCTCTAACGTTTATATACCTTATTATACTTATATTACTACTACTACTATTATAGATCAATTAGGGTTAGGCCGGTTAGGGTATACGGTAAAGAGGGCTTCTTTCAGGGGGGGCGTTACAATATGTGTTGCCGTGACAAGGATGTTATTTTATTAGTATCTAGATAATTTACGTATAAAGAGGTGTTATAGTTAAAGGTTTGAGTTACAGTAGCGGTATCTAATATCTATTAGTTACCGCACAATTTGTTGCACGTGAAAACGGAGAGGTTTTGAGACAATATTATAGCGCGGTTTACTTTGCATTTCATCTAATAACACAACGTAAACAATAGTAGATTCGCAAGTAATAACGCGTTCTGTTTAGCACACAGAATAATTGATAGTACGCTGCTTAAAAAAATTTCCGCGCGACACGCGACACGGTGCCATGCGACGTTGCCATTCCGCTTACACTTTACTTCAATGGCAAATAAAAGCGGGTTGCTATGCTAGCTCGTAGTACGATAGGTAGCTTCGTTCCGAAAGGCGAGACGCGCGGGGGGCGACGGCGCCTGCGCGGCGCGCGGGCTGCGACGGCGCGGCGCCGCGGATCAGTCCCGGCAAACTGAACGAGCCGTTATAGTATTACTTAGCGGGAATACTTAGGTGAATATACACCGGACATTCTAGAGATGCCCAATATTAATGATATTCGTATTTCATCTTTCTTATGAAACATTAGAAAATATGTAGGTATAGGTTTGCTAGGTCTTAAAACTAAATAGCCGGATAGGCCGACTAGTTTAGCCGGACGGTTGGGTAAAAAGGCCGGATACACTTAATGATAATGTAAAAGTAGGCTAGTTTTAATACATGATTACGATTTTATGAATAAATAAATAGATAACAAAAAACAATATACTTAATAAATGAATAAAATATTTCCAAATTTCTCAAATCTCATAATAAATTATATAACTTCAAAATATTAATTGAGTATCTATATTAATATTCTAAAACAAATAGCATATAAAAAAAAAGATTAGGAGGCACGAGCGGGACTCGAACCCGTGCGCCTACACGTCATCTTGCGATACGCACCTATGTATTACCGAACTCTTAAATTGAGTATTAAGATTGTGAACAATAACCCTTAAATAATAAAAACATAACTTTATTAAAACTTTATACTTGCTACCTAAACTAATTTTGTTACGCATGTTACGCGGATAGGTGATACTTTGTTTTGATTATAGATACCTACTTAGGTCGTGTTTAGTTATGAACGCGTTGGTACTATTTTGCTAAAAATTGTTAAAATTAAACGTTTCAAATCATTTAAATAATCTAATTATGTCGTGAAATATATCAAAATAGAATTTAGTGTTTACATTAATATACATGCATAGTGTATCTACCTAAATATTCTCCAAGCTGTTATTCGGGTTGGAAATTATTGCGTGATTTTAGTACGTACTCGTAGTTCATTCGGTATATCTAGGAAAACAAATTATACAATAAAAATAAAAACGACGGAATCGAACCTGTGACCGATTTCATATCTGTTAGTTGCGGGCTCAGCGGTCACCGCTAAGCTGCGAGCGCTCGTCGCTCTTACAAGTACGTAGATCGGACATATATTACAATAAATACAGATATATGAATAGATACACTTCTTGGATCATAAAATCATTAAATAATTATTTTAATAAATATTTTAACTTTGTAACAGACAATTAATAATACAATTGTTTGCTAAAACTAAAACTATGATAAAGTACTAGAGCCATCTAATGACTAGTAGGTGAAGTTTGTTCTGTACGGAAAATTACGCTATTCAAATTAAAGATAAAACTTAGTAATATTTAGAAAAGCACATTAACAATTACTTAATGTTTATTTAGTTTTACAAAATGGGGGTTGTGTCGCAAAATAAGTAATAAAAGGATTTCGAATTGTGCTTGATAAGGTTCAAAATAGTTAGTGCGCCATCTACTGGTAATGTCCAGAACTTTTTAGATAAAGTTGGACGAAGTCGATACGTCTGAATATATCCACGGCTTAGTCAAGTTCATTAACCTATATCCGAAGTAAATAAAAGAAAAGGATTCTAAATTAAATCGCTATGTAGTAGGTAATTGTAAAATAATGTCATACAATTTTACTAAACAAAATATTGGTTTAATTTGGCGTTTACATTAACGGATTATTAAGTATTGATGTAGTAGGATTTTATCCGATTATTTAGTGGTACCTAGGATTCCGGTAGAACGTAGATCGACGGAAACAGTATTAATATTTATTCTTTATTAATGGGATTATGTTTTGTATCGAATTAATGTTAGTTCTCTCATAAACATGGCATCGTCAATTCGTCAAACACCAATCAAAATTACGCAACTAAGTAGTGTTTACTTTAAAATAAACTAGATGGAGCTGTGCCGCCTTAAAACACGCAAGCGTTTTGTTACCGATTAACAGCGGCACTCGCTACTCAGTAGAAACAAGGTTATGCGATTTTGTACTTTAAACCCAACTTCACTTGAGGTTTAGATTCAGTTTAGTTGCATATTAGGCCACACTTAAGCGATGACATATAACGCGCAAATTTTGAAATACAAACGTACTAGAATTAGTAATCTCACTATATTTGCGTAAACAATAATTGATAATTATTTTGTAATATGGTGACATGTTTAATGGTATTCAGTCACCTAAATAAAATTCAATTAGCTTTATTTCAATTAGGCATAATGCAATTCAATTACAGTTTTACGATTTAATTATAATTAAATTCAATTAGAATAATTCTTTATTGGGATTGATTAACGGTTACATTTTAAACGACAAGTTTCACGTATACATTTTGTAGGTAAGATTTATTATTTACTTTTCGAATTCTCTTTTGGGGGTTGTTGCGTTTTATTCCTAGGCAAATAATAAATAAATAAGTGTTCACTACTTTAGACGTCACGATTAATTATTATTACTTCGCGCCATTTCGGTTTCGTTGTCCGGCAAGCCGTACATTACGTAGGTACGTACCTGGTAGGAGATATAAGTATATTCTCTGGTTAGGCATTATCAAATCAACTCAACGGTACGCGGTGGTACTCGCACACTATTACTTGGTGACAGAGTGTACAATTTATAGTATGTTAGGTCTTAATAACGGAGGCGTGCATACCGAGTGTAATTAGGAATAAATTTATTGATTCTAGTAATGATGATTATAAATACATACTATTATGTATACTCGTTCATGTTATATTTTGATATTTTAAAGCATTGAACATTGTAGTTATTATTATTTATAGTCAAGTGGTCGAGTATAATATAAATATAAACAAGCACTTGTTGATAGGACTTTTAAATGTTTATTGTAACTTAGTTCGTTTTAAATACTCCGGAATACTTTTATAAATAAATATATAGAATTTTATGTATGCTCCTTGGCAATAGTATCTTTTACTAATAAAATACCTTTTACCGAAATAAATATGGGAACTCGTCGTTCTATCATTAACTTATCTACTAAACGTCGGGCTTAGGAGCGACTTAACGTTAGCGGGTTGGTGCAGAGAAAGTTAGTGTGTGGGTTAGACTTTGTTTGGGGGTTGGTTAGCCGAGTTGTGGTTTTATGTACTTTAGTACAAATGGTCAGAAGACTTAGGCTAGCGTTGTTAAGTACTCAGTTTATCGGTAGGCGTAATATAAACGGTGCATGTACTCATACATGTATAATGGAATAGCTTGATAGCTCGGTGGTTACGATAAGTAAAAATTGCGTTTACTACAAGACTAAATATAGTTCCCGAGAACTGCAAATATAATTACTATAGACAAACTAATCGGAGTATCAGTTAGTTCGGAAACGGAGATCGCTCTTTGGTTGATGGAGTTATTTATAAGATGGGCATAGCATACGGTATCATTATGTTAGCGCGAAGTTAGGTAAACGTGATAGGTACAAGTTAAGGTAGATGGGATCTATATTATTAAATGGTGTGCGTATACTAAATGATATGATCAAAAACGTTATAGTAAATACACGTAACAAGTAAAATGTGTAGTAAAGTTGTTGTTGCGCGAAAATAAATTAAATAAATTAAAAATGTTAGATAAATTAGATAAATAAATTAAATGTAATAAATAAAATGAATAAAATAAAATAAAATAAAATAAAATAAAATAAAATAGAATAGAATAGAATAGAATAGAATAGAATAAAATAGAATAAAAAAAAAAAAAAAAAATAGATAAAATAAAAAAAAAAAAAATAAAATAAAAAAATAAAAAAATAAAAAAAAAATAAAAAAAAAAAAAAATTAAAAAAAAAAAATAATAATAATAAATAAATAAAAAAAAAAAAAAAAAAATCAGGTAAATTCAGATAAATTCAGATAAATTCAGATAAATTCAGACAAATTCAAGTAAATTCAGATAAATTCAGATAAATTCAGATAAATTCAGATAAATTCAGATAAATTCAGATAAATTCAGATAAATTCAGATAAATTCAGATAATTTCAGATAAATTCAGATAAATTCAGATAAATTCAGATAAATTCAGATAAATTCAGATGAATTCACATAAATTCAGATAAATTTAGATGCAATTCGAAATAAGTTTATGGTCTATTACGATGAAAATAATCAAGATTATGTTTATGGTCTGTTATGATGATGATGATGATTCTAGTTAACATCGTATTTATGGTATATTACGATGAAAATTAATTAAGATATTGTATATGGTCTATTATGATGAAGACTATTTAAGTTTATGTTTATGGCCTGTTATGATGAAGATGATGATGATTCTAGTTAAGGTCGTATTTATGGTCTATTATGATGATGACTACTTTTGATTAAGAGTACATTTTTGGTCTATTATGATGATGACTAATTAAGTTTATGTTTATGGTCTGTTATGATGATGATAATCCTGGTTAATATTATAATCATGGATGATGATGATGATGATGATGATTACGCGGTTTAAGTGATGGTTATATATAGTTATGATGATGATGATGATAGATGGGTAAAACTCTCTATATAACCTCATAAAAATTAAAAGTCTGGGGGTTGCTTAAATAATTATAATTTTGAAGTAGGTAGTTTTGATGAGGTCAGGTGTAAATAAGGTTAGTTACTGGAGAATTTACAGGTTGTAGGCTAGCGTGGGTTCTGTCCTAAATAATTGTTCCAAATCATTTTAGTTGAGAGTAATAAGTGAACTTGCTTAAAAATTCCAGAAACTTTTAATAACGTTTTGCGCCATAAACAGTGAATGCAATGCGAATAAAAATAGAATCTTGATACTAAGTTACATTCGTTTCCATTATTAGTAGAATACTTAAATGCATTCATCGACTTTAAATAACGTATAATGTGTAAGAGTTTTGACCTCTGGTTTATTACGGCTAAAGATATTTATAAATTTTTATAATGATATAACTGATCTTTGTAAAATCAGTAACTCGCTGAAAGAAATTAATTCAAATTTAAATGGATGGGAAAATAATTGAATTAACTGTTGTCGAAAAATAATAATAATAATACTAACCATAAAATAGTGCAAACTGTTAGATGTTCTTTAATATTATAGTTATATAAATATAAATTAATCAAAGGATTTTGTAACTGCATAAGAATATACAAAGAGATAAATTTAACATCATATTATTTCATGTATCAATAATAAAACTAAAATTAAATCAATTTAAACTTAAATAAATTAAATGAACAGAGGGTTAATTATTGTTTTGATAATCAGTAACTTTTATAAATCTTGCATAAATCTTTGAAATTGGGAATAAAACGGGACGTGTATTTTAATTGAGTGTAGTAATATTGCAATAAATATTATAAGCAAATAATTTTAATAGCCTTTCACCTAAATTGGGAATTGCTAGACTGTTGAGACAGTATGCTAGAGGTCGGGAGGACTCCGTCTATGTAGTCGGGGTGTCGATTGTGGATGGAAATGTTGTTTTGCTAATGGAAGGTTTGAATAAATGAATTTAGGACCATGTGAATGAAAGGTTTGGTCCTGTGATTGAGATAGTAACAGTCAACGAGGGTTTCAGTGGTTTGGCAAGGCCCAGGGTTGAAGGGGTTTGCTGACGATTGGTTCCAGACATATTACACTTCACAATCGGTTTCTTGTAAGGAAAAGCTTTGGAGTTAGGTTAAAGTCATCAGCTTAGCATTAGATAATGCACTTATAAGGAACCCTACTGCACAAGAAGCTAAGATCTGAACTACTTACACTGCACATACTCCGAAAAAAGAATGAAGTTTGAGATTGGGATTGTTCTGAGTGGTTGCTTGGGTTCATGAACGATTGCTATTTTTAGCTTTATTATAAGATTTTGTGGGGAGCAGACAAAATAAAACTGAATAATTGTAAGATGGAATTAGGAGGTATGATTGTCAGCTTGCTACTAGGGCTGCCTGCCTCACAACCAGGTCCCCAGCAGGGTCTAGTAATATACACGGTCGGAAATGTCGATTGGTTATAATCCAGGTAATATAAGCTTGGGATGTTGAACAATTTTGTGGTTCATTATTGGTTCGGTCTAAATCCACTACACATGTAGGCTCACCTACAGCAGGAACCACACATGTTTGAAGTCAAACCGTTAGCAAATTATAAATCGCTTATAAATAGGTTGGGATTAAGAGGGAACTGTAAAATACCACATTACAAACTATATTTGTGAGTTATTTGAATTTTTGGTTAAAAATTTTACTTCGGTTATACATTTAGACACCTGCGTAAAATTTGGGGGTTGGATGTAACGGAACAGAAGTCCCGTAACGTCACAAATATAGTAAAGATTAAATATTGAATAAATATACTAACGAAATCAAGTAAAATGATTCCACGATAAGCTCAAGGTCACAGGACGCTAGAAAACTATATATGAAATATATGCAGAAACAATTCACTCAGATTTATGGACATCTACAAATACTAGAATAATTAAATCAATAAGAAATGTATCAAAATAAATTAGATTAGTTTAACACTAATTCCATTCAAACAGTTGATTAATGCATTTAAGTAATTAAATGAACAATAAACAAAACATAATAAATAAGTTCCATTCACATAATATTACCGGAGCATTAAAGTATCTATGTCTTGAAACGGAAATTGCTACGGAAACGCAAAATAGCGAAACCATTAATAAAACTACATCGTAATAAAGAAAAGTACTTAAAACTGCCAAATACTTAAACAAATGTACGTCGCGGAATGTGAATTAGACCTTTGTCGCAATAACTTCCCATCCGTCTGCAAAATAATATAATCTGTGACAAAAATGTATCGGCTAGAAGGGCAAGAAACACCGGAGATAGCAATAAAGCCGCGAAATGTCGGGTGGAGCGTGAGAGTGAGAAGAGAAGAGCCAGAATTGTACACGTTAGAAGGAGATGATGAGAAGAGTTGGAAAGGAACTTGGATAGTTAGCGGGAAGCCATGGCGGGGGTCAGTAGAGTAGGTCGCGTTGAAAAGAAAACAAATAGGATTTTTACGGTTGCTTGTACTCGGTGCATCGAGTTATTCGCATAATCTTCGTAATTACGAATATTTAGTCATTAACGTGTGAAATTTGTGATCTCTTCGAATAGAAAGTATGATTGTGCGTTCGTCGTAGGAGTAGATCGGATCGGAGCATATTTTTAGGTTAAGTACTCGGAGCGCGGGTTAATTTGCATATTTTCAACAATTCACTGATTTGGTTATTAACTCCAAATATTGTGATCCCTTAATGTTTTAGGTGCGTTAAAGAGCTAGATGTCCTCTCTCGTTTCTTAAGTGTGGTGTTAGTAAGTGAAAGTGGTGTTTTGTGATAATACAAGTGGGGTCAGTCATCGGTAAGTCGAGGTACACGCCATGGTAAATCATTATAAATAAAATACTAAAATATAAACATTCCAAATGATCCAAGTAATTTACATAGTGAAAACGTAATTACAATAAATAATTTCCAGTAAAATGATGTAATGTTGTAACAAATAATATCTGAATGAATACTATTCAAAACAAATAATATCAAATTAAATCATAATCTTTATGAAATGTCATGCTTACTCAGAGTAATTGTTATGCATACATACATAGCTTATTATTATTATAAGTCTGGTAACAAATAATTATTATTAATCAGATGGGTTTGTATCTGTGTTATCAAATCTGAAGGTTGGAACTTGGTTAAGATCTGGTTTCACTAAACCTAATATGCTCCATAAAGTGGGCTATATCTACTGACTACTTTGATAAAGTCTGTTTGCACATTGGGTCTTGCGGAGCCGTACCCTGAGGTTTCTCTATGCTGTACAGATTAGAGAGCTTCTTCTTCATTTGTGTAATTAATGGATTTTATCATGGATTTTATATAAATCTACCTGCGATAGTATTCTGGATCTGAACTCGGGGACAACCTAAGATGGTTTAACCTGACCAAATCAATCTAATTAAAGATTGTTCTAAATTCAACATACATCTAATAAATGACTGGTAATGTCATGAATTATCATATGGATATAAGTAAATATCCTGATAATCTTGTAATCTAGCTGGGTATGGCTTGATTACCTATATAAAATAAGTAATGGCTGGTGATGTCATGATATTTCATAAGGATATAAATAAATGTCCTAAAAATCTTGTAATCTAGCTAGGTATGGCTTGATTACCTATATAAAATCTATACTCAAATAATCTAATCATAAACTCGAATTGTTTATTATAAAAATAAACCATAAATATTATTAACTTGAATAAACACCAACGGGTAATTATTCCATGTCTAATTCTAATATAATGGTTATGTCTAATCGCGTCTAGGCGAAGGTATCGTGATAGGAATAGGTAGGACGGGGAGGGGGGATTAGGGCCTCTCTGGTAACGAATTCAGTAATTACCAAAGAGTCCCACAAAGAATTTGTTTTGATAAAAGAATATGTCCTCTTTCTTACTATAGTGCACTGCCATCTGCAGTTTTAAAGCACTTATCAGTGGGGAGTATCCAGTCAGGTGACGAATCTCACATTCTTGGGGCGGGGAGGAGCTCCTAGAACAGAATTATAGCAGAAAATGACATGCTGTAGTTTTGCTGATAAGTGCAACCCAACTATATTTAATGTAAACTCAGAAAGCATGAGATGAATGTTATAAGGAATAACTTAGGTCTCATATATAACTCAAATCACTTACGAAAACAATACGTTGGTTCCTACTCAAGTTCTATTATCGTTATGCCACTAGTTAGTATCTGTTCGGAGTTGCTTACAATTACAATAATGTAATACCTAAATACCTACTTACTATTTATAGCAATACCATAATACTTGTATACTAGATAAATAAATAGATACCTATATTCTTAATATACTTGCATATTTACGTAAATATAATCTAATTAATAACGTTAATACATATTTGCTACAAATCCTAATAATTCATCTTAAAATCCTAAAGTAAATAATAAACAAACGATAAACACAAGATCGGTTAGCTAGGTCACCTTAGGAATTTATATAGATTTATCATGGATTTTATATATATAGATTTATATAAAATCCATGATAAAATCCATTAATTACACAAATGAAGAAGAAGCTCTCTAATCTGTACAGCATAGAGAAACCTCAGGGTACGGCTCCGCAAGACCCAATGTGCAAACAGACTTTATCAAAGTAGTCAGTAGATATAGCCCACTTTATGGAGCATATTAGGTTTAGTGAAACCAGATCTTAACCAAGTTCCAACCTTCAGATTTGATAACACAGATACAAACCCATCTGATTAATAATAATTATTTGTTACCAGACTTATAATAATAATAAGCTATGTATGTATGCATAACAATTACTCTGAGTAAGCATGACATTTCATAAAGATTATGATTTAATTTGATATTATTTGTTTTGAATAGTATTCATTCAGATATTATTTGTTACAACATTACATCATTTTACTGGAAATTATTTATTGTAATTACGTTTTCACTATGTAAATTACTTGGATCATTTGGAATGTTTATATTTTAGTATTTTATTTATAATGATTTACCATGGCGTGTACCTCGACTTACCGATGACTGACCCCACTTGTATTATCACAAAACACCACTTTCACTTACTAACACCACACTTAAGAAACGAGAGAGGACATCTAGCTCTTTAACGCACCTAAAACATTAAGGGATCACAATATTTGGAGTTAATAACCAAATCAGTGAATTGTTGAAAATATGCAAATTAACCCGCGCTCCGAGTACTTAACCTAAAAATATGCTCCGATCCGATCTACTCCTACGACGAACGCACAATCATACTTTCTATTCGAAGAGATCACAAATTTCACACGTTAATGACTAAATATTCGTAATTACGAAGATTATGCGAATAACTCGATGCACCGAGTACAAGCAACCGTAAAAATCCTATTTGTTTTCTTTTCAACGCGACCTACTCTACTGACCCCCGCCATGGCTTCCCGCTAACTATCCAAGTTCCTTTCCAACTCTTCTCATCATCTCCTTCTAACGTGTACAATTCTGGCTCTTCTCTTCTCACTCTCACGCTCCACCCGACATTTCGCGGCTTTATTGCTATCTCCGGTGTTTCTTGCCCTTCTAGCCGATACATTTTTGTCACAGATTATATTATTTTGCAGACGGATGGGAAGTTATTGCGACAAAGGTCTAATTCACATTCCGCGACGTACATTTGTTTAAGTATTTGGCAGTTTTAAGTACTTTTCTTTATTACGATGTAGTTTTATTAATGGTTTCGCTATTTTGCGTTTCCGTAGCAATTTCCGTTTCAAGACATAGATACTTTAATGCTCCGGTAATATTATGTGAATGGAACTTATTTATTATGTTTTGTTTATTGTTCATTTAATTACTTAAATGCATTAATCAACTGTTTGAATGGAATTAGTGTTAAACTAATCTAATTTATTTTGATACATTTCTTATTGATTTAATTATTCTAGTATTTGTAGATGTCCATAAATCTGAGTGAATTGTTTCTGCATATATTTCATATATAGTTTTCTAGCGTCCTGTGACCTTGAGCTTATCGTGGAATCATTTTACTTGATTTCGTTAGTATATTTATTCAATATTTAATCTTTACTATATTTGTGACGTTACGGGACTTCTGTTCCGTTACATCCAACCCCCAAATTTTACGCAGGTGTCTAAATGTATAACCGAAGTAAAATTTTTAACCAAAAATTCAAATAACTCACAAATATAGTTTGTAATGTGGTATTTTACAGTTCCCTCTTAATCCCAACCTATTTATAAGCGATTTATAATTTGCTAACGGTTTGACTTCACTTCACATGTGTGGTTCCTGCTGTAGGTGAGCCTACATGTGTAGTGGATTTAGACCGAACCAATAATGAACCACAAAATTGTTCAACATCCCAAGCTTATATTACCTGGATTATAACCAATCGACATTTCCGACCGTGTATATTACTAGACCCTGCTGGGGACCTGGTTGTGAGGCAGGCAGCCCTAGTAGCAAGCTGACAATCATACCTCCTAATTCCATCTTACAATTATTCAGTTTTATTTTGTCTGCTCCCCACAAAATCTTATAATAAAGCTAAAAATAGCAATCGTTCATGAACCCAAGCAACCACTCAGAACAATCCCAATCTCAAACTTCATTCTTTTTTCGGAGTATGTGCAGTGTAAGTAGTTCAGATCTTAGCTTCTTGTGCAGTAGGGTTCCTTATAAGTGCATTATCTAATGCTAAGCTGATGACTTTAACCTAACTCCAAAGCTTTTCCTTACAAGAAACCGATTGTGAAGTGTAATATGTCTGGAACCAATCGTCGGCAAACCCCTTCAACCCTGGGCCTTGCCAAACCACTGAAACCCTCGTTGACTGTTACTATCTCAATCACAGGACCAAACCTTTCATTCACATGGTCCTAAATTCATTTATTCAAACCTTCCATTAGCAAAACAACATTTCCATCCACAATCGACACCCCGACTACATAGACGGAGTCCTCCCGACCTCTAGCATACTGTCTCAACAGTCTAGCAATTCCCAATTTAGGTGAAAGGCTATTAAAATTATTTGCTTATAATATTTATTGCAATATTACTACACTCAATTAAAATACACGTCCCGTTTTATTCCCAATTTCAAAGATTTATGCAAGATTTATAAAAGTTACTGATTATCAAAACAATAATTAACCCTCTGTTCATTTAATTTATTTAAGTTTAAATTGATTTAATTTTAGTTTTATTATTGATACATGAAATAATATGATGTTAAATTTATCTCTTTGTATATTCTTATGCAGTTACAAAATCCTTTGATTAATTTATATTTATATAACTATAATATTAAAGAACATCTAACAGTTTGCACTATTTTATGGTTAGTATTATTATTATTATTTTTCGACAACAGTTAATTCAATTATTTTCCCATCCATTTAAATTTGAATTAATTTCTTTCAGCGAGTTACTGATTTTACAAAGATCAGTTATATCATTATAAAAATTTATAAATATCTTTAGCCGTAATAAACCAGAGGTCAAAACTCTTACACATTATACGTTATTTCACTATCACTTGGCCATATTTACTTCATCACCACCTATAACACCTCTAACGTTTATATACCTTATTATACTTATATTACTACTACTACTATTATAGATCAATTAGGGTTAGGCCGGTTAGGGTATACGGTAAAGAGGGCTTCTTTCAGGGGGGGCGTTACAACGGTACTGCCAGCGGGCGCAGCGGCGCATAGAGTTTATAACTGGACGTAGCCGCCGTCATACACTCTCAATGATTTTCCAACAAAAATGGTAGTAAATACGTAAAATAATAAAAATGAACGATTTCATGTGATGAGATACAATTGCGTCAGTAGCGCGAGGAGAACAGCTTTGTGGTGTTCTATAGGGATGTTTATATTTAGCATATAGTTATTGAATGTAATTACAATTTTGACTGTAGTCTTAGAATGTAACTTATAAACTTTGTTAATTATGGGGCTAGATTTTGTAAAATAAATAAAATAAAGCATTGAATGATTTCCGCTTGATGATGGTGATGTCAACGATGATGACATTCGGTTAAGTTTTTATTTAAAAACGCGTAAAAGTTCAAAGCACTTACGGGACACAGGTGAGTGAAGGTGAGTGAGTGAGGTGAAGGGTGAGTGTAAATTTTCGACGTATTCAATAACTTTGCAATTACTTAAACACCCCAAAAATTTTTAGGTTATATGACATTTGTGTTGCAAAACACTGTCTATATAAAATTGGCCGGATTGTGGCCGGAATCAGGAATAGTATTTTCAATTTTTCAAAGAGGAATGTTTCTATCTCCAGGGAAATTAAGCATAACTGGAGGTCTCACCGCTGTCTACTAATACTGCTTCTTCATTAAGGGCACTAGAGAAACTCAGACAAATACACTTTTTTTATTCCTTCTCATAATACGTGATTACTTTTTAGATGAGCATTCTTTGACGTATTTCGCTATACCCTGCGGAATTTATTTAAGCTAGATCTTTTTAGTGCAAAAATAAGAGAAAATAATGCTAGACGATGGATACACATATTAAGCGTACTACCACATACATAAACAAGGCTTAGACAGACGCCAAACGTGTGTTTAACAATGCAAAACAGCAGTTTAACACTAGTTTAAGTCTTGGTTAAATCTTTTCTGGTTAAACCTTAAAGTTATGGACATAGTAAATCGGGTAATGGATTACCGGTCTAAGGTAAACCTATTCAATCTCTAGCTGAATGAACGACCGAACAGCTAGTTGCAGGACAACCACAATGATAGATTGTCCATCCGTTTAATTGACGTGTCCGGAACAACCGTTGCCGTATTGTCTATTAGCTTGGGATTGGTTTGAGGTCGAAGTGGGGCGACTTTGTGGTCAGACATTAGGGATAGATCAATGATTTGCTGGTGATACCACTTAAACAAAGTATCAGTGTTTAATTAATTAAAATATATTGTTTATTTATTTTTATTTACTTGGTAGTAGAACTTTTTTGCAAAGTTCGTTTAGGTAGGTACCACCGCTTTGCCAATTATCCTGCCACCAAGCAGTAGTAGGACAAGTAATTGTGCACAGAAAAATAAACGCAAATACTTATTCTGAGTGTTATGGGACCATGGTCTTCGTAGTTCCTGGGTCCGTAGCCACAGGTATTAAGTTTTAAATAAAAACAATGCTTTATTTGATGGGCACTATCGTTTTATTCGTAGCAGAGCAAGTCACTATTCACGAGAGCACAAGACCACATTACAATAACCGTTGTTGATTCTCACAGCTATCATAATATGAACTCTTTAATCTCGACGTTATATAAGTATAGTAAATTTTATATATGCAAGTAATTTTATTCACTATACTAATGTAAGTAGGTATATTATATTATTTTTATATAATGAAGTATATTATACGTAATATATATTTTATTATTATATACTTAGACGTTTTTTATTCTAATATCAATTTTTACTGCAACGCTACCATTTCTTTTCTTGCACATCCAGGTTAACTGGTAGATAATGCTTCATAGCATTAAGTCCTCCTTGTACATTATTTTGTGCTAAAGTATAAATAAATTACGCTAGAGTATATAATACCACCGACTATTAGACACATAAATGGATCGTAGACTAATAATAATGGACTACAGATAGACAACAATATCCTTAACAACAGGGAATCCTGGTTAGGGTCCAGGATCTACGTATGTAATCGTTGAGCGTTATTATTATTATCTTACTACTAGACTGTGGATAATGTCTCACGGCTGCCCATATCAGTTGCAATGTCACTCAGAACTCTAGTATTAAGTTTTGCGTGATACTGCACTGCACTCGTCATCCTGAGAAATCAGTCCAATAATTTACGTTACAAAAAATTAAACCGGGAAGTAATTGATATGTGGGATGTAGTAGAGGTAGATGTTATGACTAAGGCATCCGCTAAGAAAGGATTTTTTGAAATTCCACCCTTGAGAGGTGACGTGGGTGGGTAAATTATTTTCCCATAGGCCACGCCGCGGGCGAAGCTGCGGGCAGAAGCTCGTTATATATATTTTTAAATAGTAATAAACATTATAATCTCCAGTTACATTCAAACCATAAATAACATAATTTTGCTGCGGTTAAACCAAAACATTATCCTCCCTCAAGGCAAGATGCAAAATCATGTTTCTTTACTCTGTCTTCATCAAAACGAGGCATCGTTAAAGATTCCCTGTAAGTAACTCTATCCTGGGAACTCCATTTTATTATGTAATAGTTATAAGTAATAGGCAGAAGCGATATATTTTTTACATGGGGTATTCAACGCCTCAGTGGCACGTCTAGTGTTACAAATATTCATAGGCTACGTTGACTAAAACAATAGGCTAAAAATTAAAACATGTCTTAGTAAAGCATTATTTTCGTATTTATATTTATATTCTGAGCAAAGCCTTCCATTTGATACCCATAATAACATGGGCGAACACAAAAAATAACATTCCGCCATCTTGGACTGTCCGTCATATTGGATTTAGAATGACCTCGATTAGTTTTTTCATCTAAACTAAATTGCGCAATTTCGTCTTAATCAGTTGAAAATAAAGGATAAAAGAAGATTGAGAACGAGTATTTGCGTTTTTATTTCTGTGCACATATACATGTCCTGCCGCGGGAATTGAACCCACCGCCTCCGGGTAATGAGTCGATCTGTTCAACCACCACACCACAGAGGCTGTTAAAGTAATTAATAAATTTAGAATGAATAAATTTATAACAAAATATTCTATCGTCAGTCGCTTGGACCCACCACCATCTTATAGACTAAGCCGGACTTCCGTACAAACAGTATACATATTCATGCTCTGCGGCTGCGATGTTTGTTGTTTTGACCCTTGCTAGTTCATGAGTTAGCAAACTTCATGGGTAAGAGTGAAGTTGCGTTACTGTTATATGAATGTATGCCTGGTCACTACTCCCTTTTCTTACCTAATTGATACTATGATTCTCTAGCTCCGCAAGCAAGTTCTTCAGAATGAAAATATACAGATAAAAAATGTCGTGACTAACTAGTCGTTTGTCACGATCGTTCAAACACATTTCAGTGACAATCGGAACTTAATAGTCGTGCGTGACACTGCACGTCGAACGTCATTCTGAGACATCAGCATAGTCTGGAAATAAGATTACTAGACTGTAAGATCAGATCATAAATACATGCTACATTAAATACATAATAGTATTTTAGGAGTTTTTTTTTTTTTACTTCAAACTTGTCTAGTATTTGACCACGCTCTCACCTGATGGGAAGTGACGATGCGATCGAAGGTGTAGCATGCTAGCTAAGTAAATACCTATTCACTCTTCTCTTGAACACGCCCGGGTCATATTTCGCCGGAAACACAGACGCTGGCAGGGCATTCCATTCCTTAGCCGTTCTAATTAAGAACGTTGAGTCAAATCGCTTGATACGAATGGGTGGTATTTCAACCACATATTTTTATTAGTTATACAAGTAACTAAGACTTAATTTCTTTATTTTCATGTGCATAGCTTTATGTTGTCTACACAGATAGCGTCTTCATATACACACATAAACTTTTGACCCCCATTCGCCACAACAATCACGTCTTTACCTGTCCCTGTGGTCATTGCAGCATTCAAAGGAGCCGACAAGAGTTCCTTAATTACTTAACCAAGCCACTAGAGAGCGCTTCTTGTTAACTTTGGATAGCTGAAGTTACTTATTTAGTAATGAACTTATCTTGCTTGCTTTCATTGAAGGTATGCATTGGGGTTTTTAGAGAATGAAAAAAGAGTGATTAGGATTTCACCTATAAATAAGTAGGTATCTATAAATTAAAGATAGCTAATCACTTCACTGATTGTTTACTGTTAATAATAATAAATATGTGCGGATATTTTACACAACGCCATCTAGCCCCAAATTAAGCAAAGCTTGTAATATGGGAACCAAATACAGACAGAGAGAACAAATATATATATAACACATAGAATACTAAAAATATGAGGAAATCTTTCTAAATAAAAGCTATCTTAGCTAAGTGATTACGAGCATACCAATTAAGACCGCAGATTCCAACTTGCATTAAGTTTAAAACGAACCGGAACAAATCCATTAAAACTCTTTTTAATCACTAATTTACTCATCGATGCTAGAATAAGCCAGATAAACTTTTCGTCTATACTTCCATGTTGTGCAACGAAGCCATATTCTGAAAGCGAATACATTGCATATCACGATTGCAATAACATTTAATCTAATAATCATAATAATAAAAATAATAACGCCCAACAATCACATACATAGATCCTGGACCCTAACTAGGATTCCCTGTGTCTAGGGACCCAGGAACTACCACCATGGTTCCACAACACCCAGACACAGAACAAGTAATTGCGCTTTTTTTCTGTGCACAAATACTTGTCCTGTCGCGGGAATATATTGCACTTTTTCCTACTAAAACTAAACCTGAAAAATGACGAGTAAGTGACAACGCGATCGACGATGGAACATGCTATGCCTAGAAGATACCGGTTTACTCAAGCCTTAAAAACTCTCAGATTAAATATAATCCAATATAATAATATTTGTCAGGAAATAATTACTCTTGGGAGGTGTTCCATTTCCTATTAAGCCCATTTGTGAAGAAGCTATATTACGTGATAAAGAAAATAATAATTAAAACTCCATTGGAAAATCCACGGAGAGTGAATAAACACCAAGAAATTAAAGTACTCAATTTTAGAGTAGTTTTGGTAGCCTCAGATTCACGTTCACCAAATCCATTTTTTAGTATTCTATGTTACGTACTTTGATAGTCTTCAAAGACGGAATGAACCCAAAGAATTACATTCACTCAGAAAGTTAGTCAAAGAGTTAATTACTTCATTCGCGTTCTTTTACAAGAGTGGGGAAGAATAGCTGACTTGTAATTGCAAATAAAATGGAAGTTTTTGCTTTAAGTTAGGAACGTGCAGCTGACGAAATAAACGTGAGAAAATTGAAGATCTAAAAATGTGGAGATACCTATGCAGAACTAGGAAAGTAAATGTGGATCTAGCAAGAGTTATAGAGTTATTGATAATAGAGTAAATTTTGGAGTGTGCGCATGCCCTTCATCAACTTATTTCTTCATTCCATTTCCATCATAGAACTACAAGGCTTGGTGATTCTTCACATCCTTACGTCGTTAATGTACCCCAAGTCCGAACTAAGTGTTATACTGGGTCATTTAAAGTCCAAACGGCTAAGAAATTGAATGTACTTCCAGCAACACTGTTTCCTCCTGCGTATAACCTTGGTATTTTTAAGTCAAGAGTGAATGGGCATCTCATGGGCAAGCGTGCTCCACCTTAGACAACTTCGTCACTTACTATCAGGTGAGTTGTTGTCAAACGCATGCCCATTTAACTATTTAAAAAAACGCCCAACTATCACACACGTAGATTTTTTTTTGTTTATTTTTAAGGATCAATGAACAGTATCACATACATTATTTGAGTTATCGGTATAAGTAAAAAGTTTAACAGATGTGCTACCAGCATTATTGACCACAAATTACTAAATAAAAACATTAGATCATATATGAGAGTTTTTAAGAGAGTATGGAAAGAGCAGAAGGCTACCAATACTTTAAATTACAAAACTTTGGTAGCCTTTCATAGCATATGTGACGAAACTGTAACAGTAACAGCATGTTACGAAACGATAACAGCATATAATATGACGAAACAGTAACAATAACGTTACCGTTTACCACAACAACGATAACTCACGAAGCCTGAGTGAATGTGTAAAGGACATAAGTCAGAGGTACAACACCTATTTATTTACACAAAAGCTCGTAAATAAATTTAAACAATACAATGGTGTTATCAACACTCTATCCCTTTTAAACACAAGACAAGTGGAAAGAGGTACGAAGCAACTTAAAAAATGCCATAAAAAGAAAAAAGAAAAAAAAAAGTGTATGTGTGTGCATGCGCGCGCGCGCGTGTGTGTGTGTGTGTGTGTGTGTGTGTGTGTGTGTGTGTGTGTGTGTGTGTGTGTGTGTGTGTATGTGTGTGTGTGTGTGATCAGAAAACTCCAGTCATTCACGCTTACATTCGTCTTAGCAGAAAAACTGTATGTCTATTAAAAGCGTACCCAGGATGTGCAAGTGCTTTCTGCGATTAAAAAAAATGTCATAAATGAGTCGCTCGATTTAATACGCATAGAAAAACGGCATCTATGTATGGTTCAAATTTCTTCAACTTGCACTAAACGTTTTGCTACTAACTTAATAGTGCAAACAGCTAATGAATGGAACAGCTTGCCGGCATCCTTGTTTCCAGTTAACTATGAACTGGGAGATTTCAACTGAAGAGTGAACAGGTATCTTCTAGGAAATACTGGGCAAGCTAGCTAGCCAATCTTAGATCACGACATTGTTTAACTTTCGGGCGAGACAGTGGTCAATTGCTTTACTTAACTAATAAAATTATCTAAAATTAAAAAACAAATTGCCTGCTCTCCCAAAAAATATACATCCACAAATCTGTCCAACAATACCCTTTGGAAACCTCAGCGGTGATACAATAGCGAACAAAAGAGTTGAGCGCGAGCGTGACGAAACCCTAAAGTGATTTACTGCGCTCGCGTGACGCGATTATGTACGCACTTGCGCGGTTCACTGTACGCTTGGAACGCTTATCTAGACAGGGCGTTATTTATTTATGGGTCCTTCCAGATTGCAATGAAACGGACATGAAGGGGACGAAGTAGATACATTGAATGATATTTTGATGATCTGTCTAAGGGTTTTTCGGTGGGAGTTCTAGGTACTAGACTGAAGATGTACTTGATGACTCTGTGGTGTGACGGTTGAACAGGTCGGGTCCAAGTCACCGCGGGTTCGATTCTCTAAGTATTTGAGAGAAAAAAAAAAAAACAAGTGTGCTTTAGAACACACGATTGAAGTAAAATTTATTTTTATTTAGCTCCAATTATTGGCCGGTATAATTTTGTTTTTGCTTCGTTTAATGTTAATGTCGCCATCTTGACAATTGTAAATTGTCATTTCACCGGACATACCAACATCATAATACAATTTTTTACTTTGTTACATTGACAATGGAGATCTACGTGAACCAACTTCAACTTCCATTGGCTTCGCATTCTTCACTCCCTGAGTCAAGCGTGCGTAAAGAAGTTTTACTTCAAAAGGCGTAAATGCGGTAGAATAACTGGTAAAGCGATGGTACCTACCTAGACGACCTTGCAGAAAAGTTCTACCACCTCGTAAATTCTTAAAGTCCAAGAACAATATATTTTAAATTGATTTAGATGGCCATGCCTATAAAAGGCAGTGTGATTCAAGGAAAACAGTAAACGTGTTCGCTTATTCAATTCAAATATCAGGGCCAACATTTCTTGTATAAATAGTACAGTACATCCAATTATCCCGCGGATTCTATTCCATTTGGTGATACCGCTAGAGTTTGCGTGCTTGCACGCGTTCAATTTTGATTCGACAAGGTCGATAACCAATCAAATGCCGAGACTAATCTGCATTAGAGCTGCCAGCGGATAGACGTTTTGTCGATAACATATCGATAGTACTGCGATCTAGATATCGTATCGAGTATCAGATAGAATATCGAGTATGCTAACATGTGAAAGGAGTAAAGTAAGGGGGAGGGAGAGGGTGTGCTATAATCATAGTCATAGTCATAGTCATTTATTCATATAAAAAAAATACACGTCAAATATAAATAAAGGTACACAGGTACATAGCAATTGGTTTTCAGATGTATGACTATACATATAAAATATATTATTATCATTATAATTACCCAAATAAATCGTATAACAATAATAAAAAATAAAAAAGATGTCAAAATACACAAATTAAAACCATATCAAAATAAATCAAAAAATGACAAAATAAAATAAAATTGATAAAAATGTTAGAACAATCAACTTAAACTGAAATTAAATATGTAATTGCAATGTCACTTCAAATTAATTTCATTATTAATTATTTTCCAAAAATTCAGAATAATTGTAGAAGGTATAATTATAATCACCACACTTGGCAAAAAACTTAATGATTGCAGATTTTAATGTATTTATTTCATTATGGTATCAGCGTCTCTCAGTGGTAGAATTGAAGGTTCTACTTTCATACATTTTTGAGTATATTACATATATCAATCATAATAATTATGTACTAAAACTACATTGATATAACAACTACAAATAAACACTACTTACTAAAAAAACATTTGGACTATATACTAGCCGCGATGACCTATAGACAGCCCAAATTCTCCAGCCCACTACCAGTAGGTAGCGTACCCAACATGTTCGCAACGTTGCCCCGTTGAATCACAATGCTGATTTGTTGTGCCAAATAAGTGAGCATTTTGGTCACGCGTAGCATCGACCAAGCGCTCTGATAAACTTTGAAAAGCGCAATGAGCTCCCAGCCCCCTAGGATATGTTACTAATTATGTTCATAATATATGAAATGTCACATATACATAGGAATTTCATATAAATAGTACAAACTTTAGAAAACCCAGGGCTTAACTTAATTAACACAAGTTCTAACTTCATCAGTGTAACCACATTTGAGTCCCTTACGCTTATTAAACTTTTTGCGAGGAAAATTTTGGAAATTTCATATTAATAAGGGTCAGTTTTAGAGGACGGTTGGGACGTGCCGAATATGAGGCCTTTGGTTTAAACTATTTGGGGCAAACGTCAGAAATAATAAAATAGATAGGTCAAAGAGTTATGTTTAAAAGTTAACCACGATGAACGAGTTTGTCGAACGAGGTTGAGAAAGGGGTTTAAAATTATTAAAAATCTTTTTATGATGTAACAAATAAATATAATAATTTGGCAATTTTAACTCTATCTGTGCTTTAAGACATTGCTTCGTATCAAATTTCAAAATTCTGAGTTCACGGGAAGTGCCCTGTAGGTTTTGATTGCCTTGTGAGTGTCAAAAATTTGCAGCATAAACAGCTGTATCTATTGATTGCGTTGGTTTAGAAGTTTGATTTTTTCACAGCTCCAAGGGACAGTAGACTTGAGTATTTGATATGAATTTCAGCTTGATACCATTACGCTTTCTTGAGAAAAAGAGTATTGACAGATGGACAACAAAATGATCCTAAAAGGGTTCCGTTTTTTCCTGTTAAGGTACGGAACCCTAAAAATAAAGGGCTGTCTGTACACCTCCATTTTTCTAAATGAATTCAACGATCTACGTTGTAAGAAAGGTTTACGTTTATTTTATAGAGCTCTAGGGCTGCCCTTTATACAAGGCAAACACGAATCCTAGCAAAAACATCCAGAAAATATTACAATGCACTCATTTCTGGAAATTTTGAAACATAATTTTTTGTGCATAATTAAATTTTCCGCTATAAAAAAATGTCCGTGCAAGCGTAATGAACCGTCAGCAAAAACTCTCGCTCGACCGCCATACGGGGTATCGCAGAATTAACAAAGCCGTACTTTTACACCCCCATGTAGAACATGGGGATAATTTGCATGGAAATTCAGCAGGATTACATCTGCAACGAAGTAAAAGTGTTGTCAGGACGAGTTCCATGTTGCATAGGTAAAGTATGCAGAAGGTCTGACAACAGTGTCTTTTCAAAAATCTAGAAAACAGAATTAAGGCCGTAGAACTTTACAAAAAATGTGGAAAGAAATACCACTTTGGAAAATAAACTTTCATCGAGCCTTCAGCATAGTGTTTTTTTATATTTGGATAGAAATATCGTAGGCGTGTATAACCTATAACTGAGCAAAAGTATATCAATCTATACATTATTTTTTTATTGCAAACTTCTCCATAATCAACATTTTTTTTCTTAGAATACCTTTTTTGAGCACTCTACTAATATTACGATCTAGCCATACATGAGGCTAATAAATAATTTACATTTAACTTAATTTTCTAAACACCAATTATCTACGAATGTGTCCAATAACACTTTTCTTATTGTCTCTATTAAGGTAAAGACACTTGGGTCTTGTATTCTTTTTATGTATGTAACACTTACTTGCAATGATCATTATGTTATATCACTTAATACAGCATTATATGTAGTTAAAATTAGAACGCACTATGATAAAAATGACGCGAGACAACGAAAAAATTAGTGAAGGTTGAGTCAAGCACGCGATATATCACAAATAGCGTGATAATGATGTGAACGTCTTCTGAGCTTTTACAATAATTATCAACGGGATTATCAAGGAAATTTAATTGCAATATAACAAGAGAAATTTCATTCCTAATTTGAAAATTTCCCATGTATAAATAAATATTGAAGAACATTAGGCAGCGCCATCTAGCTCCAAACTAAGCAAAGCTTGTACTATGGGAACCAGATAATTGATACAATACTTGGATACCTTTTTTTGTAAATACATACATAGAATACAATATAATACATACGTTGGATTAATTTAATATCTGAGGGAGTGGACATTTTCAACTGCAGCCTGTCGAACTTCACAGAAGTAGCTCTAAGATATATAGAAATTAATAGTATATCTTAACTACAAATACATATTATAATAATAATATTTATTATAAGTTGTAACATCGCAGTGGATATTTATCTGTAATGATGCTACAATTCTGTCGATGAATAAATAAATAAATAAAAGAAAATAACCCCCAGACACAGAACAAACATCGATGTTCATTACACAAATGTTTGCCCTGGGTGGGAATCAAACTCACAACCCACAGTCAGAAGGCACGGCTACTACCAACTAAGCTATCGTGAGTCGAAGATAAATTACGTATTGAAACTTTTAATTTCTAATACATTTTTTTTTCTGATTGTTGCAATCAAATTCTATAATCGCCTAGCGGACTATCACCTTAAGTCAGAAACAATGAACAGAAAAATTCTTTAACAAAAAAAAAACAACTCTAAACTTACAGTTTTCAAAACTTTTCAACATTGTCAGAATATTTCTGGTAACAAAAGTGTTGAGGTAAAACATTTTCAACATTCGGTGGAGCGTTTATTGTATTTGTTAAAAAACGCAGCAGAATGCCCGAAATATGCAGACTTGGTTATTACCGGGGCCGTGGTTATAACATAAATGATATGGGAGACCGGTTTTTTCATCGAACACGGTAGTAAACACCTACTCTGTACAATTTGTTTATGTAAACTGTTCTACTGTTTTTCAATGTTCATTAAAAGGGGTTAGAATACTCAAATACTCATTTATTGATAAACGAAATACACGTCATACATATGTAAAGTCGATTTGAGTATTATTTAAATTTATACATGTTAAAATTCACATAAAAATTAAATTTTAAGTACATGTCAGTTTAGAAATAATGATCATTTCAATAATGACAAAAATAATTAATATTGATAACAAAGAATGACAAAATTTACATAAAATAAAAGAAGTAGTAATAAACATGTTAAACAATTTACAATGCTTTGGTAATGTCAGTGCGTCATTCATTAAAAATATTAGAATAGATAAAAATATTAATATACGACGTTGTATATAATCTGCTGGGCGATCACGTAACTCGATTGCAAAAATAGAATATTAAAATATATACTAATATTAATATTAGAGAAAATAGGCCGAAAGGTAGAAGGAAAGAGAGGAACAAATTTAGAAGGGCATAAACAAATCAAATAAAAGAAAAGATAAATGTCGTGTGGAGAGGTTAAAGTATTGGCCAAAGATCAAGTACGATGGCGATTACTCCACCGACAAAAGCAGGATAAGAAAAAAAAAGAAGAAGGCAGATGTGTGAAACTTTCAAATGCAGCGTTGTTGAACAGTCAAACGTTGGCCAAAACAAAAAAAAAATCTCAAGAAAGTCTCGAAAAATTGGGAAACAAAAAGCACTCGGACGACCAAGACAAAGTAACGTAATATACTACTATTTATTCTGTGGCAGAGTGCGGATCTTAACATTTATTTTCCAATAAACATCTCAGTGATGTACTCTTAGCTAATAGCACCAGTGACAAGCAAAAAGCCCTAAAAAGCAAGTTTACTTTGTTATAGAAGACATTGGCGCAAAAACACTCTGCCTTAAAGTTTTTTCACGTTACCATCTCAGTTCGTACATAAACAGCCGAGAGCCTCAAATACTTTTAAAGGGAAAGGAAAACTTCGGCACAAGTTTAACGGACGACAAATAACTTACACTATTTTAGTTGACATGATTTTCAATGAACCTTAATACGTCGCTTTAACGTTCAAATTAGGACAAATTGGGTTATGGCGACCGTGTTTATAAGTTTCCGAAGTAACAGTCTATACATTTTGTAAGAATAGGTACCTAAATATCAATTTACTTGCTGGCCGGTCTTTTTCTTGTTATATTCCCCATCAGCATCTACTACTACTACTGACAATACATTTTATTTAATAAAGCTTTTAAAATCCTTTTATAAAACATTTGGCGGCTGGCTTAATACCAAAATGCTGTTTGTATATTTAATATTTAAAAAAAAAGACCGAATTAATAGGCCGTTTTTTTTTACATTGTCATGTCAATATGTCAGCGTGCTTTTATTTCTAAGCGAGTTTGGTCGTTTTTATGTTATTATATAAGTATTTGAAATGATTTATAATTTACTAGTTGCACCCCGTGGTTTCACCCACGGATATAAAGTATCCCATGTGTTCATTTAGCGTATAAGCTATCTGAACTCCAAGTTTGATTAAAATCCATTCAGTAGTTTTTGCGTGAAAGAGTAGCGAAAGTTTGTATGTTGGTTACCAACAAACTATTGCGTTTATAATGACGATTTATCGCCAGCTTATGATCAACAGATCTAATCTCAATCTAAAGGAAAATTTTAATTAAATAAAAAATATTTCAATACTTAATTATGCAAGGTGGAATTTAATTCGTTCTTTTCTTTTAATATATGTATTCAGTCCATGCTATAGAATGATCCAATATAACTTAATAAAAAATGTGCTTATGAAATAAAACTGAAATCTGGGTATTATCCAATTTAAATTCTAAAGAAAAGCTTTGCGACATTTAACAAAACAGGTGTTTTATTACCTATGAAACATTTACAAAGCACTCAGCTGGTGCCCGCGCTGTGTGTACCGTTAAATAGACATTTCGGCTGTCATGCAGTTATTTTAAGAGGCACTAAATACTAAAACAAAATCAATTTCTTTTTTAATTGAACCTTATTTTTATATTCTATATCATTGTCTGAGTACATACATTTAAGGAAAAGAGTAATCCATGAATTTTTATTACACGTCTTCTCCAGAACCATCCAAAATAAACTACCCTTAGTCTCCACGTGATGTATCACTAACTACACAGGGTACAGAACCTGGCAGCACCTGTAATTAATAACATCCCTTATTGTAACGTTTCCAGCATGCAAGTCACGCGCGTTATTACACTTTCAACCCCTATTTGTACGCTGTAAATCTTTGGGGGTTGAAGTAAGGAGACGGGGTTTTGAAATAGTTATAATGGTATTAACATCTAATTGATTTATCAACCAACTTTGAAAATAGAGGTTTTTATTTCTATTGTATTTATTTATAGGTAGATAGAAAATGCTTATTACACAATCAACAAATGTAGGTACATAGGTAAACTTAATGATAGAGAGCATTGCCTGGGTGCAACGCTTGTGTGGCAGTACAACGCAGCTTAAATATCAATGACTAATTAACAAAAAATTAAAAATAATCTGTAAAGAATAGAATAGAAAAACATTTATCAATACTTGTCTAAAATTAAAGTACAAAAACAGGTTAAATTTATACACATAATATGTACATAATGAATAGAAATAAACAAGTATCGGATGGGCGTCGGTTCAGCATATTGCTGATCATCAGAGCCATCCAGTGCTGATTTTCAGCCTATACCCAGAGGGGGTGGAACCAATGCACAAATTCGAAAAAGATATTTTTGTTAATGTTTAAAGAATGGATAAACAAGAATACTTACACATAAAATTACATATTATACATATTCAATCACACACTTTAACAACAATACATCTTTATCTTACTCCTATCACTATTCACATACATAACTACTTACTAATGGTAAAAGACCCGACGGAATGACTTTAATTCCTTGGAAGTTGGGGCGGCCTTTGGTGTGGGACGCTACATGTGTCGACACCCTTGCGCCGTCATATCTTCCTGGAACACAAGTTCGGCGCATATAAGCCCGGCGGTGAATCCTGCTGAGCAGTTAAAAAGGTGCCAATATAGTAATCTTGACAGCGGTTTTATATTTGCGCCTTTTGCAGTTGAGACACTGGGGCCTTGGGGACCGAGTGTTCACCAAATTTTTAAAGACCTTTCTAAGCGTCTGGTCGAAGCAACACTAAACACAAAGATTGAGCATTGCCATTCAACGTGGCAATGCTGCCAGCATATTGGGCACGTTGCCTACTGGTAGTGGTTTGTTTGATTAAGTTCCCTTTTTATTGTTTTATATAAAACTATTATCATAAACTTACTAATTATACATGTATATATATATATATTACTGTACTTTATCTACAACATAAATATTATTAATGTTTAGTGACAATAGTAGTATGTAGTAGTTCATAATTTAAGCAAGCACTATGTTTTAAAAAGGGTTATTTACCGAAAATATAACCTAGGTAGTTGCGAGTGTTGCGACCACAACCACGCCACAACCATGCTATGACTCTACAAACTAACGGCAGCATACACTATGACTAGTTATTTTGCTCGCTCGTATTCGGTTTGAATGTGCCCATACTCGCGATGTGATAAGTACCCTTGGGACGCGCCGGTTATACCGACGCTCTAGTGTAGACACAGTGAAATGAAGGCGGCAGGTCAACTGCGTAAAGTTCATTCAACGATGGGAGAAATATAAGTGAATCCCATGGTAAAATTATTTAAGAGTTATGTAGTTTGTACGTAATAAATTAATAGTAATAATTAAATCTTTGTGGACTTTTTTCTACACAGCGCCATCTAGCCTCAATCCAAGCAAAGCTTGTACTATGAGAACCAAATAACTGATACAATACTTATATACCTTCTGTTTGTAAATACATACATAGAATACAATATAACACCCAGATACAGAACAAACATCGATTTACAAATTTTTGTCCTTGGTGGTAAAATTTGTATTATTATGTTGGCATGTCCGGTAAAATGACAATTTACAATTGTCAAGATGGCAAAATTAACAATAAACAAAGCAAAAACAAATTTATACCGACCGATAGATGGAGCTAAAGAAGTTTTACTGCAGTCTTGTGGTCTAAGGCACACTCGTTTTATATCCCACGAATTGCATAGAAATTGACCTACTAAAGCAATTTACACTGTATCCAACCAAGTATGAAGAGAAGTTCGAACATGGGAACGATTTCAGTGAGATTGTGAATAATATGATTCGTCGAGACGCGTTCATTGTTGATTCTCCTACCAGTTATTGAATGTAGGTACCTATATATCGAGCCCCATTAGTAATGGATTAAAATGGTTAACTTTACAAATAGGAAAAGGGTCTGTACAGTAAAAGTACAATTCTAATTGGGTATATTGAAATTGGTCGCATTTTTATCATTTTATTATGGTTATGAAGTTTGAAGGGTTGGTTCATAGAGCAGGATAAAATAAACTTGTACGGTAGGAGAGGCCTTTCTCAGGACTTTTCATACAATTCAAATATTTCAGGTTTTAGGATAAAACCTTATGATTTACTTGCGCAGTTGACATAAAATGCATCCAGCGCCTTCGACGCCTATTCGCTTCCATCCAGTCCCGCTCTCAGACTGTATATCCCGCTGTCCTCAGCGAAGGCAAAAACTAAGCAACTGCTTAGACATTATAAAATCATGGTGGTCATGATGGCTTATTAACTCAACTAATATAATAAATAATAAATATCTGTGGCGTTTCACACAGCGCCATCTAGCCCCAAACTAAGCGAAGCTTGTACTATGGAAACCAGATAACTGATACAATACTTAGAATACTTTTTGTTTGTAAATACATATGTAATGGACGGGATGTAAAGGGTGATTCTCTTCAATCAAAATCAGCAATGTTTTAGTAAATGGTGAGTTTTAATTGCGTCAATCAAAGTTGACCGTTACAATATTATATATTAGACTTACATCGGATATTTGTGATATACACTTATTTACTCAAGTATGGAGTTAGTTCTAAATTAGACTTGGTGAATACAAGTTGGGGAATAAAAGTTAATATGAGTAAATAAGTGTATATCACAAATATCCGATGTAAGATCAATTATTGGGATAACATAACCTATGAAGACATGTTTGAATATTTAAAGAATCTAAAGAACAAGTTATGTGAAAACAATGTGAAAGAAATTAATTTCAAAGGATTTTCACATATTCAATTAAAATGGCATAAAATAAGAACAATTCTCAGATATTTATTCAAAGATACGAATATTAAAATTAACATATTGTATGAAACAGTCACATCAACAAAAAGGAAGATATACCACGTGTATTTGAAGAAAATCATACGAGTCCCATTTCAGGTCATATAGACTTTCATAAAACATACATGAAGATAAAATCAAATCATCGTTGGGAAACTATGAAAAAAGATATTAAAGAATTTATCAAAAACTGCAAGTCGAGCCAAGAAAATAAATAGGAAAAGGGCTAAACAACGTATGGAAATAACATTGACTTCGACAGAAGCTTTTGAAAAGGTTTCTTTAGATATAGTAGGACTTCTACTAGTAACTGAAAATGGAAATAAATATATCCTTACATTACAAAACGATTTGACAAAGTTTTCTCAAGTTGTTCCTTTACAACAACACGATGCTGAAACAATAGCAGATTGTTTTGTTAGAAATTTAATATGTAAATTTTTGTATACCTGATATTTTACTGTCAGATAAAGGCACAGACTTCACTTCTACATTAATTAAAGAAGTTTCTAAATTACTGAACATGAAGAAAATAAATACCACAGCATATCATCCACAAACTAATGGCGCATTAGAAAGAAGCCATTCTACATTAGCAGATTATCTAAAACATTATGCAAATGAAGATCAATCTAATTGGGACAAGTGAATAGACTTTGCAATGTTTTAATACAATACTAGTGTTCACACATCTACACAATACACACCTTTTGAGCTTATTTTCAGAAGCAAAGCAAAACTTCCATCTTCTATAGTGAAAAAGCCTGAATTTAAATATTACCATAACAATTATTTAGATGATCTTACTTTGAAACTTAGAAAGTCGAGAGTTAGCAAGAAAAAATTTATTAATTCAAAATTGAATAATAAAGAAATGTATGATAAGAAAAGCAAAACTATTCAGTACAAAATAGGAGATTTAGTGTATTTGAGCAATGAGCAAGTAAAGCTAGGAAAATCAAAGAAATTGTCACCTTACTGGTTAGGACCTTATGAGGTTCTTGAAATTAATTCTTCAGTAAACGTCACTATAAAAACGAAGAAAAATAAAAAGATGAGAATTTATACTAACAGACTGAAACATGCGTTTGTTTCAGAATGACAATTGTGGTTGGAATTCTGAAGCTGTACATCTTCATTTATAGAACAGAAGCAAGTAGTTTTTATGCCTATAATATAACTAAAATAGATAAGGGAGGTATTTACTTTGAACACTTAGGTAAAGTTAATAATTATGATAGTGAATGGACTATGGTAAGCTATTTGATGTATCTGAAATACATAAAAAGGTAGGTGTTATCGATAACATATACAGTAAAACTAAGGAAATCTGTCAACATGAAAAATTTAGCAACTTTTCTTTGTGTGTCATCATTCGTCATACTTGATCAAATAGTTCCACAATTAAAGACAAGAAAATGTACAATAATACAAGTAAATGTACAATATTCAAGAAAATGTCTTAAAGGGATTGACAGTTATAGTCAATAACCATAGAGTAAAACGATCATATTTGGATGGAGTTGGAAACTTATTTAAACTTTTACCTTGGATGCCGAAGATGCGAAACGAATTTACAACTTTCTGTAATAGAAAGAATCCCGGTGTCTATTAAAACAAAGTCTATGGGATCTTTATTCCTACAAGTTAAAGTTGCGACAGTTTTACGTGACATAATAAATAACCAATTATTTACATTGTACATTTTATACCATTGTTCGTTTATTTTATAAGCTAATCTTGTATTACACTCTCTTAGTATCAAAGTATTTCCAAACGTCAATTCTGTTTCGCAAGTTGGATTTCCACGAACTGAATACAAAGGTGAATCAATCTTACAAATATGGTTTCGTGCTAGGTTCTTATATCGATTCAAAGTTTCAAGATAAGTGTAATGCAATTTATTATTCAAAATCGGAAAATATTTTTCTTTTGGTAAAATAAACATAAAAGTATTGTCCTTATTTTTAATTGGTCCTGGCATAATATTATATAATTCATAATTAGTTTGAGTTATCAATGGAGTTTTAATCAAAAATACAAGTTCTTATATATACTTGTGTATATGTTATATGAATGATACACTTGTATTTTTGATCAAAAATACAAGTTCATATAATATGTTATATGAATGATAAACTTGTATTTTTGATGATACCTAGAGAGTGTGATACAAGGTTAGCTTATATTATAAACGAACAATGGTATAAAATGTACAATGTAAATAATTGGTTATTTATTATGTCACGTAAAACTGTCGCAACTTTAACTTGTAGGAATAAAGATCCCATAGACTTTGTTTTAATAGACACCGGGATTCTTTCTATTACAGAAAGTTGTAAATTATATACTGTAGATATCATGCTACAGACAGAGACTAAAGGCTATGTTACATGACTATTATAATGTTGTATGGGATATAAATAATATGTTTATAGAAGACAAGACATTGTATGTCTTTCTTAACGGGGGAGGATTGTAATGTTGATTTATTTTGTAGCAAATTAATGTCAGTGGCTAAGCAAATTGTTTGATGTTCCCATCGTTCAATGTTGACTTTTCTCGTCCACTAGTTATCATGTTTATCTAATTTTTCTTAGAAGTTCTGGAGATGTTGTTCTAGATGTAGGTGATCTCGGTGCAGGTCGCGACAGTGATAACCAATGCTATCGAAGAACCGTAGCTGCTACAACTGGATCTGCCGGGATCGGGATCATTTGATCAACGCTTGTTTGAAGACGAATCTTCGTTTGCTTGTCAGCAAACTAACCAACTTCACTTGGTTTCTGGTTTCTCAACGTACTGATGCTGTAGTTTTGAACTCGCACAATCGCGAAGAATTGTGGTAGTACTGTACTCACAGAAGAGAATTCACGACTTTTCCGTTACTTTGTTACTTTGGCAGGATAAATATCCCGCTACTTCTCACACCAATTGTAATGGACGGGATGTCAGGGTGATTCTCTTCAATCAACATCAGCAATGTTTCAGTAAATGGTGAGTTTTAATTGCGTCAATCGAAGTTGATCGTTACAATATTATATATTAGACTTACATCGGATATTTGTGATATACACTTATTTACTCATATTAACTTTTATTCCCCAACTTGTATTCACCAAGTCTAATTTAGAACTAACTCCGCACTTGAGAGAAAACACTTTATATACAATTGTCGTTTCCTAATCAGGAGTAAATATTATTGGCTATGCGGTCAAGGTTCAGAACAACATTTCCAGAACTTCTAAGAAAAAATAGATAAATATGATAACTAGTAGACGAGGAAAGTCAACATTGAACAATAGGAACATCAAACAATTTACTTAGCCACTGATATTAATTTGGTACAAAATAAATCAACATTACACATACATAGAATACAATATAACACCCAGGCACAGAACAAACATCGATGTTCATCACACAAATGTTTGCCCTGGGTGGGAATGAAACTCACAACCCACAGTCAGAAGGCAAGATTACTGCATAACAATGAGCTAAAGGGCCAGTCAAATATCTATCTAAATATATTTAACTCAAAGGTGACTGACTGATTTACTGACTCACATAATGATCTATCAACGCACAGCCCAAACCACTGGACGGATTTTCAGGCTGAAATTTTGCATGCAGGTAGATGTTATGACGTAGGCATCCGCTAAAAAACGATTTTTCGAAAGTCCACCCTGAAGAGGGTGAAATGGTTGATTGAATTATTTTCCCATAGACCACGCCGCGGGCGAAGCTGCGGGCAAATTCTAGTGTACTAATAAACCTTCTATTTAGATAGGTAGATAGATAGATAAACTTTTCATTGAAATACCACATCTTAAATAATTAAAAAAGTGAACAAACTTAACCAAAGTGTAACAATGGGCGGTCTTATCGCTCAGAACGATCTCTTCCAGACAACCTTGCACGATAAAAAATAACGCAGTAATATATGGTCGGCGATTTTCATATAAAACAACAAAACACTGTGCATATAGTGTTAATCATTTTCACCATCAATAACTTCTACAAGAATACAGAATAATTTGCGTAAAAATTGAAACCCTATTACCACCACCTTTATCTAAACACTGAGATAACCGCTTTCAACTGTAGGTATTTCGTTGAAACATCGCCTGATAAATACATCGCATTAATAAACATGCCGCTGCGAACAGCGTGTACGTTTAAAACGCGACACGCTTGTTCCCCCTTATTTACGAACATTGCAGCCTTCATTATTAAATTGTTTACAACGCACGGAATAGAATAGGCTGTGACGGTGTACACGAGATCTCTATTAAAAGGAGTTGTAGCGGAAAATTGTAGTAACGTTTTAGAAATGTGATGGCTTAATTTAAACTGATTATCGCTTTCTTTGATTACATGTATAAATAAAGATTTCTTTTGTTTTCTTCTTTAAGGTTCAATAACTTTTGTCTGTAGTCTCTCTCTGTTTTTGTCTCTGTGACTATATCTACTGTACTACTATACCGTACCTATTCATATTCATATTCATTTATTCTGTTACCATATGTGCATATTGATCTTACATTTCAAATATTATATATATATCATAATATTAATAGTAACAATATGGACCCTGTAGGGCACTACAGATTAATATGATGAGGGTAGGGTTAGTAGGCTATACCTGCTGGGAGCCAATCGTGCCTTCCAAAGTTTACCAGAGCACCTGGTTGTGTGACGCGTAGAATGCTGGCACTTATTTGACACAACCAGTCTGCATTGCAATTCAATGGGGCAATGCTACCAGCATGTTGGGTACGCTACCTACTGGTAGTGGGTTGGAGCATTTGGACTGTCCATAGATTATCGCGGCTAGTGTGACTGTCTGTTTATTTTAGTAGTAGGTAGTGTTAGTAGTAGTTGTTATATTATTGTAGTACCTAGTTAGTTAAAAGAATAATAATAATAGTATTAATAATCACATATATAGATCCTGGACCCTAACTAGCATTCTCTGTATCTAGAAACTACGAGGACCATAGTCCCACAACACCCAGACTCAGAACAAGTATCTGCGCTTTTTATTCTGTGCACTTGTCCTGCTTCGGGACTCGAACCCGAAGAATAAAGGCACTCAGGCCCGTTTAAAAAATGGTGCCTATATATTATGTAGATACCATTACCATATATTAGGTCTTTACCTATGAAATTGCCGTTTTGTTTGAAAAAAGTTAAAGTATTTTTTTTTTCGAACTTATTTATTTCTTTTATTCAAAGTAATCACCCATGCAATCAATGCATCTTTGCCAACGCTGTGGCAGTTTATGGATGCCCTTCTTGAAAAAAAACAGCAGGACGGGAGACAACAAACTCTTCAAAGGCGTTTTGTACTGCCTCTCGGGAATTGAATTTTTTTCCCGCTAAAAAGTTGTCTAAATTTTGGAAAAAGTAATAGTCGGTAGGTGCAAGATCCGGTGAGTATGGCGGATGAGGGAGAGCTTCCAAACCCAACTCGTGCAGCTTAGAGACGGTCTGTTGTGCAGTATGGGGTCGCGCGTTGTCGTGAAGTAGCAGTGGAGACGACCGATTGACCAAAGCTGGTTGCAGACGTGCGAGTTTCGCCATTATTGTGGTCAGTTCTTCAATGTACACATCTGCAGTAATGCTCTCGCCGTTTTGTAAAAAGCTATGATGAATCACACCAGCACTAGACCACCAAACTGTGACCATCACCTTTCTAGGGGTCATTTTTCGTTTTGCACATTGCTTTGGTACCGAACCAGGATCTAACCAACTTGCTGAGCGCTTTCGATTGTCAAAAAGAATCCATTTTTCGTCGCACGTAACAATTCGGTTCAAAATTTCTTCATTTCTGTGCCTGTTAAGCAGCGCAAGGCAAGTCTCGACGCGTACGTTGCGCTGGCGATCGTTAAGTTCGTGGGGCACCCAACTATCAAGCTTTTTTATCTTGCCAATCTGTCGCAAATGGACCAATATTGTTTTGATGCTGACATCAAAAGCTGCTGCCAGCTCAGCTGTAGATTGAGATTCATCAGCTTCCACAATCGCCTTTAATTCATCATTGTTGACCAAAGTTTCCGGACGACCACGAGGTTCATTTTTCATGTCAAAATTCCCAGAACGGAACCGAGCAAACCAATAACGGGTTGTACGTTCGTTTGTACAGTTCTCTCCGTAAACGTCGTTGATGTTACGTGTCGTTTGTGCCGCGTTGGTGCCACGACGGAACTCATATTCCATAATTACACGAAATTTCAAAGTATCCATTATGAGGAAAAATGTTGAAATGTAATGAAAATACAACGCTAATCAATAAACAAAAGACTGATATTGTAAATAGAATGTCATATTTTTAAAACAAAATTAATTTGAATTTAGAATTCATAGCCAATCAAAACTTTTTTTTGTTTGAAAAAGTCTGTACTGCAATACGGCAATTTCATAGGTAAAGACCTATTATTTTGTATCAAGTTTAAAAATTAAATTAAACCCAATTTCGTGGTCAGTAAAATATATATTGCAATCACTGTTCAATTTAAAGGCAATCAGCTCATTATTACCAGTATCTGTTCAGCTCTAATGATCACGTCATAACGAACTTTCGGATACTACATTGCCATTGGAATTAAAATTAGTTGTTCATGTTTAACCAATTAAATTACGTAAGTACTTTTTTGTATGTTTTGGCTTGTCACTTTTGTGTAATTAGCTAGTGTCAAGTAATTGATAATTTATCAAGTTAATATATCACCCAAATATGTGTCAACTCACAGTCCAATCAAGTCATAGTCTAGTCACACTCGTAGTAAAGTGGTGGCAACTTTACTTGAAGCTTCTAATTGAACTGCTACTCGGAGCATAATATTCTTTTATTATTATATACCTAGATGCTTGAAGCTTTGCCACTCTAAAAGAACTACCATTATTCGAATTTTTCGCTATGAGTGATCTGTAATTTTAACCGTAACTATTTACTATTTTACTATACTATTACGATTTACGAATTAACAATTCCTAAAACAAAACACCGTGGATGGTTTTGGGGTATGATATCGGGATAGACCCCAAAGCAAAACGTGCGCTGATCGTCACTTTTTTTGGGAGTTGTAAATTTGTTGGCTGGCTACAATTTAAAAGTAACTGACCCTCCCAACTTTACCCGAGCTAGTTTTAATTATTCTGTCACTAGTTGCGTTTCACCCGCGGATAAAAATTATTTTAACTATTTACTCATCCCACATGAAAATTTTACTTTTCCGGGATTAAATGTAGCCTATATGTTAATCCAGTTATAAGCTATCTTGGTACCGAATATAGTCCAAATCCATTCAACCGTTTGAGCGTGAAGGAGTAACATACATACACATATACACACAAACACACATACAAACTTTTGCTTTTGGAATATTAGTGTGAAGTGTGATTAGAGTACCATTAAAACATTATCATGTCAGTGATATGCCCTAATTAAAAATTAGATTAAAAGTAAATGACCGCTTATTCCCCTTTTCTCATCATTAATTTGAACATTACTGATTCACTTAAAACCATTTCATTCATACGTCAATAACCCATCAACAAGATGCTGAAATATATGATTTAAAATATATAAAGGTACATACTGTAACCATGAGAAATGCCTTACCCTCCCTAAAGGAACCCGCTCAATTGTAAGCCTCACTTTTTCCTCATAAACACAAAATGAGCCCCATTTATCCGAAGTTTCCGTTGATAACTATACTAACAGACGACAACTTTTTTTTGAAATAATATATTTGGACTTTGGTCATTGCTCAAGTCGAGAATTCATTCAAAAAGTAATCTTTTGTGAATTAAATCTCGGCTTGAACACTGTACGTCGGTCTGCAATATTGGCCATTCTAGTAGCTACATTCTCTATTAGGTGTCTATTATTTCTTCCATCATTGGATGTATCTAACAACAAAATGTTAGGAAGTTAGGTTGGATATTTTTTGCGAGGTTAAACTCCTTTCGTGAATCATGACTTTGGATCATGAATAAATTAGAAGTTGCATTTAAAATAGCAAGAGATTTTTGTAATTTATATTATAGTTATTGGAAGAAACCAAACCAACGCCTACTGGAAGGAAAATACCCTAAAATTTTGAAATTAACAAGTTATACAAGTATTATAGTATATACAAGAAACATTCATTATTTTTAAAGATACAAATAATTGCATTTAAAAAAATTTTAAAGGTCTCTCACCTGGGCCGGGATTTGAATCCGCTAAACGTAGAAAGTAAGCAACACCATAAATTTTTATGATGACGATCGATAGGGTTAATAATGACACGAAACGAATTTCTTTTATAAAATTTGACTAGTTTTTATGTATTTCTTTCACTCCAATTATATTTATTTTCATAGCAAACCGAGTTTTGTTCCGCTTCCGAAAGCCTTGTAAAGTTAACTTCCATCTAATTTGTGTTGCTCTTACATGAACTCACTCGTCCGCAACTGGCCATTTGTTTCTTTTACCCTGAGGCATCCGACATTTCTGTTTGCAAGTCAGCTATAAAAATCTACAAACTTCAATACAACCCTCTTTAAAAGTTGGTTTTAAAAGAAAAACTTGGTCAAAGTTTTCACTGTATTTGAATTGTAAAACACCTTTGGACGGGAAAATTTCAATCGAATTAAGTTCTGGATTCCTTGCGGAGCTGTTTTGTAGTGGGAATAAAACTTCTGGGTAATGGTAAAATTACAAGCTTGCTTAACAATACGGAGTTTCGCTTTATATTAACAAAAAAGAAAACAAAAAAGTTAATTTCAACAAAATGGTAATGGTCCAAAATATTTAGAAAAACGTTAGAGGTGCTTCTTTTTTTTTTCAGTTTGAATTTACGTGCTGACGCTCGGCTGCCGCGGCTTGTGTTAGTAACTGGCTCCCAGAAGGATATCGAATAAGTCCGAAACTTAGTCGGAGTAATTCCGACTTTTAATTGACGTGAGTTTAGCCGTTACAAAACTTTTGAATTGTGGTGTAAAGTGCACTTGTTTTTTTTTTTTTTTTTACAGTGTGTTACCTACACCTATGTTTTTGTCATAGTATGTAGGTATCCATTGAATATCTAAAGACTAAAGCCTCTTATCATTAAAAGCAGGCAGCATTACCATATCAAAAAACGATAACAATCATTCCGCAACTATTCCGCTGGCATCCCCGCACTCGTTATGGTCGATAATGGCACGCAATTTGTATAATCACCGCGTGCTCTGCCAACCGAAGCGTTTAATTTTATGAAATACAAATGTACTTGTAGTTAAATTGTATGTGTAAGAAATTGCAGCTTATCCCTGGAATCGACGAAGTGTCAGTTTTTTTAAATCTTGCAGTTATTAGTTAGTGTTATTATTTTAATAAACAAATTCAAAGGATTTGCAATTGACGGACGACTAAAAGTGTACACTCAGCTATTTGCAAATAAGATATTTACAAAAGTGGAATGTTTTAATCGAGTAGGTAAATTTAAATTTTATGAGATGGCAATAGTAATTTTGAGTCAGTTGTAAACAGAGTTAACGAAAGAGGTTCTTAATTCAGTTTTACCTCAGATCTCCATCACTTATAAACCGGATATTAGACAGTAACTATTTATTTATTTTGGTCCTGTAAGTTTTTCAAAATCAAAATAACTGGAAATAATGTACAATATCATCCCAGTATCTGTCTGTCAGTTCCCTTTTTATTTAAATTACATTATACCTATATGTGTATATTAATGTATGTCGCACAGCACACATATAGCATATACACATATACACATATAGCAGTCGCACAGCTCGTCACCGTGAGAAAGCTCATCCACACGTAGGTCCGTGGAAACTCGCACTGTTCGTTTCTCAAGATCGTTTCTACCACATACCTGCAAGTTGTGGAATGAGCTACCATCTGAGGTATTTCCGCTGAGCTGCAACGTGGGGCACTTCAAACGTTGGGTAAATAGAGTCTTTAAAGGTAGACAACGCACTGGCAGCGCCCCCGGTATTGCAGGTGTCTATAGGCGACGGTAACTATTTACCATCAGGCGGGCCGTTTGCTTGTTTGTCTGTCTGTTTAATTAGTAAGCCCTTCATAATTAATTACCATTTGGAGAAAACATTTTAATTAACAATAATGGAATTCCAAAAAGTTACAAGTTCTCATCTGGTTTTGATAGCCGAAAACATAATTTCAAAGGTTCAAAAATGTTCACGACTAAATAAAATTTTTATTTAAAATTATTTGCTTCAAACAACAGGGGATGAAACAGGGTAAATTAATTTTTCTTGAATTAAGATCGATTCAGACGCGTCTGGGCGATGACAATGGCGGGCTTGGGGGAGGGAAAAATGTTTTGTGGTTTCATTATTGTCTGACACTGTTTTGACTCAGTAACCGAGTTTTATAATTACCTAGAGCTTATGAAAGTTATTGAAAGGTATCGTTTGTGGCTCAGCCCACATCTAAATTACAAAGCAATGACATAAAGAACTTTCTAATGACGCCCGTGGAATTGTTAACCGACTCAATCTCTAAAAATGAAAGCCCAATTCATGCTAACCCTAAAGAATTTTAATTCCGAAACGACATGAATTCTAACCCAATTAATTTTAGACGTAAAATGGTTGTGAATGATTAGATGACCGACTTGTACATTTGAACGTAAAAATATCCATAGCAATTGCAAATATCACAAAGTCAAAGTCAAACACTATATTGCATTATGCTATGTTTAACACTTTTAATTCAAAATGCGATTTCTTAAAAATACTTTAAATTAAGTAAGTAAAAGCAAATATTATAACAAAGTGATTAATTTCAAATATTATATAGCAAGCCTATTACAATATGTGTTTAAAAAAACTTGAGAGAGAGAGAGAAAACAAATGAGAAATATTAAAGACTATATAGACGGTTTCGCCCGTGTGGTGAACATTTTCCATACTTTCTTAACTTATTCTTTCATAAAAACCTTCTAAAAATAGTGAACACAATAAAAAAAGTATTAGCGAAAATGTTTAATCCATTCAGCCTTGATGCGATGACCAAGGGAAATAGAGATTCATTTTTATATATGAAGATTACAAAGAAGAAACCATATTCACATTGCAAGCCAGCACTGCCGTCACAGGAGCTGATCGAAAAATGTGATTCCCTTTACTGATTCAAATGGTCCAAACCGGTCGCATCCAGAATTTACGTTTTGTAGGGTAGCGAACGTGAGCAGAATGCTGTAGACGGTAAGGGATGAGACACCGACGCTTTGTATTATTAAAACTACAGACTGAATCGGCTACAAGGGTTGTTCTGCTTTATAACAATTTGTAGCTATACGTGTCATTGTGTTCTGCTAATTCCATTTGTGTTTGAATTTGAGGAATTAGCATTATTAAGGCAGTAATTAGGCAGAATTACTACCAGCTGAGCTATCGGTCCAGCTAATTGGACTTGAAGAAAATGGAAGCCAATATATTTTCACGCCTACGCTAACGATATTGACGCTCACACTTACGCTCACATTTGCGCTCAAGTAGGTAACACGTAAGCTTGAAATAGTGAGACAACGGGCTCATAGCTAAAGTAGCAAAATGTTCAAGAGCGCTAAGCCACCTGTGTTCGGGGTTCAGCTCGGAAATGTGTAAAGTTGAGCTCGACTGGCACTAAGTTGTGTGTACCCGGTCATGATTTGTGAGTCTGCATAGTATGGTCTTTTCTTCGGGATGCGAGAGTGAGACTCGCACCTTACTCTGGGTATAAATTCAATTTTTATTTATCGTTTCAGTGAGTAATATAATAGATAGATAGATAAACTCTTTATTGCACACACCACATAACAAAAATTTCAAATAATACAATGAATCAAGTAGTGGGGAACAATTATATTTGTTTTCATGTTTATTTATTCACTTTAAAACCATTGATATGATATTATTAGTTTGCTAAACATAACATTATCCCGTGTAACCTGTGTTTTACCTACAAATTAGCCAATACACATAATTCAAACCGGGCAATATGAAGATAATTGCATTAATTAATTAAACTTAACTACAACTATTTAACAACATAACTAATGGAAAATAATTAGTCAAATCAGTGCAATTCACGTTATTATATATAAACTATATGTTATGCATTATATATTATTATTTAAACAAAAAGCGCAAATACTTGTACCGAGTCTGGGTGTTGTGGGACCGCGGTCCTCGTAGTTCGTGGGTCCCTAGACACGGAATCCTAGTTAGGATTCAGGATCTATGTATGTGATCGTTGTGTTATTGTTATTATTTACTCTAGATTTTTAGTATTTGTAAGCAACACTGTCCCTAGAAAATTCACAGCACGAAAACTACATTGAACATGTTTAAAACCATAGCTTGTATAAAATGACTAGTTGCGCCCCGCGGTTTCACCCGTGGATAAAAGGTAATTTAATTATTTTTTCATTTCACTAGAAAATTTCACTTTTCCAGGATAAAATGTAGCCTATGTATAAGCTATCTTGGTACTTAATTTGAATACACACATGTGTATGTTTGTTACTCCTTCACGCTCAAACGGCTGAATGGATTTGGATGAAATTCGTTGACACACAAAGACGCATACACGCATACAAACTTTCGCCTTTATAATATTATATTAGTGTGATAGTGTGATTGTTGTGTTCAGGCACACTGCGGTTTCACCCGAAACCCTTTGGGATTTTTTTTTTTTACTTCTTACTTATCTAGCATTTGACCACGCTCTCACCCGATGGGAAGTGACAATGCGATCGAAGGTGTAGCATGCTAGCCAGGTAAATACCTATTCACTCTTCTCTTGAACACGCCCGGGTCATATTTCGCCGGAAACACAGACGCTAGCAGGGCATTCCATTCCTTAGCCGTTCTAATTAAGAACGTTGAGTCAAATCGCTTGGTACGAATGGGTGGTATTAAGTTGGTTGCAATCAAGTTACGTGATCACCTAGCTGATACCGTAGATTTTCAAAATTCTTTTACCTATCCGAAATACCTTACTTACCTCTACCAAGTTGACTTACATAACAACTCATTTAGTAACAATTGTTAAAACCTGAAACCAAACCCGGATCGAAACTAATACCGAAACATAACTTTCAGCCAATATTGTGTTTGCAGAGGATGAAACACAAATTAGAAAGTTTACCTTTGCTTTTCAAACTACCCTCTCTAAACAATCGTATTTAATCTTAGACTACAACAATTACATAATAATGTGTGTGGAATAATATATGTGGACGTCTCACACAACGCCGTCTAGTCCCAAACAAAGCAATGCTTGTACTGTGGGAACCAGATAATAGACACAATACTTAGATACTTTTTGTTTGTAAATACATACATAGAATACAATATGACACCTAGACACAGAACAAACACCTACGTTTAACAAATGTTTGTCCTGGGTGGGAATCGAACCCACAACCCACAGTTCAGGAGACGGGGCTACTACCAACTGAGCTATCGGGCTAGTAAAATTTTGTATTTATTTATTTATGCATAGAAAATGTATAAAGGAGGACTTAACGCCAACAGCATTTTCTACCAGTCAATCAAGGTGTGCAGAGAAACAATTTGGTAAGGCGTGCACATAAGTAAATGAGCAAAATTCTTGAACACTAATAATTTGTAACAATTTGTTTGTAAAAATAAATACCTTTTTTTTTTCTTTTTCTTTCGTTAGATAGATAGAAAAATTTTTACTGCACAAACAACAACAATTGAAGGTACATAAGCGAACTTAATGCTATCGAGCATTATCTTCCAGTTAACCCTGGTGTATTGTGGAAGGCTTAATGCGATAGTGCAACAATGATGGGATATAAAAGAAAAGAAAACAACTTAACTATACGTCTAAACTGGTGATAATACAAATAACACCATAATAAAGAATACTTTTTGAAATGTATACTATCTCTCTTATATGCAGAATTAGCTACTTCGTATTTCCATCAGTTAGTTTACACTAATTAGTTTCAAGGAGTTTTGAAGTAGAAATTCTGACAAAACGAATGATAAGATAGAGAACGCAATCTTTCAACAAAACTTAATTAGTGTTCACTAATTTATGACAAGGATTAGCCTAAGACTGTGGCAGTCCGCGCCGTTATCTAATTATGAAAATTTACTTTACCTCAAGGCAAGACTCGAGGTGAGATGCTGCATAAGAGTACCATTAACTGGATTAGAACATAAGATCCCCTACTATAATAATTAAAGAATAACGCTCAACGATCACATACGTAGATCCTGACCTCTAACTAGGGAATCTTAGTTAGGGTCCAGGATCTATGTATGTGATCGTTGGACGTTATTATTATTATAAATGGCTGGTAACCAATGTCGCAAACAGGAAAACATTCTCCTATCGCAACTAGTTACCAAAGTTGTTGAGAGAAAACCTCTTTCTTACAACTAGATGCAAAACCTAGTTGCTAACGCGGCCAATAAGAAAGGAGGAAAGATTCAGGTAAAGAAGTAAGGGATCAGGACATGGAAGCAAAAACCGAAACTGATTTATAGTTATTAAGGAATAGAAGAAAAAGAACCCATTACGCTGGTTGCATCACCACCCTGACTAAACTGATTTTTGGCAATGCTGATTTTAGACCAAATACGAGCAAACTGGTTTTTGGATCAAAACATGCTATTAATGAATCTTAGCCAAACAGCGTAGCACAACAATTTGTGTATTTCATGATCACTAGCCTATAGAAAGATGATTGCAATACCAAGTCGCCGGATATCTATATACATATCATATCGACTGGCCTGGTAGCTCAGTTGGTAGTAGCTCTGCCTTCTGAACTGTAAGTAGTGGGTTCAATTCCCACCCAGAACATTTGTGTGATGAACATAGGTGTTTGCTCTGTGTCTTGGTGTTATATTATATTCTACGTATGTATTTACAAACAAAAATTATCTAGGTATTCTATCAGTTATCTGGTCTCCATAGAACAAGTTTTGCTAAGTTTGGGACTAGATGGCGTTGTGTGAAATGTCCACAAATACTCAAATTTGATCTTCATACCAATACCGCTAAATCAAGTTTATTCCTAGATCATGGTACTTGGTAGGGCCTGAAATAACTGCATTACAGGCACTCTCCCACGAGGCGGCACCTAGATTATCCTAGCTCATCAGATTACAGTGGTTAAACTGTGCTACTTGACTACATCTTGGTTTGAGTGAATAGTCGGATGTATCTTAGTGACTTAAATAGTAAAGGTTTGTTTATAAATCTTTTTGGTACTAGTGTGATGTACATTTTAAAATAGTATTTACTTGGTGGTAGGACTTTTCTGCAAAGTTCATCTAGGTACACACCATCGCTTTGTCAGTTATTCTGCCGCCAAGCAGTAGTGTGCAAACGATACTGTGTTCTGTTTCAAAGGGCACTCTAGCTAATGAAATTACTGATACAATGGTACTTTATGATCTGATCTCAGTCTAGCATTCTCTGTGCCACGCAAAACTTTGCATTAGAGTTCTGAGTGACACTGCAACTGTTATAGGCGGCCGTATTGCTTATCATCACGTGAATCACGCAATTAATTTAAATTTAAAAAAATTGTTCATTTAGTTATTTTTTTTATTGTATATTTTTCTCAAATAAAATTAACCTATTTAATATTGTTCCTCCTTCCACTAGCGGATCGCTAAAATTCCTTTTCGGAATTGTATTCCAAAAAAATTATTTGAATAATATCAGCCACACAAAAAATAAGTAAGTACAACTGCCTTTCTATGCCCACTATGGCGATATTAGTTGTGCAAATAGTTGAATATGTTTTCATTACAGAGCCAATTAATTTTATACCATAAATACAGTTTGAACGGTATATTTTTGAGAATAATTTTCATTTGAAAAATATCATTACCGTTAGTACAACCACACAGTAACTAAAATTTTATTTATTTATTGGTTGTAGGTGAAGCATTTGACTACTGCCTCACCTGATGTTAAGCAATGGCGTGGTCTAATGGGGCATGTCTAAAAGATACCTGTTCACTATTTACTTGCTTGAACAAAACCAACTACTTCAATCACTAGAAATGACATTCGTGTTGATTCTGTGTCGCATACTCTAAAGCTAAACGAAATTAACATATTTCCGTCTTTTTCATTTCCCCTTTATCAGAAGAGCACTGCCATACTTTAAGTTTACTTTAGTTGTAGAGAATGCGACACGGAATCAACACTAGTATAGCTATAAAATATCGTAGAACTTACATGGGGATTTCGATAGCCACTGTTTTCATCTCTAAACTTGTTTTGATCTATGTATCTTGGGACTCAAAGTAATTATATTTATGTAATTAGTAGATGATGTAAACGATAGATATTAACATCTCCCTAGACGTGTGAAAGATTAATAGCGTCTACGATGATAACACAACAATTACCCCCCGGGGTAAAGTTTGAGCTACAGGAAAAGCGAAGATATAAAGGGAAATTAAGCGTCCTGTTTATGAAAACTGTCACTTTTAACGTTGTCACTTTTTTTAAATGTTTTGGTTCCACACTATTGTGTATTTAGCCAGTGTCAAGTGATTATTAATCAAGTTAATGATATTTCACGCATATATATATATACGCATATGTGTCAAGTCGAAGTCGAAGTCATCAAGTTAAGTCATAGTTAAATCATAGTCTAGTCAAAATCATACTCCTAGTAAATGTGGAATCATTACTTGAAGCTTCTATGGAGTTTTGGAAACAACACGAAAATAAACGTTTCGCCAAAACTCCACGTTGTCACTTGTCACGTTAGCGAATGACTAACTGGTTAGTCATTGATCATAGTTGATTGGCCCGATAGCTTAGTTGGTAGTAACCCTGTCTTCTGAACGATGGATTGTGGATTCGATTCCCACCCATGACAAACATTTGTGTGAAGAACTTTTGATGTTTGTTCTGCGTCTGGGTTTTATATTGTATTCTATGTATGTAATTCCTATGATCCTACAGTATGTATGTATGTGTTCGTTGGGCGTTACAATAATAATTATTATTATTGTTGTTGCCTTTTTACTTTTACTTTATTAACCAAAAGTTCTGATGTTAGTAAGATTATACATAAAAGTACAAGTATAGTACTCTTTTCTTATTTTATTTTTTATATTTTACAAAATATACAGCCCTTAGGTAACAAAGTTTATAATTTACATACAAAAGCACAGCCAAAATCGGATTTATATTCTATATTTCTAAAGAAAAAAAAATTATATGACAGTCACGAGAAAAATGATAACAATAAAAAACAACAAAAAAAACAAGGGTAAATTCAGTTTTATATATGCGCACACGCATGTTGATGGTGTATTATGTTGCGCTTGCTGCATGTGGTATGGTATTGTACTATCTTAATTGCATTAAATATATATTCTTAATTATACATTAAATAATATAATATACATATTTATAATATATATGAGATATATTATATGCAGCTAGGTCACCAAATATATGTGAGGGGCTATCTGATATAATAGGTGTAAGAGAAATACTGTTGGCTTTACTGCGAAATAGATATATATACAATTTAAAATACTTAACAAATTCACAAGTTGCCGCGATAAAATTTTCACTACAGTCACCGCGAGGCACTGTCAAAAAAACACTTTTCTCAACGGCGAACAGCGCGGAGGTTGCTACTGCAGCGAGGAGGTTCACCTCGCTGCATCATGATGATACCATTTTGCCATATGCCTATGCGTGTTCCTATAGGATGAGAGGCAAGTGGTGACCATAAATAATATTAACTGTTTTAGCACATAGTAACTTTATTAGTGACGAGCTTCAGCCTGCAGCTTCGCCCGCGGCGTGGCCCATGGGAAAATAATTCAACCACCCATTTCACCCTCTTAAGGGTGGAATTCCGAAAAATCCTTTCTTAGCGGATGCCTACGTCATAACATCTACCTGCATGCTAAATTTCAGCCCGATCCGTTCATTGGTTTCGGCTGTGCGTTGATAGATCACTATATAATGGCAGTCAATCAGTCAGTCACCTTTGAGTTATATATGTTTAGATTTATATATATAAGTAAGTACATATAAGTTGATGTAACGAATGCAAGCTGACGACTGAGGCGTCGTCGTCTTAATATTAATACAATTAAAAATATGGAAAATGGAATGTGTAGGCACACCATTAACAGCTGAGCTCTGAGTGGAACAGCACCACATACCGGGAGTAATTAGACGACAGTCCGTGAAGGGAATTTTTAATCATTCTGGGAAATTTATAATGAAATAATTAATTACAAAGAGGTGACGACACGCTTTCGAGAGCCCCAGAGCCGCGGGATAATTGTGTTTTGCGTAGAATATTCTGATTCTGACAAAGGTGAGGCTTGTTTAGAAACGGAAATTTTGTAATTATCTACAAGAGAATTTAATATTGTTTGCGTTATCTAAATATTATTAATTTATGATATAATTAAAAATGTATAAACACTACATTTTTTTTTTTTTTTTTTTTTTTACTTCAAACTTGTCTAGCATTTGACCACGCTCTCACCTGATGGGAAGTGACGATGCGATCGAAGGTGTAGCATGCTAGCCAAGTAAATACCTATTCACTCTTCTCTTGAACACGCCCGGGTCATATTTCGCCGGAAACACAGACGCTGGCAGGGCATTCCATTCCTTAGCCGTTCTAATTAAGAACGTTGAGTCAAATCGCTTGGTACGAATGGGTGGTATTTCGACCACAAAAGGATGGCGCTTAGCCGAGCGTCTAGTAGTCCGGTAGTGGAATGGTGATGGGAGAATTAGATCATGCAGTTCTTGAGCGCATTCACCGTGGTGTAATCTGTAAAAAACCGACAGACTTGCCACCTTACGTCGATGTGCAAGGCTCTGGAGCCTTTCACCAACCAAAGTGTCGTCGTCAATGAGCCTTTTGGCACGCCGTTCAATCGAGTCCAGAGCCTCAAGCTGGTACTTGGCAGACCCGTCCCACAGGTGGCAGCAGTACTCCATACACGATCGGACTTGTGCTTGATACAGATTTAGAAGCTGTCCAGGTGTGAAGTACCGCCTTACCTTGGACAATATGCCGAGTTTTTTTGAAGCTACTTTGGCTTTGGACTCGATGTAGGATCCAAAGTTTAGGTTTGACGTGAGATCAACACCCAAAAGCTCAAGATGGTTTCCTAAACTTACAGATACACCACGGAATGAAGGAGCCAGATGGAGTGGGCTCTTTTTAGCAGTGAATAAACACGCCTGTGTTTTTGCAGCATTGAACCTAACCAAGTTAGCATCGCCCCAATCGGACACGGCTTTCAAAGCCAGGTTCATGCGCTCAACCATAGCCTCTCTCTCAATCCGGACGTCGTCACCACTGGCTCGGGCACTGGATGTGTATCTTTCAACAACAGTACTATCATCTGCATACCCAAAGGTACCGGGCTTTAGCAAATCATTGATGTGGAGTAAGAATAGTGTTGCTGAAAGAACTGACCCCTGAGGTACACCAGCATTAATAGCTAATTGATCGGAAGAGCAGCCATCAAGAACTACTCTAAGCGATCGTTCCCTCAAAAAGTCTGATATCCAAGTGCACAAACCAGCAGGTAGTCCGTAAGATGGAAGCTTATTCAGGAGACCGTCGTGCCAGACCCGATCAAATGCCTTAGAGACGTCTAGAGATACAGCAAGTGCCTCTCCATGCATCTCTAAGGCTTCGCTCAATATGTGAGTGGCATACGCGAGAAGATCCCCAGTGGACCGGTTTCGGCGAAATCCGTATTGCCGGTCACTGAGGAGATCATTGTCTTCAAGGTATGCCAAGAGCTTGTTGTTAATTATACGCTCCATACTCTTACAGAGAATGGAGGTAATTGAGATGGGTCGATAGTTGGCAGGATCAGCACGACTGCCCTTCTTAGGTACAGGTTGTACGTTGGCTAGCTTCCAACTCATAGGGACTATTCCGGTGTCCAGAGAGAGGCGAAATAGGCGTGTTAGAATGGGAGACAACTCAGGTGCACAGTTCTTAAGTACAATTGCAGGTATACCATCGGGACCACTGGCTTTGTTCACGTCTAGACTGCGTAATGTTTTTAGTACTTCCTTCTGACGTATGCGTATTTCCGGCATGAAAACACCGCATTGTGGAAGGCAGGGAGGTACCTCATTAGCAGTATCTAAACGCGAAGCTTCTGCAAAGAGAGTGGCAAACAAGTTTGCTTTTTCTTTTGCAGTGTGAGCCAGCGATCCGTCTGGTTTCAATAATGGAGGCAGTGAGGATCGACAGAAGTTCGCTTCAATCGATTTGGCTAGGGACCAAAAAGCCTTACTACCCGCTGGGTAGGAAGCAAGTTTAGTCCCTATTCGACCAATATGATTGAAACGAGCCTTCCTTAATTCCTTCTTACAGGCCTTGGCGGCAACGTTAAAGGCTTTCTTCTTAGCTCGAGTGTCCGAGGCCTTGCGTTTTCGAGCGTCAGCCCATGCCAGATATGCCGCATGCTTCTGCGCTTCAGCACGTGCACATTCGGCTCCAAACCATGGGCTGGCTTTGCTGGTCACGGGCTTATCGGAAAATGGAATAAAATATTCCATAGCCCGACATACTACCTCAGTAACCGCATTCGCGCAGACCGTCGGATCTCCAGAAGAAAAACACGTTTGCCGCCAAGGATATGAAGCGAAGAAATGTCGCATCTCGTCCCAGTTTGCTAAGTTGTATCTCCAGACACGCCGATTGCTCTTAGGGCTTGGGTCAGGCGGGGAGTATACTGAAACGGACTTGACCAGACAGTGATCGGAACTACCAATGGGTGAGGATACCGCCACAGAGTATCGGTCTGGTTCAGTCGTGAGCAGAAGGTCGAGGCAGTTAGCAGTGTGGCTATCAATATCAGGCACTCGCGTTGGCTCTTTAACAATCTGCGTTAAATTGAGCGCCAAAGCGAGCTTACGCGTCTCTCTCCCAGCGTGGTCCGTGATCCGGTGTGGGACTAACCACTCCTGGTGGTGAGCATTAAAGTCCCCCAGAACAACAAGCTGAGCCGAAGGATAGCGTTGCTGAGCCACATCTGCCGTTTCACTGAGATACTCCATTAGAAGAGTTGTCTCCCGGTCACCGCTATGTGATCTGTACACACCAGCATAGAGAATTTTCTCAATGCCGGTGTCCACAAGCACCCAAATCACCGAAAAGTGGGGATGTTCAAGGTTTCGGAGACGCAAACAGCAAATGTCATCACGGGCGTAAACGCAGATACCAGCGCGTGGAAGGAAGCGGTTTTCCAAGATGAATCCTGGATAGTCCAGATATGCCGTGTCTGATGGACATCCTATTTGCGTCTCAGTCAAGAAGATGGGATGCTAACCCTCAGTAATAGAGAAGCTCCTACGCCAATGGAGAACTTGCGCGGAGACTGCGGGGACGCCCGAACCCCCCTGAAATTGCCCACAAGTTCCTCACTTCCAGTCGCCAACTGGCCCTGTGGACAACCTCAGGATTTTACACAAGCGGTGGGGCAGCCTTTCGTAGTTGGCTAGACTACTACTTGGGCCCCCTACAACTTGCGGTCGGCCAGCAGAGAGCACCGTGCTTCGGATCCCGCTACCCTCCGAAGCAAGGTCTCCGACGCGAAAGCATCTCCATCACCAATACCGGTCTGCATACCCAACACAACTGTCCACATCTACTTGTCAGAACGGCTTCATTAGACATCACGATGGAACACGACGAGTCGCTTGGCATCGTGGTTTAGTCTAATGGGTGGTAACTAAGCCGGCGGCTAAGGCCTTCCACCAGTTATTTGGTTGCTCTTTTGGCACCACCCAGGGGTCACGTGTAGGGAAACTAGGGTTAAAGCCTACGGACGCGAGCAAACATAAACCCCTAAATTACACATTACTACATTAATTGCATTAAATTATTGTTAGGTATACTTTATATAATTACTTGCTATGGTCCAAGGGTGAAGATGAAGAGCCAGTATCAATCAAAAAAATATTCTTCATATTCTTTCTTGGAGCCGCAGGCACTGTAGTTTCACGGGCTAAAATATATAAGTATTGTATCAGGTATCTTGTTTATAGTACACACTTTGCTCAGTTTGAATCTAGATGGTGCTGTGTGAAATATCCACAAATATTTATTTACTTATTGATTGACCGAGCTGCATTATCCGAGTCACAAGTATATGAAAAATTGACCATGGAAATTTAAAACTTAGAATAATAAGTTGGTTGTTCTTTTGTTTATGTTAGTTTCTTTTCCTATACTGCGTTTGTCCGATTCAGTCTTCACTCAAAAATTCGTCCGCCTCATTGACTGTCAGTTTTGCGCCTAATATGGTTAACCCACTTCATTTTATCAATTATCTAGTCCATGTCACCGTTATTCTATCAGATCACTTTCTTCCAAGCATAGCTATTGCCATTTAATAAGAATTCCATTTTTAATTCAAGATGTGGTTAGAGATTGTAAAATTATTCATCAATAACAGTATGTCACAAAGATATGATGAAGTTACCCAACATACTTACTTACTATATGAAGGACCAATCTACATACATATTGTCAGACCTGGATGAGTCAGGAAAACTTCGCTTGAGGAGGGTCGACAACTAATTTGCAACATCTTGGAACTTTTGTGATGAAGCAACGTGACAATAGCGTGATAGTGTAAGGGTAATGAAGTGGTAGCTTAAGGGCCTTAAGGTCAACCTCGACCGAGGACAGCCTTGAGTATTTAATGGAGATGTTGATTGAGAAGGTCATTATGCAGGTGCATGTAGTCTCCAAATTCGTGTGACACAAAACTGCATAGCTTTCTTCTGGTACTAACAAAAATATTAAGTGGCAATAAATCTATACTAATATTATAAAGAGGAAAGATTTGTATGTAAGTATGTTTGTAACGAATAGGCTCAAAAAGTCCTGGACCGATTTTAAAAATTCCGTGTGAACCCGAGACGGCCCGCTAGTAAGCAATAATAAAAGAATAAGCAAAAATGTTCTATTCGCTCACGCATGATGCAATAACCAAGGTAAATAGAGATTCATTTTAAAGAACATAGATTTTATATAGAATTTTTAATATTTTCAACTGAATGTTATTTTGACAAAAGAATCAACGTACAAAATACAGTTCCCGCTGTACAATTGGTAAATTGAGAGCAAAACCACGTGGCAATTTCTAGTCTTGCAATAAAATATGAAGAAAGATGAACATTACTGTAGTATTATCTTCTGAACCGTAAATAAAACGGACCGAGAGATGTTTTAAATCTATTTTCAACGAAGATGGCGGCCTACTAGATTACCGTCGGGCGCAAATGGCTTTGGTAAAATTGAATCAAATTTGCTGAGATAGTTTTCATAGTTAGGTTAGGTTAAGGTCGTGTTAGGTTTTGGATGGATTTGGTTGGGTTTTTCTAGGTTTTTAAGCTCTATTTATGGAATATTGACTTGGATTTGTATCTTATCTAAGAAATGTCCACAACACGGTGACAACAGAGTCCTAAAACTCTAAATTTCCTTACAATAAAAACGACCGATGAATTACGCATCTAATGTCGCGTACCGCCCGAGGTGCATTGAGTTCAAGTATAGCGTGTGCTCGAATAATTAGAAGGTAGATGCGTCACGAAACTACCCTCAGTTCTTTCATATTACTACCGCTCATTGAAATCTGAGTTTATGAATGACCGCACTTTAAAAATAATAATAACGCCTGGACATACTGGCTTTGGCTTCTGGCTGGCTTTTGGTTTTATTATGTGTTCTTATTTCATAAATAAGTAAACAAAAATGGCTTATATCGATCTATTTTTAAGTCATATAACAAGTTAACAGCTTAAAAAAATATTAACAACGAACAAACTAATATTTGTCAAATTTATTAATCAGTGATTTCTACTTTTTTACACAGACTGAAATATTCCTTGCAGCTTTCATGAAAACCTAACCAGTATAAAAGTTTCATTGGTGTTTTTTTTTTCTTAGCTATGTAGAGAGAGATACCATGGGTACAATACTTATCGTTCTTAACAATCTCATTTATTTTTCAATTAATGATCATTGTTAAAATTTTCTTAACAAGATTAGAGTTTTTTGCGTAGCGCGGGCCGGACTTTTGGCAAAGAATTGTCTCGTATAAACTTTGCGAAGATTTAAGGGATTATGCTAAGAAGAATTTGTTAAGAAGATTATGTTTTTGAATTAAGACGCGGGAAACATTAAAAAATACTTTTGTATTTACGTTTTAAATTGAGAGCTTTTTTACAGTACGCTTGATGGTTAATCGTCGTGTTTAAATTTTATTCTATACGAGTTGCACCCCGCGGTTTCACCCGCGGACAAAAAGTATTTTAATTATTTGCTCATCCCACGGGAAAATTTCACTTTTCCGGGATGAAATGTAGCCTGTATGTTAATCCAGTGTATAAGTTATCTTGGTACCGAATTTTATTCAAATCCGCCGTTAGCCGTTTGAGCGTGAAGGAGTAACAAACATACACACAAACACACATACAAACTTTCACCTTTATAATATTAGTGTGAAGTGTGATGATAGGTACCATTCTGCTCGAAGTATTCTTAAGTAGCAATTGAATTGTATCTCTAAATTTATTAACGCGGATAGGGTATTGTAATTAGATTTCTAATAAAACTTTTATTTTTTACTTCGATGGGCTTGCATTTGACTACATCTCACCTGATGGTAAGTGACGATGAGGTCAAAGGTGGAGCACGCTTATCTAGAAAGTCACCTTACCCTTACCCAAAGTTACCCATAGCCGTTGATTATAGTGTATTGTGTATTTTGTTAAAATACATTTTTTTTTATATTTGAATTGCCAAATTTAGTGAAATGGGTGGTTGAATTATTTTCCCATAGGCCACGCCGCGGGCGAAGCTGCGGGCAAAAGCTCGTCATATATAAAAACCCTGACGAATATTATCAATCCTATTACTAAGACTGAAGGTTTCCAGGGGGCGTGTACATTTATCAGGCTTAGATGCCGCCCATCGGTCTTCGTAGATCCCGATCCTGATAACGGTTCAATTGGGACGGTATTAAATTGGTAGACGTTCATTTTTGGGCTTAGTATCTTGGAAAAACCGTGAGTCTAAGTTCTATTGACTATGATGAGATTTAATAATCGTATTTGTTTTGTTTATAATAATAAAATACTTTAAAAAAAAGTATTTAATATTTCCCAGGTTTTGTTTACTAACTAAAAAACTTCTTTAGTTTAGCTTCATCTATCGGCCGGTATGACTTTGTTTTTGCTTTGTTTAATGTCGCACCTTGACAACTGTAAATCGTCATTTTACCGGACATGCCAACACAATTTTTTACTTTATTATGTTGACAATGGAGATCTACGTGAACCAATTTCAACTTCCGTTTGCTTCCCTTAATATCACGGTCACCTTTTAAATAAAAAGATACTTGATCAACTGAATATGGATTCATCATTTTTAGAGCTACAATGCCATATGCAAACACATAAATACACAAATTAAACTTATAACACCTCTCGTTTGGTCAGGGGCTTAAATGATGTGTTTGATTATGAAAGATATATGCGGTGATGTAAAATATTGGAAGGCGCGTTCTGCGTTCTGTGTTGGGAAATAACTGCATTTTTAAATATAACTCTCCATTTATCAAACAATAAATTTGTGCTAATTGGCATTTAATAGATAAAAATGTGTATTTTTGATTAAAAAATCAAGAGGTGTAATCATTTCACTTTTGGGACTTACAGAGAATTATTGTAGTTGCCTAGATTCATCAGCCTCTTTGGTGTGGTGGTTGAGCAGGTCTGCTCATAACCCAGAGGCGGCGAGTTCGATTCCAACAAGTATTTCTGCACAAAAAAAGCATAATTACCTGCTCTGTGCCTGGGTGTTGTGGGAGCAGGGTCCTCGTAGTTCCTGGGTCTACAGGGGATCCTAGTTAGGGTCCAGGATCTATGCGTTATTATTATTATCAGGTGTGCACAATATTAATCATCTTTTCATGTCATTCCTTTTCCGTCCGCCTTGTTACATATAATTTTAATTGATGTTTTTTTTCACCGCTCACTAGGTGGTAGGACTTTGTTGCAAAGTTCGTCTAGGTAGGTACCACCGCTTTGCCAGTTATTCTGCCGCCAAGCAGTAGTGCGCAAGCACTACTGTGTTCCGGTTTGAAGGGCACTGTAGCTAGTGAAATTACTGGGCAAATGAGACTTTATGATCTGATCTCACAGTTTAGTAATCTTATTACCAGACTGTGCTGATGTCTCAGGATGATGTGCGCAGTGCAGTGTTGCTCGAAACTCTATTTTGGGGTTCCGATTGGCACTGTTCTGTTATGGGCAGCCGTGGCGCTTAACATCAGGTGAACGGCTAGCTCGTCAAATCATTCAGTAACATAAAATAAATAAATAAATAATACCGACATTTTAAACTTTTTGTAATATTCGAACCCATAACCCAGTTGTCAAGTAAAGTAATTTTATCTAACATACAGACCTCACTAACGAGTGAGCTATCGTTTTCAATAAGAAATTAGAATCACTTCCAACTTGGCAAAAGAAAAAAGTACACTTGTCGAACTATTGAAGCGGTAAAATACCGAACGATTTAATTGCAATTTCTCACAAATAGTTGCTGGAACTCAAGGATCCAACGCAAATCTATTAAGGCGCGTGTAAGCATGACCAACAAAAATGCTATTTTTTGGCGTCACTAGTAACGTGACGTGTTAAAATAATGATGTTAGAAAAATTATGTAAATAAACATAAAATAAATGAAAAGCATGAATGACCGGATAAAACGGTACTAAGTATTTTAGCTTTTCTAAAATAAAACCGTTCTAATGACCCCAAAAATGTATGTGAACGTAGTTCCCCAAATTTTCAGAAACCAAAAAAATATTTACAAATGTAGTAATAGCCAGACTGGTTTTCTAAAGGAACGAACAGATATAATATTTATTTGATATCCATATCCACAAAAAACCCGAAAAATTAACATGCATGTGCAGACCCAGTTTGACATCAAATTATGATCTGCAATTTTCAACTTTAAATAGAGCGCTATAGAAATCCCCTTTAATATCTAATAAATGTGCGTGGACGCCGCCTTAAAGTTCAATGGTCCAGTAGAAAATACTTCAACTTTGCATTGAAAACGAAGGTATTCGATTGTTCAGCCTCTACGACTATGGAAGAGCTGTCTGTAAGAGCGAGTATGGCTTGAACTCGTGCGCTATTGGTCATTTATTATTAAAACAAATAAAAAACAGAAAAAAAATTAACACTAAAAAAATAGCTTTTTTTAAAAGATTTTCTTTTTACTTACAATCCTGATAATATTAAAAAACTGTTATGTGCACAATTATTTATCAACAAAGAAGCTGCAAAAGAAAAAAAAATTGGTGCTATTTAAATTAGTGCTATTAAAATTGGTGCTTTTATAATCGGTGCTATGAAAATAATTGAATGCAAAAAAACATTGAGCTGTTCCAAATAGAGCTCTAGTTGGAACAATTCAATGATTTTTTGTAAAGCTGTGGTTAAAACCATAACCTTTTCTATGAGTCCCTTTTTGGCGGCGATATATTTAATCATCATCCAGGGTTCAAAATGTTTAATATTCAAACAAATTGTTTGTAGGAATTTCTTTCCAAACCTCTGTTATTTAAATCAACGCAAAACTACACTTCTAAAACACTAGTAAACTATTTCGAACCCAGCTTTAATCCATTTAACGTAATTAAAAATAATCAGACCAATTACAACTTTTAAAGCCTTTTCATTCGCTACAGAAACAGGGTCATTAACGTAAATAACCTAGAATTCCTAAGAATCTTGAGTGAAAATTTCTTAAGAATCATTACCCTTTAGAACCTGAACTATTAAGACCAACATCTCGCCAATAATGATCAGTGCTTAAGCTCTCACTGGAATATCCTGATCTAGACCAGAATGGTCTTCATAAAAAACTTACTCGAGCTCTCAAGTTTACAAGACCGTAGCTTGGGAAACTTTATAATGAAAGCCTTCTTCGTCTAAGCCAAAGGTTCACAAGTTGTATACGGGTGCCCTTATATAATAATTTTACATTTAGAATACTTTGAAATTTTTGTTACAAAACGTTTACGGACACAGGCCCAATATTTTTTAACGGCAGCTTTGAAATAATAAGCAATTTAAATATTTAAAGACAATGGAAACTTCAGTTTTATGCATATTATTATATAAAGCATTTGGACTATCTGGAAGAGATCGCTTTAAGCGATAAGACCGCCCTTAGGGACACTTAGTCATAAGAGTTTAGATTACTGATTTTTTATGTAGTATGGTGTTTTCAAAAAAGAGTTTACCCATCTATTAACTGACCTGCCTCGGCTTAAAAACGATCTAATCAAACACAAAAAAAAAATATCGGTTGGTAGGAGGGATTCAATGTCATACACAGTACAGTACAGTGTATAATACAGTGTCACACATAGTACAGTAGAACTACATATCTACCTACATCTAATTTTTTTTTATGAAAATACGAAAAACAGTGTTCTTTATTTGTAAATAAATGTCTTGTTATGTCTATAATTTTACCAATTTTTTTGTTGAAACTAGTAATTTTTTACAGAGGGGATTATGAGGGTCTTAGCCAGACAGGTGTAGAGTCCACCGGTCCCCACCTGATCTCATCTGTCGCTTTGTCTTGCCCCCATACGGGCAAGAACTCATTTGCGGTCCCACTGGATTGTCGACATCAAAAGTTTGAGAACCCAGTTCTCATCGAACAAAAGACAAAAATAAAATGCTTCAACAAAGGGCCAGAGCTATTAGTAGTTTAGCTAGCTTTAGTTTAGCAACAAGTAAAGACGTTCAAGATCTTTTGGCATAAAAATTCACATAACTGATTTATCGTACTAGAATAGTAAGTGCTGACCAGTCGCCTGGAAGACTAGGGGATTTTAGTGGAATAGGTTTTGCTGGTACTCTTTGAATCCCCAGCAGAGGGATCGAAATGGAATAGCGAGTGCTCTGCAGTCTCCTGGGGAACTGAGCTAAGGGATTCAAGTTGAAATAGCGGAAACCAAACCAATAATTTCATAAAGGCTGTCAAGTCAATACATTTCTTTAAGTCCATTTGAGTCGTATAATCCCGTATGTGCGAAAGTGCATTCAGAAATTCACAAGCAATATAAATCTTAGTTAGAATCATGACTGTATCACGTATTTTGTCTACATATAAAAGTTGTTGTATATATATACAACAGATCAAACATGTCAAACGCATGCTCATTTTACTTTATAAAAAAATATTTTTTGTTGTATATACACGTTGTATTTATTACATAATATTTATTTATCTAGTTACTTTAACCGACATAAAAAGCTGAGGTTTTATGTTAATACTGGGCATTCAAGCCCTCGGGTGGATTATCAGCAAGCCTTTAGGTAAATTAACATTTTTTTTATAAGCTAACTGATAGTTATCGAAAATAAATAATCATTTAAGATTTTTTTACTTGTTGCGCCCCGTGGTTTCACCCGCAAATAAAAGGTATTTTAATTATTTGCTCATCCCACGGGAAAATTTCACTTTTCCGGTATAAAATGTAACCTATATGTTAATCCAGTGTAGAAGCTATCTTGGTACCGAATTTCATCCAAATCCATTCAACCGTATGGGCGTGAAGGAGTAACAAACATACACACATACACACATACAAACTTTCGCCTTTATAATATTAGTGTGATAGTGTGAAGTGTGATGAATTGTCACAATAAGATTAATGTTGGCTAAATACTAACCGTACGTGGAGCTATACAAATACTTACAAAAAAGTTCAAAGTCAAAAGATTTATTGCAAATAGGCTAATTTTAGCACTTTTACAAGTCAAAATTATATTAGGTACTTAAAATTTAGTTATTTCACTAAGCATATAAAATTACAAAGTGCTTATTGTCAAATAATATATAGCAAGCCCATTACAATATATAAGTTTGAAAAAAAAAAAAGCAGTTCTCTTTCAGCAACTTTAACCAAAACACTCTTTTTAGCTTTGAAATACTGTCTCTCATAAAAGCTATTGTGTATTAAATTGGCCGGATCTTTTCAAAAATAAAACACTTTATTTTAATAAATAAACAGCAACGCAACACAATAGAAACGTTTCTAAAAGTAACGCCGCATCTTTAATCTCTGTCGAAAATGACCTACTTTTCATTTCCTTTGCTCGTGTGAAAAATTAACCTCGGCTTGTTGGAGAAAGTATCATTTTTTATTTTTTTTTGAAAAACAGTGTAAACAAGACATTGTTTTCATTAAGTATCTAAACTGGAATATTAGCGTTTAGATTTCAATTTCGCACAAAAAAATAATTTTATGTTTACTAAATATAAAACTACTTAAACCAAAGAAAAATAATGTTTAGACAAATCTGTACCATTGAAATGTAGATCAAAACAATAAATAAATTGGTCAAACTACTTGTATGTCTATAAGTACTAATTAAAACGTCATTTAAAAAGTCTTTTACAGAATTTATCTTATATATAAATTATATATCAATTTCTTTTTTTTATGTTACTGAATGATTTGACAAGCTATCCGTTCACCAGATGTTAAGCGCCACGGCTGCCCATAACAGAATAGTGTCAATCGGAACCCCAAAATAGAGTTTCGAGCAACACTGCACTGCGCACATCATCCTGAGACATCAGCACAGTCTGGTAATAAGATTACTCGACTGTGAGATCAGATCATAAAGTCTCAATTGCCCAGTAATTTCACTAGCTACAGTGCCCTTCAAACCGGAACACAGTAGTGCTTGCGCACTACTGCTTGGCGGCAGAATAACTGGCAAAGCGGTGGTACCTACCTAGACGAACTTTGCAACAAAGTCCTACCACCTAGTAATATATATACCTTTCTTTCTTGTCCTACCTTTCTTAAAATAGTTTCAATTTATTTCGGATATATTTTGTCGTAATTTGTCGTGCGGAGTGTATGTACAACAAACCATTCATTCACTTTATTTCATTAACTTTTATGTGTAATGTCTTGTATGTTCTTGAGATTGAAATAAAATTACTGGCTGACTAAATTACAGACTGGAATCTCCTAAAGTTAAAGTCAAAGTCAAAATATATTTTTGAAAATAGACTATCTTTAGCACTTCTTCAAGACAAAATTATATTAGGTACTAAAAATTAAGTTATTGTACTAAGCATATAGAATTATAAAGTGCTTATTGACAAATATTACATGGTAAGCCCATTACAATATAATTATGATATTGAAAAAAAAAAAATCTTTCTCTCTACTAGCAATCCAGCACAATGCAGAACAGAAAACTCCGCTCCGATGTTTCGATCACACTGTAAATAATAAGCTACAAGAAACTTTTTTTTATAATATGAGAATTCAAATTAACTTTGCTTTTCATTATTTAAACTAACTATTACAAGAATAGCAACTTATAATAAATGCACACTACCTACTAAAAAAACTTTTGGGGTCTACTAGCCACGCGATGCAGTCCAAATGTTCCAATGCTGCCCTCTGCCAGTAGTAGCATACCCAACATGCTTGTATTAACTTTGTTTTCTCATTTCCATCAGAAAATTTGAAGTTCCAATTGCCTCCAGCCTGAGGTTTCACCTTAAATAGAGTGACAGCCATCTTGTTGAACATTTGCATCTATATTGCTCGGTGCAGCTTCACCCGTTCTTGCCAGAGCATGCATTTTAAAATTTTCTATCTACCCTGCACCGTCCAATATTGCGTTACTACTTTATGTTAAGATATGACGTGATGAGCTAACCGTTCAACTGACGTTAAGCGACACGGCTGTCCATATCAGTTGTAGTATTACTCGGATTTCTAAAATATAAAGTTTCACGTGACACTGCACTGCGCACATCCTGACATGTGTCAGGATATGAAATTTTATGACCTGATCTCACAATCTAGTAATATGCTGACATCAGCATAGTCGAGTAATATTACTAGATTGTGAGATCAGGTCATAAAATTTCATTTGCCCAGTAATTTCACTAACTAAAGCTGCAAACCGGAACATATAGAAGCGCTTGGTAGCAGAATAACTGGCAAAGCGGTGGCACCTAGACGAACTTAGCAGAAAAGTCCTACCACCAAGTACACTGTTCTTGTATTTGTTTGTTAGCCTTGTAAGGTAGACAAACCGTAAGGAAAAATTATAGAGGCTCTTGAAATTACCCACCGGTTTTACAGAATTGCTTAGTTTTTAATGACACAACATTCGACTGAATTCCAGAATATTTAATTTCAAAAAAGCATACATTATGTGCTTTATTTGTCACATTCATGCCTGTTTTTACCAACCAGCCCTATGTCTAAGCAGTCATAAGTCTAAGGAACCACCATAAACGCTATCCTCGTCTGCATTTAAGTTGGACAGCTCCTAAGTTCGCTCTTATCTCTCTATGACGTACCCAAATGCGTTGCAGTAAGTACAAAGAGATAAGTGCAAAGTTAATGGCTGTCAACTTTAGCGCAGATGGGCATTCGTTTTATTTTCACCATTGCTTAGACTTAAACTTAACTTAAACCTAAGGTTCAAAGGTCATTTAAAGTACAGGCCTAATATTCGGGTTAAGTAACAGTTTATTTGTTATTTATTTGTACCTATACACATATCCCCCAAATTCCTTCTAAAGAGACTTCACTAGCTTTGTTTACTGATCAATATAAAGATTACAAACAAAAACGAGTGTGTTATAGACCACACGACTGAAGTAAAACTTCTTTAGTTTAGCTCCATCTATCGGACAGTATAACTTACTTAATGCTTCGTTTAATGTTAATGTCGCCATCTTGACAATTGTCTACTTGCCGGACATACCAACATAATAATAAAAGTTAAAACTTTGTTATGTTGACAATGGAGATCTATATGAACCAGCTTCAACTGCCGTTCGCCTCGCATTTACCAGATTACTCCCCAAGTCAAGCATGCGTAAAGAAAGTTTACTTCAAAAATATTGCAAGTATTAAGGACATCTATCGTATAAGATTATCTGCTGAAAGATACGTTTGAACAAACGAAGCACAAAAAGGGTCAAACACTATTTCGTATGACGTACGACCCTATACGTTGTCTTAACGTCCCTTCAAGTGCCAATCCACCGTCCACGTGTCATTAGGACTACCCTTCCACTAGATAAAACGCCATTCGTATTAGGACGTTCGTCCTGCGCTACTTTAGGTTCACGACTCAGTGCACAAAGAACTTTAGTAGACATCTTCTTTGTGTTGCTGTGAAATGGATCTGCACTTTGAGTCGCCTTTTTCACATTTTAAGCTTCTTTATAAGCGACCCTGTCCTATAAGCTATAAGGTGAGTCGTACGCGTAGCACATATCTATACGTACATATAAAATTCAAAGTCCTGACTGACGTATATATCAACGCACAGCTTAAACCGCTGGTTTTAAAGACTTGAAATTTGGAGGGTATGTTTTTCGTAGAGTGTGGATATCCAATAAGAAAGGGTGTTTCGAAATACCACCCTAAGAGGGTGAAATGGGTGGTTGAATTACCTATGAAAAAATTTCCTCGTTTCCTATAGGCCACGCAGGCGAAGCCGCAGGCAGAAGCTAGTAATAATATAAAATAGGTATTAAAATATATTAACGTCTGCTCAATTTCTACGTCGGCATTGTACCGAATATAATGTAGGTCGCTTTAAGACTCGTTGAATCGTCTTCTTCCAAGTCAATGTTACACACTCACCTGCATCGTGGCTTAAATGTGAATTAAAGGTTAATTTGACAGCCTCCCTGGTGTGGTGGCTTATCAGGTTGGCTCATAACCCAGAGGTAGCTAGTTTGATTCCCGCGACAGGACAAGTATTAAATTTGTGCACAGTAAAAAAAGTGCAAATACTTGTTCTGAGTATGGGTGTTGTGGGACTATGGTCTTTGTAGCCTGGGTCCCTAGACGCAAGGAATTCTACAATAGTTATGGTCCAGGATCTATGTATGTGATCGTTGGGCGTTATTACGGTTCTTAAGGTTAAAAATTGGCTGAGCATATTCGTATATTAAAAGAAAATGTATCCGTCGCCAGAAGTAGAAATGTCTTGAAAACACAGTCTATAACAATAGGAATAGTGTAGCAGCTTTCTATTGGTGAAAGAATTTTCAGAATTGGTTTAGTAGCATAAGAGAATAGGTTTTTTAAATGTTTGTGCCATCACAAACTTTACTTTTTTGTAATATTCATAACAATAGAAAAATACGATTTGAAAAGTTAAGAGTAGAACCTCTATAACTCCTATCAGGATCAAAGAATACACAATAGTTACCAGGATAACTAGTGTTATGACCCGACAGTTTGCGTGGACCGTATCGAGAGGACTCGTTATTAGTTTGGGAAGCGGAAGTTACGTATAACTAATGGCGTTACTGCATGGTCCGGTATGAATAAGTTACAGAGTAACTATTGGCTAGTCGAGTGGTGTTATGAAGGTGTTTTTTTGTTTTGTATCCACATTTTTTTGTACTTAGCCAGTGTCAAGTAATTGATAATTATTTCTCAAGATAATGATATTTTATATTTCACAGTCCAAGTCATCAAGTACTTGACTTGATAGTCTAGTCTGAGTCATACTCCTAGTAAAGTGGTGGCAACTTTACTAGAAGGCTCTATGTAGTTTTAGAAACAACACGAAAAGAAACGTTTTACCATCATTATACCACTCTCCCACACTCATGCCTGTAATCCAGCATTTGACGAATAAAACGCCATTTTTATGCACTAACACTGAAAATAACATAAGTTTTGGAAAATAATACAATGCGGTGAATTTATTTATTTATTATTTGATTGAAAAGGGTGCGGACATGATGACGCGAGTTTCGCGCTTTTTGTTCACCCAAAAAGTACACATATATACACAGTATACATATACGTCATGGAAAGCATTCGGTGACGATGACGCGAGTTCCATGATTGCTGTTCACCCAAGAAGTGCTCAGTGCGCCTAAAGAAGTTTTCTCTTCAGCTATGGTGGTTTTTCCTTTTATAGTGGAGAGTCATAAATGTTCCAAGAACCGTATCGTCATTTTAACACATTTCTCCTCAAATAATAAGGACCGTGTCACCTTTTAAACTTTAGGTTTACTGTAGAACACAGTAGAAAAAAAAACATCACTGTAAAGTTTCTTGTAGCTTCTTTTTACAGGTGTAATCGAAGCTTCAGTTCGGAGTTATCTGTTCTGCATTGTGCCGGATTTCTTGCACCAGTGGTGTTTAGTATTCATAGCTACATACTAAATAATCTGTCTCACTCTAGCGACATATCACTAGCTCTCTTCCGTCCAAGTCTCCCAACAGACAAGTTGTGCTCATTCAATAATAATTAAATAAATTATAAAACGTGTGTAAATTGTGAAAAACAGTGATTGAATAAACAGCAGTGAAGTTAAACTCAAAAGGCTCGTTTTAATCCAGTGCAATGGATCTCGAGACGCTCAAACTACAGCGAAGCGCGGTCAAGGGGAAATTGACGCGCATCTACAATTTCGTTCAATACTACGACGCTTCAAGTTCAAAAGAAAGAAACCTACATGAGATTAAAGTTCGAGAAACGGAGCTGAATACAGTGCTATTAAGGTTCGAGGACATACAATTACAGATCGAAAGGTTGGAAATCGATCCAGAAAAACTCGAAACCCACGAAACCGAGAGAACTACATTCGAAACTAAATATTACAACATTAAAGCTAAAATCGACGCCATTTTGTCGGGGCCCATTGATATAACTCGATCGAATACGACACGTGCAGAACAAAATATGAACTGTACGGTGCAGCATGATGCTTCATTCTCCAAGAAGCCCCAAGTTAAGTTGCTGCCTTTGGAGCTCCCTAAATTCGCCGGTAATATAAAAGAATGGCCAGCATTCAAGAACATTTTTTACGCTTCGGTGGACAGCGCGGACATCCCAGTGGTTAACAAGCTGCAGTATTTGAAGACGGCGCTGACGGGTGAAGCTGCTAACCTCGTATCGTCGCTCTTGATCACGGAGGAAAACTACATTAGAGCGCTAGATATCCTAACTAAAAGGTACGAAAACAAAACTATTATTGTAAATTTTCATCTCAAGGCTATAACTAATTTTAATTCAATAACAAGGCATAATTTAGGAGACTTTCTTATCACTTTGCAACAAAGTCTAGATTCACTAAAGTCTATTGACTTACCTGTAGAAACATGGGATGTTCTCTTAGTGTATCTCATTACACAGAAGTTAGATAATTCATTGCGTGCTGCGTGGGAAATCAATCGCAAAGAAAATTCCATAGCTACTTTGAGTGAACTCTTAGAATTTTTAAACCTACGCAGAACCGCATTTGAGCTATTAAATAGCAACTCGAACGAAAAACAAAATGTAAAGGTGTCCCATGTAATTTCAAATCTAGCAGTCTGTTCCATTTGTCAAGGCAATCATTCTCTGCACAAGTGCCCTAATTACCTCGAAATGTCTGTACCTAATCGCATACAATATATAAAAGCTAAATACTTGTGCTACAATTGTTTGCAGCCATACCAGCTTAAACATAAATGTTCGAAATTTAAATGCCTTACATGCCGTGGCAGACATCATACAAGTATACATATGGATAAATCTAAACAACAGGTTAGTTACACTACAGTTTCAAAGGACATACATGGTCAAGTGCTTCCTACTACCTCAATAATCCCTCACACTACACAACTACAAACATATGGATCTCCTACCAATATAGATCACTCTCCCACATGCTCAAGTGAAGTGCCTACTACTACAAATACTTCACAAACTACTGGGTCTACTACCAATGTAGGTCAATCTCAACTACTGCATACTCACAATGCCCCACACAGTACTTCATCTACTGTACTAGTGTCACATATTAACACACACCAAATATTGCTTTCCACAGCTATAATACAAATCCAAGATGCATCTGGAAAATGGATAAACGCTCGTGCTCTTCTGGATGCAGGAAGTGAAGTCAGCATCATGTCACGCAGACTTGCTTCATTCCTACAGCTTCAAACTACGCTCAACACATGCCTTATTCAAGGTGTAGGCAACAGCCGCAATCTAACACAAGTAAGTACATACGCTAACATTTCTTCACGCCTCGACGGCTACCATACAAGCCTCAACTTTATTGTGATGGACAACATAACAGTGCCACTACCACATACATTCATTCCTACCTACTCCTGGCATATATCAGACAAACAAGTACGCACCCTTGCAGATCCCACATTCTTTGTGCCTGGCGCTATCGACATACTCATAGGTGCTGAACTGTTTTACACAGTGCTTTTATCGGGACGAATTAAGCTTGGTCCTACTTTACCCTATCTAATTGAAACACACTTTGGATGGGTGGTATCCGGTCCTTTCACTCCAAGCACAAACACAACTATGCCTGCTTCGCAAGGCACTCCGCATGTAAGCATGTTTGTAACCAATACATCCACAGACAATCTACTACAATCTTTCTGGGAGCAAGAAGAATTGCCTCAGAAGAAAAAACTACTTTCACCTGCAGACACATACTGCGAGGAACTTTACCAGTCTACAACTACACGTGACAACACAGGCAGGTACACAGTTAACTTGCCACTACAACAAGACAAACTTCATGAGCTCGGTAATTCTTTCAATATGGCTTACCGCTGCTTACTACAACAAGAATCTAGAATGCTAAAAGATCCTACCCTATACTCACAATACAAAGCATTCATTAATGAGTTTGTAGAGTTAGGTCATGCACATTATGTTGAAAACTTCTCACCTAATGACACAAACACATACTACATGCCTCACTTTCCTATAGTAAAACCAGAAAATGTTTCTACAAAACTACGAACAGTTTTTCATGCAAGTGCTGCTAGTTCTAGTGGATTATCCCTAAATGACATACTATTTGAAGGTCCTAACATATACAATGATATTTTTGAAATTTTACTAAGATTTAGGCTCTATAAATTTGCTTTCTCTTGTGACATTATTAAAATGTTCAGAGGTATTTTTATAAATCCACAACAAACATCTCTACAGAGAATACTCTGGAGAGATTCAAAAACAGAGCCTCTCAAATGTTTAGAATTAAAAACTGTGACATATGGCACTAAATGCGCTCCCTATCTTGCATGCCGCACAATGCTAGACTTAGCTGATAGATATGCAGACACACACAAACTAGCTGCTGATTGTATCAGATGTAGTGGCTATATGGATGACTACCTCTGTGGCTCTCATTCCCTTTCGCAGTGTATTCAGCTATGTTCTGAGCTAATCGACCTATTCAGCAAGGCAGGATTCGAACTACATAAGTGGACTACCAATAGTGCTGATATTTATGCCTATGTAATGAATTCTAGTCTCACTCCTACAAAAAACACACAACTACATTCAAACACATACAGCTTTACACCACCAGACTCTGTAAAGACCCTAGGTCTAAAGTGGTTACCAGAGGAAGACACAATGGCAATGTGTATACCTAAAGTTGATAGTTCTATTCCTAACACTAAAAGGAACATTCTAATGCAAATAGCCCAAATTTTTGATCCCACAGGAATATTTTCCATAACTACTATTCTAGCCAAAATATTGATGCAAGATATTTGGAAAGAAAAAATTGAATGGGATTCTCTAATTCCAGATAATTTACTAGTTAGGTGGCTGAAATTTACGGAACAATTACAATGCCTAAAAGATATTACTGTTCCCAGGTACTATTTTTCAGATATCCCCATACAGATAGCGTTACTGGGATATTGTGACGCTTCACCAAAAGCATTTGGAAGCGTTCTGTATCTAAGAGCAACCTATATTAATAAACCACCTAGTTGTATATTAGTTACATCAAAATCTAAAGTTGCGCCTCTTAAAAGACAACAATCTATTCCTCGCTTAGAGCTATGTGGAGCTCTCCTATTAGCTAAACTTACAAACAGATTTCTTCTTGCCACCAAAAATAAAATTAATATTGAGCAAATCTATCTATTTGCAGATTCATCTATAGTGCTAAGTTGGATTGAATCACCATACAAACACAAACATGACACATATGTCTCACACCGGCTCATGCAGATCATCGACACCACCAAGGCAGACAACTGGCATTACATAAACACTAAAGAGAACCCAGCTGACCTGCTCACCCATGGTGTCATGCCTAACGCCTTGTCATCATGTTCACTATGGTGGAATGGCCCGTCATGGTCAACACTACCAGAATCAAGTTGGCCTATTACTAAGACACATCATTCAGTTAAGGTTCTAAATCATACAGTAGAAGAATCTTCCATCACACACAAATCAGTTAACATTTGCACAGATACTCAAATGGTTAACTCTCCTTTTTATGAACATTTTTCTAAATGTTCTAGCTTTACAAAATTAATCCGAATATATGCCTATTTATTTAGATTTATACATAATATAAAAAACAAACATCAAAAGGTCAAGCATCACCTAACAGTTTCAGAGCTCAGAAATGCTCACAATTTTATTATTAGAGAAACACAACAGCACTCATTTTCAAAAGAAATTTATGAAATACAGTCCACACAAACTCAAGCTCACTCTCACACAACTGAGGCCACACAAACACTAGCTCAAATATATGAGCCTAAACAACACTCACAACTTATAGAAGGTCCACCACATTCGGCAAACAATAGGAAAGAAAAATCATACACTTACACATCTAGCCCTCTCAAAAAGTTAAATCCATTTCTAGATGGAGACAACATATTGAGAGTTGGTGGACGCATACACCAATCTGACATTCCATTCACACAAGCACATGCAGTCATACTACCTGCTAAAGATCACATAACAAGTCTCATAGTACAGCATTTTCATCTCAAACTACTGCATTCTGGCATACAAAATACACTATACAACATACGACTAACATACTGGCCTATTAATGGTAGAAGAGAGGTGAAGAAATGCATTTACTCTTGTGTCAGATGTACTAGATATAGAGGCAAGGTCTGCGGACAGCAAATGTCTGATCTTCCTGCACCCAGAGTTACATTAACTCGTGCATTCACTCATACAGGAATTGATTTCAGCGGAGCTATAGCTATAAGAAGCTCCATGACTAGAAACTGCAAATATTCTAAAGGCTACATATGTCTTTTTGTATGCTTGTCTACACGCGCTATACATCTAGAGTTAGTGACAGATATGTCTACTCAGTCTTTTATATGTGCTCTAAAAAGGTTTATCTCTAGAAGAGCTATACCTACTTGTTTGTATACAGATAATGCTACTAATTTTAAAGGCTCAAAGTCAGAACTACATGAGCTACATAAAATGTTTAAAAATGAAACAAGCTATAGTCAAATTATAGATTTTTGTAATTCCAACTATATTGAACATAAGTTTACAGTGCCATTAGCAAGTCATATGGGCGGAATTTATGAAGCTGGTATAAAGTCTGTAAAATCGCTACTTAAAAAACATTTATTTAGTACTAAGCTAACATATGAATTTTTGTACACCATACTGGTTCAGATTGAAGGAATACTTAATTCCCGGCCATTGTACCCAATTACTGACCTACCCAATGATATTACATGTCTAACACCTGCTCATTTTCTTGTAGGTACAATCATAACTGATTTGCCTGAACCTAATGTCCTAAACCTAAATGAAAATAGGCTGAATGTTTACCAGAAAATAATACAAATAAAGCAAAAGTTCTGGAAACAGTTTTATTTTAGTTACCTATCAGAATTACAAACTAGAAACAAGTGGCTGCAAGTACATAAAAATTTAAATATTGGAGATTTAGTAATTATAAAAGATGAAGCTACACCACCCACTTTTTGGCCGCTAGGCAGAGTTATTTCTACAAATACTAATAAATCAGATGGCTTAATCAGATCAGTTGTAATTTGTACATCTAAAGGTGAATATACTAGACCCATTCACAAGCTAATTCTGCTACCTAAAAAAGACCTGTAATGTAATTACTGTAAATACCTACTTACTTTCTACTTATGCTCATGTTATGTTAATAATATGATCCATAATATCATGCTTTGCTAAGCACTTATATTTGTTTACCTATATTTTTGTTACGTTTGACTGAATTGGCTATGCTACTATGCTTAGTTTAGATTTATGTCTACTTAACTACCTAAGTTATCTACTTATTATTAGCACCTAAGTTATTACCTAAGTTACTTTATAAGCTCCTGATTCTGTTGTATTACATGCTAATAAAAATGTCACCTACCTAAGTAAAATTAGATATGTACCTTTGCAAATTCATTAAAATAATGATATTAATTATTGATACCTACTTAATCCAAACAAATGGTACCTACCATTCTTAATATTGTAAACTTTAATATGTACTTAAAGTAAATTTCTAGAATTAATGTATTATATGGTCAAGCACCTACCGTAATTGTAATAAGCTTAAATACTTACCATTATTTGATGATGTTCTTGGCGGTTGATAATCTTAAATTAAATGTAATGTTCTAACTACTTAAAAATAAACAAAATGTAAATTATAAAATCTTTATTAACTATAACATTAACAGTTTATACTACCATATTGTAAAACCTTTTTGCTTACAAAAGGGGGCCAGAATGTTTAGTATTCATAGCTACATACTAAATAATCTGTCTCACTCTAGCGACATATCGCTAGCTCTCTTCCGTCCAAGTCTCCCAACAGACAAGTTGTGCTCATTCAATAATAATTAAATAAATTATAAAACGTGTGTAAATTGTGAAAAACAGTGATTGAATAAACAGCAGTGAAGTTAAAAACTCTTTTTCTTTAGATAAGGATACCTGAATAGGGAAAATCCTTAACAAGTGGTCAGAAAGAGAACTTTTTTTTAAACTCATTATATTGTAATGAGCATGCTATATAATATTTGACAATAGGGACTTTGTATTTTTATATGCTTAGTAAAATAACTTAACTTTAAGTACCTAATATAATTTTGACTTGTAAAAGTGCTAAAAATAGGCTATTTTAAATAATATCTTTTGACTTTGACTTTAACTTCAGAAGATTCCAGTCTGAATTTCTGGTAAAATGTTAAATTTTACGGCGTAATTTTCTTTCAATCTCAAGAACACACTAGACATTTTCAAAGATAAGAAAGCGAATGTCTGCCAAAATGTAAGAACGTAATTGAAGGCGTCTTCGCTCTAGGGAAGTACCCATTAGCTCGCGATCTCGGTTATAAATGAACTAGATCACATTAAGATATCATGAAATGGATAGATAAACGTTATCTTTAACTCTACTTCTGTACTTCTTATCGCCATAACTATTGAATATAACATTCACTTGAATATAATATTGAAAGCTAGCAAAGCAAGAATGCATCGAACGGTTTCATTAAAAAAAAAAATGGAGTAAATTTTTAGTACATGTCTAGGGCATTTTTCTTCGCATTTTTATTATAAAGGACTATTATGGCTTTACTGACTATATTACTATAATTATTTAACTAAGTACTTGTTGCAAATTCAAACTACTTAAATGACTGAAAAAAGTCTCACCCTAACTTGTAAAAAGTCTTTATTTAGAGAAATCAGCTATCACACTATCACACTTCACACTAATATTATAAAGGCGAAAATTTGTATCTGTGTATGTTTGTTACTTCTTCACACTCAAATAGCTGAATGGATTTGGATGAAATTACCTTATAAATACCTTATATACTGGATTAACATATAGGCTAGACTTTATCCCAGAAAAGTGAAATGTTCCTGTGGTATGAGCAAATAATACTTTTTATCCGCGAGTAAAACCGCGAATCACAGCTAAGTATGGATTCCATCAGTCCTATAAAAATGTCCATAAACACAGTTGCAGAACTAATAGATATATTCAGGGGGACAGATGAGACATAAAAGTATTATTTTGTCCCCCTTATGAGTTACGGTGGGACAAATAAACTAAGAGATCCGTAATCATTCGTAAAAATGATACGAACATGTTTGCGGACTCATTTTTCCCATACCTATGCCTGAGCGCTTGAATTATGTATTTCAACCAATTTACTTCACTCAAGGGGCCCCGTGGGAGAAACATAAATTGTATGCAGAATGTATTCCTTCGTTTATCTCGACGCTAAGGTCAAATACCTAAATCCATTGTTTATTTGTGAATACTGAATTTTTTTAATGAATGATGTGACGAGCTAGTCGTTTTTTTTATGAAACACCAACAGTATATATATTTAATATTATCTATAGTACCTAAATCTTAAACTAATACATTTTTTTCTGAAATATATACCCTTAACAGGTGCTTACAACATTTGCATATACATTGTGGTAAGACAAAAAAAATCACCGTCCACCTGATGTTAAGCGACACGGCCGCCCATAACAGAACAGTGTCAATCAGAACTCTAAAATATTAGGTTTTTGCGAGATACTGCACTGCGCACATCATCCTGAGACATCAGCACAATGAAAATTTAAATATTTTGAACGTTTCTTTTTCAAGTTTCCAAATTTATCTTGTTCGATGCAACGCAATCAACAAGCTGGTACATTTTTATTTGGCACTACGACCCAGCATCGCAATGCTGCCAGCATGTTGGGTACGCTACCACATTGGGGCTGGACCATATTTAAGATGGTCAGGGCGACCAATATGTGAAAATATTTTATGTACTATTATAGTAACTAGTTACATTTCTCTATGATCCTTCATGACTGAAGATCGTGATCACCATATCTCATCCACTTGTATGTTATCTGTATCTATTGGTTCCTGTAGCCATTCCGACTACAGTCTCAAACTTGAACTGTTTTATCTAAGCTGGTCTGACTATCGCATATGGGATCGGCCACGAGACCTCTTCCCATTGCACAGCTAGTCGCATAGAACGGTAATATTTTTAACAGCCTCTGTGGTGTGGTGGTTGAACAGGTCGGCTCATACCCTGGAGGCGGCGGGTTTGATTCCCGCAGCAGGGCAAGTATTTGTGCACAGAAAAAAAAAGCGCAAATACTTGTTCTGAGTCTTGGTGTTGTGGGACCATGGGCCTCGTAGTTCCTGAGTCCCTAGACACAGGGAATCCTAGTTAGGTTCCAGGATCTAAGTATGTGATCGTTGGCGTTATTATTATTATATTAGTATGACTGTTCTTTACATCGTTTACTTTTTTTTTTAGTTTACTTTTATCCACTTTCCTCCTTCGCTGTGAAAATTTTGCTGAGTCATCATGCGGACGGCCAAGGAATGGAATGGAATCCCCATCCAGCATTAGTAAGTTCCGTAGAGTATAATCTGGGTATCTTCAAGCTAAGAGCAAATAGGTATATCAAGGGTAAGCATGGTCCACCACAGGCATTGTAGTCACTTCCCATTAGGTGAGATGTGCTAAAACGTAAGCACACAACAGCAAAAAAGATAGATAGATAATAAAATCAGTTTAATTAAACTGCTGATATTATTGGAGCAGAATATATTTGTATACTGATACGAGCTTCTGCCCGCAGCTTCACCTGCCTAGGCTATAGGAACCAAAAATTTTTTTTTATATTTAATCCTACCACCCTTTTCACCCTTTTAGGGATGTGATTTCGAAAAACCCTTTCTTAGTGGATACCTACAGTTTACAAAGAACTAACCCTTTTTCAATTTCAAGTCTCTAAGACTAGCGATTTAAGCTGTGCGTTGATATATAAGTCAGTCAGTCAGTCAGACTGGACTTTGAATTTTATATGTATAGATAGGCAATTTTGTTCTTTATAAATAAGTATCCCATCCGAGTGCCTCTGCTCATCTAATTTTGAAGAGAACCTTTTAAATTACACAGCCTCGGCGAGATTAGGTCTGTTGTTGGTACATAATTAAGGATTTTATATTCTTGGGAGCTGTGGCTTGGATGACAATAAGGAGACGTAGAGTCGGTCTGAATTTAAATATTATTTATTTTTGAAAGTCGAATACTATCTAATATATACTATTATACACGATGGAATTTAATTCACTATTTCCTTAAATGTATGTACTCAGTATAGAATATGCGTACAACGTCCAAGAAAAAAATAGGTTTTGTTTTAGTACTTAGTGCCATCTAAAACAACTGCATGACAGCCGACATGTCTATTAAACGGTACCAATAGCGCGGGCACTAGGTGAGTGCTTTGTAAATTTTTCGTAGGCAATAAACACCTGCTTTGATAAATGTCGCAAGGCTTTCTTTAGAATTTGCAGCAATTTGATAATACCTAGATTTAAGTTTTATTTCATAAATACTTTTTTATTTAGTTATACGGGAACGTTATATAGCATGGACTGAATACATACATTAAGGGAAAAGAACGAATTAAATTCCACCTTGTATATACTATATTATATCAATTTATAAGTATTTACCGTTTGGAGATAACTAAGAGACATAAATATTTTGAAAGTTAGTGCAGCTTCAAGAAATAGTAAGTACTATTACTAAATAGGTTGCTGTTTCTTACTTGACATTAATTACTCACTTCCGTAGGTGAAATATGTACCTAGAGCGCTGGCGAGATAAAAAGTGATCTTGTTTATTTTCCACACTTTACAGAATTTGTATTTGAGTCGTATCTTTGTATTCTTTTCATCTGAGCCATCGACCTAGTTGTACATCGGTAGTGGATTTCATCAAAGCTGAATAAAATTTATCTTTTTCGTCCTTTTCGAGTAGAAATTAGAACTCTGTGTGAGAATGTCTAAGTTAGATACAAAGTTATTTGTTCACACAGGACTTTTAAATCTATTTTTAAGGGGCTTTTAAGCAATCTTTATGCCAGCCTCATTATATCCTAAATATATATACTACACAGGACTTATAGCCCTTAAAACATTATCAGCCTTATTAATAAACACGAACTAGCTTTAGACTAGTTACACCATTTTTTGTCTCTATCGATCCAACTAAATATTCCAGTAGAAAAAAAAGGACAAAAGCTGAAGTAACTAATCCGAGACTAATATCCGTTTATTAATAAGGCTGTATCGGTTTAACCACAAGATTTAAACATGCCTTAAACTAGTGCTAACCAGCTGTTTTGTATTGTTAAACACACTTTTGACGTCTGTCTAAGCCTTGTTTAAGTATTTGTGGTAGTACGGTATATTTTTATTTGTCGACGTTTCAACCTATGCATTGGCCGTGGTCACGAATACGGCCGAGTCAACTTGCTTAAAAATGTATTGGAATCGAGGAAGTCTTGGGAAAGTTCAAACTATAGATGGTTTTTTGATTTTGCTTAGCAAATATGGTCTTATTGTAATAACAACAAGGACTGACGGCGATTTATTTAAAAATCTGGTGATTATATAGTCAGTATCTACAAGTCATGAAAAGATAATGAAATCATCTATTTGCCGATAAAACTGCACTTAGACGAGACACAGAATATTGAATAGTATAGGTACAGAATATTCGCTCCACGAAGACACTTAAATAAATAGCGACTCTGCTAAAACGTAATAAAGTCTACTTTAGTTCGCACATCGCTAAGAGTAAAGCTGTCTCTTTCTATCGCTATAGTGGTGCACTTCTGAGGCGTGTCACGAACCGACCTGATAAGATATCCCAGTTCCACGTACTTGTATATTTGTACCCTTAGAAAATTATCGTACGAGTGCGCCAAACCTGGCCGTAGCTAAACCATTGCGAGGATGAACTGAGTGCCTGCTACTTTCGGCTGCCAATGCAACTAAATTTTGCAACTAATTGAAGAACTATCGTGAGCATGACACATTTTGTAAGATTAATGACGGCTAATTTCACATTCATTTAAAATTCGAAACTACTCCGACCGTTTCGGACATATTAGATGTCCTTCTTCTGGGAGCCAGTTACATGCTGACGCTCGCGAAAGCCGTCGCGGCTTGCATTAGTAACTGGCTCCCAGAAGAAGGACATCGAATATGAAATATAAGGTACTAGTTGCAGTAAAAGAGATTTCTATATTTGTTTGCAACTTGTCATTATGGTTACAAAGTTTCGCAACTAGTAGCGACAAAGGATTTACTACGTTGTACCACCTTGTTGTGAACGTAGGCGGAATTTATTTGCCATTTCTAATTCAACGTACACGGTTACTTATTATGTAAATATCTAATGTATATGTTAATATCTAATTTTCGTAATACAAGAAAAATACAAGCAGAGAAGCGGTCAACGACTAGTTTCGCTACAAAGTACAAATCCTCATTTAGTTGTATCACATAACAATCCTGTGAAAAAGGTTTTTTTCGCAGAAATCTTTTCCTTTTCATATTTACGAGTGGATTTTTACGACGAGACCTATTCTTTTCATTCTGGTAGTTTAACGCGTGGTGGAAGGTATAAGCTTTAACTTTTAAAGCTGATGCAGAAACATTTGACCGATTTTCTTAGACAACATCTTAGATTTTGATATTTTTGTTCTAACTTTATGATCATAAACATGACATAAAATAATGTCTTTAAATAAATAAACAAATAAATATTTGACGATAGTTCACATAGCGCCATCTAGCTTCAAACTAAGCAAGTCTTGTACAATGTGAATCAGATAACTGATAGAATATGTAGGAGGAACGGGTTGTGCGTAGGTTGAAACCTATATAACTATAGGCCTTCAGCATGTCCACACCGCGCCGTGTCCGGTGCAAGAATCATCCGTAGTACACCGAGCGGTCCCTTTTTATAGCCAGATGGTTGGGGAAGCAATGACAGTTGCCGGTGTTGCCACTGTAATAAATTTAAATGCCACCACAGGGTAAATTACGGTACTGCCCGCTGCGCATAGAGTTTATAACTGGACGTTGCCGCCGTCAAATACTTAGATAGTTTTTGTTAGTAAATACATACATAGAATACAATATAACACCCAGATACAGAACAAACATCGATGTTCATCACACAAATGTATGTCCTGGTGGAATCTAGAATCGGAAATCGAACTCACAATCTATATCTCAGAAGGTAGGGTTACTATCGACTGAGTTATTGGGCCAGCTGTTTCTTTTTTGGCCAATTTTTAACCACTACAAGCTTGAATCCTACTTACGTAATTGGTGTTACCGCCCACAGATTTGGAAAGTGCGTAGGCTGAGCCGACTTCTGGGCACAAAACCACTGGCCCAGCCTACGCAGCCTCTAGACGCCTGCGTTCATTAGGCCGATATTTGTTAAAGCGACATTATAAACACGGAAGTTTTTGTATATAATAAGACAATGAATTAATCTTTAAATTGTTAAGTGAATAAGGACTACTAAGGTAATATAAGTAATAGGTATAATTTACTAATTTGTTATTAATTTAATGTACGTTCATGTAACAATTTAACGAAAGGGATATATTTACTTTTATTTATTATTTGATTAGATGTTGATTTGACTTTCGACTTTATAGGTCAGTGACTAAATTTATACAAAACCACGCCTATTTTGGCTGAAAATCGACCACATCGTTTGAACGAACATAAACTTAGGTATTAGCACTCATAATGGTGATCATTATGTAAAGAGAAGCTTATGCAAAATGTGTCACTTAAATACCGTTTGAAAATTGCTTGAATTGATGACTTTGCAAAGTTAGTGAATAAATAAAGATTTGTGTTGTGCTGAAGTATTATTTTCTACCTGACCCTTTTAGAAGATAGTCTAGACCTCGGATTTGTGTAGAATATAGGCATTTTATTTCAATTAACTGTGGCTTAGCTATGGAGCCTTTCTAAGGAAATGTCTACTTTTATAAAAGACTTTGTCCTGAGGGACCGGTAAAATGTGGAGAATTTAAATTTATATAATATTATTGTTATCATATTTTAATGTACTCATGTTTATGCAAATAAAGAATTAAATTGAATATCTTTTTTACAAAATTGGATTACACAAGTATAAAAACCATGACTTAAGCCTCCGCCGTTACGTCACGTAAGTCATAAGAACCGGGGTCCCGCATAAAATGTGCATTAGTCTGAACAAATAAACGCTCTTATCCCCACATTCTGCGCGGATTTGCGGCTCTCCGGCTATAAAGCGAGTATGTCTGTATTGTTGTGTATAGCTTATCACGCATCGATCAACAATAGGTAGGTTTCGGAAGGTCAAAGAAAATACCAATTTATGTCAATGTCACAATAGTTGTATCGTTACCCGCAGTTGTTTTGGCTTTGGCCGCCATTTACACATATATTTTTGACGAGCTTCTACCCGCAGTTTCGCCCGCGGCGTGGCCTATGGGAAATTAATACAACCACCCATTTCACCCTCTTAAGGGTGGAGTTTCGAAAAATTCTTTCTTAACGGATGTCTACGTCATAACATCTACTTGCGTGCAAAATTTCAGCCCGATCCGTCCAGTGGTTTGGGCTGTGCGTTGATAGATCACCATGTCAGTCAGTCAGTCACCTTTGAGTTATATATGTTTAGATTTTCTGATTTATAAATGAAAAGTATTCTGTTTTTTTTGTAATTTTTCTTTTTATTTATTTTTTAGTGATACGTCTCTACAACGGTAGTCTAGAAGAGATGGCTGTCAGCTATTAGAACACTCATTGTGACATTCGTTCTTAATAATTTATACTTATTTCTGGATGCATATTAAATCAACTTGAATAAGTGAAAGAAAGAGGAGTGCACTTCTTGAGGGACAAGTAGAGCCTGATGCAAGATCAATTTTGAAGAAGTAACGTAAGATGACTTTTTTTACCTATTTGATATTAAAATAGCTTACTCATTCCTACCATCCAAATCGGCTTGCCAGCTCTGAATTCCATGAAGCAACAGTCATCATTATAGGCTTATTATCCTCAAACTTCCCATGAACCCCGAGGCATAACCTAAACCGTATCCAAAGCCTTTCGCCTCAAAGTTTATAAACAGTACCCAATTCCTTAAAAGTTCCGGCGATCCATCTCCGAACAAAAACAAATGTCGGGGATGATAATCGACTGGTGTATCGTCTCGATTGATCGAGGCATTATCGAAAGCCAGGCTAAGACAAGCACTTGGGTAGAGCAAGAGAATTTAAGACAGTAGAATAGAATTAAAGATTTAATTAAAGTTTTACTGGTGGCTTTTCTTCTTCTCAATCGTGTCACTCTTGACAGAGCGATCGTGGTCGTCACGAAGAGTAGCTCACGACTTCTCGCCATCTCTCCCTACTGATGGTCATTTCAGGTCAGGTCAGGGACCACAACTATTACACGGCTAAAACTCACGAGATACAGTCGAATAACTCGACCGGTGTTCGGGTAATATAGATGCCCATCCTCAAGGAGTACGCGCGGTGGCGGTGGCGGCTTGGCGCTGACTCGTCGGTGAGTTGTAGTTATGAGTACTACTCACGTCAGTTTCTATAATATTACAGGTCAGGGACCGCCCACCACAGACTTGATCTGGTCAGTCCATCGCATCGGTGACCTTCCACGCGGTCTGCAGGTGCCCTCAACTTTACCCTGTCCACGAGTTGTCAAGTGGTTTTTATGAGTAGCCAAAAATCTGCACTGAACTTTTAAATTTCGCGAGTTAATCGTTCTTCTAATGTTAAGTGACACGGCTGCCCATAACAGTTGCAGTATCACTCGGAACTCTAAAATAAAGTGTTACGTGCGACACCGCACTGCGCACGTCATCCTGACACATCAGCACAGTCTAGTAATAAGATTACTAGATTGTACTATGTACCATGTTACATAACATGATTACTAGACTGCGAGATTAGGTCATAAAGTCGTTTTTGTTTTTTTATTTATTGTTTTAATTTTTTATTACAAAATGTATTGTCTTTTTACACTAAATGATTGAAAATAGCGTAATGCTCTTTATAACAAGGCCGTGCTTGAATTTTTACAATAATCCATGCCTGTTTCATCTATACATATAAAATTCAAATTCCTGACTGGCTGACTTATATATCAACACGCAGCCTATACCGCTGGTCCTAGATACTTGAAATTTGAAGTCTGTGATCTTTATAAAGTGTAGGTATCCACTAAGAAAGGGTTTTTCGAAATTCCACTTCTAAGAAGGTAAAATAAGTGGTTGAATATATATGAAAAAAATTCTTCTTCTTTTCCTATAGGCTACGCGGGCAAAGCCGCGGACAGGAGTTAGTTAATTATATAATGTTTGCTTTTATAAATATTTATTAACAATTAAGTCAGTTCTCTCTTCTCTATACTCGCGGCTAGGACAAATGACTGCAACGAAGCATCATCCCTTCAGGATATTGGCTCGATATAAAATTACTTCAACGCGCGTGCCAGGGATTTTAACTGCGCGTCTTTTACATTTTATAATCTCAACGACAGTAAGGCTTTAAAGCGCAGGATATTTATGGGAATTGAACAAAAAGTAGCCAGTTATTTCAGTGTTTTGTAGAGATAAGGCAGTTATTAATATTAGAAATATAACACTTTTTAAACTTTGGCGACTTGAACTCATATTGTAAAGATAAAACGGGCCTATTCGCGCACAAAAATATTTAAACATTATTTTAACTAACCTCGACGTGACCGCGGCCAATGTAACTTGGTCGAACCGTCGAGGTTAGTCAAAATAATGTTTTGATAATTTTTGTACGCGAATAGACCCGTTTTATCTTTACAATATGAATTAGAAATACAGTTTTACAAAATTCGGCTAAAGTTATGGTCCCCTCTAACTAAAAAGTGGTTACCTCTAAATTGATTGCGCTTTAATTTATCGATATTTTATTGACAATTAATTAAAAAATGGATTTAAAAAAATTAGAAACACTATTTTAAACTTTCTGAAGTTAAACTTGTTTACGCACGCTTGACTTGGGGAGTAAGCTAGTGAATGCGAGGCGAACGGAAATTGAAGTTGGTTTACGTAGATCTCCATAGTCAACATCACAAAGCTAAAATTTTGCATTATTATGTATATGTATAATTACAACTGTCAATATGGCGACATTGACAAATATGTGCAAGCTTTTTTTCTCTGCACAAATACTTGTCCTGCTGCGGGAATTGAACCCGCTGCCTCCGGGTTATGAGTATAGTGATCTTATTAAATTGTCCAAATTTTTTTTGTAGTGTCTAGTATTAGTTATTACATCATTGTAGTATTAAGTTTGAAAAAAAAAAGATAATTAATACCTATTACATTCCATATTCTCATATTAATCATTCGCCGATATAACTATTTTAGGTTTTCTGCACAAATTCAAAAACGAATAAATATTTGACGTTAAAGTCAAACAGTTACGTATTGCCCAATAAAGTGTGGTTTTATTAGATTTTCCGAAATTAAAACGTGCTGAAAACTAGAGACTGGATGGTATGAAATTTGGGCGGAAATACAGCATATGTATCCGGCATATTATTATAAAATTAACAAGTAAAACTATTGTACTTGTGTAACTACGTATACCGGACTATATTGATAAAAAATCTGATGAATAATTTACACAATACACAAAAAAAAAATTGTGAATTGTGTAAATTATTCATCAGTGATACAAAAACAACGAACAAAAGCTTAAGTTACAGAAAATACCAAAAAGGAAGGTCTTTGATAGATAGCCTTCCTAGTAGACAGCTTTCTTGTAATGTATTCTACATGTCAACGCAATTTGTCTACTAAAAATCAAATTATGATGTAAACTTTATAAACATTATTATACATCCCTGTATTATATATATGTTCATGTTAATAATAGGCTTAATTAATAAATATTGTATAAAAATAATCTAACAAAAACCACGGACCCAGGTGTCTGTGGAAATGCAGTATAAAAAAAAAAACATTGTTATACGTTTTGAAAAAAATGTACATATAGTTTAGAGAGTTAAAAAAATCCATAAATGTTATCCGGAAAAAACAATCACCATCTTTACATCTAGCAAAAATATTAAACCTGTCAGCATCCGGCAAAAGATTTATAACTGGAACATTCCGGAGCCTGTACTAAAAACCATAGCTCTCACGACATACCGTTCGAAAAGTTCTCGAAAGTATTCCGAACCAGAACCAAAATAAACTAACTGTTGCAATTAAACTTCACGAGGTCGGATCGAGTACTTACCGAACTATTTGCTAGTCTTTTTTGGGGGTCCGCACAGGGATTAGGAAACGGAAACTTGATGGGGTTTCGGATTCGGCACGGTTTTAAATCCAATTTTAATCAGTAGTAAATTCTCTATTTCAATTTAGTTGAAATGAAACCGCAATTACGCTAGTTTGATTTGTTTTGACCTTCATTGGGGATTTTGAAGGATTGCTATTATTTGGGTGGTTAGTTTTAATAGTGTTAGATATAAATCTATCCATGCTTACGTAATACAAATCAGTGATGTTCTATGGATATAAGATCAAATTAAATTGTCTGGTTTCAGATAATGGATTCTGATTTCTCCGAAATCATAAATTTATGAAAACACAGGATTATTTCCGCTGAAAATGGTTTTTCGGTTACGTAAAATAGTATATTTGTGTTTAATTATCATAAGCAATGATGATTATGGCCAGTGACATGTTTTTTTTTGTTTAATAATTTCCTGTGAATCACATCCACCAAAAGGAATAAGCTAATAAAAATAACCGTAGTAGGCCTATATTTGACCATTGATTTTCGCAATATTTTAAGAAATCACAGATAAAATATTTTACCCGCTCTTCACTTTTTCATGAAGAAAATATGTACGGAACCAAATG